>CM056193.1:110383608-111842775 GCA_029692085.1 Gymnothorax javanicus
ATTGACAAGCTCCCTAAAGGTAGTGCCTAAATTATTCCTACCCAGTCAGCATAATTTGACATCTACAATAGCCAGCTTGCCAGCAACAGAGCTACATCAAAAACAGGCTGCTCAAGCCACAGTTTTCATGTAGCTCAGTGGCTTGCTAGCAGGCTACAGCAGACTTGAAATGAAGGATTTTGCAAGTAACGTTGATACAGAGCACTTCATCTGAATCAGAAACACAAAACGAACACTGCGAGCGTAACTATCGGTTAAATCGAGCCTTCATAAGGACTTGACTGAAACATTAATAATCATTAATAATTTTACTGCACTAGCTAGCTCGGTTAGCCAGCTCACAGATGGAAGCAACGTGCAGACCTACTGGATTGTTCAGGAGTATGTGATGCGGTGCGTATTTGCATATTCATTTGTTATGATGCAACTTCACATGTTTAACCAAACTTTAATCAGCTCATCTGCTATACTTTGTCTGCTAGCGTGCAAAGCAAGACAGCGAGAACCCACTTCAATCCCATATTGTATAACACGTACATCATCAGGCTAGGGGCTTATTGAGGCATTTTTTTCCCCAATTATCCTTACTAGTAAGTGGTTTACTTAAGGCTTAACAGCTGTAACCTTAAAGGTTGATTATGGAGAATGCGTATTAAAAGCTATATTTTTTCAAAAATAATACATCCACGGTGCGTTTAGAGGGGTGCAGAATAAAAGTATTTCTTTTCTGTAAAAATGTATATTTAGTCTGAAATAAATAATTTAAAAATTTTGACGGGTTTGACAATGACTTCCTGTTTACATCGTACAAGCCAATAGCGGCCAGGGCATTGCAGGTTGCCAACTTAGTCATTACCCTGTATGATTCATCACTGGACATTGTGCAGGCTGATCGCTTGACACACTTGGCAACAAACCTGGCAACCTGACTGCTGGAATTATTTTCTGTTGTTGCGACTACGATCTTGAGACACTAGATGTTGGTATTCTGCTCATATTCCATAATCAACCTATAAGTAAACCCAATCCCTTGAGTTCTCTTGGCATGTTGCATGTGGAAATGTTCTTACTTTCACTATTAAACGTAGCCATGAGATCTACTGTTGATTTTTTACCATTTGATTTCATCAAACATTTAAGTGATCCCTGATTATGATCATTGAAGATTTTTTTCTGGCCACCTTTCTTCCTCGAAGATGATGGTTCACCACAAGCCTTCCAGGTCTTAAGAATGCGTTGAACAGTTCTTAAACCAATTTTTGTAGTTAAAGCAATATCCTTAGTCATTTTCTTTGCTTGATGCAGGCCAATAAAATGTGACACTTCTGAAAGCAACATTGTTTTCCATGACCACAGGATATGTCTTCATGGTTGCTGAAGAAATGTGACGCTACTCACTGAATCAAGTGGGGTTAAATAACTTGTTGCCAGCTGAAATATATTAAAGTGCACCTATAAAGTGACTTTTCATTGGTCATTCTCGTATTCTTGAAGTCAACTAAAAAAGGTTTAAATTAGGGCTGGGACTTTAATGCATTAATTTTGATTAATTAATTACAGAAAAAATAACGTGTTAAAAAAAATTATGCATTTAATCGCACCTTTCTCAGTTCTCTAATTTTTGGCACACCGGTACACACTGATGCCCAGTAGGTGGCGGTAATGCAGCTAAAGTCTTAAAATGTTGAATGTAATGGCTATAATTATACCCCCGACGACGAAATGTCGGGGGTATATAGTTATATATCAAGAATTCCATCCGAAGACATTATTTGTCCGATCAATATCTTGAATATTGTTCTTTGGATTCTTCTCAAATTTGGCAAACATATTCTCTACCATAGGGAGAAGTTTGGTGCAAAGTCGGCCATCTGGAATGATTTTTCACAAAAATATCGCCGTTTTCCTGTTTTTGGACTTAGAAATTTTCAAATGGGTTCAATGTCAATTTGTCCGATCGATATCGCAAATATTATACATTGGATTCCTTTCAAATTTGGCACACATATTCTCTACCACAGAGAGAGGTGCAGTGCAAAGTGTCGGCCATCTGGGATGATTTCTCACAAAAATATCACTGTTTTCCTGTTTTTGGACTTAGAAATTTTCAAGTGGGTTCAATTTCAATTTGTCTGATTGATATCTCAAATATTATACATTGGATTCTTTTCAAATTTGGCATACATATTCTCTACCACAGGGAGAGGTGCAGTGCTAAGTGTCGGCCAGCTGGGATGCTTTTTCACAAAAATAATGCCGTTTTCCTGTTTTTGGACTTAGAAATTTTCAAGTGGGTTCAATGTCAATTTGTCTGATTCAAATCTCAAATATTACTTAATGGATTCTTTTCAAATTTGCCACACATAATTTCTAACATATGGAGAGGTGCAGTGCTAAGTGTCCTACATTGTTGTGTTGTTATTTTTGTCAAAATTGATTTTCGGAATGTGATAATTTCTATAATCACCAACGGAAAAAGCATGATTGGGGACGTCGGGGGTATTAGTAAGCTCTGCATACTTTTTCACTTGTTGCACTTTGAGTTTGCACTAATCTGCGAATATAGTGGACAGATGAAAAATGCACAGAAAAATATAGATGAAAAATAAACATTTTTGTTGATTAAGTTCATGTATGTCTATTCATTGATTCAGTCATCAAACAATTTATTTGAATTTGAAAACTTTGCATATTGTGTCAAATATTGCTATTTGATAAAAATGTGATTAATCGAGATTAATCAATTACAAAGCTTCTAATTAATTAGATTAATTTTTTTAATCACATCCCACCACTAGTTTAAATGCATCATTCTTAAAAAAAAAAAAAAACTTGAGTTTTCTCATGCTGGGCATTTCTGCAGTACCTGTCTGTGAAACGCTCCGTTGAGGTCCTGCCCCCGCCCTTCTGAAAACCCCAGTGTGCTGTGATTGGTCAACTTGATCACTCACTTGTGATTGGTCCACCGTTCATGCGTGTATCATAAATGTCATGCCCCTTAACATAAATGAATTTCCGCTCCAGAGTGCAAATGAGATTTAGGAACAAATATCGGTGTAGCCTTGTGGGCATAACCCACTTGTGTTCAGTGTGATGATACAGTATAGTAGGCTCCACAACATAAGAATATTTTTAATGAACGATCAGCAAGCCATAACATGGCAAATACAGCGGAGAAAATAAGTATTGAACACGTCAACATTTTTCTCAGTAAATATATCTCTCATGGGGCTATTGACATGAAATTTTCACCAGATGTTGGTAACAACCCAAGTAATCCACACATACAAAGAAATCAAAACAAATAAGTCCATTAATTAAGTTATGTGTAATAAAGTGGAATGACAGGGAATAAGTATTGAACACATGGAGAAAAGGAGTTGGCAGATTCTATTCTAAAGAAGGCATCAGGCTGTCCAATTCCATCCAGGCAAAATAGTAAATAACCTGTATTGATTTCCAAGTATCCCCAGCCTGAAATAATCCAATTATGGTATTGCACACCTGGTAAATGCAAAATATAAAAGCATAAATTATCAACTATTCTTATTTTGAACCCTTAAAATTTCAGGAAGGTGAACATAAGGACTGACATTTTTCCCACTTTTTTCCCTTATACAAAATAATGATGCGAACGTTATATTTTTGTCCGTCCTGGTTTCTAACGTTCGCAACTCTAACCATAAATGTTCCCTCTCTGACAGTTTAAAGAACACTCCTACTTAATATGCAAATTTATACTTGGATCATTAAATCTTGTCAATTTTTCCAACGTGTGTTATGTGTTTATATGCCTAAAATCATAATAAATTTTGCAAACGTGAGTCCGTCCAGAACCACTCAATAACGTTCGCAAATTTTTCTGATGCACTTGCAGCAACGTGCTGCGGAAAGATGAGGAACGAACGCTGCTAGCTCATGCTCAATGGAATCACCGCTGTTGTCGTGGATGTTTGGGATCTTCAAGTTGCGTGTTTTCCAGCAAAATATTCACTCATGTTGTCCGTCCTTGAATCTTACGATCGCAATAAATAACGTTGGCAATATGAAGATACTGTTTGTAGCAAAATTGATAGGTTTTCATGTTTAGTTTCATATTTGTAAGCTCTGAAAACGACAGGATTTGATGATGGTTGCCTGTCGCCAAGTGCTTGGGTATACATTTTGGCGATATGCACGTTCGTTTATTGCGAACGTCAGACTAGGACGAAAAGACTGAGTGTCTAATGTCATATGTGGACGGACATTAGCAACACCGGTTTCTGACGAATTTAAACATGCACAACAGATGAACGTCAAAAATTATGAAATAAAACAAGACCTAATACATAAATAAACAAATCTTATCAGGATAATCCATCACAACAAAGTTCAAAAGGGATAGTATTGTTAGATCTGTCCCTCTGAATAGTTGGAATGTCCGTCCTTATAACATTAGCAAAACCCCCAAAAATATTTAAACCTTTTTTACTCACCCTGGGGTTAGACTGCTCCCAAAACGGTTGCTGAAGTTAGTTAATAGCATACTAATGGGATTTTAACAGCTATTGGGAAGGTTTGACAGATTTTACACAATGATACCATGTGGGAACATTCTGCACTGTTTAGAATAGAATCTGCCAGGTGCAAAAAGGCACGGAAAGCCAAGAAACCAGCTGAAATCTGTCAGTATTTAGAAAGCAATCCTGCCCCCCATCAGTGAAAATTAATATCAGCTGATTTAGTCCCAATTGATGGCCTATAAAAAGGTTTCTCATTACCAAGGTCACACAAGAAGCATCTCATGATGGGTAAAAGCTACAAGCTCTCTCAAGACCATCGCAACCTTATTGTTGCAAAACATACTGATGGCATTGGTTACAGACGTATTTGGGTGCATCCATGCAAAAGGGTTGAAAAGTGAGACAAAGGCACATAATTTCAGAATATGCCCCTTTGTCATCAACTTTTAGGGCTCTAAATTAAAGACCAGGGCGCAGGCGCCAGAATGGGGGTGCGCCCGCGCCAACGGGTGTGTCCAGGCGTATGTTACAATTTCGTGCCCGGCGAGCCTGGCGCAAATAAAATCCCGCTCTGTCCCTCCTGCCGGCGCAAGTGGCATAGAAGGCGTTTTGGGTAAAACACAGCCGAGTCAAATCTTCACCAATCAACTGAGCTCCTCTCCTCACCTTTAATGTGTTGGAATATAGAAGCCTCTGTCCTATATCTGCATGATCGTTAATATTGCATTTTACTTTGCTGCTTCAGGCATGTTTTCTGCACCGCTTACGCCTATATTAAGCATTACGAATATGAGTTAGCTGGCTAGCTAGGGCATTCGCAATTATTACCATTAGCAAACTTGAATGGAATTTCAAAAACGAAACTACGCCAGATCATTCAAACTTATGAAGTTGGAATGAAATACGACGGTTGCTCATTTATTTCTTCTGCCTGCATCACTGGGAAGAGAAACGATGGATAGCGTGTTCCTATTAATACACCCTGTTGCTGCTTAAAATTTTGGGATTAACATGCATGGACAACAATGCAAGATACGTTACAAATTTTCAATATGTGATCTTAACTCAGTACGAGATCATAGCAATCAGGCTGTATTCCTTTCCCCAATAAAAACGATAAAACCTAAGTGACAATAAATAGTAGCCTAGTATTAAGCCGCTACACTGGACACGAAAACGAATTTTTTTCGCGACGACAGATTGCGTTGAACGCAGTGTCTACGTGTCCGAAAGTCTGACAGGGTTTTAATATATCTCCGTGTCCGACAGTCGATTATTGTTTTTAATTTCTTCAAATCTACTGAATGTTTTAGATATTAAAGGTGAATGTTTTGATAAGAGGGCTCAGTTCTTCAAGATGAGTACCGAGAATTTCAATCAATGTTTCTGTTTAAGCTCTTCTCAATAAAGTGAGTCGACATTGGCGCGGGACGATGTACAATGCCTGTCGGACATTAAATGCAAAATACTCCGTGTCTGACAGCCAAAAAAAAAGAAAAAAAAGAGGACGATTAGAACAGATTGATAACGAAATAAAGAATAAAAAGAAACATTTTAACAACAAACAGAACATCCAACGAACACTGCGATTTATTTATTTGCGGGCCATCTTTTTGGATGCTCTGTTTGTTGGTGATATATTTTTATTCTTTATTTCGTTATAAATCTGTTCTCATACTAATACTTTTACTTTTTGCTGGCTGCTGCACATGGAGTATTTTGCATTTCGCCTTAGACAGTCTTGATCGTGCATGCGATAATTTATTCACACTGTCAATGGTCATGGAATTGATTTGCTCACTGACTACAAGCACTATTTTATCTCTGGTGGGAAATTAAGCGTGAATCTGTTCGATCCATCTGACTAATTTTCAAAAGAGAGACCGAATAAAGACTGTTGTATATCTTCAACGGAAGAAAACACACGAATAAAAAGACCAAGAAAAGTCGATAGCTATCAATTTGCATTTTGTGAAGGTCGAACACAAACATGGCCAAGTTTGCACGCCTAATAATTCCTGGAATACTCGAAAAATTAGAACTTTTATGACTTTCGGACACGGAGATATATTAAAACCCTGTCCGACTTTCCGTCTTTGCATTGACTTTGACTGTAATCAGTCGTGGGAAAAATTCGTTTCATGTGCTACGGCATAGAACACAAGCATTATATATAGGCAGTTTGTGGTTGGCTGAGAAAGATGTGAAGTCGTTAGTTTGCATCACAGATTCAGCTGCGTTGATTAAGCCAGGTGGAGTTTCCATTACGCGTGCCAACTGCCTTTAATCTCACATCAGGACAATCGATATAGATACTATAATTTATGTCCTGATTCAGATAGTTACATTAAGTAGTGGTTGCTGTAATTATTTATTGCATCGAAATGTGCCTGACATTCTGGAAACCTGCCTGTGAGGTTTCGGTGACGCAGCGCACTGTGCGCCGGTCAGCCAAATTACCACTGCACAGAAAGTAAACCAGGTTGGAGCTGGCGAGCTTTCTAGGACTTTTTCTCAAATTGTCACTGCGTTCACCTCCCCTACTACGCCGCCACGCCCATCTCGGCGACGTTTACCAAATTGGAAGTGGCTGCGCAAATCATGGAAAATACCACTTGCACCGGATTTAAATTACCACTGCAAAGCCACGCACACGCCACGCTGCGCCACCCTGCGCTGCGCCAAGAAATTAGAGCCCATAGATTTAATAAGTTCATTCAGTTTACTTTCAGGAGAAATCAAAAAATAGGACCAAGGGTCCTGTAGCTTACCAGCAAGCAGTCTTACAGGGATGATACAAGTTATGAAAATTTCATGTAAAGTTTGACATTTCATTCAATGAAAATCAATGTCAAGGTCACTAAATAAAAGTTCACATACATTTATAAGACCTCCTGTAATACAATCCTAAGCTCTGAAGCAGTTTTGGTGAAACAAGTCATTATAATATGTCAATATGTATTCAATATGTCAATTGTGAACTTTAAAGGTCACAGAATGTCAAGTTGTGGTCAGCAACTTGGACTTAATATATGACTTTCTAAATGTCTCTATACAAACCTTGGCATAATATGTGACCATTTTGGTGATACAAGTCATTGTAATTTCACTGTCGAGTTTGACCCTCAAAGGTTACTGACAGTCAAGTTGAATGTCACCAAATGAAAGTTCATATGTGACTTCCTAGATGTCAGTAACACAAACCTAGGCTCCATCTGTGACCGTTTTAGTGATAAAAGTCATTGAATTTTCACTAGGTCACATTTGACCTATGAAGGTCAATACGAAGGTCACCAAATGAAAGTTCATATATGACTTCCTATATGTCTCTAATACAAACCTAGACTCCATCTGCGACCATTTTGGCAATACAAGTCATTGTAATTGTATTATGTGAAGTTTGACCTTCAAATGTCATCAACAGTCAAGCTGAATGTCACCAAATGAAAGTTCATATGTGACTTCCTGTGTCAGTAACACAAACCTAGGCTCCATCTGTGACCTTTTCAGTGATAGAAGTCATTGAATTTTCTCTAGGTCAAGTTTGACCTCTGAAGGTCAATATGAAGGTCTCCGAATGAAAGTTCATACATGACTTCCTATACGTCTCCAATACAAATCTACACTCAATCTGTCATGATTTTGCTGATATAAGTCATTGAAATTTCACTGTACAGTTTGGCCGTTGAAGGTCACTGAAAGTCAAGTTCAAGGTCACCCAATGAAACTTCATACATGATTTCCTATATGGCAACAATACAAACCTAAGCTCTATCTGTAATAGTTTTGGTGATAGAAGTAATTGAAATTTCACTATGTGAAGTTTGACCTTCGAAGGTCAGCGAAGGTCAAGTTCAAGGCCACTAAATGAAAGTTCATGTATGACTTCCTATACATCTCCAATACAAACCGAAACTATCTGTAACCATTTTGCTGATATAAGTCATTGAAATTTCACTGTGAAGTTTGGGCATTCAAGGTCACTGAAGGTCAAATTCAATGTCACCAAATGAAACTTCATACATGACTTCCTATATGCCCGCGATACAAACCTAAGCTCTATCTGTAATAGTTTTGGTGACAGAAGTCATTGAAATTTAACTATGTGAAGTTTGACCTTCAAAGGTCGCCGAAGGTCAAGTTCAAGGCCACCAAATGAAAGTTCATACCTGACTTTCTATTCGTGTTCAATGCACATATGTTCCCAATCTTCAATATTTTCAAGCCTAGAAACCTTTGAAAATTGTAACATTTTGCTTGACCTCAAGTTTGACCTTTCAAGGTCATCTGAGGTCAACTTTAACACAGCCAAAATATAGGTCATATATTACTTCCTATATGTCAGTAATACAAACTTAATCTCCATCTGCAACCATTTAGCTTCCACAGGCGATTTGGCCCATTCTCCACAAGACCCAATGTTAAAGTACAGCGCCCCCACTAGACCCACTTCCATCGATTCAATCAAAATGGCACTCGCACTGTACATAAAGTGTATCAAGGTGAGTTGATTGCCAGATTTAGAAAAAAGTTATCAAACAGTTTTTGAGAAATCATGTTTTAAAATTTCAAGTCATATCTTTTAACATTGTTAATATATTCCCTGGCCTCGAGTTTGACCTTTAAAAGTCATCTGTGGTCAAATTTAATATTGCCAATATATAGGTCATATATGACTTCCTATATGTCGATAATACAAACTTAATCTCTATCTGCAACCATTTGCCTCAAGGCCATCTTGCATATTCATGAAGTACAGCGCCCCCAATAGACCCACTTCCGTCAATTCAATCAAAATGGCGTTCGCACTGCGCATTGACGGTACCAAGGTAAGTTGATTGCCTGATTTAGAAAAAAATTTATCACACAGTTTTTGAGAAATAATTTTTTTAAATTTCTCAGTCCTATCTTTAACATTGGAGCCAAAATTTCAAGGGGCCGTAAAACGGACAAAAATGATTCAATCAAAAATCCGAGAAACAAGTCTGGAGATATGGTCTAGTAGTATGTTGTTGCAAATTTACACGAAAATTCATCAGACCAAAAAAAAGATAAAAAATGTTCAGGACGAGGGACGAGGGACAATGGACGCCACACCACGACAATAGCTTATCGGCCCATTGGGCTGGTAAGCTAACAAAAGATAAGAATTATGTTTGGAAAGTTGTTATTTTACTTGATACATGATTGACTAAAATCATCACTTATGTGACATTAGTAAACAAGTAAATACCCTGAAAAATTCCATTTAGTAACAAGAGGAAACTTTTTTGTCCTTTTCAATATAGAAACACTCCTTTTAAGGTGAAAAGGTAAAAACATTCAGAAATATCCAAATTACACTATGAGAAAATACAGTTGACACTTGTGGTACTGAGGCAGTCAGGGTCATGCTTCATGATGAGAAGTTCTTTTTTTTTTAAGACTCCTTCATTCACACGAATATAATTTTTTTCTAGCATTACTCGTTATAAGCTGTAGTTTACAATGATAAATGCGTGTCTGTTGTGGTTTCATAATAGCTGAGTATCACATACGTAATGAAAATGCTGGACAGAAAAATGTCACTTACGTGATGCAAAGAAAAACGTCATGATGCAGCTCTTAGACACATCAATACTGGTCCTACAAAGAGGGTATTCACACTACTAGGATGTCTGACAACAAAAAACGGATCCAATACCAATGAAACAAACAAAAAATATGGTGCAGAATGCAGGACACCTTGTTACAGGCCCTAGGAACAGAAAAAGAAAAATAAATCTTATTACCATCATGACGTTTAACCATTGTGAACTGTCCATCATCACATTCGTACATTCAGTCAAAACACACTGTTGAGCAGTAGACACACTTCCCGGATGCAGCACAATCAGGATTACGCGGAAAAGTTTGATTTTATTCCCGCTCATCTTATATTAGAAGGTCACATCAAACCTACATATGATAATCCACTGAAGTTTACATATTATGAACGAACGTGACAATCTGAATGAACTTGATTTCTTGCAAAATTGTGATGGAAAATCTTACCAAAGTTGCCTGGTCACCATCTAGATGCTTTTTGCTTCAACCTTGGCTCCAATGAGCGGGTTGCATCAAAAACATGAACTTACTACCTTGCCCATGAACCTGCCCGTGAAATCTGATAGCTGAAAGCCGCAATGAACGTAACGTGACAGTTGATGGAAAAACAACATCTAAACTTCCATCAACTTTTATCAGTTGCCAGTTGCACAGAAAAACAGGGGATAAACTGCTTGTCTGTGCAATTCATAATCTCTTTTTACCATACAGTTTATAACCAACCAGCCATTGTTACCTTGGGTTTGTTCAGTAAATAAATGTCTCATTCAGTAAAATAAATGAGTTCATTAATTGCAGTACCAGCCATGTCAAATATATGTTGAAGTGCATTTGTTCCAAGATTTACATTGGCCAGACCAAGAGGGTTTTAAAGTTGCGTATAGCTGAACATAAGACAGCTATACGCCTCCTGGATTATGCTATCCCCACTATGCCGAAACAAATCACGGGTCGGTCTCTTCATTAAGATTTTGGGGTATTGAAAAAAATCCAAATACCTTCCAGAAGAGATATAATCCAGAAATTGCTCCGCAGAGAGGCCTATTGGATCTATACCTTGAACAGCGTTGAGCCTAATGGTCTAAATGATTGCCTTAACCTGTCATGTTTTTTGTAATGGACATGTATGTACAGACATTAATTATGTAATGTGGTTTCCTGTTTATTGTTCCCCAAATTGGTAGAATACTTTCTATCACTCTGTCATTTTGTATTCATGCTTCAATTGTATCATGGGTAATGAATGGGAGGGTATTTATACCGCAGGGTGTGCACTTTGTATACTTTCATTTGACTCTGAGGAAGACGTCAGACGCCGAAACGTCAGTCTCTCCCTGTTCTACTAAAGTTAATTCTGTCCTGAGCTTTGTGTGCTCCAGCTTGCTTTTTACTAGACTAGTCCCATGCTTGGAATTTTTCTGGTAAGGTGCATTCTTCTTTGTTCAGTAAATTTCAGTGCCAGCCCAACAATAAGCTCCTCCTCTTGCCCCCGCATCATCCTCTCCCCTCTGTTTATTGGAACTCACTAAAAATTTATTCTACCCGGATGAGCATGGTTTTGCTAGACGTAAGCAGCAGCGCACATCTCAGCCCATGCTCTGAGTGCACAGTTAAACACTTTGTGATTAAAGTGAATATGCTTGGCTTAGCTCATAATTAGAAGTGTTTTCTGGCTAGCACATGGAATAAATGAAACTGTCTACTAATCAGACAGATAAAGGAATCAGTACGCAAGTAAAACACAGCTGACTGTAACGTTTGAGACAGATTACTGTTCGCTTCAACAGTACCTTCGCTACCTACCATTAACTAAGGTAACCAGCCAGCAAGGGATAAAAGCAGCTTGCTTCCATTTCAAAGCATGAACGTCACAAGCTGTCCAACACACGCAATAACCAGAATTCGTATTGGTTAAAAAAGGCATACAACCTCAGCTTTGTTTTAATTTATTACACTCCAGCCAGGTTTCATTCTTATTCACTTTTGTACAATTGTTCATATCAACGTGACTGAACATGGTTGGTATCTGGCATAATGCTTGGCGAGGAAATTAGCCTGATGATCTTGTCTAGAAAATGAGTTTCGTGGCAGACCTCCTTGAAGTAAAAAAAACTGACTGATGTAATACATACTGACAAGAGGAATTCAAATATACTTGTTGGGGATTTCAAAAACCTGCAGTTTTTGACATATTTTGAACTTGAGGTGAACAATCCGTACTTGCAAAATGCACACAGCGAAAGGTATTGTTTGCACTGAGTCCTTGTAAATCTATGCGTCTAAAGCAGGGCTATTCAACCGTGTCCAGAAAGGGCCGGTGTGGGTGCAGGCTTTCATTCCAACCAAGCACTTGCACACCTGACACCACTAATCAACCCTAAGAGTCTTTGCTAATGAGCTTGATTACTGTAGTAGTATCAGGTATGCAAGTGCTTGGTTGGAATGAAAGCCTGCACCCACTCTCGCCCTTGCAGGATAATGTTGAATAGCCCTCGTCTAAGGCCTAACACGGAGCTGATGGAGAGAAAATACTTCAGGGTTTTTCAAGTTGATGCGGAAATGTGCAATCCTTGAAGGCAAGATTTTAGCGGTGCCCCATGATTGACTCGTATGACATACGAATGATACAGCTTTCTCGCGTCGCAATTGGTCAGATTCCATTCATTGACAAACGTGAACTAATATGCTTGCAAAGGTAACTACCAATTCTGCTGGTAACCGTTCACCATCTCTGTCGTTAGCTTCTAGTTGACAGTTTATTCAAGTCAATGGGATGAATAATTCGTTAGCTAGCATGCTAATGCTGTTGGCCGATAAAGTAATAAGATACATGTCATTGTTGTCGTAGACGCTTGAATTTATTAATTTACGGGTGAAAAGAGTTAGCATGCCAGCTAGCAAATTATTCATCCCATTGACTTGAGTAGTCTGCCAACTGGAAGTTCACGTTCACGCAATTTTTCCATTTTCCAAATAATACAAAGCCGACACTCATGGGATAAATAGGATCTCAAATTTGTAAGCCCGAGATATTGATTTTATGAAACTCAAGTAATAATTTTCATTTATTCCTTGCCCAAGGCTCAGAATGAATGAACTACTACTACTCTCAGTGCATAAATTTGATATCTCAGGCTCACTCATTGGGGGTCCTCTATATCTCAGGAACACAGCAAGCCATTGACTTTTTTGTCCAGAGGCTAAGCGTGCCTGATATCAATGTGAGCTCAGATGCAAACGTATCCCTTTCAAGTAGCTTTGTAATCCAGCCTTAAACTGCAGTGTCTTTTTGGAGACTTTACAATATAAATCCATGATGATATATCAAGCACTGAGCGTGATTATTTGATTATTTATCCAATTTCCT
This sequence comes from Gymnothorax javanicus, assembly GCA_029692085.1. Lineage (NCBI taxonomy): Eukaryota > Metazoa > Chordata > Actinopteri > Anguilliformes > Muraenidae > Gymnothorax > Gymnothorax javanicus. Next base: position 110,397,064 of record CM056193.1, read on the forward strand.
ATGTTGAAAACAGCTATTATTGTCCTTTAACAATTCAATGGTTCCTTGGATTGAGTCTGTAGATGAATAGGTGATATTCTCGACTTTTGAGCAATCAGATGCTGTGTTTTTGGCTGGCATCAAAGCTTGTTGCTACCACTGATTTGTAACAAATTGTGCAATGGAATAACAAGAGATTATCTCATCCCTACTACTTATACCATTAATGATGCCCTCACAGAAGTCCAAATTGCCCTTGGCAAGGGCACTGACAACAACCCCATACTATGACAGCGCATGGCTTTTGGACTTGCTGCAGGTAATAGTCTGGATTGTCCTGTTCTTCTTTGGTCCAGTGCACATAGCATCCATTTCTTCCAAAAAAAGACAAACTATTGATTCGTCTGTCCACAATGCATGTTTCTACTGTGTGATGGTCCACCACAGCTGCCTCTGCACCCAGAGAAGTCAACATGGTTCTGAACACCATTAACATAAGGCTTCCTTTTTGCAAGGTAAAGCTTTAACTGGCATTTGTAGATGTCAGTGTGTATTGTAGTGCTTGACAAAGGTTTGCCAAGGTAATCCTGAGCCTATGTGATTATATCATATAGATAAATGGCGGTTCTTAATGCAATGCCATCTGAGTTCGTAAATCACGAGTATTCAGCTTAGGCTTGCATCCTTACCCTTTATGTACAGAAATTCCTCCAGACTCCTTGAATCTTTTAGTGTTACCGAATTATGCAACATAGAGGGTGAAATATCCAAATCTCTTCCAATCTGTCTTTGAAGAACATTATTTTTTTTACCTTTGATTGATTTTCCGAGCCATTTGTGGGCAAATTAGTGACCCTTGAAGAATTAGGCCTTTCCTGGATGTTGCTTTTGCACCAACTACGTCAGCCCTCTCAAACTAAATTATTATTCTTTTTTTAATTACTATTTTATCTCATTACCAAATAACCCCGTCCCATCTTTTCTGGAATGCTCCGCAGGCCTGAATGTATACATTCCAATAACATGAAGTTGACAAAACAAAAATATTAAAAATCTTGTCTGCAGTGAAACACTAGTCAAAGTAAATTTAGAAATCACAGCTATCTGTTATGTGCATCTTCCATACTGTCCCAACTTTTCCTGAACTGGAGTTGTAAGTAATAAATTGAGATAATATTTAACTCAGCCAAATGGTGGACAAAATCAGCAAAGATCAGCTGATTGCATTCATGGGTGGAACAAAGACATGGCTGAATACTGCATCTCCTTGACAGTCCATTCCAAGTAACAGGTAAAAGCCAGCAATGGTTTGGTACCTATCTGCCTCTCCAGGTCGGCAGCCTCGTCAGGCGTTGCTCTTGGGAGGACGCCAGGGTCGCTGAAGCTGGTCCTGAGCAGTGTCCCCAAAACAAAGATGAACAGCACCCCTCCAACCACGGGGATGGCCGGCGTCAGGCTGGAGGCCAGGAATGGACAGCTAACATAAAGAGAGAGCAGTTTAACTTTTAATACAAGCAAAGTACAGGTTTGTCACAAGAGCAAGCACAGCAGAGTTCTCTCCATAGCACAAACACAGCATAATGATATCCCCAAAATATGAGTTTCGGGGATATCATGGTTTCGCCCCACCCGCCGCCGCCGCCGTGTCCGCAGATTTTAGCCATTAGCGCGATAACTCACAAAATACTTTACATTGGCTTCTCATTTTTACCATATGGGTAGATATGGAAGAGAGGATGAACTGATTTAGATTTTGGGCAAGTATACACTCCTAGGTTTGCCACCAGGTGGCGCTTATATATTGAAAAAATCTATTTTTTAACCATATCTCTGGAACAATTACTTACACAGACCTCAAATTGCCTCATAATGTAGGTCTAGTAAAGGGGAATCTAATAAAGGGGGCTTCGAGGATTGGGGAATTTCAGGGATATACCCCTTGCTGTCGGCCGCCGTCAGCATAGGCCTAGTTTTCTCCTAAGCATTAAACAATGCATATTCTTCATCAGCTCAGACACAATGCAGAATACTCACTCACACATGAAGAGGATAGATTCCTCATTAACACATACATACCACAGTTTCCCTTTTTAACACAAACACAGAACAAATTCTGCTAAAACACGAGCACAGCACAGCACCACCCAGCCGTGAAAATCCACTATAATACATAAGAGGTAATAATGTTTAATCCTCTTGTGCAGGTGTTCATGTGCATAATCCCATTTCCACTACCACTGTCCCTCTGTGTTCTTTTGGGATTAGTTTAATGAAAGAGGGGAGTGGTAAGGGACTTTCTCTCTAAAAGGAAACATTTAATACAGTTAAAGACATTACAAGTACATCTTATCCCTGAGAGGGCAGACCTAAGCCTCAGCTTATCACTCATCTCTTTCAGAAATTGGTCTCTGCAGCTTTACTGCCTGCTAGAGGTATAAATGCAGGGTTCTGCCCAGGATGCTAGGAGTCCTGGACAGAAAATTTCTGGCGTCTCCTAAATTGACAGTCCGCCTTCCAAGCTAGGAAGCACAATACACATTATTTATTAAATATCTTGGCAATGAGAGATGTCGGTTTAATCTGAGAGTTGGTAGGAATATATGTAATGCGAGTGCGCAGCAGTGCTTGCTGGAAAAATTGGAATGCAAATATTAAGATGGGACAATTTGAATGAAAATATTGCCTCTCCGTCACCAGAGATTACTGTGTTTCTTTGATGTTCTCCATGGAGCGTAGCGAGATGCCTCTTATTTTCATAGATAGATGCCCTGTTCATAAACTTGTTTTTCTATTTTGTATCCAAATACTTTTGATTACATTTCTGAATATGACTTAGCAACTGATATTAAACACTGATGGATTAACATGTAGAGAATGTTACTGTCCTCAACTGAGAATTCTTTAGCTTTGCTGTCGTTTGTATAACAAGAAAACTTTCCTCTCGACCATGCGAAGTACAGTGCTAAAGAAATCAATTACCCCGCCCTGATTACAATTGCCTGTCTTATATTAGATTGAGACAACCGCACCGATCATCTCCCCACAGCCTCAGATTCAATTCGCCCATGAATACCCAGCACACGCGAAGCTCGGATGCCACTGCACCCTCAGTGTTTCCATCTCTGTTGGGCAGGTTTTTCAATGTCAATGATGACCAGCGCAGACGATTCCCGCGGGTCGAAAACGAAAGTTCGCTAGTCTGACAACAGAAGAGGGGAGCATATTTAGGGTCATTAATGTTTTGTTTCTGGCGGTTTTATTGGACACTGGATGCACTCATTTTAACTGATCTTTGAAAAAATAGTGCCGGTTGGGAAAAGCACTTCCTGGGCTGAGTGCTGGTCAGTGGATTCAGAGTGCTGGTCGGGGTCGACCAGCGCCGGCAGAACCCTATAAATGTGATCAAATCCACCACTAAGATAGCAAAAACAGCCAGTAGACTACATAAGATTGAAACACTCCAACAACAGGATTATTTAATTGACAGTAAATGTACAAACAATCGAGATCCCATTTTAACAAGACACATCTGATGTTTTAAGAGGCAAGCATGGCCTGCCATGCTAAAATACACAGGAACTTGATCTGTGAGGATACTGCTGAACTGGCTAGGTTTATCACTTCATTACTGCGCATTTAGTGAGCACATTGGAGCCAGAGAGAGTAATTAACTCCATCAACAGTGGATGCGTACCGCTCTGATGTTATTGATCAAAGAATAAAGATTTAAAACCATCCTAAAAAATGGATGCAGACTATGCAAGGATCTGTAAGATTTTATTCTTCGCTATATTTTTTTCTTGTTTTAATAAGGCATCTCTATTAGTACCCAAATCTGGAGTTTCCAATTCACAAATTATGTACCGGTATGCTCAGGAGAGCAATAACAGTTTGCCGTTATTTTCCAAAACACACGCCTATCAGCCCCTGCATCTCTTCACACCGTGATCGCTCCCCTTTAACGCAGTACTTATCGAGGAACGCAAGGATGTCCTGATGGTCAGAAAAAGTCCAATAGCAGTAAATGATGTTCTAACTAGAGTCCCTTTATACTGAGAGTAGCGACAACTCAGTATTTGAGCACCATCTTGTTTCCATCTTTCAGTGCTCGCACATATGGCACAGCAAGCCATCAGCTCCCCCCCAGATGAGCACAGATCTACTTACAAAATAATACTAATAATAATAATAATAGGCTAATAATAATAATAATAATAATATTAACATTAAGGGTCTTTGCACACCGGATGCCTTTTTTTCGTATGAATAATGCGCACTAAAAAAACGTGCATTTATTTTCGCCATCCTTATGATTGTCACACAGCTGCGGATGGTGCCTAACAACGCCCTTTAACCGTGACTACATTCAGAAAATAGACCTGATTCTGGTGTTTTATTGCTTTATGAGCCTCGTAAACTAATTTACCCAAATCTGTGCTGCTTCAAAAGCTAAACAAGCTTAGAGTTTAACTAGAGGCACTCCTAGAGTGCAAATCTCCACCAAGACAGCACAGTCATAATCTTCCTGAGCGAACATGACTCTTATGAAATGTAAGGTTTATCGCATAACTGAAGTGTTTTTAACATAGCCCAGCTCATGACATATTTTTGATATTGCCCTATATATCTTTTTTGCGAAAATCGCACTGGCTGAGAGCATGGGGGGGAAAGAAATCGCTTAGCGTTACGTCTCTGCTGTTTCTACTGAGCCGAACTGAATATCCAGTGTAACATTGGTTGAATCGGTATGGCTCAGCGCTGCAGGAGGCTAGTTAAGTGCCACTGACAAAACTGAGTTCACGTTACTTAGCTAGGTAGCGTGCATGCAATACTTTTTCAAAACCAATATGTAACATGGATGTGTTACCCAGCCGGCTAATATTAGCTAGCTACTCAGTTGACTGAATTTACAAAGCGTTGCTCGTTCAGCCACGAATGTCTGTGACTCAGAAACTGAGTAAGCAGAGCAATGTAATTCGCGCAGTGCTAACATACATTGGGCACTAAGGGAAATTACATTTGCTTTCCATGAAATTCCGCTATTCAGTTATGTGATAAACAGAATGAGAAAGTTATGGAAGTGGTTGAATAAATTTTTAATATCTTAAACCCCTTCTCAGATCTATTAGTACACCCAAAGGCACAACAATCTGTTATTTTTTTCAGTTTTCAAAACACAAAATGCAGGGACGTAGTTGAATTCCATAGGAATTAGTATAAATTGATCAACCTGATGGATACAAAATGGGTCCACGTGTCACGTGACCAGCTTTTTTTGGTACCCCCTATGTTGCAACTCTCAGTATAAAGGGACTCTAGTTCTAACCGACAGTGTACTTCCCGTATCCTTACGCAGCAAAGCCAATGGTGCTGCACCTCTGAGGCCGCGGGCCAGATTCCTTAAGACCATACTCACTCATGCACTGTCAGCAGCGCCTCTACAGTAGGACTTTTTTTACTGCATAACAATAAACAAATCGCAGATATGATACAAAACAACGCTGTTTGTTAGTTTAACATTCAGGGTTCATGAAGCAAACCTCAAACAAATTAGATTAAATTATTTTAATTAACAGCAAATTTTTTTTTTTTTGCATAATCAGAGGAAAAAATTAGGGAATCACTCAGTGTTGAAAAAAAATTATGGAATCATCAACAAAAAATAAGAATTACTACTTTGTTGCTCCTCCTCAGGCTTTTATCACAGCCTGAATTCTTTGAGGCATGAACTTCACTAATGAAAGGCAATATTCTCCATGAAGCTGGTTCCAACTTTCACGAAAAGTGGTTGACGGATCAGCTTGGCAGAATAGGCCCTTGTCATGGACCATTTTTTTAAAATTTACACCATAAATTTTCAGTTGGATTAAGATCTGGACTGTTTGCTGTCCATGTCACAGAGCTAATATGCCTTACCAGAGGAAAAGCTTTAAGCTACATTGTTTGCCATGCTTCATTGGAATGACACCAGACAAAGGTTCCGGCATCATCGCCTTGGCCAACGCTTATTGAAGCGTCATCATTATTGAATATCACTTTCATCCAATTATCCACACTCCATGATTGCTTCTCTTTAGCCCATGGTAACCTTGCTTCCTTCCATGTAGGGGTTAGTGCTGGTTTTCATTTGGCTTTCCTGTATGTAAATCCCATTTAATTCAGCCAATTTTTTACAATTCTGTCACAAACATTAACTTCTGTTTCTGTCCATTTGTTTTTAATTTGAATTGTTGTGCATTTTCTATAACTCCTGTTTCTGCCCATTTGTTTTGTGGTAGATTTTCTACTTTCAAGGAATATTGCTTTGAGTTTTCTGTCCTGACAGTTTGATGTCTCAGTGGTCTACCCATAAGTTTTCCTTTTATAACCTTCCCATTTTGTTTGTACTAGCACCAAATTTTAGACAAGCAGACTGGGAACAACCAGTATCGTTTGCCACCTTTCGTGTAGAATCCTCTTCTTCGAGCAGTTTTTTTTTCCTTTTCATTGTTTCAATTGCCAGCTCTGTTGTTGGTATGAAACTTCCTCTGAATGACAACCACAACCTCACCTGGAACAATAACACTTAATGCCTGGTCAAGAAGGCACACCAGCGCCTCTACTTCCCCAGGAGGCTAAGGCGCGCTGGACTTAGCAACTCAGTTCTGAGTGCCTTCTACAGGTGTGTAATGGAGGGCGTCCTCTGCTCCCGCATCACTGTGGGTCAGTCCATCTCAGATCACCCAAAAAAAATTGCATTTTTATACCTCACCCCCTCCAATTTCTATGAAGTTCGGTATATAGGTAATTCATGGCCAGAAAAGCCAGAATTTCAAATTTCGTCTATCTCGGACCAACGGTTTTCGAGATATCGCAATTTCAATTTTTCACTTTTTCGCGAAAAAGAGCATGGCCGCCAAATTTCAAATTGCTGTAACTCAGCAACCACTGGTCCGATTTTGGAAAAACAAGGTATTTCTGTAAAGGGGAGACCACAAGGAATCTAAATCTGTCATTTGTTTGTGCATTAGGGTACTTTTGAGTTGTATGACCTTTTGACCTATACAGGGTGTATCAAAAAAAAAGTTTACACTTTGAAAAATGTCTCCAAAATTGATATAATATCATTTTCCAAAAAACTGTTATGATGTATTGATGGACCATGCCCTCATGCTCATATTGACACCTTGTTAATCGCTTGCTGTTCCACATGAGTGAACAGGGGTTGTTTATTTTCACCCGCTTTAAATTGGCTTGCGCACAGAAATGAGAGGGTTAAAAATGAAAGAAACACAATGGTTGGCAAGTTTAGACATTTAATTTTTTCCTCACAAATTTTCATGAAAATTGGATTAACCCTTTGTTGGGTGTAAGGCGCTCAGAGCATGTGGCCACATGCTTCAGATTAGAAACACTGACTTGTTGCTGGAAATTGCAGAATTTGCTTCCTTTACTTTATTTATGAGATATAAGGTTACTTGAAAGTGCTAATTTTTGCAGTTTAGTTCCAATTTTGCCACCAAGTGGCGGCCTATAAACAAAGTGGCTTGCCACACTGCACTCAAACTTACAGAACACCTTTCTCCCAGTTAAGGAAGTAAATCCTGCAAGTTTCATGAAAATCGGAGAAAGCTCCCAGTTTACCATATTCAGCTTTTTCGTGAAGTGGCCCAAGAAAAATGGTGCAAAAAGGGTTAATACCAAAACCAGCCACGAAACTCTTTTTACCACTGACACTGGAGATGCTGAGTGTCAACATGAGCCATATTTCATCACTTTTGACTTAGGGGGCATGGAGAAATCGCAGTGTGCAAATGTGGTAATTTCACCTTTCGGCGGCAAAAAGCACCCCCTATACTTGTGTGCCTTAAGTCAGCCGCCGTAATTTTCATCCAAATCAAAGTAAGAGGTCCTATCCAATAATGACATGCATAAAATACCTTGGCTGCCTTAGGGCGCAAGCCACACAACCCCTGGGAAAGTGTGCATAATTACCAAAAGTAGTGATTGGCAGTGCCACCAGTGGGCTGCGCCCGAAGTCAGCCGCCAAAATTTTCACATTTTTGGAGAGTCCATACCCGATAGACTTGCACAAATGAAAATCACTCAGGACGCACAGAAATACAAGCATTCAAAAACCTAATTTTGGTGATTTTGCCATTTTGGCTGATTTTGACCCCAATATTCCAGGACCCTCTCAAAAAAAAAAAAAAAAGCGGTCCCTTTAAGAATAGAAAATTTGATTTTTCTTCGTTTCTAACACACATCTATCAATAAAAAAAATTTGGACAAATCCAAAAGGGGTCATGAATCACCGCCTGCCTGACTCTTATAAAAACTGGCTCTTAATTGTTTTTTTCAGCCCTTTTTTGCCTGTGTCCCAACTTTTTTGAGACCTGCTGCAGCCAGAAAATTTGAAATAAGCTCATTTTGTGGATAAAAATATAAAATGTCTCAGTTTCAACATTTGAAATGTTATCTATGTTCTATTGTAAATAACATATTGGCTCATGTGATCTGAAAGTCATTGCATTTTGATTTTATTCACAATTTACACATTCACAACCCCTGCAAAGAATCCAAACAATTATATCAGGAAGGGGGTAAATAACACTTTTCTTTCTAAATGCAGATACAAAGGACAAAAGAAAGGAGGAAAAATCCATCACTTCAGTCATACATTCTTTTATTATTTCTGCATCAGAGAATGGCTTCTTGTGCTTACCCAACACCCACTCCACTCTGAGTGAGCACTCTGTTGCTTTTTGTTGTTGTGTCATGGATGTAACAAGAATCCTGCTTGCAGCTTGATATGACGATGTCAGCTGCTTGATTTTTGTTGTTCTTAGCTCAGAATTTTGTAGATAGGTCTCTTCAAAATAGCTGTGGGCAATTCCATGCGAGTTGCTAAAACAGCTATTTTTAAAAAGTGTTTTATATTAGAAATATAAAGGTTTTAATGTAGATGACTGATTACCAAATCAGACACTGAAAACCGTTTTGGAATATCTTTGACGGTCTTCTCAAAATTTATATTTGAATTCTGTAATTTTTTTTTTAGCTCCAGGACAAGGATCAAAGATAATTTTTCCAAAGCTGACAACTCCTAAAAGATATTTAGCTGTTTCCTGGTAATTACTGAATTTATTTTCCATACCTTGGAAGCCAAAGTATTTGAGACTGTAAGTCATTGCAGGAAATTGAAACACAATTCCAGTGGCTCATTGTGAAATTTGTCATTTTTCAACGTAATTCCGTTACCAAAATTGCAGTATAGTTCTCTTCATCTTATTTCTGCATTTATTTTATTGATATTAAGAATTCTCTTCCTTCTTGTGTCTCTACTGAATTTCAGACATTAACTTCTTTAATACTTCGCTGTAATCCAGGAAAATTTGTGGTAACGGAATTACATGGTAACGGAATTACACCAGTAACGGAATTACAGAATTATTCTGAAAGCCAGTGAAAAACAGAAAATAGCACGAGGTGGCATGAGGACTTTATGGAGCATTGTGGTTCATTGTTTTGGACATCTATAGTTGAGTGTTTCTTCCTGTGAGTTAAGTTTCCATAACCAGCGAATGAATTACACCACAGCCTAGCGGCAATAGCCGTGGTTGCCCCCCTGTGTGGCCGTCATGGCCGACTACCCAAACGGCCAGTTTGGCTTGCCGTTTTTTCAAGTGGCCGCGGTGCCCAAAAAATTACCCAAAGTGACGATTTTCGACACAGCGACTGAGCTGTACAGCTCCCGTCATCACGCTGCGCTGGACTTCTGAGCACAAAGAGCCACAGATGGATAGAAGGGACAGGATTACATTTGTATAAACAGTGTTTGTCTTCTGCCAATAATGGATAGTACTTATGATTCATTTACAACCCCAATTCTGAAATAGTTGGGACAATGTGTAAATTGTGAATAAAATCAAAACGCAATGACTGTCAAATCACACCAGCCAGTATTTTATTCACAGTAGAACAGACATAACCATAGCAAATGTTGAAACTGAGAAATTTTACCATTTTTTCCACAAAATGAGCTCATTTCAAATTTGATGGCTGCTACAGGTCTCAAAAAAGTTGGGACAGGGGCCTGTTTACCACGGTGTAGCATCCCTCTTCTTTTTTAACACAGAGTGGAGGTGTCTGGGCATTGAGGAGACAAGTTTCTTGAGTTTAGCCACTGAATTTGATCCCACTCTTGTTTAATACAGGCTTCCAGCTGCTGGAAAGTTTTGGCTCTCCTTTGACGGACTTTTTCGTTTAATTATGCACCAAATGTTCTCAATCGGTGAAAGATCAGGACTGCAGTCAGGCCAGTTCAGCATAATGGACTCTTCTACTATGAAGCCATGCTGTTGTAATAGCTGCAGTACGTGGTTTTGCTTTTGTCCTGCTGAAATACACAAGGCATTCCCTGGAATAGATGTCATCTGGAGGGGAGCATATGTTGCTCTAAAACCTTTATATACCTTTCAGCATTCATGGTGCTTTTTAAAACAAGCAAGTGTCCCACACCGTATGCACTAATGCGTCCCCATACCATCAGAGATGCTGGCTTTTGAACTGAACACTGATAACCAGAGGGGTGGTCTTTTTCCTCTTAAGCCCGTAGGACACGACGCCCATGATTTCCAACAAGAATGTCAAATTTTGACTCTTCTGACCACAGGACACTTTGCCACTTTGCTACAGTCCATTTTAAATGAGCCTTGGCCCACAGAACACGGCGGCACTTCTGGATCATGCTCAACAATGGCTTCCTTTTTGCGTGATAGAGTTTTAGGTGGCATCTGTGGATGGCACGGCAGACTGTGTTTACAGACACAGGGTTCCCACTCTTTTCTTGAAATTATTTTCCAGGACTTTTCCAGGACATTTTCAGGACTTTTTCAGCTGCTACAGTACGAGTCAGGTTATCACAACATACACTAATAAATTCCACCCCCAAGCTCTGGAGAAGTGTTATTTTCTACAATTGTACCTTATATTTTGTACATTTAACCAGATTGCTTCAATGTTTATTCCTCTCCCTCTTTCCCTCTTGTACTTTCTCCACAAAATATTTTTATATGTTCAATAAATCACCAAAACAATTTCCTTTAGTTAATCTGTTTACTGTTTACTTACAGTTTACTTTGTGCATCTGACACCTGCATTCTTAAAGTAAAAATCAAAATCACTGCAAAAATAAATCAAAAATATAAATATCAAAATCAAATCCTATCCTGCAGTGCAAAAAGGTCAATATAAAACAAAGCAAGAATAATATCACATTAGCTGTGGGCAATAATCATCATTCAGAGCACGAAAGTACAGTCCCCAAGCTTCAATTCGCATGCTGGAAATCACCGATGCACGGGACGAAATAAAGATCTCAGTCCAATCCTTCACAACCGCTGTAGCTGACAAGCTAAATATTTGCCACAAGAATATAATCGACTAAAGCTGAGGTTTTTTACAGAAGCCAGGATTACGATTATGCACCTTTCAATATTCACTAACGCTACTGGTAAGCCCCTCCACTGCTCAATGTCAACTTGTTCAAAAGTGCTAACGTTAGCCTGTATAACTGCTAAATGTGTGGGTATCCCGCGTGTGACCGTGAGATGGCCACTAATCACATGGCAAAAGCTGCTAACTTCACCTGAAAACTAAACTGACCACTGGCTGACAATACTGCTTTTTGTCGGATTTCGAAAAAACATACTTGTTGGACGGATCTTTGAATTAACGTATCAGGTGACTGTATAATGTATAACACAGTGGGATCGGGATTGTCATCCGTCAGGCGGTTTTATACTTAAATGGTGTGAGCACACGATATCCTCTTGGGTGGATACTTCTGTCTCCGCCTTGCTAGCCACTCCTAGCGCCGACTCGCTGGCATCGAGTGTAGGCTGTAAGGTGCTGGGCAAGGGCAATCTTTTTCTAATCACCTTGTGAATAAAGCACTCTGTTTCCACACAAACTTTATCTTCTTTTGAGTCGTTGGTATAACCAACAACGGAATAAGTGGAGCCTGAACGCATTCAGCCTGCCCTTCTCTCTTCAGTACAGCGAGCAATGACCGGAAGTAGGAGACCGTCTCGGTTCTCATGGCGCCCTTTATACCCACGACCAGCTCCGCCCACCACCACTGCTGTTACGTATGATGAAAGCACGTTAGGGCAAGCCCTCCTGGAACCCATTGAGATTGCATTGAAAGGCTTTGCACTGGCGAAAAAATGACGTTACACGAGAGTCAATGAGAGACCCCTAGGGCAATTTTCAGTCTGAGTGAAATCGCCCCGAAAGGGGCGGGACTATTGGAAACGCTAGTTTATCCCGATTGGACAATGCCATTCAAAGGAGATCAAGCTGTAGAACAGTGGTAGAGCTGGGGAAAAAAAAAAATCTCTTTTTCTCGTGGCAGTCGTCGCCTAATCGCCCCAATGGACAATCCGCCTCTGATCTCACTCATGGATATATAAGATCTCACTTGGATGTTGACATCTAAATTACTTTCATTGCAAAAGTAGCTAGCTAAAAACTGCATGAAAAGTCGGAGCTCTGCTCTCTGTGCACATACACAGTATTCTAATAGAGCTGAATTCCTAATGAAGTTTTTTCTCATTCACATATTTTCTGTTTCTGCTGTCGAACAATGGAGCAAGAATGAAATACTGAGTGAAACGTGGCCCAGTAAGACTACCTGTTACCCGTCGCCATCTCGAAGCTGTCATCATGGTCGCTGCAGCTCTGCTGAAACCAGAGATGTATTTCATCTCAGAGCGCACAGCCAAACTGACGGCACGCCCACTACAGCTCTCCGCTGCTCCTCTGTCACTCAACAGAGGAGACAGAGAGAGGGAGAAAAACCTCACACTCGATATACAACGATACAGCAACACTCTTGAACTGAAAGTCGCTAGTTTTGGCGCTTCTTTGGAGAAAATAAATCCTTACTTCGGTCTGAAAAAAAAAGTCGGTAAATCTAGCAACAAAGTCATATGGAAACACTGGGCAGTAGAACTGCTCTAAGGGAATATGCAATTTGATCGGTTGGTAGCGTCACGTGGGGCGCTGTGCCGGCCTGAAGCAGAGATGAAGCAGAGAAGCGCTACAGCTCAATGTTGCCCATTAAAGGCAGCTGAAAACAGACATACATGCGTAAAATGTTTAACCCGTTTGCGTTCACCCACAAGGCAGAGAGAAGCAGAGGGAGGAAAAATAATTTTCCAGGACAACTCAAGCTTTTCCAGGACATTTTACTTTTTTTCTCATTTTCCATGTGTTTTCCATGACTGGAAAATTGGTCAATCATTTTCCAGGTTTTCCAGGTTTTCCAGGTTTTCCAGGACGCGTGGGAACCCTGAGACAGTGGTTTCTTTACGTATTCCTGGGCCCATTTAGTAATGTCAATGACAGAATCATGCCGGTGAGTGATGCAGTGCGATCTGAGGGCCCGAAGATCACGGGCATCCAGTAAAGGTCTTCGGCCTTGTCCCTTACGCACAGAGATTTTTCCAGTTTCTCTGAATCTTTTGATGATGTTGTGCACTGTCGATGATCAGACCTTCAAAGCCTTTGCAATTTGACGTTGAGGAACATTGTTTTTAAGGTATTCCACAATTTTTTTTATGCAAGCCTACACAGGTTGGAGAGCCTCTGGCCATCTTTACTTCTGAGAGACTCAACCTCTCTAAGACATCCCTTTTATAGCCAATCATGTTACACACCTAATGCCAGTTAACTTAATTACTTGCTAAATGTTCCTTAAGCTGATTCTCTAATATATTACTTGCTTTTTCAGCCCTTTTTTGCCTATGTCCCAACGTTTTTGAGACCTGTTGCAGCCAGAAAATTTGAAATGAGCGCATTTTGTGGATAAAAATGTAAAATGTCTCAATTCCAACATTTGAAATGTTATCTATGTTCTATTGTAAATAACATATTGGCCCATGTGATCTGAAAGTCATTGCAGTTTGATTTTATTCACAATTTACACTTCGTCCCAACTATTTCGGAATTGGGGTTGTATATACAAACTCCAATTCCAACAAAGTTGGGATGTTGTGTAAAACGTGAATAAAAACAGAATACAATGACTTTTGACCTATATTCAATTGAGTACACTACAAAGACAAGATATTTATTGAAATGTATTTATTTGGATAAGCCCCTTGAGATGCACCATCTCGTTTTCGAGGGGGTCAAAACATATATCACATCATAGCAACATAGAAGGCTCTAATTTCTTGGCGCAGCGCAGGGTGGCGCAGCCCATGCAGTGGTAATTTCATCCGATGCAGCCCGCGCAGTGGGAATTTTGTGCGGTGCAACATCGTGCGCAGCCACTTTGGCAATTTGACAGACGGACGTGCACCCAGATGGGTGTGGCGGCTAGTAGGGGGAGGTGTCACATATTCATCATGACGCAGTGACAATTTCGTGGATAAAGGCTCCACCGAAAGTGCGCAGAGAGCTCGCCAGCTCCAACCTGGTTTACTTTTGCAGTGGTAATTTGGCTGACCAGTGCACAGTGCGCACACGTCACCGAAACCTCACAGGCAGGTTTCCAGAATGTCAGGCACATTTCAATGCAATAAATAATAACAGCAACCGCTATTTAATGTAACCTTCTGAATCAGGACATAAATTATAGTATCTATATCGATTGTCCTGATGTCAGATCAAAGGCGGTTGGCACGCGTAATGGAAACTCGACCTGGCTTAATCAACGCAGCTGAATCTGTGATACAAACTAACGACTTCACATCTTTCTCAGCCAACCACAACCTGCCTCAGCATCAGGCAGTGCGTATATATATATATATATATATATATATATATAATGCTTGCGTTCTATGCTCAGTAAAGCCGCTTGCACACTGGACGTGAAACAAATTTTTCGCACGACTGATTACATTCAAAGTCAATGCAAAGACACGAATACACACGTGTATCCACGTCTTTGCATTGACTTTGAATGTAATCTGCTGTGAAAAAATTTCGTTTCGCCTCCAGTGTGCAAGCAGCTAAATACTATTATTGTCACTTAGGTTTTATCGTTTTTAGTGGGGGAAAGGAATACAGCCTGATTGCTATGATCTCATACTGAGTGAAGATCACATATTGAAAATAAATGTGTAACGTATCTTGCATTGTTGTCCATGCATGTTAATCCCAAAATTTTACGCAGCAACAGGTGTAATAATAGGAACACTCTATCCATCATTTCTCTTCCCAATGATGCCGGCAGAAGAAATAAATGAGCAACCATCGTATTTCATTCGAACTTCATAAGTTTGAATGATCTGACGTAGTTTCGTTTTGAAATTCCATTCAAGTTTGCTAATGGTAATAATTCGCGAATGCCCTAGCTAGCCAGCTAACTCATATTAGTAATGCTTAATATAGACGTAAGCGGTGCAGAAAACATGCCTGAAGCAG
The DNA here is from genome assembly GCA_029692085.1 of Gymnothorax javanicus. Taxonomy (NCBI): domain Eukaryota; kingdom Metazoa; phylum Chordata; class Actinopteri; order Anguilliformes; family Muraenidae; genus Gymnothorax; species Gymnothorax javanicus. Next base: position 110,412,460 of record CM056193.1, read on the forward strand.
CATAGTAAAATGCAACATTAACGCATCATGCAGATATAGGACAGAGGCTTCTTTACTCTAACAATTTAAAGGTGAGGAGAGGAGCTCATTTGATTGGTGAAGATTTGACTGGGCTGTGTTAAACCCACTCACGCCTTCTCTCCTCCCTCTTTGCCACTTGCACGGGCAGGAGGGACAGAGGCGGGACAGATGAGTACTTGCGCCGGGCACAAAATTGCAAAATACGCCTGGATACACCCCGCTGGTGCAGCGCTCCCCTCATTCGCCGCGCATGCGCCTGGTCAACGAATTTAGAGCCCAGAGTCTACCAACAAAACAAAAACACAGAACAAGAAAAAAAAAAGAGAGAAAAGAAACCCCCAAAAAAACAAAAACACGCAAAAAAAACAGACAAACCACAGTTAATGCCATGCAGGTCAATAGTCTAATTCAACCATAAGGAGGCCAAATTGGCCAATGCTAAATCAACAGCAAAGTAGAATTACATTCATTTAGCAAGAGCAAATCGTGAAACACATTGATGGCTAAATCAATAACAGGTGCAGACCACCATGAAATAAGAAGACAGGGCACCCTTAAAGATTCTAAATGAAGTAATAGACCTGATATTAGCAGGTAGATTATTCCAATCTGCAGGGGCTTTAAACATAAAAGGTCTTCTGCCAATTGACTTTTTGACACAGGGGACGGAGAAGTAGAGTTGGGCTGAATGTCTGATATGATAGTTTGAAAGATAAGGTATAAGAAACTGCTGTAGATAAGAAGGATAATTGAAGTAAATGCATTTGAAAATTTAATGTTGAAACTGATAAATTTTATTGATTTTTTTAAAATGTTCACTCATTTTGAAATTCGATGCCTGCAACATATTCCAAAGGAGCTGGGACAGGGGCATGTTTGCTTACCACTGTGTCACATCACCTTTCCTTTTAACAACACTCAGTAAGCGTTTGGGAACTGAGGACACTAATTGTAGAAGCTTCGTAGGTGGAATTCTTTCCCGTTCTTGCCTGATGTGCGACTTCAGTTGCTCAACAGTGCGTGGTCTCCGTTGTTATATTTTGCGCTTCATAATGTGCCACACATTTTCAATGGGAGACCGGTCTGGACTGCTGACAGGCCAGTCTATTACTTGCACTCCTTTACTACGAAGCTACGCTGTTGTAACACGTGCAGAATGTGGCTTGGCATTGTCTTGCAGAAATAAGCAGGGACGTCCCTGAAAAATATGTCGCTTGGTTGGCAGCATATGCTGCTCCAAAACCTGTATGTACATTTCAGCATTAATGGTGCCTTCACAGATGTGCAAGTTACCCATGCCATGGGTACTAACACATCCCCATACCATCACAGATGCTGGCTTTTGAACTTTGCCCTGATAACAATCTGGATGGTGCTTTTCCTCTTTAGCCCAGAGGACACGACATCCATGATTTCCAAAAACAATTTGAAATGTGGACTCGTCAGACCACAGCACACTTTTCCACTTTGCGTCAGTCCATCCCAGATGAGCTCGGGCCCAGAGAAGCCGGTGGCATTTCTGGGTGTTGTTGATATATGGCTTTTGTTTTGCATGGTAGAGTTTTAACTTGCACTTGTAGATGTAGCGATGAACTGTGTTAACTGACAATGGCTTTCCAAAGTTTTTTTGAGCCCACTTGGTATTATCTTTTACAGAGTGATGTCGGTTTTTAATGCTGTGCCGCCTGAGGGACCAACGGTCACAGGCATTCAATGTTGGTTTTTGGCCTTGCCGCTTACGTGTACGAATTTCTCCAGATTCTCTGAATCTTTTGATGATATTATGAATGGTAGATGATGAAATCCCTAAATTCCTTGCAATTGCATGTTGACAAACGTTGTTCTAAAACTGTTGGACTATTTGCTCATGCAGTTGTTCGCAAAGTGCTGAACTTCGCCCCATCCTTGCTTGTGAATGACTGAGCCTTTCAGGGATTCTCCTTTTATACCTAATCATGACACTTTCCTGTTTCCAATTAACCTGTTCACCAGTGGAATGTTCCAATCAGGTGCTTTTTGAGCAGTCCTCAACTTTCCCTGTCTTTTATTGCCCATATCTCAGCTTTTTTGGAACATGTTGCAGGTATCAAATTCAAAATGAGTGAATATTTCCAAAAAACAATAAAAATTATAATTTTCAGCATTAAATATCTTGTCTTTGTAGTGTACTCAATTGAATATAGGTCGAAAAGGATTTGCAAATCATTGTATTCTGTTTTTATTCACGTTTTACACAACGTCCCAACTTCATTGGAATTGGGCTTTGTACAATGCTGTATTAAACAGTATGAAATCTCATGCCCCAATTCTACTGACAAACCTGGCTAAATTTCACAGCTCACCACCACCATATATGAACTATACAGAAGAGCTGGGCCATTTAAAGCAGTGTTGCAATACCTGGACATCTGACACTGGGAGGAGTTATTCTTGTTTTAAAGGTTCAGGAGAAAGCAGTCCGAAGAAATTTTGGGAGGCCTGTGGCTGACGGCAGCAGCTCCTCAGCTGCTACAGCTCAAACAAAAGCAATGCAAGGCTCCTGTTGCCATGGAGATGCAAGCCGCCCAGAACCCATATACATTTAAAAAAATTGTAGTTCTCATAGGAACAGGCAGCACATGTACAAAGCACTGTCTGCAAAAATGGCAGGGAGAGTGAATGTGAAGAGATGTATAGCTTACATTGTCCTTGAACCTCAAAACCCCTAAACAAATAGCCTTGAAACACTTTGTTTCCTCTGCAAACCCCTGCTCAAAAAGCACAACAATGGCAGGACTGTTTAAAAACCAACTCCAATCACATCCCTGAAACTGTTTTCGAATAATATGGATTGGCCTCGGCCGCCACCTCTTCATAGTAGGGCAATAATAAGATTTCATAGAGTCACATGGAACTTCTTGTGTCAATTCCTCATGTAAAGACGACAAACCTTATTGTTTTGACTGACCCCAAAACCTTTCCTATCGTGCCATCAGCAGCTCAAGCTTTGCATTTCCAAATGTAGTAACTAAGTTTTGATTTGCTTCTGGTGCATAGACAAGGGCCGTTATTGATGTTGGTCACCCCATGACCTTTGCTCAAGCACAACCACCAGGGCCCCGACAGGACATACGTAAAGACACATCTGATAGGAATCAATGTCAAATCTGCTGTCAACATCCCTGGTCCATAAAGGAGGAAGTAATTCATTGTCATGGCCCTGTATTTTCCCTGTAGCGCCATTAATGGGCCACAGACTATAAATAAATACTTTAAAGCAAAGTCATTGCTTTCTGGCCTTTAGTTTTACCCCCGCTGACTCCGCCCGAGGGGTATTGTCGCCACCTGGGCGTGTCTGTCTGTCGTCCGTCGTCCCGTCCATGATTTTGTCCGGGCCAGTACTGCAACTAATGATTGCAGCTTCACCAAATTTGGTATGGTAACTCACTATGACCCATAGATGTGCAACGTCAGGTTTTTTGCTGGATTTGACCTTTGACCTTAGCGCTGTGACCTTGAGCCTGGAAATCTTGTCCGGGTCAGAACTGGGCAACTAATTTTCGCAGCTTCACCAAATTTGGTATGGTAACTCAGTATGACCCATAGATGTGCAACGTTAGGTTTTTTTTGCTGGATTTCACCATTGACCTTAGCGCTGTGACCTTGACCCTGGAAATCTTGTCCGGGTGACATTTTCCGGGCCAGTACTCAGCAACTAATGATCGAAGCTTCACCAAATTTGGTATGTTAACTCATTATGACCCATAGATGTGCAACGTCACATTTTTTGCTGGATTTGACCTTTGACCTTAGCGCTGTGAACTTCAGCCTGGAAATCTTGCCCGGGTCAGTACTCGGCAACTTATCATCGCAGCTTCACCAAATTTGGTATGCTAACTCACTATGACCCATAGATGTGCATCGTCAGGTTTTTTGCTGGATTTGACCTTTGACCTTAGCTCTGTGACCGTGACCCTGGAAATCTTGTCCGGGTCAGTACTCGGCAACTAATTCTCGCGGCTTCACCAAATTTGGTATGGTAACTCACTATGATCCATAGATGTGCAATGTCAGGGTTTTTGCTGGATTTGACCTTTGACCTTAGCTTTGTGACCTTGACCCTGGAAATCTTGTCCGGGTCAGTACTCGGCAACTAATTCTCGCAGCTTCACCAAATTTGGTATGGTAACTCACTATGACCCATAGATATGCAACGCCAGGTTTTTTGCTGGATTTGACCTTTGACCTTAACTCTGTGACCTTGACTGTGGAAATCTTGTCCGGGTCAGTACTCGCCAACTAATTCTCGCAGCTTCACCAAATTTGGTATGGTAACTCACTATGACCCATAGATGTGCAACGTCAGGTTTTTTGCTGGATTTGACCTTTGACCTTAGCTCTGTGACCATGACCCTGGAAATCTTGTCCGGGTCAGTACTCGGCAACTCATTATCGCACCTTCACCAAATTTGGTATGGTAACGCACTGTCACACACATATGTGCAATGTCATGTTTTTTGCTGGATTTCACCTTTGACCTTTGCGCTGTGACCTTGAGGCAGGAAATCTTATATGGGTTAGTACTCAGCATCTACTGATCGCAGCTTCACCAAATTTGGTATGGTAACTCACTGTGACACATAGATGTGCAACGTTACCTTTTTTGCTGGATTTGACCTTTGACCTTAACGCTGTGACATTGAGGCAGGAAATCACGTCCGGGCCGAGGGGTATTCAGCAACGCGTTATGTTTATTTACTGTAAAAGTAATAATGTTTCTCGGTTTGAATTTCCCAGGGGCCACCATATTTGAAAGCTTGCAAAGCATCTTGGGAGTTTGATGTCATCTGGTTGCTTGAGCGTGTAACAAACACTGTCTGAAGCACTCCTAAGTGAGAACAGCATTGTGAAATTTCCAAAAACATCCTAGAATGGCATATTTTGCCCTATCAGTCTGAACCAGAGAATTCTTTAGTCTATGTATAGGCTTGGAACGTCATCAACAACAAAATGTTTCTCTTTTTAGCTTCTCAGGTTAACACTATCTGAACTCTTGGCCAATGCAGATAGCGGAGATGTGCATTTGAAGCTGACAGTTAAGACAGGGCAATTTCTAATTCAACAAGCTTTTTACATACATCAACCAGCACCAGAGTAATCGTGAAGAGCAGATCATGTTCTGCAATTAACAAGCACAAAATATTTTTTGGTCACATACATTATTGGTCACTTATGTTACTGTGACAGCAGTAATGTGATAGAATGTGAGTGTGTGTACAGCTTTGTCTTTGATAATTTCATTGTGACAGAATATTTTCTTTTCTACTGGTCTCATAATTTAGGCTTTTTGAGCTAACAGAGCAGAAAACAAACGCTGGACTTATCTAATTAGACTAACGTCACAAAGATCAGGGTGAGGACAATATGATCACATGACTGCTCTGAATACGTCTTCATGCACCCCCTCTGAACGGGGTAAGTTTTTTGAAGAACTTTCAAATCAGTGTGCTTAACTTTATCAAAAATGGAATAAGTAAAACAGCTCTAATGTAATTTACAGTGAACTTTCTAAGAGGCTTGAGTAGTTCCCCTGTTGATTTTCTAGGCACTACGCCCTTTCATGCTGCGTCACCACTCAGCCAAGCAATGAAATTTGCCTATTGAGAGAATGCTGTAGTTTTGGCAATATACTCTGCTGTCGTCTTCCAACAACATTTGTCTAGTCTTGAAATGGTGATGCCCATCAACCACCACAAACAATCCATACACAGGGCTCCGCAAATAATGGTCTTTGAGGGCCAAGAACTGCTGGTTTTCCACCTTCCTTTCACTTGGTAGTCAGGTGTGATGACAGTCTGGCCTATGAATGGCAATAATGGTTCAATGAATTGCCTCAAAGGAAGATAACCAGGACTGAATTTAGATTTGAGGGTCAGATCTGGGGAGCCCAGTGTTAATTCTAGGATTTCCCTAGGGGGCGATTCCATGCCTTTCGTACAGGACGTTCAGACAGTATTTTACATCCAGAAAATGAAATGATGACTGGCTTTAAAGTAGGCTGTGACCTTTAAATTGTGTTTCCATACTTCAACATTATTCAATGATCAAACAGATTCATTTCCATTTTTGGGGGGTGAAATAAGCAAAAATGTGATCTGTCGTACTGGACGCAGAGAAATCACTATTTTTTTTTCCAACAAAGTCTTTTCAAGAACTCTGTGAATTGGCTATTGAAAACTTCTGGAAAATGGTCAAGAAATATTGAAGAGAGTCTGCTGTATTGTGTTACAGCAGTTTTATTCAAAAAAATTAACAAGACATGAATTCAACAGGGTTTAAAAATTCCAGGGGGTACCTGCCGTATGGGACAGAAAAAATCTTTCGTACAGGACGCTCTGAATGAGCTCAGGTTTTTACTGAAGCACTGCCCCCACCTGTTGTTGCACTTGAAACTTGAACAGCTAAAGCTAAATAAATAATAACTGATTACTTTGTAACAATTCACGTCCCCTCAGTTAGCTCTGGTCCTGTGATAATTCAATACCTCTCGTATGGGACAAAATATCTGTTGTACGGGACAACTATTATCTGTTAAAACCTATCAACCTTTCCTGCCTCATTATTTACCAACTTCTTTTCTTCAGAAAAGTCTGTAATTCTATCATAATAAACAGTACACAAATCACTAGATAAAGCTCAGAATGATGAGAAATGACAAAGATGTGAACCATGAAACACACTTACTAGTAACACAATTACTATCGGTTCATCATTTCATTGCCAACTTGGATGCTGCATATAGCCTAAGGGTGCTTTCACACTAGGGACTCGGGCACGGATCCGAGTACACTTGACTCTTAAGTCCGGTTTATTTGTTAAGTGTGAACACAAGCTTGCCGTGCTCGGGTACGGTATGCGAGTCTGCTTGGAAGAGGTGGACTCGAGCATGGTTCATCCGTACTCGTACCGAATGTGAAAGCAACAGTACTTGAGCACGGAAGAGGGTATCACGTGACATCTTAACTATTCGACTCTTTTGTTCTGAAACATGTAACGGCAAGAGGATCTCTCTGGTTAAACGAAGAAATTGGGCAAACGAATCTCCTCGTCACAGTTAGTGGACATATAGGGCTACCCAAAACAAAAGGTTTCATCAAAATCGGATGAGGGCACATGGAGAACTTTGCCATCCCAAAATTCCAAATTTCACTTTTTCCCTGAGTGAAGCGCCACCTATATTCTTGCGCCCTAAACATTCCACGCTTAATTTGTGTTGATTACGTAAAGGACATCCCATGGTATCATATTATGAATAAACCATCTTGGGCTGTTGAGGGCACAGTCTGGAAATGCCCCTGATATTACAGCTCAAATTACCAAAAGTAGCATCTTGCAGTGCCCCCCCATAGGAAGTGCCCTCGACAGCCCACAAACATTTTCAGATTATTGTGAGCCTTACTCACAGTAGCTCGACATATGTGAAAATGAATGTGGGCTGTTGTCGGCGCAATGATATAATTACTGCTACCTTCTGTATCGGAATTTTGATAAAAAAATCCGTACTCGGGCACAGTACGACGTCACTAGTGTGAAAGCTGACCGGCGGGGGGAGAGGGGACAATCGTACTGTGGCACGACACGGAACAATTGTACCTAGTGTGAAAGCGCCCTTACGCTCAGGGCCTTTGCAGTTTTCAGGGGCAAAAATGTCCTCGCCCAAGTGTTGACAAAGTAAAAGTGTTTTCTCATTTGAAGTAGGGCTGCATGATAAACGGAATCGCGGTTATCGCAAGCGCAATAAAAGTAACTGCCACTATGAGGCAGACAGACGAGCTTGCTTATTACCTTTTCTATGACACACACCTAATGCGGTCATTTGAAATGCTTCCGGGAAGAAAAGTGTGATTTGAAGTCTGCTAATTACCAGCGAGGTTGGACAGCCTCCATCACCTTGGCATAATTAGCTTACCTTAAATCAATTCCCGTGTACTTTGCCTAACTTGCAATGAAGCCGTTTATTCAGCCAACTGACTGATCAAAACCAAAATGTGGCCAATAATGATTAAGAAGAGATAATGAGAAGCAGACAGACCTCACCAGGCTACTGTGTTAGATTGAATGTCAATAATCTGAATAAATAGCAGACCTCTGAATTCCACCTCTTGTCGAATTTTTACATAGCCTATCATGAAAAAAGATTCCTTAAAAATAAACCATTTTAAGATGGCCTTGGTTTTTAAGCGTTTCAAAATATACACGAAGTGGAAAAATCTTGTAAAGCATATCGACCGTGAAAGTGAGAAATTATTTTTGCACTGCACGCAAATGCAGCAAAGACTTGCCAAACACATTCAGGCAAACGCAAATTTGGAGCATTGTTTATTTGATAATTGAGCAAGATTTCAAATAAATTAATGGCCATTTATTTTGGTTGCTTTTGAGCGTCTAAATAGCCTAAAGTGAAGGTGGAAAACATTTTGTTTAAGTGTAGGCTATCGAACGTGACGTGTAGAAATTATAATTGCATTAGCACGCAGCGCGACCAAATGAAAAACTAGAAATGGGCAAGGCTCATGAAAATGACTCCACCCCAGACCTCATTTGAAAAAATATTGCTTTGCTAGTATCAAATAATTAGGTTCTATGTGTAAATTAGATATGTTTACAGTTTATGTGCAAAAAAAATTATCATCAAATCACCAATACTTATCCTGCAATGCATCATGAAAGAACGGCATGTCTGAATCCATTTTCGGCGCGGTTGTGTACATTAGCCACTGACACACCTCTCTTCAGAGTAGTCTGGGACATACTAAATCTCTTTTTAATCAATTCTAGCTCCTTTTTTTATACTTTATGATGTTTTGAAAAGAATTCATACCCCACAAAAGATGTCCACCTATTTTTTGACCTTTGGCAGGCTTGTGAAAAAGTCTTGAAAATGAGCATCAGGATTTTAAGTGAAACATGGATTAAATGTATACTTTCATTTCATGTGGCAGTTCCCCACTCAGTTTAAATGAATTTTCTAATACTTTACCACAATCGTCATTATTTTCTGCACATTTTGGTGGATAATGATCCATGTAATAATAAAACATAATGCGTTGCTGAATAACCCTTGGCCCGGACACGATTTCCTGCCTCAACGTCACAGCGTTAAGGTCAAAGGTCAAATCCAGCAAAAAAGGTGACGTTGCACATCTATGTGTCACAGTGAGTTACCATACCAAATTTGGTGAAGCTGCGATCAGTAGTTGCTGAGTACTAACCCATATAAGATTTCCTGCCTCAAGGTCACAGCGCAAAGGTCAAAGGTGAAATCCAGCAAAAAACATGACATTGCACATATGTGTGTGACAATGCGTTACCATACCAAATTTGGTGAAGCTGCGATAATGAGTTGCCGAGTACTGACCCGGACAAGATTTCCAGGGTCATGGTCACAGAGCTAAGGTCAAAGGTCAAATCCAGCAAAAAACCTGACGTTGCACATCTATGGGTCATAGTGAGTTACCATACCAAATTTGGTGAAGCTGCAAGAATTAGTTGCCGAGTACTGACCCGGACAAGATTTCCACAGTCAAGGTCACAGAGCTAAGGTCAAAGGTCAAATCCAGCAAAAAACCTGGCGTTGCACATCTATGGGTCATAGTGAGTTACCACACCAAATTTGGTGAAGCTGCGAGAATTAGTTGCTGAGTACTGACCCGGACAAGATTTCCAGGGTCAAGGTCACAGAGCTAAGGTCAAAGGTCAAATCCAGCAAAAACCCTGACACTGCACATCTATGGATCATAGTGAGTTACCATACCAAATTTGGTGAAGCTGCGATGATTACTTGCCGAGTACTGACCCAGGCAAGATTTCCACGCTGAAGTTCACAGCGCTAAGGTCAAAGGTCAAATCCAGCAAAAAATGTGACGTTGCACATCTTTGGGTCATAATGAGTTAACAAACCAAATTTGGTGAAGCTGCGATCATTAGTTGCTGAGTACTGGCCCGGAAAATGTCACATGGACCAGATTTCCAGGTTCAAGGTCACAGCGCTAAGGTCAAAGGTCAAATCCAGCAAAAAAAACCTAACGTTGCACATCTATGGGTCATAGTGAGTTACCACACCAAATTTGGTGAAGCTGCGAAAATTAGTTGCCCAGTACTGACCCGGACAAGATTTCCAGGCTCAAGGTCACAGCGCTAAGGTCAAAGGTCAAATCCAGCAAAAAACCTGACGTTGCACATCTATGGGTCATAATGAGTTACCATACCAAATTTGGTGAAGCTGCGATCATTAATTGCCGAGTACTGGCCCAGACAAAATCATGGACGGACGACGGACGACGGACGACAGACAGACACGCAGGTGACGACAATACCCCTCCGGGCCGGAGTCGGCCGAGGGGTAAAAACTAAAGAAATACACAGACATGGCAGATGTTACTTTCACAAATATCTTTAACAATTCCTTTAATTTCAAAACATTTCCAATGTTTTACTTACCTCTGAATCGGTGACTGATATCATTAAGAACAGCCCCTAGCATACCCTTGAAACAGTCATTTGTCTTCCCTCAGTGGAATTTTCCATTCACTAATGCCCCCTATTGTCTCAGAGGTGAGGAATTAAAGAGACACCTATTGTTTTTCAGGCAGAACTAACCAACTGAGAAGTAACTGCCTTGAGATTTGGTTTCAGCAGTTCCGTAAAGGACTGTACCAATGATCTGTAGTATGGACAATCTGTCGTATGGGAAAATACTTTTAAGGCTAATTATGTGAAAACTAATAAATGTAATTTAGGGGAGACAGTAGCATTTTAGTACCTTTAGTCTAAAATTAGAGGATTTGAAATAAAAAATTTCCAGCTCAAAAAATAAAAAAATGGCAAGAACTTTTTGCCTTCAATCTGTCGAACAGGACATGACAATAAACAGCCTGTCATTTATCATATTTTACTCCGTCAAGCAAAGCTTCATGTGACCATCACTTTGCAAGTGGACAGACTTTGCTCTAGATAGGTGACTCGTAAAGACTAGGAACTTGAGTGATATCAATTAGCGGGAAATTAAGGCAATTGATTGAAAATTGTGGAAAATTGAAAATTTGATGAAATTTTGTGTCTCCTTTAATTCCACCCCAAATCACCATTCTGCAGTCATGCAAGTGAGAAAACTTACTTGTTCTAAATGACTTGGGTATTCAGGGTTACAAATCATGATAGACCAGTCAGTTAAAAACATTTTTCAAATTAAGCATTTTTTCAGTTTCTTGCATGGAATCGCCCTGGGGCATGGTGCTTGGGTATGAAAAAGGGCACAGTAGTCGAGTGGTTGTCCTCAAAAAGGGCACAGAGGTCATAGCAAGCAAGCAGCAGCCTGCCAAGAAAGGGAAGTTCATTTGTAGTGGTAACTTCCATGCCTTTATTCCTAACCCCTGTCACTTTCCTTGCTGTAAGGATGTAACCCTACCTGCCTTCAGCAGATTTTAAATGGTTAAAAGTTTTTTTTTTTTTAATTCTTTCCTAATGACAAATTACAATTACAAGAGAAATACAACTCTACTCTGAAAGGAAAACAAATTATTTCCAAAAGGCATCAATTTTACCCAGAACAATCTTAATTTAACCCTTTCATGCGCGGTGTCCACATATGTGGACAGTTAATTAAACCCTGTTTTCTACTGCTTACCTTGTTGTTATACTCCAGACCACAAGGTGACCGTGTCAGTAGACCCACTGCAGTGAAATAACAGTATGTGCCATCTTGTATTTGGAATATTGACTGTTTGATGACATCATCAATACAACAAGGCCGACGGTAATGACCTTTTGCAGAATGCTCCAGGCATATCAGTAAAAATTTTCTACTCAAGAAGGCAAAATCAGGTAAAAAAAAAATATTTAAGTGTACAGGAAAGTAAGCTGACAAGTTTATGTGTTTAAAAATGAAATTTCATGTAAAACATAGTTTTTTTACCTTAAAAACCAACTGTCCACGTATGTGGACGTTGCGCAGCAAAGGAGTTAAATGGCAAAAATCAGATTTTGTACCTAGGAAGTGTTTTTATTCATTGTTATTGTTTAAAGATTAATTCAACTACTTTATATTAAAGATAACAAACATTTAAGAAATATATAAACATAAATGATAACCTAGCTAAAGGTTTTAAAGTAGTTTTACTAATAACATTATACAAACACACTGAAAGCAATGAATGGTGCGGTGATGGTGACTTCAGACATACTGTACACATACACACACACACCCACACACCTATATATATGGCCAAGCCATTCTCAGCCTCCAAAAAGAAAACATCAGGTCAATACTGTGCATGAGGTGCGGTATGGGATTGGGCAACATTGGCCAAGAAGTGCACCTGCCAAGAATGCCATGAGGTGCCGTTATGAGAGGTGCCAGAGGAAGACCAGATTTATCTGTGTAACATGTCAGATTGCACTCTGTCCTGATTGCTTTGAAGGCTTTCACTCAAAGTAGAGGAGATATCACTTGGAAGTATTGAACATCAATCACTTGGAAGTATTGAACATCAGTTCTTACATTACGTTTTCATCATATACTATTCAAAAAAAGTAGGGGATATTTTATTTTGAGATCAAAATTTTCACATATACAAAGGATACGAAACCATGTTGTATAGTTCTTACTGAGGAAGCATTTCCAAAGAAATTCATCACCCAAACACATCAATGACACTCTCACGATCTGCACGGGATGCTATTGATGATCAAGGGGTTGTGCCACAAATTTGCATGACTCTGAATTGGAAGGTTAGAGCCACTGTAAAGGAAGATTTTGAAGAGAAAGCATCAGATTATCAGTGGTTGAAGTCGTTAATTAAACAGAGACCATGCGCCGCCTAACACAGGAGGAGAGGTTACGTGCCCTTGGCATGCTACAGGTTGGCACAAGACAGGTCGTTGTGGCAAGGGCAATGAATGTTTCCCAGTCTGTCATCAGCAGATTATGGTCCAGACATCGTGCTACAGGGTCTGTTCAGGATAGACCTCGATCCGGTCGACCAAGGGCAACAACTCAGGCTCAGGACAGATTCATCCGCACTATTGTCTTGAGAAATCGTATGGTAAGAGCAAATCAGATAAGGTCTCAACTTCAAAGGGATACTGGCTTGGTAGTGAGTGGCCAGACCATCAGGAATCGTCTGCACAGATTTCACTTACACGCCCGACGTCCTCGTGTCATTCCCTGTTTGAGGGATCGTCACATTAGGGCCAGACTCCAATGGTGTCGCCATCATCAACGCTGGGATAATCGCCGATGGAACAACGTAATGTTCTCAGATGAGTCGAGGTTCACTGTGGACTTCCTTGACAGACGCAGGAGGGTTTGGCGCCGACGTAACGAACGTTTCCATGACGTTAACATCATTAGACATGATCCGTATGAGGGTGGATCCGTAATGGTGTGGGGAGGCATCACTGCTGCCGGCAGAACAGACTTGCATGTTGTTGCTGGACGTGTCACAGGGCAGTACTACCGACAACATCTTGGCACCCCATGTCGCGTGCGTTTGCACGCCGTTATGGCCGCCGTTCATTTTCCAAGATGACAATGCCAGATGTCATAGGGCCAGGATCGTTACAGATTACCTCCAGCAGCAGAATATCACCACATTACCATGGCCAGCACTCAGTCCGGACCTTTCCCCATCGAGCATGTCTGGGACATGCTTGGACAGCGGCTACGCCAACGTCAACAACCTCCTGCCAATGTCCAAGAACTTGCTGCAGCATTGCAACAGGAATGGAATAACGTTCCCCAAAATGACCTGGGACGCCTCGTTAGGAGTATGCCACGCCCGAATTCGAGCTTGTCTAGCCAACCGAGGGGTTTTACCCGCTACTGACTCTGTTTCACAATGGTGGTAAATTTGCTGTGTGACCCTGTGTTTGTGTCGACCCTTATTCTGGAGAATCTGTCCTTTACTGACTGTACACAGGGTTTCGAATAAATTGACAAATGTTTCCTTAATGTTTTTATGTCATTTGTTTCCTTCCTGACCTCATGATCTGCATTTCATGGTACTTATAAATCCAATATCCCCTACTTTTTTTGAATAGTATATAATAGTATCTTTATAATTTTAACCTTGATTTTTTAACAAATATCTCAAAGAGATTTTTGAAGTCATGAAACAGTCATCAAAATCAAATCAAATCATCAAATCTTTACTGGTACTTGAAAAATCAGTTGTATGATATTATCGTTGTAAAATTATTTTATCGTCATTTGAAAAAAAAAATCTTAGAGATTTTTATATCTCACATCAAAAAGTCATCAAATCTGTTATACTGTTATGATATACTTGAATAAACAGTTGTTGTTTTACATTAAACTCATGTAATGGTCCATATTTTCTGTCATTGCTCTGTGTTATTTTTTACTCCTTTTGTTATTTAGTGTCCACATACGTGGACAGTAAAATAATTTCTATATAAAACCATATTTTTTAAAAAATCAAAATGCTTTTCATTTTTGGCCTTATTTAGAGTCATAAAATCAATATTAAAAAAATCTTGAATTTCTTTTTCATGGTACGCGCATGAAAGGGTTAATATAAAACACTCGTTTCCCAGTGAAATTTCTGTAATCTACTTGTAACCTGCAGTACAGCTGTTTTATCTATACCTTACTGTAGCATATGATGTTAACACCTGATCAGAGATGTGAAAGGATCCATTCCTGTTAAAATCCAGGCACAAAAGGCACTCTCCAAGTCCGTCATATTTTGACATCACAACATCATGCATTTGAATGATCAGAGATCATTGTACATGTTTCGGGAGAGGCCGGTGGCGAACTTGCGATTCCCTAAACCACATAACGGGAGAAGCTCGCATTTTGCAAATCCGCCTCATCTGATCACTGCAGACAATCCCATCACATGCAGGTAATCGCTGGCCCTAACAAGAAAATAGCCCTAAAATTTCCCCTGCAAAGAGCTCCCCCTGACTAGCCTTACTAGCGGACAGGCGTATGAAGCATCATACAAGGGCAGAGAGCAAGCACGAAATGGGAATAAATCTCTTTATTTCGATTGCATGCCACAGTTAGTTTCGGAAACATGACGTAAACTAATATATCGGCCATGCCCAGCTTGTTCATGTGTTATAATTACACTTCAGACAATCGCTATTTGTGTAATAAAAATCTTTTCACTCAAGTTGATCATCACTTTTGGTCACTTATTGTTCCTACCGATAAATTTCACTGATGGAACGATGTTCCTTTTTGCAGATTTTGCCACCTGCTCAAGTCTTCTTTTGCAAGTTGGCATGATGATCTGATGATTGTTACTCTAATAACACGAGTAATATGGCTGAATTCCGGGAACGACAAAAGTGCCGCCCCTCTGTGCGGCAGCAAATCGAATTGAAATCAATCTGAATACCTGGGAAAACACAACACATCCGCAGCACTGGGTTTCTGTACATTAACATTTTCTGTGAGCGAGGTTGAATGGAGAGATCAGCTCCAAGCAGCAAGTGAAGAATACGGGCGTGGCGCATTGGAGTTGGGAAGGAGGCGTGGCGGACCTTCCTTGGGAAGAAAAGGGCAGCTGTGACGGTATTTAATGAGAAAAGGGGCAGCTATGGTGGGAGAGAATCGGGCATGGCGCAGCGCCATGGCCATACGCTCTAGATATAATACTGCATATGCTGCCATCCAAGCGACGTCTTTTTTAGGGACGTCCCTGCTTATTTCAGCAAGACAATGCCAAGCCACATTCTGCACATGTTACAACAGCGTGTCTTCATAGTAAAAGAGTGCGGGTAACAGACTGGCCTGCCTGCAGTCCAGACCTCTCTCCTGGAGAAAATGTGTGGCACATTATGAAGCGCAAAATACAACAACGGAGACCCCACACTGTTGAGCAACTGAAGTTGTACATCAAGCAAGAATGGGATAGAATTCCACCTACAAAGCTTCTACAATTAGTGTCCTCAGTTCCCAAACGCTTATTGAGTGTTGTTGAAAGGCAAGGTGATGTAACACAATGGTAAACATGCCCCTGTCCCAGCTTTTTTTTTGGATTATGCAGGCATCAAATTCAAAATGAGAGAATATTTCCAAAAAAAACAATAAAGTGGATCAGTTTGAACATTAAATATCTTGTCTTTGTTGTGCACTCAATTGGATACAAGTTGAAAAGGATTTGCAAATCATTGTATTCGGTTTTTATTCACGTTTTACACAACGTCCCAACTTCATTGGAATTGGGGTTTATATTTTTGGATCAACAAGCATTTTCAAAAAAAACCAAGTGTCCAAAGCCACAGTCAGAAGTCACCTGAAAGCTGCAGAGGTAGGGTGTAACCACCCCATTTGAGCCCATTTGAGCCCTACATCACTGTCAACGTCCTCAGCAGCGAAGACAACAAAATCAGATTGATATTTAATACAGGGCTGGCATTAAGCAAAAATAACTGCGTAGTGAAAACGCTATGCAGTCTCTAGAAGTCTGTAGCATTATGTAGCATTTTTCAGAACCGTGTAGCAAAAATAAAACTTAACAAAAACGTCTGTATATGCACTTTAACCTTTTATTTTCATCTCTGAGAGCACTTAGCCAACAGTACTAACACTAAGTAACATCGCCTAATGAAGACCAAGGCAGTTGAGTAACAGTAGCATTGCAGTGTTAAAACTACTTGGACTAACCAATTGGGACCCACTTACAGCTAATATGTAATAACTCAGTAACTGAATAGGAATTACTAAGTTTTAGTTGGTTCTACCCAAGCCACTCACCTGGCTCAGGCTGTGAATCAGTGACTATTCAGGACTGAGTTTTATCATACGTAATATTTTTACTGTGAAAGAAATTAATACTGGTAATTATGAACCAAGATGAACATTTAAATATTAAAATAAAAATTGCCATAATCTAGAATAAAGAGCACTGTAGGAATTCAAGGTACAAATATATGTCTCCAAAATATGAAAACAGCATTAAGTATACCACTCTTTTTTGTGTATCAGGGATAGAATTTTTTTTTTTCACGAGACATCCGAACCAGTAATGACCCAGGTTTACTAGTCCTCCCCATCTTTTACTAGACAGCCCTTTTTTCAGCACCAATAAGATATCTGTATCTCAAATATTTTTTAATTTGGTTTTTTACAACTGCAACTCATACCTATGCCAATTTAACTCCTATTATGTTCTAATACTAATCAATAACCAGTCATGCCAATAAACGTAAGACAGATGACACAAGCCCTTCAGTAAAACAGAAAGTAACTTTTTCTTCATAATTAATAGCAAATGATAAAAGCTTTTAATTTCAAAGCTCTTCAGTACCTTGCACAAAGAGAAATCCCTAACCAAATACTTACATGATCTAAAATGCAGGTTTGTCGATTTGTAGGGTTAGAATCGATGTTGTCAGCGCTCACGTGCTTGACCACTGCCTGATATTTGCAAAACGGTACACTATAAGCGATACAAAAATTCAACAATGTGCCAAAATCCTTTCGTAATGACGGGTTAAAGTCCATACATCGCTCAAGAATTGAGACCATTCTCTAATTTACTCTGAATCACTCATTCTTTTTAGATTCTGAAATTGTCAGCAATGTTCTGGTCGTTCAGTCTAACATCGGTCGATCCTCCAATTCCAACGCGGGACGGTCCGGATCTCTACCATCACACAATAATTCGCGGTTTTTTAAAATGCAGTTAGCACATCTGGAAACCGTCGTTGTCGTCGTTATTTTTATATTTAATACCTGTGTTAGATGACACCTGATGTGTGTCATCAGTCCAGTGTTTTTAATTTCATTTTATCTAGTCGCAAATACACAGCTTTTGATTGCGCAACTCCCCCGCCGATTCTTTACAAGGGTGGCGGACGCGTCTCAGGTTTTGCGGTTGCTTCAGCCAATGACGCTTCCCACTTCAGTGTTCTCTTTAGCTCTGTGGTCGGGACTGGCGCGGGGGTAGGAAAATGGGGTCATCCAACTCGCTACCATGGTTTCAGAGTCGCGCCGTTTGGTTATCCATAGGTTAGGTTATCCATAGTGTAGTTGCGGAGGGCGATCGGAACGATATTTAAGAGACTGTTGGAGCCCGTTTTTGTTCAAAACTGGACTAAAACTTTCACTCACATTATCCGAAGACTGTATCGCAAAATAAGCGATGGGGATTTCAAAAACCCGTCGCAGATTGGCGCATTTCAAAAAAACTGATAGCATTTTGCTGTGCGATACCGCTTATCGCCAGCCCTGTAATTTCTAGTGATCAAACTGAACAGAGACCAAATGACTTAGGTTTGAATTTCTTGGCTCTAATTTGGAATAACATTTGCTTTTAAACAGTAGGCCTACTACAGCGGTGTCTTTGGTGACAATGGGTTAAAGCGTATGGAGGTAAATCCCTATCTTTATTCGAGAGCGTGGTTTTTCGTTTCGTTCGTAGACTGTACAAATTTCTCCCCCAAAATTAGCGTGGTATTTCGTTTCGTGCGTAGATTGTACAAAATGTTCCCCCGAAATTAGCGTGGTATTTCTTTTCGTGCGTAGACTGTACAAAATTTTTCCCCGAAATTCTGCTCTCGCACTCAAATTGCCCTCGCTCACGCATGGATTTTCTCTCCTCGCACTCAAAACCGCCTCTGCGCGCTCGAAACATTTCTGCTTGCACTTGGAACATCCAAGTGCAAGCAGACAATCCAAGCGCGAGCGAGGACAATTTGAGTGCGAGAGCAGAATTTCGGGGAAAAAATTTGTACAGTCTATGCACGAAACGAAAACCACGCTAATTTCGGGGAAAAATTTTGTACAGTCTACGCACGAAACGAAATACACCAGGATCTTGAATAAAGATAGGGATTTACCTCCATAAAAGCGGGGGTTTAACATGCCACTTTTGCAGCTATTAGGCGACTTGTGACTGTGGATTCGGACACTCGACCCCATTTGAATGATCTCGATTCTTTTATTCACACTGTGGCCGGTGTTGTGCCATTTTCCCACTCCCTGCCAAAATTCCACTCCCCCTCTCGTGAACGCGCTGTCGCTATACACTACAGCCGACTTCGGTGGCATAAACGGCGACAAGGACTGCTTTTGACAAGGATTGCTTTTATTATGTGATGCAAACACGATAATTCAAATGAATATGTAAATAAATAAATCACCATCTCTCAAACCTATATGCAGGCTATTTGTACTGTTTTATATCGTGCTATACTGAAGTGAATTCTATCATAGCAAACATTATAAGTTCCGTGGTGGAACTCACGCGTCCATGAAATGAAGCTTTTTTAACTTAAAGTATCGCTTTTGAATATTTAATGGAATAAACCGAATAAATTGACATGTTCGAATGACGGAAGCGCGACATTACAAAGGGGAAAAACCCAGCACTATTATAAACTGACTGAATTTAACAGTTAAATCAACGCATTGTTTCCTGGTTATTTTAACTGTAGGTGGAGTCCTGTGCGCATTTAACTGCGGTTTACACTTAACATACGGAACTTTGGTGTAAACTTATTATAAAATTACAGTAAAAGTAACTCGCAAAAAAGGTGTCAGTTAAATTGAATGGCAAAAAAGGTGCAAGTTTATGACATTGTATATACCAAAATTTTTGCCGACAACAATAAAAAGAAATTATCAGGCAATAAACAGTGGTGTCCAAAATGTCAGAAAGCCTTGCATAAGGTGATATTTAGTATCAATAGTAGGCCCACCCTTTGCCTTCAAAATCTTGAATATGATTTTTGTTCTGTGTCAGGTGGGTTATTGGCCCATTATTTCAAGACAGTCTCCAGTTTTTAAGGATGAAGGAGGAGATCAAGTTGGCGCTTTGCACTCCTGAACTTTCCACAGAGGTTTAAATTAAGTTTGGATCAAGTGATTGCGCTGGCCTTGGTAGACATTTGACTTCGGCTAGTGTTCTAAGAACATTCTTTAATGATTTTAGCTGTGTGTATGGATGCACTATCCTGTTGAAATATGGAACATCATGAGGGAACATAAGCCCATCCAGATGCATTAAAAGAGAAAAAGACCACTCGTCAGACAATACTTTCCTCCATTGCTCGGGGAGCCAGGTTTTGTGTTCCTTACTTCAAGTAATGCTTTACTGTAAAATAGCCATGGAAACAAATGGTTTCTGAAAGGTGGCCCAACGATAAATACCAGTTTTGTGATGGTAACAACTTACTGTTTTCTGGGGAACTGTGGACTAAATTGCTGAACACTCTTAACAATACAGGTGAGACTTAAGACATGCAGAGGGCAGTTAAATTATGTCAGAATGAATATTTCCCCTGGTCAAAATTCCAAAGACCTATATATCCTCATTGGAAGCAAAAGAAGACCCCAGATTCATAAACCACAATGTAGAATAGAGCTGCAACAGCACCAGACAGTGGAGGCAACTGTGCAGAAATGGCGAGGACAGTGTAATTGTGATGGCATGAACGATCCCCATTTCAATAATTCAACTCTCCCTAGAACTTATAAATGCTAGCACAGGAGGACACCAGATCAACTGAACTAACTCATCGCAACATGAAGACTAACAATACAAAATAAATAAATAAATCTCAAAAGAGGCAAAAATTCAGAAACGTTGGGGGGGGGAGTGAAATTAGAGCAGCATAAATGTTTCCCCTTGCTATTATTCCACTCACCCCCAGGTCCTATTAATGCAAGCACTGTTGGACTCCAGATTCACAGCAGTTACATGTCCCAATAGGACATGTAAAAGAACTTGAATGTATGGGAAACAGATCAGAAATGGAGAGGGGAGTGAATTTTTGGCGGCATCTATTTTCCCATTTTCCAAAATTCCACTCCCCCCATATCTTAGTCATGTAAGCACTGGTGGACTCCAGATTCACAGCTGTTACATATCCCAACAAGAAGACTAAAATTACAAAAGAGCTTTACTGTGGAGGACATAGATCATTAATGGAGAGGGGAGTGAATTTTTGGAAACTTGAATTTTCCCTCTTTGCCAAAAAACCACTCCCCCATATCTTAGTGATGCAAGCACTGAAGGACTCCAGATTCACAGCAGTTACATATCCCAACAGGAAGACTAAAATTACAAAAGAACTTGACTGTGAAAAAAACAGGATCAGAAATGGAGGGGAGTGGATTTTTGGCAGTATCTATTTTCCCATTCGCCAAAATTCCACTCCCCCCAGATCTTTTTAATGCAAGCACTGATGGACTCCAGATTCACAGCAGTTACATATCCCAACAAGAAGACTAAAATTACAAAAGAACTTGACTGTAGAGGGAACAGATCAGAAATGGAGAGGAGAGTGATTTTTTGGCAGCATCAATTTTCCCCCTTGCCAAAATTACACTACCCCAGATCTTATTAATGCAAGCACTGATGGACTGCAGATTCACAGTAGTAACCCCTCACAGCATGTAGACTACAGTTACCAAATAACCTGACTGCAGAAGCAACATATTAGAAATGGACAAGGGTGTGAAATTTTGGCAGCATGAATTTTCTTTCCTGCCATAATTCCACTCCCCCTTATCTTCTTAATGCTATGATTGGTGTACTCCAGATTGGCTGAATGAACAAATCCCAAGGTGAAGATGGCAAAAATGAAAGAAAGTGACTGCAGAGGCAGCAGTCCAGGAATGATGAGGGGACTGAAATTATTTCATCATGAGTATTCAGGGCTTACCGGATCTGCGGAAAATGTCCCACCTGGTACTAGGAAAACATTCCTAATGAAGTAACTATTGAGTAAATATTGTCACAATCCTCATGTGAATTCTTTGTGTGTCTCCCCTGTCCTCAGCTACATATCATTGCATGGTTATCCTGTAATGGTCATTTGACAGGAATTCATGCCCTCTACTATGTGTGCAAGTTGCTGGATTATTAAGTCAGCATTTAGCACTAAGATCCCTGTCAGTATTGTTTGTGGAAACACTTTGTCTTTGCTAAATGCAACATGCACTTTCACGGCAGCATACTTTGAATGCTCTAGTTGTGATTCAAACAAGCTTCCAGTCCTAATTAGGCCTCAAGATTGGGACCGTGCTCAAGTTAACCCAACTTTAGTCAATTTGTCCGACCAGTTTAACAAGAACTAGCTTCCAAGCCTAAGCAGGGTCCAGGTTGGGGACCATATTCTTGTTAATTCCTCCAAGTCTGTTTTTTTGTCCAGTTTGTTCGGAAAAAGCTCCCAATCCTTCTCCGGTCATCAGGATTGGAGCCGAGTTCCCCTCAAGTTACTCCATCCTCCTGTGGAACAGTATGGTGCTGACAAAGTCTGCACTTTACCTGGCAGTAATCATGGAAGCCACTGGCCAGCAATTGACAGCCTTGTTTCGCCTACAACATCTGAACTAAACTGTGCTATTATTACCGAGTATCTGTCCTCACCTCTTTCTCAGGGGTTCTGTCCCCTTGGTATCGTACTGGTGTTAAAGGTGCCCTATTATGCTACATTTCCAAGTTTATATTTTGATCTTGGACTCCCCTAGAGTACTCCTGATTGTTCAAAGTCCAAAAAAGGGTCCTTATTTAGCTCATACTGCCATCCTCAAAAAACCCCAATTGTAGTCCATTTTAGTCTCTGCCTGAAATGCCTCATTTGGGCGGCTCTTCCACTATGGCCCCCCCTCCCCTTGTGCCCACTTTCTTCTGATTGGCCTGCTCTGTGGAAGGCGGCACTGGGCGGGACGAGACGGCAGAATGCAGTTTTCTGGGTCCGTCTCCCTAGTGTGTCCCTATGTTACAGACCAGAAGGCATTATACCTAAACGTTTTTAATCGAGATATTTAGAAATGACAAATAGTGAAATACAGCCGTACGTCTTGGACCCCGAATCTGACCTGGAGAGAGAACAAGAGGAACATTCGCCCAGGCAACAAAGAATGGACGAGACATCTCAGCTTGGTAAGTATTACGACCACAGAGCTAAAGAAAACACAAGAGAGGACAACGTCATTAGCTGAACCAATTGTGAAATGTGCGTCTGCCATCTTATCTAAGGAATCGGCGGGGAAATTCCGCAATGAAATGCTGTCCATGTATATAGATCAAATGAAATTAACTTGTTCTAATAAACGCAGCGGCAAAAAGATCTCTCCACTCAAATGAATAAATTCAATTTTTGCTCAAAATTTAGGCAAACAGAAAGACTCGGGGATTTATGGAATAATTCCTGAGTACTTGCATTCACGTAGTTACCACAGAACAGTAGAACAGTGCCGTGACAAACTAAAGAAACTGCGGCTGCGATATTTCAAAGTGGAGGACGCAGTGCGAAAGTCTGGCAGCTCAAGTTTTGAGAAAGATAAATTTTCGTGGTATAGGCAGTGGACAGCATAATCGGCTAAAAATGCAAGGGCGAAAGTATTCCGTTTTCAACGTCCATCAATACCGATAGTATCCATTACGGGTCATTCCACGCCAAACTGAACAAAGCTCTCCCCCGACCCCCTCTGATTTCCATGAAACTTATTTTGCAAATAGCCCTTAGGACCAATAGTGATATACCAAAATTTCAGAAACAATGGTGAAATAGCTTACAAGATATGCATGATTGAAATTTGCTGACCACACCCATTTTGCTATTTTGCTTGCTCTGGGTCCAATGTTTAGAGGCCAGTATCTGCTTGCGCATCAGTGAGAATCTCAAGATTTTTTTTCTACATCATCTATGCCTTGCTCGCTTTTAGGCTTCACCATCAGAAGCACTGAGGAATATTTCATATCCATGTTAAAAAATTGTTGAAAATGGGAGATAAATTTGCACTTAATTTTTTTAAGGACTTTGCAATGCGCTCTTCTCATCTGACAGATAAGGTATTCCAAAACAGTTGCTGCTGTTATATTGTATGGACATGTGGTGAATACCAATATGCATTGCTACCCTTAGGTTGACTCAGTTTATCGAAAAATTAAAGCCTGAAATACGCCCACAAGCAAATATGCAAAATTAGCATATTTTTTGAGTTCAAAATGACAAGGATCACAGTTGGTGAATGAGACAACATTTTAACCACGCAATCGTCAATGACATAAACATTTGAACGAAGTCCTATCGACTAGCTCAACCTCCTTCCATGGGAAATCCAATGGACATTGATGTATGGTTTGATGAAATTGACAAATACGTCAAATACGTTAAATCGACTTTCTTCTTTTGGATATTGGCGTAACAGCGTAAGTTGTGCTGTTCCTGAGCTAGACTGCAGTAAATCAGTTTGAACAGTATTATATCCAGGATCGAGAGGTGATCGAGAGGTGATCTCTTCTCCTAAGGTGATCTTAGGAGAAGAAATCGCGCATGAATAATTAATTTGTTCACTTCAATCCTTGTCCGTTCTTTTATTGGTTTCCCCAGCCCCAGCTCTTTGGAAGATTTCTGGTCTCTTAGAAAATTTCTGGATCTACCTAAGAACGTTAATGACAATTTTGAGAGATGGGGGAAGGGCGTGAGCTGCTTACACTAGCTACTAAGAAGAACCCATGCAGTTCCAGTTTGCATCCTGCAAAGAAGTACACCTTAATTTTAAAAAGTTTTGAATGGTGATTATGTTTGTATAAAATGTTGTATGAGAACTGTTACTATCATTGGTCGAAAGGAGTAAAAGACTAATGTAGTAGCAGATCCAAGGGGTCAAGGCAGAGTAAGATCACCTCCCGACCCTGGATGCAATACTGTTCAAACTGATTTACTGCAGTCTAGCTCTGGAATAGCACAACTTACACTTTACGCCAGTATCCAGCAACTGTTTTGGAATACCGTATCTGTTAGATGAGAAGAGCGCATTGCAAAGTCCTTAAAAAAATTAAATGCAAATTTATCTCCCATTTTCAACAATTTTTTAAATGGATATGAAATATTTCTCAGTGCTTCTGATGGTGAAGCCTAAAAGCAAGCAAGGCATAGATGACGTAGAAAAAAAATCTTGAGATTCTCACTGATGCGCAAGCAGATACTGGCCTCTAAACATTGGACCCGGAGCAAGCAAAATAGCAAAATGGGCATGGTCAGCAAATTTCAATCATGCATATCTTGAAAGCCATTTTACCTTTGTGTCTGAAATATTGGTATCTCACTATTGGTCCTAAGGGCTATTCGCAAAATAAGTTTCATTGCATTGCAGTTGCAAACGTTGCAGACACATGCAAACCGGTCGGCTTTAACTGTTGCGGCTAGGGTCATGTATCATTATGATAAACTATCACCATGATACTAACCAAAATAACCAAGCATTATAACAGTGCGAACACTGTCGTCAGTCGTCATCGGCCTTTGGCGGTGCGATCTGGTGCTGCATCCTTCTGATTCAAGTGAGTCGAATTTGCAACCTAGCAACGGCTGCTGCGGTGAGTATAGCGGTGTTTCTACAATATAGGGGGTTAGTTGCAGCTCCCTGCCTTCGGTTCCACGCTGGACAGGCAGGGATCTCTTGAACAGAGCCATGCCGCCAAACTCAATGTACGCTTGTAAGCTTTCAAAATATTCTGTTTGACAAGGTGTCCTATCAGAACTGGTATTTATGGTTGGGCCACCTTCAGAAATCATTTATTTCCATGGCTATTTTACAGTAAAGCATTACTTGAAGTAAGGAACACAAAACCTGGCTCCCCGAGCAATGGAGGAAGGTATTGTCTGACGAGTGGTCTTTTACTCTTTTAATGCATCTGGATGGGTTTACGTTCCTTCATGATGTTCCATATTTCAACAGGATAGTGCATCCATACACACAGCTAAAAACATTAAAGAATGTTCTTTGAACACTGGCCGAAGTGAAATGTCTACCAAGGCCAGCGCGATCACTTGATCCAAACTTAATTTAAACCTCTGTGGAAAGTTCAGGAGTGCAAAGCGCCAACTTGATCTCCTCCTCCTTCATCCTTAAAAACCGGAGACTGTCTTGAAATAATGGTCCAATAACCCACCTGACACAGTATAGAAATCATACTCAAGATTTTGAAGGCAAAGGGTGGGCCTACTATTGATACTAAATATCACCTTATGCAAGGCTTTCTGACATTTTGCACACCACTGTTTATTGGCTGATAATATCCTTTTATTGTTGTTGGCATAAATTTTGGTACATACAATATTATAAACTTGCACCTTTTTGCCATTTAATTTAACTGACACCTTTTTGCAAGTTACTTTAACTGTAATTTTGTAATACGTTTACACCAAAGTTCTGCTTATGTTAAGTGTAAACCGCAGTTAAATGCGCAGAGGACTCCACCTACAAAATAACCAGGAAACAATGCGTTGATTTAACTGTTAAACTCAGTCAGTTTATAACAGTGTTGGGTTTTTCCGCTTTGTAATGTCGCGCATCTGTCATTCGAACATGTCAATTTGTTCAGTTTAATCCGTTAAATATTCAAAAACGATACCTTTAGTTAAATAAGCTTCATTTCATGGACGCGTGAATTCTACCACAGAAGTTATAATGTTTGCTATGATAGAATTGACGTCAGTATAGCACAATATAAAACTGTACAAATAGCCCGCCAATAGGTTTGAGAGATGGTGATTTATTTATTTATTCACATATTCATTTGAATTATCATGTTTGCATCACATAATAAAAGCAAACCTTGGTCAAAAGCAGTCCTTGTTGCTGTTCATGCCATCAAAGTCGGCTGTAGTGTATAGCAAAAGCCCGTTCACGAGAGGTAGAGTGGGATTTTGGCAGGGAGTGGAAAATGGCACAACACCTGAAAACAATGGACAGTCAGGCACTAGACAGACACCCCCAAACTTTTGGTCAATCTTCCCAGCATGGATGTATTATAAGAACTGGATACTGAACCGAAAATGGCCGCCCATTCATTTCAATGGAAATTGCTCAGTGGCACAGCATGCCGATATGGGGCCATAGTTCCGGGGGCATGCGGACATGCGCTGTGTGACTTTTCGTTCACACCTGCTTAGTGTGGGGCTCATGAACGCGCTAACGCCTGAGGTATCTATGACAACAGTCCGCGCCTGAAGCACTCCCACACAAGACGCATGTTCACGACCAATGTTCTCCCGAAATGTAGCCAACTATGTCCACTGTGAAACCCATGCAACAGCTCTGTACCAAATGGGCAAACATAGTGCTTGGCTTAAATAGGCTATAGTTTGGAAAAACAATTTATATACCTAACAGGGATATAAAATGTTGATGAACTATTTTTATTTAACAGGGAAATAAAATTATTCCCTATCGCAAACAATGTCAGCAAAACAGTTGACTTGCTACTGTATAAGATGACAGTTCAATCTCGTTTTCCACACAGTTCAAAGCTAAATGTACTCGGAGAAAGTGAAACGTTTAGAGCTTGTTAGCTTGCAACCTCCTCTATTCTTACTGGATTCAAGATGATAACCCAACCGCGCAGAGCACTGCCCGTGCTTCATGAACTGATAAGTTTTATAGTAGATGACATTGATCAAAGTAAATAGCCAATTCTGATAAGCGAAATTACTTTTAGTGTACAAATGCTCAAAGCTCCTAAAATCCATCGTTTCTCTATACCTGGAACTGGAGCCCATCCCAGCTGACTCGCAGGGAGCACACACCATTCATTAGAATTTAATTTTAATATTTAATATCGTGAATGCACATGCTGCACATACTCTGGCAACCTGGTGCGTCATCCGTAACATAACCACTGCCATTATATGCTATTATCACGTTTATCAGCACTACAAATTAAACTCTAAATTTTCTTTACTAACTTCACGCTTGCGTTTTTACAACCCGAATGTTTCTCTGGGTACTCAAACATCAAGGTAAGCTGAAAAAGTGCTGATTTTATTCGATATTAGTGGAGTTTCAATACGGAATTATTTTCCTTCCCCTTATACAGGATTAGCAAATTCATAAGTCCTCACATGATCAGCAGCCCAGTTATAAAATATACATAAAGTCGATCTTCGTTTCGTTCTCATCTGTTTCTTTCTTCTTCTGGGACCCTCTTATTTTCTCTGTGCAGATGGAGATCAGCCGCATCAGCGAATCTCCACAGCATCACTTCCATACACTGATGCCGCTAACGAACAGTGTGTCGTTCACATCACAGGCTGAACAACAAATATATGTTTGTGCAGTGCTGTCATGCAAGTTCGGCGCATGCATAAAATAACAGAAACTTCATATTTTGTATCTTATCTTAAAAGTTGCTGAAAAGTCACAACATCATTTATGCACATCTGCTATTGTTTTAATAATTGAGAATGAGCATGCAATGGTAAATAAATGATTAGCTGTGTAGTTTTCTGGGCTGAATTTATACCATGCTGAAAGTGCACATATGGGCATAGTCAATGCAACTTAGCCAGCATATAATACATGAAGCAGCAAAGCACAGTACCGTGAGTTGGTGTAAGATATTCAAAGTAATGGAAATAAACGACTCAGCTTAGGTGCATCTTGAACATTTTAATACGAAAAAGCAAAGCAAGTGTTAGCTACATGCACAATTATAGGATGTCACCTTCAATAGTTGCCGAATACACGCCCGCTTATCCAACCTAAGTCTACCAACAACAGCCTTTGCTACCTTACTGTATATTCTGCAACGCTACATAAAAGATAGGTGAAGCAGTCAAGTCGCTTCATAAAGCCATTCATGAAATACAATAAATGAAAACATTGGTGTTGTTACACCTGCTCACTTTACCGACTTGGTAATAACATAAGCCGACAGCACGGAATCTCCTGACGAGTGCTACAAGCAGAGAACCGCAGTTACTGCACTGCTTACGAGAACGCGCTTAGAGACAAGGTCCCCTTGGTGTTCCTGTAGCCTGAACTAAAAAAAAAAATTTGTCGCTGCTGTGGAAAAAGGAACCAATGATTTAAAAGAAAAAAATCAACAGATTATATATATTGCTCATTTGCGATAGTCAAAAAAATTTATTCATGGATTTATTAGGGTGTCTTTTTCAATTGTTCCCTATGGAAAAATTTTCTTTTTGCCCCCATGGCATCACGTGACTTGCAATATCAGCTTGACTGCAAAGCCCTTGTCGGCGTGCATTTTAGCCCTGGTTCAGTATCCAGTTCTTATAATCCATCCATGCTTCCCAGTGATGGAATAACAACAATCCTGGCATGCAGCAAGAGCACAGACATGCATGCGCACTTTCTCAGGGTGTGTTTCAAATCATTTGCATTAAAGCAACACTATGTAGAATTCGCCGGATTCGCTTGCGGTGTCCCCCTACAGTTGACAAACGGTATTGTCTGTAACAACTGTCGTAAAATCTGTCAGTACGTGCATTTGTTGACAAGCCAACAACATCAGCAAACTTTCTGAAGCAGGACATGTAATGTGCGATCCGATCAACCATGTCTTCAGACCAGCTAAGGGACACTTAAAAAAATCGGTCTAACTCAAGTAGATGGCGAAGCCCACACTACAACTATAATGACAATGATAATGGCAAACAACATTGTTGCGGTCACTTTCAGAGCGATTTTATGCACGGTAGAAAAACTGACCGCCAATCAAAATCCGTCGGAATTCATTCAACATGGCAGCTGACATCGTAGAGAAAAAAGGGCTCTGACACAGCTGGAATGCACAACATAAATGTTTACACAACGATATTGTTCATTAGTGTTGATGCTCAAATCGTTGTGGTTATGTTTATCATTATAGTTATCTTTCTCAGTGTGGATGGCCTTTCACAGCATTTTACGCATGCACTTTGAATGTCAGGAACGAAACCTAACACAGAAAAAAAAAAAAAAACCATTGGAGAGCATATGTTAGCTATAAAAACACGACAAATCCTCTACCTTTAGTACTCTATACAGCAGTGAAGTACACGTTTATGATCAAACATTTCGACTGGCGACTAGTTTAGCAATGTTTGCCAGCTAGTGATAGTATCAGAACTAGCTAGCATATCAGATACCAGCTAGCTAGATAAATCGCAGTCGACGATTATTTGACTGAGCATAAACCGTGTACAAGATGATTTAAATGACACAGCCTGACACAAAGCAAGCTCAAATGCACAAAAACTAGATCTAGAATGAATGATTAAGGTAACAATTTGTACTTACTTGTCAAAAAGTAACAACGTCAGGTCGCCATCGGTCGGACATCCCTCCTCCTCTTTCAACTCTCGCCAGCGAGTGAAAGCCGGTCCAATGTTGACCCTAGTCCTGGCTCTTATTTTATCGCTTTCTCGTTTTCTATTTAATGTCTCCTCGGACAACACCTTTGCCTTCTTCTGTTTCCTCGCCACTTCAGCCATTATGACCACTTCCAACTCTGCTTCATTCTACATTCGCTCGCTGGTCTTGAGAGATGTGGGGGAGGGGGATTGTGAGACGCATGCCGTAATGCAGTAAGTAAGTTTTGTAGTTCTTGTTGGGCCTGGGTTCCTACCCGAAACCCGAAGTTACATAGTGCCAATGGCGATGCAGGCGCAATCCAGCCATGACAAAGGTGTCATTCAACCTATTGCGAGTTGATGTATCACCAGAATGATCTTGGAAATATAGGTTGAGGGTGAAAAAACTACAATGTTGCTTTAAGTTCTCGCCTCATTAGCCATCCAATGGTGATGATCAACTGACTAAGAGTGGCTTTTGCCTTGCCACCTTTTGAAAGACCAGATTTCATGAACAGACCCAGAAAGACGTTATTGCATTTTGCCCTGGTGACAAAAATCTTGATTTTAGCTTTTTTGGCCTGAAATGGCATTAAAACGCCCCAAAGACCTAATTGGGCGATTCCATGCTAGAAACTGAAAAAATGCTTAATTTGAGAAATGTTTTCAACTGACTGATCTATCATGATTTGTAACCCTGAATACCCAATTCTTTTAGAACAAGTAAGTTTTCTCACTTACATGACTGCAGAATGGTGATTTGGGGTGGAATTAAAGGAGACCAAATTTCATCAAATTTTCAATTTTCCACAATTTTCAATCAATTGCCTTAATTTCCCACTAATTGATATCACTCAAGTTCCTAGTCTTTACGAGTCACCTATCTAGAGCAAAGTCTGTCCACTTGCAAAGTGACGGTCACATGAACCTTTGCTTGATGGAGAAAAATATAATAAATGACAGGCTGTTTATTGTCATGTCCCGCATGACAGATTGAAGGCAAAAAGTTCTTGCCATTTTTTTAATTTTTTGAGCTCAAAACTTTTTATTTCAAATCCTCTAGTTTTAGTCTAAAGGTACTAAAATGCTACTGTCTCCCCAAAAATTACATTAATTAGTTTTCACATAATTAGCCTACGACAGATCATTGGTACAGTCCTTTACAGAACTGCTTAAACCAAATCTCAAGGCAATTACTTCTCAGTTGGTTAGTTCTGCCTGAAAAACAATGTCTCTTTAATTCCTCACCTCTGAGACAATAGGGGGCATTAGTGAATGGAAAATTCCACTGAGGGAAGACAAATGACTGTTTCAAGGGTATGCTAGGGGCTGTTGAGTTTCTTAATGGAATCAGTCATCGATTCAGAGGTAAGCAAAACATTGGAAATGTTTTGAAATTAAAGGAATTGTTATAGATATTTGTGAAAGTAACATCTGCCATGTCTGTATTTCATTAGTTTTTTTGCATTAGAAAGACATTTAAGAGTTGACTGTCCTGACTGACTGTCTCATGCATGAACATGCACTGTGGTTGTGTACATTTTATGCACTGTCAGACTGGCTGAATAAAAATGTATAAAATATAGTACATGTAATGAACCCTTCAAATGAGAAAAGAGCATAATACTTTGTCAACACTTGGGCAAGGACATTTTTGCCCCTGAAAACTGCAAAGGCCCTGAGCCTAAGGGGGTCATTCCATGCCAAATCACCTAATTTTCAGGAAAGTCCCCAGGTGACCCTCTTAGATTTTGCTGAAACTCCATGAAAATGTTCATATATGCAAATAACGAACACACAGAAAATTTCAGGCCAAAAGTCCAAGCCGTTTTGAAATTATGGCTGTCCCCCCCCCCTTTCTCCCCCATGATTTTGTTCATTTTCAAATAATCATATTTTTGGATTTGAAAAAGCGACAAAGCTGAAAATTGCTACCTGGGGTAATTTGCACACAAGCTTTCAGAATCTGCAATCAAAAAACAGTGTATCTCGCTTCCTTTTGAAGATATGGGCACCTGAAAATGAAAGTTTTTTTCTAGCGGAAATTATTTTTGCGATTTTTAGGCTTACCTGGTGCCCGAACCATTGATCTGAGGATACCCAAATTGCTGATACATAATCTCTACATACAGCTAAATAACTCCCTGCAAGCATAGACTTATAAAACAATCAGTAAAGGTATGGCTAGGGTCCAAAGTCGACTTTCACAAAAAAATCTCAAAATCACCCCTTTTTCGGGGTCGGTTGACCTTGTGAACAGTTACTCAGGTAATGAAATTTTTTTATATGTATCTGACCTTTATATGTACCAAATTTCATTGATGTGACTTAACTCCTTCATAGTTAGGCAGTGTTTCAAAGAAACCCACTAATTTGATCAAATTATGCTACTTTTACGGTATATAACAACATCCTCGAGCTCTGGTAAATTGACAATTACAATAATTTGTAAAAGCAAATTGAAGCAAACCTACTTGAAATACGTTTCTTGTGCATTTTGAATGGATCACTGCAATATTTCTGAGTATATTCATATCGAGAGATGTACATCTTCTCATGGTGAAAACACACTGTGCTGTCATCACGTAGCAGTTTTTCTCCATTCCAATAGCTTCTTATCATCCTGTGACAAGTCAGAGGCTGCAAGTGTGCCAACATTTCTGCCATATATTTTCTTATGGCATTCCTCCTCCAGTGCAATTCCAATACTGCATCCCGATCTTGATGCTTCAAATTCCATGTTTTAAATCTTGATTTTTACAGAGCTCAAAAATGTACACCTCATCTGCTGAACATTGCAGTTGAAATGAATTGTGAGGAGTGGATGTGAGCTGAAAAGTGAACACACTGTTCAATTATTCTGTAAACAATACGGCCACAACAGTGAGGTAATTGATCCAGCTATTTTAAATAAACAGTTGTGGTTTGGAGTTAAGTAGACTAGGATGAACCTAGATAAACAATGTTTTAACACTTAATTAGACGAGGTCACCTGGACTAGGATGAATCTTAATAAACAGTTTCCAACAGCTATGACCTCATGCAAATAATGTAAGTAGAGCCCACTGAAAATCAGTAAGTTGAATCCACTTAAATAAAAGCAGTTTTGTATTAGTAACATCAATGTACAATATGTACAATGTATGGTACTATGGAAAACTTTGTTTTAAAACAAGCCATATGATACTATTCCTGATGTACAAAGTCATGAATTTTACAACTTTCTAAGAATTATTATATATAAAAAAGGTTATCAAAGATTACTTATTCTCATTTTTTTTGCCCTTTGACATCTAATCATTGTAATGTACAGCAAAATGGTGTAATTTGATCAAATTAGTGGGTTTCTTTGAAACACTGCCTAACTATGAAGGACTTAAGTCACATCAATGAAATTTGGTACATATAAAGGACAGATACATATAATTCTGTGGTGCAAATTTCATTACCCTGAGTAACTGTTCACAAGGTCAACCGACCCCCGAAAAGGGGTGATTTTGAGATTTTTTTGTGAAAGTCGACTTTGGACCCTAGCCATACCTTTACTGATTGTTTTATAAGTCTATGCTTGCAGGGAGTTATTTAGCTGTATGTAGAGATAATGTATCAGCAATTTGGGTATCCTCAGATCAATGGTTCGGGCACCAGGTAAGCCTAAAAAATCGCAAAAATAATTTCCTCTAGAAAAAACTTTCATTTTCAGGTGCCCATATCTTCAAAAAGGAAGCAAGATACACTGTTTTTTTGATTGCAGATTCTGAAAGCTTGTGCAAATTACCCCAGGTAGCAATTTTCAGCTTTGTAGCTTTTTCAAATCCAAAAATATGATCATTTGAAAATGAAAAAAAAAATCATGACATGCCCTACGGCGAAAGGGGGGTCTTTCGGACGGCCGTAATTTCAAAACGGCTTGGACTTTTGGCCTGAAATTTTCTGTGTGTTCGTTATTTGCATATATGAACATTTTCATGGAGTTTCAGCAAAATCTAAGAGGGTCACCTGGGGACCATTAGGTGATTTGGCATGGAATGACCCAAGGGCGCTTTCATACTAGGTGCGATTGTTCCGTACTGTGCCACAGTACGATTGTCCCCCCTCCCCTCTCCCTCCGTTGGTCAGCTTTCACACTAGCGATGTCGTACTGTGCCCGAGTACAGATTATTTTATCAAAATTTCGATATAGAAGGTTGCAGTATGCACCTAGGTGGTTTTTAAGAGCCAGTTTTTCGAAGAATCATGCAGAGGGTGATATATGATGGTGTCAGATTTGCCTAAAATTTTTGTTGGTGAAAAATGGTTGGTTCATTAGAATAACTGCAAATTTTTAGGTGCCAATACCCTTTAGTTTGTTTTTTAGGGGTACCAGAAGGGCCGAGGATTCAGAGATGAGAAATGAGCGCTGAAAAAAAATTAATTTTTCAAATGCAATTACATCATTGCGCCGACAACAGCCCACATTCACTTTCACACGTCAATCTACTGTGAGTAAGGCTCACAATACTCTGAAAATGTTTGTGGGCTGTCGAGGGCGCATCCTATAGGGGGTGCTGCAAGATGCTACTTTTGGTCATTTAAGCCGTAATATCAGGGGCATTTCCAGACTGTGACCTCAACAGCTCAAGACGGTTTATTCATAATATGATACCATGGGACGTCCTTTACATAATCAACACAAACTAAGCGTGGGATGTTGAGGGCGCAAGAATATAGGTGGTGCTTCAGTCAGGGAAAAAGTGAAATTTGGAATTTTGGGATGGCAAAGTTCTCCATGTGCCCTCATCCGATTTTGAGGAAACCTTTTCTTTTGGGTAGCCCTATATGTCCACTAACTGTGACGAGGAGATTCATCTGCCCAATCTCTTCGTTTAACCAGAGAGATCCTCTTGCCGCTATATGCGTGGAACAAAAGAGTTGAATAGTTAAGATGTCACATGATACTCTACTTCCATGCTTGAGTACGGTTGCTTTCACATTCGGTACGAATGAACCGTGCCCGAGTCCACCTCTTCTAAGCGGACTCGCATACCGTACCCGAGCATGGTACGCTTGTGTTCACACCTACCAAATAAACCGGACTTAAGGGCCAAGTGTACTCGGATCCGTGCCCGAGTCCCGAGTGTGAAAGCACCCTGAGGCTACATGCAGAATCCAAGTTGGCAATGGAATGATGAACCGATAGTAATTTGTGTTACTAGTAAGTGTGTTTCATGGTTCACATCTTGTCATTTCTCAATCATTCTGAGCTTTATAAAGGGATTTGTGTACTGTTTGTTATGGTAGAATTTCAAACTGTGTTCTGAAGAAAAGAAGTTGGTAAATAATGAGGCAGGAAAGGTTGATGGGTTTTTACAGAGTTGTCCGGTACGACAGATATTTTGTCCCGTACGACAGGTACGGAATTATCACAGGACCAGAGCTAACTGAGGGGACATGAATTGTTACAAAGTAATCAGTTATTATTTATTTAGCTTGAGCTGTTCAAGTTTCAAGTGCAATGACAGATGGGGGCAGTGCTTCAGTAAAAACCTGAGCTCAATTCAGAGCGTCCCATACGACAGATTTTTCTGTCCCATGCGACAGGTGCCCCCAAGAATTTTTAAACCCTGTTGAATTCATGTCATTGATTTTTTTTTTTAATAAAACGGCTTTAAAACAATACAGCAGACAATATTTTTTTGACTATTTTCCAGAAGTTTTCAATAGCCAATTCACAGAGTTCTTGAAAAGACTTTGGTTGGACAAAAAAATAGTGATTTCTCCGTGTCCCGTACGACGGATCACATTTTTGCATATTTCACCCCCCCCAAAATGGAAATGAATCAGTTTGATCATTGAATAATGTTGAAGTATGGGAACACAATTTAAAGGTCACAGCCTACTTTAAAGCCAGTCATCATTTCATTTTTATCTACGCCAACGAAGCTTGGGCGGAGGTTATGTTTTCGCCTCTGTTTGTTTGTTTGTCTGTCTCTGTCTGTTTCTGAACAACATAACTCCAAAAGTAATGCATGAATTTGTCTGAAATTTTGTGGGTGCATTGCTATTACATCAAGGATGGACCCTATTGATTTTCACCGCAATCAGTGAAACAATATGGCAGCCACAGTGGCCATCTTGAAATCGTATGACACGCGATCACTGAACTTTGCTCCCACTCACGAAAATTTGGATTTTGCTGCCTCGGCGGAGGTTTGCACTCTATAAGTGCCTCTAGTCTGGATGTAAAATACTGTCTGAATGTCCCATTCGACAGGCATGGAATCGCCCAATTTTGCATTTTGCCATATTGTCAGGCGGCTTCACACCCATAACAACTATACATCACAAACATGCATAATTTGTATTTTGGCCATGAAATTAGGGTGGTGCCTTTTTACTGCTGGTCAGTATACTGTTACCATCAATTCTTAAACTATAATTCTACTAATGTAACTGACATGGAAAAGCTTACATTGGTTAAACCAAACGTCCTCTTCAAAGTAGGATTTCTGAGCATAGAAACTGCCATTTGCCTAGTAGGCCGTGGGGCTGGGTGGAAAATTGTTTCGTTTTATTTGATCCATCTGGGAACTACCCAATTTTTTTACATATAGGTTACACTAAAACTACCAAAAAAATGAAAAGTTCCAGAAAAAAATACCTGAAAAATGCAAAAAAATCCGAAACTTTCACTGACTTTGTAGCATTTATCTTCGCCATCACTCAGCTGTGCATCATACCTAACAACACCCTAAGCAGTGACAACATTCAGAATATAGAGCGGATTCCCTTGGCTTATTTCTTAATGAGCCTTGCATAGTAATTTATGCAAATCTGTGCTGTTTCACGTGCTACACGAGCACAGAAATTATAAAGACATACTGATATTTTACGTAGTCATCTATGTGCCGAAGAAAACGCCATATAATTTAGTGGTGCAATGTATAAGAATGCTATAAAAAAGATATTGGACTGTTGTCGGTTCTATCAGTTAGTCTGAGGAACTGTTGCTAATCGGGAAAAATAAACTGCGAGAGGTCTAGGTTATTAAGCATTGAAAGGTGAGGTTTCCGAAGGCCTGTGTTACTGCCAACAGACGGCCACGGGTATTCCCAATCATGTCAGCCTCCAGCTGCTGTATTCATGTTGTCTTGAAAAAGGCCAAATTTCCCCACTAACTGAGACGACATTCATCAAAATAACTGAATGCGCTAACAGATGGAAAGACCTGGATGGAGTTCATTGCGATGTTGCCGAGGATTTGAAAGGTAATCTTGAAAATGAGGGCAGCAGTGGTAGTAGTTAAAGGCATCTCTTTTGTATCTTTGCCCTTCATCACCGAAGAGAGATCCTCAAAAAAACAGAAAACCAGCACAAATTTCATTCTTAATGCTTCTATGGAAAAATTATACAAACTAAGTGTTGGTGGAATTCAGTCATAAATCCTTATTATTGCTTATTTGGTTATTAATTGTTTATCCTTGCTTGCTCTCGATTTAGTATTTATTTACTTGTTTATTCAGTCATTTAGAGTTTATCCTTGCTTGTTCTCGAGTGGCCTAGGTGACCTAGGCCATGCGTGTTTGCAACTTTTATAATGTAGCTTTTTCCTATGTAGAAGCGTCATGAAGTGTGTTTACTGAAACAGTGTGTTCCTTCTGAGCCTGGAGTGTTCTAGATAAGACCCAAGGAAACGTAAAATTCTGCAGGGGGTGAAACTTTTTAGGATTACTGGAGCCAGACTTACGTGGGATCCGCGCACACGCACGCAGCTGATGCAGATGGCGTGAAAAAAATGTGAAAATGTGAAAAAAATGCTAAAATGCCACCTGTTCAAACCCCAGTATCTCCAGGGGCACACCTTGGATTTTCCAAGGTGTGCCCCTGGAGATACGGGGGTTTGAACAGGTGACATTTTAGCGTTTTTTTTTTCACATTTGGCAAGGTACTGACTGCAGTTGGTGATGAATTCATGGTGAATTCAGCCTGATTTATATTCAGCAGACACAAATGAATGGAAAAAATGACAGAGAGCCTATGCTAGGGTTTATATTGGGGGTGCTTTGGGGACCTAAACATGGAACAGGCTGAACAAAAGGCACTTTTGGTGTCCTCATAGCTCCACGACCAAGAAAGATAAAGTAAAATCGACTGCATTTTCTGATTAAGCAGTATAACGTTAGCTTAGATGCAAAGTTTCAAAGCTATAGGTGTAATAATAAAAAAGTTATGCCATGTTAAATACAAGAAAAATGTCAATTGACAAAAAAACTGACAGACAGTACCCTTAGAAAATATATCACCAAAAATTCATTTTTGGTCCAAATAAGCTGAAATTTCAGATTTGTCAATGATATATATTTATACAGCTGCATACAAAAAATTAGCAAAATTGAGAAGGTGGTGGTGAGACCCATCTGATGATCTGACATGGAATGACCCATGTGCTAGTATTGGTATGTCCCTTCTCTAAATGGGTAGAAGCTTTTCCAGTAACATCTATAGATACCATTACAGTGGCTAAAATTTTGAGTGGAGAAATTATTCCTAGGTGGGGATTCCAAAAGCATTACAGAGTGATAATGGGCCAGAATTTAGAAATGAAGTATTGACTCGTTTGGGAGCAAAATTAGGAATAACATTGAAAAAACTTTGTGCACATCATCCGCAATCAGTGGGATTAGTAGAAAGGACTCATGGGACCTTAAAAGCAAAACTGCGCAAAACCATGGCAGAAACTAAATGGAATTGAATTGCATGTCTGCCATTGGCATTAGCCAGTATGAGAATAACACCACAGCGGTCATTGGGGTTGTCACCTTATGAAGTAGTACATGGGAAACCTTTTGAATTACCAAATTTATTGCAGAGAACACAAATAGAAGAAGCCACTCTGGCAGAGTATAGGAATAGAATGTTGACTAACAAAAGTGAGATTCGAAATGTGCTTCCTCCTAGATCAGTAGCAGAGCTGCCACCAGGGGAGATCAAGCCTGGAGATTGGATCCTGGTGCGGAGTGTCAGTAAAAGGCAGAAGTGGAGTGAACCAACGTGGAAGGGTCCATATCAAGTGCTCCTGACCACACCGACTGCAGTGAGGATACAGGAGAGATAGGCGTGGATACGTTAGTCACACTGCAAGGTAGTACCTCCTCCAACTGGTGAGTAGGTGCATCTGATTGATCGATTGAAATAAGTCAGGATAGTCTTGGAGGGAGTCCGGCTACAAAGGGGGGCGTGGCATATAGAGCTCGCCCGTCTCAAACCCGGTGAAGAACTTATTTACGCTCCAAGCCAGTAGAGACTCCAGACTGGTTCATAACATGGCTCACTTCCCCCTGTGTTTGTTGATCCTAGGCGTATGCATGGTAAGTGCAGCCCACATGCCAACCTCACCCAGGGCAAGAAGGTATGTGGGGGCGGATAGCCACTTGTTTGACTTAGGAGATCCCTCTCACATATATGCAACTAATACATGGTGGAGATATGCAAACAAATCAGCACATTCTGTAAACCGCACGGAGTGTTGTGTGCGCACACACCCACCAGCCTCCATATCTACACCCAGAATACAGGTGTTACAAGTCGCGGCGCCCACAGTGAGTGTGAATAGTCACTATTGCAGTGTCCACTGCTCGTAGTATGTTAACATCAGTGGATCCCAGCACACCCCCACTTGACCTAATAATGAACTTTGGGTTAAAATACTACACCGACAAAGATGGATATCTGAAATTGGGAAATATGAGTTCTAATATCCCGCTCATGGTAGTCCATGATAGTCTGGGGCAGAAGTTTTAGCGAAATGATACAGAATTTGTGGGGGTAACCCAGGGGTGTCAGGGGAATCCAATGATTTTCTGTGGATATGCGAGCATGACCATATGCGAGGCCTTTTTCCCTGGTCAAGGGGACAATCCAAATGGCACGATATGTAACACACGGGCACCATATTGAAACGTGACGAGAGCTGTGGACGTTTGGTATGATTGTGTGGACATCGGATATATGTAGCATTACCACCAAATTGGGGAGGGGTATGTGCTTATGTACAATTAAATGATCACACGTGCATTGTGAGTGTGCATAATAAAACCACAAGACGAAGACGAAATGCAGCAGCACCACGTGACCCGATTTGGGAATCCAATGTTCCAGCAAAGGCGAAGCTGTGGTCAGTAGGGGGGAGATCGCTCTCTCCCCGTTCCCACAGCTGGGAGTTGGAAAGGTAATGTTGCGAATGGAAACTGTGAACTACCATCTAAGTGCACTCGTAAATGAAACCTGTAATATAACTAGAAGCAAACAGCGAGAGTTGATTGATGACACTACAAAATCGAATGGTACTGGATTTGTTAACGGCTGCACAGGGAGGAGTGTGCCAAGTTATAGGGCCTTCATGTGGCACCTACATACCAGCAAATAATGAGGAGGGGGAGTAATGGATCAAGCCTTGCAACGTTTAAAAGATCTATAAGATGCACAGCTGAGTGACTATGTATCTGACAGTACCTGGTGGCAGTGGTTCATGTCAGGGGGGTGGAAAGCAGCAATATCATCTGTATTGAGCCTCATGGCAGCAGGATTTGCAGTACTACTCTTTTAAAATTCCCACAACACTAAGATTTTGACCATGGAATCTTTAGTAAAAATACATCCTTTGGAAATCGCAACTGTCCCGGAAAGGCAGCAATAATTTCATTGGTCAACACGGAAGCTGACATTCTTTTGGTTGGCGATTTTTGACAGGTATGTATCGCAAAAAATCCGAGAGCCAGCAGAAATGATCCATGTGCAAGCAGAAATGTTTCAAGCACACAGAGGCAGTTTTGTGCTTGTGAAGAAAAGGCTGAACTTAGTATACAAAAAAATCTGTCCAAGCAACAGCAGATCCAAGCTCAAGCGGGGGCTATTTGAGTGCGAGAGCAGAATTTTGGGGAAAGAATTTGCAAGATCTTTGCGTGAAATTTGTGTGTGTGCTCACAAGTCGAAATACCATGCTCTCGAACTGAGATAGGGGTTTAACTCCACACAAAGGTACTCTTGTACACATAAAATGGTATTTGGAGATGTGCGGATCCAGCACATCTCCAAAACAAGTAGCAGACTCAACTGTATTTGGCCAAATTAATAAATTCACAATCCATGACACAATAAAGCGCTGAGTAGTATCAGAGATCGGTTTAATAAGTGAAGAGAGCCTAGGTCAAGTTTGCACCACAGGCACAGAAATAGAAGGCAATCGGAAATGCATTTAATTCAGATAATCTTCACTTCATTACCTCTGACCATGGTGTGGGTGTGCATTGCAGTCTAGGAAAAAAGTAACGGATGCCATAGCTATTTTTTCCTTGAAAATGCATTTTATGTAAACCATTACCACCATGAAGACTATGAGCAAAACTAAACCAGACACACTGAAGTGAGCACACAACCTTAAAGAGCATTCAGGATGGCATGGATTGGCCAACATTCAACGCGGGAGTGGCTGACCACTGTTAAGTAAGGGAGGAGAAGACCCATTTGGAGCATAGTGAAAATGCAGAGGTCATTAACCTTTTCTGTGGGGTTCATTGGCTGTCTTGTCTTTAGCAAGGATACTATAAAGCAGTGAACCTAAAATATGACCCCCAACGTCAATAGAACAGCAGTAGCTACTTCCTCTACTGTCTGATGGACCACAGTGCTGTAATATGCCATCGATTGGCCAGAGATCACAGCCCGTGCATTAGGCTTTTAAAATATTTTAAAATACCAGTCCCTGTTAGAAGAGCGGAATGCAGCAGTAGTACTATAAAAGTATTACCAGCCCAAGGGACCACAGGGAGGTATTTGTGGTGCCTAAGAATTCACGGACGAACACAGGAAAGGAACAGGTTGAGAGGTCCAGAAAGAATTTGACCGGAGTTCATAGGTTCATTTCCCTCAATTGTTCTGGTCAACAGAGAGCTGAAATAAAGGGAGAGTGATCTGTTGATCGAGAGGGATCTGCTGCTACAGAGCCAAAGAACCATGTTTGTTTTATGGCTCTACACGTCTTTCACAAACGTACAGCACTAAGGCCCTGCGTACGCTTTTTTGCCCTCATGAATAACCTTCTTACCCTGGACATAGCTGGATAAATGCAAGTTGTGTTAAACAAGGTACCATGACTGTGCAGTGGTAAATTAAATGAACAAACGGGAGCCATTTATCTCTCATCTACTATACCAATCTACTTGTTTGTAGCACTCTCGGAGACAAACTCAGACTGGGTACAGGGATAGTTGACTTTGATTTTTCCAAA
Organism: Gymnothorax javanicus; assembly: GCA_029692085.1. NCBI lineage: Eukaryota > Metazoa > Chordata > Actinopteri > Anguilliformes > Muraenidae > Gymnothorax > Gymnothorax javanicus. The sequence goes on from CM056193.1 coordinate 110,454,860, forward strand.
TAAATTTCAAATTAGCTTTAGTCCCGTTATCATAAATATTTCCATATCATTGGGTTTCTTTACAATGTCTGGCACAGGGGCAATTTGCAGTTTACAGCTCAAAACAAGAACTTGACCACACCCATTTTTTGCCCATCAACAGGAGTGGGAACCTCTTCACTTGTGACTGTGGGCACCTGCCTCTGTAATTTTTTGGCACTTTATTTCCCCGTTTCTCTCTGAGAATGGAAAACAGGGACTGACGCTGACCGACCACGGTAAGGGCAGCCATGCGTAAATGGGCAAAAACAGGGATTCTGTAGGGCCCGTGTGCACGCATGTGTTGCTCACATAGACGGCGTCAAACGGTACTTGCGCTCACCCTCAATCGTCTCGGACCCCTCATCTCATGATCAGTTCTGGTTGCTGTCCGGAATCTGTCACTTACAGGCTGTAACCAGATGTGGCGCTCTTGAGCTGCCATCGTCACTCGTGGCTGCCCTAAGCAGGGTCGGTCAGTGACAGTGCCTGTGTTCCATTCTCGGATAGACAGCCAACAGATTGTTGAACGGTGACAGTGCAAATGACGCACCACCTCTCGGCGGCTGAGATCTGCCCATAACACGCCAAAGGCTCTTTTTCTCTCTCCTGTGTCACAAGCCGTTCCATTTTCTTGATGCAGTAGCATTTTTAGTTTTTTTTTTTTGTTGGCTTTATGTAGGCTATTGACCACACCAAAAAGAACTAGTCAAGTGTCACTGTACACATCACGAACGGCTCAATGTTTGTTATTACTGAAGTGCTTGGCATGTGCACGTGGTGCGCGTCAGGATTACAATACCACGCGCTTTTCTTTATTTCCACTCGTGCCTTACTGGAAAAGCAATAAAAATCTTCAACTCTTCAATTTGCCGCAAATACAGTACATACCTCACCTGTGCGTTTTTAATGGCGCCGAGTATATTAAATATGTCATTTAAAATATGAATTAAAATAATATTAGTATGGGGGCATAATTTTATATTGAAAACCTTTCAAATAAACAAAGTTTAATAGTTTGATTGTTCTTAAATTGTTTGGAAAACTAAAATACCTGCACCTGCAATAAAGAATCCATAAGTTACTTTTAATACCCAGCTCAACTACAAAATAGTAATGTTTTAGGCAGAGTAAACACTCTCAGGTGTACTTACTAAAAAAATCACTTGGGGAAAAAAAAGAGCGAACTGTGTTTTTTTCCAAGAAACTTTTGACATCTGACATTTTTTGGCTGGTGAAATTGCAAACACAGTCTAATACTGTACTAAAACCCTGTAAATGTTGTGCAACCATTAAGACTTGTTTAAACACACTCTTCCAACTTCAAATAAATGTATTCTGTGCATTTTTAAAGATTTATTCAAAAAAAAAAATTTTAAAGGCTTATTTGTCATTGACCCGCCCGTAGAATTAAATGGCTACCGAAAAAGTCTTACTGACAGCATCACAAGCCGATCACAGAGGGGAAAATACAATACAAGCAAGCTGAATGCTGAGGAACTGAGATCTTTGAAGCAATGCCCTGGAAAAAAACATGCTTGTAGACTGGAAGTTCTAGTTTCGTTATAACACGGACACATTGGGCTAACAATTGCAAGAGCAGATTTTCCCTCGAATAGTTTTTATTACAAAATATCAAAGGTAAGAATAATTTTTTTGCTCATCTCTGTAGACTGTTAAGTGTATGCCTGCTGTTCTTTGAGTGTGGTGTCGGTTTAAAATGACAAGGCCTACATCGTTGGATTCTGTGGACTTTCCTCTTCATTCAAGGTAGCGTTTGTATGCATAGCACAAATTCCGTAAAAATGCCAGTGACTCAGCGCCGATATGATTTTATCCTATGTTTTGCTACATGGTTATTTATTTGCTTGGTGCTTGAATTGTGTTTGGTTGAGGTAAAAATGGTAAACATGAGCTTTTTTGCCAAGTTTCTTCGCGTAAAGTAGATAAGCCGCATGACAATGTTGCGATTAGGAAACATACTGTATTTGTTATGCGTAATGACCGCCCCCGGTTCCGGGGCGTTCGGGTTTAAGGGCTTAACTAGCATATATTTCTTTTTATTGGTTTTCAAGTCAAATCCACAAAAATGCAGAGCAATTTGCAAATATGTAAAACTTACTCTGTAAACATGTTTTAATTTCACATAAAAACAAGCATTCAGAGAATTCATAGTCTGGCCCAACAGCCCGAAATTTATGTCATGGCGTGAAGTCAGCCCAAGGTGTTTACATGTGAAAGATGACTGAAATCGGTCAAGTGGTTCTGGAGATATCTGCCCGGAAACACTCATACACACACAGACAGACAGACAGACTCGCAAGGTGATAACAATAGTCTCGCAAACCCCTCCGGGGGCTCGACTAATGACACAGGTTTCCATAAATGTAAATAGTTTAATCACAAAAAGACACGTTAAGTGATATTAACACATTTGAGTATCCATTAATACACGTGAAACATGCTTTGCAAATTTGTAAATCACTTTGGGTAATTCCGTGCCAAATCACCAGATTTCAGAGAAAGTTCCCGACTGACCATCTCAGATTTTGTTCATATTTTTTTATTTTAATGTCCTTGTTACTGATAACTGCTGTGCAGAATTTTAGGCCAATATCTCCACTAGTTTTGGAGATATTAAGCCTTCAAAAAGGGGACGCGGCCCCATATTTAGCATAAAAACGAGTACTACAATCAAACATCCATAGTTTGGTGGCTAATAACTTTTGAACTGTTCACACTAAATGGTTCAAATTTTCACGCATTATTCTTTGATATAATAAGGCTCTGTACACAGAAGGAGAACTTTGTATGTGACATATTTGCAGATTTATGGCATGCCAAATGGCTTCCTGGAATGCGCGTTTGTCCACGGTAGCACACTTAGCTTTCTATATCTCCAGATTTAATGACACCAGATGTCTGATTCTTTTTAGTATATGAGACATGTTATAGTGCTGTCAGGAAAACATGTTATATCTGTAAGAAAAATTATACTTTCTCATATATAGGCCCCTAAAAATGGAAAAAAAGCTTGTGGCATCTGTATTTTGAATGCTTATAGCAAAAATCTGACAAGGTCTACTAGAAAACAAATTAAATCAGTGAAAAGAGCAAGGTCTAATTGCTATATGTCCCAAATATGAAGTTGGTGCTGTGAAGAAACTATTTTATTCAAGCTGTTGAAAATAGACGGTTTTATGACATGTGAAAATGCCATTCACAAGGTTACATTGTCATGGATTTGCTCCCACCGGATGAATACTGCAATCCGGCGGGAGCTAGGACCATAGGCCTAAAAGAAAGTAAAGGACCCAAACGCACAGGCTGGAAAAAAGCTTTCAGGATTTTAATAAACTTTTAAAATCAAAAGAAACACAACTTAAAAAACCAGGGGAGCAGCTACACATAAACGCAGGGCTAAAACTAAAGAATGCAGTTGCACCAATCACATCAACTAGTAGACAATATGTAGTTCCGTCTGGTGTGGCTAAAGAAATTTACCAGTTATTCAAACGCTTCAAATAGACATGCTAAGTCTACATAAATAGAATTAAATTTGTGTAATTGACTTTTGTGAGATTTGATAATCATTTACCATATTTACAAATATACTAAATATATGTATTGTCAAGAGAATTGAATAAATAATGATGTACCATGTGTGATGTAACCTTGTGAGTGCCATTTTCGCATGTCATAAAACCTTCTATATTCAACAGCTTGAATAAAATAGTTTTCTTCACAGCACCAACTTCATATTTGGCACATATATCAATTAGACATTGCTCTTTTCACTGATCTGATTTGTTGTCTAGTAGACCTTGTCAGATCTTTGCTATAAGCATTCAAAATACAGACACGACAAGCTTTTTTACCATTTTTAGGGGCCTATATATGAGAAAGTATAATTTCTGCTACAGATATAACATGTTTTCCTGATAGTACTATAACATGTCTCATATATTAAAAAGAATCAGACATCTGGTGTCATTAAATCTGGAGATATAGGGAGCCAAAAGTGCTACCATGGATGAACGTGCATTCCAGGAAGCCATATTTAGCATGCCATAAATCTGCAAATATGTCATATACAAAGCTCTTGTTCTGTGTACAGAGCCTTATTATGTCAAAAAATCGTGTGAAAATTTGAACCATTTAGTGTGAACAGTTCAAAAGTCATTAGCCATCAAACTGTGGATGTTTGATTGTAGTACTCGTTTTTATGCTAAATATTGGGCCACGCCCCCTTTTTGCTGGCTTAATATCTCCAAAACTAGTATAGATATTGGCCTAAAATTTTGCACGGTAATTATTAGTAACAAGGGCATCAAAACAAAAAGTTATGAAGCAAATCTGAGACGGTCAGTCGGGAGCCTTCTGGTGATTTGGAACGGAATTACCCCTTTCTGTCAGTTTGCGGGCCACATCACGTTTGTGATTTAACCCCTATTTATTTGCTTATTTTTGTCCAATCTGTTCTGCTGTATTCAGTAGAAAAAAATCCACAAATGAGAGTTGCAGTTACAAGATGTCCTAGCTGGTGGCAACATTCCCTCACATGAGCTGATGGATTTAGTCTAGAAGAAGGCTAAAAATATAGGGCACTGGTGGCCCAAGAAGCTCCCGCCATTAAGATAAACAAAATGTCGAAGTTTTTGTTGACGGACGCACGCATGCACGGACACACGCGAGGATGGAGCCCGATACCATAGCTCCCGTGCCACTCGGGTGCCTGTAACTGAAATAGTTGATGAGATATAGCAAAATGTCAAAATTTTTGGTGATATGTTTAAGCCAGTGACCTTGAAAAAATAGGCCAAGGTCACCTTTAGGCACGTATTTGTAGGCCTTTATGAGATGCATGTCCAGTAAAAATTAGGAGCCTGTAACTGAAATAGTTGATGAGATAAAGCAAAATGTCGAAATTTTTTTGTGATATTTTTAGGCCAGCGACCTTGAAAAATAGGGCAAGGTCACCTTTAGGCACGTCATTTGTAGGCCTTTATGAGATGCATGTCCCGTGAAAATTAGGAGCCTGTAACTGAAATTGTTGATGAGATGAAAGCGAAATGTCGAAGTTTTTGGTGATATTTTTAGGCCAGTGACCTTGAAAAAATATGCCAAGGTCACCTTTAGGCAAGTCATTTGTAGGCCTTTATGAGATGCACGTCCAGTAAGAATTAGGAGTCTGTAACTGAAATAGTTGATGAGATAAAGGAAAATGTCAAAGTTTTTGGTGATATTTTTAGGCCAGTGACCTTGAAAAAACAGGCCAAGGTCACCTTTACAAACGTCACTTGTAGGCCTTTATGAGATGCATGTCCAGTAAAAAGCCCCAGAAACTCCCGCCGTTAAGATAAAGCAAAATGCCAAAGTTTTTGTTGAAGGATGCACGCACGCACACACACATGCACGGACGGAGCTCAATACCATAGCTCCCGCTGGAGCAAATTCAGAGCCTGTAGCTGAAATAGTTGATGAGAGAGGAAAATGTCAAAGTTTTTGGTGATATCTTTAGGCCAGTGACCTTGAAAAAAATAGGCCAAGGTCACCTTTCGGCACGTCATTTGTAGGCCTTTATGAGATGCATGTCCAATAAAAATCAGGGCCTGTAACTGAAATAGTTGATGAGATAAAGCAAAATATTGAAGTTCTTGGTGATAGTTTTAGGCCAGTGACCTTGAAAAAATAGGCCAAGGTCACCTTAAGGCATGTCATTTGTAGGCCTTTATGAGATGCATGTCCAGTAAAAATTAGGAGCCTGTAAATGAAATAGTTGATTAGATAAAGCAAAATGTGGTGACGGACGACATGCACGCACGCACGCACGCACGGACGGAGCCCGATACCATAGCTCCTGCACCGTGAGCGGCGGGAGCTAAAAAGAGTCTACCCAGCATAGCATGCATACAGGAGACAACATGGAGAGAAGAGCAGTCTGGCTTCAACCAGGACGTGAAAAACAAAGCAAGGCATTTTTATTTTACCCAACTGTCGTGATTCAGGATTAGGTTCATCATTTTCATCTCCATGTGAGTGCTATGCAGAGCTTGCTTACACAGCAAAATGTTCAGAGTAAAATCAACTCTTAAAGAGTGCATTTAGTATCACTCTGGCAAGAGTGGACTCAAATAAACTCAGTAAGAATAAATTATACTGTGTCAAAATAACTGACCATTTTCCTGCAACAGTTTGCAAACTTAGAATCAGCTGTGGTCATTGTGTACAATAAATGCCCACTTTAGGTCATTAAGTTCACATGCAAAAAGATTTGAAATGTGCTCCATGAATAGCAGCAATAGGTGCTGAAAGCCGAAAACATGTACGGCCTATGTTTATGTGAGGTAAACAACCAGCATCGCTAGTCAAAATTAAGCATTAACCACTGTTTTGGATATGATGCAGCTCTGCATAAGGCTTGGACATCAAGTGCACAGCATCGATATATACAATATGAATAAATGGATTTCATATCACTTGACGGGGTGGAATTTGAACCACAACTGGAATTACCAATCAATAGCCTATGTTTATCGCTGTCAGTTATCAGCGTTCTGATTCTATCGTGATGGTATCAGAAGTAGGACTGTTGGCCAGATCAATGCAAAATGACCATTATTCTAGTAGTGACAGTAATTTAAAGGTTAAATGCTTTGTAACCCACAATGTCACTGCTTTTTTTCTGATACGTGATTATGGGAATGATGTTATTCATTGATGTTCTCTGAGATACCCAACTATAAAATCGTATTCATAAAATGTTTCGGAAGGAGTGTTTCCTGGAATCAACCTCAGTTTAGTTTGAGGTGCTCTTTGGAAAAAGGATGCATTGAAACTTCAAAAATTACAAAAATCGCAAAAAGGAAACCTCCAAGGCACTCTCTTACAAACAATAAAATGCCTTTAATGTCATGGCATGGTCATAGAGAACCTTAACAATAGATTCTGACGCGTTTCGGCATCAACCCTTCATCAGGAAGTCAAACAGATCCCATGAAACACCTGGTCCTTTCATAGTGGTGTTCCACCAATGGGGATTTTCCCCTTGGACAAGGTGTTGTGGCCTAGACATGTATAATAAAGTCCAGCAGATGGAGTCATTTGGTCCACAATATTCAGAGTTAAATTCAAGAAAGATTTGGAAAAGTACAAAGTCAGATCAGGAAAGGCTAGGACAGTATGTTAACCCTTTGACACTCATCTTTTTGCCATTTTTGGCCAAGATATTGTATTGACAATGGGTGAGTCAAACCACTCCATTAAGCCTTCTCCTGCACATCCCAAAGACTTTCACTTGGTTATGGTCTGGACACGGAGGTGGCCAATTCATGAGTGGAAATGATTCCTCGTGGTCAATGAATCACTCTTTCACAATTCAAGCCCAATAATCTTGGCATTGTCATCCTGGAATATGCCTATGCCACCAGGGATTAAAAATGCCATTGATGGGTTACTGGTCATTCAGTATATCCAGGTAGTCTACTGAATTCATTTTATTGCTGTAGAACAGTGATGAGCCTTGACCTGACCAATAGACGCAATCCCAGATCGTAACATCGCCTCCAGAGGCTTGTACAATGGGCACAATGCACGAAGGGTGCATCGCTTCTAGGCTTCCTTTCTTACCCTGATGTCCCCATCAGTCTGGAATAGGGTAAATCTGGACTTATTGGACCCCATGACCTTTTTCCATTGCTCCTCTGTCCAATCTTTCAGCTCCCGTTCAAACTGGACTTGTTTTTTTTCCCCGCCAATTAGCCTCACTAACAAGTAGCTTTCTTGTGACCACGCAGCTGTTTAGTCCCAGTCCTCCAAGTTTTTGTTGCATCGTGCATGCGGAAATGCTCCAACATTCATAATTAAACACAGCCATGAGTTCTACTATTGATTTTTTTATTGATGAGGCCTCACCGAGCATTTTTAGTAATCTCCGATCAGGATCAGTCATGATATTTCTCCAACCCATTTCTTCCACCAAGCTGACAGTTCACCACTATCCTTCCAGGTTTTAATAAGTTGTTGGACAGTCCATGACCCAATTCTAGCGATTTCAGCAATCTCCTTCCTGGTTCTCTTTGCTTGATGCTGGCCAATTTGCCTCTCTTGAAACACAGTAACATCTTTTCAACGACAATGAGCTACATCTTCCAACATGGTTGTTTAAGAAATGAGAAGTTACGCACTGAATCAGTCAAGATTAAAATAATTACTGATGACTGAAACATATTTATTAAGCTTTATGGATACAACAATGAATTTAAACATAACATAAAGTACACAATTAAAAACATGGAAACAAAAATTGACACAATATAAAATAAGTTCAGGTCCAATACAGAAAGTTGTATCCAAGGGGTAACCACAAAGGATAAAACCTGTATCAGTGGCTCCCAAAATCATGAAATCATAATGCGTAAAATCCTAAAAAAAAAAAAAAAAAAAAGGTCACATTTAGGCAGGCCTACATCTTGAGCAGCGACAATAAGTAACCAAGTTACAAGAATGGGACAGATCAACAGAATCAAATCTTAATTTATACATTTCAAATACCTGATTTTAAAAGACTTCAAGGAGAAGGTGGCCCTAACAGGCAATGGAATACCATTCCATAGCCTGCAAGCCCTATTAAAATAACTAGCACTATACTGCTCCGTACGAAAAAACGGACCTTTAAATTTGAGTGGATCATCACCTCAGACTACTGGACTTAAGAAGGTATTCAGGTCTAAATCAAATTTTTTATACAAACAATTTTGAAAAAATGACCAATCAGCCATTTCTCTCCGAAATGAAAGAGGAAGTAAATTTAGCTTATTTAACCTTTCAATATAAGTTTGACCTGAGCCAAGAATATGGCGTGTGACACATCTCTGAACTTTTTCCAGTGACTCTAGATCTCTTTTAGTATGTGTGTCCCACACTGTTGAGCAATATTCTAATTTGCGCCGTAACAATGCTTTATAAAGGGTAGCATACACATCCGGGATTGCCCTTCCACCACAAACTCTTCTTATGGCTCCCCATGCTTGATTAGCATTATTAGTGATTGTATCAATATGCTTGCCCCATGACAAAGATGAATTGAAAATGACACCAAGATCCTTCACACTGTCTATCTTACGGAGGACCCTTCCATCCATATTGTAATAAAAACAAGAAGGGCTATGCTTCCTACTAACTTGCATAAATTCACACTTGTTAATGTTAAAACTCATGCGCCATGTATCACTCCACTGAAATAGTTTCTCAATGTCCTCTTGTAACCTCAAATTGTCATCGTGACCTGAAATTACTCTATAAATCTTACTGTCGTCAGCAAACAAATCCATAAAGGTATTCTTATCAATAACAGAGGGTAAATAATTTATAAACAATACAAATAATAAGGGACCAAGAACAGACCCTTGCGGTAGGCCGGATGTGACATCACAAACGGACGACTCAATCCCCTCTACAACAACCCTTTGTTTCCTATTAGAAAGATAGGAGGTAAGCCACCGTAAGAGGCAACCTCCCATCCCAAAAGATTGGAGCTTGTAAAGAAGTAGGTCATGGGACACTGCGTCGAATGCTTCACCGAAATCCAAATAAACCACGTCAACTTGACCACCCGAGTCCAAGACTTGACTCAGACGATGCTGAGTTTGAGTCAACTGCGTGGCCGTCGAGCGTTTGTTCATGAAACCATGCAGACAAGAGGAGATCAAAGGACGTAGAACAGGAAAGATTTTATTATAGACACAGCACTCAATGACCTTTGACACAATTGATAATAAAGACACTGGCCAATAGTTAGCAACACTCTGCTTATCTCCCTTCTTAACACAGGGACCACATTAGCTAATTTCCAATCAACTGGTAACTTACCTAATTGCAAGGAGATATTAAATAGGAGCGATAATGAAAAACTAAGCTCTTCAGAACAAGGCTTCAATACACGAGGTGATATTCCATCAGGGCCACGGGCCTTGACTAAACTAATAGTCGAATATAAAAGTATTCCAATTCATGATTTACATAATGAGGAATTTCTGGAAAAATAATAGGAGTTTCAACTTTAGAAAAGTTAGAAGAGAAATACTCATTAAAGGCGTCAGCCTTTGACCAGCTGTCATCAAAATAGTTATCAACAAAGACACTCTTAGGTAATGACTTGCACTTTGTTTTGGATTTGAAGAAATTCCAAAACTGTTTTGGGTTTTTATTCACAACACTTCCAAGCTTCCATGTTATTCACTGCAATAATGATTCAGTCATACTCTGTTGAGTATTTGCTTATTTAAATCCAAATGTTAACTTTTTTTTTTGACAGGCAAGGTATACATTTTTTACCTCATTACCAGTCCTAAATTGCCCCTCACCCAACATTTTCAGTCATGCATAGCAGATCTGAATGGCAGGAACGGGTGCATATTTACGAATTAAATGCATCTGACCACACAATACATTAAGTATCTTGTTTTTGTGCTGTCTGCAATGAAGTAGAATAAAGTTAATTCAGAAATCACTGCTTTCTGTTTATATGTGCATTTTCCATACCGTCCCAACTTCTATCAAGTTGGGGTTGTGTAAGAAAAGCATAGTAGTTATGTATTCAGTAAAGCCTCCTCAGGAATACTGCATTTCCATGAAATGATACTTTGATGTAAAATTATTTAAGTGTTCATAAACCTAATGCACTTTTTGTTCACTCTTCGGTAGCAAAATATAATACTTATAAAGAATACATAAAATTGCGGCTCAAATACTAGCCTACATTATATTGAATTACTTTTTATAAGTACAAATAGTTACACTGGTATTGTTGTTACGCTGATTAAAAGAAAGCTTTTTAATAGTTTTTCAGGTACATTTTCAAATGTACTCCATAAACCCACTTCAGAATATTGTTTTCAAATGTACTTACAGGGTGCGTTTATGTAAAATGCGCTACAGTACAGATCTTTTGGTATTAAAATGTAACACACTTATTAATTAATACATTGAAGTATGGCTATATGATTAAAGTACAATTGAAGGCAGTACATTGAAACAGAAAATAAACACACTTCTTCACATTTAAATTTAATACAAATTGTAATGTGCTTTAATTGCACTTATTGCTCTTCTACACTTTACATACATTTAAGTGTATTTTATATTTACTCAGTAGAAGTTGTGTACTGTATAAATTAAATCATAATGAATGATAATTTTTCAAACTTCTTTCGTACAAGACTGCATACTACAATAAAAATTCTCAAAAGTAGGCTCATATTTATTTAAATATAAATATAAAACAAGTATATTGTCATAAACTCACAGAAGTAAACTGTATCCTTTTACAAAAGAGTTTAGATCATGGAAATGAAAATCAGAGAAGAGTCCAATCAGCCAGCATCAGCAGAATGCATTCTTGATGGCTTGCTGTCAGTGATGGTAAAAGCAGGGACAGAGGAGATGAGGCAAAGGTGCTGCTGAGAAGACAGGAATAGAAAGAAACGGATGAAAACGTTACCTCGTTCCCATAATCATGTAGCCAAGAAAAAAAAAAAAACACCAGTGACATCATGGCTCGCAAAGCATTCAAACTTTAAGTTACTGTCAATTCTAGAATAATAAACATTTTGCATTCATCAAGCCAACAGCCCTACTTCTGATTCCATCTCTGTGGAACCAGAATGTTGGTTGCTTAACTGACAGCAATAAATGTAGACTATTGAATTGATTGATTGGCAATTCCAGTTATGATGCAAATTACATGCAGCGTGATGATCGGAAATGCATTTATACATACATATCCCATACAATGTCAAAGCCTTACCCTTAAAGTGAAAGACAACTTTCGTCTGAAGTGAACCGCAAATGAAAGAACTGCCCCTGAGGTGTCACGATTTTTTTTTTTTTTTTTTTATTTTTAAGACAGAGTTAAACACCAAATAATAAATTCTACAACATTCAGATCGAAACTGACAGAATCTGACATTTTCCAGTTAACAGTTAAGTCAAATGTTGCTGTTGCTCTTTAATGGCAAGAGGTAAAGCTCTCGCTAAAGACGCAAAGAGTCTGCTTTCTCGTGAGTCTTCTGGCACCCAACAGTCAAAACACAATGGCAATTTTAATGAAAAAGATAAAGCTGTATCTGCCAATACAACAAATTCTCTGCTATAAAGCAAGACAAACACGATTGTAGGGTTTTTAAAGAACAATGGAAACAACTTATTGTTGATATGGCGGGGATAACTCAATGTGGCACAGCTGATGGTAAAATGCATTCAGAATAAAGTCTATTCTGGGAGTTCAGTGGCTAGCCAAAATATCCATTGACTGTACAGCGCACCGGTAAGAAGCAGATAGAAGTCATGAGCCAATTCACTCTTTTAAAAAGCGCTTCAGCCGGGTTTCTTTAGTCATGTGTTTGAATGGATGTAGGACAGGCAAGTATGTATGGTTTTCCTGAAGGAAGGAATGAGATACGATATAGTTTACATAAACTATAGCACATGCATATTAATCCAATAATGATGCCAGTTAGGCTAACCATACAAGCCAAAACATAAATTAGTTAGATAAACATGCCAGCAACATATAATGATCAAATCTACGGCAAACTTCGTAGACCTTTGAAAGGAGTAACATCCTCATTATAGCTAGTAAAAGTAATCCAAGCGCCAACATATGCTCAATATAATGAATACGAAAGACCACTCCCATTTCACTCAAGCATACTCTGTACAAAAGAAGCTCACAATTAAAGAAAAAATGAAATGTGAACAAATCTCCCATTGCTAGACAACCAACACAGAAAAGTAGGGAGAGCACTGGCTTGTGCATTAACCAATTTAAGGTAACAAAACCACTCAAAACAAGTGGGAATTTAGTGCAAAATGAGTCAAGCCTATACAGACTTAAGCTAAGCTACGGTCAGTTGAAGACACCGTCACCTGACTGCCAAAGCATTCCTCTGCCTCTCATAGTCTAAACCTTTTCCAGGGATGGAAAGACAGTGACCTTCAGTTTTTTTAATAGTTTGGTCGCATTCGCTTTATTTGAAGCAGTGTACAACTTCACAAAAAAGTCATTTAATCAAAAAGGCATTTAATCTCCACGCCACATGGGTAATTCTTTTAATGTTGGTTTTATGTGAAAATTGTCTTTCACTTTGATATCCTAGCCTTACACAGCACTTTAACAACACTAAAACAGAGGAGCTGATGCTTATTTTTGACTAGCGACACTGGTTGTGTTCACCGAAAGTTAATATTGGTAATAAAAGATTACAGTTGTCAGCATATACTGCTGCTATTCATGCCTCACATATCAAATCTTTTTGGACCTGAGCTAAATGATCTAAAATTAGCAAGTTTATGCACAACTACTGCAGCTAACTAAGCAAACTGTAGATAACACCGGTAAGTAAGCAAGCACAGCACAGCACATGCAACTGAAGATGATAATAATGCACTCAATCTTGAATCACAACCCTCGGGTTAAAGATGCTGCGCTTTACCTTTTACGTCCCGAGTGAAGCCAGGCTGCTGTCCTTCTTGTCTCTTGTACACATGCAGTTGCTAAGTTGACATTTATGGAAACATATAGCTTGCAATATTAAAATTAAAATGCATTTCTCAGGAATGCATTTGTTTTTAAGATGAAAGTGCATTATTTGTATCACAATGAAAACGAAAATATAATCCTCCACTTTGCGTTTTTATTTTCAAGTCTATGTATAACAAATTAAAAAATAAAATACATTCCCCATTTTCGTTTTAATTTTCAAGAAGTGCCCCGCAATATAACTAACAAAATGAAAACAAAAATGCTAATCTTATAATGCAAATACTTTCTCAAAAATGCCTTTTCTTTTTTGAGAAGCAAGGGCATTATTTGTATCTTCATGAAAATTATGACATATTAGTCCACTTTGCGTTTTCATTTTTTAGTCCATGTATGCACTACTTCTAACAAATTGAAAATTAAAATACATTCCACATTTGGGTTCTCATTTGCAAGAAGTGCTTCGCCATATAGCCAACAAAATTAAAACGAACATGCTAATCTCATAATGCAAATACATTCTCTGGAATACTTTTTCTTTTTCATGAAGCAAACGTGATGTCTCATAATTGAAACGATAATACAGTTCACCGCTTTTCTTTTTGCAAGATATGCAGCTCATCTGTCCTTGCCAAGTACAGCAAGGATTTCTCTCTGATCGATAACAAATACAAGCCATCTCATTGGTTAATATCCAATCTGTACTTGAAGTTTCAATTTGTTATAAATAGTGCATACATAGACTAGAAAATTAAAATGCAAAGTGAGAAAATTACGTCATCATTTTCATGATGATACAAATAATGCGCTTGCTTCTCGAAAATGACTGCAATTCCGAGAATGTATTTGCATTAAGATTAGCATTTTCATTTTTTTCTGTGATATTGAGGGGAATTTTTTGAAAATGAGATTGCAAATATGGCATGAGTTTTAATTTTCAACTTGTAAAAATTACATACACGGACTTGAAAATGAAACCGTAGAGTGGAGGGTTACATTTTCATTTTCAATATGATACAAATAATGCGTCTGCATCTTGAACATGAAAATGCATTTCTGAGAATGCATTTTCATTTTAATATTGTTGGGTACATGCTTCCATAGACATCTGTTTTAGACCTCTGCCAGGCTAGTTCCGTCAGCTCATAAGAGGGAATGTCGCCACCTGTTAAAGTATCTAATACCTGATTTTTTTTTTTCTAAAGATTGCCGCGGTACGAGTTGAACAAAAATTCACAAAAATAATGAAATTCATAATTTTTACGTGGCTCAAGAACCAACAAGAAGCAATCCACAACTGTACAAAACCCGTTTCAGAAGTACAAAAGGATCCATAAATGCATAAATATCAGTTAACACATATTTTTCGGGTGAAACCATTTAAATTCATAAAAACCCATCATTCGTATGTGAAATTAAAACTTGCGTTTACAGAGCAAGTTATGCATACGTGCACATCACTCTGCATTTTTGTGGATTTGACTTCACAGAACACAAATTAAAAAAAAAAAAAAATACGTGCTGGTGGATAGAGATAAGTTTGTGGGCAGCATTCTGTGGGTTACAAATATTAATGTCCAAATAAAACTTCTATATGATGCCAGTTAACTTGGGATGACACAACTTACACAACACAGAAATTTGAGGATATACAGTCGGGTCCATAAATATTTGGACAACAGCAAAATTTTCATTGCTTTCCTCTTCTATGCCACTGCAATGTATTTGAAAAGAAAAAAAATCAAGATTCACTTGAAGTCCAGAATTTCAACTTCACATTTTCAAAAATGCTGCCCGAACCATTTAAAAACTAGACAGTCCGGTCGGTTTAATTCTGCCAGGTGTCTACCCACCCTGCGCTAAAACGGAGGTTATGTATCGATTTCCCTCTGATACAATCTCCCCACCCGTCACCCAGCCTGAAATCACTGTTGACGGAATCATTCTTAAGGTAGTTTCACACTTTAAGTATCTTGGTAGCCATGTGGAAAGTGATGTTTCCCTTGATCGTGAGATAAACAACAGGATCAGCTCTGCCACAGCAGCTTTTGGCAAGCTACGCAAGCGTGTCTTCAACAACGACGAACTTGAGTTGGAGACCAAAATATGAGTCTATCAAGCCATCATTATGCCAACGCTTCTATATGGCTCTGAAACGTGGACTACCTATCGTTATCAAGTGAAACAACTCGAGAAATTTCACCAAAGATATCTTCGGACAATCATGAATGTGAAATGGTATGATCGTGTCACCAATGCTGCAGTTCTTGGCCGAGCTTGTCTGACAAGTATTGAGGCTATGCTACAGCAAAATAGACTGAGATGGTATGGACATGTGGTGAGAATGGATGTGCAACGTCTCCCAAAACAACTTCTCTTCAGTCAACTCTCTACTGGATCACGTTGTGTTGGTGCTCCTGAGATACAAGGATGTCCTTAAAAGAAGCTTTAAAGACTGCAAGATTGATGACTGGGCTACAGCCCCAGCAGACAGAGTGGTGTGGAGGACAACGGTTTGTGATGGCATCAAGACCTTTGAGATGAATAGAGGGAAAGCTGAAGAGGAAAGACGCGAAAGACGGAAAGCTGCTGAAGCTCTTAAACAGTTGGCAACCTCCCAGCTAGATGCCTGGATAAATTTTCTTTTGGACCGCCACGCTCATGTCGAGCGGCAGTGATCATGAAAGTCCGTTCGGTTGCGATCGCATGGGTGTAGCCCCCGAAAGCTCACTTCTCCACTTTTTTGCGCATTATTCAGCCAATACTGCGGCCATGGCAACCAAAATCGATAGGTGTCATAAGTGAAGTATATGACATGTCCCTACCAAATATGAAAGTAATCGGTTCAAAATTGCAGCCTGTACTGCATCCACAAGGAAATCTCTTTATTTTGCCACTAATGTGCGAATAATTAGACCAATACTGTCGCCATTGAAAACAAAATCAAAAGTATTCCTAAACAAGAGCAATCCGAGATTTCTGATCTCCGCCAAGGGATGATGTTGATACAAATGCAAGATCTTTCTCTTTGGAAGATTTCAGGACCACCCATGTGACAAGTTTAAATGGGATTTTTGTATGTTTGAAGCATCCATTCTCCAAATCATCAAAGTACAGAGCGATCAATCATCACGTGACCATGATGTCACGTGATGATCGTGGTGATTGCAATCGCATCGATGTGACTGCACAGGCCGTGATTGGACAATCACTGCCGGTGTATGATTGCAATCAGTGGTGTGATTGGATAATCACCGCCCGCTGGCGTGTGATTGGACAATGGCCGCCGCGTGATAGCGCAATCAGTGGCCTGACTGGACAGTTACCCTCGGGTGTGATTGTCACTTTCCAAATTTGATCAAAATCTGTTCATTAGTTTCAAATGTCACTGAGATTGTAAATACAGATCCGGATCCAGAATCCAAACCGGATCTGGATCATGACACAATTTTATGGAGTCGTCCCTTGACCAAGATCTATCTCTGGTGAAAATTTCATGAAGATCCGTCAAGTAGTTTGCAAGATATGCCACTAAGATTGTAAATACAGATCCGGATCCGGATCATCACAGAATTTTAATGGAGTCGTCCCTGGCCCAAGATCTGCCTCTGGTGAAAATTTCATGAAGATCCGTCCAGTAGTTTCCGAGAAATCCTGTCCACAGACAGACAGAAGGACGGACAAATAAATAAATAAACCGACTCGATCGCATTATCTCCTTGGCGGAGATAATGAAGTATAACACATGAACATACCAAAAATATGAAAGTAATTGGTGAACAATTACAGCATGTGCAGCATCCACAAGGAAGAGTGTATGTTTCAGCTCAAACTTGCACATTATTCAGCCAATACTTTCACCATGGCAACAAAAATTGATAGGTCTCATAAGTGAAGTTTAATGTCCATACAAAATACGAAAGTAATCGGGCAAAAATTGCAGCCTGTACTGCATCCACAAGGAAATCTGTATGTTTTGTCACTAATTTAAAGAAGGTATAGATATGATTGTAATTTTGTCTGTATGAGTGATACATTGTATGTTCACTGTACATGTTTAAAAATTATTGGTAAACTTAAGACAGTGCAATGATTACAGTTAGAAAGTATAGTAAAATTTAAGGAGGTAGGACCAGATAAGTTTGAACTTCTTCCTACTCCTTTTCGCTAAGCTGAGAAGCTTAAGAAATGACAGTTAAAAGTTACTGTCTTGTTTTGTTTTTCATTTATTGATTATCACTTACTGTATTTTTTTCTTTTCTCTTTTTTTCTTTTAAGTTGTCTCCTACATGATCGAAATAAAGATATCAATCTATCAATCAATCAAAATCAAACAAATTGCATATTATTCAGCCAATACTGCTGCCATGGCAACCAAAATTGATAGGTTGTTAAGTGAAGTGTAACACGTCCATATCAAATATGAAAGTAATCAGTCGAAAATTGCAGCCTATACTGCGTCCACAAGGAAATCTCTGTTTTGCCACTAATTTGCATATAATTTGGCGATACTGTTGCCATGGCAACCAAAATTGATAGGTGTCATAAGTGAAGTGTAATACATGTCCATACCAAATATGAAAGTAATCTATCAAAAATTGCAGCCTGTAGTGCGTCCACAAGGAAATGTCAATCTTTTGCCACTAATTTGCATATTATTCAGCCAATACTGTCGCTATGGCAACCAAAATCGCTAGGAGTCATAAGTGAAGTACAACACATGTCCATGCAAAATACGACAGAAATCGGTCAAAAATTACAGCCTGTAGAGCATCCACAAGAAAGTGTCTACGGATGTGGACGCGGCAACGGCGGAGACAACACGTGAATCCATAGTAGCCGCCCGACTTCTTCCGGGGGCTACAATTACACTCATTCTGCCCACAGCCCCCTAAATTTTAGGGGGCTCAAATGTAATTGGACAAACAGACATAATGAATAATTGTCATTTTTAATACACTGGGGCAAACCTTTTGCAGTCAATGACTGTCTGAAGTCTGGGACCCATAGACATCACAACATTAGGTTTTTTTCCTAGTGATGCTCTCCCTGGCTTTCACTGCTGCTCTCTTCAGTTCCTCCATGGGGTGTTTTGCCTTCAGCAAGTAAAATGCATGCTCGCTTAGATTCAGGTCATATGATTTACTTGATCATGGTAGAACACTCCACTTCTTTGCCTCAAAAAAAACCTTGGGTTGTTTTTACAGTATGCTCCCAAGTCACTGTCCACCAGCACTGTAAAGCATTTTCCACTTTGTTCTGATGGATTCGTCGAAGCATGTAATAATATAGCCCTATAACATGAATTTTATTCTCCAGCTTAGCTTAATTTATGGACTTATTTGTTTTGATTTGTTTGCACGTGTGGATTACTTGGGTTGTTACTGACATCTGGTGAAAATTTCATGTCACTAGCTCCATTAGAAATATATTTACTGAGAAAAATGTTGACGTGTTCAATACTTATTTTCCCCGCAGTAGCAGATTAGTTTTGTGTCGGAAAAATACAATGAATTTGCACTTTAAAAAAATGCTGCAATTCCTATACCTTCCACCTAATTTCTAATATGTTAACCCTCAAACTGAAGCAGAATGTCCTGACTTTGAAATAATCATTTAATTTCAAACATAGCCATGAAGTGATTATATTTGAACTAGTCCTGGAAATAAAATACAAATAATCCAAACTAGCCATGTTTTTTTCCATTCTGTATTTATATATATTTTTTTTTTTACGATGAAAACCAGTATGTGGCTAGTCAGGGCGCAGACAGACATTGATAAGTAGAGATCTATGAGATACCAGGTATGACCATCCTCCAATAACACCACAAATTTTCTATGTCTGCTGATGATGTTCTTGTTATTCCAGCAGTTGTGCGGATCAAACGGACTGCCAATAATTGTCAGAGGTAATTGCTGAGGTTTAATAAAATATTGCACCGCAGAAAAACCTGACTGGGACCAGTGGCTACTTCCTATTGGCTGGTAAAGCAAGTTTATGCTTATGGCATTTAGAGACGTTTGACTTAAACAGAAAAGTAGCTCTTCAGGAGAAGGCTTGAATATTGCAGCTCTTATTCCCTCACTCTTGAAATGTTCTAGTGGGGGCACCGTACAGATGGTATGTTTTTACACTTGACTGGGAAAGTGCTGATCGTTCAGTTGCCTGAAATTATGAGCGCTAACAAGGTTTATAGAAAACTTCCCTACCAGTCACAACTAGTGATCCATGAGAAATTCACTCTGTGACAGTGCAAGGCAGATTTCAGAGCAAGATGAGGCAGAGAGAGAATGGGGAATAGATATTAAGGAGACTAAAACAGATGAAATAGAGCATGGAGAGAGAACAAGAGGGGAAGAGTAGAAGGTGAGTGAGAGAGAAAAAGAGTGATGTGATCCTGTTGGCCAGAGGAAGGCATACAAACAGGCAGATATTTGAACACGCATAAACAGACTTCTTTTTGGGCCATTCATTTCAGGAGTCCACAGACAGGCTGAAACCAAGGGCAGGATTTATCATAATTCCTGAAATGGATAAGAATTAGACTATCACCACAAAGACTGAACTTCACTACCACTGACACACCACACAAACGCTGCTGTATAACAGTGAGCCATGGGCCTTGACTGACCCTTCACTGTACAAACAAGCCCGCCAACCTCCCAGGCAGAGCTGCCACCTTCGCGAGTTCACCAAGTTATGAGTGACGGAACAAGCCGCTTCTCTCTCTTTCAGTCACGCCATCCTTCTGCTCTGTCTCTCACCTTGTCCTTACCCCGCCACCTTTTCATCTGTACTCATCTGAAAGATAGTACATTTCCTGAATGCTATCAAAGCTTAAAACCTCAACAAATGAGAAAACACAAGATGCTTTTCAGATTTTGAGTTCTTTTTGTCAAGTCACTAGCATTTTCTCTCAAGCCCCCGCTAAACAAATGGAAGACAATGGGCCTCAATCAAGAAGCGATATAAAAACACATTTTCTTTTATTTTTGCTCGTATCCCCGATTTTTTCTTATTTTGTTATTACCCATTGATTTCTGGGATGCACCAATGTTTTCTTATTTTTGCTTTTCTCTTAGATAAGAGACAATTTTACGAGTGGTCGCAAGCACTCTTACCGAGATAAGAGAAAACCGAAAACTTATCCCTGTCCACAAATTGCTTACCAATGCACGGAAAAACAAGTTTTAAAACCTAAACATTAATAAACGTCTACAGACTTTGTAGCTTACATGGCTATTCAGACTGCAAAGAATATTCAAAATGTTCAAACTCAGTTGGCCGGAAATGCTCCCACATCATCCCCGGTGACCCAAAATGTTCGTATTTTGGCACAAAACACCCCAAAAGTTGACTCAAATTAAAAATTGTGAATGTTGAGCTGGATTGAAGTCAGCCTAAAATGGTGCCAGATGACCCCTGGTGACCCGTTAGATTTCGGGTTATGTCAGCGTGTTCCCCCAATTTGTCTTTCATCTTTCCGAACAGATGGTCAGCTGTGAGAGCCAATTGGTTTCGGCCAATGTCTTGATTGCCGCTATACACTATAGTATCTATGCAAATCAACTGGGCGCCGGCGGACGGCCACCATTGATCTTATTAAATTAGGATGAGGTGTTTTGACATCCTGTAGCAGAACCGGCTCCTCTGGATGGGCTGGTGGGGGGCGGCTTCCTGGCTGGGTGTTATTTGTCACTCCTTCACACTACTTAAACTGCCTATTTTCCTTCATTCTGTGTGTGATGCTGACCTCTCCCGTGGGCACAACCGTTTTCCATCGCAACTGAACTTTTAATAAAGTGCTTCACGTGTCTCATCATTACCATTGGCTCCGTATGCAAGTTACTTCCAACCGGGATTAACAGTGAATTAAACAGCCCGTTTTGGAATCATCGAATCAGCGGTAAAAGAAGAAACTAAACAACAGAGATTTCCTTCACCCCAAAGGTCAAATTTTGGCCCAAAACACCCAAAAAGTTGACCAAAATAAAAAAAAAATGTATGACAGTTGAGTCTGGTCTAAATTGGCCTGAAATGGTGCCAAATGACCACTGGTGACCCAAAATGGTGATATTTTGGCCAAGAATACCCTAAAAGTTGACCAATGTAGAAAAATCGAGAAAGTGGAGTCCAACCTAAGTTGGCCCAAAATGGTCCCAAATGAAGTCTGGCGAGCCAAAAGGGTCTATTATTCACCACAACACTGCAAAAGTTAATCAAAATCAAAAGATTCAATGCAAAATTCACTTGTTTTAAAGGGGACCTATTATGCTGATCCTTCTTTTAATACGTATAAGTAATGTTATAATGTTGGATGTCCATACTCAACCTTTGAAAAGTTTCTAAACATAAGATACAGGGGTTTTGCCGTAATCCAAGAACGTGATTTTGTGAACGTGATCTTTGAACAGCTCGTCCCGAGATCTTCAAGAGATCTGGGCAAAACCTGACATCAGGTTGTGCCGTCCAATTAATACAGACCTAGCCAGAGCCAATCATGGCGCTGGACCTGCCCACACCGGAAACTATTCTACCAGGCACAAACAACCGCGGATCGTACTATGCCTTAGTAGCGTCTACACTTTTGGAAATACAAAAGAAGAACCGCAGATCATTTGAGGTGCAGTTTTGTCAGTATCTCTCCCAAAACTGCTTGTCCGTTTATTTTTGGACGCGAAGAAAAACACCCATTTCTCTTCCAAAAGACGATGCCACCAGAAATCAGTGGGTAGCTTTTTTTGTTTGCTGGCGGCAAATAGCCATGGCCAAAGGGAACTTCAGCCGTTTGTGCTCAGCATTTCACCAAAGACAGCTTTGTCAATAAAGGATAATTCGACGCTAGATTAGCATAACAGCTGCTTCTCAAACCTGAAGCAGTTGCATCGATCAAACGCTCGGAGCCACAAGCTGTAAGTAACGATATAACAGCAAATAATGTAAGTGAAGCTAACGTGTTACAGGTGGCTAGTAGGACCGCTAATAATATTTAGCACTAACAACTGGCCTCAAAGGCTTTGTAAAATATCTGAAGATAAAGCCTGTGTCAGTCGCGACTGTCCGTGACTCACAGAAGCAGAAGCTGTAAGCTGCTTTTACGGCATAAGCCTACCTAATGTGATGGCCTGTTGATTGTGGCTGTAGCACTATGGCTAACATAGCCAAGTTACTGTTGCTAATGTTTGTGTCCTAAATATGCAAGAGTAGTATCAGGGGAAATTCAACAGAAGGTATGTGAACATAAACCTCATTTGAAGCTAAGTTTTTATACTTGTTTGTAATTTGGATGCTTGGTACAATTGTCCACGGTAACGGAACTTGCTGTCTGTAAAACCTGTATTGCAAGGGTTTGTCTCTGTGGTTGTAATGAATGCTCGGTTACCAGCTACTGCATGTTAGTTTGCATGCCGTCCTACTTAAAAATGCTCCTGGTTAACTTATATGCAGTAATTCTGATCGGTATTCTTGTGTTACTTCGGTAAGCATCAATGTGGCAGTTTCATCATAACGTTGCCCGATTGTAGCCACTACAGTTGAAGCTAACCGGAGAGGTTCTGTATGCGTCTGCAAAGTTGGGCTGAAAAGGCTGCAGTTAGACCAGACGTAGGTTTTGCAGAGCTTGGGATATGTGTTTGAGTTTGTTTACGGCTGCTCGTGATCGCTTCACTTATCCATGACCAGGATCAGCTGGATACTTCAAAGATATCTGGGCTAGCTCTCTGATGCTACCATGAAAGCAATCGCAAAACGCACAAGCTCTAATGTGTCTGGTATAACAAACGATTTATCTGCACTGCCGTGGCATAATTTCATCCCCCTTTAGAAATTGTTCTGGCAATTCAAAAAGCCGAAAATGACGGAGATTGAATAGGAAATTCTTTCCTGTAGAAGTGGTCGATTCACTAGCTCCACATAAACAACTGTCCACGCTAACGGAACTTACGGTCTGTAAAACCTGTATTATGTTCATAACATAACCGGAGCTCTCTCTAGCTGTCGCGTACTATCCATTAAGCTGCTTTCACATCGGACGCGAAACAAATTTCGCAACAGATTACATTCAAAGTCAATGCAAAGACACGAATACACGCGTTATGGGCGCGTTAAGCCGCTTTCACACCAGACGGGAATCGAATTATTTGCATGACAGATTACATTCAAAGTCAATGCAAAGACAATGCATTGACTTTGAATGTAATCTGTCGCGCGAAAAATTTGTTTTGCGTCCGGTGTGAAAGCGGCTTATCACGCCCATTTTCCGCGAGCAAATGCTGGTCATTCCGACGCAATAAGTAAACCACTACCATGGGCAATTTCCGAAAAGGCCGTTTAGCCTGGAGCTTTCGCCCCTCCGTCATATACCAGCGCAGAAGCTGTTCGTTACTCCACGCTAACGACACACCACAGTTATGCACACGAACCAGCAGGTCCTTATAATACACACCTAAGCAGTCCGTAAGTTGTTGGTCCACTTTTTGCTGCTCTTCAAAGTCCATGTTTCCCTCTAAACTCAGACCCACCAGATTTCTATGGTCTCCGGTCTACACTTGGGTATGTCGACCGTTCTACAAATGTGTCTGTATGGGGTGGATTCTAGCTTTCCCTCAATCCTAGCTATAGAGTGGAAATACTGGTGTACTCACCATAGAAGCCGTAGGTAGATAGCAAATTCGAGCTTGAGCTGCCAAACTTTCGCACTGCGTCCTCCACTTTCGCCGCTGCATTTATTAGAACAAGTTAATTTCATTAGATCTATACACATGGACAGCGTTTGATTGCTGAATTTCCCCGCCGATTCCTTAGCTCAGATGGCAAACGCGTCTCACGTTTCACACTAGGGAGGCGGACCCAGAAAACTGCGTTCTGCCGAATCCCGCCCAGCTCCGCCCTCCACAGAGCAGGCCAACCAGAAGAAAGTGGGCACACAGGGAGGGGGGGCCATAGCGGAAGAGCCGCCCAAACGAGGCGTTTCAGGCAGAGACTGCGATGGACTACAAATGGGGTTTTTTGAGTATGGCAGTATGAGCTAAATAAGCACCCTTTTTTCGACTTTGAACGATCAGGAGTACTCTAGGGGGAGTCCAAGATCAAAATATAAACTTGGAAATTTAGCATAATACGTCCCCTTTAAACAAAGCGAAAAGGTTAATAGACCGTTTTGGAGTAAGCACGAGATTTTTTACGCCTATGTGTAAAATGAAGTTTGTATGGCAAGAAGTGTCATAGCGTCTGTCAAAACCTATGTTAGCGAGCAATAAGCAATTTCACGGGTTAAACGCAAGAATTATGGCAGATGTGCAAGGATTTGAACATAAACCGCGTGGGAATGAAAAAGGACTGAACTGATTGAAGCGAGTGTTGATGAACAGAGCCTCACGAAAGAAAATACACGCCGCACGACTGAGACAATAAGCGCTACCACAGCCTTCGAGGAGGTCGGATATATCGCAGACTCCATCATTGATTTAATACCCCCAATTAAATTTCTTCATGTGTATGATCACATTGTGGAGAAGAGTGGCAGAAATAGCAAGTGTTTAGACCGGGGTATTAAACACTTTGATGAAGGTGACATCTAGGAATGGTGCTACAAACAGGTAGGCATCACTAGCTGTCATTGGACATAGAAACACTTTCTGGATAGCAGTGATAATCTCATTTAAAGTATACAAGTTATTCATTTGCCTGCTGGCTGTTAAACCCTCATTGAGTAGATGTTTAGATGTCCACTATGGCTAAGGCAGCGCATTGCATATTTACAGACACTTATATGAGCAATCCATGGGGTAGTTCTATTTATGCATGCAGTTAGAAAATGAGTCAGGTTGATAGCACCACACGTACCAAAGAAGTAATTAACCTTACTGTGGCATGCAGTAATCATCAAACTGGACAGATGTATTTAGCTCTCCTGTGATCTGGAAAAACCTAGTATGTGTGTCACTTTTGGTAGAAACTGAGTTCAACCTTCATTTGCAGTCATTAAAAGTGGTAAAAATCTTAAAACACTACCTATAGGTGTCATTTGAACTTTCAAAATCAAGTTTCTATCATTTTTTTCTGTTAGGAAAAGTCCAGAACCTAAAAGTTTTTGTTAAATTGCGAGATCTTTGCCACTGATAAACTTACTAGGATTTTCCAGATCACAAGAGAGCTGTGCTTCAACAAATCGTTGTTGCAGGATCTGCTTCTTCAAACGTCTGAAATTATCTAAAACAAAAATAAGAACTAAACTAATATAAAAGTTCCACACATTAACAAATCATATCTTGTTCTCTTGATAAAAAACAAATCATAATTAAAAGAACTGCAGCAATAAAGAGTAATTTCTTAATTGTAAAGAGTAACCAACAAACGTTAGCTTTTAACGCTACAACAACAGCACGCGCTCAAGATGTATAGCAACACAGGATTACATTTTGAACTGCAGCTTGATTCCGTGTCACTTGTGACAAAATCCAAGACTTACCCTAACGGATATCTCGCCTCATTTGTTGACCTCGTGATGTTGGACCGGAGTTACAGTAGCAGCGTGGATAAAGGTACCGCTAAAGTTAACGAGAAGTTGGCTTCGCGTTTTCGTCCACCTTTCTCTGATCGGCCTGGCGGGTGGCGGAGGATGACAACAGATGTCGGTGTATTCCCACCCGGCAAGCAGAACTTGGGGGACTGTTGATAGGGGGGGGCGGTTTTTGGGTATGACTGGTGTGAACAAGGTGTTATTGCAGGCCTTCAATTTTGGAAAGAATAAACTACCGCAACTGTTTTTGATACGACTTATTTACAAGTCAATCGATGTTTTTGTTATTAGAGTTTTAAAATATCTAATTCTATAATAGGCAGTTAGAAGTAGGAGTAGTTATGAAGTAGCCTAGAAACGCTTTCCTTATGGATGACAAGTTACGCATTTATTGTCACAAAATATTTATTAATACATTTATAATTTCTCGTTGGATGCCCAAAATTTTAAATCTTGCTCGTGTCCCTGTAAATGTTGATAATTTGCCTTGGCGAAATAGCTAGGCTATTGGTCTTAATAATGTAAGACATTGGCTTGCACACAGTTCGCAAATTGATAATTATACCATTAAATCTGAATATAAATGTTTTTCACAGTATACCTAAGGCAGATAAGTGATAATTTCACACAAACGTGAAAAAATAATCAGTCTCGCTGTGAGAACAGTTTTTAATCCGTGCTACCCCATGACACTTGCAACTGAGAAGGGCTTTATCGCGCTAATTTATCGGTAACAGGCAAAGTTTATTCTTGAGATTAGTTCTCAAATTATGAGTAAAAGGCGACAAGAGTTAGCACACTTTACGTTCAACCGTTTGATCCGACTGAGCAAGTCACCGCTTTCTTGACTGAGAGTTGTTCGGCTTATACACAACGAGGACTAAAACCTCCGGATTTCCAAAGGCCGAAACATTTTTTTTTAGGAAAAAGTGAAACCGTTATTGTAAGTTACAAGTACATAGATATTTGCGTATTTTATTTCTATTTTCAGAAGTGCGGGTTTTGTTCATAATTTAAATCGGCCTATTAAAGTGGTGGCAAAACATGTTGTTGTTGTTGTTTTGCTTTCTCCGATAACGGCGCTTTAGAACTAAAGGTTTCATTACTTAATTCTTATCGGTAAATATTACAGCAAAAATATTATGGCAAAAATACATGAACTTGCAGACATTAACCTTCCTGGAAATAAATATATCGCCCACTGCGCGAAAGAAAAACTGTAGCAAAAATTAGGCTACTTCAGGCGTTTACACTATACTACAAATATAATGGACGTCATGTTGTCCGACGAAAAAATTTCAATGCTGAACTTATTTAGACTTCTTTGCGACAGGGATTTACACTAAGATATGTGTGAAACAGCTGGCCAACATGCCTTCTCACTCCCTCTACTTCCCGATTCAGTGAGCAGGGCATGTCTACCTGACTTTCGGCTGACACACGGCCAACGGCGCGTTGGCGAAAGTGGAACCTTTATCCACGCTGATACTGTACTCTGGTTTCTTTGTAAGAAAAGGTAGATGGCGCAATGTCGACATCTTTCGGGTCTGTGTAATCAGGCCAGCCACTAACAAAATGTGCACTGCAAACCCTTGAATGGTCTTTCGGTGCAAAATCTTTTCGGTGGATTGCAGGTATCCATGCTCTTCGCCGTCTCTCACCGCGTTGGAAACAGAAAAACTGAACTGAATCTCCCTTTTTAAACTGGTTAGTGCACCCCACAATACAACACGAAACCTTTTTTTTTTTTTTTTTTTTTTAGCCATACTAGCTATACACATCGGGGATCGCTGGTGTTTTGTCAATTTTTGCTACCTATCAAAATATGCTACCTCGCGGTTCTGCGCTTGCGCAAACCTAAAATCTTGGGCTCCATTTCTTCGCTCACATCTCAAGCATCTTCAAATATCATACGTCTTTTTTTCGGTGCGCCTTTCAGCCTTTTAGCGCCTATATATTTGCATGTACACGCTGGGTTTTCCAGAAAATGCAGAGATTGGATGATAATGGCATGCGGTATATATCTTTAAACAAACTTATCCAACTCATTACAACATCTGCTTGTGTTATAATAAGATTACAAATGACAAAGTTACTACTGTACACTGATTCATATTGCAATATTAGGGCGAAAACAAAGACTTTACGATTGCTTTGCATTGCAGTAGCATTTTTTTGACAAGGCAGCACAAATTGTCAAAACACCGGCCAAAAAAGGTGTCCCTCGCTGGCACATAATTACAACATGGGGAAAAAAAAATTTGTGATACGAGAAGTCCATTCAATATACATTTTACTCTTCATTCATTACTTAGAAAGCTTTTGGTCAGCAAAATTCTTTGCCTCAACCGGATCGTTGACTATTGCCCTAGATAGTGCACATGGAGCCAAGCCGGGAAGCGCAGTGAGTGCCGAACCTCCTTCTCCCGCAAGTGCTGTAGCACATCGTGGAAAAGCTCCCGCTGCTGTATCACCTCCGCGGTGTAGTGAGGGAAGATTAGGATGCGGTGACCTCCGTAATCCAGCGAACGCTGCCCCCTCTTTTTTTCCTGTGCAAGATGCGAGTGATCTGGAGCATGCGAGATCTGGAGCCATTCGGTGTTTTGGGCTGTTCAAGACGAAATGCCCTTTCGATTACAACGAGCTAAGTAAAGTTGTCTTCCCCCACCAGCCTAGAAATCAACCTGGAGACGAATTCTGTTGGTCTCCCTTTCTCCTCACCTTCCGGAACCCCGACAATCTTTATGTTGTTGTGCCTGGATCTCCCCTCAAGATCCAACAATGTTCATAGCCCGCAGTCTATTTTCTTCCCGCAGCTCAGAAACATAGCCTAAATTTCAATCCGCTGCTCATGGTTTGTCACTTGATTTTCGGTGGTGGATACCCTCTCAGTGAGCGTCTGCTGAGCGGATAAAAGATTTTGGAAAGTCAGCTCGAACTTGTCAAACCGTTCGTTAAGACTGCAAGAGCTTGTTTGACATTTTTTGCCAAATGAGTGGAAGTTCGTCTTCCTCTTCAATGGAGGACATATCTAAAGGCTCCATGCTAGCTTGGTCATGGCTAACAATAACACTTGCTGGTGGCCGAGCAAATAGCTCCCTTTTAAAGAGTTTGATAATCCACCTCATGCAGATGCTTTACTTATGGCATAACAATCACCAAATTATAATAAGTTTCTCTTTTTAGCCTCTCCAGAATCGTGAATGTATATTCAAACTCATCGCAAATAATAAAGCAAAAACTTCATCCACGGTTTAATCCTATAAATTAAATGTCCCAGTTTGATCATCAAAAAAATACAGTGCTGGCCTGAGTTTTTAAACAATAAAACCGTGACCTTTATAAAACAGCTGGTTAAAACGACAAAAATTGAAAAACCAGTATACACATCAATCATCTCACTAACACCCCCCGATGCATTATTTCAGAACAATCCGTCCAGTAGTTTTGGAGATATAGGCAAATGAAATTCCATAACCTTGAATTTGACCTTTCAAAGTCATCTGAGCTCAAAAGTCAGGGTGCCAAATTGAAGCCCATATATGACTTCCGATTTAAGGTTAATAGTAAGTATGACCTTATCTCTTACCGTTTCAAAGATATAGCCCATCAAAAATTTCCCTCCTATAGGGCTCCATTGTAACAAAAATTTCTAAAATTTCTCAAAAGCCTTGAACAAACTTTAGTCCCATACTGATATGGAACATCCTCAAAAAATTTCAGAACAATCCGTCCAGTAGTTTCGGAGAAGAAGACCAAAGTTTGCAGATGACAGATGACGGACTACGCCGGAAGCAAACCCATTACAATAGCTTATATGGCCTTCAGCCATGTAAGCTAAAAATGCATCATATGATCAAATTTTGATTGTTTTATGTTTTTGAGAAATTATAATGATTTTATTATTTAATTCTTGGGCTAAAGAGTTTGGCCAGTTGATCCTAATTAGGACTAAGCTATTAAACCCCTCAGACACTTGCGTACGTTCTGCTTCTGCATGGCTTACCTATTGCTGTTGGACGCTTTGGCCATCCAGGCCTTGCGCAGAGAGCACGTTTTTAGGGATTGCGCGGATCTCTTTGCTGAGACAGATGAATGGCTACTCATACAAAATGTGAAAGCAACCGCACTTGAGCACGGAAGATTACTGTTATGTGTTACGGCTCTCTTATTCTAACAAATGCAGCGGCGAAAAGATAACTCCATTCAAAAGAAGAAATTCAACGCTTGCTCGAAATGTAGGCGGACGAAAACATACAATCACAACTGGATACTATACACAAAAACTCAGAGATTTATGGAATAATTCCTGAGCATTTGCATTGGTTATCACAGAACAATAGAACAGTGCCGTGACAAACTAAAGAAAATGCGGCTGCGACATTTCAAAGTGCGGGACACGGTGCGAAAGTCTGGGAGCTCAAGTTATGAGATAAATAAATTTTCCTGATATCAGGCAGTGGACAGCATAATCGGCCAAAAACAAAAAGGCGAAAGAATTCCGTATGCAACATCCACCTATAGGCTTATCGAATGTAATCAGTACATTTTCGGCTTACCTTGATGTTTGGGTACCCAGAGAAAGATTCGGATCAGAGCTGTACAGTGCGACATGAAAATTGGTCCGTGCAACCAAAGAACGTAGACTAGAATAAAGAATAAAGCCAGAGTATGCTTTAGGGGCGTGGCTATCCCCTGGTCCTTGTCTGATACGGTCAGATCCACACGCAGATCCACCCCTCGCTCCTCCCTGGATATTCAAGTCACGCTCTCATCCAATAGGAATCACATCCGGTTTCAAAATGACAAAATGGCGCAATTCAAATTGCCAAGGTTCCAAAATGGCATGCTGAAACTAATGGGTGATGTCATGGTCGCTTCGTCCATCTCTTTATATAGTCTATGGTGGGAACAGGTTGACAAAATCCAGCGATAAAAGGTTAGGCCACTGCCTCACATCATCGCACGTCTCAGGAAAACACTAAGAAATAACACCATGTATATTTCACGTTTATATAAACAGTATGCACAGAATGCATAAATACTCAGAGGTTCTTAATATTTCTGTGAGCTATGTGCCTGCATTATATTGAAGTATACGTTGTTTGTGTCAAGACTGCTTGACAAGTTCTGGAAATAACTTAAAAGTGTATGAATGTAAAGAATTCTGAGACCTTGAAAGTACCTTCAATTTACAAAGAGATTATTAATACAACCCCAATTCCAAAACAGTTGGGACGAAGTGTAAATTGTGAATAAAATCAAAATGCAATGCCTTTCAGATCACATGAGCCAATGTTATTTACAACAGAACATAGATAACATTTCAAATGTTGAAATTGAGACATTTTACATTTTT
This sequence comes from Gymnothorax javanicus, assembly GCA_029692085.1. NCBI lineage: Eukaryota > Metazoa > Chordata > Actinopteri > Anguilliformes > Muraenidae > Gymnothorax > Gymnothorax javanicus. The sequence goes on from CM056193.1 coordinate 110,486,301, forward strand.
ATCCACAAAAGGGTTAAAACACAGTAATGGTGCCCTAGGTGTCAGAATTTTTTTTTGTTTCATTGAAACTTAAAATACTTATATCATTGTAGAAAACAACCTGAATTTTCAGATAAAAGTTTCATTGATATACACCCAGTACTTTTTCTGTGAGACACTGGGAAACATAAAGGGAAAAAAATTGCCTCTCTGACGGGACACATTGTAACATTGGCCTAGGCCAGAAATTAGGTTATTTTTTCATATTTTCATTATTCAAATATGTTAAACTAATGAAAAATAATAGTTTAACATAGAAAACTGCCATCCAATACTTATATTGTGGAAAAAATATTTAGTACTGTGGGTGGTGTGTCCCGTCAGAGATATTTGACTTCGAAAAGTTTTCATATTTTCCACAACTGTTAAGTTATATCAATAAAACTTGTACTCTTCTTTTTACTAATGATATGTAATAATTATAACTACAAGTTATAGAATTAAAATCATTTACAGGGAAAATATTGGCACAATTCTATTATTATCTCTAACGGGACATTTTCTGACAAATCTGATTGACTAGGTTTTGTTCTTCAATTAAGTTACTTTTGACTGTTCTGTTGTGTTATATTTCTTTTCTAGTGTATCCATATTAGTATTGGGCACTTTTAATGATGATTAGCTATGTTGCCTTTCAGTGTTCAGGTGTTGGCATGTGTTGTCAGGCCTCAATGAGTTGTGTTTCACACCTCACTGCATTACCTGCCAAGCAGGGGCTGTTTGACATGTGGATGTGCATGATTTGCTCACAAGATGTCTTGTGACTTGCAGTCCATTGTCTTTTTGTTTTTACAATGTCTGTTGGCTCTGAGAGGCTATGGCTTCTAGGAGTAAGGAAAAAACTAAATTTTTTATATGTACAATAGAATGTGTATCATGGACAATGTTTATTATTACTGACTACAGGTAGCAGTAAGATAAGATACACTTTATTGAACCCCGTGGGGTAATTTGTCCTCTGCATTTGACCCATCCTATAGTTAGGAGCAGTGGGCAGCCACAGAGCAGCGCCCGGGGACCAACTGCAGTTCTAAAGCCAGTTGGTCAGGGGTACTGGTAGGAGTGTTCCTATGACGCATGTTTTTGTGGGTGGGGGAAACTGGAGTACCCGGAGAAAACCCACGCGAACACGGGGAGAACATGCAAACTCCACACAGAAAGGCCCCAGGCCGGAATCGAACCCACGACCTTCTTGCTGTGAGGCAACAGTGCTAACCACTATGCCACCGTGCCGCCAGTAATGGATTATGAATTGCTTTAAAAAATTATATTGTGCCTTATGGATGTGTCACTATAATTATTGTTAAGATTCTCAACACAATGCATCTGGTGATATTTGTAAAGTGCAGAATGTTATTTTAAAGTTATCTTGTAAATAAATTTCTTCAGATACAAAAGGGTGTCTTTTTTTACCTCTGTTGTCAGATTTTTATATAGTGGTCAAAAGTGTCCTGTCAGAGATAATGACTTTTTACACTCAACAGCCCATGCTGCAAAAGAAAGTACAAAAAAATGGTCTACTTGTGCCTTAATTACTTCTTAAGACTTATACCTTGTAATATAAATTGCAAAGGTATAGATTAAATGAAATTCCAAAGAGAAATTTTAGTTGGAGTTTTAGCCTAAAATACTAGGGGACACAAAAAGTCCCGTCAGAGATAGAACTTTAACTGATTGTCATTCCAACATTTATTTAAATATAAAGTAGCTCCTTGTTTTGAATAAGCCCTTATGGTCCAATTAAAGCAAAAATGAATTTAAAAGTAACATTGTGGATCATTTAGCACCACTGATCTGTCATATTGTCTTTAAAATGTCCCGTCAGAGAGATTTCGAATACCGTGTTTTGGCCCAAAATGAGCTCATTTCAAATTTCCTGGCTGCAACAAGTCTCAAAAAAGTTGGGACACAGGCAAAAAAAGGGCTGAAAAAGCAATTAATATATAAAAGAATCAGCTGAAAGAACATTTAGCAAGTAATTACATTAACTGGCATCAGGTGTGTAACATGATTGGCTATAAAAGGGATGTCTTAGAGAGGCTGAGTCTTTCAGAAGTAAAGATGGCCAGAGGCTCTCCAACCTGGAAGGCTTGCGTAAAAAAATTGTGGAATACTTTAAAAACAGTGTTCCTCAACATCAAATTGCAAAGGCTTTGAAGGTCTCATCATCGACAGTGCATAAGATCATCAAAAGATTCAGAGAAACTGGAAAAATCTCTGTGCTTAAGGGACAAGGCCAAGACCTTTACTGGATGCCCGTGATCTTTGGGCCCTCAGATGCCACTGCATCACTCACTGGCATGATTCTGTCATTGACATTACTAAATGGGCCCAGGAATACTTCAAGAAACCACTGTCTGTAAACACAGTCTGCCATGCCATCCACAGATGCCACCTAAAACTCTATCATGCAAAAAGGAAGTCATTGTTGAGCATGATCCAGAAGCGCCGCCGTGTTCTGTCGGCCAAGGCTCATTTAAAATGGACTAAAGCAAAGTGGCAAAGTGTCCTGTGGTCAGACAAGTCCAAATTTGACATTCTTGTTGGAGATCATGGGTGTCGTGTCTTCCAAGCTAAAGAGGAGAAAGACCACCCCTCCTTGTGTATTTCAGCAGGACAATGCAAAACCACATACTGCGCTATTATAACAGCATGGCTTCGTAGTAGAAAAGTCCATGTGCTGAACTGGCCTGCCTGCAGTCCTGATCTTTCACCGATTGAGACCATTTGGCGCATAATTAAACAAAAAGTCCGTCAAAGGAGACCCAAAACTCCCTGGAAGCCTGTATTAAACAAGAGTGGGATTAAATTCCAATGGCTAAACTCAAGAAACTTGTCTCCTCAATTCCCAGACGCCTCCACTCTGGTTAAAAAGAAGGGGGGATGCCACACCATGATAAACAGGCCCCTGTCCCAACTTTTTTGAGACCTGTAGCAGCCATCAAATTTGAAATGAGCTCATTTCGTGGCTAAAATTGTAAAATTTCTCAGTTTCAACATTTGCTATGTTATCTCTGTTCTATTGTGAATAAAATACTGGCTGGTGTGATTTGAAAGTCATTGCGTTTTGATTCTATTCACAATTTACACTTTGTCCCAACTATTTCGGAATTGGGGTTGAATTTATATGTCTTTAAATGATAAACTGCACTACTTGTGGTTGGTTTTTGAGATTTAACAGATGCTTTTACTGTGCTGCAAGTTTTTGTCTTGTGTTACAAGACTATGAACCTCTGTAGCACCAGTGCTATGAGTAGAAAAAGTTAGCGTACAGCCCTGCGGATGTGTAAAGACATCAAGCATTCAGCCAAGAAAATTTCGAGTTTAATTTTTCATGCTGCTATACGTGATAATTCATGTTACAAATGACACACCGGGTTGCTAGGGCACGCACAGCATATGAATTCGCAGTATCAATATTCGATATTAATATTCTAAAGCCCCTTCTCAATAATAAAACCCCCCAAAATACATATTGGCGCCTCCTTTTAAAATCGTTCCCCATTTAAAACCACCTAGGTGTATAATGCAACGCACTGTATCGGAATTTTGACATGTATGCAAGTGTACTCGGGTACGCTATGATATTACTAGTGTGAAAGCTGATCAGCGGGGGGAGAGTGGAGGGGGAGCAATTGTACTGTGGTATGGTACACAACGATCGTACCTAGTGTGAAAGCGCCCTAGATTGCCACGAGCAGTCGGCTCTTTGCACACGGCACGTCACCAGCCCTTATATGGTGTTTAGTGGGTGTCATATATGATCATTTAAAACAACCGGCCATGCGCTTCCAATTTACGATCAAGTGGATTCAACATTAAGCACACAAGGATAAGAGCAGATTTGGACTGTAAGAGCGTTTGGTGCATCCAGAGTTTATTTCTCCTATTTTTTTCTCTTAGCAAAAAAAAATAAGAGAAAATATAAGAGACATTTAAGAGAATGTTGCTGCATGAGGCCCAATGACTAAGAAACAACAGAACTTCTGTCCGTCTCGCAGCAGCGTCCGAGACCATGGCAACGTCCGCTGAACTGCTTTGATACGTATATTGGTGGCATTTCAGCTGGTGGGAAAAAACCTGCCTACATTAGTGTTTGGGCCTGAGTATGTGTGGCCCAGGTCACCCAGTGAAACCAAAACAAACAAAAAGCTCCGAGTCATGCCTGAGGGACCACTGATGTTCAGAAGGCCAAGGAATGGACTATGTTTTTCAACAAGTGGACAGAGTGTTCTATTCGCCGTTTAGGAGCAGTTAGCTCAGTGTTTAAAACTACAACCCGAATTCCAGCAAATCAAGGCACAGCAGAATACAATGGTCATGGTCCTCATTTGTGGACGCAGTGCGTAAAGAACTCTGAATGTTTAAAAATTGGCCAGGATTCAGCAAAGCGCTCAGCCAAAGCCAAATGTCTTTATTAAAGTGCACAAATCCTGGCTTTTATAGAACACTGGGCGTGAGAAGGAAAGAATGAGTAAACAAGTGGTTCTCTGTCTGCCCCTTTGCACCCCCAGAGAAAGCAGAGAACAGACCAAACCCCGACACACAGTTCACACTGCTCAATACAGATCCAGGCCTCGGGTTACCAGACATGCAGAGAGAGGCGCACACACTACTCCATTTAGACAGAGAGCCAAACACACACAGGGGCCAGGATGCGGCCATAATACAGCAATCTGACAATGATCATCAGTTACCAGAATGGGAGCTAGACTTTATTTACAATGCCAACTTCGCCAAGTCTACTTTGGTCTGCGAGCTCAGCACCTTGAAAAAAGGTTGACCTACACAGTGGAATATTCAGTGGAGAGCCAAGAATTCATTCCCTGGCAATAAGCCACAAAAGCTATACAAACAAACTATACGCAAGATGGGCATAGCAACAAAGGCAAGAAGCATGAATCTGGCAACACAGGAGCCCATTTTCAAAAAGGCAAGGGGGGTCTCCCACAGTATTTAGGCATTTTTGGACTACGATGACATTGTCCATTGCTCCCATTAAACAACTGTAAACAAATTATACCAGTTAGTTAAATAATCTTTTCATGCACAATATTAAATAACATCTGTGATAAGGTATCCAGCATAGCGTCAAAGATGAGACGAGCCTTTTTTTGGGTCCGGATACATTAAATTAACAAAAAAGAGAAGTAAATACATTTCTAACATATAAAGTTAAACTATATTGTCGACTTTATCATTTCACTTATATCTGGAGAAAATGACGTGGAAATATATGTATGAAATAATGTCATGAAGTGCAAAATTGTCATTCAGTGTAATGGTCCGAACTTCAATATCACTATTACATCTTTAACTAAATATATAAAATACCAAATAAAAGTACACTTTCACTTTCTAGGCATATTTTTTATGAGCGCTACTATTATTATATTAAAAGGATTTTGCATTATTGTTTTGTTTTGATATTAAAATCATCAGGGGACTTTTGTCCCAAATAGTCGGTTCATTAGAGGTCATTCAGTGTAATGAGATCAAGAAGCCATTTTAAAATCATATCGCACACTGACAGTCATGTGACAATCTGTGACATCATCAAAAGGACCCCTGAAGACCCCTGAGGTGATAAGGCAAGGTGAGTTTATCTCTCTTAAATATTAGATATTTTCATCTTTTCATCCTGTGGAAACATGAAATACAAATCCACATGTCATTCAGTGAAATGCCAAAAAACACTTTTATAGTCATATAAATCTATAGTTATATAGATTTAGATTTTTATCTAAACACATGTATTTTGTAGATAACTGTGATTAGCTTTGTAGGTCAAGGTCATTGTTTGATATAGGTAGCTTAGTGTTTGCCTGTAAAATATGTTTAAGTATAAAAATGTCATTCTGTGTAATGGCCATGTCATTCAGTGTAATTCAGTTCAGCACTGTGTCATTCATATAATACTAGTGATGATGATGTATAATAATGATAAAAATGATAACAACAACTGTAATAATAATAATAATAACAATTATTATTATTATTTTTGTTATTATTATTGTTGTAACTTGTCACATTTTGTTTAAATTTTAGTAAACTATTTGTTTTAAATGTCATAATTATTAATAATTAAAGTTTTTGGTGTTCTATTTAATCACTTTTATTGATTTTAGATGCCTTCCAACAAAGCAGCAGTTGCCAAGCATAGACAGAAAATAAATGCAGACCCAGTAGCTCGCGCACAAATGCTAAAAAAGAGACGAGAAAGGTATTTAGAATTTCAGTATCAAGATAATAATGCATGCATTATAATGTGTATTACTGAAAGTGTGTTCATACCAGTAACTATATCAAATCTGCATTTCAGCTATAAGAGAAGAAAGCTAGCGGCCTTGGGTGCAAATCCTGACCACCCACCAATCAGCTCCCTGTCAGATGCTGAAGAATGCGTTTGTGTGGCCAGAACCAGCAGACAAAGTTTTCTACTTCAGAGCAGACAAAGGCAATTGTGTCTGAGCCAGAACCTTCAACAATGAGGCAGTCCAAACTCACTGGTTCAGACTGGGAAAAGTTTTCTGAGTAGTCAGAGGGTCTGTGTGTGTGTGTGTGTGTGTTTCTGTGTGTGTCTGTGTGTGTGTGTGTGTGTGTGTGTGTGTGTGTGTGTGTGTGAGGATTCTGAAAATTGGTATCCATGAAATAATTCTGATTATACCCATATTATTAACTGTATATTTTGTTCAGGCTGCTATGCACCAAGTGTTTTCTTGTTTGTTAAGTTTAATGTTCTACCTCAACTAAAGATTGGTTACATCTGTTACACCTATTTTTATCTAGGCTACCAGCCTATCTATGTCTGTGAGTCTGTTAAGGTCTTAATGACATGAAATTAAATACTTGAATGTACTGTTACCTTTTGCTAAGACCAATGTACTACAATGTATATTTTAAGATTTTTAAATAAGGACATGATTAATGAGTTATATTGTGTCACTACAGTTTGTATTTCAGATTGTTCGCTACATTTTGAGTAGCCATATACATTTGAAATTTATTAAGGCATTGTTTGTCTACGTGTTATGCATATTGAAAATGATTTAATGAATCAACATTTTATTTTCTGTGCAATCATTTATACCTCTAAACATTCTTGATTTCAGTCTCCAAATTTTTAAACATGTTTTATTACACTAAGCAACATAAAGTGCTTTCTTATGCCTATTGTTCTGATAACAGCATTTTACAACACATTCATTGTTCAATAAAATATCAATTATTCGGTAATATTTGTCTCTGCTGTCATTTATTCAGGATTGTGACTAGTGTAGTCTAATGATGATAATATTACAAGAATAGTGGTGCTGATGGTAGCATTTTATATTGTTTTTTTAACAAAGCATCATTCAGTGTAAAAAGTTGTGGTCATTCAGTGTAATGCATATATTAATATAAAAATTAAGCAATTTGCTAATAATGAATTTTGTTTATTAAAATATATGCAAAAATATACAATCAAACTAAATAATATTGTATTTAAAACAGATTTCACTTTGGTACAAAAACATACAACTGGAAAATGGGTAAAACTTAGTGGTTGGAAGAATGTCAGCAGAGAGCAAAGATTTGAAATTACCATAAATTAGTTTTTTGGAGTGTCAATTAAGTGCTTAAATATAGTCCTTCAATAAGTTATATTCCTCCTTTTAGTCTTCTTATGCCATACAAGATTTTTTTGTATTATTCATTTTATTACACTGAATGACATTTTCGGGGTCGTCATTTAGAAATTAGAGTAAAAATGTATGTTGGTTACCATTTTTTGCCCAGAAAATATTAAAGTTAAACAATACACACTCCAATTTATCAAAAAAAGAAAAAAAATTAAGTTGTATAACACCTTTATTTTTTTGAGGCTTGAAAACCCAGTTTCATCTTTGACCCCACAGCACATTAATGGAGCATAATGTAAATCTGGAGGAAAAATTACTGAGATACCAATTGCCAGAAGATAATATACAAATAGGGCTGGTGTACATGATGCAATGATAATTATGAAAATACAGCGGCAAGCTGCAATGAGGAGCCCAAGCAGTCCAGCAGGGCAGAGCTGTCATGGCAATTTGATAAGATCATGTTAAAAGCAAGGCTTTTTCTCAGGGTTGCCATGAACACTCTTGCCAGAAAAATAACAGAGGAAATTTAATACGAAAAGGTAGAAACACCATAGGGTGTGTCTTGGCCCCAAATGACCACCACCATATGGTGGACTACTTTTCATGCAGTTTTTTTTCCCTTTAGTTGTATCCGATACATAACAAACTCCAGACTTCAAGAGGCGATACAAATGTTCGGGGAAAAAAAAATTAAAACAAGATGTGTTTGTGAAACACTGAGCCCCCGGATATAAGCATAGTTTGGATTTATAATATGGGAAGGGACCAGATGGAATCGCTTGGACTTGCAAAGGGTTAAATAAACGAATAAAATTTTTTAAACCTTTCCAGGAAACTATAGTGAAATCAAAATGACGCCAAGGTGAAGGTCACAAGGTGAAAAATTATGACCTCATCCGAAAGGTCTCGCGTCAAGGGATAGGCCTACACACGTCAAGTATCAAAGGTCTGTCACTGATCAATGATAAATTATGGCCAAGGTTAACGTTTTCGGAAAATGCGTCCTACACCAAGGTCAAGGTCACAAGGTCAAAAATGATGACCTCATCTGAAAGGTCTCGTGTCAAGGGACACACGTGAGGTATCAAAGATCTATCACTGACCAATGATAAGTTATGGCCAAGGTTAACGTTTTCAGAAAATGTGTCCTATGCCAAGGTCAAGGTCACAAGATCAAAAATGATGACCTCATCTGAAAGGTCTCGTGACAAGGGATACACAGGTCAAGTATCAAAGGCCTATCTCTGACCAATCAAAAGTTATGGCCAAGGTTAAAGTTTTTTTCAGAAAATGCGTCCTAGGCCAAGGTCAAGGTCAGATCAAAAATGATGACCTCATCTGAAAGGTCTTGTGACAAGGGATACACATGTCAAGTATCAAAGGCCTATCTCTGACCAATCAAAAGTTATGGCCAAGGTTAATGTTTTTTTCAGAAAATGCGTCCTACGCCAAGGTCAAGGTCACAAGGTCAAAAACATGTCAAAAAAAGGATGACCTCATCCAAAAGGTCTATCTCTGACAAGGGGATAAAGCATGTCAAAGTATCAAAAGGCCTATCCTCATCTGGCCAATCAAAAAGTTCTCTGGCCAATCAAAAGTTACGGCCAAGGTTAAAGTTTTTTTTCTGCTGCAGACAAACAGACAGTCAGACAGACAGACGGACAGGTGCAAAACACTATGCCCCGGAATCGTAAAAAATTCAGAGGTTCTCTATGTCAACTCATGGGTATCGTAAAAACCCAAATGTCCTTACCTTAGAGACTTTGAACTCAGTTGCGGCAACATGCAAGAAACGTTTTAGGAATCAATCTGCTAATAGCCAAGTGAGTGAGTGATTTCGCATATCCACGAGTGAAAAATGTGACCACTTAAGAATTGAGAGTGTACAAAACAACCAATCAAAAGCAAGACCCAGCAGCTTTCATGTGATAGACAAAAACATCTCATATGGGAGCTGTACAATCACAACTTTTCACATGACAGAATTAGTATACCATTTGTGGGCATCATTAGCCTGACTCCGCCAGCCTTCGTACTTCCGCTTAATTTCATTTCGCTTCAGTATTCAGTCTGATCACTTGGAGCTCTGCCCCGTCGGCAGAAAGTACGCCGGACCAACCAACGAGCAGAAGGCGTGGCAGAGAGCCATGATGTAGCCGCTGCGCCAAGTTTGAAATTTTAGTCTACGAAATCAACAATGGCTATGAACATAGATACATTGGAGGCCATTCGCTCGGTCGTGGAGAAAATCCCAGGTATCAGCGACTTATAGCCACAACAAGATGAATGTTTGGTTAGTTTTTTGAATGGAAATGATGTTGTAGCGCTACTCCCTACAGATTGTCAAATCTACTTAATAGCCATCATGATATAGGATCCTGTTCATCTCTGTGAGAGACAGCTGAACCACCTCAGCTAGCTTGTAGCTTCTAGTGTTACATTGCCCTCAAATTTCACACTATTTAAGTTAGCAGCAAACTTTTTAAAAGCCGAGTTTTTGTTCATGTCACGAGACCTATTCGCTGTCTCAGTGTTATGTTGTCATTATCCATGAATGAAATGGCTGCCTGAGACAGCCAAACACTTAGAGCCAAACTGTGTTGCTATAAAGTTAGATAGCGAGCTGGGTATGATGTTAGCGCAAGTATGGTTAACGGTTCAGTTTTCGTGTCAACGCAGATTTCGTCCTGATGTAAATAATGCGTTATTCCCGCCGATTCTGCCGTTGGTTTCGGGTCGCTAACGTTTTTTTTTTAACAGCAGCAGTATCAGCAGGAAAAACGATAGCTCAACAGTTTGTTTCTTGTAAGGAAAACAGAAAGAGCACCTTTGGTTCTTTTAAGTGAATGAGTGAAGGCTAAAATTTGGTAGATGGGAATATGTATGGGTACAGTATTAATTTTAATGTACTGATGAGTTTGTTTTCGCTGCATTCCTGGTATGAAGGACTGTAGTTTCCAGCGGAAGTACTAGGCGGCTGAGCCGGCGCATAACATACGTCATCGCCAAACATTAGTGATTAGTTTATGGGTACACCAATGATTTTAAACTTCTGACAAGCTCCCACCCACCAGGAAGTAAACACTTGTCAATGACGACTACCCAGACTCTGTGTACAAAGCAAAGCGAAGTAGCAGAGTCTGGTTTTACCAGGCTAGGGCATCATACCTCAAACAGACAAACTCCCAAACACCTTAATACACTCTTATAGAACCACCCATGCTTCCAGATTAATGCAATAAGGGTGACTCATACACCACACAGCGTTACAGCAGACAGACAGCCCATTACTGAATATACACTTACCCATCCATAGGGTTACAATTCATAAAACAGGTATACTCATACAACTCCAGGGCTGGCGATAAGCGGTATCACATCGCAAATTACGATCAATTCTTTTGAAATGCGCCTATCTGCTACAGGCTTTTGAAATCCCCATTGCATATTTTGCGATACAGCCTTCGGATAATGTGAATAAAAGTTTTCATCCAGTTTTGGACAAAAACTGGCTCCTCCAGTCTCTAATACCTAGTTTATACCGAACCACGACCCTGATACGACCCTGATACGACCAGCGTGATCGTGAACTTTTGGTCACTCGCACAAGTCACAGCCGTTCCCTACTTGGAGCGCTTATTTGCAGTTACACCAACTTCAATTGCGACTGAATCATGACTTTCTTTACACCTCGAACCATGATGCAGTCGCAATACTCGTACTTGTCGCGTGTACTCGTAGAAAGCGTGTCAGCAAGTGATGGAGAGAGCCGCGGCCCTGTGTTTATATAGACAACGTGTGGTCGTAAGTTGCGTCGCCGCCGGTTGCGGGAAGCCTCGCCATTGGTCGGATTTCGATCCCTTTAATCACACATGTGGTCTCAGCGCGGTCGCAAATTCGGTTGCATTTAAAACATGTAAATTTGTTGGTCGTTATGGGGTTGCAATAGGCTCGCATTAAGCTCGCCATTATGCTCACAATAGTTTGCGAGCGAAAAATTCCAAAGAATTTGCGATCGTTGATGCAACCGCATGCCGAGCCACTTGCGAGTCCATTACGACCTGTGATACTGAGTTGAGTGAGTTGAGACTTGTGCAAGCTTATTACGACCGATTTTGATACCCTCGTGTTTTTCACAGGTCGCACAACCTTTGCGAGTGTTTTGAGCAGTTCCATACACTTGCAAACCTCTATGAGACCGATAGAGAGTGATGAAGAGCAAGAAAAATGGTTTTGGAGAGCATGGAGACCAGGTAGAGACCAGCTTGCAACCCCAGTGCGAGTCAGTGCGATTGAGGGTGAGCAGAGGCCATTTTTCAGTCACAACTCAGTCATAAGCCCGGTGGAAACAGGGTGTTACCATCGTCCTGATCAGCCTCCACCACCGCACTATGGATAACCTAACGGCGCGACTCTGAAACCATGGTAGCAGGTGGAATGATCCCATTATCTTCCTACCTCTGCGCCAGTCACACAGAGCTAAAGAAAACACTACAGTCTACAACATAATTGGCTGAACCAACCGCAAAACGTGAGACCTGTCTGCCATCTTATGTAAGGAATCGGCAGGGGAATTGCGCAATCAAAAGCTGTACGTGTGTATATGCGACTAGATAAAATTAAATGAAAAACACTGGACTGGTGTCACACATCAGCCTGCAAGCACGACCATTATTTAATAAATTATTATTTTGTTTACGGGTGTTTGTTGTCAAGAAATTCTTAATAGTTAAAATTTTAAAAATTAAATGTAAATTAACTGTATAAAAGAGTTGTATATTTATGTCTAAGGAATGCGGTTTTCATATTTTCAACACATGCACATTTGTATTTGTACCTTGAATTCCTGTAGTGCACTTTTTCTAGATTATGACAATTTTTATTTTAATAATTAAATATTCATCTTGATTCATAATAATTACCAGTATTAATTTCTTTCACGGTAAAAATATTATGTATAAAAAATCAGTCCTGAATATTCACTCATTCACAGCCTGAGCCAGGTGAGTGGCTTAGGTAGAACCAACTAAAACTTACTAATTCCTATTCAGTTACTGAGTTACTACATGTTAGCTGTAAGTGGGACCCAGTTGGTAAGTCCAAGTAGTTTTAATACTGCACCGCTACTGTAACTCAACTGCCTTGGCCTTAATTAGGCTATGTTGATTAGTGTACTGTTAGCTAAGTTTTTTTATGAGTTCAAAATAAAAAGTTAAAATGCATATACAGATGTTTATGTTAAGTTTTATTTTTCCTACACAGTTCTGAACAAGACTAGGTGCAACCTAGTATATGGCTGGGCCGCCAAGAGCTGTATGAGAATGCGGGCCCAAGAAAAGGGTTCTAAATGAGGCAAAGCTCACGCAATTATATGAAATGCAAGTTTAGAAATGAGCTGGAGCTGGGGGCACCCCGGTGGCTCATCGGTCTACGCACGTGTACCATAAAGGCTGTGTCCTTCCCGCAGCAACCTGGGTTCGATTCCGGCTCAGGTCATTTGCTGCATGTCTTCCCCCATTCTTCTCCCCAACCTTCCTGTCTCTCTACACTATAACTGTCAAATAAAGGAAAAATTCCCAAAAAAATAGTCTTTAAAAAAAAAAAAAAAGAAATGAGCTGGAGCTGATAAATGATTTACAAAGTGGGTGGGGAGAGAGAGTGGGAGAGTGAGGGAGTGGGAGTGAGTGTGTGAGGGAGTGGGAGGTGGGGGAGGGGGTCTTGAGTTAGGAAAACATATCAAAAGCAAGTTATACATTTGAATAGACAAAGAGCTAGTGTAAGGGTAGCAGTTATTGATTTTGTGAATGTCAATTTGAGAGAGACAGCAGCAGCAGATGTAGATAGCAGTTAAAGTATGTATGTATGTATGTATGTATGTTGTTCATGAATCGTAATGAAACAATTAAGTTATTGTTACAGTTGTGCAAACTGGGGACGTGACGTCACTTTCGTGAACACGTGGCAGTTCCTATATAGTGAGGGTGTAAGAACGAACTTCAAAGTTTCATTTTTTTCCCCCATGTTTCATCTTTGGGCATTTTATGGACAAAGAATCCACAGTTTCGAGTAAAACCGCATAAAAATATGTTCGAGGGAATATGTTCGAGTGTCATGTGTTTACATAAAGCATTATTCGATATTGGTGATGGTTGAATTTGGTTAACTATGTGACAAAAAAAATTGAAATGCCATTAATTTTAATGAATTTATGACCTATTGAAAGCTCTCAAAGGCTCTTGTAGTTGACATCAAGATCATGAGAACTGGCTGAGAAATAAGAAGGTTTTGGAATTTTATAGTGCCCCCAAATAGCAAATTGTTTGGTATTTATTTCAGTCGCTGCGGATAAAAAAAAAAAAAAGTGTGTTGAGAAGTGAGCAATTAGGTCAATTTTACCTCTAATATAGTAGACAGTAAAAAAAAAAATGATATAAGCAATGTTTAAAAAAATGAAATAAAATACAAGAATTCAGGAAAGAAAGCAGGAACAATTTTCATAAGCGACAGTAACAACCTGACCGAGAATTGCACTTTGTCACATAGTTAATATGATAACAAAGGTGTATAAAGTACTAGAAAAAAAATAATGAAGTAAAAGTGGAAGTACCATAACTGAAAGTTACTTTGGTAAAAGTTGAATCCATAAGAAAATGACTTGAGTAAAGGTCTTAAAGTAGCTCACATTAAATGTACTTAAGTACCAAAAGTATCTTGTGAAAAAATATACTGAAGTATCAAAAGTGCAAGTCCAAGTACAAAGTATTCTTCATAGCTCGCATAGAAAGAAGCAAAGCAACCACGCATTGTTCTCTCCTTGTGCTCTTTAATCAATTTTCAGATGAATGAAAGAGAACAGTATTCAAAAAACAAATTGGCAGTCTCTCGTTTATATATTTCTTCTTCTTCTTTGAGTTTACTGGCGGATTAAAAAATCCCAATAATTGACTCTAATAAATAGAATTACATGGTATCAATACCATGTTGAATTTTTGCTTCAGAAAACTGATTTTTCTTAGCTACCAATTGGGATACCATTGGCTCGCTGTAGCTGAAGTGGTTGCTACAGAGGACGATTTTTCTGTAGCAAGAGATATATGCATTTTTTTGAACTGCTGGATAGATACTATGGGCAAATATATTCAGCAGTTTGCACATCAGGCTTAGCTGAGGAGTTAAATTAAGGCAACTCCTGAAAAACATAGATTGGAGTGAACTCGTCCATATTCTAAACCGTGTTCGAGCTCGCCTTGCTTGTGACTATTCAATAACTGATCTGGATGTGCCATCTAGTGATATAATATTTTAACTGCGTGCTTAAATTTGCAGCTCCATGTCCGCTGGCAGACACATCTGCACCGTTGTTCTTCTCGAACACGCCAAATCCAAATAATCATTAAATGATGAATTACATTCAGATTTTAATGTGTAACAAGTAACGAAGTGGCCAGTGTCAAAGTAACGAAGTAAAAGTAGTCAATACTTTTTGTCTTCTAAATGTAGTAGAGTAAAAGTCCTGGTTTTAAAAAAACTCAAGTAAAGTAAAAATCCTCAAAAAAAAAACGAAGTATATGTACACCTCTGTATGATAATGTATCCCAGGTCCCTTCATTGTACCCGTTTTCTCTTGTATCGGCAGCGAGATTCAGTAGGAGGATTAAGGATATAATTCTGGTACCGGCTGTGAAATTCAAAAGGGAGATAGAGGAATGTAACACATCGTACCAATTTACTGTGATAGAATCTTAACAATGGCCAGAATGTGTTTTTAATTTCCCTATTCAATCTCGCAACCGATACTGTCATCCATGCTTGTTAACTGTCATATCAGTTGCAAGATTGAATGGGGAAATTTAAAACACATTCCGACCATTGTTATGATTCCTCCATGCTAGATTGGTATGATGTGTTACATTCCTCTATCTCTATGGAATCTCGCAACCGGTACCAGAGAAAACAAGCATGGAGGACTGAAACAAACCGAACCAATCTAGCGTGAAAGAAGATTAGCCTAATAATGGTCGGATTGTGCTCATAATGCAACAAAATCGAATGGAACTTTTGAAAAGACCGGGATGCTAGCTAGGGCAAGCGCAGCATACGCATCTGCTATAATTTTTTTATGAAAGGCGCACAATTGCGCGCCTAAAATTGCATTTTAGCTGCGCAAATAAATGCGCAAGTATCCATTAAAAACGTTCCATTTTTGCGCGCCCAGCCATCCAAACTGCCGCGCCATCTAAACATTTCCAAACTCTTTTGCATAGCGCGCAACGGCTCATGAGTAACAGTGTGGACATACAGTATGTGTTTATCATTGGTGGATTCTCAGTCATGCGAGACTTCTTCACCCAATGGAACCCCACGTTGCCCCAACCAGTAAAGATGGCGAAGCAGGCTGCTCATATCGCCCAGCATTTCCACCGTTAAAACATTGATGCGGAAACTTAGGGCATAAACCCGTAAAAATTGTCAAAAAGGACGGTAAGGTGTGGGTTACGGAAGAATGCGTCCTTTTATACAAAGTAAGAAGGTTTTCACTGCCGTTTTTTTTTGGATGGTGAAAGTTGGCGCGAACATTCCTGCCAATTATGTCGCCAGATCGGCTTTATTCTCATCTCCACCTCAGTTTTCACGGTGATTTGATTAATATATTGTTAGGGCTGTCCCGACCCCGACTAAAGCAAATCTCGGTTGACTAACAGTCGGTCGTTTTTTCATTTGTTCAAGATTTCTGAAATCCGTTCAGAGCCCTTGTAGATTCTGCTATGCTATTGCACGTGAGAGGTCGAAGTATGACTACTCAATGGACTGATGCTCGTATTTGACCTTACCACAAAACATTCCACTTCTTAAGTTATGTTTTATTTCATAGACCTGGTTCATCTAGTCCCAATATCATTTCATTGCTGGCAGGAGGGGTCAAATTCAAGATGGCGTCCAAGATGGCCACCATATCATAAAATTATCCATACCTACTCAAGGAAAGGGGCTAGAGAAATAATTTTGGTGTCTTTACCTAGGTTTTGGGGGTCAAGGAATCCAATGAAGCCATGTTTTTGGTCATCACCATATTTGGTAATCGTGAAATCTAATATGGCGGTGTGAAGGGGGCCGCAAGCTGTAATTTGCTTAGTACTTGGTCTAGAGTTACAAATTCGGTGTTCTTACCTAGGTTTTCAGGGTCGAGGAATCAATTGAGGCCATTTTCAGAAATGATTGTTCATTACGTAATGGTGAAATCCAATATGGCTATCACTGTCTTGGCATGGGCTGAGATCATGGCCGTTGGAGTTATCATCACCGGAAAGCACATTCAAACAAATTTGGATCTCCCTTTCAAACTGGGGCCTACTTTGGAGTAAATAACTTTGAAACGAGCCCCTAAGGCCTAAAACAGTGGTGATATCTGTAAAATAGCAAGGTAATTACTATTGCATCATCAGTCGTGTTACACAAGAACCTTGTTGAAATGTGCATAAACATTCTGATATTGATGCCATTTCTTCATCAGATTTCTGATTAAAATGATTTGATGAATGTCCATTGAGAATGCCCTCAACTGTTTACAGCTAAACACAAGATCTTAACCCCTTTGCGCAGAAGCCAAATCTGGCTATTTGGGGGTTACCTTATTTAAGGCTTTATAATTCAAGATTGCAGCTTCACAGACAGGAAAGGAATGGCTGAACTGAGTCTAGACACTTGAAGCATTAAGACTCCCATCGTATTTCAGTTTATTTTCATGATTTTGGTAGAGAAAAGGGGCTGCAAACACAAAAAATCTTCATGAAAATTGCAGTTGAACATCACTGGTCACCAGTAACCTCTCCGAACACAAAACATGCCTTTTCTCCATAATAAAGTTTAGAGTTTTGTCCATTTTTCTTCAAGGATATAGACAGTTTCTGGCCGTCGGCCAAAAATAAGGTGAAACTTGAGGTACTCCTAAGGAACTGGCTTAAGGAACATGACACACATCAGAATGTCCAAGGCTTAAAGGTTTTCTTCAGTCAAATAGTGGGAGTCAATGTCTCAGTTACTACTGAGTTCATTAGTGATGGAGGACTGTCTGTGCGTCCAAGCCTTGATTCCAGCCTTGAAGAGGCTGACATTCGAATCATTCCCCAATGTCTCGATTCTGTCAGAAATGGACTGATGCACTTGGTAATCCTGTCAAATGACACAGATGTCTTCGTGATTGCTACGTATTTTGTCGAGTGTTTTAAGTCAAATGGACTGATTGAGCTTTGGTTCAGGGCAGGAAAAGGTGAAAAACCAGATACATCCCGTTGCATGTGCTGGAAAATAACTTAGGACAGTCAATGTGTGAAGTCTTACCAGCTGTTCATGCTCTTACTGGGTGCGATGTCACCAGTAAGTTCGGTACCAAATCTGCTGGACTGAAGGCAGATCCAAACATATTTCTGAAGGACTTTGGAAAGCTTGGGGATGATGCTACAGTGTGCAATGCAGAGAAATATTTAGTTCAGGTGTTAAACCGTGGCAATCATAGTATCAAAACACTGGACGATCTCAGGTACAAGATGTACCATCAGCGAAAGACAACCACCATTCTTGATCTGCCTTCTACTAGTCATGCTGCAAAAGGACACATCCTCAGAGCATTTTATGCTGCTCATATCCAGGTAAACTGTCTGCACAATGTCTCACTAGATCCTCTGCAGTATGGTTTCAAATGGAGGAGGGTAATCTTGAGGCCAAATCATTCCACCGCCCCCTACCTGATCACATGGCAACAAATTGCAATTGTATGAAGTGTGCTACTTTACGATGCCTTTGCAGGGAGGAGGGGATACCCTGTTGTGCATTTTGTAAGTGTCAGTCAAAGGAGCATCTTCCTTGCAAGAACCCGAATCGAGGCATTTATGAAAAGTAGATGAATTGAAATTCATCATGAAATTTACTGCACTTTAAAAAGTGGACTACATGTAGTGCGAATAGTATTACCCCAGGTGTTTCTTGGGGTATTTTTCAATATGTTTAGCTTATTTTTAAGATGAGGCTGTTGTTATCTTGTCACAAACAACATACCAGTAGATGATAATGCTTATTTGCAACCATCCTGTCATCTGTTGCCAAAAAACAATAATTATATATTGTTACTGACCAACAGTGGATGTCATACATGCAGCCATATTGGATTTCACCATTAAGTAATAAACTATCATTTCTGAAAACTGTCTCAATTGATTCCTTGACCCTGAAAACCGAGGAAAGGACACCAAATTTGTAACTCTAGACCAAGTACAAGTTACAGCTCGCGGCCCCCTTTACGTCGCCATATTGGATTTCGCCATTACCAAATATGGTGATGACCAAAAACATGGCTTCATTGGATTCCTTGACCCCTAAAACCTAGGTAAAGACACCAAAATTATTTCTCTAGCCCCTTTCCTTGAGGAGTTATGGATGATTTTATGATATGGCGGCCATCTTGGACGCCATCTTGAATTTGACCCCCCCTGCCCGTGATCCAGACCTTCCACCCAACTTTTTTTTTACTTACCAAGGGGTGTACTATCAGGTTCAAGAGTCAAAATGAGGGGACATCTGATTGCACACAGGACCCCCCCAGCCCCAGGACTATACTTCATATAGCTGGAACAGTTCCATTTAAGTGATGTTCAGATTCAACTGGGCCGGCAATAATGAGTTTACTCTAATTTATCCCAATTATCAATGAAATAACGATTAGAAATGACTGAAGAATTTAAGGGGCAACTACTCAGGGCCAATTGGTATTTGATAACTTTTCCCTTCAATAAATGAAATGATAGTTTTAAAAAACTGTGTTTACGGTTTCTCTTGTTAAAACCTTATAAAAAATTTTGTTTGAAGATATGAAACAATCAAGAATGACAAATATGCAAAGTCAGAAGTCTCAATAAGGCAAGTCCTTTTTCATGCACCTGCACACTGGAAACACAATTTAACAAAGAATGCGTGATACCAGCGCTGCTGCTGAAGCAGACTGAAAACCAAGGTAAGGCATATAGGTACACCCTTTGAGCAACATAATTACAGAGCTTCTCTGTCCTACTTCTGATTTAAGAAATTCTTTTTGCAAATTAATTAGAAGAATCTGATCCTTCCAGGAACAGTAATAGGGAAGGTATTATTGATTATCAAGCTTTTGACCATGACTCAAAAATGAACCTTAAAAATCTGCAGTCAAAAACACGAAAAAATGAAATCTTGAATCATGTTACCCAGTATTTATCAGTGGGTGACTACAATAGCAAAGTATGGAACTCCTACACTATTTTTCCCAATAGTAACGCAAGTCCCAAGTACAATTTTTTTCCAGGCACGCAGAGTGGCGTACACGCATTGTTCAGTAAAGGATTCAGAACAAAAGGCGTTAAGCTAAATCTGTAAAAAAAAAAAAAAAAAAAAAAAAAATGGTTGCAGGCCTCTCCACCACCAAAATCAACTTCTGAAATTCATGGAGATCTACCAATGAATGTTGAAGCACTTACAGGCAGCTAATACATACATGCTGAAATGTCATTTTTTTAACCAGGCAGCTAGGCATCTTTTGTTTCTGATCACTTCATAATATATATATATATATATATTTTTTTTTTTTTAAACACTATCCTAAGATTACCAGGATGTTATCTGATGAGGAAGAATTCAAAACACAGAAATAATAACCTTTACTTCCTACACACTAAGAAAAAAAGAACTCTTGAAAATAGCCTTCCCTTGGGGGGATCCTCCTAAGACAATGTGGGTTCTTTGAACTTTGACATGACCTTGATCTTTACTAAGCTTAGAGACTACATATAAGACCTCTACCTGGCCGCCAAGGTACTAGGAACAAGATTATGAGTGAAGAGAGCGAACTTTCAGTAAGTTCCATGAGGATATTCATTTCCCTCTGCCTCCTTTCATCTAAAAGGGGTCCACCCCTGCCAAAATTTATTCTCAGGCCCCTCCTGTCCTGTCGAAATAATCTAATGGCACAAATTAGACACCATAATATTCTGTGCACTGATGAGTCAAAGTGGAACTTTTTGGAAGACATGGGTCCCCTTACATCTAGCATAAAGCAAACACACCATTCCACAATAAGGACATCATACAAACATGGTAGTCAAACATGGTAGTGGTTATGAGAAGGTCTGGGGCTGCTTTGTTGCTTCAGAACCTGAGCGACTTGTCATAACTGATGGAACAATGAATTCCGCTCTCTACCATAAATTCCTGAAGGAGAATATCCAGCCATTAGTTTGTGACCTAAAGCTCAAGCGCAGTTGGGTTAGTGGGACAATGACCCAAAGCACACAAGTCAGTCCACCTCTGAATGGCTCAAAAGAAACAAAATTGAGGTCTTGGAGTGGACTAGTCAAAGTCCTGACTCAAAATTATTTAACATACAGTGGGATGACCCAAAACAGGCAGCTTATACTTGAAAACCCTCCAAGATGGCTGAATTAAAATAATTCTCAAGAAGAATGGGCCGAAATTCCACCACAGCAAGGTAAAAGGCTCATTACCGATTTTTGCAAATGTTTGAAGTTATTGCTGTCAAAGAGGGCACAGCCAGTTATTAAACCAAGGTGGGCAATTATTTTTTCAGATGGGTGACAGTGATTTTTTTAATAACACTACAGCTTCAATCAATTAAATGATCATTCAAACGATCATTCAAAAGTGGCCATTTGTGTTTACTCATGTTGTCCTTCTTGCATTAAAATTAGTTGGATGATGTGGAACATTTAAGACATATAAGCAAAAATAGAAGACATAAGGAAGGGGCGAATACTTTCTCATAGCTCTTTATATCAAGAGTCATTTTTAAAGGGTCAAATGAATGAGAAATTGGGTGCTGAGTGAAAATATGCTCTCAGTGCTTGGTGGAAAAACAGTCAGATGCAGTCAAGCCAGCCACAAACTGACAAGAATCAGACAACTGCCACACCTGAATAAATCATTATGGGGAGGCAATTATATTTTAAGAGCCAAAATGTTCTGACCCGATGTTTGGGATTTTGCTGGATTTTAGGCATACCAGAAATCGGACTGATTTCAGGGTAGAATGCAACAATCAACTTGCTGTCAATAAAGAATCAAAAGAAACATCAGTTTTCGCTTTTCAAGTTTTGGGAAGTCGAATTCGAGGTCAGAGCTCATAATGTGAGGAAGGTCGGCTGAATTTTTTGCAAATGACGTCAACTTCACATGCAGGTATTTTTTTTATTGAGAAAGAAATTAATTTTAACAAGGCATTAAGAAATAAATCAATGGATCATTTTCAAAGGTCATCATGTGCTCAGTGTTGAACATTATTTAATGCTTGAACAGTGAAAATTGCTGTCAATGCACTGACTACCAAATCAAATGAACACTTAAAACAAACTAGCTAGTAAGTTGATTTGGAAGTTGTTTCCCATTACATTACGGGCATTTAGCAGGTGCTCTTGCCAATGCATTTTCATGCTTTATGAAAATGGGCAAGTTCTTTTTAATTGTTTTCCCACCAAAAATTTGAGATGGGCCACAAAATTGTCAAAGCTGTGTGAAAACATCATGTTGGGTATACACATTGCACTGTTAAATGTATTCCAAGGAATATGTTTGATTTGCAAATTTCAACCTAGAAGTCTCTTCTGCAGAAAAATCTTTGGATTTCACCCCAAAAACAAGTTGACTATTGGATTCAACAAAAAATTTCATCTACTATCAGCTGGGCTCCAAAGCGGTTTCATGATTGGTCAAGCAGTTTTACAACACTCCTAGCTGGTCATTGCTGGACTGGTGGTCAAAGCTGGTCAAACTGGTAGACAGGGAAGGCTGCAGGCATAAATGAAAATATACACCTCCAATTCCGAAATAGTTGGGACGAAGTGTAAATTGTAAATAAAATCAAAATGCAATGACTTTCAGATCACATGACCCAATATGTTATTTACAATAGAACTTAGATAACATTTCAAAAGTTGAAACTTAGACATTTAACATTTTTATCCACAAAATGACCTTGTTTCAAATTTTCTGGCTGCAACAGGTCTCAAAAAAGTTGGGACACAGGCAAAAAAGGGCTGAAAATGCAATTAATATAGAAGAGGCTCAGTTGAAAGAACATTTAGCAAGTAATCAGGCATCAGGTGTGTAACATGATTGGCTATAAAAGGGTCGTCTTAGACAGGCTGAGTTTCTCAGAAGTAAAAATGGCCAGAGGCTCTCCAACCTGTGAAGGCTTGTGTAAAAAAAATTGTGGAATACTTTAAAAACAATGTTCCTCAATGTCAAATTGCAAAGTCTTTGAAGGTCTCGTCATCAACAGTACAAAACATCATCAAAAGATTCAGAGAAACTGAAATTTTCTGTGCGTAAGGGACAAGGCCGAAGACCTTTACTGGATGCCCGTGATCTTCAGGCCCTCAGCAGCCACTGCATCACTCACCGGCATGATACAGTCATTGACATTACTAAATGGGCTCAGGAATACTTCAAGAAACCACTGTCTGTAAACTCAGTCTGCCGTGCCATCCACAGATGCCACCTAAAACTCTATCATGCAAAAAGGAAGCCATTGTTGAACATGATCCAGAAGCACCGCCATGTGCTGTGGGCCAAGGCTCATTTAAAGTGGACTGTAGCAAAGTGGCAAAGTGTCCTGTGGTCAGACGAGTCCAAATTTGACATTCTTGTTGGAAATCATGGGCATTGTGTCCTCCGGGCTAAAGAGGAGAAAGACCACCCCTCCCGTTATCAGCATTCAGTTCAAAAGCCAGCATCTCTGATGGTATGGGGATGCATTAGTGCATATGGTGTGGGACACTTGCATGTTTTAAAAAGCACCATGAATGCTGAAAGGTATATAAAGGTTTTAGAGCAACATATGCTCCCCTCCAGACGACATATATTCCAGGGAAGGCCTTGTGTATTTCAGCAGAACAATCCAAAACCTCATATTGCAGCTATTACAACAGCATGACTTTGTAGTAGAAGAGTCCATGTGCTGAACTGGCCTGCCTGCAGTCCTGATCTTCCACCGATTGAGAACATTTGGCGCATAATTAAACAAAAAGTCTGTCAAAGGAGACCCAAAACTCTCCAGCAGCTGGAAGCCTGTATTAAACAAGAGTGGGATCAAATTCCAATGGCTAAACTCAAGAAACTTGTCTCCTATATGCCCAGACACCTCCACTCTGTTTTAAAAAGAAGAGGGGATGTTACACAATGGTAAACAGGCCCCTGTCCCAACTTTTTTGAGACCTGTAGCGGCCATCAAATTTGAAATGAGCTCGTTTTGTGGATAAAATTGTAAACTTTCTGTTTCAACATTTGCTATTTTATCTCTGTTCTATTGTGAATAAAATACTGGCTGGTGTGATTTGAAAGTCATTGCGTTTTGATTTTATTCACAATTTACACTTTGTCCCAACTGTTTTGGAACTGGGGTTGTATATTTTTGCTATTTTTATTACCTTGTGAGATATACAATATGGAAGTGGCTATTCGCCCCGCAGCATTTTGGTGCGAAAGTCACACATGTTGGGTGGATTATAAAATGAAATATCTTATTGCCCCAGCTGCGGGGCAAATAGCAGAACTGCTTCTCAGGTCAACCCCGCTGCGGGGCAGATAGCTGATCTCTTTCCCCCATTCACCCCGCCGTGGGGCAGATAGCCGCTTCCACACAATATAGCTTAAATCTAGCAAAATCTCTTATATGGGGTCACTCCCAATAATTTCCATCAGGTGATAGGGCGCGAGTAGTTAATGACCGGTCAATCCACGACAGGATTTGCACCATGACTTCGCTTAAAGCAATCAACCACTTACTCAAAAGCGAAGAATAGCCCACTTGTCACCACGATGAGTACCAGGGTGAGGTAAAAGACACCAGTCTGTCTCGCCATCATAATCCTCCCATCGCAGTAAAATTTATTCCGGCCCGGGAACACTTCCCACTTCCGTCTCGCGCTGCGTTTCTTGTGCGGGGACTCCATGGGTGTCGAACTACGCGTGCTGATTTGGCTGTACTCGCAGTCTCTCATGGAGTCAGCCACGCCAAGATGCATAAATCAAAAGACACGCCACAATAATCTACAGAATCTGCTGGAGAAAAAAAAACATGCAGATGGCGGTCAGTTAATAGTCGGATAGCAAACGTTGGCTATCTGGAGGCATTTCTAGCAAATTCTTCACAGCTGTCCACGGAAGGGTAACGTTATGTCAAGTTTTAAGTTCTGCTATCGAGTATGCCCAATACTTCGCGGAAATCAAACCATCAAACATAAACAAGTAGCAGCGTTCATGCAAAATGATTTGTAACGCAAGCAAGCTTCTTGCAATGAACCAATTGACTATTGGCCATTTTTAAAGGGTGGTAATAGCTAGCTAGCTAACAGTTAACGTTACACCAGCGACAAGATTGTGCCATTGCTAACTTAACCAACAGGACATTTTTATGAGCATTTACGAAGATTGGCAGTTTAAACAAACTGAATGTGATACAGCACATCTTTACAGAGCTAGGTGCTGAGTGTACAGGTTTGGCCACGACGCTGAAACACAAACAAAACCGAGAATCTTGTTAAAGATTCCAGTGGTGCTGCGTGTCGTTTCACTAAAAGGAACGTTGAAGCTAGCACACTAGGTTTGCTATGAGTTCAAATTTGTACGTTGTCGCGTCTCAGAACACACAAGTTCCGAAGTCTAGCTGAGGGTAAGCTCATTGAACAACTATGCTTAGCAATCTCTTCCTAACCTGTTAGCTTTTCGCGAACACCCTGGATACCTACCGAGTTGACAAGCTAGCATTCGCAAATCGCACTGCTGAACAGCTTGTTGGCAAGCATGAGCATCGGCCGTCTCCAATCGAAGTTAGTTTCAGCGTGAAAGCTTAGCCTTTTTCCCGGTAATTCAAAGTCACAACACATTATAGGTGTAGAAAGATCCAGCGGAAAGGCACGGCAATCCTTAGATGTTCCTCTCTGTCGTTCAGCGCAGCTTTCAGTCGGTTATATATTTATGTTCCACGCTTTATCCAGGTTTGTTACACGCGCCTTCAACGCGCAACATTTCCATATTGCAAAGTTATTAAGATATGAAAAAAGTGAGAAAAATATTTAGTTTAATACAAGGAACTACATTCGCACATTGGGATCAGACTGGCTTGTCACTGCCAATCCACCCAATTTCGGCTCTAAGTGCGGTCGTTCTGACTTGCTGTTCCCTTCCAATGCGCCTCGGTTACAGCTCGCCTAATATGCCCAAGTAACGGAACATATAGTCAGCGCTCGCGACAGAATTTAATGCGGGCATTGCGCTTCGCCACGTCCTCCTTTTTCTTGCTTCAAAGAATCTCACCGTCCCCATTCTGAATGCTTAACTGAAATGACCCATCGCTCAATTGACTTCGAGGCATGCACTCACACTGCCGCCACCCTCACGTTCGCAATGTTCATTGCAACTGGCAAATAATGCCAAGAACTCCAGATTGGAGTGAATACTTTCGTGAATGGCGCGCACTGTATCACGGGAAATGTAGTAAGACCTCTGAAGATGACACATTTTATGAAAGTTTTTTTTCCTTCAAAATGTAAACGACATCTTTCAGCGTTTCTCGCAATGCACCTTGCATGACTGCTATGTGCACTTTTGGCACATCGTCCAGCGGAATCGCCTGACTTCTACCTCTGACTGTTAAGTATGCATCTTTATGCATTTTAGACCAAAGACCATCTTCCAAACGGATCACACCAGCTGGTCTTACAACCTCTTCTACTTAGGGTGACCCTGCTTTGAACACACCCAGCTTTGCTGCCTTCATTTGATGTCAACTATGTTCTTGTAAAGTTCCGTTGCTGCATCTTGCATGGTTGTAACACTATCATGGTGATAATATTTGTCCACAGACATATATGGTGCTTTTTTATAGCTAATGTGTCTCTTTGCTTCCCTCAATCACGTCTCTTCCTTGCATCTTAGCTCCTTCCAGTGAGGATGTGAGAGAGATGCTAGGAAGAGACCTAAGGATGGAAAAGCTGAAACTGTTAAATAAGAAATCCTTGGTTGTATTAAGCGACGTCAGACTTCCTTATTGGATACACCTGTGTTTCCTTGCTCGATGCTCCTCCAGAAGCCTCCTCTCACCTTGCTGCTTGTCTCCTTGACGTGCAATTAAGGGATTGTAAGATCTTCCATTATGGCAGAAGGGGAATGATGCTTGGGTCATAGGAGGAAGGAGGATGCAAGGAACCATAAGTTAGCATAACAAGAAGTGCCCATAAACATTTAGCAGTATTCAAAACCACTTTTGTGGTTTTGGTGGTTTCCACTACAATGTGTCTCCAGGATCACTTTTTACCATGATGACACGCACACCCACACACATACTCACAAGGTTTAAACCATACCACCTGAAAAACTCACAGTTGGTAAAAATATTACGGGTTAAACTGAAACGATTAGATTAGCAGATTTGAGTTGTTATCAGGCTGAAGCCGATACTTGAACAACAACCTTTTACCACTGAAACAATGGATTGTTCGGACTATTGAGTATAAAGCATCTTAAATCATTGGAGTATACAAATTCTATTCAAGCAGGTGACTGATTACACAAACTAAATACTTTGGGCACTTTGTCTCCTTAAAAACATGCAAAGTGGCTGCATTTAAAGATATCTGTGTAAAGCTTTTTATTTAGAATGACATTATTATTATTATTATTATTATTATTATTATGTATATAAAACGAGTTATTACCTCGAGTTTTCTGGGGGTTTTTTGTTTGTTTTTTTTTTTTTGCTGTTGTGCTGCTGATTGAACACATCAAAAATGTGTTTTTAAAATCGTGTTAAACCGTGGATCCTGCCATGGATACGCCATTTACTTGCATGGAACTTGCAAGCAAATACAATTATGGTAGTAAGTAACACAGATTTTTGATCTCTAACTATATTTGCCAATAGAAACATGTAGGTCTATGCTGGCTACTTGTCCCTTACTTTTATTGTCGTAGTTTCTTCACCAGCATTTCTTATCACCCCTCTGGGATTCAGTGAAGCCCCTAGCAACCCCCTATGCACAAGCATATAAACATGCTTGACAATCCTACGTGACAAACTTGCTTGCAGCAGAACCTACCTGCCATTCAGAATCTTTTACAGTGCTGTGAAGAAGTATTTGCCCCTTCCAATTTCTTCAATTCATCCATATTTGTCACTCATAAATGTTTAAGATCATCATACTAATTTTATTATGAGACAAAGATGACCCCAGTAAAGTCAAAATGCAGTTTCCAAATGGTGATTTCATTTATTGAAGGAAAAAAGCTATCCAACTCTACCTGGCCCTGTGTGAAGAAGAAAAGTAATTGGCCCCTAACTCACTAAATCAACCAGTTAAATTTAATTGATAATTGGATTCAATATTACTAGACACACACAGGCATGATTACCGCTAGTCCGTTTGAATCTAAACATCACTTAAAGGTGCAGAACATAACTTTTATTTTAAAAAAAGAGAAACCACCTCATTTCATATTTGCTGAAGCCGTCACTTCTATACTGACAGTAGTACACGAGACTGGTTATTTAAAAAAAAAAAAAAATCAGGTACATTGGCTCCTCCATGTGCTTCTAATGCAACTGACAGGAATCCACTGCACCCGAACAAAGTTACACAATCTGAGCCAGGAGGAGTTTCTTCCGCAGTGTTAATCACTTATTGTGGACACGCTGTCCAGCCCCGTTCTCCACACATGGTCTTTATTGCACCCAGTTTTTGAGGAGCTTTAAATTGAAGTTGGTACCTAATTTTGTGTTTTTAGTTAAAATGTCATAATACCCTTTCAGCTATTGTAGTGGTCAGACATTAAATTTGAGTCTCTGTATGGCGGACCCAGATGGTAAAAATCCAGAAACATCAAAATCTTTGTCTACACTTCCAGTTTCTTCATTGACAAAACTTGTATAACTATTATACTAGCAGAAAAAAAGGCCAAAGACCCTTGCAGAAAAGCAGTCAACCAAGAGGAGGTGGAGTTTGCTTGTAATAACTACAACTTACATAAACCGGACATTAGCTTTTGGAAGATTTGCTGATATTGAGTTAGTAAGTAGCTTGTTAACATGCCTCAACATTACCACTGGTCTGCACATTTATGTAGCTACAGTGACTGGGCTCAAGTTGCAATGATGTAAAAACAATCTCTCTGTGACAGAATAGACGAGGGCATGCAATACTTAGAAACTGTGGCTTTTATATCCGGTGGCTGCATGTGTTTGGCAGCATAGTGTAGGGTCATAGCTTTGCATAGCCTAGCCCGGTGAGGTGGTGAGATAGTCACATAAAGCCAGATTAGTCTGTAGCTTGCTTGCAGCTGGGAAGCAGACTTCACTCTCGTGTACAGGGATGCAAACAAGGTTGTCTTTTCGTAGTCTGTCCCCCTCCCTCATCCTGTGATTGAACCTGGAGTTTAGCTATCATGGGAGTCAAGGCTGTCATCTTCTACACTGCAATATTGTAAAAAAAAAAAAAAAAATAGTTTGATGTTATTTGTCGTTGGTTATTTCTCGTTAGCTTTTGTATCACATATGGCTATATATGCTACTAGGTTCCGTAGCTAATGCTAACATCTCGTAGGTAGCGTTAGTTCGTTCACTTGCTGGGCTGATATACAGCCTCATTTCTCTGTGATTTTTTTGATTACCAAGCACAGTTACGATCATTTTGAGATGGAGTAGGATGTGTCTCTGAGTAACATGTAAATGCTTAATGTTTACTTTTGTCATTACCAGTGTTCCTTACTATAAAATAAGACATAGTGGAGCTCTCTATGTGTTTCTGCATAGCTACTGCAGGTGGACTGAACTCATTGGGCTTCGAGGGAGGGGCTACAGGAGGGAGAGAAGTAGTGAGGAAGGGGCAGAGGTGTATTTGATCAAAATCTTTCTCTCTTGCTCTTTTCTTCAAATTTCCCAACTGCAGCTTTAAAGGTCTACTAAATTAGGGGAAATAAACCGCTGTAGACTTGCATTATTGCCTGTAATTCACGAATCCAGCATTTAACTTTCATAATTGTATGTCATACTGGCAAAAAAAAAAAAAAAAGAAGAAACTAGACACTTTGAGACCTCTCCTTAAAACTCGCGAGCGATTGGCTAATCGGCTGTGACGTATGAGAAGTAAGTTGCACCGGAGCTTGTACACAAAATGACTTGTTTGACTCCTCATTTCAACAGCCAATTTGTGAAAGAAAGAAAAGTTATAGTCATCTTATTTGGGACGAATATTTTTATCGATACATTTTCTACATACCCAATGAAATGATTTATCACGAAATGTCCAGATTTTGTGGGTTTTTAACTTTTCCATGAACAAAGCTCTAATCTCATCTGGGATTGCAAAACGAAAAGTTTGCATCGGTCGTAAACGCGTGCACAGTCGTTTTACGCGTTCTTGGATTGTATACTACATAAAATGAGTGCAAATTTTGGACTTCGAACATAGAAGCGACTGAGAAACACGGCAACTTCATACTCGCATGTGTTTATGTTTGGGTTTCGCTTTCGGATATGTGCCATACCGAAGTCCTAGTAGTCCCCGGTGACTAGGATCACGATATCGCCAGTGTTTCAGAAACAAACACAAATGCAAAATTAGAATGTCATCATCAACAACAATGATCAACGATACTAAGTTACTAACAACAACAAAGCAACGTAAACACAAGCTCACTTGTCAGCTCGTCTTCACAGCACTCTTACATAGACATTTACACCGAAGCCGTACAACGGGTCTGGGCCGTGGGCTACCATCGCTGGGCCCGGCTGGGTAGCAGCTGAGCAAGTGGGGAGTAAGCACGAGAACGGATCTAAGAGGTAAGCACTTTGTAAATGCAGATTCAACAGTTCATATATGAATGTAACAAGCTCCACCTATGTATTTGATGAAGATTGCAAATACTTTAACATGCATATATTTGTGAATTTTTTTTCTATTTGTGCATCGAAAATATGCTTATGAATCTTATTTTTTTAATATGTGGATTTTTTTTACTTATATATGGAATGAAACATATTTGTATGTGCATTGAAAATGTATTTGTGTTTTGAGTCATATATATATATATATATGTATAAATCCCAAATACATTTTTTCTGTGAATTTATCTATTTTGAGACCGTTCTAGCTCCATATGCAACTTACTTCTCACACTTCACTGGTCACATGACTACGAGGTCTGTGCAACGACCATTGGTCTATATAGATTAGTGGCAACGACTTCTTTGAGGGGCGTGGCTTCAGACGTACACACCAGCCAAATTTTAGTTTTCAAATAATTATAAAAAGTTACAGAAAGCATTTACAAATGTGTTATCCATATTCATGTGCTACATATGACCCATTTCTTTAAAAAATAGCCAAAAATTGTTCGAATTGAGTAAACCTTTAAACAAAACCTGTCTGGAAATGTGAAGTAGACATAAAGCAGCAAGTGATGCCTCGAACTACAGAAATAGAAGAACAGGAAAGAAATAAAATTTTTGACATCTATCAGTCTGGAAAAAGTTACAACGACATTTCTAAGGCTCTAGGATTCCAGCAAACTATGGTGAGAGTCATTATCTACAAATGGAGAAAACTTGGAGCAGTGGTGAACCTTCCTAGGAGCCGCCGGCCCACTAAAATTCCTCCAAGAGCGATCGACAACTAATCTAGGAGCTCACAAAAGAGCACAGACAAACATCTGAAGAGCTGTAGGCCTTACTTGCCATAGTTAAAGTCAGTGTTCAGCATTCCACAATAAGAGATTGGGGAAAAATTGGCATCCATGGGAGAGCTGCAAAGCGAAAACCACTGAGGAGGAAAAAGAACACGAAAGCTCATCTCACATTTGCAAGAAAGCATTTTGATGACCCTTGAGACTTTTTTGATAATATTCAGCATGCTGATGAGTTACTAGTAGAACGTTTTGGCTGGGATGCACTGATCCACTTTTTTGCCGTTCGGATCTAAGTCCAGTTCTTGAATTTTGATATCTGGCGATACTGATACTATTCTGATACTGTCATAACCTTCATTTGAATGTCCTTTGTCTCTCCTCCCATTCAGCAACTTGTGTGTCTAAGGAGTACCAATGTGAGATAGTGGTTTGTATTTAAAGTTGAACCATCATCTTCAACATTAATCAAGCATTGAGCATGATGTAAAAAAGGTTTTAGCGTGCAAGCTAACATTTGTTTGAAATGTCATTGCATTGGCCTCCAGTAAGTCTATAGCTAACAAATATACGCAAATTTGTTGGCTGGCAAGCATTTCAAGTTCATATGCAATGTGCAATAATGCTGTGGAAAATTAAATTGGCCAGTCATACTGGCAAATAGTAAATGAGTTAATCAATTGCTTGATCACTAATCAAGCAAATTAATCAGGAGTAATCGTGCGTTTAATGATGAGGATTCTGCCTTACCTAACTTAACGTTACCTCCGCGGCACATTTCTGCTTCATTGTGTTGATATTGTCCATACTTACTGTAATTTTATAAGACTTGTTTTTCATAGTGGAATTTACAGATCCTCTTAGAAGTCTACCATGGTGTGAAAAAGATTCAAAATGTCCGGGTTTGTAAAGGTTTTCACCAGGACATGTGAGCTCCTAAGAACCATACCGGGCCATCCCGCACTTTTGGTGAAATTGAGTAGAAGTAGTCAGCATGTGCAGAAAACTGAGATCTACATTTCCTAAATGAGCCAGCCCAATCTACCCACATGGATTGTTAATACAAGCAAACATCTTTTCTGCCACTGTGACTGTACATATGCACTTCACTGCCTAAGCCATAGTGGACCATCCTACAACTTTCCTATAATTCATTGTAAAAATGGTGGCTAGGTATCTGACTGCTAGGGAATTGCTTGCTATGATTGATGATGATGTGAAGTGGAAGATGACAGAGACTTAGGGTTTGACCCAAATTAATCAGATGATGATGGTTCCGCTTCAGAACGAGGTACCTTTCACTTAAAATGAAACAGAAGGGCATCCAAAACCTGCATAAGAAGTGCATGTACATAACATTGCATATCTTGCATTTGTAACATATGCAGTGTTTTTTTGTTGCCAATCTGATGTGCAAACTGCTCAGTATACTTGCCTATAGTATCTATCCAGCAGTTGAAAAAATGATCTCTTGGGACAGAAAAAATCGTTGTCCGTGTAGTGGCACTGACTTAGCTGCCCTATAGATTAATAAATTGTTCTGTCAAGAAAAGATTAAACAAGAACAAAATGTATAGAGGTGGTGCTACCTCTGCTGGGATTGTGGACTCTGGCGCCATCTACTGTTAAGAAAAACAAATGCTGTATGTAGTGATTTGTTTAAACACTTGTTTTTATAGTTCAGTTACTCTGTGTTTGTAAGCGCGCAGTTTTGGGTCAGCGGTCTGCAAAATACACGGCCGCCTTGTTGTTTTGGGTTTCGTTGTATGCCCGAGATTTAGCTGATTAAAGCTAAAGTTTGTCAGGCAGTCGTCTCATATTTTTTGTACAGTCCCTTAGCAAAAAGTAGTATACTTGAAGTTCATTTTATGAAGTATACTTGAGTATAAGAATAAGTATAGCAAGTATACTATGGACCATGTACTTGTAGTGTACTAGAAAGTATACTAATTTAATACTTCTTCGGACTAAATTGGAACAGTTTTAAGTTTATAAAAGGGTACTTTTAAATATATACTTCAAGTTTCAGCAAAGTAAACTGAAAGTACCCATCTAGTTTACATCTAAGTTTTATTCTATACTGCAAGTACACAACAAGTGAACTTTTTAGCATACTGTGAGTGAACTAGTTGTATACTTCTAGCATACTTTTTAATTTATGAAAGTATACATTTAAGTATACTGCAAGTAAACTTACAGATATACTGCTAGTTTATTAGTTGTATACTTCTAGTAAACTTTTCAGTTCATGAAAGTATACTGTGAGGTATACTGCTACGACACTTAAAGAGTGTCATTGGGTGCTCAATGACCACAGTGAGTCAGGACTTTAGGTTCACATTTCATCTGACAGACAACATCTTCATCACTGCGCTGGAGCATAGTGTATTATTCTACCAGAGGGAAGATCCCAATCTACTGACCCACCAACACCTGCTCCAGCAGCAACTGATTTTCCCAAGTGGTCTCCCATCCAAGCTCAAACCAAGCCTACACCTGCTTAGCTTCAACCATACAGCTGGTGCAGGTCAAGTTGTGGTATGGTTGCTAGTTTAGAAACAAGCACAGACATTTCATTGTCACTATGTCAGATAGCACTGAAGTGCGAGTCTTCTTAATCTCATGTTTGAAAATACTGTGTACATTTATCTGTGAATCTGCACATAATGGCCAGCTAGATTGAACTGATATCTCAACTTAAACATAGCAATGTTTGGTACAGGTACAATATGCAGGGCTTTGATGTCCACACTCTTGTTTAAAAATGATTAAATCATTTATTAAACAGAATGTACCATCTTTCAAGTATTACAGCACTGCTACATCTTTTCTTTAGTCGGTCATAATTTTGACTGTGTTACAGAACTCCATTAACCAAAAAACAGCTCATCGGTGTACTCATTTGGAATATTTCATTGACCTTTGCTTGAGTCCTTCAGCCTACTGGTCAGGCTGAAGGCATTGCTAATTAATATTTTATGCATATTTCTGGTTCCATATGAGAGAAAGAGGTATTTTTTTTGTTTTGAATTGGGATTTCAATAAGAGTTGCCATTGCTGTGTTCTTATACTTTGGCATCCAATACAATATTGTTTTTGAAAATTTAATTTATAAAGGAATCAATTTTGTTCTCAATCCTGAGTATGTGTTTCATTGTAAATTCTAATAAGTACCTTCATCTGTAAATTAAAGCAGAATGCACTTATGCATTGTCTACTAGAGTACACGAGGTAACCTCTCGTCTACTTACGTTAAATAATATCTGAATAGCAACAGTAATATATTTTAGAGTGCAATAATCATAAGCTGTGAGTATGATGTTAAGTTAGCTTAAAGAAGACTTTGAAGTATACTTGCAGTTAAAAAAAAACAAAAACAAAAAACTTTTAGCTCCCTGAAAGTTTAAAACTAAATTTAAACTATAGAGGGCTTGAAGTATAGAACTAGTGGACTAGTGGTTTACCAATAAGTTTACTTGCAGTATACTTCAAAGTGTACTTTCATGAACTACACTGAACAAAAATATAAACGCAACACTTCTTATTGTGAGAAATATGACCGTGTTCAGAAGATCATTGTACTTTCACTGAGTGTTGACAGATTGTATGACCATATTGCAATACATTTCGATAAATGATTTAAAAAGACAAACAAGAATCTCGCGATGGCGTGATGATAAAGGGGAAGGGGTCTATTGTCCAAATTTCACGAATCAATATTGGGTATGTCCGCCTTTGGCCTGCTGCACTGCTACACATCTCTGCTGTGTGGACTGTAACAAATGGTCAATGGTGACTTGGGGGACACGTTCCCACTTCTCTTCAAGAGCTGTGCGGAGTTGGCGGCTATTGGCCGAAAATGGGAACCAATGACGAACTTGTTGCTTGTGGACATCCCAAAGATGCTGGAAGAGGGACAAATCCAAGGAATAAGCCAGCCATTCAAGCACACAAATGTTTTCAGGCTCAAGGAATTCTGTGCATATAGGGCGACTTGGGTCTGGCATGGTCATGCTGGATGGTTATTGTTTTGATGGATGAATGGTAGGACGATAGGCAGCAGCATCTCATCGTGAAATCACACTGCATTCAAGTTGCTGTTTACGAACTGCAGTTGGGTGCAATGTCCTTGGAATATTCCCACCCAAACCAGCACTCCACCACCATGTGCCACCGTGCACACCACATTGATGTCAGCATAACGATCCCCTGTCCATCCGCTCTGTGAAGTTGGAAACGTGACTTGTCTGTAAAGAAAACAGTCCTCCATTGTGCCATTGGCCATCAAACGTGTTTATTCACTCAGTCGAACCAACTTTTTCATGGAGCTGAGGAGAGGTCCAATCCACAAAGGGCAAAAGACGTAAAGATATGGACTTCCTGGAGATTATTTTTCACGGTTTTGGCAAAAATGGGGTGATGGTGGGGACCAGCTGTCTCATCTGCAGTGAGAGTTACTGGTCTCAAACGATCACAGAGATGGAGAATCCAGATATGGCGGTCTTGGGTGGGGGTTGTCACACATGGTCGTGATGCATGTGGGCAATGTGCTGTCTTGCCTCATTCCTCAAAAACGTGTTTTATACGATTTATCATTGAAACATGGACATTAAGAGCCCTTTCATCATCCCTGAGAAACATTCCTGCATTGAGCGTGCCAATGACACGCTCCCTGATGGCTCGAGTCATTGATGGCAGTTTGAACAATGGCAGAACTGGGACTTTTGAGGTGGCCTTTTATTGACCAGAGTACAGGATGTGCCTGGGCTGGCTGTACCTGATTTCAGTAGCTCTGGATCAGGCCCCACCTGTCTGACAGACCAATTTTGACAAAGGGCATGAACTTGACAATGATATGGAGAAGGTGACTGAAATGCACACAGACCAGCGGCACACAACCTTGGTCACATAAATAAACCCAACTAAGCCAACCTCAGAAATAATTATGCGGAATATTGAAAGGACTAAACTGTTGCATTTATATTTTTGTTCAGTATAAGAAGT
This sequence comes from Gymnothorax javanicus, assembly GCA_029692085.1. Lineage (NCBI taxonomy): Eukaryota > Metazoa > Chordata > Actinopteri > Anguilliformes > Muraenidae > Gymnothorax > Gymnothorax javanicus. The sequence goes on from CM056193.1 coordinate 110,522,678, forward strand.
TGGCTTGAAGTATATAACAAGTAAAGTTGTAGTACATCTGAATTTACTTTCAGTATACTTTAAAGTATACTTTTATAAACTAGAAATTGTGCTATAAGTATATAACTAGTGAACTAATAGTTCATCTTTAAGTTTACTAGCAGTATACTGTACAGTATACTTTCTTGAACTGAAAAGTTTGCTAGAAGTATATAACTAATAAACTAGCAGCATATCTGTAAGTTTACTTGCAGTATTCTGCAAATTATACTTCTATAAACTAGAAATTGTGCTATAAGTATATAACTAGTGAACTAATAGTTCATCTTTAAGTTTACTAGCAGCATACTTCACAGTATACTTTCATGAACTGAAAAGTTTACTAGAAGTATATAACTAATAAACCAGCAGTATGTCTGTAAGTTTACTAGCAGTATACTGCAAATTATACTTTTTTAAACTAGAAATTGTGCTAGAAGTATATAACTAGTATATCTTTAAGTTTACTAGCAGTATACTTCAAGGTATACTTTCATGAACTGAAAAGTTTACTAGAATTATATAACTAATAAACTAGCAGTAGGTATATCTGTAATTTTACTTGAGGTATACTTTAATGTATACTTTCATTAATTGAAAAGTATGCTAGAGGTATACAACAAGTTAAGTCGCAGGATACTTAGAAGTTCATTTATAGTGTACTTGCAGTACAAAATAAAACTTAAATGTAAACTAGATGGGTACTTTACGTTTATGTTGCTTAAACTTGAAGTATACTTTTTTTTTTGTAAGGGTATGTATCAAGTCTGTCAATACTGGAATAACTGTCAAATTTGTTCTCAAAATCAGACAAATCTTTATCTTTTTCTGTGTGGGTTAATGACACTGCATAAAAATCAAGTTCAGCTCCACCCATGTGCTATTTACTCTACTATGCTGCCCCAAAGCTGACTTGTTACTGCAAACGCACATGTGGAATATGTAAGTCCATGAGATAGTAAAAACTGAGTAAAAATATACAGTGCCTGACAAAAGTCTTGTCACTTATCCAAGTTGTCGGAACAACAAATAATAACCTGACTTGTAGTTGATCAATTGGAATCAAAAATGGCTTATATGAAAGGCAAAGCCCTCTAGATTATGCAAAATATACCAAAATAGAGTTTTGTGTCATTGATTGAGTTTTATAATTTAATTTGTACAGAAAGGTCAGATTTTGCTTGGACAAAAGTCTTGTCGCATTGAAAAAAAATGTGGAAATTATACATACACTTTATTTTGAATACACAAATATGCCACTATAATATCAGAACATAAAGCCATGGTGCCTTGGAAAAAAGAATTAATATTGCGTATGACTCCCATGAGCTTGGAGGACTGCATCCATACGTCTTGGCAATGACTGAGATAACTTGATGATGAAATCATCTGGAATGGTATAGAAAGCAGTCTTGCTGGACTCCCAGAGTTCATCAAGATTCTATGGTTTCATCTTCCAAGCCTCCTCCTTCATCTTACCCCTGAAATGCTCAATAATGTTCATGTCAGGTGACTGGGTTGGCCAATCCTGGAGTACCTTCACCTTCTTCGCTTTCAGGAACTGTGACATGGAGGCAGAAGAATGAGAAGGAGCAGCAGTATAAGTAGGGCAGCAAGAACTTCTTGATATTTCAGGCTGTTGATGTTGCCATCCACTCTGCAGATCTTTCTCACACCCCCATGCTGGATGTAACAACAAACCATGATTTTTCCTCCACCAAACATGATTGTTTTCTCGGAGAATCTTGGGTCCATGAGGGTTCCAACAGGTCTTTTACGGCGACTGGCATGCAGTTCAATGGATGATTCACCAGAAAAATAAACTTTCAGCCACTTTTCCAGTATCAATCCTTTCTGTGAGCTGTGGGCCTTGGCAAACGCAATGCAGGTTTTTTGTTTTCTGTTTAATGCAGACTTCTGTGTACTAATTTGGCTATGAAAACCATTTTGAGGGAGAATTTGACTAACCCTTCTTGCAGATACCGGGATTTTTGGTGACATTTCCTCATGTAGCTTCGCTGTAGTTGAAGAAGGGCTAGCTTTGTACAGTTGAAGCAACAAACAGTCCTTTCAAACAGTTGTCATACCGGGGTCTGTCTGACCTGCGCTTGCCATGAACGTCACCAGTTTCTTCAAATCTTTTTCTCATCCCCTCCACTTGACATTTGGATACATTAAAGATGTCTGCCACCTCAGCAGCAGACTCAGTCTTCAGGCTCTTGATGATCAGCACTTTGGTCTGTGGTTGAATCTTTGGTATGTTGTCAGAGGTCTAGTCGCACCTCATATGAAAGTCTGGTGTGCTGGGGTTATTTCTATACACATCTGGGAATGTGTTAATTACAGTATTTGTCATAAGTTAAACTCTAATCTGCAATTTGTTGCATCATCTGAAGAGACGACAAGACTTTTGTCCAAGCAAAAACAGATGTTATGGGCTTAGCCAAGCTGTGAACATCAGAACACTTTTTGACGGTTTCATTTTGCACCAAATTATTAATGTGAAAGCCCTTGACATTAAAATGGACCATTTATTGTAACAATTGATTGATTAGAAATAAAGTTATATGCTATTTTTAGTTACTATGTCCTTATGCGACAAGACTTTTGTCAGGCACTGTAGTGCAGTATACATCAAAGCCAATATGTTTGGTAAAAATATTATAATGTGCTTATTCTTTTGATAGTAGCCTAACTGCAAGCCGGTATACTTGAACATTAGGCATGAATATTTTAATACTTTATTATACTTTTCTTGAGTATATCTCAATCAAAAGTTTAGGTACAAGTATTAGCCAAATATACTTTGATTTTTCTGTGTACTTTTCAGTATAAGCTAAGCATACTTAAGTATTACTTTGCTAAGTATATCTCTGATAAGTACATCAAAAGTAAACTGTGTTATGTATGAGTATTTTATGTAAAGCACTGTATATCATTTGTAAATGGAGATTTGTTACATGCTGTTTCTGCTGCCTTGCTGGTCAGCTAATTATTTTGTTCTTCAGCACCCTCTGGTGGTGTGTCTGTAGCAAAACATGATCTGACGTAATATCACTTCTTTGTAATAGACTAGTACTTTCTAGAAGCTTCTGGCATCTTCCTGCTTGGAGGGGGCGGGATTACCCAGGAATCCTGTAGATCTTTCCAGAATGTTCCTAGTCTATATAAATCCTGTGATTTTGGTCAGTAGGAGTAGAGTTTTTGTTTTGGCAACAGAGTTACATAGTGGCATTAGAGTGTTATTATAAGATTAAACAGTGGATTATTTGTAGAAATTTTTTTTTTAATCAGTGAAGAATAAATTTGTTTAAGTTGTCATTGCTGGTTTTCTTTGTTGTGATTTTTAAGTCATAACAAATTGGAGGTTCCACCGAGATAAACCATTCATTGGATCAACCATTGGATTCACCAAAGATTAAAGCTGATCTATCATTTTTAAATCTTGTGACTATTTGAAAAGCCAGCAATCATGACTTTTGACAGCAATCATGACTTTTGATGTTGAAAATTTTTTGAAAACTCCAACCCAGGAATCAATTGTGCTGGCAAAGAAGAAGGACTTGCTGCAAATAGCCTCAACCCTTGGATTATCTGATGTGAAATCATCAATGAAGAAACAAGAAATATTGAACATTTTGGTTCAACATTTCATCGATGAAGATATCTTTGGGGAAGAAGCAGCAGAATTGATTAAAGATGTGGAAGAGCCTGAAACAGAGCTGCAAAGACTTGAATTTCAGCTACGCCTGAAAGAACTGGAAGAGAAAAGGTTGGAGAGGGAGAGAGAACTGGAAGAAAGAAGGTTGGAGAAGGAGAGAGAACTGGAGGAAAGAAGGTTGGAGAAGGAGAGAGAACTGGAAGAAAGAAGGTTGGAGAAGGAGAGAGAACCAGAAGAAAGAAGATTGGAGAAAGAACTAGAAGAAAAAAGGATGCAGTACGAATTGGAAATGAAGAAAATAGAATCAGGTACTGTTACAAAATCTTTTGGACTTTCTGATCATTTTGATGTGGTTAAACACATCAGACGTGTTCCTCCCTTCCTAGAAAATGATGTAGACCAATACTTTACCCATTTTGAAAAAATTGCTGAAAATTTGAAATGGCCAAAAGAGCATTGGACAATGATGTTACAAAGTGTTCTTACTGATAAAGCTAGGAAAATCTATAACCAGTTATCTGTCCAACAGTGTTCTGATTATGATTTTGTCAAATCTGCCATTCTGAAGGGTTATGAATTGGTCCCCGAGGCTTACAGGCAAAAATGTAGGAATTCTAGCAAGGAAGCCTGTCAAACTCATGTTGAATTTAGCAGGTTGAAGGAACAGTTGTTTGATCAGTGGTATAATTCCATGAAAGTTGAAAAAGATTTTGACAGAATGAGGCAACTTATTTTGGTTGAGGAATTCAAAAGGTGTATCCAGCCTGATATCAAGACTTTCCTTGAGGAGCAACAAGCCATTACTTTGCAAGATGTTTCTGTGAGGATACGCTCAGGAACCAGACGCGAGAACCAAGCAATGCAGTAGATGAGTTTATTAAGCGAGGGGGGAAACCCCCGCAGGGCAGAAGGCAAAGGTACAAAGTCCACAATCCAAAAATCACAATCCAGTAGGGCAAAAACAGAGTCGAAAACCAGGGCAGCAAACACAGTATTCGTGGTCGGGCAAAAAGGGTTCGAAAACAGATGCAGACAAAAGTACAAAAGAGCAGAGCCAAAAATCGTGAGTCGGGCGGTCCAGTCAGAAGATTAACACTATGAGTACAAGGCGAAAGATAGCAGCACAGGTAAACAAGAGGAAACGTTCTGACGGGGAACTGCAGTGAGAAGACAGCTTAAATACACTCAAGGGAAGTCACATGCTATGATTAGGATCAGGTGATGAGGATCAGACTAATTACAAAGGAGGGAACATGAGGGAGAACCTAATCACATGAAATTGGCAAAAGCCAAAACGCGGACAGGGAACACGAAACAACCTATGACAAAACATACAGCTCCGGTTAGGGAGTTCTAATGTGCACAGATAATGAGAGGTAGGACAGAGTGGAGCAGGTGCAGAGGATCTGCTGAATTGCAGCAAAGACTAAGTGCAGGCAAGAGGCGGAGACTAGAACAGGGCGAGTGCTGAGAGCTTGTTAATCAATTAGTAAGTGCAGCTATACAATCCCTAGTGCTCGTTAGTAAGTTAGTATTATATACAATGTTAGTTTGGGTTAGTAACTTTAACGAAAACAACAAACTGTTAGTATTGGTTGGTAATATAGAAAAGAGAGGCGAAGGAAGCAAACGAGATTGGAAGGAATGTTTGAAACCCAGAAACCATGAAATCACCTAAGCATGTGACACGCAGGACTGGGGAGAAGCTGTAACTTAACAAGAGACCAGACAGGGGAGACAAAGTGCAATGCAGGGCATGAACAAAGACATGGACCGGAATCTAACAGAATAGTGGATTGGGAATGGCAAAAACGAAAAACATGGCAAAGTACAAAAAACAAAACCGAACATGGCAAAACCTAACAGACATAATCATAAACATAACAGGGAGTGGCAGAATCATAACAAACATGGCAGAATCATGACAGAACAGATTAGAATCATAACAGTTTCCACCCTAGCTGATAGTTATGCATTGACTCATTAGTCTTCTTTTGTCCAAAAATCCACTTTTTCTAAGTTTCAAAGCAAGTCTCAGTCCAAGACTTCTTCTAATAACACTTCTAATCATTCCAAGGCCACTTCTGAGAGATAACCTTCCGGTGAGAACCAATCCTCTGATTCTTTACCTTCTGTGTCTTGCCAATACTGCAAAAAGCAAGGTCACCTTATTTCTGAGTGTTATGTTCTCAAGAAAAAACAACAACGGGAAGAAACCAAGCCAACTGCTTTCACTAAGAGAGAATCTCTTGTATCAAAGGTCAGTTCGTCTGATCTTCTACCCTCTGTGTCTGATTCAGTTATGGAGGGTTTTGAGCAATTCGTCACCGATGGTTCTGTCTCACTTTCACATGATTTTTCCTCATCTGCTCCTGTTCGAATTCTAAGGGATACTGGGTCTTCCCAATCTCTTATTCTTGCAGATATTCTGCCTTTTTCGGACAAGTCGTTTACTCAGGCTAATGTCCTTATTCAAGGAGTAGAATGTGGTTTTACAAGTGTACCTCTCCATAGTGTTCATCTCAAATCAGACTTGGTCTCTGGACCTGTTACTGTTGGTGTTAGGTCTTCTCTTCCTTTCAAAGGTGTTCATTTGCTTCTTGGTAATGATCTTGCTGGGGATAAGGTTGTGCCCTACCCTGTTGTAACTGACACTCCTTTGATTGATCAAGAATCTGACACTATAGAGGAGGAAATTCCAGACCTCTATCCTTCATGTGCAGTTACTCGTTCTATGGCTAAAAAGGCTATTCAAGATGATGCTGACCTGGACTTCAACCTGGCTGATACCTTCATTGGGCAGTCTTTTCATCAGGAACTTTCCAGTCCTGAGATGTCTGGGAAATCTTCAGACTTGTCCTTGTCAGGTCATTCTAATGACATTCTGTCTCGGAAACAACTTATTCAGGAGCAACAACAAGCTTGTGATCTAGCGCATCTTCTACCACAGGCTGCAAGTGAACAATAGGCTACTCAAGTGCCTGTCTGTTTTTACTACAAAAATGGTGTGCTTATGAGAAAGTGGCGTCCACCTGATGTTTCTGCAGATGAAGAGTGGATGATCACCCATCAAATTGTTCTTCCAAAGTCTTATCGTCAAGAAACTCTTAGTCTGGCCCATGACAATCCTATGTCAGGTCATTTTGGTATCAAGAAGACCCTTCAACGTGTCAGGAATCATTCCTTCTGGCCTTCCATGAGGTCCGCTGTACAGGAGTAGTGCAAATCCTGTCACACTTGTCAAATTGTTGGGAAGCCGAACCAGAATATTCCAAAGGCTCGACTTAAGCCCATTCCCGCTTTTGAAGAACCTTTCAGTCGGATCATCATTGACTGTGTTGGACCATTGCCCAAGACTAGATCTGGTTGTGAGTACTTACTGACTATCATGTGTGCTTCCACCCGGTTTCCTGAGGCAATTCCACTTCGTAATATCAAGGCGAAGACTATCATCAAGGCTCTTACCAAGTTTTTCTGCTTTGTTGGTCTTCCTAAGTCTATTCAGTCTGATCAAGGGTCAAATTTCATGTCTGGCATATTTCAACAAGTTATGCATGAGCTTGGTATTAAACAATACAGGTCATCAGCTTACCATCCTGAGAGTCAAGGTGCTTTGGAGAGGTTCCATCAAACTCTGAAGAACATGATGAGGACCTACTGCCTTGACACAGAGAAAGACTGGGATGAAGGTGTCCATCTTCTTCTGTTTGCTGCCCATGAAGCTGTTCAGGAGTCTCTTGGGTTCAGTCCTTTTGAGCTTGTTTTTGGGCATACAGTCCGTGGACCTCTGAAGCTTCTGAAGGAAAAGTTGCTGGCCGAAGATGATGTCCCAATGAACTTGCTTCAGTATGTCTCTGACTTCCATAATCGTCTCTCTAAGGCTTGTGACTTTGCTAAGTTTAATCTCAAAGAGGCTCAGGGCAAAATGAAAGCCAGATATGACCTTCATTCCTAAGAAGTTTTAAAACCGGTGACAAAGTCCTTGCGCTTTTGCCAGTTCCTGGAAACCCTCTAAGAGCCCGATATTTCGGCCCTTACACTGTCCTCAAAAAGGTCAGTGATCTAAATTACGTCATTTTAACTCCTGGAAGGAGGAAACAAAAACAAATGTGTCACATCAACATGCTGAAAGAATACATTGACAGAGACACTCAGCAAAAGCCAGTCAATGTGGTAAATACAATTGAACTGGAAAATTCTGAAGAAGATTGTGACTGCCCCTTGGAAAATGAACCTGATCCAGCCAAACTTGAAAATTCAGACATTCTTCAAAATATTGACAGCAAGTTGTCCCACCTGGACCCTTTTCAACAACAACAGCTAAAGCAGCTCATATTTGAATATAGTCACATATTCCCTGAGGTTCCATCAAGGACTGATATGGTTTACCATGATGTCATCCTACAAGATGATGCCAAGCCTGTAAAACAGCATCCTGACAGAATGAATCCAGAGAAGCAGAAATACCTTAAACAAGAAGTCAAATACCTGCTTGAAAATGACTTTGTTGAACCAAGTAACAGTGACTGGAATTCTCCATGCATCCCAGTTCCGAAACCCAATGGAACATATAGAATGGTGACGGACTACAGGAAAGCGAACGCTCTATCAAAAACGGACTCATATCCTATTCCCAGGATTGATGACTGCACCAAAGTATGTCACCAAATTTGATCTCCTCAAGGGCTTCTGGCAGATCCCTCTAACAGACTGAGCAAAGGAGATCTCTGCCTTCGTCACACCAGATGGATTATACCAATACAAGGTCATGCCCTTTGGAATGAAAAATTCTCCGGCCACCTTCCAACGTCTGGTAAACAGAGTGATTTCTGGACCACCAGGATGTGAGGCCTATATTGATAACATTATCATCACCAGCAACAGCTTCCAAGAGCACCTCACCTACATCAGAAACTTCTTTCAGAGAGTGAGTGATGTCAAGCTGACTATCAACCTTGTTAAAAGTGACTTTTGTAAAGCTACAGTTGTTTACTTAGGTCATATTGTAGGACAGGGTCAAGTCAAACCAATTGATGCAAAAGTAAAAGTTATCACTTAATTTCCTGAGCCTACAACTAAAAGACAACTAATGAGATTTCGAGGGATGGCTGGCTACTACAGAAAATTCTGTAAAAATTTCTCCATTTCTGAACCTTTGACAAATTTACTGAAGAAAAATGCAAACTTTGTTTGGGATAAAAAATGTCAAAATTCCTTTGACCAACTGAAAGCTATACTCAAAAAATGCACCAGTTCTCTTATCTCCTAATTTCAAAAAGGAGTTCAAGTTGGCTGTTGATGCCAGTGATATTGGTGCAGGCGCAGTTTAACTGCAAGAAGACACTGATGGAGTAGATTGTCCTGTTTGTTACTTTTCCAAAAAGTTTGATAAACATCAGAAAAACTATTCAACAATTGAAAAAGAATGTTTGGCACTTGTTTTGGCTTTACAACATTTTGAGGTCTATTTGACTTGTTCAGCTACTTCCATAAAGGTCTTCAATGATCACAATCCCCTCACATTCTTGCATAAGATCAAAAACAAGAATCAAAGATTACTAAGATGGAGTTTACTTTTGCAAGAGTATGATTTGGATATTTCTCACATCAGGGGAAAAGATAATGTTATCCCAGGTACACTTTCACGCATGTAATTTTATTTCTTTATTTGATTGTGAAAAATGTAAATTTTACTTCTCTATTTGATTGTGAAAATTGCACTGGTTGTTACGCATATTATTGTTATAATGATCAATGATACATTTTGTGTCAAGTTCAAGATGATACTGATTGTAAAGCTGTGTTAATTTTAACAAAAGAAAGCTTTTAGCAAACCTTTCTTTTCTTAAAGAGGGGAGGTGTTATGTATGAGTATTTTATGTAAAGCACTGTATATCATTTGTAAATGGAGATTTGTTACATGCTGTTTTTGCTGCCTTGCTGGTCAGTTATTTATTTTGTTCTTCAGCACCCTCTGGTGGTGTGTCCGTAGCAAAATATGATCTGACGTAATATCACTTCTTTGTAATAGACTAGTGCTTTCTAGAAGCTTCTGGCATCTTCCTGCCTGGAGGGGGAGGGATTACCCAGGAATCCTGTAGATCTTTCCAGAATGTTACTAGTCTATATAAATGCTGTGATTTTGGTCAGTAGGAGCAGAGTTTTTGTTTTGGCAACAGAGTTACATAGTGGCATTAGAGTATTATTATAAGATTAAACAGTGGATTGTTTGTAGAAGTTTTTTTTTATTCAGTGAAGAATAAATTTGTTTATGTTGTCATTGCTGGTTTTCTTTGTTGTGATTTTCAAGTCATAACAACTGAAAGTATACTCTCATATTCTTAGTTTAGAAGAAGTATACTTATAGCACACTTGAATAAACTTCTTTTATGTAAGGGGTCCTCTGTAGTAACCACTTCAGCTATAGTGAGTCAATCGTATCCCAATTAGTAGTGAAGAAAAATCAGTTTTTTGAAGCAAAAATTTGTCATGTTATTGATACTATGTCATTCTACTATTAATTACAGTCATCACATATCAAAAACATGTGGTTCCCTACCTTGGATTAACGCGTAGATTCATCCATCTACAAATTCAGCGCACTCTTATATTTCGCTGAGTCAGTGACTGTGTTTACAAGGTCTTTAGTATCCCGGCTTTGATTGGGTTTTTTAAGCATCCCATTTTTGTGTTTGTGCATGTAAACACCATATCCCAAATTCAGAAACCGGGTTATGCCCTTATCCCGGTTTTACCACCTGGAGTACTCCAATAGAAGCCGGGATACTGGAGCATGTATACGCCTTATCCCGGTCTCTGAGGGCTGCCCACCATGTGCGCAGGTGCCAGAGTGACGCAGCAGATAAGATGCAGTGATCAGAAAATGGGTTACTGGTATTTATCATGTATACAGGGATATGAATAACCAGGTTCCTCTGTTTTCTCTTTGTTCCATGTAAACATCATATCCCGGATATGCTCAAAGCCGGGATAAACCTCAAAACTGGGATACTAAAGACCTTGTAAACACAGTCACTGTTTCCCAAACTTCTCCTGGAGTACTCCTTGTCCTACATCCTTTAGATCTCTCCCTGCTCCAGCACAGGTGATTCAAATGTTCAGGTCGTTATTAATCCCTAAAGCTGCATGATAAGCTAATCATTTGAATCACCTGAGCTGGAGTAGGGAGAGATCTAAAGCATACAGGACAAGGGGTACGCCAGGAGAGGTTTGAGAAACACTGCCCTAAGTACTCATGTTGATAGCCAATCACTCAATTATTTACTTAGGCTCATCTGCATAACGCACACTTACAACCCTATTTTAACAATCTAAATGCTTAGTCTGAAGTGTGTGGCGCAAGTGCCTTTAGGGCGTGTCCAAAACAATTTTTGCTAGTTTAATGGCGGGTTATCAGGGCGCAGTGCAAGGCACAAGGTTCAAAGGGGGTCGTACTTAATCTCTAAATTAATCATAGGCGTGTTTTTTTTTTTTTTTTGGCGTAACACAAAATAAGCCAATCAGAGTGTCATCTCCCATGTCCTTTAAAAGCCAGATGCCCCAGCACCTTAGCGATTTGCTTTGAAAGCACTTGCCTGGTAGCAGGGAAAAAAAGAAACAAAAAAAAACAAAGTGTAAGCTGCAGATGAAAGGGTCATCTGACATGTTTCTTATAAGATTCCAGATAGGATAAATTTTCCACAGTAACTGAAAGACATTGATTGGACAATCAGAAAAATACATAAACCTTTGCATAACAGTAAGGTAGGTTGTATTCTCTTAACGTTATACACAGTCGCGCAGCGGATTGACGCAATTTCAAAGGAAAAAAGACTCCCAAAACCGGCCTGACGTTTTCAGTTGCATTTACAGGATTTAAATGAGATAAGGACTTGGTAAATGGGAATTATTCCGAATGAAACAGAACTGGAGTGTTCCTTCTACTCGATACATCTGCGTCTGTGGAGGAGGGATTCAATAAAAGAAAGGTTTTTGTTCATTTTATGAGTAAGTGCAATTTTATATTTTTTAACATGTGGCTAGCAGGCTAGCTGCTTTTTTTATTCTTGGTTTACCATAGCCATGATAATCACAGAGCTTGTTTGCCACTTTGGTTAGGAAGAGTAATTGTTAGTCTTTGATAAAATATCTACTGCATGTGGTGACAATTTTTATTTTTCCTGACAGTGGAATTTCTGTTCTGTTATAATAAGTATATTTTAGATATTACTGAGTTAGTGAGTTATGTCCAAAACAATTTTTGCTAGTTTAATGGCGGGTTATCAGGGCGCAGTGCAAGGCACAAGGTTCAAAGGGGTCGATTTAATCTCTAAATTAATCATAGGCGTGTTTTTTTTTTTTTTTTTTAATAACACAAAATAAGCCAATCAGAGTGTCATCTCCCATGTCCTTTAAAAGCCAGATGCCCCAGCACCTTAGCGATTTGCTTTGAAAGCACTTGCCTGGTAGCAGGGAAAAAAAGAAACAAAAAAAAACAAAGTGTAAGCTGCAGATGAAAGGGTCTGCGAAGCGCACGAGACGAGAAATCCATAACTTAAAGGTAATGATATTTTTGACATAATTTAATAGATATGACCAAAACAAATAGGAATAAATAAATATGTTCTCCGAGAACCTTGAAATCCCCTGCAAATGCGACCCGCAAAAACTCCCTGCGCCATTTAAAATACCTCATTAGTATTCATAAGTATGCAAAAATGATGTTATGCGAAAGCGGATGTGCGCGGTTGACACAGAAATGATGAGGAGTTGGCCACCAGCAAAATAGTGGCCAAAGAAATATTTGACTGATTCATGCTGTAAAAGTGCTGGAAAATAGCCTGGCATCCAGACATATTAAGTGCTGGTCGCTCCCAACGGTCACTGACCGATATCAGTCTGGCCTCAGTCGTATAGGCCAGCGTTTCTTACATGACTAATGAACTGGATATATAAATATTCATGTTTTCTGCTCTTGGCTGATTGGGTGACCTTTTGGTGAGAACCACCAATCGCGCGGTGCCATTTGCAGAATGAATGCTGACCGGGTTATCCATCATCTTGTTGTCAGAAGTGGTAGCTAAGTAGGCGAGCATTTAAATGTAGGGATATACAAGTATCTATCTTATATCTGCGTGTTGCGTGTATATTACCTTTTACTTTGCTACATCAGGCATTTTACAACACAACTAACGGCTGTACTCAGTATTACGAATATGAGTTAGCTGGCCAGCTACGGCATTCGTGAATGTTATTTGACATGAGCTTAAAAATTAGATTGTGGCTTGCTTGCGTTTACTCTTGGAGTGGTTGTTAGGTTTTGAACAGGATAATGTTTGGCCATATCTGCATTTTGTTCATTTCAGTGGGATTCCCCGGTATAATGAAGGCTAAATTAAATAATACTCAAATTACATAACGTATTTCACTGTAATTGGCATTAGCTATAGCTCAAAGGGCATGATTGCATCAGCTAGATTAAAGTGATACTCCACCCAAAAACTATAATTTGTTTATCAATTACTCACTATTAGATGTCTTGAACGGACAAAGTTGTTTTGCACCTGGCGCAACTTTATGGCCACTGGAGAGTTTTGAAAAATTATCCAAATTCCTTTTTTGCTGGAAGCAAATGGGGTCACCCAGTAGCAATGGGAAAACTCCACAAAACGTCCGTTGACGAACTTTCAAACCATCGTCCAACACATCGTCCAGTATAATCCAAGTCTGCTTTGTCCAATCGTATCCTCAGAACTCTAGAAACATGGTTATTTTTTGCTAAAAATAATAAAATACCACAGTTATGCTTCAAGTAAGCTCGCGCATTCAATTGAAGTCCCGCCTCCCAGCCCGTTCATTGCCCAGGGACTCTGCTGCCACTCAGATGAATACTCGTGTAAACACGAGCCGGGAGGCGGGACTTCCGTTGAATACGCGAGCTTACTTGAAGCATAACTGCGGTATTTTATTATTAAAACTGACACGCTCAAAATTATTTTACTCATAACCTGATGTTAAAAATCATCATAGTGAATTTCCAGGGCTGCATTTGAACTTTACTTTACATTACAACTTGTGGATAAAACAAGCAAACGAAAAAACAACAGATATTAATTTAGAGTCACGGGTAAAACAGTAATTACGCGCTAGTGGGGAATGACCGACAGAAATTAAAACCAGCCAGAAAAACAGCATGCGAGCAAGTGATGAAAATTATGTTATTTTGATTACTCTACTGTAACCCCTTGAATAATATCCAACAAGAGTGAAAAAAACTTGCTTCCGATTGGCTGACGATTGAAGGTCAAATCAGATACACGGAAGAAATTTGAAATTCGGATTAACTGTAGATGGGGACAATGTCTCTGTTGCTTTTGCTGCTACTGAAAGGGTCTTTTTTGGCCACTTCGTTTTTCAGCCGAATTGTAAATAATAATGACATTTCAATTGAAATGCAGCGTTTTGTATTTGATTATAGAAGCGGGACAGATGTGTTGCAGGTACTGTATGAATGAATCAGGTCGGATTCAAAATAGATTTTCTCAGTTAACTGCGGACAATAGGTTGTCCCATGCACGACTTATCCAAAGATCTGAAGCGCATTTTCAGCACTTCAAACATTCATTCTATTTCTGTTTCTGTTTTGTGTGATGGAAGGAAAATCCACGCGCTGTTTTAGACGATGTGTCATGTAATGATTGTCCCCGAACAGCCTCCAAAGGAGAGATTATCTGGAGAACAGCAAGAATGACGGAGCTCGCCAACATCAAGAAGTCGTGGTTTTATCCAGAGGAATTTGCAAATTTCTTCATGCATAACTGCACATGCTGAATCGCATATTACCTGATGGAACCGGTTCACTGACAAATTAAATAGCCTGTATCACAGCATGCCCTGGTGTGTGTGTGGACGTCGGTCACACTAACTGTTCGGACTTGCATTTTTGAAATATCTTGACAAAAATCTTTCACATCGTAATCTCTGTAGTTTCAATCGGTTGCATGTGCGGCTGCGCGTGGGTATTATGTAACAAGCAGAGTGTACTTGCATTGTGAACTCACCTGCAAACATGCATAATACTTTCTGAATATGTGCCCTGAAATTGGCAGTCAAAAACTGACCCTTGACTTTAGACCAGGATTTTGTTGGTCAATAGCGCGATCGCTTTTTGCAGTGTAAAGATAGCGATGCGCTTGACCACGCCTCATTTTAAGACCAACACGCCCAGGGGTGCTCAATTTGGCACAAATGCATTCCCTACTTAGGCAGACTGGATGCTGGGCGGGTTAATGGTATTTGCGTCAGTCAGAAAGTAGCAAATAGACAGGCTTTACACTTCCCGCTGGGTGTAAGAGGCCTTAGAGTTCACGCCCTCGTGAAACTTCCCCGTTAATAATGTATTGATTGACATGTTTCTTATAAGATTCCAGATAGGATAAATTTTCCACAGTAACTGAAAGACATTGATTGGACAATCAGAAAAATACATAAACCTTTGCATAACAGTAAGGTAGGTTGTATTCTCTTAACGTTATACACAGTCGCGCAGCGGAAATTGACGCAATTTCAAAGGAAAAAAGACTCCCAAAACCGGCCTGACGTTTTCAGTTGCATTTACAGGATTTAAATGAGATAAGGACTTGGTAAATGGGAATTATTCCGAATGAAACAGAACTGGAGTGTTCCTTCTACTCGATACATCTGCGTCTGTGGAGGAGGGATTCAATAAAGAAAGGTTTTTGTTCATTTTATGAGTAAGTGCAATTTTATATTTTTTTAACATGTGGCTAGCAGGCTAGCTGCTTTTTATTCTTGGTTTACCATAGCCATGATAATCACAGAGCTTGTTTGCCACTTTGGTTAGGAAGAGTAATTGTTAGTCTTTGATAAAATATCTACTGCATGTGGTGACAATTTTTATTTTTCCTGACAGTGGAATTTCTGTTCTGTTATAATAAGTATATTTTAGATATTACTGAGTTAGTGAGTTATACTTGTTCCTTATAAGGTGTGGAGAGTGTTTATATAAGGTCGCAAGCTCAGAAGTGGGATCTGCTAGCTTTTCATTGCAGGGTGTATGTTCTGACCGTTAAATAAGCGGTTCCGTAGAGGCTAAACCTAATGCTTAAAGCCCCTGAGAGGTTGCTGCCCGGGTGGACCTGATTGACACACTTGGTTTTGCGTTTGTAAATGAAGTAGAGTCCGACAAAAACTGCTGTGCAGATACTCGGTCCATTTATTTTCCCGATGTCCGTTAATGTTTACTCAAACAGACTGCGCTCCAATAAACACATGAACAAACTGACTGCAGCACACTCGCTGCCTCAGTTGCCAGTGTAGAAAAGTGATCAAAAACTGTTTGCCTTCTGGGCAACAACACCTAACTAACAACAGATAGGTTCCTACCTAAAAACAGTTGGTTCCCATAGAAAGGGGAGGAGCACCAGCCTAACCCCAATTAACCACAAATTGGCTCCTACAACACCGTCCCCTGATTGTTAGGGCACAACAATTCAAATCAAAGAAAACACAGGAGCAAATTTGTAAACCCATTACCAATCATAAACCCAATATCAACATAAAAATGCAAATTAGCACACCTCTTGTACCAAACATAACTTAGTCACTGGTCTTTTTATAACGTTTTGGTTTACAGCATGACAGAACGCACCAGGCCACTTTCATCTGGAAAAACCTCCAACACTGCCCAGAGGCCAGGAACCACGTGGAGCTGAAGGATCCATGATCATCACCAGGTCTTGGATCATCAAACATCTTTTCCTTTGGTTCCACTTCTGTCTCCCTTGTAGCAAGGGCAAGTACTCCCGAATCCATCGCTTCCAAAATTAATCAGAAATGTACTGAATCTGTCTTCAGCTGCGTTTTACGTACATATCAGATGGATCAAAAAGCCCAGGTGGCAAAGCTGGTTTTCCCTTTAACAAAAGAAGATGATTTGGGGTTAAAGGTTCCAAGTCATTCGGATCATTAGACAGCCTGGTGATTGGATGATCATTTAGAATAGATTCCACTTCACACATGATGGCATGGAGTCCATCATCATCCAATACTTGCTGGTTCAAGACTGAATTGAGAATGCGCTGTACTGAACGTATCCACCAGCTGGATTAAGAGCTCCTTGAATTTGCACGTGATCCAATGTAGCGAGAGCCTCTCTCAGTTCCCATTCTGCTCCATGAAAATTGGATCCATTGTCAGACTTGATACGGATCACCTGGCCTCTCCTGCTGATGAACCACCGTAGAGCATTTATACATGCATCATTCTCCAGAGAGCTTGTCACCGCCAGATGGACTGCTCTACTTGCTAAGCAGGTAAATGCTACTCCATACATCTTGTACATTGTTCTGCCCTTTTTTATTTCCAGAGGTCCAAAATAGTCAACTCCAGCATTTGTGAATGGAGGCAAATCTGGGACAATTCACTCCTTGGGAAGATCAGCCATTTTTTGCTCCAAAGCTTTTCCATTATCGCGTCGGCAAAAACTGCATTTGGAAATCACCTTCCTCACAGCTAAGTTGGCGCACGTGATCCAAAACTTCCTCCTCACTGCAGACAATGTATGGTTTCGACCACTGTGACCCAATAACTGGTGAGTATCTTTGAGAATGAGCTTGGAAATATACCCAGACAGCACGCATACGTCTCGCCGACGTCGGCACGATGAATAAAGTTGCATTGGCGAGACGTATTATGGAGAGCGTTTGCTAAGTGGGAATACGTCGCCAAAACATCGGTATTTGGTATAAAATGCCCTCAAGACGATGTTTGGACAATGAATCAAAGATACACAGCGCGGCCTCTCTACAGCTTCTGTGACCTTTATTTAGGTCGGATCATTCAATTAGTATAAATATCTCTCTATCCATAGTTGAAATTAATATATATTTGCTTAAAATGTGATAGGAATATGGCAATATCATAATAAAAAACAATATGCTTGACCACTAAATAGCTTCCTAATATAAGCGACAGGTACGATTCAAGTTCATGATCATAAATTTATTTCCAGCAGCATAGCCAAAAGAGCCCCTGCACATAAAGGATAAACGGAACAGAAAACATATGTCAGGTTGGGAGAAGCACACGGGCAGCAGGGTCTGGTTTGCTGGGAGATGCAGTCTGCAGGGGAGCCCAGGTTGTTCATCAACTTTAAGCTGTGAAGCAGAATATGTCTAATGGAAAAAAAGAGTTTCATACAACTATCTTTTTTTCCAAGCACTAGCTGACAAAATATTTCCAGCCGACTAATTCAAGAAGGACACCATTTCAATATTAATCAACATTATTATGAACCTAAAATAAACTGTGCAGGCTGCATGCAACTTGACCTTCGCTGCGGCTGCACAGGAGGATGAAATGCCTGTGATCTGTTACTGTCTGACTGAACAGCCTCATGGAAGTGACATTTTACAGTTCTACATATTTTAATCTAACGAAAGCAGCTAAAACAAGTCATTTGGTGTTTTCAAAGTCATGATATTGAGCTGACACAGGTTCCAGATTTCGTTCGCATTCACAGGCTGTTGCTGAGCGCAGCAGACGGCTCGCACCGCGTGCACTGCGATGCTCAACATCGTAGGCTTGATAAAGTTAATTTTCACTGAAAATCAAAAAGCAAAACTCGAAAAAAAAAAAGAAAAGTTCTCAATCACTTGGTCTAAGGCTTTGTATGCATTCCCTGGAGATTTTGGGGTCTTTCTCCAGTGAGGGGCACTTTTTGCCACAGCCAACTGCTGACGGTAAATCCATCACATGCAATATTTCGCCCCGATAGGTTTTGGATAAAGTATAAATCCAGTGATCTTGAAGCTCCGAGCTTCGCCTGGAATTTTATTTGAGATTCTAAAAGTTGCAGCAAACATAAGTCCAGAGGATTTTATCCATCCAGCGCAGCGCACAGTTTGCATCTTCATTGTTTAATATTTTGAAGTATTTCCACACAAAGCTGGTGGCAGACAGCGTTTTATGTGTCTCATTCAGATGGTAGAGACAAAAGTAATTGTATTAAGTGTATTCATAATCGACATGCTTGAATTCATGCCGATTTGTGATCGTTAACCAATCAATAAAGGCATCCGGTGTACTCAGCCGGTAGCAAATAGGAGCCAGAAAATACACACACAGCCCGGGCTTGATCGCACATAGCTAGCTGCCGAACTCCTGCCCGCTCTGGAGTGTAGCTTTTAGGCGAATATACATCGTAAGTCACCATTCTGTTCGGATTCGACTTTGTGAACGCACAGATGTACAGGGGGGGTGACTATAAACTGGAGGGTCATGACAGAAACAACTGAAGTCTCTTGGGCTTCCCAGAGACGGTGCACTAAACTCAAACACACCCTGAGGCAGACATTAGCTTCACTTTCACTACAAACACACCAACAATAACCCATAACCAGTACCGAACCATGAGAAACTCTTACACCAGGCTGTGTTAAATAAAGACACGAACCCAGCGCTTCCCTTCGTTAGCTGCCCGTTAACTGCAAGCTCCACAGCTGTACAAACACCAAAGCCCTCCGGCTACTAACAGCTAACGCTAACTAACGTTACTTGACCCTTTCCTGAATTCAACACTAATTTGTTGTCCAGATGGGGATTGTTCATGTGCTGGAAAGACTTACAGCTACCTAGCAATGGCATTTGCTAATCGAGTCTGTGACTTAACGTTTACTAAGCTAGCTAGCCAGCAAGCTATTTAGGAGTCGACATCTGGCCTCTTCACCTGTGCCAGCACACCCGGTCGGGGCTTAGCAACTAGCAACTTTATTAAATGTCATATTCACAAAATAACTATTTTTATGTAGATTTCCTTAAAGTAGGGATTCAAAGGAAAAACTGAAATATGGCAATTTCGACATCAATGGAAAGCTTAGAATGCAAAGAATGCAATGTAATGTCATTCCGTCACATTATCGATACGAGAAAATGGAAACACGCACTAAACTACACTACTTTATCGAGCGTGAATACTTCCGTGATGCTAGGCAAGAGGCCCCTTTTGGGTGATGTCACATATGGGTTTTACAAGCTCTGCTCTGTGAATTTGCGTGCAGTGTACGTCTCGCTCTAAGCTTTATATTTTGTTATTCAAGGTTCAAATTGTGTTGTACTTTACTTGAGATGGATAAATTATAATGGAGAAACCTTCATCTGTCATTTTTTACCCCTCGGCCAACCTTTGGCCAGAGGGGCATTGTTGTCACCTGCGTGTCTGTCTGTCTGTCTTCCGTCGTCTATCATCTGTCATCTGTCCATGACTTTGTCCGGGTCAGTACTCAGCAATTAATGATCACAGCTTCACCAAATTTGGTATGGTAACTCACTATGACTCATAGATGTGCAAAGTCAGGTTTTTTGCCGGATTTGACCTTTGACCTTAGCGCTGTGACCTTGATCATGGAAATCTTGTCCGGCCCAGTACTCAGTAATAATTGATGGCAGCTTCGTCAAATTTGGTATGGTAACTCACTGTGACACATAGATGTGCATGTCATGTTTTTGCTGGATTTGACCTTTGACCTTAGCGCTCTGACCTTGAGGCAGGAAATCTTGTACGGGTCAGTACTCAGCAACTACTGATCGCAGCTTCACCAAATTTGGTATGGTAACTCACTGTGACACATAGATGTGCAATGTCACGTTTTTTGCTGGATTTCACCTTTCACCTTAGCACTGTGACCTTGAGGCAGGAAATGTTGTACGGAGGAGTATTCAACAACGCATTATGTTTTTTATTTAAATTCACATTTTTCTAGATAGTACATTGAAGATTAACATGGACATATAGACTAAATGATCTGACGGATATCGTGTAAATACGGGGAAGGACTGATACCTTCATTTATTATGATATTTTTTCGATGATTAGACTTGATAAGAGCGACGACAAAACAAGAAAGGAAGATTATTAGAATGTATTATCTCTCTTAACTTGCGCAGGAATACATATTGGTCATGCACCTGCAGCTGTCTGTCGTCAGATCTTTCTATTGCGTATAAATTCCAGGCCTGGAATTTCGTCATTTTAGGGGCTAGGCCACTTGGCCTTCTGTGTTGTCAATTTTTTGAGGGCACAAAGGCCAAAAGCCAGGGCACCAAGGCCATAAAATAAAACAATGACTTTAAGTTCACGTCCATAATGAATTTAATTTAAGGACTAATGACACTTCTGAGGAAGATTGGAGTCTCAGTCGAAACTGTCAAGCAGGTAAAGAAACATCTTCTACACTTTTTTACGTTTGAAGATAAGAAAATATTGAACATATCCAAAAAGAATACAAAATGAACCTTATCAATTTGACGTACACAGGAAATTATAAAGTCCATCACTCACTTCAAAATCTGTAAAACTTATTATCTCTTACTATCTTTCTGTCTCCTCCCACAATTTTTGCTCAATTGACACCAAATGTGCAAGAGCATCTTCAGACTGTCCTCAAAAAAAACTACTACACAGATTTTTGATTGATCAAAATTGAGCCTACAGTGCATCAAAATGTTTGACTGTAAACATATACTAGCATATAGGCTACTGATTAACCCATAAGAGCCCAGACCAATTTCTCAATCAAGGAAAATTATGGAGGAGATAAAATAAACTATATAGACGACAAAGAAAACATTTCTGACTTTTTACTTTTAAAAATGGTACTCTCATGTCAGAGGTCTGAAATATTAAATCAAAAGTAAATTTGATCCGGCCAAGACGACAGCAGTTACACATTGGTTAAACAGCAAACATAAGCCCTTTTCAGACATGAAAACTGGTAAATATCCGGACAATCAGGTCCGGACATTAACCGGACATGCCCTTTCACACATGTACCACTCAACCGCGCATTGTCTGTGCAGACTGTGTTTACACGTAAGTGGAAATGTTCTGTTTGATTCAGGCAAGGGGAGTTTATCGCCATATTCCACTAGCGTGGTTGCGTACACACCGACCTTACTTACAGCGGTGTGTCACGGGTAGCTACAGCGTTGTGTGTGTGCCTGTGTGCCGCACACAGGTGTTTTTTAGCGAGTGTTATGTGTGAAAGGGCTTGTCCGGTTAATGTCCGAGCCTGATTGTCTGGATATTTACCGGTGTTCATGTCTAAAAAAGGGCTATAGAAACATACAATACCAGTAACAAAACAGTGCTAACAGCATAAATTAAAAAAGCGGCAATGAACAGCCAGCACACATCAACCAACTGTAACTTACCCAAGTAGCGGTCCGAGCGGTTCATGCCAGGTTTGAATCAAACCCACCACTGATGATGTACGCATCTACTCATTTGAGTTGCCCAATAAGAATCCAGAATGTCATCAAAAGACAATTTTTTTTTCTCAAAATACGCAGGTGTCAAAGCCGTGTTGACAGGAAAGAGGCAGACTAGAAAACTGCAAAATCAACTAGGGCTGTGCGGGCGGGGCATCAAGGCCACTGTGGCCTCAGGGCAGATATTTTTTTCAAGGTCACAAGGCCAAATTGTGAGGCCACGACGGCCATGGCCCTCGTGGTCCTCATGAAATTCCTGCCCTGACTTTAACTATCTAACGTTATTACATTTTCGAGGTTTTGCTTCGTTTTGGCCATCATGGAAGAGGAAGAACCAGAAGTTGAAGAAAGAACCATGGGAAGAGATACAACAACTATAAACACAGCACTTAAAATTGAACTTCAGTGCATGAGAATTACAGGCGGACGATTCAGGCTGCTTTTGAGGTATTGGGTGGAGATATTTGAGGGGTACGATTGTGTTCTAAATGGCATCGACCTCGTCACTCCATATTTCTATGTCTATTTCTATTTCAATCACTGTTATGAGAGTCCACTTGATCGTGTTCATTAAATACTATCTTTTTTGTAGCCCAGAGCATTGGCTTATCCAACCTTCCTTGGAATGGTAGCATGACTCCAATAAAAACATAATTTTCTTTCAAAACTAGACAACATGTTCAAGTAAAGCATATAGCTAGTATGGCGACCGGACTTTTTGCAGCATGGAACGAACCAAAATAAGCAGCATAACTAATATGCATCGATGAAAGAAATCACCTTTATTCAACATTAGCTTGAAAAAATAAAGATTTAAACATGGGATTTAAAACGATGAACTGGACTGGTTATGGTCGAAAAGGAACAAAATTTGGAAAGCGAATATCAAGTAGCATGAAACTTTTTTTCTCGTTATATGAGTGAATACCTTCAACATATCATGAAATTCCCATAACAGGCCAATTTTATGGGTACTTATTTTCTTTGAATCCCTACTTTAAAGTGGGCTTACCTGAAGACCAGTTGAGACCGACAAGAGGGGGCGTTCTCCATCTCCAATGCTGGCTCTCAGTTCCGTTGGCGCCAAGTGGATGACGTGCAATGGGCCGATCCACAGCCAACCTATCTCCGACTTTGAAATAGAGCACATAAACCCGCTCTCTGGCAAACCATGTCCCTGCTATGGGCCGATGCTTCTCAGATGCATTTACAAACGTTAGGAGTAGAATGCTGACGCACAATCTGAGGCCGACGCCGGCGAGACATATGCGTGCTGTCTGGGTACTGATCCTTGGAGAGGATAAGCGGATGATTTGTCTCCAATGGCATTGCTCCCTTGCTCAATCTCCCTCCAACTCTGAGAAGTCCATCTTCCAAAATCGGATCCAGCTTGCAGATGGAACTTTGTCTGCTTACTGCTCCCCTAGATGACACAGAGGAAATCTCATCTTGAAACATCTGCTGCTGGCAATAGCAAACAATGGCTAACTCCGCTTCCAACATATCACTGGGTGCCAAGATTTTCCTCTGTGTGATTGTGGCCCTTTGTCTTGCCACTTTATCCACTTGTGCATCTTCAGAGACCTTCAAACTCTTTTGACCGCGACTGAGCTTCAACAAAATTGTTTTCAGCCTGAGGATCCAAGCTACTGCCACCTTAAGTTTTCTCCAATCTGAGAAGTGGGTAATAAGATAGTCAGTGGCATTGAATGGGTTTTTAACAGCGACATTCACCAACACTTCCTGCTTGACCTCTGGATCATTAAAGTCCACTTTGACGTCAACACCATACCTTGCTAGCCACTCTGTCTCAGCACCCCAAAGAAACCTGGGACCCTCCAGCCAACTACGATCCTTCAGAAATTCAGGCGCTCATATTCCTCTGGATGCAGTGTTGGCTGGGTTCTCTTTGGTGCCCACGTGCCTCCACTGTGAAGGATTTGAAACTTATCTTATGGCAGTGATCCTGTTTGCTACAAATGCATGGAAACGTTTGTCTTCGTTGTTCACAAACTTCAAAACTGAAGTACTATCTGTCCAAAATACAGATTCATCCAAGTGAAGTTCAAACTCTACCTTTAGCATCACATCCACTCTAGCCGCCACGACAGCAGCTGTTAACTCCAGCCGTGGGACAGTCACAGATTTCAAAGGTGTGACTCTGGCCTTTGCCAAAATGAAGGCAACGTGAACTTCATTTCTGCCATTTTGCAGCCTTAGGTAAGTTACAGTCCCATAAGCCTCTTTACTGGCATCCGCAAAGGGACGTAATTGGCTGTGCAGGGGCTCACCAAAGTTCTTTGGCTTTATACATCGGGCCACCTTGAATGATGACAGAACCGCAACATCTCCCAGCCACTGTTTCCACTGCTTTAAAATGTTGGATGGCAAAGCATCATCCAGCCAAAGCCTCTACTGCAGAGCTTTTGTTGCATTATCTTAGCCAACAACATAACTGGTGCCAACATGCCCAAAGGATCATATACGGAGCTGGTTATGGATAACATGCCACGCCTAGTTAGAGGCTGCTGCTTCACCTCCATCTTGAACTTAAAAACATCTGCCTCGACACGATAGAGCAGGCCCAAAGCTCGCTGAATGCGAATCTTATCTCTATCCAGATTAAGCTCTTTTAGATCCTTAAGCAACTAGTCTTCATCCATAGTCTGCAGGACTGCCCGACTGTTGCTGATCCATTTCTCCAAAATAAACCCACCTCTCTTACAGAGAGCCCTATGATCCTTAACCATCCGAATGGCTTCTCTTTCCGAGCCCAAGCTCATCAGGCAATCATCTACATAGAAGTGCCGCTTCACAGCTTGAATAGTCTCAGGAGAGAAATCAGACATGTTGTCGTCTGCAGTTTTCCTCAGCGCATAACTAGCGCAACTGGGCGATGACATGGCGCTGAATAAATGCACAGTCATCCTGTAGACTTGGAGTTCTCTACTAAAATCTCCTCCTGGCCACCAAAGAAATCAAAGGACATCTCTATCGTGCTCCACAACCTTCACCTGATGGAACATAGCCTGCACGTCTCCCATAAACGCCACAGGCTCCTGCCTGAATCGAACCAAAACTCCAAGCAGGGAACTGGTGAGGTTAGGCCCTTGCAATAGTTCTTTATTAAGAGATCTTCCTTGAAATGTGGCTCCTCAATCAAACACCACTCGTAGTGAAGCCTTTCTGGGATGATAAATACCGTGGTGTGGAATGTACCACACCTTTCCACTGCGCTGTATCTACTCCTGAGGTACCTGCTCTTCATTCCCTTTGTCAGCAACCCCTTTCAAATAGCTGGAGTATTCCTTGTGAAACTGTGGATCATTGAAAAACCTCCTCTTCAATCCGAGTATCCTCTGCTTAGCCACTGCAAAGTTATTTGGCAGGAGGACATCAGGTTTCCTAAAGGGCAGCCTTAGACAGTACCTTTCCTCTTGCAGCATTGCAGAACTTTTCATGATTTCCATGAACCTGAGGTCTTCTCTAGACATCTGTTTTTGCTCAATAGGCCTTTCATTGAAATCATAGTTATACTGATTTTTCAGCAGGAGCTCCAAATTAGAAACAAAAATTCTATTCACCACAGCAGGAGAATGTTCCAAGTCATAGTTGCTGCCATTCCCACTTCCATTCAAAGGACCATTAATAACCCACCCCAACACTGTTCTTATAGCGTATGGGCCATCCCCACAACTGTTAACAATTTCCCATGGCTCCAATAACCTGGGAGCGTTACTTCCTGTTAACATGTCAACATTGGCTTTTATGCTGGGAATGGGTATCTTTGATAAATATGGCCATTTTTTCACATCTGCAGCAACTGCAACCTTATCTGTGGCTACTGGCATCATCTTCTGCGTGAGGGTTTCTGGGAGAAGATAAAAGTTTTTTTCCTCCAGAGCAGACACCTCTAACCCAGCTAAAGAGTAAGCTTAAACATCCCTTTCCTGCCCCATGGTTGTCAAGTGAAAATTAATTCTCTTTCCTGTGATATTCAATTTCTGCATGAGGTCTTCCAAACAGAATGTTGCCGAACTTCCCGGATCCAGAAATGCACAGGTCTGTACAACATTCCTTCCTCTCATGGCCTTGGCCTGCACAGGAACGATGGATAGAATACAACGGTCTTTTCTGTCCCCTGTACGACCACATGTTTGAGAAGGAGATGACAAAACTGCTGGTGGAGAAGTTGATGAAACTGCTGATAGTTCCTCCACATAAGACTTATGAAAATGAAGCACGGTGGGATACTGCTGTTCACAGATTGCACAGATCAAGTGCTAATTACAGTCACGACTCACATGTCTAGTACATAAACATTCAAAGCAAATACCCTTATGCTTTAAAAGGCAGAACTTGTCTCTGTGCTTTTTACCTTTAAACTGTCAGCAATTTTCTAGCAGGTGAGCACGTAAACAGCAATAACAAACTAAGCCCCCTTGTTTCCTTGAACTGTTGGAAGCTGCCTTATCTTCATCAGAATCCTCCTGTGTTACAGTAGTGGCAAAATTACTCCCCTTTACTCTTTGCTTTGACTGTATTGGCTGTGGGTTAAACTTGTTGGAAGGCTTTAAGCTAACTCAATTTGGTGCTGTACCCTCAGTATCACCAAAGATGAGGTCAGACAACACTTTCACATGCTTCTCCAGAAACACGACCAAGTCAATGAAATGAGCTCCGTCATGTGAACTTTCCATAATGTCATAAGCCTTACTTCTCCATCTATCCCGGAGCTTGTATGGCAACTTTGAAATGACCTTCCTCGTATTGGTTGGCAGATCCAACTCCTGCATGTAATGAAGTTCCTCCATGACATTGCAACATCCACGTAAGAACAAAGCATAAGCTTGCAGTGCTTTGACATCCTCAGATTTTATCATTGGCCAGGCTAGAGCCTTTGTTATATAAGCAGGGGCAATCTTGGAGTTGTTTCCAAAGTGCTCCTGCAGAAGACCGTTTGCCATGATGTAACCACGCTCAGGAGCCATGTGCTGGCAGCTACGAATCAATTCCTTTGGCTGTCCTCTTGTAAATTGTTCCAAATAGTATGAACAATCAGCTTGGCTAGCTTTGTCCTCCATAAGTTGTTCAAATGCTTTAGTAAAAGCATATTGCGGTGGGTTTCTTCAAATATAGGAATGTCTCTTGCTGGCAGAGACAGCAATTGCTGCTGGTGAACGAGAGCGGTTGTTATCTCATTTTGTTTGTGCATAATAGCTACAACATCCCCAGGTTGAATTTGTTCATTTAGTTGTTGTTGTTCATTTATATGCTGCAGACTGCCTTGATTCGCCCAAGCAGTCATGACACTAGGTGGCGCTTGTAATGTTTCCCGGAGCATTTGGATGTGTGTTGCAGCTTCTCCTTCTATTGGAATTGAAACCTTTTGTTTCTGTTTACGATCAATTGCTGATGGTTGGCATGGCAATCACCAATCGTTTTGCTGTGATGTCGGTGCAGCAGGCGTATATTCCTTGGCTGTAGGGATAAGGGTGTTGCAAGGTGCCATTTTCCTCCTTTCCCTTTCATAATAGGAGTTAATTCCATTTGATGAGATCCTCAAGGTACTGTATCCACCTGCCTGCAATATATTCAACTTAGCCGTAGATGCGGCAAGCTCGACTTCCAATTCAAGCTGCTGTTTTTTACTCTTTATTTGTTGCCGCTGCTCCTCCAGTTTATGCAGCTCCTTTAAAGCTTCCATATGAGCAACAAGTGCAGCTCTTTCTGCAGCCGCTTTAGTTACTGAAGAGGTGGTGTTTGACCTGTAGCTAGTGTCACTTTTACTTGAGGGGTTACCAATATTGGACACCCTGTCATGTGGATTAATTTCATCTAGGTCACCAGCATAAAAATCACCTTCAATTTCAACATTGTGCTTATTTGCATCAGACACATGATTTTCCTTGCTTCTCAACCACACTTGTGTTTCAGAAATAAATTCATCATTGAACATAATTTTGGCTTTAACCCCTTTAGCCCTGAGCCTCTTTTTCAAAAATGGCAAGCCCAAAATGAAATGAGTATATCTCTGCAACTATTTGGTCCATTTGAATGATCTTGTATCATAATAAAGGTAAAACCATTTGGGATTTCTGCCATGGTGTAAAAAATTAGTGTATATGTCACTGAGTCAGAGTAAATGAAGATGGAACACAGTGTAAATCAAAGACCTCATTTTGCGCCAAACAAAGTTTTACTTCTATCCCTTGTAAACTTAATTAGTTGCAGTCTGAAAAGTTTATTCTAATCAAGTAAATCAGAACAAAATTAGAGAGGAATGTCTAAGTGGCTTCTCCAAATTGGCAATTCAGGTACCTTGTGTGCCAAATCAGATTTCTCAGATATTAAACTGTACAACTCATCTAATTTCACTTATATGTCACTACAGGCATACATTCCACCCAAATACAACCAGTTTTAAATTTTTAGAATTTATATTATTATTATTATTATTATTATTTTTCTGCCCGTCCTATAGCCTATACAATTTCCCATTCAAAGACAATAAATACAAAGAAAATGAAGTTTGGCTCCACTGGAGCAGATTTTTTTTTTTGAAAAAAGTAAATAAGATTATGAACACAAAAAGGTTAAAAAATGGGGAAAAAAGTCAAAAGAATAAAAACCCCAGCAATTATTTATACAAGCAAAATGGTACTATTGTCTTACTAAAGCACGCCTGACCAGGGACTCTAACGCTGGCCGCCTGCGCTATAATCTTACACTCTAACCACTAGGCTAAACCGTTTGACAGTGATGCAGTTTTCAAATTGCCGATATAAAGAATGAGTCAAAAAAACAAGTCACTGACCTTGTTTGTACTGTTGTGCCCTCAGTATTCACGAGTTTCTGTCAGAAAACGACTCTGAAAACGACGGTTGAATATTTAGCAGATAATTATACCAAAATACCACGAACAAACCTGTTAAGCGTTCATATTGTCGCACTATTTAAGTACATTCAAATGGCCCATGGACCCGGTTTGATGCACTGGGAACGCAAGGCTCTAGCTCAGGCTAGCTTTGTGCGATAAAGGTGCTTTAGGGCTCGTTAGAAATGTCAAAAGCCATAGAATCAAATGTCTACCGGCAATGTCTTACTAACAGCATCACAAGCCGATCACAGAGAGGAAAATACATTGCAAGCAAGCTGAATGCTGAGGAACTGAGATCTTTGAAGCAATGCTCCAGAAGAAAAACACGCTTTGAGACTCGCAGATCTAGTTTCGTTATAACATGGACACATTGAGCTAACAACAGCAAGCGTGGATTTACCCTCAAACTGTTTTTTTTAATTACAAAATATCAAAGGTAAGAAATTTCTTTGCTCATCTCTGTAGACTGTAAAGTGTATGCCTGCTTTTCTTTGAGTGTGGTGTCGGTTTAAAATGACAGGGCTCATATCATTGGATTCTGTGGACTTTCCTCTTTCATTTGAGATATCGTTTTTACGCATAGCACAAATTCAGGAGAAATTCCAGCGATTCAGCGCTGATATGATTTTATGCTATGTTTTGCTACATGCTTATTCACTTGCTTGGTGCTTGAATTGTGTTCGGTTGAGGTAAAAATGGTCTACATGAGCTTTTTGCCTAGTTTCCTCGCGAAATGTGAATATGCCGCATGACAATGTTGCGATTTGGAAACATGCTGTATTTATTATACGTAACCACCGCCCCCCGGTACCAGGGCGTAGGGCTTAAGGGGTTAAACCATATTTCATTTTTCTCATGCTCTTCTGGTGGCAACAAACCCATTAGAGATTCATGCATACATTTTATTTCATCACACAAATCAATGAATTCATCAAAAGCCTGTTGCACCTGCAAAACATTACCAATTTGCATAAAACTTGCATCATTTTAACTTTAGTTGGTTTAGATTTTCTTCCCTTTTGCAATCTGTCCAACCTGTTAGCAAAAGCCTTTGCAGTAAGTTTGACCGCCCGCTTTGTTTTAAGTGATTCACTGACAATGTCTGATTGGCCAGTAACAACCGACGCGTCAACACATGCATTTTTATCGAAAGCATCCACATCTGCCAGAAGTGGCTTGTCCACGCCCCCGTACATGCTCATATTCATAGTGTGATAGTCAAGAGTTTGCAACATGTAAGTCAATACAAAGTTTGTTCATCCCCTTCGCAACTGATGCATTGGAATTACGCAGTCATTGTGTGCACACATTTAACCTAAATGGCCATCTAAACGGTGGTAGCACGCTACACATACCTCCACATGATAAACTCCACGACTCTGAGCTGAATCAGTGCATATCTCCACGCCGTCCTCAACGGATGAGCAGAGATGATAGGCGATCCGGCTGGCTTGGTGCCCCAAACACTGGCTTTCATCTGTTCGCTGTTGATTACACCAGAATTTTCGCGTTCTGGGCAGCCGAGCAGATGAGATGCAACTGACACAGTGCTCCAAACAAAACACGCAGCTCTCGTCCCAGTTTCTCTGCCGCCGTCCGTACCGCAAGCATTTGACTGCAGCTAGTCTCCAAACTAACTCCCAGTAAGCAAAGTTTTTGACTTGATTGTAGAGGCTAAACCTAATGCTTAAAGCCCCTGAGAGGTTGCTGCCAGGGTGGACCTAATTGATGCACTTGGTTTTGCGTTTGTAAATGAAGTAGAGTCCGACAAAAACTGCTGTGCGGACACTCGGTCCATTTATTTTCTCGATGTCTGTTAATGTTTACTCAAACAGACTGTGCTCCAATAAACACATGAACAAACTGACTGCAGCACACGCACTGCCTCAGTTGCCAGTGTAGAAGAGTGATCAAAAACTGTTTGCCTTCTGGGCAACAACACCAAACCAACAACAGATAGGTTCCTACCTAAAAACAGTTGGTTCCCATAGAAAGGGGAGGAGCACCAGCTTAAACCCAATTAACCGAAACTTGGCTCCTACAAGTTCCTTTAATGAGTATGTGTGCTGGCTTGTGGGACTCTGAAGAAATATCGACAAAATTCTAAATGTTATCATGGAGAAAAGGCATGTTTTTTGTTTAGAGAGGTTACTGGTGACCATTGATGTCCAACTGCACCTATATTGATAAACATATGCTAAATTGAATTTCATATGATTATTTTATGATTTGACTATGCGCCGTTTTGAGGGATCTTAGAGTTTGGGGAGCCACCTGGAGAGCTGTCTTATTTAGTTCCTAGAGAGAAGGTAATTTTGAATTTAATGCTCAGATGAATTATACTTGTGGTCAAGTTTATGATCCCAGAAATGTATAGTTTAAACCCCCAGCCATATTTCAAATCTCAGTATTGTTTTTTCATGAAAAATGAAAATCATGAAGATTTTTATTTTTGCAGCCTTTTTTCTCTACCAAAATCCTAAATGCTACAAGTGTCTTGACTCAGTTGAGCCATTTCCTTCTGCTCTGTGAAGCTGCAATCTTGAATAATAAAGCCTTAAATAAGGTAACACATATATAGCTAGATTTAGCTTCTGTGCAAAGAGGTTAAAAGAGCAAAAAATATAGAAAAATTGTATTCCACATTATTTTTGCTGCAGGTAAACATGATACAAACAGATGTAGGATTGCAACTCCTTCATGAGGTTGAAATTGAATATTTGAAATTAAAGTACAAGAACTGAAAAACCATATCAAAGGTAAAAACTACAGTCCTTCATGGGTCATTCCATGCCCAGTGATCAAATGACTCCCAGGTGACCATCTCAGATTTTGCTTTAAGTCTGTCAAAATGAACCTTAGGGTGAATAATGAACACCTGAAAAATTTCAGGGTCCAATTTCCACCGGTTTGGATTGTATGGCCCGTCAAATTTTGGGTGCCACGCCCACTTTTTAGAACGTGACTGCCTGAAGTGGTTTTGGGAGGTCAATATCTCCACAATGGAAAGTCCCAGAAGGCTAAAAATTCGTAGTCTAGCCAATTCTGGCCCAACTTTACATCATCTTGCACCATTTAGCAGTTGTGGGTTCCCAAAGAGGGAACTTTCGCAAGATGGACCTCAGGGCTCGGGGGGTTTGGAGGTACCCTGAGACCAAATATTGTGATATAACATCCATTTCTTTGCAAGAAAATGAAATATGAGTACAGATCTATGAGTAAATGGCTAATGAATCACCCCTGATAGTGTGCTCCTGATAGTGTGTTCATGGATTGGTGGAGGTCTAAAAAGGGTCCGTAATTAAAAATAGCCAAAAATGGCTCCTCTAATGAGGTCCAAAAACCCATGTGGGACAGTGCCCAGCCTAACCAATTTTTTACCCAATTTATCTGTTTATAAGCTACATTATGTCAAGTTTTCAGCTTTGGTTTTCTCCTCTGGAAACACCCAATATGCGTAACCTATTTTAATTTGAGGGCTGTCCCTACAATGGTTCACCAGCTAAAGTTGTAACAAGCAAAGGGAAGACAGATGGACGGATGGCAGAGGGGACGACAATACCCCATCGGCCAGAGTCGCCAAAGGGGTAATAAAAACAATCTGATCAGGATAAATCAAGTAGGGCTATAAAGCAGCGCAAACAACTGTAAGCAAATTACCAGCATCTTTCCAGTCATTTAGGATCTCTTCAATGCAGAATACAATTGAAACGCTGGTGTGTGACCCTCTGCACCCTTTCACCTGAAGCACCACTCCTTGTAGGCACAATCTGTGTTCTCCCAGTGTACAGTGAGACTTCCTAGCGACATTGGGCTCACACCCGGGGAACAAATATCAGTTTTGTAGGTCATCGTGGCTTTAATATCTACAATGTATTAACTGCACTTCAGAATGTGTAGATACTTGGCTGTATAGTTCCAGTACAGCAGACTTTGATGTATATTTTCTACATTGACACTTAAGGTAAAGCGCAACTGAATTACCACCAGATTTTGACTTTGTTGCCTGGCTTGATCGCTGGCTGTAACATTACAACCCCTGGGGAAAAAAAATTATGGAATTGTCACACTTAAAGGGTGTTCATCCAACTTTTTCTCTTTATAGCAAATTAACAAATTGCAGATACAGTATGACAAAACAATTTTTGTTCAATAGCTGAACAGTCTGGCTTCATGAAACAGCCCTCAAAAAAATTAAATTATTTGAATTAATGGCATATTTTGTCCCCAAATCAAGCAGAGAAAAAAAATATATGGAATCACTTATTGTTGATGAACAAATTATGGAAACATTGACAAAAAAATTCAGAATTACTACTTTGTTGGTTCTCCAGGGGCTTTTATGATGTCCTGAATTCCTTGACTCTTTGACGTGTAGACTTCACAGGTGAAAAACAAAATTCTCCAACAAGCTCGTTCCAACTTTATCAAATAGCGGTTGACGGATCAACTTTGCAGGATGGAGCCTTGTCATGGACCATTTTTATTTATTTCCACCATAAATTTTCAATTTCAATTTCAATAGATGTCCTCCCTCTAGTCGGACAGAATAGACCAAAGTGATACCAGTTAGCGACTAAGTGAATTAATTACTAGAACCGCAAGCAATCTAATGCTAAAAGTATCTCCAGGTAATAATTATTTTGAATCGCCACGTTCAGTTTAGAAGTCTCCTGAATTTCAGGAAAATATGGAAGGAAGTATTAGAAAAGTTAATTGTATCTTGAGATTTCTGAAGAGCTGGAAAAGGCTGAGTTCAGATCCCAGTACCAAATTATCAACAAATTTTTGATTGGATAGTATGTTTGTAATTTGTAGACACCTAAATCTTGTCAAGTATAGCGATAAGCTGTGAAACCGATGTTTCAGGATGTATTGAACCCAACACCCACAATCACCCTGAACAGCAGTGATGGAAAGCTTCAGTGAATGTCCAGATGGATGGGTACACAATGATAAAGGACAATGGTAGGATGGACATTTCCTTGGCAGTGAGTGTGATATTGGCGATTTATCACATTCACAATATTGCATACCCAAGTCAGCTGAACTAAACATTTTCATTTTTGGAGGCATTTATCCTGAGGTTTGGTACTCTAACTACCAAAATACCAATAGCTGTACAAAGGGTGGCAAATGCACTGTATGGCACTGTAAATGGAGTTAGAAGTTTGTAATCTCTGAAAGATGCTAAAAGCAAGTTTTTGGTGCAGCACTTTCAGGTCCAGCATCCATGTTCTTTTGGACATATCAAAATATCGTAGAGTTGTCTGGTTTTACAGGTCATACTTTTGTCTGTTGATGGTTTGTTCTGTCAAGTTTGCATGCATTTGTTTGGGTGTCTGCAGGTCTCAAAAAACAATGGCCTCAGATTATTGTCAACTGTAGACAATAATGTTGGTTATGAAAGGTTTTTTTTTTTTTTTCCATTTGCCAAGATGTTATACACCTGTTGCCTAACAGCAGAACTGTTTCATTGTTGTTCTTGATTGTGTGCAGGAGGCTGTTTAAACTTTTGATCCTTTATAGTCCTTTTGTTTGGATAATAAGTCCACTGGACTTACTTTGCGCTTCTGTGAAACTGATTTTTAATACTTTGTCTGTAATTTAATCAAGTAAAAATGAATTTAAATAAACATGAATTTCAATAAACGACCAACAACTATGTCCATGTATTTGTTTTTTTTCAACCTACCATAGTAATTTGATTTAAAATCCTCAGAGAACCATTTTATTCTGAAAAGTTACTGAAGACCCAACTAAAAAAGGTTCTTTACTGAACCAGTTAGGTTCACAGAGAACTTTCTTGAAAATGGTTGTTTAAAGAACCTATTTTTGCTAAAGTTCTTTAACTGAACCTCTGGCTCGAAAATGACATGCCCTAAATGAAATGAGAATATCTCTGCAACTACTTGGTCCATTTGAATGATCTTGGTATCATAATAAAGGTGACACCTTGGGGATTTTGTCATAGTGTAAAAATCAGTATACATGTCACTGAGTCAGCATTAATGAAGATGGAACACAGCATAAATGAAAGTCACCCAGGCCAGCACACAGCGCCCGCACTCACATTGCAGTTATAAACTATGAGTCAGCATAACACGTCAGGTACCCCGGTTTTGCGCTTGTATGCTAGCGTTCTCATTAGTACTTACGCGTAATGGCACAAGGATTCTGAGTCAGATGCAACTGTGAAGACTACTTTAAAAAATGACTGTTGAATATTTCATGGACAATCATAGCAATATTATCAACGAGTACTCGGTTTTGCGACTGTATTGCTGCATTACTTCCTGCGCACTTTGAGATTATGTGCATACTGGTGCATAGACACCCAATTAGACGCACTGAGAACGCAAGGCTCTATCTCAGGCTAGGTTTGTGCTATTATTGTGGATGAGGGCTCGTTGAAAACGTCAGAGCCCATAGAATCAAATGGCCACCCAAACTCAAATTTATGGCGTCACAGGCCAATCACAGAGAAGAAAATACATGCATGCAAGGGGAATGATCAGGGCCTGACCTAATTGTAGGCGGTGCCACGGAAAAAAAAAACATGTATGGAGACTGGAAGATGTAGTTTCAGTATAACACAGATACATCGGACTAACAATATCCAGCACAGATTTGCCCTTGAACACAGATTTTTAACACAAAATATCAAAAGTAAGAAAAATTTTTGCTCAGTGCTGTAGAATGTAAAGTGTATGCCTGCTGTTCTTTGAGTGTGGTGTGGGTTTAAAATGACAAGGCTTATATCGTTGGATTCTGAGGACCTTCCTCTTTCATTTGATGTATCATTTGTATGCCTAGCACAAATTCAGTAGCATTCTAACCCTGATATTATTTTATCCTACGTTTTGCTACATGCTTATTTACTTGCTGGTTGCTTGAATTCTGTTCAGTTGAGGTAAAAATGGTCAACATGAGCTCTTCGCCAAGTTTCTTCCCATAAAGTGGATATGCTGCATGATGATGTTGCTACTAGGAAACATGCCTGATTTATGATGTTTATTGATTGTCCCCGATACCGGGGGCGTTCGGGCTTAAGAGGTTAAATGACCACTTAAGGTTTCTAAAGGAACCATTTCTGATGGTTCTTTGAGGCACCTGTTGGGGTTGTTTAAAGAACTGTCCGCAGAAAT
This sequence comes from Gymnothorax javanicus, assembly GCA_029692085.1. NCBI lineage: Eukaryota > Metazoa > Chordata > Actinopteri > Anguilliformes > Muraenidae > Gymnothorax > Gymnothorax javanicus. The sequence continues at coordinate 110,558,673 of CM056193.1, forward strand.
GGTTCTTTAAAAAACCTTTTGCTAAAAGGTTCTTTGTGGAACTGAAAAATGGTTCTTCTGAAGCATCATTCTCAAGAACCATTTTTGGTTCCAATTAGCACCTTTATTTTTCTGTGTGCAGGGGAGAGCAGAGAGGGTGAGGCAACAAATAAGGTAAATAGACAATAAGGCAAACAGAAGAGGGGGAGCAAGACACATGGTTGAGGGAAGGTAAACGCAGACATGAGGAGACAAGATCACAAGGACAATAACTAATTAACTGAAACAGACTGGCACAGAAAAGAAACAAAAATAAAAGTTAGAAAACAATAGGAGTGCAGGAATACTGACACAATCCTTCCTGGTTTTTATGATGTCTTGGACAGATCTTAACCTGATTCCAGTGATTTCAGCAATCTCCTAAGTTGTTTTCTTTGCTTGATGCTGGCCTAAGTTTACTCTCTTTTTGAAACACAGCAACATCTTTTCTATGATCATTGGATATGTGAGTTACTGAGTGTAATAGTGGTCTAACTCTAATTTTCCTTTTTTTGAGTTAGACCCATATTTCGCAAGTTAAAGGTAAAATCTATTCAGGGCATAAGTGGTCTAGATGTCACAATGATGCATCTTATACAGAGATTTTTAGTAACCCTCACTTCCATTAAGACAAAAAGCGTGAGTGCAACAGTGGTCTAACTTTTTGAACCCTTCAAAAGTCAAGGATTTGAAAGATGATCTCAACCTTGTACCGCCTGTCCACCACTCATTTTATCTGGGTCTGATCGAAGATGAAGATGGCCCAAACTTTCATCCAGATGATGACAGCGAAGACAGCTGTGAGGAACAAGATTAGCTGATGGATGACTTTCTCCGTGGTCAGCAGTTTGCAATACAATGTTTCACTTTTGATCTGTATTCTCTTGTTATTTTGTGTTTCAAATTCCAAGGAAGCCGGAAATTAAAGCTATTATTGAGTTATTAAAATTGAGTTATTAATTCACTTGTCTTAAGTCAGTTACATTTGTTAAGACAGCCAGTGCAAGAGTGGTCTAACTTATAAAAAGGGCCTTTTTCAGAAAATTTAGAGAAAGTAACCTCTGAAACATTTCTTTTGCGGAAAAAAGTTGTGTTATCTTGAAAAACATGATCATAAACTCAGGTAAACAGATGGCATACCCTACATGTGTCCTGAATTTTATCCAGGGCTTGAACTTTGGCATAGATTATCTCAAAACTATGAAAAATGGAGTTGGACCACTCTTGTCCTCAGGGGCTCATGTCTTCCTACATGGCTGTTTAAGATATGAGAAGCTACATGGTGCATCAGTAAGGATTAACAGAATTGCTGCAAGCTGAAAGATATTAATCACTTCAATAATGATTCAATCATAAGCTCTAAAGTATTTGTTTATTTGAATACAAACGGCGAATTTTTTTGGCCAGTAGTAACCAGAATATATGCAAAAAAGAAGAATGACAAAAATAACATACATGTGACAGCCACAACTGTCAACAACACAGGCTTACATCACCACTTTGATATTTCTGTTGACATAAAAACCAGAGCTACTGCCTTCACGTGAATTCTGCCTTCTGCTTTTGTTTTTCTGTCTTAGGAAATTGATTGACAGGATAGTTGTCTGGACAAATTCCGATACAACAAGGAATTAATTCAAAATTTGGCTTGGCCTTTTCCTAAACTGATATTGTATCCCATATCTCATAAAGGACATGAAAGAGATTATCCAATCAGTGCTGTTTCTAGTCTGATTCAGATTTCTGAGACACTGCTGTGTCTTCAAAGACATGATATAGCTACTGTCTCTGTGCTATACAGTATATTGAATTGCGGTTGCTGAGAATCACAAGTGTTCTGTTTTAAATGTGCGTCAGCTTCGGTTTGTAACAATTTACTGGGTGCAATAGAGTAAACACAAATCTTGAATTGAAAATGCGTCAGCATTGACTGGCCGGGTGTCAGAGACAGAAATTGCATGCAAACAATACACATATTTATAGGCTTTACTCACTTTATGGATGTTATGTAAGAGATATACAATGCCATCCCTGTAATTACACGTATACACGATTATTTTCATATAATGATTTATTGCATTTACACCAAGGTTGCCGAAAAATATGGCTGTCTAAGAGATCTAGGCCTTATTTCTGTGTCCCAAAAATCACTTTTAACGGCAGACAGTTGGCAGACAGACTCTGATGAAGACATGGTAGTGTTGAAATGTAAGTCTGTTTGAACTAACCAGACCAGGTTGCTGACCTCTTGGCTCTGCTGTTATTGCTGACGTCTTGACTGTGCTGTTGCACTGCTTGTCGGTGATCATTCTGCTTGAGTTGCGATGGAGAGAGGGGCGCAGGGATTGTAGCAAAAGGTTTACTCTTGTTTAAATGGGTTTTTCTGAAAATAATTTGTGTGTAAAAGTTCAAACATTAAAAGAGGTAAGACAATTTGCTCCCGACGTATAAACTTTGTCGCATTAGGAGCAGGGAGAAACTTCCCTTATTTTCCCCTTTTTCCTCCTTGTAACATCTCGGTTAGCAAATAGCCAAGTTAAGTCGCTAATCTGGTAAAAAAAAAAAAAAAAAAAACCGGGGGTTTTTTTTGGGGGGTTTTTAGGATTTCATTCTTCTGGGAGCAAAGTAAAATAAACTTTAGCGCTAAATAATTAGCTAGCTAAGTAAAACTGTATGATCTACAAAGTAAAATGGAGTTGTTTTCAAGGACTATGCTACTCTCGCCTGATTTTTCTGTAGCTGATTTAGCTATTTAACTTCAGCAAGCTTCTCAACGTTAAGAATATTATCTAATTACCTGGATATCTAGATAGCTATAACCTGGGTTGGTTTCATACTTGGTCGCTTGCCTTTCATACAGTCTTCTAGCCAATAAATATTGATGTTCACCGCGGTTTTTAGTCCTTTTCGGTCTTTCTTTTACCGTATAATCACATTGCCAAGCTTGAATTAAATATTAACGCTAACCGGGGTTTTAGTCTTTTTCGCATCTTATTTTTACAGAAGGGCTCTTCTGATTAAACATATTGCAAATTACATTATTTTTGTATTTTCCTCTGGTGGCGGTGCCTTGACCAGCTGGTTAAAGTTTAGCTGCTTGTTTGAGTTCTTAGCGACAGCTTGTTGGGGGAGATAGCGTGTTTAGTTAGCTCACAAAGCAAACGACTTGTTTATTCGGTCCGTTTGAATTAAAGGGTACCGGGGCTTTACTCTTTTTCGGTTACCTTTGGTTGTATTTGTGGCTAGCTAGCTAGATAGTTACTGTTTGCATTTTTGACTTGGATCTTAGATTTTAGTGTTTAGTTAGTAGGGCAATAGTTACTTGAGTCATCCATTCGGTTCGGTTGGAATTATAAACGGCAAGGTTTACCAGAGTGCTCCGCCCCCTCCCTCCTCCAGTTTCTCCTGGGCGTTGTAGCTGCCCAAGACGAGTTAGTACGCTACCGCTGATATTGTGTATTGGTTATTGGCATCTTCTGTTCATCACTTAGCTGGGTATTGGAGGCTCTCATCTGAGAACAGTATCTGGAGAAGCCAGTCTGATTATCTGGATTCTGAGCTAAGCCCTGTGATATATTTAGACTAGTATACTAATAGTATTGGGATTATATAAAATCAAGCTAGTCATCTGAGTGCTTATTACATATCGAGTTTTTGTCTCAATTTGGTTCTTCATTTTTGTTAACTGAAACTAAGCCACTGCTGAAAGAGGCTTATTATCCATTTACATAGTTTCCCCATGGTTTCTATCGTGACTGCTGCTCAGGGTTTCTCAGGTTAATAAACTGTGGTTCCTGTGCTTCTGTCTTGGCAATAATAATTTTCTTTGTTATCTAGGGTGAGCGAGGTCATCAGGTAAGGGGTTCAAAATGTGGCCAAAACTATGTGACGGTTGGTTGCAGAATGATTGCACTTTTGGAGAGAGATTTCCAGGGTGGGTTTGTCTGTCACCGGTGCCAACTAATTGAGCATTTTGAGAGCAAGATCCTTGTTCTTCAGGGCCAGTTGGCTGCACAACATAGTTTGCAATCAGTAGAGTTCATAGAGGAACTAAGTGGTATGTCGTTTAGAGCAGTGGTTCTCAACGTCGGTCCTGGGGACCCCATGTGTGTGCTGGCTTTTGTTCCTACCACAATTGCAATTGTAGAACTTTAACAAGCTGTGACTGTCTTAATTAGGTGCTTTTCATGTTCAGAGTTGTTAATATATCTCTTTAGTCAAATGTTACATAGGAACATCCATACATGCAATGAAGAATAAAACACCCTTGAAGATAGTGTGTTTATTGCAATACTGCAAGTAATGTCAAGTAACATAACATGTCAAACAGATCAAATTATACACTGAGGAAATCAATAAACCCCATATTAGGCTGCTGGACACAACTGTTTCAAGTTCTTTCAAAAAGCTTCAGGTGAACTTAATCAGATCAACATAACACAAAACTGGTTTGTTTGTGGACTACATTTGTCATGATGAGCCAAGTAGTTTTCACTAATTAGGAGCCAACTACATCATTAATTTGATTGGTAACATTGTTTTCTCTCATTTTATGCTGTTATTTCCGATATACTGCAATGTGCGAATGGTATTTTTGAAATTCTTGATGGCAAATAGATATTTCTGTTAAGTTGTGGGTTAAGCGGGCAAATAACTGCTCTAAACATTAAATGCACATAATTAAGACAAATTAGCAGCTTGTTAAAATCCTACGATTGCAACTGTGGTTGGAACAAAAGCCAGCACACACATGGGGTCCCCAGGACTGACGTTGAGAACCACTGGTTTAGAGAAATGGTGTGTACACCAAAGCAGGGGTGTGCGGAGACCACAGACCAGGCAGGGAGAGAAAGTTGGGTGACTGTAGGACGTGCGTGCATGCCGTACAGCGACAGCTTCTCCAGTGGTTGAGGTGTCCAACCGATTCCGGCCCTTGCAGGAACTCAACTTAACGATAAAACCTAAGTGACAATAATAGTATTAAGCCACTTGCACACTGGACAGGAAACAAATTTTTCGCACGACAGATTACATTCAAATTTAATGCAAAGACGCGAATGCACGCGTGTATTCGCGTCTTTGCATTGACTTTGAATGTAATCAGTCATGCGAAAAATTCATTTCGCGTCCAGTGTGCAAGCGGCTTTACTGAGCATAGAACGCAAGCATATATATATATATATATATATATATATATATATATACACGCACTGCCTGATGCTGAGGCAGTTTGAGGTTGGCTGAGAAAGATGCGAAGTCGTTAGTTTGCATCACAGATTCAGCTGTGTTGATTAAGCCAGGTCGAGTTTCCATTACGCGTGCCAACCGCCTTTGATCTGACATCAGGACAATCGATATAGATACTATAATTTATGTCCTGATTCAGACAGTTACATTAAATAGTGGTTGCTGTAATTTTTTATTACATTGAAATGTGCCTGACATTCTGGAAACCTGCCTGTGAGGTTTCGGTGACGTGTGCGCACTGTGCGTCGGTCAGCCAAATTACCACTGCACAGAAAGTAAACCAGGTTGGAGCTGGCGAGCGCTCTGCGCACTTTCGGCGGAGCCTTCATCCACGAAATTGTCGCTGCGTCATGATGAATATGTGACACCTCCCCCTATTACGCCGCCACACCCATCTCGGCGCACGTCCGTCTACCAAATTGCCAAAGTGGCTGCGCACGGTGTTGCACTGCACGAAATTACCACTGCGTGGGCTGCCCCACACTGCGCTGCGCCAAGAAATTAGAGCCCATAATCTCAAGAACGGTTTGACCAATTCCATTCATCTTTGGTGTCAAGGTGTATTAGGGGGGTGCTCACAGCCCACTTGATTTATGTGACCTTGGCATTATTCTCAAGGTCATTACAACCATTTGACCACTTACAAATTCCTTGTCAACATGATATCTCAAGAACAGTTTGACCGATTCCATTCATCTTTGGTGTCAAGGTGTATTGGGGGGGTGCTCACAGCCCACTCGATTTCCGTGACCTTGGCATTATTCTCAAGGTCATTATAACCATTTTACCACTTACAAATACCTTGTTTTTTTTTGGCTCCCCGCCACCGCGAAGCACGGAGCGGGGGATGTAGCATTCAGCTCTGTTCATCTGTTTGTAAGTACGTTTGTCCATCCCGTTGGTGTTAACACAATATCTCAAGAACCAGTGGACCCATTTTGCGCATATTTACTACCAGCATTTACGGGGGGTCCTGCGACACTAGTCAATTTTGGTGACCATGAGGTCATTTTCAAGGTCACAGGGCAATTAGATTTTGTGTTGACACCACTGTCACAGATATCCCAGCGTTCAGCATGCCAATGGCACGCTCCCTCATGACTTGCGACATCTGTGGCATTGTGACTTGTGACAAAAGTGCACATTTTGGGGTGGCCTTTTATTGACCCTGGTGCAAGGAGTGCCTGTGTATTGGTCACGCTGACCGACAAACTCAATGTTATGCTCTTTGCTGCTCAGTGGTGGAATACCTCAATGAGTGAGTAATCTCACAGGGAGTGGTCAATAAGAAGTGGGTCACCAGAATTGATCAAAATAAATCATTCAGTACACCAATAAACACTATTTGTGGGCATATTTCATATAGGTCAATTTAAGTCAGCATTTTTGGTTCGTGCGTTGATATTTTTGTTCAGTGTAGATCACATTCAGCATGCATGTGGTATAAGAATGTTGATTGAATATAATAACAACTCATTTAAATAATTGGATAACTTAACAACCAAAGTATTGAAATCACAACCCCGTCATAATCTCACTACCCCGTTACAATCAAACACGTAACAGGGTTGAGATTTTTGCACAAAATGGCCACTGCTCTATGCAGTCAATACCAGAGAAAGAGCACATGGCATGCATGAGATTCAGAATTAGCATATATTCCTAAAATAACAAAAACCTTTTTCATAAGTAATAGTTTTCTATCTTTTTTTCATGTTACGGTGTTGAGTCATTGAGTTTGACGACCACAATGTCACAAGATAAATGAACAAAATAAAGGAAAAGAAGGGAGCAACTTGCCTGTTTCTCTTGTTCTGTTGTCCAAAAGACTTCAGTGATGTCATTTTCTGATGTACATGCTATTATGGATCATACCATTGTAGGTATGGGGGGGAATCATTCGTGTAACGGGGTTGAGGGGTTACTCAGGTACAGAACTAAATAATGTGATTTTCATGAATAATTATCAGTTAATTTTGAAAAAAAACATCACCAGCAAAAGAGCACAAATAGATGTTTAGGTTGATATCAAGATTTAAAAAGACAAAAGGAAAGGAGTGCTACCTGGACTCAAAAGAGAATATGTTTGAGGTGCTCTTTGGAATGAGATTCGCAAAGTCATAAGCAAAAAGAAAAGACTCCAAGGCACTCTCTGATTACTATTAAAATGCCTTTATTTTAACGGCATGGTCACGTGGACCTAAAAACAAACTTCGACGCGTTTCGGCATCAAGCCTTCATCAGGAAGTCATGCCAAAAACCGAATGCCGAAACGCGTCAAATCATTCGGAATCGGCTGTGGTATTTCATTCATTGCTTCCACCTGTGCTTAATTCTGGGTCTCGCGAAACTCTGTGTGAATGCGTTCTCAAATAAGATAATTACTAACCTGTACTAACCAGCACTTATTTGAGGGTGACTGTATATATTTCGTCACGTAGTATTAACCTTAATTAACGCATTAGCGAGTGCGAGTGTTTCTAGCTTTTGTAATTCCTTCCTAAGCTTTCCCTGATTAACTGTGTTTAAAGCTATGCTTTCCTTTGCTTCTTTCGTGGTGCTTTTTACTCGTCACGTTTAGATTACCTTAATCTAAACTGTCTAGTTTGATTTGTCTCAGCGTCTTGTCTCGAGTCATTATTGTTACCCCGGTTCTTGTGAATTTGTTTATTAATCCCATGTGTTTCTGTCTCCATTCGAGATTGCCTTCCGAGTCCCCGCCTCCTCTCGTGCGTATTTCAGTGGGCAGGTGTGAAGCAGTCGGTAGACGGAACTTTGTATTGGCTATGCTCTGCATTGTGAAATCTCCGCTCCTGTGCCTTCCCAAGAATTTCCTTTGTATGACTCCCGAGCTTTGTGTTTTGCTGCGCCCATGTCTTTTCTGCCCTTTGTCTTATGGCCGGTACACACTGTACGATTTTAGCAATCTTATCAGACCATTGCATGACACACTATGCGACTTGGATCTAATAAACTTTGGTACGACGTCAAGTTTGATGTGTGCAGACTGCGTGATGGTTTTAGAGCCACGACCAAAGATTTCTCCATGTTTCTCCTACGATGGTCATCTTTCGTCTGGGACGGCCCAAAATCGTACAGTGTGTACCGGCCATAAGTCTCCCACTGTTTCTGTCAGTTTAGTTAGGTCCAGTTTTTGTTTTTCTAGTTCAGCCACTTTTGGAGTGTGTTTCTGTTTCTGAAACTTCTGTTTCCCCCTGCCTTGGGCAGCGTACCTTAGTTTCTCCCATTCGTTCAGTGCATGTGCACGGTGTTTTGTTTCTGGCCTGTTTGCTGACTTTCTCCTTTAGTGTTTGGTGTTTAAATAAACACTTTGGGCTCTAAATTCGTAGACCAGGCGCAGGCGTGGCGCAGGCGCGGCGAATGGGGGGTGCGCCGCACCAACGGGGTGTGTCCAGGCGTATGTTGCAATTTCGTGCCCGGCGTAGCCTGGCGCAAGTACTCCTCTGTCCCGCCTCGGTCCCTCCTGCCGGCGCAAGTGGCAAAGAGGGAGGAGAGAAGGCGTGTTTGGGTATAACACAGCCGAGTCAAATCTTCACCAATCAAATAAGCTCCTCTCCTCACCTTTAACATGTTGGAATAAAGAAGCCTCTGTCCTATATCTGCATGACACGTTAATGTTGCATTTTACTTTGCTGCCTCAGGCATGTTTTCTGCACCGCTTACGTCTATATTAAGCATTACGAATATGAGTTAGCTGGCCAGCTAGGGCATTCACGAATTATTACCATTAGTGAACTTGAATGGAATTTCAAAACGAAACTACGTCAGATCATTCAAACTTATGAAGTTGGAATGAAATACGACAGTTGCTCTTTTATTTCTTCTGCCTGCATCATTGGGAAGAAAAATGATGGATAGCGTGTTCCTATTATTACACCCTGTTTCTGCTTAAAATTTTGGGATCAACATGCATGGACAACAATGCAAGATACGTTACACATTTATTTTCAATATGTGATCTTAACTCAGTACGAGATCATAGCAATCAGGCTGTATTCCTTTCCCCCACTGAAAACGATAAAACCTAAGTGACAGTAGCCTAGTATTAAGCCGCTTGCACACTGGACGCAAAACAAATTTTTCGCACGACAGATTGCGTTGAACGCAGTGTCTACGTGTCCGAAAGTCTGACAGGGTTTTAATATATCTCCGTGTCCGACAGTCGATTATTGTTTTTTTAATTTCTTCAAATCTACTGAATGTTTTAGATATTAAACGTGAATGTTTTGATAAGAGGGCTCAGTTCTTCAAGATGAGAACCGAGAATTTCAATCAATGTTTCTGTTTAAGCTCTGCTCAATAAAGTGAGTCGACATTGGCGCGGGACAATGTACAATGCCTGTCGGACATTAAATGCAAAATACTCCGTGTCTGACAGCCAAAAAAAAAAGAGGACAATTAGAACAAATTGATAACGAAATAAAGAATAAAAAGAAACATATTAACAACAAACAGAACATCCAATGAACACTGCGATTTATTTATTTGCGGGCCATCTTTTTTGGATGCTCTGTTTGTTGGTGATATATTTTTATTCTTTATTTCGTTCTAAATCTGTTCTCATACCAATACTTTTACTTTTTGCTGGCTGCCGGACATGGAGTATTTTGCATTTCGCCTCGGACAGTCTTGATCGTGCATGCGATAATTTATTCACACTGTCAATGGTCATGGAATTGATTTGCTCACTGACTACAAGCACTATTTTATCTCTGGTGTGGAAACAAAGCGTGAATCTGTTCGATCCATCTGACTAATTTTCAAAAGAGAGACCGAATAAAGACTGTTGTCTGTCTTCTACGGAAGAAAACACACGAATAAAAAGACCAAGAAAAGTCGATAGCTATCAATTTGCATTTTGTGAAGGTCGAACACAAACATGGCCAAGTTTGCACGTCTAATAATTCCTGGAATACTCGAAAAATTAGAACTTTTATGACTTTGGGACACGGAGATATATTAAAACCCTGTCCGCCTTTCGCGTCTTTGCATTGACTTTGACTGTAATCAGTTGTGCGAAAAAATTCGTTTCAAGGTCCAGTGTGCAAGCGGCTTTACTGAGCATAGAACGCCAAGCATTATATATATATATATATATATATATATATATATATATATATATATATATAGAGGCAGTTTGTGGTTGGCTGAGAAAGATGTGAAGTCGTTAGTTTCCATCACAGATTCAGCTGCGTTGATTAAGCCAGGTGGAGTTTCCATCACGTGTGCCAACCGCCTTTAATCTGACAACAGGACAATCGATATAGGTACAATAATGTATGTCCTGATTCAGATAGTTACATTAAATAGTGGTTGCTGTAATTATTTATTGCATTGAAATGTGTCTGACATTCTGGAAACCTGCCTGCGAGGTTTCAGTGACGTGTGCGCACTGTGCGCCGGTCAGCCAAATTACCACTGCACAGAAAGTAAACCAGGTTGGAGCTGGCGAGCTTTCTGCGCAACTTCAGCGAAGATTTTTTCTACGAAATTGTCACTGCGTCTTGATGAATATTTGACACCTCACCCATCTCGGCGCACGTCCGTCTACCAAATTGCCAAAGTGGCTGCGCACGGTGTTGCACTGCACAAAATTACCACTGCGCGGGCTGCACCGGACGAAATTACCACTGCATGGGCTGCGCCACGCTACGCCACGCTGCGCCACCCTGCACTGCGCCAAGAAATTAGAGCCCTTTGGATCCTGCATCTGGGGCCTGTACCATAAAGCTGGATCAACATACCCGGGTTTCTCTTTGTTATCTGGCTGCACTTAACCAGACTTCCGCATTCCTGATAAGCGGTACCACAAAGCCAGTTATCAACTCGGTAAATGAACCCGGGGTTTTCCAATCTTGGTATATGCGCGTTCACATAAAAGGGGCGGTGTTTGAAGCAAATGACCAATTGCAAACATGGACAAACCGACTGGAAGCAAAGCTGCGTACTTTTCAAATGCGGAGCAAGTGCTCTTAATAGAAATATGAAGAGAATAAACATATCGAGGGCTGTTATATATTGGACATAACTGTTTATTGCAGTCAGCCCTCGATATCATCCTGGCAAAAATTAACACCGTTGCAGCTGCCAAATACAGAAAGGACAGTTGGCAAAAAAATCACTGACCGTGTAAATGCGTGTCAATTATAATGATAATATCACTGCAAATAACTCCCGTATTCATGATTGTATGTGGGCTATTGCTGCAAAAGTGATGATTTAATTTTAATTTTTAAATCATGACAACAGGCGCTATGTAGGCTAGTGAGCGCATCTCTCTCCTTTTCTGCTTTACAGATTATGTTTGATCCAGCACGAAGCCTATTGGGTATAGGGATGTGCGTGTTTTATCGTTTATAATGTCACTGCCCCATCAGTAAAATTACAGTTGTGTATTTCATTAAATTGACGCGATGCGAGGATGTATTCTTATGGCTTGCATGGATTTTTTTTTCCAGCTGCAACCCCGGCGGTGTCAAAAGAGCCGAAAAACGTAATGAATTACTACAAAAACATAATTCAAAGCGGTCAGTAGGTTTACTTTCATAAGTGCAACAAGTACAAGGCTTTTGTGCTTTTGTCCGTGGAAAAATACAGCATTGTGGTACACTAAAGATGTGAAACTATATGCGTACGACTCCACTGCGTTTGCCACATGTCAAACCCTCAGATGAGAACCTGTATCGTTGGTATTCATCCGCGCACCGAACTCCGCTGAAACCTTTACGGACGGTGATGCCATTTTCTTAGAAAACTGATTGGTCAGTAGGCGGTGCTTGTGCACTCTGTGATCTGAATCTATAACTAAACCTGCTCCAGAGCAGGTTAGCTGTTCGGCTTATGTTGCCGTGGTGATATACCTTGGTAAGAAGTGAGCCGCCTTCATGGTACAGAAAACCCTGGATTAAACCTGAAGTTACCGCGATAAGCCCAAATCCAGCTTTATGGTACAGGCCCCTGGTGTCCCCCCGACCTCTTCTTAACAGATCCAATATTACATTAAATACTTGAATTGTACTTGATGTCTGATTTATCTTCATTTTTAAGCATATAATCACTGCACACTACTGTAAATTGCTTGATTGACAATAGCATATTTATTTTTTCATTTAAAAGATTTACTATAATTAAACAAAAACTACTTCCCCAAACAAAAGCACATATCAAACAAGAAATACTGTTGCAACAAAAAATTGTTAAATTTTGTTTAGATTTGTAATATTAAGAGTTTTTTAAATGAAATAGTTCATGGAGCATATATCCAGCTATGTACAGTGTATGTATACATATATTTTACATTTAAGAATAAAAAAATAAAATGTTCTATTTTAATCAAAAATATGAAACCCACAAATTATGCCACAGGCTCACATTATCGCCTGCCCACTGTGTTCCCTGCCTCAGAGTTGCCCGGTCAGGAGCGGGTGATTTGGAACAGCACCTCACACAAGATTGCTGCCACCATAGTGTCCAATGTTGAGGAGATGGAGATGTCCACCAGCCGGCCCTCGAACAGGATAAATGCGAAGCGGTTCTCCTCCAGTCGAGCCATAGCTAGCAAGGCTTTGGCAGCCCGGCACATCATGTTGACACTTGGCGGCTCACAGAGTGCTGCTCCATGCTGGCTCTGCATCATGCCCACACAGTCCTCCAGAAAGCTCAACAGAGTTCCAACACTGCCTTTCTGCATGGCGATGGCGCGAGCTGCCAATGCATCTCCCTGTGCCAGGTTGGAGAGCACGGCCACCCCCATCTCCCGGTACACCTGGTTCCTGCGGTCTGCTACACAGTGCAACAGCACAGCGTACAGGCACTCTTGGCGATTGAGGGGGGGCGTAGCCAAGAGGAGGTCCACATTGCCATCCTGTACGCTCAGCTTGCACAGGCACTCCAGCACCAGCCTCCTGGGGGTGAGCCCAGACTGAGGCTCGGCCCCAGGAAATGGGTCCTGGGACTGAGCCGAGGGGCACACCATCCAGTGCAGCAGCCCATCAAGCAGGGGCAGGCAGATGCTCTCGGGGTACTGGGATAGGTCCAGGTGACCCGAAATGTTAGCCAGGGTAACCATAGTGTTCTCCCTCAGTGCTGACACGCAATTCCACCACCATTCATCCTTGCAACAGCCTAGACTGCAGTCATGGTCATTATCGTGTTTGTGATCAGGTTTGTGATTGTTGTCCCGATCACAATCTTGTTCATGTCTTCTGGTGTGCTCATGGTCATGGTGTTTGCAATCATACACCTGGTCACGATAGTGTTCATGGCTCCAGTTGTCTTTATGGATGTGCTCATTAAGGTGCTCAGAGGCACACTTGTGGTCTTGTTCATGTTTTTGGCCCCAGGTGTGGTAAGCCCTCCTCCTCTCAGGGTGCTGATGATGAAGCAGGATGAGACGTCCCAGGATCAGCAACAGGCCAGCGTGCTGTGACATCTGCATGTCGTTTCCAGGCACGAATGATAGACTACGTATGATGTTGGAGACACAGATGCAGCGACGAGAAAGGGCGTCCTGCCAGGGAGCGGAAGTGGACAGTGGGGTCTCATTCCACATCTGAGGCTCGTCCTCAAGCAGTGGGATGGGGGATAAGTCACCAGGGAAGGGGTTTTCATTCAAAAACATGCCTGTACTGGTGCGTAGATTGTCCTCCGCGGTGGTCTCTTGTTCATTTTGCCAAAGTGTTTGAGATAACTTTTTCTTGTGCAATTCCCTCTTGCTCTCAAAGTGCATCTGAATATGGACAGTGGTATCTCCTCCCCCTGCCTGCCAGTGGAGCAGACCGCTGGTGAACTCCTCCCCTGGGCTCGGCTCCTCCCAAAGTTCTTTGACAAAGGGGCCATCTTCAAGCACCTTCTTCAAAGGCAGCCGATCGTACTTGCTGGCCTGCTTGAGTGTTGATGCCGGCTCAACAGAATGTAGCGCATTCGCTTCAGTCTCCTCCTTGTTCTCCTCAAGCTCCATCTTCTCTGGGCTGGATTTTGCATCTCCGTGCTGTGATCCTTGAAGCTCCTCTGTTGGCTCCACCTCTGACTCTGGGGCATTTTCATAGGGAGGGAACTCTGACTCTGCCCTCATCTTGTGCTGGAGGATGGGACCATTGAGGAGAGTGTTCTGGCCAACTGTTCCGACCTCATTCTCCGCCAGTATCCCAAAGATCTCAATCACACACCTCCTGTAGTACTCCACCAACAGTTCCAGGAATCCAGGCAGCTGAAAAAATTATAATCTCATATTTAATGCCTTGTGCTGCTTTGACCCACACAGCAACAGTGTCACAGGCTGGCAAATTACCTGGATGATTGCGATTACAACTGACTAACCCAGTGGTTCTCTAACTCGGTTCTGATCGGAAGAAATTTTCAGTTGCATGCATTGAATATTGTTGTGTTCGTCATCACAAGCTAGAAGGGAATTCTTTGAAGTCTTTATGTGGTGTCAGAGGGAAGAGGTGTAGAAGCAAGAGTAAAAATCAGCCCAAGTGTGTTTTATGAAATAGACTGCTGGTTAAACAGTGTAATTATGCCATCTAGACATACTGCGTTTGAAACATCGTAATTGAATATGTGATTATTCAATATTGAAGAAAATCAATTTGGCTGATTAGTGAAAATTTGGTGAGAAAATAAAACAATGATTATGGCAACACCAGTCGATGAGATAGGAAAGCAATTTCCTATGTTTGAAAAAGATACCAGAGAAATATTATATAAATGGGCCAATAGGACTAAAATAATAACAGAGGCGGACTTTTCCATTAAGCAAGGTAGGCAATTGCCTAGGGCCCCAAACATCCAAGGGGCCCCCTGTAGACCTATAAAAAATTATTTATAGTTTTGCTTATTTTCAACTCTTTCTTTATTAATCACATCATTCTAAAATCTATACGCTAAAATTGTGTCAGAGAATTTCAGTTATTCACAAATTGCTGGGGTAAGCTCCCCCCGTCTTATTACAATGGTCTATTCCAAGAGCGCATCTAGGGAATTACACCAGTGAAAACCATGGGCTGAATATAATTTCCGAGTTTGTTCACATTCAGTGTCAAATCTGACGCCAATCAAAAGCGATGTTATTAACGAAGAGATGGGTTGTTACATCTGTGAAATTGGCCTTTGTAATGAGAGATCATCCAAACATTCTGAGGGAGTGAAGTTTTGCCGCCTGAAATGTGTACCAGAGCCGCTGAAAACAGCCTGGAAAAAAACCCTGCTAGTATTGATCCAGGGTTCTAACGCTAGCCTCGAACAGCTACAGCAGCCAAGAGAAATAAGAGGAGCGAAGAAGCTCTCCAGTTAATGTTACTCTTTAATACATACAACCTGCCCAATTTCGCCACTCACTTAAATGTTTCCCCAATAACTAAACACGAGATCCCATATCCCTACTGAAAAATGGTAGCAGTAGCTATCTTACATTAGCTAACTAACCACAAACAGCTGCAATGATAATCTAGAGCAGTGGTTCCCAAACTTGGTACTGGGGACCCACTGTGTATGCTGGTTTATGTTCCAATTACAACTCCGAGCTCAGAATGTTAATAAGTTGTTTATTGTTCTTGTTTACACTATTCTTGTTAATATTGATTATTTACCCTTTTAGACCACATGCCACAAATGGCCATGATGAAAAACGTTTCAAATTGGGCTGTATTGGAAATTACTTTTCAAACATAAAAAAGTGGAAATTTGCAATTGATGACATAAAACTATGAATTGGCTTCTAATTGATAAAATTGAGGACATATGATCACTAAAAAGAACTATTAATAGGCTGTTAAGAAGACAAATCATTTTATAATGAGTCAAACCTGTTAAACTTTCATCATTTGGTTTCAGGAAAGAATTTGAAAATGTGCGTTCAGAACCCTAATTAGCAGCTAACTGATTGAATGCAGTCTTGTATTTGATCTCAAAAAACGTATCGCCACCTTGGCTTAGCATGCTTACTTGGAATACATCAAAACAAACAATACGAATGTTGGGCGTTGCAACATTATGGAATGCAAAGCCATTTCTGTCATAATGCTGTTTAAGGAGGTAAAACGTCCCTCTCATCTGGAAAGCAACTAATTAAAAAATTGACAGCTTGCTAAAATTCTGGGACAGTAATTGTGGTTGGAACAAAAACAAGCATACGCAGTGGGTCCCCAGGACCAACTTTGGGAACCGCTGATCTAGAAAAACCGGAGAAGAGTAAGAGCACCCTGGTGAAGATTAGTCTTTAATTAATACATCTAAACCGAATGAATGACTCACTTCCCTGAGGTCACAATCCCATATTAGAAGGCTTTTATGCTTCACTGGTTTGTCTTGGCTGTAATAGCTGCCTTGGCTGGCTAATAGCTAGCTTCCGCCAGAGTTCTGGGATAATGTGATCATAAATCAGCGGAAGTGAGTCGTTCATTCTGCTCAGTTGTATTAATTAAAGACTAATGTTAATAACCAGGGGGCTTTTATCTTTCACTGGTTTCTCTTGGCTGTCGTAGCTGTTTGTTGATAGCTACCGCGACCATTTTTGAACAGGGATATGGGATCTTGTGTTGAGTTATTAGGGTAACATTTAAGTGAGCCAATTCCGGCAGGTTGTGGGGACTAGTTTGACAGAGTTTTCGATGTGGAGGCTGGCCTGACCGCAGTTATTTACTAAAGAGTAATGTTAACTAGAGAGCTTCTTCGTTCCTCTGATTTCTCTTGGCTGCCGTAGCTGTTCAAGGCTAACAGTAGAACCCTAGGTACATATTGATACTGATGGTCTTTTTTTCCCGGCTGTTTTTAGCGGCTCTGGTGTACGTTTCACGTAGTAAAACTTCACTCCTTCAGAATTTCTGTATGATATCTCATTACAAATGCCAGTTGCACCACTGTTACAACCCATTTCTTGTGGGGTGATATCTGGTAAATGATGCATGGTGGGAGAGGGGGAAAGATGGCTTTACTAAGGCATAATGGTTCAAAAATTAAAATGTGTTACATTGCTATGCATCTTTTTGTATTACTTTGATGAAAAGGTAAATAAGACTTACTGTAGTTATTTTACTGTCTGTATTTAAAAAAAAAATTTAAAAACTAGGAGTGAGATGTTTGTTTGTTTGTTTGTTAAATGAGATCTGCAAAAGGTGGAGGGCCCCATGCGCCTGTTTGCCCAGGGCCCCTAAATTGCTAAATCCGCCCCTGAGGCAGGGACACACCCTAGACAGCTCGCCAATCCATCGCAGGGCACACACACCGTTAAGACACAATTCGCTTTCACACTCATATCTATGGGCAATTTAGCATCTCCAATTAGCCTGACATGCATGTCTTTGGACTGTGGGAGGAAACCGGAGTACCCAGAGGAAAGCCACGCAAACACAGGGAGAACATGCAAACTCCACACAGAAAGGCCCCAGGCTGGATTCGAACCCACAACCTTCTTGCTGTGCTGAAGGTCACCAGTGGATTTCGCCAAGCAGCTCTCCCATTATTTCCCGTTCTCTTTCTTAATGTGGAATCATGAACACTGAGCTGAACTTGGGCAAGTGAGCACGACAGTTTTTATAGATTTTAGTCTGGGTTTTTTGCAACCTCCTGGATGAGCTGTCAATGTGCTCTTGGAGGAAATTTGGTGCCCCCGCCTCTCCTAGGAAGGTTCATCACTGTTCCATGTCCTCTTGATTTGTAGATAATGACTCTTTCCATGGTTTGCTGGAGTCCCAGAGCCTTAGAAATGGCATTGTAACCCTTTCCAAACTGATAAGTTGTCAACAATTATGCTCCTTGTCTGTTCTTGAATTTTTTTATATGGAAGCATCATGTGCTGGTTTTTGCTCACTTCCCCATTTCCAGACAGGTTCTTAAGAAGTGATCTTTAGATTCAGCAGGGTTGGCAGTAATCTTTCTTAAAGTGGTAATCCATAAGATTTCTGTCTCGTTACTGTCTGTTAAATCAGTGTCTATCAGAGAGGGGGGATAAAACAACGATGAATGGGCCTATGACCCACTGATGAAAGCACTTGTATTTCATTCTTTGCCAGGTAAAGCAATCAGTGTGTCTGTGGCGACATTCCCGCGCTATATTCAAATACAGGCGCACATATAGGGACGCTTTTTACGTCAGTAAGCAGTGTTTGGTCTGTCCAGAAGGTAGGAGGAGCCGCAAGCTAGCTTGAAGGTAGTAAGGAACCCCCGGAGAAGCAATGGCAAGGTAGACGTCAGAAGGGATCCAGTAGCGATACTTTCTCTAACCTGAACCTTGGCTCTATCCCCTAACCCTAAATCGAACTTGTCCCTTACACTATATGTCAGTTTTACGGATGGAATTAAGGGAGGACCATTAAAATGCAGCCTTCCAAGAAGCGGAAAGTACCACTAATGGATCCCTTGACGTCTACCCAATGGCAAATACCATACTGTGTAGCTATACTGTGCACAGTAGAAATCAACGTTAGCTGAGTCTCTGTTGAGGCTACTACTGAAACTAAAATTATAACGTAATTTCAGGAAGCAAACGGGAAAAAAGCTACGTTAACCGCCTCGACAAATCATTTTTATTAAATAAAAAAAAAAGTTATAACGTTACCTGTTAACCAACTACCGTTTTCATTATTTACACAGGGCTCTCAACTTCCACAAATTCGGCTTGAGTTTAAACGACATATTCACGTTCCCGTGCTGTAGTCAGAAATTATTCTATCAGACCGTTTGTAGAGATTCTCAGGTGGAATTGAAGTCCTTGTGCATTGAAGTTTATCAGTTTCACATGTGTTACGGTGGATTTCGCCACTAGTAATATGAGAACAATTATGATTCCGGAATTCTCACGCGTTTCTTCACGCAGGGGTTGGAAGCAGTGGAATTGCATAAAAATATTTCAAATGGTCTTATTTCATTTAAACAATTTGAACGATCGTGAAACACGCATTTCGTTGATTGAATAATTACTGATTACAGCACGGGAATGTGAATGAAGCACAAATTCTCACGGCGAATGCGTGAGAGTTGGCAGCCCGTTAAGTTAATCAATTTATCATAAGACAGTGGCTATTCTTACGTGACTGTAATCCATTGCAGGCAGGCTATTCTTACGTGACTTTTGGTCAGACATGCGCAGATTGAAATTGCCGGACTTCGATAATTTTCTTACCTTGTTCTCCTGTAAGAATAGCTAGACACGTTGATGGTTTGCGTGACTGATGCTCACATAATGTGGATAGGTACAACTATTTTTACTGGAGTTCTCCTATCTGATTAACGGCCTAGTTCCAGATGCTACCACGAGATTGCCCAACCTTGGTGAAGCAAGTATACTGAGCAACAAAAGAAACGCAAGTTAATGAAAGACAGACCGGAAAATAAGTTTGTGCGTAATTATTATAGAAAATCAAATTTATTACTAGCGCGTGCACATTTACAATCGTTTCATCAAACTTTTCTTTGTTTTGCAGTCACTTTACTGAGTAATCATAAGAGTACTACATTAACTAACTAGCTAATTTGCGTTTCTTTTGATGCTCAGTATCGAAGCCCTGGGGACGAGATTTCAATTAACCGGTGCCATGGTTACGGGCTTAACCCTTCGGCCCCTTGTACAAGCTCAGCCGCCAAATTGACGTGATTGACAAAAATTGCGCAAAATAGTCATACAATTTCAATCTGCGCATGCCCGAATGGGAGTCGCGTAAGAATAGCCTGCCTGCAATGGATTACAGTCACGTAAGAATAGCCACTGTCTTATCATAATAGCCTAACATGTTACTGGAATGAGATGACGCTAATGGATGACTAATGTCACATAATTTTTACTTTTATTGAGTTCAATTGCCGTGTCAAAGAGCATCTTTCCCGTCTGCATGAGAGTTGAGGAGGTGTGGAACTGGTAAGAGCCGTCAATTTAACGACGTCATACAGGCGACACTGTTGGGTCTCGACAAGAGTTATGGGAAATGAGGTCCAGAAGCGCACCTGCAATTACAGCTTACTGCCAAAGATGTCAATATAAATAAACCAATTCAAATCTTATGGATTACCACTTTAAGAAGTGATATTTAGATTCAGCAGGGTTGGCAGTAATCATGCCTAGGTGAGTCTAGTGAAACTGAATTCAATAATCAATCACATTTGTTAAATTAGTTCATATACTGTAGTTACTAAGGGGGCAATGGCCGTTTCCACATAAGGCCCAGTAGGGTTGGATAGGTTTTTTCTTTAATAAATGAATTATGTTTTAAAAACTTCATTTTGCGTTTACTCGGATTATCTTTGTCTAATATTAAAATTATTTTGATGATCTGAAACATTTAAGAGTGACAAATTTGCAAAAAAGAGGAGACTGAGAAGGGGACAAATACTTTTTGTGACAGCATTGTACAATTTACCTGAGTTAGGAATTACAAAGCAACCGTCTATACGAGTTGGGAGTATAGGGTTAAAGAGTACCTTGATAGGGCATCAAAAGGCCATAATGCACCTGAGTTGGGAATTACAAGGTTATAGCGCATCTCAGTGGGAAATGACAAGGCTATAGTCTACCAAGTGAAGGAATTGTTGAACAAGGCTATAGTCTACCATGTGTAGGAGTTGTTGTGTGCCTAGGTAGAGTAATATATGGCCATAATGAACCTGGGTTGGTAATTACAAGGTCTTTGTGTATCTGGGTTGTGAATTACAAGGTAATAACATATCTGGATTGGGAATTAGAAAGGTCATAGTGTATCTGGGCTAGAAATTACTAGCTTTAGTGTACCAGAGTAGGCAGTGTTAGACTGTAATGTACCTGGGGCAGAGAGAAGGAAAAGACAGTGCTGTTGTCGTATAGTAGTGCATTAATGGTGTCCAGTGCCCAGGTGCTCTCAGCCAGCAGGCCAGACTTCAGTGACATCATCACCCGCCATGCTTCTGGTGTTCCTATAGAGACCACATGGCATGCAGATGAGGAGAGAGTTATTAGAGAAAATGTTCCTGAACAGTAAACTGCTGAACAAAGGCCTCCTGTTGCTGATGGACCTTTATTGACAATACATTAAATGAGAAAGAGAAATCTTTGTTGGAATATGTACCACACATACTATAGGTACACATTCATGCTATGGATATGGTCAATGCATTGTTCTAGAAATTCAGAAATAAAAGCTTTCTGGATTAGTATGGCACATTAGCCAAATGCTACGCTGTTGGTGTTTGTGGTAGTGATGACATACCAGTGTTCTTTAAGGTAATCTTGTGCTGCAGTTTGAGATTAGGCACTGTGCGCTCCACCAACCCAAATGGGTAGTCGAACTCTTGGACTGTGGCCAAGGGCTGGGTCGTGGTAGGTGGGGCGTGGATATCAGCGCTGCTACCCTGTGGCACAGCTCCATCCGTTTTGGTCATCTTCATGGAGGACATAAATGGTGATATGCTGGGAGACACACGTACCTCCATGGATCGCTGAAAAGAGTGGGGGCTTGAGGCTTGGGGGGTGTGGTTTGACTTGGGGGGATGCCAGATAGGAGGAAAAGGTTGGCTGGGTTGTCAGGGCTCTTAGGCCATTGTGATTTGTCTGTGCTTCCATGTCAGGGTATGGTGGTGCCTTGGCTGATCCAGCCTGTCTCCTGGGGTAGGGGTGGGGCAGGTCACCTCGGGGTAGCCAAGCAGCAGGTTGAGAACTCTCCCTTAAGCCGGGGGGCCCGCCAATTATTTGGGGGGACATGGGCAGCTGCTGGGGGAACTGCATGTACTCACAGCTGAAGGAGTAGGGGTAAGTGCTCTGTAGGGGTCGATGTTCAGGCCCTGGGTATGCCCCGTCATATAGCTTATACATGTCAGCTTGCTGACTCCCATACTGCGGGTCATACCCTTCCCCACCCTTTTGCCGCTTCTGTGGGGGAGCATACATCCTGTCCATCGGCCTCTTATAGCCCTGTGTGTGTGTGTGTGTGTGTGTGTGGTGGGGGGGGAGATGGAGGGATTGAGAGTGACAGAAAGAAAGAGAGAAAAGGATGGAGAAAGAGAGGGAGAGCTATCAATTTTACAGGGTGAAACAAAAAATTATTAAAAAAAACACACAAACTGCCAACAAAAAAATGTAACAGTAATGATATCAACTCCTTCACCACATTTCAATACTTCCCCTTGTTAGACCATTACTCTAAGGTCATAACAAGAAGGGAGACCACAGAGGGAACCAAAGGTTAAAAAAATGTAGTTTATTTGGCCAGGCATATTTGTCAAAGACAACCCATAAACTCAACGCCACCAGCACCATGGTCACAAACAAATCCAGTCTTTTTCCCCCCACCAGTTGGGAGAAGGCAACTCATTAAATAGTGTCTTACACAGGTGGAGCTAATGAGCTTCAATTGTCTCTTCACAAATTGAACTGAAAATGAGTTAATTGAATACTGATACCAATCAGCAAAGTGGAATTTTTGCATGCACTCTTATCTGAGCTTTAACAGACCAACAGGGCTGTAACACCCTGAAAAAAAATTAACAATTTTTCACCCCTCAGGCCTGGGCGGAGCCTCCTAGTGATGGAATCCCTCACCTGTTGTTGGGGAACCATTACAGATGGATGTGTGCCATAGGGCAAGCTGGGATACTGCAGACTGTATCCTTCATGTCTGAGGAAGGGAAAATACAAATTATACAAATCAATGTGACAGGCCTTGGTTCCTTACGTCACACACACACACACACACAGAGTATGGATCACTCGCACAGATCCAGCTGAAAATTCCATCCTCAACCATCCTAAGCTGGTCATGGAGGTTTGATTTGATCAAGCAGCTTACTAGCACAACAGCCTGTAGACTGCTGTAGTCATTATTTTGGCCTCACTATACCAGCTTAACCAGTTTGAACTGGTTAAAAAATACCTATGACGATCAACAACCAGCTTGAAGTTGTGAAAACACAGGACAATCTATTTCAAAAACCCAGCTGGTCTTAGTGAGAATTTTCAACAACAGACACATCTCACTCATTGTTAAGCACTTTTCATCGAGAACATCTGATTCTCCATGGGATACAAGACTGTCTCCAACCTTTTCACGTCTGCTGAGATGGGTATGTGTTGGGTGAGTAGAAGCTGGGGTCACTGTTGGGAGATATAGTGGGCTCCAAAATTACTGGCACTCCTAACTGGCGAAGCACAAACAATGCTTTAAAAATTCAAAAAAATAAATTCATGGAGGAACTCCAAATTCTAACATGAGAAATACTGTACGATAACAATGTTCCCATGGAACCACCAAAAATCATTTACTGATTTAGTTAAAAATCCATTTCCTCTGAATCAAGGTTTCACCGTTAATGGCACCCTAAAAGATTATTGTAAATAACATCCACCAAAATTAAACCAGGTATTAAATTCCACTTCTTTAAGTTTTATCTAAGTGTTAAGGAAAAATAACGAGCCATTACATCACTTCCTGTTTCACGAGAGTGTAAAAATGAGGAAACACATATGCAATATCCCTTTGTCATCCATCACCATGAAGAAAACAAAACAACTGTCAATTCAGAAGAGGCAGATGGTCATAGACCTTCACAAATCTGATAATGGCTACAAGAAGATTCACAAACAATTGAATATGCCACTGAGCATAGTCAGGGTAATTTTTAAAAAATTCCAAAGATAAGGAACTGTTGAAGACGCAACTGCATTTTGCTCCCTTGATCCTGATGAAGATGGTGAGAGAAGCAAAAAATCTCCAAGAATCACTGTGAAGGAATTGCAGGCTTTGGTGGCATCTTGGGGTCATTAAGTTTCAAAGAGCACCATCAGGCACCACCTCCACAACCACAGGCTCTTTGGAAGGGTTGCTAGAAGAAAGCCTTTTCTGACCAGAGGACACAGAAGCAAGGCACCTGGAGTTTGCAAAACATCATTTAAATTATGACTTGAACAAGGTGCTTTGGGCAGATGAGACCAAAATTGCACCTTTCGGTCAGATACAGCATCAGCATGTTTGGCATCAAAACAGATGCATTCAAGGAGAAGCACCTCATATCGACAATGAAATATCGTCGGCCTGCTGATAAAACCTCGTAACTCCAAATTTGATAAGAAACAAAAACTCGTATGTCCACGATAATAACATAAACATTGCAAAATACAAAATACATTCTTGGAAGAAAAATTGTCATCCTACCCGAACACAGCTCAACTGCATTCTTACATGCAAAATTAAACATTTTTATGCTCTCCTGTAAAGTTTATCATTTTGAAGATACAAGGTTTTATCAGCAGGCCGACGATATGATGGTGAGTCAGTCATGTTTTGGGGCTGTTTTAATGCAAGAGGTACAAGGGCGCTGGTTAAGATTAATGGCATAATGAATTCCACCGAGTATCAGGACATTTTGGCAGACAAACTGGTTGCCTCCGCCAGAAGGCTGGAAATAGGCCGTAGGTGGACTTTCTAACAAGACAATGACCCAAAGCATACCTCAAGATCCACACAGAAATGGTTCTGTGACAACAAAAATCACTGTTCTGTAATGGCCATCTTACTCGCCAGACCTCAATCCAATTGAAAACCTTTGGGCTGAGTTGAACAGGGCAGTTGATAAATGCATACCCAAGAATGATTACGAAAGGATCTGCTTAAGGAAAGGTCAAAAATCCCCCCAACTGTGTGCCTTAACCTTCTCAAAAATTACAGGAAAAGACTCCATGCTGTTATCCTTGCCAGAGGTGCTTGAACTGAGTACTAAAAGGGTGCCAATAATGATGAGACCCTGATTTTGGAGAAATTTATTTTGTATTAAATGATTGTGATGATTTTACACATGGGAACAATATATAATTTTATTTTAACACATTTACTCTAGTGTTTAAAGGGTATTTTTTTACATATCGTTAGCCTCATAGCATAATTGCCTAAGTCATTTTTCGGCTTACTGTTGCAATATCAATAAAAATACCAATGTGCTTGCTAAAAATTGTGTTTTCTCTTGTTTTCCAAAAACGTTCAAATATGACTTAGGCAACTATGCTATTAGGCTAACGATATTAACCCCTCTGTGCAGATGTTGCTGCCAGCGGACATGGAGCTGCTTTATTTATGCATACAGTTACACTATTCTACCACTAGATGGTACACTCAGATTAGTTTTTGAATATTCACAAGCAAGCCGAGCTCGAACGCGGTTTAGAATATGGATGAATTTAGTCCCATCCCTGTTTCCCAGGAGTTGCATGAATTAAACTCCTCAGCTAAGCTTGATGTGCAAACTGCTCAATATACAGCACCAGTCAAAAGTTTGGACATACCCATATTTTTTCTTACAAGACGTGAAAAAAAGAAATAGGCACCATTTATTTTGCAAAAAAAAAATCTAATTCTTAAATCCATCAAACCAACCAGCATTTGCTGTTATATTTGCAGAGCATACTTTTTTTTTTTTTTTACTAGAGCAGTTATATGGCTATAATGAATTTGCTGCCAAGCAGCTGTCCCAAAGATGTGCTGCACTTGTGGTTTGCTTTTCATTGACTTTTTTGCCCAATAAATTCCAAAACAGCTTGTCTTTCATTTGGCTGTTGGAAAATGGAAAGAGCTTGTTTTCTTTGAGAATTCTAAAATTTTGGACACTGTTCAAACCAGTAAATTATTCTGTTTTAACTTCTGACTGTTTACCTCTTACCAGATTCCATTTAAGATTATACAGAAAAGTTCAGCTGGTTAAATTTCTCTAAAAACAGAGCGCTGTGATATTAGCAAAGCGTGTCCAAACTTTTGACTGATTCTGTACTTGCCCATAGTATCTATCCAGCTCTTCAAAAAATTATCTCTTGTGACAGAAAAAATTGTCTTCCTTTGTTGCAACCATTCAGCTATCGTGAGCCAATGGTATCCTAAGTAAGTAAGAAAAATGAATTTGCTGAAGAAAAAAAATCGACATGGTGTTGATAGTATGTCAGTCTAATATCAATTATAGTCATCACATATCAAAGATGCGCAATTTCCTACCGTGGATTTACATGTAAATTCCTCCATTGACAAATTCAGCGCTTCCTTATATCCTCCTGAGTACTCTCGTTGATTTGCCAGTCACTCAATGATATACGTAGGCTCATCTGTGTA
This sequence comes from Gymnothorax javanicus, assembly GCA_029692085.1. Taxonomy (NCBI): domain Eukaryota; kingdom Metazoa; phylum Chordata; class Actinopteri; order Anguilliformes; family Muraenidae; genus Gymnothorax; species Gymnothorax javanicus. The sequence goes on from CM056193.1 coordinate 110,585,006, forward strand.
ATGCAGTTATATTTCACGCCCAAGTGAAACTTCCCCGGTAATGATCTATTGATCGACATGTTTCTTATCCAATTCCAAAGAGTATAAACTTTACACAGTAACTGAAAGACATTGATTGGACCATTAGAAAAGTACTTAAACCTCTGCGTAGTAACAGTTAGGTTCTATTCTCTCAACTTTGGGCAGCTGACAATGACGTGATTGCATGGAAAAAAAGACTTCCAAAACTAATTCTAGAGTGCTGAGGTTATATTTACGGGATGGAATTGTGATTTTGAGATGGAAAATGCAGTTATTTTGAATGGAACAGACTGGAGGGCTGACAGCATTAATTATTTGGGGGAAAATTCAATGATGGAGAGTTTTTGCTCTTGAAGTGTAAGAGGAACTGTTTTTGTATGGTGTAGCTCTGTCTGACTTCTAGCCAGCTAGCTAACAAGCCAGCTATTTCTTATTTTAAGTTCACCACCGTGATTACGGTGCTAGTTTGTCACATTGGTTAACAAGAGTAGTTGATAGCCTTTGCTTATAATACTGCATGTGCTGGTAAATTGCTTAATGTGGCGATCTGTTTGAGAATTTATACCTCATTCAATGAAATAGAATGCCTCGGATTTTCGCTAGTTTAAAATTCGAACAGCTCAAAGACTTTGGTAAATCCCCGCCTTTGCTCGCTGCCCGACAACTCTGTTCAATCTAGGGTAGGATATATTGGCTGCTTTTTCCTGAGGGTGGAATGCCTGTTTTGTTAAAATAAGGTATATTTCAGATATTACTGTTAGTGAGTTATACTTGCTCCTTATAGGGTGTGAAAAGCATTGTTACAAGCTTGCGTTACACTTAGACGATCGTAATTGTAAACAGCAAGGTTTCAGTCTGAGTGAATGTTCTGACCGTAAAATAAGCAGTTCCTTTAATGAGTATGTGTGCTTGCTGATCCAGCTTTGCAGAAAAATGGATGAAACTCTGAACTTTATCTTGGAGAAAAGGCATGTTTTTGGTTTGGAGAGGTTACTGGTGACCATCGATGTCCAGTTCCACCTATATTTATAAAATCATGCTAAATTCAACCTGAAAATCACTAATTCATATTGAATTAAGTTGATTTGTGTTAAATATGTGATTATTTTATGATTTTACAGTGCGCCATTTTCAGGGCTCTGGGAGTTTGGGGAACCACCTGGAGAGGTGTCTTATTCGGCTTCTAAAAGAATAGATCATTTAGAATTCATGCTAAGATGAAGAATACTTGTGGTCTAGGAGTTTATGATCCCAGAAATGTATTGTTCTAAGCCCCAGCCATTTTTCAGTCCACAGTATTATTTTTTTTACAATTTCAATGCTGAATTTTCATGAAGATTTTTTCTGTTTGCTGCCCCTTTTCTCTGCAAAATCATGAAAATAAACTGAAATACGATGGAATTCTAAATGCTGCAAGTGTCTTGTCTCAGTTGAGCCATATTCCCCCTCTCTATGAAGCTTATATCATGAATTATAAAGCATTAAATAGGGTAACACAGAATAGCCATATTTGGCTTCTGCACAAAGGGGTTATAGGGAAAGTTCACCCAAAAATGAAAATTCACTCATCAGCTACTCACCCCAAGGCTAATGGAAGGGTCCGTGAATTTCTTTCATCCTCGAAACACTTTTGGAGTTACAAAGAAAAACGGCATTGAAGACAATTCCAAATCAAGTGAAGTCAATGGAGGCCACTCTTTCAAGCATAAAAGACAACATTTAAAAACTACAAAATGCCTCCATACTGCTTGTGCAGCGTAATGCAAGTGTCCTTAAGCCCTGACATTTAAATTTGACTCATAAAGATGTCTTATGAGCGGAGGATGGGCTTCCCCACTATAGCCGGGTTCCTCCTGAGATTTCTTCCCACTGGGGAGTTTTTTCTCACCACTGTTTTGAGGATTTTTCTCCCTACTGGGAGTTTTTTTGCCTCATTTGCTGTAGTCGGGAAAAGGATGAGGCTGGGCGCTGCCCTTTCATTCTACTCATGAACTTGACTTGACTTACTGGCATTTGAATCTTTCTATGTTCTTATTCTATCCCTATTTTAATTGTATTTTATTGTATTTATTCTTTTCTCTATGTAAATGACTGTGAAGCACTTTGTGACCCTGTCTGTGAAAGGTGCTATATGAATAAACTTTACTTACTTACTTACTATGGAGGCATTTTGTGGTTTTTAAATGTTTTTTACGCTTGAAAGAGTGGCCTCCATTGTCTTCAGTTGATTTGGGTTTGTCTTCAATGCTGTTTTTCTTTGTAACTCCAAAAGTGTTTTGAGGACGAAACAAATTCACGGACCCTTCGATTAGCCTTGGGGTGAGTAGATGATGAGTGAACTTTCATTTTTGGGTGAACTCTCCCTTTAAGTAACAAGAACTGCTCTGGGTATTAATCAGTGTTGCTATCTGGCTGATTCAGAAATCATGAGCTGTGATACAGGCCTCAGGTGATAGGGATATCTGCCCATTAGATTACATTAATCAATGAGTTAAACGAAGTTAAATGAAATTAAACTGCGAGATAGAAAAGAAAACCAGCAGTTCTGTTCTATAAATGGCCCAACGTGAGTGTCCCTCTCAGGCAAGAACAAACAGCTACCTTTAACTAGGTGCAGTCCGCACAGCTTAATGCGTGGCTGCCCAACCCTGTTCCCAGAGATGTACTGCCCAGTGATTTTGTGTGCTAAATCACTGACAAGTCAAAATCAGCTAATGTGTTACAAAATAATGGTCGAGAAATTAACACATGATGGAAAATAATTAATTTGTTTATTTAAAGAAGTAGAAGGTTTTTACTCAAGATTAGTGTATTAAGACAGACACCAGATGCTTTAGATCACCCACTTTTGATTACTTTTTCAGATTTTTATCATTATTGACGAGAAAGGGTCATAAAATTAACCTGGATTGGTTACATGACCTCACGTGGCTAGTTATGAACCAAATATCAAGCATTTTCCTAAATACAATTGCAAATTGTTGCTATTCATCCAAAGGTCACTCTGTTAATCAACCATAAACTCTAATTAATTGATGAATGCACCATGCACTTTTTTTGTGAAATACACTATTTTATGTGGTTAATGTACGTCACAAAAATGTGGTCAGTGTTCCCATGAAAATCTAGGTTAAAACATTTTTTTCAATTCAAAATTTTTCATGCCTATGTATTGAGTATCTATATCAGTGTTAATCAAATGATTTTCAAAAGTCTCATTTCATTCCCTTCATTAACAAATCACCTGTGTTAGTCGTAGTCAGTCAAGAAATGTCGCGCATGAAATTAATTTGAAACTACTGCCACTGAGCCACCAGGGGATGGTATGGATTATGTGTCTTTTCATATGCTCTTCAATCACTCTTTGATTATTTTGTTAAAAGTTATGTCACTTGACTGTAAAATCAGTATTTCCACTCAAAGATTGAATTTTCTGGACTTCGAGGGCTGTAGCAGTTTCACACCAATCATAAGCTGAAATCATAATACCTTGCCCTGACAAATGAAGGTGGTTTCAAGAAAAACATATGATAATCATTTTTGTGTCTTTGTAACACATTTGTAACACATTAGCTGATTTTGAATCACAAGCAAGTATCAGTTTATTGAGATCTCTGACTGTTGAATGAGTTGTGCTTTGTTAGCATTTGAGTGAAAATCTGACTGGGTCAAATAGGGTAGCCCTAATGTAAAAGAATGGTGGCCACTACAACAAAGAAATATTCAGTGGCTACCAGAAGGTAGCTGAAAGGTCACAGTTAGAGCTCACCTCCTGTCGTATCCAGAGGCATAAGGATACTGGGGGTGCTGGCCAATCCCCAACCTGGGCAAGTTAGCAAAGGAGGGATGCCCATACATGTCCTGCATTGTACTGTTGGGCATCGGGCCAGACAAGAAAGGCTCTGATCCACTCATCACTGTAGAGGAGAAAAAAGCCTGAAGTGAATTCACAGTGCTACAATGATAAATAGGCACACATATACATACAGTGCCTGACAAAAGTCTTGTCGCATAAGGACATAGTAACTAAAAATAGCATATAACTTTATTTCTAACCAATCAATTGTTACAATAAATAGTCCATTTTAATGTCAAGGGCTTTCACATTAATAATTTGGTGCAAAATTAAACCGTCAAAAAGTATTCTGATGTTCACAGCTTGGCTAAGTCCATAACATCTGTTTTTGCTAGGACAAAAGTCTTGTCGTCTCTTCAGATGATGCAACAAATCGTAGATTAGAGTTTAACCTATGACAAATACTGTAATTAACACATTCCCAGATGTGTATAGAAATAACCCCAGCACACCAGACTTTCATATGAGGTGCGACTAGACCTCTGACAACATACCAAAGATTCAACCACAGGCCAAAGTGCTGATCATCAAGAGCCTGAAGACTGAGTCTGCTGCTGAGGTGGCAGACATCTTTAATGTATCCAAATGTCAAGTGGAGGGGATGAGAAAAAGATTTGAAGAAACTGGTGACGTTCATGGCAAGCGCAGGTCAGACAGACCCCGGTATAACAACTGTTTGAAAGGACCGTTTGTTGCTTCAACTGTACAAGGCAAGCCCTTCTTCAACTACAGCGAAGCTACATGAAGAAATGTCACCAAAAATCCCGGTATCTACAAGAAGACTTTGTCAAATTCTCTCTCAAAGTGGTTTTCATTGCCAAATTAGCAGAAGTCTGCATTAAACAGAAAACAAAAAACCTGCATTGCATTTGCCAAGGCCCACAGCTCGCAGAAAGGATTAATACTGGAAAAGTGGCTGAAAGTTTATTTCATCCATTGAACTGCATGCCAGTCGCCGTAAAAGACCTGTTGGAACCCTCATGGACCCAAGATTCTCCCAGAAAACAATCATGTTTGGTGGAGGAAAAATCATGGTTTGTTGTTACATCCAGCATGGGGGTGTGAGAAAGATCTGCAGAGTGGATGGCAACATCAACAGTCTGAAATATCAAGAAGTTCTTGCTGCCCTACTTATACTGCTGCTCCTTTTCATTCTTCTGCCTCCATGTCACAGTTCCTGAAAGCGAAGAAGGTGAAGGTACTCCAGGATTGGCCAACCCAGTCACCTGACATGAACATTATTGAGCATTTCAGGGGTAAGATGAAGGAGGAGGCTTGGAAGATGAAACCATAGAATCTTGATGCACTCTGGGAGTCCTGCAAGACTGCTTTCTATGCCGTTCCAGATGATTTCATCATCAAGTTATCTCAGTCATTGCCAAGACGTATGGATGCAGTCCTCCAAGCTCATGGGAGTCATACGCAATATTAATTCTTTTTTCTAAGGCACCATGGCTTTATGTTCTGATATTATAGTGGCATATTTGTGTATTCAAAATAAAGTGTATGTATAATTTCCACATTTTTTTTCAATGCGACAAGACTTTTGTCCAAGCAAAATCTGACCTTTCTGTACAAATTAAATTATAAAACTCAATCAATGACACAAAACTCTACTTTGGTATATTTCACATAATCTAGAGGGCTTTGCCTTTCATATAAGCCATTTTTGATTCCAATTGATCAACTACAAGTCAGGTTATTATTTGTTGTTCCTACAACTTGGATAAGTGACAAGACTTTTGTCAGGCACTGTATACAATTTGACATATCCAAAAAAAAATAATTGGACATGATATTCAAGAAAAAACACTACGTATCAAAAGTTTTAGGACACTGTGCTCGTGTTTTGTTCCAGGTCACACTGAAATATAAGCAGTTTTATCTAATGTACATAACTTCAACTGATACAAGGCAAGGCGGGAATAGTGAAAAGTCAAAAATAAGCTGTTATGTCTTTGGACAAATGCCCAAATTTTGGACCAAAATATTTATAATTTGCAAAATAAACAGGTAAAGAAATTATTTCCATTTTCCAACAAAGGGAATAAAATCAAACCACCAGTCCAGCACATTCTTGGGAACTTCCAGAATAGTGCTTGGTGTAAACCTTTTGGAACCATGAGTCTGTCCTTGTAGAAAAAAAAATAAAATCCATGAATCTGCATAGTGGTGTTTATGGCAAAAAGTTTCCACTTTGATCAATTTTACATTCTTTAAAACATCAAAGCAGAAGCCAAATATGGCTATTTAAGGGTTACCCGATTTAGGGCTTTATAATTCAAGATCTGATCTTTACAGAGAAGGGGCAAATGGCCTTAATGATACAGCATACTTTCAGCATTTAGAATTCCATCGTATTTCAGTTTCTTTTCATAATTTTAAATAATCTTCATGAAAATTCAGCAGTGGAATTATAAAAAAATAATACTGAGAATTTAAAAATGGCTGGGAGTTAAAACAATGCATTTCTCGGATCATAAACTCCTTGAACACAAGAGCACATTATCTGACAGTGCTTTTCAAAATTATCTGCTCTCTGTGAGCCAAATAAGATAGCTCACCAGGTGGCTCCCCAAGCTGCCAGAGCGCTCAAAATTACGCATTGTCAAATCATTAATTAATCAAATATTTAACACAAATCAACTTTCCACTCATAGAGTTCAACTTGAATTAATGATTTTCAGGTGGAATTTGGTGCGAGTTTATTAATATACAGTGCCGTGAAAAAGTATTTGCCCCCTTTCTGATTTCTTATTTTTTGGCATATTTGTCACACTTAAATGTTTCAAATCATCCTTGGTGCTTTTATAACACAGAAAACATCTACTGACAGGCATACCAGGTCTATCAGCAGAGGGGACTGTGTTGTTCCAAACAGAAGGACTGCTTTTGGCCAGAAAGCCTTCTCGGTGAGAGCTACTCACACCTGGAATATTCTTCCAGTGCAGCTCAGGGAGTATGACACTTACCTTTCTTTTAAAAGATATTTAAAACTATGGTTGAGAGATGGCCAAGTATGTGACCATCTGCTCTGAAACTGTAATGTATTTGTATTTTATTGTATGTACTATAATAAATTGTAATGTATTGTATAATGCAGGCATAGTTTTGTTTTTTAATGCATTTTAATTATTGTAGTGCTCAAGTCACCTGCCCCAGGGACTACAGTTGAAAATTGGCATATTTGGCTAAACCGGCATGTTTACAGAAATGTTTATTAATGTGCACTGTCTCTGTATATTTTAAACTAATAAACTAAACTAAATCAAACAAATTTTAATATTAGACAAAGATAACCCGAGTAAATGCAGTTTTTAAGTGATGGTTTCATTTATTGAGGGAAAAAAGCTATCCAAACCTACCTGGTCCTATGTGAAAAAGTAATTGCCCCCTAAATTTAATAACTGGTTGTGCTACCCTCGGTGACAACAACTGCAATCAAGCATTTGCGATAACTGGTAATGAGTCTTTCACATCGCTGTGGAGAAATTTTGGCCACTCTTCTTTGCAGAATTGTTTTAATTCAGCCAAATTGGAGGGTTTTCATGCATGAACGGCCTGTTTAAGGTCATGCCACAGCCTCTCAATCGGATTTAAGTCCGGATGTTGACTAGGCCTCTCCAAAACCTTCATTTTGTTTTTTTTTTAAGCCATTCAGAGGTGGACTTGCTTGTGTGTTTTAGATCATTGTCCTGCTGCATAACCCAAGTGTGCTTGAGCTTGAGGTCACAAACTAATGGTCGGACATTCTCCTTCAGGATTTTCTGGTAGAGAGCAGAATCATGGTTCCATCAATTACGGCAAGTCGTCCAGGTCCTGAAGCAGCAAAGCAGCCCCAGACCATCACACTACCACCACCACGTTTGACTGTCGGTATGATGTTTTATGAAATTCTGTGTTAGTTTTATGCCAGATGTAATGGGGTGCACACCTTCCAAAAAGTTCAACTTTTATCTCGTCAGTCCACAGAATATTTCCCCAAAAGTCTTGGGGATCATCAAGATGTTTTTTGGCAAATGTGAAACGAGCCTTTTTGTTCTTTTTGGTCAGCAGCGGTTTTTGCCTTGGAACTCTCCCATGGATGCCATTTGTGCCCAGTTTCTTTCTTACTGTTGAATCATGAACACTCACTTTAACTGAGGCAAATGAGGCCTGCAATTCTTTAGATGTCGTTCTGGGTTCTTTTGTGACCTCCTGGATGAGTCTTCGATGCGCTCTTGGAGCAATTTTGGTAGGCTGGCCACTCCTGGGAAGGTTCACCACTGTTCCAAGTTTTCTCCATTTGTGGATAATGGCTCTCACCATGGTTCACTGGAGTCCCAAAGGCTTAGAAATGGCTTTGTAACCCTATCCAGACTGATAGATGTCAATGACTCTGTTTCTCATTTGTTCTTGAATTTCTTTGAATCACGGCATGATGAGTTGCTTTCCGAGATCTTTTAGCCTACTTCACTTTGTCAGACAGGGTCTATTTAAGTGATTTTTTTGATTCAACAGGTCTGGCAGTGATCTGGCCTGGCCGCGGCAAGTGAAATTGAACTAAAAAAATTTGGTTAATCACAGTTAATTCATGATTTAACAAGGGGGTGGGGGGGGCAATTACTTTTTCACATAGGGCCAAGTAGGTTTGGACAGCTTTTTCCCACAGCAAATGAAATCATCATTTAAAAACTTCATTTTGTATTTACTCGGGTTAAATTTGTGGAATGTTAAAATTTGTTTGATGATCTGAAACATTTAAGTGTTACAAATATGTAAAAAAATCAGAAATCAGGATAGGGGCAAATACTTTTTCAGGGCACTGTAGGCGCAGATGGACATCAGTCATCTGGAACCTCTCCAAACCAAAAACATGCCTTTCCTTCATGATTAAGTTCAGAGTTTTGTCTATTTTTCTACAAAGCCGCATCAGCAAGCACATGCATTCATTAAAGGAACTGCTTACATTACAGTCAGAACGTTCACCCTGCGACAGAAAGCTCTCCAAGCGAAACGCAAGCTTAGATGAACGCAGAGGTTTTACAGCAGTCCTGGAGCTGCACTCATTTTACACGAAACCTAGGCAATTTATTTCGTTCAGTGCGGTATAAATTCTAAAACATCACTACAATGAGCGAAAATCTGCCATGATACAGTATATAGCAAAGGCTAATGGTTACTCATGATAACCCATGAGGCAAACAAGCTCTGTGAGCATCATGCCTATGGTAAACCGAAAATAAAAAAACAGTCAGCCAGCTGGCTAGCTAGTCAGCCATAAGGATGCATTCTTTATCCATTTTACTCACTCGCTCAAATTGAAGCAAAACTATCCATCAATGAAGTCCCCATCCAGATAACCAGAGTAACAGCCTTCCAGTACGGGATCCTTCCAGTACTGTTCCATTCAGAATAACTCCCATCATCCGAGTCGGAATCAAACTTCCATCACGTAAATGTAACCTTGGCACTTCTAGGTTGGTTTTGGAAGTGTTTTTTTCTTTGTATTCATGTCATTCAGTTGTGCACAGTTCAGAGAATACAACCTAACTTGCTCTTACGCAAGGGCTTAAATATGTTTCTGAGCGTCCAATCAAAGTCTTTCAATTACTGTGGAGAATTTACATTGTCCATAATTGGATAAAAACGTGTCAATCAATACATAATCACCTGGTTGTAGTTCAGGTGGGCGTGAACTATAACTCTGCTTTACGCAGATAAGCTTGAAGAAGCATTTAGAGACACTGGATATCATTGAAGGGTTGTATGAGGTTGTAAGGAACTGCTGAATTTGTCATGAGATGAATCTACGCATAATTCAATGATAGAGAATCCCGCGTTTTCAATATCTGATGACAATTGTAGAATGATATAGTATCAATACCATGTTGAATTTTTGCTTCAGAAAACTTTTCACTACTCAGTTGAGATACCTCTGGCCTATTATTGCTGAACTAGTTGCATCAAAGGTCAATGATTTTTCTGTCACAAGAGATCATTTTTATTAACTGCTGGATAGATACTATGGGCAAGTATATTAGGAAGTTTGCACATCAGGCTTGGCTGAGGATTTTAATGCATACAACTCCTGAAAAAAAACGGGATGGAACTTAACTCGTCCATATTCTAGACCATGTTCAAGGTCAGTGAATATTCAATAACTGATCCGGATGTGCCATCTAGTGATAAAATAGTGTAACTGCGTGCATAAATAGGGCAGCTCCATGTCCGCTGGTGTCTACATCTGCACAAAGGGGTTAATACAAATACAAAGTGCATAGGCTTAAGTAAAATAAAAAGTATCAAAATTTTATTTTTCCATTTGCAACTACTTCCATCCATCCATCCATTCTCTATACCAGTGTCTTCCTCACTATCTTCGCGGGGGAGTAGGAGCCTATCCCAGCTGACTCTGGGCGAAAGGCAGGGACCCACCCTGGACAGCTTGCCAATCCATCGTAGGGTGCTGCAATTACTTGAAAATTGTAACAACCCTCATGTCTGCTTAATTGTTTCTTCCTCCCTTCTGGAAACCAGCGTACCTTTTAGAAACTCTGTCTCAAAAAGTCTCCTTTATCTCCTTAGTAGCCAATCATACCTCCACCTTCCATGTGTAATCCATTTGTATGCCCCACCACTTTTTATTCCTGTTGTGTCATAACATTTCTTTTTGTCGAGCTGAGTTGCTGGATTCCCCTTGTTACATACCCTTAACCCCTTCACACAGAAGCCAAATCTGGCAGATTATGGGTTCCTGTATTTAAGGCTTTATAATTCAAGATTTGAGCATCACAGAAAGTGGAAAAATAATTTAAAGGAAACAAGACACGTGGAGCGTTTACAATACCATCTTAAATCAGTTTATTTTCATAATTTCAGAAAGAGAATAAGGGGAGCAATCACAAAAATCTTTGTGAAAATTCAACACTGAATTTGTTACGAAAGGGCAAATTTAAAAATGGCTCCGAGGTAAAACAAAACATTTCCGGGATCAGAAACTCCTTGACCACAAGTGTGTTACATCCATGTGATACTCAAAATTACCAGCTGTCCATGAGCCAGATAAGATCACTATCCAAGTGGCTCTCAAAATTGTACTCAGTCAAATCATAAAATAATCATATTTTTAACACAAATCAACTTTTGACTCATGACGCTCAATATGACTTAATGATTTTCAAGTGGGAATTAGCATGACTTCATCAATATAGGCGGGGATGTACAAAGGTCAGCAGTAATCTCTCTTTATCCACAAAATGCCTTTTCTACCTTCTGAAGTATTGAAATGTGTCTATTTTTCATCAGAGTCCCATCAGCTAGCGCACGCACTCATACAAAAAAAAAACTGCTTATTTTACTGTCAGAATGTGAATGTAACCGGCAGAGTCGTTGCCATACGTTTGAAGTTTGTCCTTCTGCGGTTACGATAGCTCCCGGTGCATCACGTCCTCTAGCTAGCCGCTAAGTGGCTAATGATTCATTGGCTGCTAGGCTGCTTCCTATAAAGCAAGCAACGTTGTCTGGCTAGGTGAGTTTTCCTGGTGTCCTTGCGGTTTCCAGCGTTGTTAATGATCTGATTACCTGTGCTACGGCCTGACGAAGGTATGTGCAAACGTTTTTTTTGGGATGACGTTGTTATGAAATGAGTATCCAGCCGGTCGCTGCTATGCTTCCGGGTAGGCATGCTTAGTACTACCGAAGGTATTTATACATTTTTTTTGGTTTGAATCGTTGTTTGTCACATAGCAGGTTTTATCACTGAGTCACAAACACTTTTAAATGAGCATGTTTTTTATGTAGGTATTGGGCGAGATACCTTGATGTGCAAGCACTCACAATCAACCGACATATCATCGTAAAATAAAGCTGTTCGTTACTTTCATTAAGAAGACCGGTGTGTATGTGTATGGACAGCTTGGCATGTTTATTAAAGGAAACGGTGACACGATGACGATGTACTGTATGCAATTTACTTTATGCTGTCGGTTGAAATGTACTAAAGATATGTTGTGAACAATAACATTTATGTAGGGCGGTGGGGACAAGCACTGGGGCTGCCTTCCTGTTGTCATTCCTTGTGGTGTCTGAGACACATCAAGGTAAAAATAATGAATAATATGTACTGTATGTGACAATTGGGATTTACTACGCCTTATATGTACTGAACGTGATTGATTTTAATGATTCTGTGTTCGCAGACAGCTTGCTCCTGCTGCTTTGCTTCCACAAAATTGTAATAAGCCTTGCCTTTTTTTCTCTTTTGGGTTTAGTTGACTGGTCATGGTCTGTGCCTAGTCCCCTTCTTCCCTAAACGCACTGGTTGACGTGGTATTGGCTGCCCCAGTAGTTTAGAAACAGTAGCGACAATCTTTTTTTCAACTTTGCCGGCTACTCCTAATCTAATGACCTCCTTTCCCTTGTTCTCCTCCTCAGAACATTAGAAAAGGCTGTTTACAGGGCAGGTTCCTGCTTCCTCCCCCGAGCACCGTGTGTTAGTGGTAACTTGCACCTCACCATTTAATTCAAATCACTTTGTAGTGGCTGTACCTATGTACGTGCGTGTGTGTGTGTGTTTTTAACCATAGGCACCAGATGGAGCACGAGTGGTGAACCAGCACTTCTATCCAGTACAGGCAACCTTTCCCCATGACAGCTGACCAATTTCTTACTGTGCCAGTACTTCTCTTTGGAGGCAGCCACTACTCTCGCTCTGCCTACTGCAGTAAATTACAGCCCGGCTACTTTAATCTGTATTATTTATAAATAAATTTTGTTCATTTTTCTTTACTGAAAAGCGCGTCTCGCTCCTATTTCTTTGCGTGTGCATGAGCCTGCTTGTCTTAGACAAGGTGTTTGGGTGATTAACTTGAAGTCAAAGCATATCTTGGTGTGCAAGGCCCCAAGTGGCGTAGTCAGGTAATTCTTAGCCAAGACCTTGTGGGAGTGCTCCCTTGGTTACATTCACACTGCAAAGAAACAGTGTGCTGTTACCACCTCAAAGCAAACAAGCGAAAAGCAAGCTTGTGTAAACGCTTTTGTGCCTGATAAGGAGCAAGTGTAACACACTAACAAAGTACAAAAATATGCCTTATTTTACAAAAACCACCATCATGAAAAAACAGGCAACATGCTACCCTAGATTGAACAGAAATCAATGCAACGAATGTAACGGGGATATGCTGAAGTCCTCAAGCTGTCCGCACAATAAACCAGCGTAAACCAAGACATTCTATTTTGCTGATATACATACATGTATACAGCGGTATACATTCTAAAACAGATCACCACATTGTGCAAAATGCCACTATGTTCAGTATTATTAGCAAACACAAACAGTTACTGAGAATTACCTATGTGACTAACTATCAGCAACAGTATGATAATCATGGCAACAGTGGTAAACTAAAAAGAAAAACAGCTTGCTAGCTCAGTAATGGAAATACTATGAACAACAATAGGCCTAGTTACACATCAAAGAGGGAAGCTCCCCATGATACTCTTCCTTCTTCAGAGGATCAATGCTATCAAGCTCAGGGAACTCTCCAGTCCTGTCCCATTCAGACTCATTCCCTATGTCCACACCCATATTCCGTTCCAATCTCATAAAAGTAAAGTGAGCACTTTTGGGTTGCCTAACTAAGTGTTTTTTTTTTCAATGCATTTGCATATTCAAAAGTGCAGAGTTAAGAAGATGCAACCTAACTTGCTGTTACACAAGAGTTTATATACTTTTTCTGGAGGCCCAATCAATTCTTCAAATTTCTGTGGAACGTTTATACGGTCTTCTCTCAGAAAATTAAGCAATATCACACAAGAGGGAGTGATGTTGTTGCGGAATATCATCACGGCTGTGATGCGGTCGAAGGCACGAGGCCGCAGGCTCAGATCAAAAAAAGTTAGTTTGGCTTCAGCCTCAAGGTACATTGTATAATTATTTAGACTTTGAATCAGCATATTGAATGACAGTAAGCACAGGGTAGTGGAAGGAAAATATTTCAAAGCACTTGCCAGTTTTGGTGTTTTAACTCATTTCCTACGGAATACTTTTATATAAAATTGTTGCGTTTGTACGGAATACTTTTCCTGAAAATTACACAATATAAAGTATTGAAGTACAGGTGGCCCATCACCACGATTGTCAACTGATTTTGTGTTTTCATCGGACTGCGAATGGTCATCCACACCGCTGGCACCGGCTTACCGTAGGGAATGGTAGAATTTGCCGTGCCGTTGGCAACGGCTTGCCGTAGGGAATGAGTTAAGGCTGATAATTTCTAATATTTATATTTTTTTTTCTTAAAATTTGGCATCTCCAATCCCACCTGAATCTGGAATGTCCAATTGGGCGACTATGTACAAGGCTTTTCGCATATGCGGCCCCCTATTGCCAACTCAGGAGAGTGAGACAGCTCGCAGTTCTCCTCCAAAGCACGCACTTCAACACACATATTTACATTGATAGTCTGGCGTTATAATTTATTTGCCTCGGGTGTACTATGGAGTGGGTAAGACTGTTTTTATTGGCAGGCTAGCGGTTACCGTTGATTTGCGCAAACCTAGCACCAGCAAACTCTGCAAATAAAAGGACTGAATGAAAATTGTTGAAAATGGTCTCCACTGATAAATAACACACCGGCTAATTAGGAAATGAGGTCCTATGTCCAAAATTCTGAACTACCCTTTAAATATTTCACATGCAAGTAGAGGATGAATCAGGGAACCAGACTAGACTGTTGATTATGTCACAGCTATTATATTTATTTCCAAGAAAGTCTACTGTCCTCCATCTTGTTTGGGAATTGGCAGTCACCAAATAGCTGCAATAACAATAAACATAACAGCTGCAGATCACGGCTATTGCCATGAGGAAGTTTTCAGTTTAACTTTTCAGAGAAATTTCGCAAATAAATAGCCGAAAAAAGTGGAGGTTGGATAAGGAGTTCTTTCCTCATCAGGGTCTTAAAAATCGGGCCATCCAGACACAAAATGTATGCTGCACACCCTACAATGTTCCTTATAAAAATTCTCCCTGTTTACAACCTAAATCCATGGTGTTTGCTGTCTTTTACCACAGGGAAAGCAAAAGAACTTAATATTTCCCCTGTTTTCAAGGCAATTTGTGCATCCAACAATGCAGCAAGAGACAACCTATACATAATCTGCAAAGAGCATGTGCGCGACCCAAATCTCGCTTAAGGAAAACTGGTCTATTGCTAGTTTCAGGGCAGAAGACATTTTGGTGGGTAGGTGTGTTTCATGGTACCAATCAGTTTTTAGTATTTACGCAGCCACATTGGGGATTGGTTGCCAGGGGCCCCGGAGTGTGCATTGTGACAATTTCTTTGATCAGCATAGTCGTCCTATGAATGGATCACTACAATATTCTTGTTTCATGGATGTTGACCATGCGTTGTTTCAAAATGCCATTGTTCGAGAACTTGTCAAGTGATGGCAGTGAGTTTAACAACGAAAATGCTGAATATTTAAATATGTTTTTTGCTAGAAGTGACACGGAAAATGAACCTGACTTCCTTGGCTTTGGAGAAGCGAGAAATTCTGATCTAATCGATTCAGCGTGTCTCATGTGAGAAATATTTTGAGCGGTGTTTTGGTATTTTATAAAAAATAATTTAGCACAAATAATTTAGCACTTAAAGGGTTAATAGTAAACAAACTTAATTTCCATTAGCACTGTAATGGTAGCTAATTCCCATTATGTTGGCACTGAGCAAATGCCATCATTCTGATACTCCATAAGTCAGTAAGCCACAGACATTTTCAGTTGAACTAGCCATGGTTTTTCAATTCACAGTCAACTAAGTAGCTAGCTGGCTAACAAACTAATGTTACATAATGGTTCTGGAAAGATATTCTGTGCACACTGGCAAGCTAGCTCAGCAACTTGGTTGAGAGTGGTACTTAGCTGCCTCGCCATAGAGCACCATGTGTTACAGATCTACATATCTGCACTGGGTTGTCGAGATTTGGTAGCGTTGTGAACGCAGCCCATGAAATGACGAGATGACAAAGAGGTAGTTTGATGCGAATATATTTCCAATTGCACATGAGCTAACATAAGCTGACATGAGCTGATTCCATTGACTGTACGGTTTCCAAACTGCACGCTTCAAGCCGTACAATGGTAAACTGCAGACTACCAGGCTGTTCAACACCTGACTGTACAATGCTGGACAGGACTGGTTCAACCTGTATAAACACACACAATTTTCCATTATGCTACTTACAATGTGCACCATGTGTTTTCACATTACAAAAACTGACATCAGGATAGCTGGCAATTACATAAAAAATTACAGAGATAATCTACCAAACATATACAGACCAAAAAAAGAAACGCAATTATGTAATCCGGTGCCAAATTTTGACAAACCCAATGAGAAGGATGCTTTAGCTCTGAGTTATTTTTGGAGGTGGGTACTTCTACTACACAAATTTTTGCGGTCACAGTGCGTATTCCGGAGCCGCCATTCATCGGGAACCAAACAATTGGCAGTGCTTGGGTTCGAGTACCACCATTGTCCTGACACTCCCATTTTTGTTTTGAGTTCCTCGTAGACACCGGGGCCTATAAAAGTCCGACCGAAAATGAGTAAAAATCAGACGGGTTATAATGCCACGACTAACAGAATTTCAACGATAACGCGCGATTGAGATGCTACAGGCCAGAAGTCGGGTAGATAGAGTTGCCCGTCAATTAGGCATGCATTCTGTGACAATTAGTCGCCTCAGAATCAGGTTTAATGCCACTGGACACACGGCCGATCGCCCCAGATCCGGTAGGCCGCATGTTACGACTCCAGCGTCTGACCGTCGTAACACGACCAACCGTCTGCTACACACCGAACCAACCTTAATGTTGTTGAAGGAAACCTCGATGCCGTCTGTTACTGTGATGAAATTCTCCGTTCAGTCGTCCTTCCATTTGTCCGATGTTACCGACTGACTTTCCAACAGGACAACGCGCGTCCACGCATGGCACGTATCTGTATGGAGTTCCTTCGGGCCGAAAACATGCAAATCCTTCCCTGGCCAGCATTTTCTCCAGATCTTTCACCTATAGAACACTTGTGGGACGTTCTGGATAGAGCCATCCGGAGCCGTCAACCACCGCCAGCTACAGTACGTCAGCTAAGACACGCACTGACCGAAGAGTGGAACAGCATTCCACAAGCAACAATCAAACGTCTGGTGATGACTATGAGACGCAGGTGTAGCGCCGTGCGGGATGCTAACAGGGGACACACGAGATACTGATGGTGGATTTGTGTTTCGTAATGTTGAACTTCACCTTGTTAAATAAAAGCCAACATGGCAATATTCCAACCCAATTTTCTGTTATATCTATTGTCTGAGATTCCCTCTGTCATTTGATATCAATGAAGTGTTGATTAATAACAGTTACACTCGATAAAATCAAGAAATAGAAAATTGCATTTCTTTTTTTGGTCAGTATAATTCACAACATATCAGAAAAACGAAATTCATTAATGAAAAGAAAAGGACGTTATATTATCGGGAAATTACATACGTTTGCATGACGAAACTTCTATGGAAAACCGACATTGGCACAGCATTAGACTACCATCTATCGCGTTTATTTAACTTCGTACAGACATTCAAATTGGACCTAGCCCTTCTATATTACACCAAGAATTCGGGTAGAAATATAAAACAATTGACTTACAATGCTTCCACCACACAGACACAATTTTAATTAACATTTTCATGGAGCTCAACTCCAGCAACCATGTGCTTCTTTTTCTTCAATTGTCTGCGCTGTTATATGACGTCATTTCTGCATCTCCATTATTGAGAGCATAGCGCGACTATGGCGCCATCCACTGAACACTCAAAAAATTAACTACATTACTAACACTACCCCCCAAAAGGGCCGTAAGGGACCTTTACCCAGTTAAATCAGCATATAATGAAATTGCTTAATATAACATACCTCCAAATAAGACAACTGGACAATTAATGCATGTATCATTACCTTACAATTCCAAGTGATACTCACTGCAAGGTTTGTTACACAATTACAACAATCTTTTAAGAGATAATTACAAAAATTGAGGTCTATTTACACCAAAGACACCCCTTTTGACAACCTCGAACTGCTTGACAATAAAGTCATCAATGCGGACTAAATTCTGATTAAACCATTCTGACATAACAAATCAATACAATGAGATCCTAATTGGCTTCCTCCAATAAGCACAACTTTGTAATTGGCCATATGAGTTCTGTGGACTTTGTCTTGACCTTGACCTTACGCACATGCCCATCTGCCCCCGGATAGACCTCTGTAACTCTTGCTAAAGGCCATTCTCCTCTTGGAGTCTCCTCAACAACCAAAACAACATCATCAACCATGATATCTCTTTGTAGTTTACACCACTTTGCTCTAGCCTGTAGCATAGTGAGATATTCCTGGTCCATCTACGCCATAACAGATCTGCATGGTACTGCACTTGACGCCATCTGCGTGTGACATAGAGATCCTTGTGACCAAACTCTCTGGGTAAACAACCGAACAACTGCCAGGGCGAAGCAAGTGATTGGGGGCAAGCGGCTCCAAATCAGACGCATCATCTGAGAGAGGAGTGAGTGGTATGTTATTTATCACAGACTCCACAATGCACATGAGGGAAACAAGAGCCTCATCATCCATAACTTATTCTGAGAGCATGGGGCGTAACACCCTCTTAACGGACTGAATCAAATGCTCCCAAGAACCTCCCATATGAGAAGCATGAGGTGGATTAAAATGCCAGTCCACTCTCTTGGTCAGCAGCACTCCATGAATCCTATTCAGATCTAAACACTCGAGTAAATCCTTCAGCTGACTCTTTGCCCCTACAAAATTAGTCCCGATATCACAGTAGATGTCTCTTGGACAGCCTCTACAGGCCATTAACCGATGCAAACAGTTAATAAAAGAATCTGTGTCGAGTGAGTGACAAATTTCCAGGTGCACAGCCCTGACTGTCATACAGGTAAACAAACACCCATATCTTTTCAGAACACTTCTGCCACATTTGACCATCAGTGGATCGAAGAAATCAATTCCCACACTGCTTAATGGCGGATTGGTGGTTTCTAATCTGTGCTTGGGTAGATCTGCTATGCGCTGAGTAACTACCTTTGAACTCCACCTTCTACATTTAACACATCGTCTGAGAACCCTTTTGACTGCTTGTCTACCACTAACTATCCAAACCCTCTGTCTAACCATTGCTAATACATGCTCCTGACTGGCATGACCATGAGATAGGTGAAGTTCACGCACTATCAAATTTACAATGTGATGCCATTTCAGCAAGATGAGAGGATGCTTCACTGTCTCCTCAAACTCCCCCTGTGAAATCCTGCCACCAACCACCAGGAGGTCATCATCAGAAATACAAGGACTAAGTGAAGCAAGCGTGCCTCTTTGTGGCAACACTTTTCCAAAATACAGTGGAAATTCATTTTTCTGCACAAAGCCAACTATGGCCAACTCTGCATTTTCCATCTCACTCGAGTTAACTGGCAGAGAAATGTCAGGTACACTTGAAACCTTAAGTCTCAACCAAGACTTGACTCTCAAAAACAAGGCAACTCTCTTCTTGAGCTCAAACCATGATGAGAGACACAAAATGAAGTCCTGAATAATATCACCAACAAAACTGAAATTAACTTGGGGTGACTGCTTGACTTCTGGATCATCAGGACATACTGTGGCCTTAACATCTGACACAGGCCAGTTCTCTACAGACTCAGCCAGAAACCATGGTCCAATCTTCCACATTTTGCTGTCAATGAGAGACTGTGCTGTCATACCCTTGGAAATAATATCTGCTGGGTGGTCGGCTGAGGCCACATGGCGCCACTGATCTGGCCTAGAACCCGCTTGAATGGCTTAAACCCTGTTAGCAACAAAGGTGTGATACCGCTTCTGAGGGTTTTTGATGTAACCTAGAACTACCATACAGTCAGTCCAAAAATAAGAGCTCTCAATTTCAATGCTTAGCTCCCTTCGTAGCATGCTGTCCATCTTGACAGCCAAAGATGCTGCAGATAGCTCCAACCTAGGAATGCTCAACTGTTTCAGCAGAGCAAGTCTGGACCTTGACATAAGCAAATGACAATCAATGCCACCGCCCTCAGACAAAATGCATAAATAAGCAACGGAATCATACGCCTTAGTCGACGCATCGGCAAAGTGATGCAACTGAAACTTCATTGCACTAAAAGGTTTCACACATCTGTCAATTCGAAACCCTTGCAGCACTGGTAACTCGGCTGACTAATTCTCCAAATCCGAAAAATACGATCTGGAGGCTGATCATCCCAACCTATTCCTAATCTAGTTAAATCCTGTATTATGAGCAGAGGTCGCGTTAACCGAATATTTTCCGTCATTGACGGATTTTTTTAAACAATGACGGAAAATTTTGAAGGCCGCCCGTCATTTTGATAGAATGTAATTCACACCCCCGTCCAATTGGTGGTGGATGTCATATTGTCTCGAATATTGTCTTTAATCTGTATGACAGAGATGCCAAGTCTCACGCATTCGGCGTAGGTCTCATGCATTTTTTAGGCTTATTCACCGTAGTCCACAATTATTCAATGAACGCTTATTAATGAGATTCTCACGCGGAATTAAAATCCTTGTGCATTGAAGTTTCAGTTTCACTTGCGTGAAGGTGAACCTCACCACGGAAAGCAATAATGACTCCGGACTTCTCATGCTTCTCTTTACTCAGGGATTGGAAACAATGCGTGTGTTTCACGATCGTTAAAATTGTTTAAATGAAATAAGACCATTTGAAACGTCTTTATGCAATTACATTGCTTTCAATCCCTCAGTAAAGACAAGCGTGAGAATTCCCGAGTCATAATCAATTTCCGTGTCACTAGTGGGGAAATCCACCGTAATGCATGTGAAACTGATTAACTTAATGCACAATGACTTGAATTCCACGAGTGAATTTCTTCAGTTCGCCTTGATTGAATAATTGCTGACTACGGCAGGAACGTGAATGCCACTAAGAGGCGAGAGACTCACGCCGAAAATGCGTGAGACTTGGCATCTCTGGACTATGATCCTGTATTCCTCATATTTTTGTAATATGATCATTTGCTCTTCATTTGTAAAATATGCTGCTCTGCTGCCGGTAGATGATTGGTCATATGCTACAAACGCCATCTTTCTTATGTGAACACACAGATATCTAGGTCGGGAATGCCCCGCTTGACATAACGAGTTGATAAGCAGCTTCGTAGGACCGCTTAGCGAGACTGCAGTTGTTAGGCTTAGTGAAGCCCAGCAATAACTGAAAGCATTGTTCATTTGCACACTGTTACTGTGTGGGGGGAGAAATCTTTTGTGATGTTTTATAAAGTTCATACAGCAGTAAGTTCGAAAATCCACGCAGTGCTGTATTTAACACAGTGCGCAATGTGTGTCTGCATGAATCACTGTCGACATCAGCTAATGCATAATCTATAAATTATTCTGTTTATTTTATCAAAAAAAAATTAAGCAATCATCATTTTAAAAAATAAAATTACAATAACAGATAATAATTGATTATGACGGAATTTTTATGCCCCTGTCCGTCACAATGACGGACAATCAGAAAGTGTAACGCGACCTCTGATTATGAGTCATCCCTTGACCACAAATGGCACTACAAATCCAAGAGGGTCAAATACAGCACTGACCCCACTAAGCATGCCTCTTCTAGTGCGTAGTTTGTTTCCCAGACGTACACTAAATGTCAAAGTGTCTGATTCCAGTTCCCAAATGAATCCTAGGGCCTTCTTATAGGCAACTCCATCCGAATCAAGGTGAAGATGCAGGACCCCATTAGTCCTGTCCTCTATTGGGATTAAATTCACAACTTCCTGAGAGTTGGTAGCAAACTTAGTGATTCTAAAGCCACCTTCAGAAAGCATGTCTTTCAAATCTTGAACTGGGCGCACAGCCCTCTCTACTGTGTCAACAGCAACGAGGCAGTCATCTACATAGGAATTCCTTTTGACTGTCTCCGCAGCCAAACTAGCATATTTATCACTACCCTGGTCGGCGACAGGACGCAACACAAACCCACAACAAGCAGGTGACCAAGTACCAACAAACAGATGTGCAGTCATACGATAGACCGCCACTTCTCCATTCAGGTCTCCATCCCTCCACCAAAGAAACCGAAGTACATCCCTGTCCTTGGGAGACACCCTGACCAGGTAAAACATAGCTTCTATGTCCCCCTGTACTGCTATGGGTCCAAGTCTAAATCTGAGAAGAACACTGGACAAATCATTAGTAACATTTAGGCCTTGCATAACGTGTCTGTTCAGAGAAACATCATCAACTTGCGCGGCACAGTCAAATACAACTCTCACCTTCTTTGGAGAAATAACTGGATAGTGTGTTAAGTACCACAGAGGACCATCAACAGTATCGTGTTCCGATACCTCCTCCGCATGACCATTCCGGAGCAAAGCAGCCATAATCTTTACATACTCTTCCCTGAGTACCTGATCCTTCACCAACCTCTTACAAAACAACTGGAGTCTTTTCTCTGCGAGAGGACAGCTATCTGGGAAACTGGGCTGACCCCTGAATGGAACTGGTAACATATAATGCCCATCATCATCTTGTGTAATCTTACCCTTCTACAAACTCAATGTATGTCCATCCTCTAGTGACAGTGACTTTTCTGGACCATTCAACTGCTCCCAACCTTCAATCTTCCAGAACTTTTCCAACTGATCCTCCAGGCGACAATCTACAAAATTAGTTGACAAAGACAAACCTCTACCTGGGGAAAGTGGCTCATTCAATTCCCAACCAAATTTAGTCCTGACAGCATATGGCATGCCGAGGCCTATACCATGCCTGACTTTTAAAGACATCATTAATTTGGCATTGTCTTGCCCAGTAAGAATCATGATCTGATCACTCCTTACATCTGGTAGACATAACCCTTTCAAGTGGGGAAATCTCTCTACATCAGCCTGCATGGCAATGTGTGTCTTGTCACAAGGGATAGCTGACCTTGTGTACACAGAATTCAATACATCAAAGTCATCATGAATGACAGAAGATATCTCAATAGTGACCACCCTTGTATCAATTTTATCAGGCCTGTCAATGGTGTTAAGGATCAAAGTTTCTCTATCTCCTCTCACCCCTAGTCTCTCTGCAGGCCATCTGTACAAAAAACGTTGAGGTAGAACCACTGTCTAAAAGAGCGTAAGTGCAAAGTGTTTGGCTGCTACCAGGTGTTCTGACCCTCATGGGTACAATAGGCAAAGCTAGTCTGTATTTGTCACCGCTAACCGCATTACACCCCACCTCACCAGTAGCATCCACACTACTGGACTCTGACTTTGGCTTCTTTTGCGGCTCAGGGACTTGCAAGAACTTTGTGTGTTTTTGGGAACAACCATCTACAATACAAACTCTATCCAACTTACAGCTGGAGGACACATGACCTGTCCTAAGACAACTAAAACATTAGCGTTTGTTAAATTAATATTTCTTCCTTCCTTGGGGGATCATATCTCTAAACTTGCCAGAACTAAACAGGCTGTGATTGCCGTTCATACACAATTCACAACTCTTGTCAACTGTTACAGCCGGACTACCTGACCGACCTGAATGGCCCACTGGGGAACTGCCTAACCTAGACTCCCTTGAGCGACCTGCCGTCACCGACAAACTCTCTAACTGACACTGCTCAGAATGACCTACTGTCATAAAGGCACTGCCCTGGCACCTACTTGACTTATCATACAGTAACCCACTGTAGATCTGATCACTGGCTTTTTCCGCCGCACTCTCTAAGAATTTGGCTAAACCCAACACATCTGGTGGCTTACCACCCCAAGATCTCATACTCTGAAACTCTCTCAACCACCTGGTTCGAAGATACATGGGTAACCTTGATATGATCTGTACCATCACCCTTTGGGTACTTATCTCAGCCACATAACCCATAGTACTGAGAGTGTCATCACAACTGCTTAAATCGTCAGCCAGTTCCTGTAACTTCATAGCGTCCTTTGGTCCGATCTGTTGGCCTTCGGCTACCTTTCTCACCCAGGCCTGCGAAATTGTGTAATCATCTCCAAATCGCTGTTTCGATAATCCCTTGCCCTTGAATATCCATTTTCTAAACAAACACAAGGCTCTATAAGGGTCTTAGCTTTACCTGTACAATACTGAATCAAAAGCATGAGGTTGGCGGCATCGTCTGCTGCAAACACCCTACTGTCAAATGCTTTAATAAAGACCCAATACTTCAATGGATCCCCATCGAAACATATAAGCTCTGGTTTAGGTAACCACAACATTTAACATCTGTTGCTGCCCAACACGAACAGTCTCAGCAACACCTTGAAGAGACTCAACAGTCTTAGCAGTTGCAGGTTGAGGATAAAACTCTTCTGCGTTCGCATCCAGTGTCCCGTTCTTGCCACGGGCCACGTTTGTTACAGTTCGTTGATGCACTGTGCTCGATCGAATGCTTGAGACCCGGCTCCCTCCAACTGGAGCCATCTCTGCTTGGGCCGCAGCCAACTGGGTCTTCAGCTCCAGCTCCTCCTTCTGATGGCAGACACGCAGCTCCTCCATCTCTAGGCGTTGACGTTCCTGCAGGGATTCCACAATGACAGACAAGAATGCAGCTTTCGCTGATGCTCTTGAACTTAGTGCTGCACTGTGGCCTGATGCTCGTGAACCTGCTGCACTGCTGCGACTGGCTTGGCTGGCTGAATCTTCAGGCCTGACATCATCTGCTGGGAATGGGACAACCCTTCCATCAACCTTCTTATTTTTTCCTCTGTCTTCACTCTGACATCATGAACTTCGTGGTCTATTCCCTCGAAATAGGCTCACTGCTCTTCAATCTCATCATCTTCTTCTAAGGGTTGACAAATTTAGTCTTGAATATTTCTCAATTTCCCACAAGTCTCCACTACCGCATCTAGCTTCTCTTGCAACCGCTCAACATCAACTACTTCATTAAGTTCCTTTATCCTCTTGGTTAACAAACCTCGTAGACCTCTACGACTTGCCCTCAGCTGCGGAACCTCCGCTGATATTGTGAGGGTTGTGACTAAACAGTGGTCGTTGTTGAACTGTTACAGATCTACATATCTACAGTGGGTTGTTGTGATTTGGTGGCATTGCAAACGCAGGCCATGAAATGACGAGATGACACAGACGTAGTTCGATGCCAATATATTTCCAACTGCACATGAGCTAACATAAGCTGATTCCATTGACTGTACGGTTTCCAAACTGCACGCTTCAAGCTGTACAATGGTAAACTGCACACTACCAGGCTGTTCAACACCTGACTGTACAATGCTGGACAGGACTGGTTCAACCTGTATAAATCTACCGAACATAATTCACAATGTATCAGAAAACGAAATTCACGTCATTGATGAAAAGAAAAGGACGTTATATTATCAGGAAATAACATACGTTTGCATGACGAAACTTCTATGGAAAACCGACACTGGCACAGCATTAAGCTGGATTTATGGTTGTGCGTCGAACTGACGCCGTCACTACGCAGAGCCTCTGCTGCGACATGAACCCCCACCGCAGAGCCTCTGCATCGCCTGCCATGCACCTCGAAAGTGTTCTAACTGCACGCCAAAGCGACGCAGACCGCAAGGGCACTGATTAGTCCACTCTACTTGAGTCTCACGTGATTTCAGAACAGGTCCTTCAGAAACCTGACGCCGCCTAGCGGTTTGTCGGTGAATTGCTTCGCAGCACAGCACGACGCAAACGACCTCAACGCAGAACTTCGAAAGGTTCACGACGGGGTCGAGGCGACGGCGTGCCCTTTGCATGGAGTCGACGCAGAACCATAAATCCAGCTTTAGACTACCATCTATCGCGTTTAGTTAACTTCGTACAGACATTCAAAATGGATCTAGCCCTTCTATATTACACCAAGAATTCGGGTAGAAATATAAAACAATTTACTTACAACGCTTCCACCACACAGACACATTTTAAATTAACATTTTCACGGAGCTCAACTCCAGCAACCATGTGCTTCTTTTTCTTCAATTGTCTGCGCTGTTATATGTCGCCACCCACTGAACACTCAAAAAATTAACTACATAACTAACACTAAGCAATACCAATTTAACCAACGTTATACTTGGTATTCGGGTTGGCTAAATATTAAGAGTGTGATGTAACGCGGAGCATTTTTTCCCCTCGATCTCAGCCAATGAAATTTTCGCAAAAGTGATATTACCCTATGGTACGCCATGAGTTGGGCAATGGGAAAAGTACAGCAGTTATGTGATAAAGATGTTGCTTCTTTTCCTCAATGGCAATAATGCTGTTGTCAAGCTTCTCAGGTAATCAAATAAAACCTGTCTGCGTACTTAAGTGAGACTTTTCATGTTTTCTTGTACAACGTACATTATGCATCATAATTTGTAAATGTAGGTATGATTTACAAAAAATAAAATAAGGTAGTTCAAACATACTTGTTTTTCTGAATCAAATCCTGTATACACTCTTAAATTCTACAACACATTCATCATAATGAAAACAAGAGGCTCCTCAGAGCCTGTACTTGGGCCGGGTCTAGGCCTGGGCCAGTCCATATATATATATATATATATATATATATATATATATTTATTTAGAACAGTAGATTGCTGATGATGTCATATTTACATTATCCAAAGTGAAGCACCTGGCTGCCATATTAATACATCCAACTTCTTCATAAAAATGAATGGTTTCCTATGAGGCCAATTTCAAATAAGTCAATACAGGCATTAAAATGCCGAGATGTGCGGCTGCCTTTTGCAGCAATATTCATTTGAAGGGCTGTAATAAAACGTTTCATGCATAAGTTAACGTAGAAGTGCAAATTTGTCACTTTAACAGAAAAAATCGCGTTCGCTTGCTAGCTAGGTATAATTTGCCGTCCCATTGACTTAAATAAACCGCTGACTAAAGCAAACGCCAGTGATCGATAACGGTCTCCAGCGAGCTACCTTGGTACCTTTACCGTCGCGGGGACTGCATTGACTAAGCAGTCAATAAAATGAACAAGGTGGCTAACTAGCTAGCTACTTGTAATTGACATCCAAGGACAATATTTCTTACCAGCATAATATATAAAACAATGGACAAGTCGCTTTGTCTGTTTATACAGAGTTCCAAAAGACAAGGAGGGGAGAAAGGCTTGGCTGTTAAAAGTCAGGAGAAAAAAAACCTTTCTCTATCCCCTTGATCCATGCTGTGCAGTGATTATTTTTTGAGAGCAGTGTTATAATGGGACAGGGGCAAAGATGACGCTTAGTAAACGAGTAGCCAGAGTTAACTAGCACTTCCTTTTAACAACGTTGGCATTAGCCATATGATTCAGTATGAGCAATTCGGTCAATGGGAAATATGCTCAACCAGGGTACAATGAAGTGAGGACACCAGAGAGTAATTTGATAACGTATACGGACAATCATCAACGTTTCTGAAACGGCGAAAACTTCCAAGCAATGATGTTATCAGAGGGTAATTAAAAGCCTCGTCACGTGAACCTTTCTGCTCGTACTTTAACGTTGACACCGAGTCACATTTCGATCTTCCCATTAGTAAGTGTGCCGCTTTCCACCCTCCAAAAAAGCACATATTTAGGGAGAGAAAATGTTGCTCTGCACAGCGATACCTAAATCACCCCGACTCGCACGCAAGTGTTTTTGAAAATATAATTTTACTGTAGGCGAAAATGAATGGGAGTGTACGCTCCTGGACCAGATGCTTCACTTGATCGTACCCTATCAGCAATGTAGTGTTGTATATATACATCTATTGGCAAATCGCGAAACCGCGTGCGTGCACGAGCAGGACAATCGCGACCCCGAAAAAAAAAGAAGATCCGGAGCCGAAACTTAGACTTGTGGCCTACCGGCCCGAGTAATGATCATAACTACCACAAGTAATGTCACATTATACAATTCCTTGTATTAATTCTTCACATATAATACAAGCAGGCATATCAATGTACACAGAATATATTCCTCTAAATGGAATGGGAGTGGTTTAGGATGGGATGGGATGGAACGGGAATGAATTGAATTTTTAAAATGAAAATGGGATGGGTTGTGATGGGATGACTTGTTAACGGGATGGGATAGACCTTTTGTGTTTGGAATGTGTTGGGATGGGATAGGATTGGTCATGATTAGGATGGGATCGCTTTTCTGTTCCATTGCAGGGCTCTGGGGTGCACCTGGGGAAGAGATGGCTTCAGAATGCACTGTGTATAGAGGACAAGCTGAGGGAGAAAGCATGATGCTCTGGGCAATGTTCTGCTGGGAAACTCTGGGTCCATGCATGAATGTAGAATTAATTTGACATGCGCCACTGACCTTTATATCATTCTGGACTTTGTACATCCTGTCTCAGAATTCCCAGATCATGGTGCCCTCTTTTAACAAAATAATGCACCCTGCCACACTGCACAGATTAATTTTGGAATGGTTTTAGGAACAGGCCAAAAAGTTTATGGTGTTACCTTGGGGCAACATTTATAAAATGTGCATAGACACAGAAAACATGCATATGCCACTGTCTTTGCAGTTTTGGGATTTATAAAAACAACTTTCTTTTAAAATCTTGCAATAAGATTATGCACATGTGCAAAATCCCCGATTGATCCGGATTCAATAAGTAAAAAATGCTTTCAAACTTTGAAGACTAAAAATTGTCTAGTTTACCTGTGGTTTTATATAATAGGACATTTTAACAAACACCACTTTTATTTCTGTGTACACAAAATTCAAGCATGAAATCTACGCAAAGTTTTATTATATTACACCCCCTGGCCTACAAATTCCCCAAATCCCAATCCAATCAATATTGGGCAGGTGGTCAGAATGTTTTGGCTCATTCATGTAAACACCTAACACTTTTTCATATGTACTATTTGGGACATCTTGAACTGAAATATACAAGCCCTTTTGTTCATGCTTGTGCTAGTTTGTTAGTTGCAATGGATAGACATGTCTGGCAAATGGCAAGCATGAAAATACACACCAAAATGTGTTCAAGCCGCATTTCAACGTATGTGCTCAATCTATCCCTTGACTTCTTAAAGATTTTGCCATTTTCACAAGAACCTCCTGATTTCAGGACTACCAAGCATTTTTCATGAAACTTTTGTGTAATCCCAGTATATTTCATTTGTTAACTTTTTGGAAATAGCTATTGATGGTGGAGATGTTAACCATTCGATATGATTACTCTCATTTTGGACATGATTTCAATGAGGACATATTTGGTCTTGTTTTAGTGTGTAGACTCTTGGCTTCAAATTGAGACCCAGGATGTTTCTTTGCATCGTCTTTGGAGCCACAACGGGATCTAACTTCAGCTACACCTCAGTGACAGTAAGATGCCACCAGATGCTGTCTTACTGCTGTGTTTTAAAACTGCCATACTTCAACCACAAAGCGAATGGTTTGGTTTGAATTCTTGCAAAGACCAGATGCTCATCTTTCTGATAATGCATTATATGTATAAGTGGAACCTAGTTATTAACTAACTAGCTCCCATTCTGATGAGAACACAGCCACTTTACCCTCAGTGTCGAGCTACATTAAGGCAGGCTACTTTGCTTCTCGTTTAACCATTCTTTTTAACATACTATTGTAATATGTTGCAGTAAACTGAAAAAAAATTGTGAATAACACACAATGTAGTGACATCAGCATCTGCACATACAGACAGTAAGTCAATAATTTTCAATTTACTCTAGGGGGCAGTGTTGTTTAAGCCTACCACTCAGCAGGCTTGACACCTGCTTTTCCACGAGGGTCCTCCAATGACAAGGACACACTGCTGCAATAAACAAGTCAAGCGCCTTTATTTTTCTTTATTTTCTATCTAATTATTCCCAATACACATACATATTTTAGACTTTGCCATTTTGCTACCTATGTGCAGGTGTTGTGTCAGTTCTTTTTTTAGGATTTTATTTATGGCAGCCATTTAATGCCATGTTTAGACACATAGTGGAGACGCTGCCTCCTCTGGCAGGTGGACAAACCTTTCCTCATGCCAGCAAATGGGTCTTGCATCTGCATGTGGGCAGTTGGCTGGTAAGGGGTCCCAGGGGGCAGGGGACCTTCCGTCTGGAAGGCAGAGTCATTCATCTCTGCAAAAGGGTCCCGCACACTGACCGAGCAGCCCCTGCCACAAACCAACCAACAAATAATTAGAGAGAAAGAATCAAAGACGCACACACACACGCACATCCACACATACACACACACACACACACACACACACGAATATACTTTCTCATGAAGAGTCACATACGTACACACTCCTCGTGCACATACACAAATGTAAACATGTACACCAAAAGAAATATTCTAGCAGATGGACACAAATGCTGAATCACTGTGTTGGACTCAAGAAATAAGATAGATAAGCTGTCAAATTGTTGTGATAATAAAACAATGATTCCTGCCTTTCCTTTCCAGATTAAAGATACAAAGAACCTCGTAGAACAGCGTTTTTCAAAGGGTGTAACTCAATTTGACCAAATTACTTTAAAGTTTAATGTTTTTCTTTGCCCATGCATGTATAGTACGGTCATCCTTCAACCGAGCAATCCAGAGACTGTGAAATGTGAAAGCCCCTGTTTGGATAGACCACCTACTGGGTGGGCACGTGCCTCAGCAAGCCGTTTTGAATTGGCTGCCGTTATGTCGTCAAGACAAGAGTCTCAGACTAATTCCCATGTGCCCGCCTCCGTGCCCACCCCCGCTGTGAATAACCACCCCCACTCTCCTCCACTTTAGTGCGGGCCAGTATTTTCGTTCTTCGCTACTGATTTTGGGATATCGAAGGTTGGGACGAGACACCCCAACTGTTATTTGGTTGGCCTCAGAAACCAGCACAAATGTCTATATTCTCTTCCAGCATCGGAAGATAAAAAGAAACAATGGTTAAATTTATTTTTTTACCATATTTTAGTGTTTTTACATTTGTCCCAAGAGCTAGGCTCATCGCGGGGACTTATGCCACAAATACTCAATTTTCCTTTTTTTTTTAACACTTTTTTTTAATAACACAAGATACAATTCCAAATGGACCACAAAGACACGACACAAAACACTAATATAAATACTGAGACGGGGAGAAAACTCATCCATTTTCTCCAATGCAATGATTTGCACCAGCTGGTTAAGGAGCCTATAGAGTAACACAGCAAAGTGAGTCTTTACTCTATGTTCTTACAACCGATATATACCAGACATGTTCTTATTGGTTAATATCTTGAGTCCCCCAGCTAATTGCGATCATAGCGTCATTCATGCAAAATTGTCTATCCCGGGTTATGGACCTAAATCTTATTGTAGAACAGTTTGGAACTTTAATGTGGTCAATGTTGAATGTTTAAATAATGCTTTAGAGCATGCAAACTGGGATGACATTTTTGTTCGGAATGATGCAGATGTTGATGTAGTTTGTGAAAATTGGATGAATTTGTTTCTCTCTATTGTTAAGCGCTTTATTCCCTCCAAAAAAGTGGTCATACGCCCCAGCAATAAACCCTGGATGAATGGGACAATTTGACGAGCCATGAGGAAACGTGATCATTAATTAAAGGCTTGTAATAATAATAAATCTGAGGCTAGATGGGCTGGTTACTGTGCACAGCGTAATGTAGTGTTGACATTAATTCATGAAGCTAAGCATGATTATAATAGGAAGTTAAACGAGTTGTTATCCATTTCTAGTATGTCAGCTAAGCAATGGTGGTGGGTTGCCAAATTCTTTTATGGTACCAAGGCGGGCAGTTCAATTTCACCTCTTTATGACAATGGAAAATTTGTGCATGATTCTAAAGAAAAAGCAGAGATTTTCAATGATTACTTTATTTCTCAAACAAGACTGCCATCTGAGGAGGCTTTGACACCCTATGCAGTACGCACAGTGCACGTGTTGCCTCTTTGTCCAGTGTTTCTGTAACTGAGGAGGAGGTAAATTTTATTTAAATGACAAAGTTCAAACTGCAGTTGTTGCTAATATGTACAGCGCCCTCCATAATTATTGGCACCCCTGGTTAAGATGTGTTCTTTAGCTTCTAATAAATTCAGTTTTTTTCTAAATAATATAGGACCACAATGAAAAAAGAGGAAAATCCAACCTTTAATTCAAGTGCATTTATTCAGTGGGAAAAAAATCCCACATTAAGAAATAATTCTTTTACATCAAATCATGTGTGCCACAATTATTAGCACCCCTGATGTTAATACTTTGTACAACCCTCTTTTGCCAACAAAACAGCACCTAATCTTCTCCTATACTGTTTCACAAGATGGGAGAATACAGAAAGAGGGATCTTTGACCATTCCTCTTTGCACAATCTCTCTAAATCATCCAGCGACCTGGGTCCTCTCCTCTGCACTCTCTTCTTCAGCTCACTCCACAGGTTTTCAATGGGGTTGAGGTCTGGGGACTGAGATGGCCATGGGAGGAGCTTGATTCTGTGTCTGGTGAACCATTTCTGTGTAGATTTGGCCACGTGTTTAGGGGCATTATCTTGCTGAAAGACCCAGTGACGACCCATCTTCAGCTTTCAGGCAGAGGCCACCAGATTTTGATTTAAAATGTCCTGGTATTTCAAAGCATTCATGATGCCATGCACCCTAACAAGGTTCCCAGGGCCTCTGGAAGAGAAACAGGCCCACAGCATCACCGATCCTCCCCCATACTTCACAGTGGGCATGAGGTGCTTTTCTGCATACTCATCTTTTGTGTTCCGCCAGACCCACTTAGAGTGTTTGTTGCCAAAAAGCTCTATCTTGGTCTCATCTGACCAAAGCACACGGTCCCAGTTGAAGTCCCAGTACCGCTTAGCCAACTCCAGACGTTTGCGTTTATGATTGTGAGTGAGAAAAGGTTTTTTCTGCGCATGCCTCACAAACAGCTTGTTGGCATGCAGATAGCGCCTGATGGTTGTTTTGGAGACTTTGTGACCCCAAGATGCTACCATTTGTTGCAATTCTTTAACAGTGAGCTTTGGAGAACTTTTTATTTCTCTTACCATCCTCCTCACTGTGCGTGGTGGCAAAATAACCTTGCGTCCTCATCCAGGCTTGTTTACCACTGTTCCAGTTGTTTTAAACTTCTTAATGATTCCTCTGACAGTAGATATGGGCAGGTGCAGGCGAGTGGCTATTTCTTGTAGCCATTGCCTGACTTGTGAAGGTCGACACACATCTGCCTTACTTGAATGGTATGTTCCTTTGTCTTTCCCATGTTGAAGAGTGGATAAGAGAAATGGCCTCTGTGTCACACCATATTTATACCCCAGGGAAACAGGAAGTGATGAATTACTAATTAAATGTTCCTAGATACTCTGATCAACTTTGTAAACTACTGTAGAAATGACAGAAATACTTCAATTACATTTATTTCCTAGGAATTGTTAGGGGTGCCAATAATTTTTGAACAGGTGATTTTATGAAAAATAATAATTTCTTAGTCAGGGATTTTTTTTTTTTTCCCTTAAAATTCACTTGAGTTGAAGGTTACATTTTTCTACAATTTTCAGTGTGAGAGTATGCTTCTGCAATAAAAATTGAATTTATTTTAAGGCTTTTAACACATCTTAACCAATAATTATGGAGGGCGCTGTAGGTCTGCGCTCACCACTTCACCTCGAACTGCTTTAGCAAGGACGCTCGGCACAACGCCATCTTTCCCTCAAAACTGACCCTAAAAGATGAATTTGTTCTGACGATACATGACACAACAACAGCAAGTGTGCATTCAGCAAGTGTCACCACTTTGTGATTATATTTATTGTTTATTACACGTAAAGTGCGATTAGCTTGGCTTGATAACACGTCGCGCTTTACTGACGTTAAAGTGCTAAATGCTCATTAGCATACAGAATGGTAATCAAAACTGCCACTTCAGTATTTAATAAAAGGTCTGTTAACAGCGAGCAAGCTAATACTCTGTTAACAGCGAGCAAGCTAATACTAAATGATGTGACAAATGGATTTTTTGTCACTGTTTTGACTTTCATGTCAAGGGTGGTATGAAATTACTTGACCTGGGGTAAGTTTCCCAAAAGCATAGATGCTAACTTCCATAGCAGGGAAAGAATCTCATATCCAACCTCCACTTTTTTCGGCTTTTCCTTTGCCAGAACGATTTTAAAAGGGGGCGCCAATATATTTTGGAGGGTTTCATCAGTGAGAAGGGGGTTTAGAATATTAATATCAAATATTAATATCGCGAATGCACATGCTACACATACCCTAGCAACCTGTTGTGTGTCATCAGTAACATGGCTGCCGCCATTTTATGCTATTACCACGTATAGCAACAGGAGAAATTAAACTCCAAATTTTCACGACTTGATGTACGCTTGACGTTTTTACAGACCCAAAACATCAAGCATCAAAGTACTGATTTCACTTGGTATTGGTGGAGGTTGAATACGGAATTCTTTCCTATAGTTGGAACCATTGCGCACAGTTGAACCAAACTTGTTGGGTTTAGCTATGTAGCTTGCTAACGTATCTAGCAACTATGCTTCAGGGAAACATACCGCTGACTGGTGTTACGGATCTACTGGTTTCCCTATTAACTGGTGACCTTTGTTGGTAAATAAAGAGGGTTTCTTGTGACAACGGCAGATGTTCTAGCCACGGGGAGAAAATGCAGCTGCCCGTGCAAATGCCTTACTGATTACAATTCTGTATCACTCGTAATATACAAGGTTATCTCTCTGATTCCAATGGTTTATTGTTAATGGATGAAGTTTTAGAAAACTGTGTGACAGAGATTCTGATCAAATACACACTTGAGTATTCTGAGAAAAAACACCCGGACATTGACTTACTGATTTAAAATATCTCGGCTGGGTTAACTTGTGACCGCTCAGTTTGCTGCGCCTGTGCAGTTCTACTTTTTCAGTGCTGGTTGCATTATCCTTTTCAATGCATATGGTTGTATTTTGTATTTTTGGAGATCGGCGGTTAATGTCTGCGTCAGTTTGGAGGGAGAGATAAACAAACTGGGATCCAATGACAACATAATAAGGTGCACTTCCTATTTTTAAGATTGCACATACAGCCGCTGGTTCCACTGAATCTGCGTGGGACTACGTTCCACTCACCTTCAATATTTTTACCTACATGCCCTTCCCCTAGTTAATTTCAAAATTAAATCAAATGCGTGTCTTATCATCTTAAAAAAATGACAGTATAGATTCATTGTATCATTGCTTTTGCATTTAAAACTGGGAAACCAAAATCCCATTTGAAAAAAATCACGGACTCAA
Source organism: Gymnothorax javanicus (assembly GCA_029692085.1). NCBI lineage: Eukaryota > Metazoa > Chordata > Actinopteri > Anguilliformes > Muraenidae > Gymnothorax > Gymnothorax javanicus. Next base: position 110,620,241 of record CM056193.1, read on the forward strand.
ATATTTGGTCCCTGTTGCTTTGATTACAGTAAAAATTTGTCGTGTCATTGCTTTGACAACCGTTGGCAGCATCAGAATGGCTCGAGATCTTGTGTTCTCGATGAGACGGTTAAACTACTTGGTCTTCTCGCACACGCCCCAATGGCTCAATGCAATTAAGGTCAGGACTTTGTGGTGGCCAATTCGTGCGTGAAAATGATTCCTCATGCTCGTTTCCCTCATTCATTGTTTTCTTTCCTTGATGCGGGCCAATAACATGCTCCCTCAGAAATACTGTAATATCTTTTCCGCCATAAAGGGATACAACATGAATTTTTTAAGAAAGAGAAGCTACGCACTTCATCAGTTTAGGTTGAAATATTATTGCCAGATGAACATATTAATCCCATTAACATATTAAGTAATGAAAGAATCATAGTAATTATGTATTTGTGTCCAAACAGCTACTTTTTTCGGACAGGCAGCGTATGTTATGCACGTTTGTAGGACAATGTCCATGTAGAAGCATAAGTGTACATGTGCAATCACAGTAGGTGGTCTCATAATGTCGACATGACATTAAATGTTTACTTGTTAACTTATTTTTGGTTCCATTTCTTGGCAGTTTATTAGCTAGCTTTCTAGCAAGCTAGATATTCAGTTGACTGTGAATTTATAAACTTTTTCTAGTTACGTTATCTACTAACGGGAACGTCCGTGACTCACTCACCGTGTCCATTTGCAGTGATAGAGATAGCTCAAAGCTGTCATATAATGGGAATTCCTGTAAAGGCGCTAACAGAAATTAGCATGGCAATCGCGGAAATATTTACGGTCCTGTAATATATTAGGTTTTGCCTTGGATAACCTTGCTTAGCCGCAGGCAATGTAGGAGATAAGTTGAGAGGAACTAATAGACTGACAGCAGCCCCCAGCATAGAGCATTCCCAGTTAAAATGAATGTTAGCCAGTGGTTGCTACAGCACAGATGCTAGTCACGAATCAGTGTTAGAGACTGAATTCCAAGTAGCCTAGTTAAACTGTTGTGTTGACTGCATGCCATATTTCTTTATGAATGTAACAACCATCCTCTTGGGCTGCAGGCGTTACCTTTCCATACTCATTGAGTAGTTTAGTAGTTTCCTAGTTACCAATTCAATCATCTGTATGTAGAGACTTGGCTATAGGCAGGGGATTTCGCTATCCTTTGGCAACGGGACCAGTTGATCTGTTAGCTGGCCAATCAGAGCAGAGCTCAGTCAATAGAGGGGGACACCCACTCAGAACAGCCTAATTTTCAGAGGGTGAGGAATGACAGGTATCAAATTCCCTCGAAATCATGGATTTTACATTTTGTTTTGCAAAAAATTTGTGTAAACCTCCCTCTTGGACATCCAAGAATATTATGTCTCGTCGAAAAACAGCATAATACAGAACCTGTAATGCACCAATTTACCAGCATTCAGAATTTGAATGCTCACTGACTTACAACAGTTTACGGCCCATTTATCGGCAATTATGCAACTGTGACAATGAAATGAGGTGACATTGGCATTAATAAATGTTCTCTCAAACATGTAAAGTGACTTCAGGAGAGTGTTTTGGTCATGGCTACATTTGAATAATTGATAATACCACCTGGTTGTTGATTTTAATATTTAACTTCACAGTGATCCTTCAACTTATTGCCATGTTTTTGAGACATACTAGGACTTACTCATTATAGACGTAGTACTCATTCAAAACTGCACAGAATATGGGAAAGAGCAAATACAGCAGTAATAATAATAATAATAATAATAATAATATTCAAAAATGTTTTCGCTAATTCCAAGTGAGACTGGAAATGCAAGAGACATGAGATTTTGAACAGTGATTGAAAACTGTGTGCCAGTGTCACATAAGAAATATGACGCTAATCAGTGTGATGGGGCCGCTATGCCAAATTTATTTACGCTTTGTATATTTTGACCCATGACTCCTGAACAATCCACTTAAGAAATATCTTTTTTCACCTCGGATTCCTTGCCTCAAGATGAATGAAATATATGTTCCTGACTTTATTTCAGTATGCCAACATTTTCGACTATTTCGAATCTTCAAAAAAAAAGGAATTTGGACATCTCCTTATTATTATTATCATTACTATTATGTGCTCTTTCCATTTTTCTCCACAATGTTGAATGTTTACTAGACAATGCACTAGTACTTGGATGAGGGAACCATTTTTGTTGCTTTGTATTTTGGTTGTGCCTTATGCTAGATCATGCTGGATTTGAAATGAAACAATAATTTTTGAGGACAAAATGTAGACGATCTGTAATCTGAGGGAATTTACGTCCATTTCTGCTGGATTGTCGCCTTTTTACACTAAGAAGGCCAATTCTATGGCAGCAAAAGTAAGAGGGCAGGCAATCAGAAGGTCTCTGATAAAGCATACACAGCTAGGTGCTGCCTCTTACCACAGTACATTTCACCAGTTGGCCTGGACACGAGTCAGGCAAACATTGCATGTAACCCAACAGTCAGACTGGCAGGTGCCCTATTTCACAGAAACAGCTGAGTTTGTTCACTTCTTTGAGGTATTGGTTAGGCTCTGATCCTACCATAGAGGAAATAGTCAAATCATCCATCTCATTTTCTGTGATACAGTACATTACAGACATTTTCCATTCATAGAATTAATTAAAAAAGTTGTAGCACAAGGGGTTCAGTGAAGAGATTCAGGAAGACATGCAGACAATGTCATGGACCAAAAACTTCCAACTACCTCAGCATAACTCATTTTCCTTTTCCCCCTCTCTTGCAATTCTGGTGTATTAGAACAATTACTCATTTTACTTGTGTGTTGGCACTTGTGACAATGTCTTGCAGACCAAAAGTTTTGTTGATGGTCATACTAACAAAGTGTACAAAGAAAGAAATTTTATTAACTGTAATACGTTGTACTAGGTCTGTCATACATCGTCTGTCTTGCCAGCGGGTGGAGGGTTATTTTGACATTGGCCGCACTAAAAGATGCCTTAGGGCTCACCTTGCAAAGCATAAACATGCGATTCGCATTAAGAACTGTGCTTACCCTATGGCGAGACATTTTAGCCAGTTTCATAATGCCAGTGACTGTTTATTGCGCATTGGGGGCATTGAACAAGTGGACCTTTGGTCAGAGGTGGTGACAGAATCCAGAAACTTGATCAAAGGGAAGTTTTCTGGATTCATCGCCTGGGTGCTTTGCACTGTCCAGGCCTCAATGAGGACATTGATTTTACATGTTTTTTATGATGCCTGTTATAATTGTTTGCGGACTGTACTCGCTTCTTCTGTGGACATGCATTGTTATTGTTAGCATCATGCATATGTGTGTGTGTGGGTGTGTGTGTGTATGCATGTATGTGAGTATGTATTCATACACAACCCCAATTCCGAAATAGTTGGGACGAATTGTAAATTGTGAATAAAATCAAAATGCAATGACTTTCAGATCACATGAGCCAATATGTTATTTACAATAGAACATAGATAACATTTCAAATGTTGAAACTGAGACATTTTATATTTTTGTCTACAAAATGAGCGTATTTCAAATTTTCTGGCTGCAAGAGGTCTCAAAAAAGTTGGGACACAGGCAAAAAATGGCTGAAAAAGCAATTAATATATAAGAGAATCAGCTGAAAGAACATTTAGCAAGTAATTAAGTTAACTGGCATCAGGTGTGCAACATGATTGGCGATAACAGGGATGTCTTAGAGAGGCTGAATCTCTCAGAAGTAAAGATGGCCACAGGCTCTTCAACCTGTGAAGGCTTGCGTAAAAGAATTGTGGAATACTTTAAAAACAATGTTCCTCAACATCAAATTGCAAAGGCTTTAAAGGTCTCATCATCGACAGTGCATAACATCATCAAAAGATTCAGAGAAACTGGAAAAATCTCGAGATTTTTGGGAAAGGGACAAGGCCGAAGACCTTTACTGGATGCCCGTGATCTTCGGGCCCTCAGACGCCACTGCATCACTCACCAGCATGATTCTGTCATTAACATTACTAAATGGGCCCAGGAATACTTCGAGAAACCACTGTCTGTAAACACAGTCCGCCGTGCCACCCACAGATGCCACTTAAAACTCTATCATGCATAAAGGAAGCCATTTTTGACCATGATCCAGAAGCGCCGCCGTGTTCTGTGGGCCAAGGCTCATTTAAAATGGACTGTAGCAAAGTGGCAAAGTGTCCTTAGGTCAGACAAGTCCAAATTTGACATTCTTGTTGGAAATCATGGGCGTCGTGTCTTCCGGGCTAAAGAGGAGAAAGACCATCCCTCCTGTAATCAGTGTTCAGTTCAAAAGCCAGCATCTCTGATGGTATGGGGATGCATTAGTGCATATGGTGTGGGACACTTGCATGTTTTAAAAAGCACCATGAATGCTGAAAGGTATATAAAGGTTTTAGAGCAACATATGATCCCCTCCAGACGTCATCTATTCCATGGAAGGCCTTGTGTATTTCAGCAGGACAATGCAAAACCACATACTGCCGCTATTACAACGGCATGGCTGAACTGGCCAGCCTGCAGTCCCAATTTTTCACCGATTGGGAACATTTGGCGTGTAATTAAACGAAAAGTCCGTCAAAGGAGACCCAAAACTCTCCAGCAGTTGGAAGCCTGCATTAAACAAGAGTGGGATCAAATTCCAATGGCTAAACTCAAGAAACGTGTCTCCTCAATGCCCAGATTCCTCCACTCTGTGTTAAAAAGAAGAGGGGATGCTACACCATGGTAAACAGGCCCTTGTCCCAACTTTTTTGAGACCTGTAGCAGCCATCAAATTTGAAATGAGCTCATTTTGTGGATAAAATTGTATAATTTCTCAGTTTCAACATTTGCTATGTTATCTCCGTTCTATTGTGAATAAAATACTGGCTGGTCTGATTTGAAAGTCATTGCATTTTGATTTTATTCACAATTACACTTTGTCCCAACTATTTCGGAATTGGGGTTGTATAATATATATACTTTATATTATATATATATATATATATATAAAATGTTTGTTGTTGCTGTTGTTTGTATAATATCCTGCACACCTACCTGCCAGGTGTAGGGTCAGGTGTCTTCTTCTCATTGGCTGTGTATTATATATAGGTGAGACCACACCCATTGATCCTGTTTGAAGCCCTGATGAAGACCCGTTATGGTTGAAACATGTTGGCTTTTTTAATGTTCTAGCCACTACTAAAGGATTTTTCATCCGTTTTTCCTTCTGTTTTTTCACACCTGAGTGCCTGGATTGCCTTCTTTGTTTCGAATAGTTACTTTCCCATCTTCCAAGAGCACCTGACGTACATATACACATTTATTATTAAGAGCTATCGGTCATCTCTGATTTTTCTTATATGAGTGTGTGTTCACAATACTGGGGAGATTTCAGAGATAGTTGCTGTTCATTGTTTTATTATCAGCAGATAATGACTGACGAATTTAATTCATGTTCATTTTGTTTAGCACATATAGAAGATATAGTGAGGATAAAGCTAGCACTTGAACCTCAGTAGTTTTTTTTTTTTAAATCAAATTGATTAAAATTATTTTTGGCTCAAATATGGACAACAAAATGTGACATCAAAAATAAGTTCTTAACAGAAAGGATCTGGGAAATTAGAATTAGCTGAGTATCATATCGATTTGCCCATTAGTTATTTACTCACAGCCAGTGAATGAATTCCACTTGGTTACAAAACTTTCCTGGGCAGCATCTAGGAGGATATCACAGTGAACTTACTGGAAAACAGTCGTTTCCCGTTGTGTCTGCTGTGCTAACAACTGTAACCACCGCAGGCAGGTCATGAATGAGAGGTACTGCTTGAATGTACTCCTACACCACAGAACAACTTACTTTCCTTGTGCCGATAAACCAATCTCTTCCCCGCTAATTTCCTCCGATTTTGAAAAATACTAACTCAAGTAATAAAAATCATTTTGTGTACAGTAAATCACGACTGTTACCAAAGACAGTTTATTATTTTTATTCGTTGATTATGCGCATCAATGTATAGATTTTTCATGTCTGATGGAATGACTCAAACTCACATGCACACATTTAATCAGCCACGAAAGTTTTCCAGCATGTTGCTGTGAGTCGGCTATTTCTGCTACTATAAGTAGCATGTCCACAATTTTGTATTATACAACGACTATTATGTGAGAAGGGAATTATGATAAAAAATTGTCCAAATCCACACTTATTCTTGATCATCGTTCTGCAATTGGCCATCCTCCCACAAGGTAAGCCGTTACTGACTGCTATTTTCATGACTTTTCCACGTAATTTATGTTACTGATCTCATATTTTAGGTTTATAATGCAATTTCTTATAATGCAGTGATTCTGTCACACCCTGGCACCCAGAGATGTTAAAAAGGGCGCCAGGGCAAGGAGTGGAGCAGAGGACCCAAATGCAGGAATGTGGATTTTATTAAATCAAAAGTGCAATGTAAGAAAAACAAATATAAAACTTTCAGGAGAACTGAAAGGGAGTGCAAACAAAAAGGGTGTAACATTAGGAATTATTGTTAGGAACTGATGCTTAGTTCCGTGGTACGCACGGACAGGTTAATGTGTGGAACACTGCCGGAGCGACCGGGGCTGCGTTCCAATCTGAAAAAATGCTTGCTTCGTCGTGTTCACTCGCCCTCCAATCGAGGGGGGAATCCCCAAAAAAGATGGCTGCCACTTGTAGAGTCGTTCCAATCCAGTTTTGCGGAGGGAAGGGCGCATTTTCATTTGCTCAAGCCCTCGATTATCCTCCTTCAAACAAAGCCAACAACGAACATCCCTCCAAGTTTGATATTGCCCAGAATGCTTTGCTCATTCTCCCTCAGTAAAAATTTCACGTCCGCCATTCTTTTCTGCTGGCAAAAGGAGGACTTATGGCAGGGAATTTACCATACAAATGTAAGAATTGTGTTTGAGTAGTGTGTACTTTATGACAGAGTTATATGCAAAAAGCGAAGTTTGTGGGTGAGGGGCATCGGTTTCGCATTATTTTTAAGCATGTAACTTTACGTTCATTTTTGCTGTAGCTAGCCTATACCATCCGCGAGGACTGTTGTGGCTTTCACACTGGATGCGGAACGAATTTTTCGCACGACAGATTACGTTCAATACATGCGCGTCTTTGCATTGACTTTGAATGTAATCTGTCGTGCAAAAAATTCGTTTCGCGTCCGGTGTGAAAGCAGCTTTCTTTTCCCATAAAACAGTCGCAAGTGCCGCAGCAATTAAACGAGCACGCCGTCTTCCTCTTGCCATAAACATGCGATAGAGTCCGCGTGAACTGTAAAAGGTAAAACGTACAGGCAACTAACTCAGTCGGCTCCATGGCAACACTAACTTCCCGTTGGCTTGTTGACAAATGTTGAAGCGCGGAAGAAATGCGGCGAGGGTCGTTCCAATCCGATTTCCCACAACCCTCCCCCTAAGTTCCCTCCATTGCCCTCCCTCGCTTGGGAAGGGCTTACTCGCCTGCTACGTCATTCGGAGGGCTCACTCGAGTGGAGGGAAGAAGTGAAGGGAGTATCTTATTTCAGATCGGAATGCAGCCCGGACTGAGTGTATGTACCCAGTGAACAGTAAATGTACAAGACGTACGAACTTATAATAAAGTCCATAACCCATTTGGGTTGAAACAGTACAACGAGTGTACGCTTTTTGTAAGTAAATAGCAGCCTTTAACATGGTGGCAGCGGTAGAGGACTCAGTCTGAGTGTGTGAAAGCTCGCCGAGTAGGGCGAGTATTGATTGCTATTAGCTGCAGTTGCTAGCGCAAGTGGATGCGCTGCCTGAATAGTAATTAGCCATGAGTGACTACCCTGCAACGACATGGACGGACTGAAACCACCATAAACGTTGTGTATGGACGCCAGCAACGTAGCTAAAACATGGAAGAGCTGGAGGGACGACTTTCATCTTTATGTGGATCTGGCAATGACCGGAGCAGATGACAAACAAAAGGTAAAACTGTTCAGCTAAAACTGTTTAAACTTTATTACCAGGTTGCTGGTAATAAAGTTTAATTGCTGATATTAACAATGAACAGCACTAAGTTCAAGAGTTATAATACATACATGCAAAATGCAGGAGATAAATCTATGCAAGACTAGTGAGTGAAAACAGGCTTGTGGCTTATGAGACTACGCAATGACTTAGCGCGAGGCTCGGTCTTAAAGAGGACAACACTATCACACAGTGGAAATGAACAACTGGTGCATGCAATGATTGCGGAGCTGAAGAATGCAGTCCGGGTCTTAAGGTACAATACAATGTATTACAAATAGAACACAAGAGCAAGGAATTGAGGTTGCTGGTAATGAAGTTTAATTGCTGATATTAACAATGAACAGCGCTAAGTTCAAGAGTTATAATACATACATGCGAAAGGCGGGAGATAAGTCTATACAAGACTAGTGAGTGAAAACAGGCTTGTGGCTTACGAGACTACGCAATGACTAAGTGCAAGGCTCGGTCTTAAATAGGACAACAGTATCACACAGTGGAAATGAACAACTGGTGCATGCAATGATTGCGGAGCTGAAGAATGCGGTCCGGGTCTTAATAGACCGGTGAGTTAGAAGGCTGGTGGAGTGGCCTTACAGGTTGTTTCTTATTGTTTGTTACCATCTTAATCATTCATTTTATCCTCAGTCCTTCTTGTATAGGTTAACTCTGAATTTAAACAAGCAAAACCGAAAACAACTTTGTGCTAGTGCCCAATTATCCAGAGGGAGTCTCATCTTCACCACCAACTGAAACAGTCCCCTCATGGAGTGCCCTGTGGCCTAGTGCAGGCATGATGTAGATGGAAAATTATTATTATTATCAATCCATGAGTTATCTAACCCACTTTTCCCTGGTCAGGGTCACTGGGGAGAGCTTGAGCCTGTCACAACATGCATTGAACGAAAGAAAGGAATATCTTGGACATATTGCCAGTCCATTGCAGGGAGCAAACAACATTACCTAATGCAGTCTTCAACTAGCATAACCAGCTTGTGTTTGGATTGTGGGAGAAAACTGAAGCACAACTAGGAAAGCTATGCAGGCATAGAGAGAACATGCCAACTCAACACAGAACGACAGAATGATTTGAATGCACTCAATTGGACATGAGGACTGTACTGAGAGAGTAAAAACTGATCACACCAAATGCGTGTTATCAGGGTAGAAATGCGAGGTGCGTCTGTCCTGAAATTTTGAAGCCTGCATTGCAAAAAGTGCTGGATGCATCTTTCCTACGGTTGCTATGTAATGCTTCTCTCTTTCACTTTGAGAACATTTGGAACAATTTTAACGGCTATCGTGAAAGTCTGGAGTATTGTTTGTTCTCTTGAAAGAACTGATGAACAGCTGGCTCTTGCTTTTGCTCAAAAGAAGAATGAGAAACAAAATTACGAGAAAAAGTTAACAACTTCTGCAAAATCGTTTTTATTCCACCAAAAGAATGCTAAACAACTAATTTCTCTGACATCTTTGTTTACAATGGAACTTAATGGAAAATAAAATTCTGCCTCCACTTTCACATAATTCCAGGGAAAGTACTGATAGTGACACGAGGCACTATTTTATCAAGGCACCTCAAAGTAGGAATGTTTTCAACTCGATGCGCCCCTAAGTCCAACGAGGGGTGCATGCATGCGAGGTGCCTGGTGCTCAAAAAAGTGTTGCAAAAGCTTCAAATCATTCAAAATATTAAAGACATTTGCCGAAAAAGTGCATTTGGTGGGATCTGCCCATAAGAGGAATTTGCTGAGGGCGTTTGTTAGAAGGAGGAGGAGAGACAGCGCCCCTCACCTGCTGCCTTGCATGGTCATCATTTGGCCATGGGACGTAGAGGCAGGCACAGGGGGCTTCAAGTCACCTGGTAATTCAGCCATCAAACTGTTGCCCGAGGACTGGGGTGTCTGAGGGCCCTGGAGGGACCCAGAGTTCTCTAATGAAAAGGAAGCAAACCATTAGAAAACACATATTGCACAGACCAAGACCAGGAATACAACTGATGCTCACACCATATATTGTTGCTTTAATGATAAAACCTGACGACTCAATTTCTTTACATGGTTTGATAATGCCAGCAGGCATTTACATAGTGTCAACCTTGATAAATGCACCTGCAGAAATTCTCCAAAATCACTTGCAATAAAATTTTCAACCCCCAACTGGCTGTGAGTGCTTTTCTTGTTCAGCTACTATTTTGCGGATACAGTTCTCTCATTACAGCAACGATATGGGTCAGTGCAAAATTCACCAGCCTTGTGCTCAGCCCACAAAACGCATCACGTGGGTGGATGGGTGTGGGAGCAGAGCCCACATTCCAATGGGAGTGATCATGCACAGGCAGCACGCCTGGTACCAGATGGGCTCTGGAGAAGTTACGGGGATGCTGCATGGGGAGTGCCAAACTGGCACCGAATTTTTGAGATGACTTTTGAACAATGCTTTTCATGATTTTTTTCTGCAAGGTTTGTGCAGAGGCTGAACAGGGAAACTAACTGAAGGCAATCTGCAGATGCGCACGCCTAGCTAAAGGCCCATGCAGCATGAGTATGGAAAGACGCAAATTTTCACTGTCATTTAACCCACTGAAAAAATATTTAGCTATGGAGACTACAAAATGACAAATTATGTGAGGGCACATCTAACAGAAACTCCCAAAATGCTAAAGAATTTGAAGCCTTTAATGGTCATTGTGCTATATGAGAACTTCCTTAAAGATGCACACACAGATATACGCTAACACAAATGCGCAGATGCATTCACTTGTGTGTACACACACAATAACACACACACTCTGGGAGAATGACTGGGATTACACTGCACACTGTGGCCTTGCATATGAATTAAACAAGGAAAAGGCTTTGTAGATTAACAGTGGCAATCCGAACTCTCTTTCGCACATGGGCATAGAAAACCTGGTCTCAAGTGGCCTCTTTGAAGGGGGAGAGGGAGGGGAGGGATGGTGAAAAAAAGAGAGAGACAGAGAGTAAAACACCAGCAGTGAAACATGCAGCTGCACTTGGCTGTTTTTGAAAGGAGGTTCACTGGAGGTCAGCACTGTTTATGTTCTTGAACTCCTTCTGCCATTTATCTTTCCCCAGGGAATCCCCCAACATTATCAAGTGGTGGTTAAACATAGCTGTTAGCCCTGTGGCAACACTGGCAAACATACACAGATGGAGTGCTACACCAGTGCCCGACAACTGCTCATAATTTCCTGAATCCTGCCTACATCGCAGCTCTGTGAGCTCATCGTTGTGCCTGCATCACTGCTCTTCCAGCCCCTGCCCTGTTTGAAACACAGCTCTTTTGTCAGTTTAAGTTAATATTTTGTTAAAATTATTTAGATGATGGTTTTATCCACAGCAACATACAGCTGATTCGACTAAGCAGGGTCCAATTCCCCCAGGAGCAATGCACGGTTAAGGACTGTGCTCAAAGGCCAACACTTGCATTTCTACATTGATGCTTGAACCACCGAAACAAAATGTGATGACCATAAAAGTATAGGCCTCTAAGGCCTGGTCCACACGGAGATGGAGATTTTTGAAAACGTTCTGTTTTGTTGTTTCTAAAAAAATCACCTGTCCACACGGTATCCAGGGGTTGGGAAGGACACGCGCTACGCGCAAATGGCGCATAAATTAAAAATATGGCGCATTTTAAAGCCACTTTGCAGGCCTAGAATGCGCCCATGTCCCAATTAAGTCGAAATATTTTTTTTCCTATTATACAATACCAAAATTCTTCGAACAAACTCTACTGATCGCAGTTGATCGAGTACGTTCTGATGCTCGATCAATTAGTTCCAGGCCCACGCACAGTCCATCACCATTGCGAGGCTGTGAAAATCTCCATCGCGTGAAAGACTGATTTGGAGTTTATTTTCTCAGCGGAATGAGTTCGTGAAAAAGTCCTTTGATATCACTTCGCGTTTATATCAATATGCAGTATCAAATGACAGCCCTGGAACTGAGCGTTTAAATACTGATTGGGTATGTATTTAAAAACTATTTCTTCATTGTTTTCTATGTCAGAGACCGTTTACTTTGTTGTCAAATTGACAGTTGTTGACAGAAAAGGTTCAGAGTTCACTTTCAATCATCATGTACAGTTTTCTGACAGAAGAAAGTAGGTTAGATTCATTCTGGATCGAACAAACGAACAGTAATCTTTTATTTAGAAAAACCGCGGGGGCTGTCCACATGTGGTAGTCTGGTCGATTGTTTGGTTGATTCACTTTTGTTTTGGCAGAGCAATTGCAAATAACACTATAGAATAATCCATTCGGGACGCAGGGGGGTATTACCGTGACAGTCCTTCATTGTCAACCCTGGCCTGTGTTTACCCTGAATAAATTATCTTTTAATTAATTAAATTACTCTGAATTAATGATTATTTATTATTTAATTAAAATTATTAAGGTAATATTGATCATCTGAACTAATAAACGCAACATTTCATAGTCGGCCTAATTGTGTTTTATGTAAAACTAAAACAAACGTGTAACACCTCCTCTAATAGCCACATTATGGCCTTCTTAAATATGCACACAAACATGCTTTTTAATTGTAGCTTGTGGTTTGTTCTCAGCAACAGTTTAGATTAGTGATATAGGCATTAGCCTAATTTAATTGCTCATTTCGATATAGCCTTGAAACATAATGTTAAATAAAAAGAGCTTACAGCGTCTATTTTTCAGTCGCAGACTATCGAATAAACCTGGAATTAATTTGCAAGCAAAGTTTCGCTTACCCAGTTAAACAACGAACATGACATAGGCTACAATTGAAAACGGCAGATCAGCGAGCTTACTGAATATTCTTTCCGCGTATTAATGCGTTTTATGTCCTTGATTGGATTGGTGAACATTAAGACTGAGTTTTTATATGATAGCTATAGTAATGTGAACCATGTTATTTATAGGCTACTAAATTTGAAACTGTATTTATAGGTGTGTGCCTCTCCATTAAATCGCAAGCAGTCCAAATGCAACTTGAAATTAACAACCGTCGTAAAATAGCCACTTAATGCAAACCTGGAACTGAAGCCCGCCGGTGTTATGCTGAATTCAGACTTCAGAGCGCAGTTACAGATGCTGGCCATTGCAGTCTGACTAACCAAATCCATTAGATAAATTTAAAGCCAATTAACCAAATAAAACTTGCATCTTTCGCATGGAGGCTATCATTTATTTGTATAATGTGATGACACCATTTAAAACTTCACGTAGCGGAACATTTGCCGGGCAGGTATAGCATTTTTAGCGCAATTTAATTGTTTATTAAACTGACGATGATTGAAAACGGTAGGTGGCCGCGGGGGGTACGTCTTTATGATGGGGAACCATTTATGTTCACTCAGGATTACAATTAATTTGCGATTTGAGGCATTATCGGTGAATTTCTTATTTCTTTGGTCATTTCTTTGTTATTAGTAATATATTGCGTCATTCCATATAAAATCTACAAGTGCCACCCACCTGACCCCCTCAGAATCAGCTGATTGTTCTAGTACAATAACTTAAGTATATTTAATGAATCCACACTATGATACCTTGATCTTGTGAAGATTTTTTGAGCTGCAGGCTCTAAAAGTACTCGGGAGTAGGTCGAAATTTCGTGCTTTCTCATTTGCGTCATTTTTCTAGCATATTTGAGCCCTCATAACTTCATTTGTATTAAAGATGGCTGAATGAGATTTTCAGTACTGAAAGACATATTGGGGCACTGCTAAAAACTGCAATTAAATCAACTGTATGCCAATTCTAGGTGTCACAATCTTAAGCCAAAATCTGTATTTTCTTCAAGATTTGTTCTGAAACCAACTTCAAGCTTCAATATCATGGGAAGTATGGAAGTTTCAATTGCAACACTGCACCAATTTAATAACAAGGATATATAAATACGTACTGGAACCATGGATGTGTCATTTGTTTTCTGGTATTTCACCAGAGAAAACTTGAAAAAATGTGTGTTAGGAAAACTTCACGGGGTTGTATCACCATGTGGGATAGGCTCATCCTCTAGCCATGATTACTTCTGTGTCAAATAATTTTTACACTCATCAATGTAGAGCTGCAGCCAGTGCTGCTACAAGATGGTAGTGAACTGTAAGGATAAAGTCAAAAACTATCAACTTAGAGCTACTTATTAGTGTACCAGCAGACTAATGCCACAGCCAGTAGTTTTACCGAACGATTGAAACCGAAACGGTCGATTTCCCTCTTGTGTATTTGAGTAGTTATGGTTAAAATTATTGGTGCATTAAATTTTGGGATTGGCCCATACATTTTGAAAATGGCCCATTGATTTTCCATTGCACGGGCCATTGGCCCATGGGCCTCGCTGTCCTTCCCATCCCCTGGGTATCGTTTCTAAAAATATCTGCGTCCACACGGAGACACATAAAATGACCCAAAACGCTGTAGTAAATATTCCAGGCCTGTGTTTGGTGCTGTATGGCGCAGTATCTTTTCTACATGCTCCCACCGTCTTCTCCATTTTTGGTCTATTTCCGTAGAAATGCTACAGCACCATATAGCACCACACACAGGCCTGGCGGCTGTGAGGGGGGCTTTCACGTCATCGTTTTCAAAAAACCCATTTTGGTTGTCCACACGAAAATGTTCGGGTTGCGTTTTCAGATTTTCCCACTCTAGAACCCATTTTTAAAAAATACCATTTTCGGGCTGCGTTTTTGCCTTCTTTGTGTGGACGCAAGGCCGAAACGATAAAATATTTATGCGTTTTCAAAGAAATTGTTGTCGTGTGGACGGGCCCTAAGTAAGTGTGTTACAACCCCCACAGGCCTAGGGGTGCAGGGGTTAGGTAACTGGATGTTTAAATAGGTGGGAAACGGGAGATGTTTAAGATGTATTATTATCTGTGCTTAATCACACAACAAGGGGACAAAGTAGCAACTCAGTGCACAAAGGTTTACTGTGGTGCAAGACATAGAATAAAGAAAACAGGAACAAACAAGACAATGCAGGCTCTCACAACTAAGGTCGTGGGACGCTGGATGTTGCCAAAAGAACAGCAAAAACAAACTAGCCAAGAGAGAGCAACCTAACCTAGTGTATCAAGTACACAAAACAAAAGCCTATCTACTCTGACTAGCACTATAAATACAGTGGTTGGCAACCACCCATAAAGGCTAGTGGGTCTATACATAAAAATCCTACAGGCATATGTATAGGAGCCCCCAGTTTTACCTGTCCCAAGCCCTGGAAGTGAACACAAAGCAAACAAAATACACAGTCAAATGAATAAGGGATAACAAAGACAAAATTAAGATACAGGCAGTTCGCACTAACACAAAATCAAAACTAGGCAAAACTCCAGCATAGCAAACAATCCAGGATTTTAAACAATGTGGTGGATCGGGATTGGTTGACTGGTGGATGACATGGAAGCTTTGGATTGGTGAAAGTGGAACTGGGAAGGCTGTAGTTGGTGGAGGTGGGACTTGGTAGATGAAGATTGACAGGCAGCACAGCAAATGAAGATGGTGGCAGATGAAGGCAAGGAAGTCAGACAAAACACACGTAGCACGCAACAAAGTGGCACAGTGAGTAGCCACTCCTGAGTAAAATAACAAGCCTGTTAGCTGCCCCTCCCCCCTGTGCTCAACTACAGCTCCCTGTAGAACAGAAACATAATAGTAAAAACTTAGAAGGGAAAATAAACTGAAGAACAGACACTGCAGCACAGGCATTGAAAAATGAATGAACTATATTGTTATACATTTCATTACAGTTATTTAACTAATACCCAAATAAATTTTTAAAAATCCCATGCAGGGGCAATTCCCCTGTGGAGCAATTAGGGGTCCAACAGCTTGCACCGATCTTTCTTGTGACTAGACTGGTTCTCTAACCATCAACCCTCTGAGTACCCAGCAGCAGGGTTGACTTACTCTGTAATGGCACCGCACCGTGGTGCAAGAGTGACCACCACAGCATCGGATCGAATCCAACCATACCAATGCCGACTGCAACCAGCAGCCTTTTGAGAGTAGCGGATAATTAGCACTGTTTAGCGATGTGGAAGGGATACAGTTAGCTTGGGTAAAAATTGGTACTCTCTCATTCACCTCCTATTGACCATCAGGGCGCTTATCAGTTACATTCTGAGCAGGCACATGTTCAAATTTCTTCCATCCTTGTTTGGAGCTTTCAAAGATTTTATCTATGAGTGTAAAGTTGCCGAGTCTGACAGGCGCGTGTTTCGTTTCGGAGGACGGTGAACCGTCCGCGCTTTCCCAAGATTGCAGCCGATTGGGCATTCCAGATTCGGGCATGACTGGAGATGCCAAATCTAAAATATGTAAATAAATAAGAAAAACCTTCAGTGCCCCAGTCAGAGGTGCTGGCCTCTAGGCTTCAGTCTGTAAAAAGGACAACACCCTTCCTCACCAGGAGATGACGACTGTATCTTTCCCTCTGTAGCAGGAGAGGCATCGGGCAGAGCCTCCTTCCCCCGCTCCACCTGGCACTCAAAGGCAAAAAGATACTGGATGTACTGCTTCTTCAGTGAGCTAGCGGCTCCCCTGGACGTTCCCATGCTCAATCCACTTGACAGCTCGCGCCACTTCTTATTCTTATTGGCCTGCACAGTGAGGGGGCAGAGCTTTTTGTTAGTACTCTGCTGCTTCACAGTTCTTTAAGCCAACAAGAGGCACGAACCAGGTCACTAGGTGCAATGCCTGGTATTATTATTGCCATTTTTATCGTAACTGTAATTAACCCCGTGAAACCTACAGACGCATATATGGGTCTGTCACATGCAGCTGCTGCATTCGAACCTGTGGAACATCAAGTCTATTTTAAATTCTAGTGGCGATCCCAAGGTTTCCAACAATCCCAAATATGTCCTGCTGAATTACAGGAAAATGTGTACAAAATGATGCACAAGATCTAGATATTTCCCATTTGATGTAATGATGTGGCCATAAAACATTGCATTCTGATTGAATATTTCTCTTAATATAAGTAAGCTGTAGCTACAGTGAAATGCTTTTACCAGCAGATTAAGAATACATGTCTGACTTTGTTTACAAAATGAAAAAATAATCTTTCTCACTTAGAACCTTCTTAAATGACAAATCAATCATTCCTTAACCGCAAAGGAATGTTTCTCTTTATTGTTAATACATTGTCAAAAGCTGAATCCAAACTTCCTCTCTCCAGACTGGCAGACTCATGGACTTGAGTTCTATGCACAGTGATGTGGACTGAATTGGTCCACATCATTACATGAAGTATGCAGGGCTGAGAGTGTAAACTTAAAACTTCACTCACTGCCCCATGACCCCATATAAATCAAGAATAAAACAACATGATGATATAAGTATTTCTGTGTTCACAAGAGCGGGCATTACTTGAGAGTACCCTCTATATAAAAACAACACCTACTAATCCACCTGACTGTTTTTTCCTAAATTACTTTCCACAAAGGGGCGGGTATGTCATCAGGTGTCCGTACTCATAACAAAAACAACCAACCCTTCCTCTATAAAGCATTTGACAATGATTTGACAGTGACTCAAACCAAAAACAGACCCCCATTTACAAAAAAGTAAGCTGCCTGAAAAGTTTTCCATAATTCACAAGCCAAACCCCAGACTTACGTTAATAATCTGGCAGTTTCATGTAAATTACATCTAGAGGATATTTCACATATTAAACATTTTTCATCCAGAGCACTCAACATGCGGCAATGAAAAACAATCTGCATTTTTCGGCATTAAGTAACTGGCAGTATGTGCAGTTGACAGTTCATATACTATTCAAAAAAAGTAGGGGATATTGGATTTACAAGTACCATGAAATGCAGATCATGAGGTCAGGAAGGAAACAAATGACATAAAAACATTAAGGAAACATTTGTCAATTTATTCGAAACCCTGTGTACAGTCAGTAAAGGACAGATTCTCCAGAATAAGGGTCGACACAAACACAGGGTCACACAGCAAATTTACCACCATTGTGAAACAGAGTCAGTAGCGGGTAAAACCCCTCGGTTGGCTAGACAAGCTCGAATTCGGGCGTGGCATACTCCTAACGAGACGCCCCAGGTCATTTTGGGGAACGTTATCCATTCCTGTTGCAATGCTGCAGCAAGTTCTTGGACATTGGCAGGAGGTTGTTGACGTTGGCGTAGCCGCTGTCCAAGCATGTCCCAGACATGCTCGATGGGGAAAGGTCCGGACTGAGTGCTGGCCATGGTAATGTGGTGATATTCTGCTGCTGGAGGTAATCTGTAACGATCCTGGCCCTATGACATCTGGCATTGTCATCTTGGAAAATGAAATGGCGGCCATAACGACGTGCAAACGGCACACATGGGGTGCCAAGATGTTGTCCCGGTAGTACTGCCCTGTGACACGTCCAGCAACAACATGCAAGTCTGTTCTGCCGGCAGCAGTGATGCCTCCCCACACCATTACAGATCCACCCCCATATGGATCATGTCTAATGACGTTAACGCCATGGAAACGTTCGTTACGTCCGGGCGCCAAACCCTCCTGCGCCTGTCAAGGAAGTCCACAGTGAACCTCGACTCATCTGAGAACATTACGTTGTTCCATCGGGCGATTATCCCAGCGTTGATGATGACGACACCATTGGAGTCTGGCCCTAATGTGACGATCCCTCAAACAGGGAATGACACGAGGACGTCGGGCGTGTAAGTGAAATCTGTGCAGACGATTCCTGATGGTCTGGCCACTCACTACCAAGCCAGTATCCCTTGAAGTTGAGACCTTATCTGATTTGCTGTTACCATACGATTTCTCAAGACAATAGTGCGGATGAATCTGTCCTGAGCCTGAGTTGTTGCCCTTGGTCGACCGGATCGTGGTCTATCCTGAACAGACCCTGTAGCACGATGTCTGGACCATAATCTGCTGATGACAGACTGGGAAACATTCATTGCCCTTGCCACAACGACCTGTCTTGTGCCAACCTGTAGCATGCCAAGGGCACGTAACCTCTCCTCCTGTGTTAGACGGCGCGATGGTCTCTGTTTAATTAACGACTTCAACCACTGATAATCTGATGCTTTCTCTTCAAAATCTTCCTTTACAGTGGCTCTAACCTTCCAATTCAGAGTCATGCAAATTTGTGGCACAACCCCTTGATCATCAATAGCATCCCGTGCAGATCGTGAGAGAGTCATTGATGTGTTTGGGTGATGAATTTCTTTGGAAATGCTTCCTCAGTAAGGAACTATACAACATGGTTTCGTATCCCTTTGTATATGTGAAAATTTTGATCTCAAAATAAAATATCCCCCACTTTTTTTGAATAGTATACTTTGAGGCCACAGTACTGAGGAGGCTGCGCTGGACATAGCCTGAGTGTGGAGAAACTGAACATGTCCTTAGATTCATCTTATATTATTCTAAATCCAACACCCAGTGAATGTTTCACAGGCTGCCACAAGAGGGGAGCCTTACCCAGCGGATGGGCAGAAGGAAGCGAGTGTTCCATACTAAAACTATGAGCCAAACACTTCTATCTCAGTGACTAGCTAGCATTAAAAAAACATGAAAGTTTTCCTTCAAAGTTTGAAGGCACTCTGCCCGGCTAGAGGTGTCCAGCTGTTTGCGACCGCAATAATTTCTCACTTTGTTGTTTGCATGTTTTAGAAATGCTTTTTCGGGCAGTCAGTATAACTTAGCATGAATACCTCCTCCACTGGAAAGGTCACGCTGAAAAAGGGAAGTATTAACCTGAAATTTTTTTTTCTTGCAAAATAGTATCTGCACTTGTCTTCAAAATGAATGACTGCAAATGACTAAGTTCAGTTAAATGTTAAGTTGGTTCAATAATGGTTGGTGCGTGAAACAACACTCCCTCAGTTTACCAGTGGTATGTCATAAGATTTGGTGCAGAACTATTGGCATCCTGAATAAAAATTAAGAAAAAAAGGCAGTTGATGGTACTGTCATAGAACCCAGAGATTGAAGCCAATAGTCTTTTATCAAATTTTTCATGCAGGTAAAATTATGAACAGGTAATTGAATGATAATAACTGTTATCAAGGCAGGCAGGTCTTGAGTAAGTGGCACTGCTCGAATGTACTGCTACTCCACAGAAGAACTGATCTTCCTAATGCCCATAAACCTACTTCTTGATCGCTAATTTCTGTTGATTTTGAAAAATATTAAGCCAAATAATTAAAATCATTTTGTGTCCAGTAAAGCATGACTGTTACCAAAGACAAATTTTGATTTTTAGTCTATGATTACACACATCAATGACTCTGTACACACATTTCATCAGCAACGAAAGTTTTTCCAGGGTGTTGCTGTGAGTCCGCTGATTTCCGCGACCATTCTTTCGTGTCCACGATTTCGTACGCCGCAACAATTGTACAGTGAAAAGGGAATTATGATAAAAATCGTCTGAATCCATCTTATTCTTGATCATCGTTCAGCAATTGGCCATCCTTCCGCAAGGTAAGACGTTACTGATTGCTATTTTCATGACTTTTCCTTATAATATATATTATTTATTTCATATTTTGTATATCGATTATAACGCAATAGCATGCCAGCTAGCAAATTATTCATCCCATTGACTTGAATAGACTGCCAACCAGAAGCCAAAGTTAAAGTTATTTTTACATTTTCAAATGATGCAGGGCTTACATTTACATTTACATGGGATAAATAGGATCTCTGATGAGTGAGCCCGAGAAATCAAATTTATGAAACTCATTAAAGTAGGGATTCAAAGGAAAAACTGAAATATGGCAATTTCGACATCAATGGAAAGCTTAGAACGCAAAGAATGCAATGTAATGTCATTCCATCACATTATCGATACGAGAAAATGGAAACACGCACGAAACGACAGTATTTTATCGAGCGTGAATACTTCAGAGATGCTAGGAAAGAGGCCCCTTTTGGGTGACGGCACATACGGGTTTTGCAAGCTCTGCTCTATTACTCATCAATAGAAATACTTTGTCTCTCTCTAAGCTTTATATTTTGTTAAAGGTTAAAATTGAGTCGTACTTTACTTGAGATGGATAAATTATAATGGAGAAACATTTATCTGTCTTAAAAAAAAATAAACTAATATTTTTCTATATAGGCCTAGTACATTGAAGATTAACATGGACATATAAACGATCTGACGGAAATCGTGTAAACACGGGGAAGGCTGGGTTTCCTCCAGGATTTTTTTGAAACTGTGGCGGAGAGCTTCAGCGTAGGGTCAAAACTCAGCATTATCAGGTGTGGCCAGTTTTCATTAATCAGCACGTAGGCGATGTAATAATTGAAGTCTATGTGCACGGAGGTTTATCAGTTTCACATGCGTCACGGTGGATTTCACATAGGCTATAATATGAAAACCGATTATGACTCCGGACTCCGGAATTGGAATTAAATAGGCTAATCATGAAGATACAATTAGGTAGAGCAGGATGTGCTCACAGCAAACACGGAAGTTAACATCGTAGTTTATCGTTTTGCAAAGTGAACAAAATATTTTTTCTCTAATCGTTGCACACATTGCATTAAGAAGAAAGCAGCGCGTTTTGCTGCCGATGGCTAATTTTTATTCATTGGAAAACGTGTTCATCAAGCAAAATGATTGACAACAGGTCAAGAATTATTAGCGTTCATTTTAACTAACAATGAGAACTACTGGTTACCTGGATGTAACTCCAGTTCTATGAGTACGTGCGTAGCCCACTAACGGGCTTCGCTATTGGTTTACCCCTTCGAGGCCCCGCCTCGGTGCATGAGAAAGAAAATTGAACTCACCTGCTCCGTAGGAGGGGTATCATACTCACCTCCTATAAAGCCTCAGTGCTGCCAATGCTCGTCTCCCTTTGAAACTCAGCATATCACACTCGGGGCCAGCTGGGCAGGTTGTTAGAGGGCTACGCACGTACTCATAGAACTGGTGTTACATCCAGGTAACCAGTAGTTCTATTTCGTACGTGCTCCGCCCTCTAACGGGCTTCGCTATTGGTCTACACCTAAGGCGAAGGCCGTTAGGGATGAATGTACTCCCAGGTGGCCCCAACCACAGAGTTCCATTCAGAAACCGAGAGAAGCCCTTCCACACACTGGGGCGAGCACCGCTAGACTGCGTACCTCGTCCCAGGTCATGGCACAAATCCACACACAAGTTGGCCTCGGAAGGGGGCCCCACTGATAGGGCTTCTTCCATTAGCTGTCCATTCACAGTGACAAGCCCCCCACACCTCTGGGCGGGGCACACCCAGAGCGCACCGCCTCAGGCTGTGGAAAAAACACTATCCAGTGTTGGGCAGGGACCCTGTCGATAAGGTTCCCAATACTGAATGTGCGACCGTGCTAGCTGTCATATCCCTGAGATATGATCATGCAAAAGTCGATGCAGACGACCAAGAAGCCGCCCTGCAAATTTCCTCTATAGATACGCCCTTAAATAGCGCTGAAGAGGATGCAATGCCCCGGGTCGAATGCGCGGTCAGACCTGCTGAGGTAATGAGACCCACTGCTGAATAGGCTCTGCAGGTAGCGTCACAAATCCAGTGGGCGAGGCGTTGTGCTGACAGTGGGGCCCCCTGAGCCCACCCGCCATAGCAAACAAACAGTTGATCTACCCTCCTGATACTTGCCATGCGTTCCAAATACAGACTGAGCGCGCGCACTGGGCACAGCTTGTGCATCAGTTCCTGTTCGCTGGTAGCATGGGGCGGTGGACAGAAGGCCTGCAGTCGGATGACCAATGATTTGAAACCGTCAGACCGTCAAAAACTGTTTGTAGGTCCCATTGAGGGATTACGCGCTGCACAGGGGGTCTTAGTCTGCGGACTCCCTTCAAAAACCATTTTACCAGGGGGGGACTTCTGGCTGTGAAGCGGTCAAACCCATCATGTCCAGCTGCGATCGCTGCAGCAAACACCCCCAGAGTGGATGCTGCGCGGCCCCCCTTGAAGAGTCCCTGAAGGAAATCCAGCACCCCTTGAAGGGGGCATGAGCACGGTTCCAGTCTTCTTGCCTGACAACAGTCCACAAAAATCCGCCAACAGGCCTCATAAGCTTTGGATGTGGTCGGGGCACGTGCGCACTGGATTGCGGACACTACTGACTCTAGTAGGCCCAACTCGCTCAGTCTCACTCTTTCAATTTCCAAGCCATGAGGGGGCTGGCGAGAGTGGCACCCGGCATCTGACTCCTGGCCGAGGGAAGGTCTGGGATCCTCAGCGGGCCCGCCACCACCAGCTGGATGAGATCTGGGAACCACCTGGCACCCGGATTCATTTGTGCCACAATAATTATGGATAGATGCTGCTCCCGCACTCTGTGGAGCAGTGGCATCAGCAGCCGCCGGGGCAGGAACGCATACATTAGACCGACTGGCCAGACTGGATGGGCCAGCGCATCCACCCCCAGGGGATGATTGTCGGTAGGCCTCAGGGAGAACCAAAGGGGGCACAAAGTGCTCTCCCTGCTCGCAAATACCACCACTGTTTCCACAGTTTCCAGATCTGCTCGGCCGTCCCCAGGGGGAGGCTCCAATCCTTCTTGGGCAGGGCTCCCCTGGATAGCGCATCCGCCCGAGTATTGAGGATGCCAGGAACGTGCCGGGGCTCTCAGGGAGCAGAGATGGCGATCCGCCCAGGTTAGGATGGAAGCGGCCATCTTGTGCAGGGCTGGTGCCCTGACTGCCCCCTGCCTGTTGAGATAGGCCACTGCTGTTGTCTTGTCCGATCTCACCAGGACGTGCCTTCCTTCCAACTGTGGGACGAAATGATGCAACACCCTCTGAACCGCCATGAGTTCCAGTAGGTTGATATGACGCTGAGGCCCCTGCCATGTCCCTGCGACAGAAGCGGGGCCGCAAGCCTCGCCCCATCCTGTGAGGGAGGCATCTACGAATATGTGGGTGTAGTGCGACACACACCCCATCCGAACACCCTCGCGGAGCCGGCAGGGTGAGACCCAGAACGCCAATGTTTGTCGAGCTCGCATTGGTATGCGGAGCATGCGCTGTTGGTCCCGCCTTGGGTCCAGCTGGAGGCGTATGAACTAGCGCTGAAGATCCCTCATGTGCAGCAGCCCCAGGCGGACTACTGAATGGGCAGCAGACATCATCCCCAGTAATGACATGACTGCTATCGCCGGCACCGAGACAGCGTCTCATATCCTTTGAGCCTGAGACAGGATCGCCTCTGTTCTGTCCACTGACATTCATGCAATCATACATTGGCTGTCTAATCGAAGCCCTAGATACAGCGCTGTCTGACTGGGCTGCAGGGTGCTCTTGTTGTAGTTGATAGCAAAGCCCAGCTGAGCAATATGTTGCCTTACCAACATAGTGTGGGTAACTGCCATCTGCCTGGAGGGGGCTAGGATCAGCCAATCATCCAGATAGGTCAGGATCTGTTTCCCTTTCTGCCGGAGTGGCGCCAATGCTGTCTCCACACATTTGGAGAATGTTCGAGGCGCCAGGGAATATCCAAATGGGAGGCGGCAAAACTGGAAGCTCTGATCTTCCAGTGTGAAGCGTAGGAATTTTTGATGGCGCAGCAGAATCGGGACATGAAAATAAGCGTCCGTCAAGTCTATTGACGTCATCCGGTCTCCCGGCCTGACACATTCCAGCAAAGACCTCACCGTTAGCATCCGGAATGGTCTGCGCGCAATATGCATATTCAGCTCGCGAAGATCCAGAATGGGTCTCAGGCCTCCTGAATTCTTGGGAATCAGAAAATACGGGGAATAAAACCCCGCTTGAGCTTCTGACTGGGAAACCGGCACTATGGCCCCTTTTTCCAGAACGAAGCCACCTCTTCCCTCAAAACCGCCCTCTCGGCGGAATTGGGGAGTTTCGTCCGCATAATGCCTCTGAATTGAGGAGGACGGAAATGAAACTGCAATGCGTATCCCTTCAGCAGTACTCTGTCTGGCCAGCTTGGGAGGGGGGCGCACAATCTCACCCAGGACCCATAATGGTTTGTGAGTGGCACAGCAGTTAGTTCTATGGTCTTCGATAATCTCGGCCCTCCCGTGACGCAGGGGGGCCCTGTCCGAAAGGGCAGAGAGGATTATAACAGCAATGTTTCCGCTGCCTCCCCAAGCACGGTACCTGGTGACTCGCTCACCAAGGACAGCGGGGGCACATCTATTTCAGCGTTAAACGACAGCCTTTTTTGCCGGTTAACTTCAGAAATATTAACATTCGAAGATATATCGACCTGTGGGGTCGAACAAGTGAAGATATTCTCCACAGGTTCATGCATGCTGGTACCAATGTCACGCATGTGAGAACACTCCGCCACTTGGCTCCGAGATGTAGCGTGGCTGACAGCTCCCTTTCCGCATACCCCGGAAGAAGGAGCATGTTGACGTGTACCAAACACTCTGCTGGGACCAGACCAAGTAGAAGTGTTAGCCACATGCTGGTTATCAGCCTGAATTCGTGAACATTTCCTCAATGGTGACGCACCAGGAAGAAACGAGTGCCCCGAACTGACAGATTTGTTCTAAATCAAACCATCATTGTATGAAGATAGGGTATTAATTTTTGGTTTAGTCACTAAGTTCGTACGTGTGCTACCCCCGCGGGTAGCACAACACAACCCCACTCGGCGGTTAGCTAGCCAGTGTCTCATAAACAGGCTATTAGCCGATGAAGCCCCACTCTGTAGATTCGTGTTTAGTGAAGATGAGAATACACGAGCCTCTCGCACCTTGTTTCCCTTATTATCTCCATCAACAGAAGGAAGAGCCATTTCGCTTCCCCTGGTAGAGGGTATTGGGTTACCTTGAATGCTAGCACCTGAAACCACCGGTGTGTCAGTGTGTGCGCAACATGAGAACAGAGCGACCCAGTGGTCGTATACTGGTAATGCTTTTTATTAAAAACACTTTCCAGAGTTTGAGCGTCCAGAAGCCGCCCCCCTGGAGCGGCCCTGGCGAGACTGCTGAGGTTGTGCTTGGCGTGGCTCTGGATCCGGCTGGCCTGAGCCCAGACACGACCGGTCGTCAGACAACCTGCGGCGGCGGCAGCTTGGCGGTGGTTGGGAAAGCCTGGGCCTGCACGACGGCTGTTGAGGGCGCAGGTGAGAACCCAGTTGTTCCGATGCTTTTCGAGCTGCCTCTAGCCGGTCGACCATTGTTTGTATGTCTGGACCAAACAATGAGGCAGTGAAGATGGGCGCATTCACGAAAGTGCGTTTCTCCCTTTCCTTCAGGGAGGACAGCCCCAGCCAGAGGTAAAGGTGGCCAACCTGGGCGGCACACATGCTTCTCCCCCCAACGATGGCGAACGCCTGTGACATCCGTAGCATCGCCGCCGTCGTTTGTACTTCTAGGATCTCCTCTGGAGAGAGCTCCATCCTCTGATGGGTCAGCCGATCGACAGAGCCAGCAAGAAATGCCATGTTGTTAGCTAACACGACCACCTGAGCCGCGTTAGCGTAACAGCGGTCAAGTAGGCTCGCTGTCATTCTGTCCCTCTCGGACGGAAGCAGCGGCCGACCGCCTGGCCACATGGAGGCAGTTGGGAGCAGACACCACCGAACCGCATCTTCAATTGCTGGGATGCCCACATCCCACTCCCAGTCTTCCACGGTGGAGTAAGGTGCGTAGGAGACTGCCGGGGACTTGGCGCCCATTGGGTTCTTCCAGTCCCGCTGGGCGTATCCGAAAATGGGCACCATTCTTGGACAAGCCAGCCTGGGTCTTCGGCTTGGGCCATCAAGCCAATAGTGAAGTCATCAGCTTGGGCGCTAGTGGAGGGCTGCTGAGGCAGGGGCATCCCCATCCGCTCCGCTGCAGACTGGAACAACCCAGGCAGATCATCTAAAGGATAGCGGTGCTTCGGGGGAGGCTCATCATCACGGAAGAGGGTTGCAGGATCCTCTTCGTAGACGCGCCGGTCATCCTCCTCGTCGTACTCGTGCCAGGGTTTGGAGCGGGCTGCTGCCGCCCACTCTCGGACTGGCCCCGAGCCAGCCCGGAGGGTGCGTGCAGCCCACACGAACTGCTGCCGCCGCTCGCGCTCCTCCCAAGGGAGCGCTGCACAGGCGGCGCAACAACCAGCTTCCTCATGGTGATCCCAGCCCAGGCAGACGAAGCAGTCATCGTGCTGGTCTTCAGACACCATGGGGGCGGCACACTGCTGAAAGAACTTTTCCATTTTTTCGCGACACGAGAATTGACAAATACATGCGAGTCCAATGATTCTCTCAAGCTGAGTGAAAAAGGGAGACGAGCATTGGCAGCACCGGAGCTTTATCAGAGGTGAGTATGCTACACCTCCTACGGAGCAGGTGAGTTCAACTTTCTTTCTCAGGCACCGAGGCAGGGCCTCAGAGGGGTAAACCAATAGCGAAGCCCGTTAGAGGGCGGAGCACGTACAAAATAGAACTGGCGACACCTGATTGTCCTTAGGATTTTTGGAGTTTATGTAAAGTCATTTTACATAGGTGGGGCAGCTTTTATTTTGCCGTGGTGGTGCACCACGATCAATAGGAAACCCTGGGGGAAGGACTGATACCTTAATTTATTATGATATTTTTTTGATGAGTAGACTTGATAAGAGCGACGACAAAACAAGAAAGGAGGATTTTTAGAATGTATTCTCTCTCTTAACTCACGTAGGAATACATATTGTTCATGCACTTGCAGCTGCCTGTGGTCAGATCTTTCTATTGTGTATACTGTAACTATCTAACATTATTAAATTTGAGGTTTTGTTTCATTTTGGCCATTATGGAAGAGGAAGGACCAGAAGTTGAAGAAAGAACCATGGGAAGAGATACAACACCTATAAAAAAAGCAATTAAGACCTGAAATTGAGCTTGAGTGCATGAGAAGTACAGGAGGATGATTCAAGCTGCTTTTGAGGTATTGGGTGGAGATATTTGAGGGGTACGATTGTTTTCTAAATGGCATCAACCTCGTCACTCCATATTTCTACGTCAGTCAATCACTGTTATGAGAGTCCACTTGATCGTGTTCATAAAATACTATCTTTTTTGTAGCCCAGCTTTGGCTTATCTAACCTTCCTCGGAATGGTAGCATGACTCCAGTAAAAACATAATTTTCTTTCTAAACTAGACAACGTGTACGTGTATAGCGTATAGTCAGCGCAGCGACCGGACTTTTTGCAGGCACGGAACGAACTAAAATAAGCAGCAAAACTAATATGCATCGATGAAAGAAATCACCTTTATGTGACAGTAGCTTAAAAAAAAAAAAAAGATTTAAACATGGGATTTAAAACTATGAACTACTGGAAGATCTGAAAGAAATCTATTAAGAGTTCTGACTCGTCAGGCTTTAAAAACAAAATTGAAAACAGTGTTCTCTGTATTATAACTATGGAACATCTGGGTACTTTCAGAGTTCGCAAAACGTATGTGACGTCACGGAAAATGAGACTTTCAGCGGACTGGTTATGGTGGAAAAGGAGCAACATTTGGAAAGCGAATATCAAGTCGCATGAAACTTTTTTTTTGTCTTGTAATATGAGTGAATACCTTTAACCTATCATGAAATTGCCATAATGGACCAATTTTATGGGTACTTATTTTCTTTGAATCCCTACTTTAAGTAATTTTCATTTATTTCTGGCCGGAGGCTCGGAATTGATATAATAATAATTTGATATCCCCGGCTCTCTCACTCACACACACACACACACACGCACACACATATACATAAAAGATCTGGGTCACTTGCACAATCTGTCCAAAATTGCATCCTCACCATGTCCCATAAAACCTCAACAGCAGTTTTGTTTTTGTTAAACTAAATAAACAAATCAATTAATTGTTATAATAGAATAATTGACAAGGTGTATGAGAAACCTAAGCATTTTTTTGTAGTGTATCAACCTATGTATAGGGCTCTACTGTTTCTGAGAACCCCTCTGACTTTTGGATATTTTTTGTAGTCACTGAAGTGGGTTTCTAGAGATAAGGGTTAAGCAGAGGGCAGACCCTCACGTACATACTGCTCCATTGCGGCACATACTGCTCCACATTTGAAATTAAGATGTTTCAATTTTGCATCACCAATGTCCAGCAATACAATAACTTAATTAAAAAGTTGTTTCTCATGTGATACTGGGAAAGATCAAAGTAGCAGGAGAGACAAGAATGAACAGCTGCTTTAGATTTGTTTATATCTGCTCACCATGGCTAGGCCACCAATCTCCTGCACTGCCAGGTAAAGCTGACACAAATCCAGCGGCTTCTCCTCCACCATAGGTAGGTTCAAGACAGGAGTACCCCGCTCCTCCATGAATGACAGGTAACGCTCCACCCAAGCCTTACGCTCAGGCTCTGTCCCCATATCGTAGAGCCTGCCCACCTTCTCACAGCCCACAGCAAAGGAGTAAGATCTCTGAGAGTAGGCATAGTAGAAAACGGGAGGGGAAGAAAAATGGAGCGCACGAGTGAGGGAGATATTAGAGGAAGAGTACTATCGTTGAGTTGACATGTTTGTCAACGTGGCCCAACTTTTTATCTCAGTGGATACCTCTGAAACTTGGGTTTTTAGCACTTTCTGTACCTGCTATTGCTCTCTCTGTATTGCATGTTACTCAGGATAAATGTATGTAATCTACTAATCCAGCAACATTTGCCACAATAATTCTTCACTATAATTTTTAAATTCTGCTCCTAAATGACTGGTCTTACATTTGCAGTGTGCTTTTTTGTTTTTCAGTTATCAAATCACTTCTACAAAGAATTACGCCCTCTCACAAGCACTCATAAAGATACTAACGTGAACATGCTCATTCACTCAACTCATTCACTCATCTTGTTCACTGAACTCGTTCACCTGACTCGTTCACTCGACTCACTGACTCAGTGACTCACAGGACTGGAAGGAGTTTTGGGTCTGGTGGGGCTGCTGATACTGTCGCTGTCATCATCGTGGTAAGACGACATGCTGGCAGGACTGGGGCAGAATGGTGAGGGCACAGGGGCATGGTGGGGGGGGTGTAGGGGAAACAGGAATGGGGGTATGGGTGGGGGAGGGGGAAGAGGAAGCAGGGACTGGGCTGGAGGGCTGTGAAATGCATTGGGAATCAGAGTTGTCCTGTAGAGAAAACAGCAGTGAACAAAACAGGGTGGATGAGAGACGATTATTAAATTACATTCATTTAGCTTAGGCATTCATCAGAAGTATCTCACAAGCCATTAGACTGAGCAAGGGCTAATCTTCCCTGAAACAATGAAAGGTTTAACCCCTCTGCGCAGATCTAGATGCCAGCGGACATGGAGCTCATCTACTTATGCACGCAGTTACGCAATTCTATCACTAGATGGCACACCCGGATCAGTTATTCAATATTCACAAACAAGCCAAGCTCAAACACGGTTTAGAATATGGACAAATTCAGTCCCATCCCTGTTTCCCGGTGTTTCATGAATTAAACTCTTCAGCAAAGCCTGATGTGCAAACTGTTCAATATAGTTGCCCATAGTATCTATCCAAAAAAATTATCTCTTGCGACAGAAAAAATAGTTGTCCTTTGTAGCAACCGCTTCAGCTTTATTGAGGCAATGGTATCCCAAGTTAAGTAGTTAAGAATAGTCAGTTTTTTGAAGCAAAAATCCGACATGATATTGATGCTGTGTCATTCAACTATCAATTATAGTCATCACATATCAAAAATGCATAATTCCCTACCATGGATTTAGGCGTAAATTCCTCCATAGACGAATTGAGGGCTCCGTATCCTCCTAAATACTCTCATTGATTAAACGCTTCCTCAATTGCTTGCTTAGGCTCATCTGCGTAACGCACAATTATAGTTCACGCCCATGTGAAACTTCCCCGGTAATGATCTATTGATTGATTGACACGTTTCTTATCCAATTCCAGAGAGTATAAACTTTCCACAGTAACTGAAAGACATTGATTGGACCATCAGAAAAGTATTTAAACCTTTGGGTAACAGCAAGTTGGATCGTATTCTCTTAATGTTGCGCAACTGAAAATGACGTGATTGCACACAAAAAAAGACTTCCAAAATCGGCCTGAAGTGCTCACTTCAGGAGTTAAATAGGATAAGGACTTGGTCAATGGGAATTATTCTGAATGAAACAAGACTGGAGGGTTCCCTCTACCGAACAGATCTATGTCTCTGGAGGAATTCAGTGAAGAAAGGTTTTTGTTCATTTCATGAGAAAGTGCAATTTTATGTTTTTTTACTTATGACTAGCTGTTTTTCATTCTTGGTTTACCATAGCCATGATGATCACAGAGTTTGTTTGCCACATTGGTTACTTAAAGTAACCGTTAGTCTTTGCTAATAATATTGCATGTGGTGGCATTTTGCTCAATGTGGCTCTTTGTCTCAGAATTTATACTGTATTCAACAAAATCGAATGCCGAGGTTTTGGCAAGTTTAAAATGTGAACCACTCAAGTACTTTGGTAGACACCCTGCAACATTTGTGGCCCCATTCTGTTCAATGTAAGGTAGCATATTGCCTGCTTTTTTTTCCCTGATAGTCGAATGTCTGTTCTGTTATAATAAGATATATTTCAGACTGAGTCAGTGAGTCATACTTGTTCCTTACAAGGTGTGGAAAGTGTTTATATAAGGTTGCGAGCTTGAAGGTGGGAACTGGTAGGTTTTCATTCCAGGGTGAATGTTCTGACCATTAAATAAGCAGTTCCTTTAATGCGTATGTGTGCTGGCTTGTGGAACTCTGAAGAAATATGGACAAAATTCTAAAATTTATCATGGAGAAAAGGCATGTTTTGGGTTAGGAGAGGTTACTGGTGAACATTGATGTCCAACTGCACCTATATTGATAAACCCCAGGCTAAATTCAACCAGAAATTAATTCATTCATATTGAATTTCATGTGCCAAAAGTTGATCTGTGTTAAATATATGATTATTTTATGATTTGACAGTGCACCATTTTGAGGGATCTGAGAGTTTGGGGAGCCACCTGGAGAGCTGTCTTCTTTGGCTCCTAAAGAGTAGATACTTTAGAATTTCATGCTCAGATGAAGATTATTGGTGGTCAATGAGTTTATGATCCCAGAAATGTATACTTTTAACACCAAGCCATTTTTCGATTCTCAGTATTATTTTCTTTACAATTTCAATGCTAAATTTTCATGAAGAATTTTATGTTTGCAGCTCTTTTTCTCTATCAAAATCATGAAAATAAACTGAAATACGATGGAATTCTAAATGCTACAAGTGTCTTGACTCAGTTGAGCCATTCCCCTCCTGTCTGTGAAGCTGCAATCTGTATTATAAAGCCTTAAATAAGGTAACACATAAATAGCCAGATAAAGGGGTTGAGGGCCCCAAGCTCCAACAGCCACACCAAGCCCAAACTGGGGTTTGAACCACAAACAATCTGAATCCCAGTCAAGCATATGCTCACTTCAGTACTGTGGGCCGCACACAGAGATTGCGTCTGTCATACTTTCCATTCTTCCCCTTTAAGTTCAACCGACTAAGACGTTCAAAAATGTGTCTCTTTCCCTCTGATTTCTCTGAACGCTTTACTTCAGTAGCATGCCCCTGACAGTCTGCATACAGAGAAAATCCTCATGTTCACTTCCACTGGTTTCTGAAACTGGGACCACAAAATCTTCTGGGATGCAGAACACCACTCTAAGACTTTGTAAAGCAAAGGGAAATTAACAATGAGAGATTCGGAGTCTAGAAACTGTGTTGTGCCTATGATAGAGAGTATGAAAGTGAGTGTGTGATGCATGTTTGCATGTGTGTGCTTGTGTGCGTTTATGTGACACTGCATGCACATATAAGTTATACTGTGCGTGCATGTGTGAAAATTTTAGAGCATTAACCGAGTTTGTTTGTTTTTTCCAACAACCCAGAGAGTCCACCTTTCTGGCCAGACAAGGCAGATGGACCTTTAACCCTTTTAACAATACTGTCAGATTGTTTATTCAGAATTGTATGCTACCGCCTGCCGAATCCACTGCTGTCAATTACCAGTCTTGATTGTTAAATCAGCATTAGGACATGCACAGTGAGTCAGGGCGCCAATTTGACATCCAGTCTGCAAGACAGCCTCTTCAGCAGTGAGCAACTGCACAACCCAGGAGTAGTACCTTAGTTGTCAGGAGCTCTGGGTTTGATCCACTGTCCGCGTTCCCATCTGGTCTAGGCATAGGCGGGCTCACAACTGCCCAATCTCTTGGTAGTCCAATGGTCCCTGTAGAGGGGACAATCAGGCAAACAGAAAAACACCATTGAGATATGCAGTGCTTACCATGGCACTGTTCCACAGGCCATCTAGTCATCATCAGCTTTCATCACAATTCACCAATCCTTAGCTAGTCTATGCAGATTAAAACTGCTGGCTCCCTGTGCTTAGATGAGGACCCCCTGGATAACTGGTTATGTCACTGCAGTGTTTTGAAAAAGTATTGTCCCAATTCTGCTATTTCTGCTCATTTGTCATGTGTAGATATCTCTCATCCAACTAATTCTAATATAAGGCACAGAAAATGTGAGTTAAGTCAAAATGGAGCTTTTAAATGATCATTTCATTTATTGAAAGTACAGAGTTATTTAAAGTCTATATCATTCATGAAGAAAAAAAAAATTCTCCTATAAACTTAATAACTTGTGCCACCCTTGGTAGCAAGAACTGCAATCTAATGTTAGCCATAACTGGCAATGAGCCTTAGTCTTCTAAATTGCTGAGAAGGAATTTTGGCCCCCTCTTTTTGGCAGAATTGTTTTAATGCAGCCACATTGGATGGTTCTTAAACATAAACTGCCTGTTTTACTGTCATCCTATAGCATCTCGATTCAAGTTAGAACTTTGACTGGGCCACTCCAAAACCTTTACTTTGTTTCTTTTGACCAATCCAGAGTTGAATTTGCTTGTGTGCTTTGGATCATTGCCCAACCCGGAGCTAACCCTAGGAATAGGCAGTATAGACAAATGCTAGGGGTGCTGTCCATCCATAGGGGCGCCACAGACACCCAAAGGAGCGAAGAAGGTAAATGGGGAGAAAAGAAGAATAAAAAAGTTTTACTTTTTCTCCTGACACTATTTTAGCGCTGTCATAAAGAATTATTACAAATGAAACCCACAACAACATAACTACACGTTGATTTTAATCGGGTATTTTCCTATCCACATAACTGATGGCATAAAACGGACATTTGTGTTCCGAAGATTCTGAATTCCAGTAGTTCAATAAACGGTGCATATTTTTGAGCTAGGGTTTTAAATGACACCATTCAGCGCTAATTTTCTATTGGCTAAGACTCCCATAAGCCTAAGATGTTTCCGATTTTAGATGCATTCTTTTTTTGCAAGATAGAAGAGAGAAAGAATACACATCAGTGTTGGAGAGCTACTGACCTAGGTAAAAATATTAATACAAAAGAGCAGTCGTACACTCATGGCCACGATACGATTGCAATCAATTTATTTAATTAGTAAATTACCAACATTTTGACGCAGGAAACGATGGAATGAAATCATTGAATCGCGACAATGTATGTGTGACTGCTCACTGCAAAGGTGGCCTATTCTTTTGAACACTGAAAACATTTTGACTAAGTGCAATCTTAAAATAAATTAGGCTACACTGCTGAAAAATGCCAATACGGGAAATGGAATTCAGAAAAAGTTTTGGTTTTCTTTTAATAGATTATTTCTATTATTGTCATCCTTACAATATTGCGTTTATTATGTTCCTTGGTGATCAGTGGTGACCTTAAGCATCTGGGGGCCCGTGTCAAAAGCAAATGTGAGGCCCTCTAAAACATCAGAGCTTCATAATTTTGCTGGATGAAAGCTCACACCTTAAGGCGCTACTCCACTAGACAGTTTTTACTGTTAGAAGTTGCTGTCGGAGAGAAAATCTCTAGTGGATAACGAAACAACAGTTACTTCCGAGAGTGCAGAAAAACTTTCGGAAGTTTGTCGCAGAAGTTATTGGTGTCAAGTGGAAGGACTATTGAAAGAATGTCATAATGACTCGCGAAAGCACTCTCAGAGAATAGAATCCGCTCTATTTTGGGGAAGCTACTTTCGGGAAGCACAATAGTCCGTGAATGGTGTGGTGTATAAAAGGGCGTGTTGTGTGGATTTCTTCCTTTGTGACGAAATGGCAAGCACTAGTGGCCAAGAATGGACGAAATTGGACACATTTCAGCTGATAAACAGCTACCAAAACCAACCCAGTTTATGGGATGTTAGCTCATCAGAATATAAAGACAGGATGAAAAAAATGGCTGCTTGGGCTGATCTTGCAAAAGCATGTTCCAGGGACGTCGCTTGAGGTACAGCGGAAGGTGCATAATTTACGGAATCAGTTCAATGGTGATTGGCGAGCTATGTAAAATTAAAACCAAATCAGGACAGGGTACAGAGGTTTCCTCCTTTTTTTCTTATAATGAAGGTGGCAACAACTGCCGCGACCTGTTGTCTCCTCGCCGGCAACATGGTAAATGAGGTCGAGTAGAGCGAGTAGAGACCCTCTTGTCACATGATATGGTCATCGATCGATACTGTCAAACTGTAATGATCTCTCAAGTGGAACATCATGAGAAATTTTATGTCGCCAGTTGCTTCCAGAAACATAGTTGACAGTCAATCGGAGCTTCTGTCAGAGACTTTTTAATCTGAGGTGGATAGACGTTTGATATTTCTGTCGGGAATTGGCTGACAGAAAGTTTCAACATAATCTGTCCAGTGGAGTAGCGCCTTTAGTCTGTCCAGTGAAATTTCAACTTTTCTGGCTGAAACTTGATGTTGATTTGTGATGATTTGTTAAAATATTGGCAATAAAATATATGCATGTTTAAATGTGACAAATTTCTCAAAAACTGAAATTTGCAACTCACCCCAACAAGCTAGCTGCATTGCAAACTGCGGACGTCTTCGTGTACTTTATGCATCACTGAATTTGAAATTTAGAAAAAAAAAAAAAAGTAGCCGCCTAAAAATGCCTTTAGTTTCAATACAAACGGCGCGAAGAGCCCTTATTCTTTGTTTTCTTCTGAGGAGACGGGGTTAAGGGATAGCCCTACAACATAATCACTGAGATAATTGTAACCCCTGTTACTAAGCCTTAATATGAGACTACAATAACAAAAAGGATTGACAAATTAATAAGTTATTGTAAAATTAAAATTTTCCATAGATGAGATAAATTAGGCAAAATAGTGTATTATGGTATAAGAGAAAACAGAGAACAGATTTTAACATTTGTCTCGGTAATTTCATGCAAGTGATTTTGTTTATGGTGACACATTTGTAAAGTTTCAGGTGACATTAGAATGGAATAGTACTGAAGTCTGTGGTTTCAGGTGATAGTCTCGCGAAACTTTATCTCAGCCGCCAATCAGAGCCCTGTGCACTGTGTGAGTTGCTAGCTATGCTGAGTGAACTTTCTTTCTCTCTCTTCCGGGGAATGAAAACATAGCCAGACCAAGGACAGTATAAAATATGGACAGCCGAACGTCTCCTGAAAAGTGAAGCCAAAAAGTCTCGATCGTCAACTACTGGCAGGCTGCAGTACAAATTATAAACCCGCCCTCTCCATGTTAGTAGAGGGGAGAAATGCCGCGCAGAAAAAAAAAATGCATACATGAAAAATATTTTTTTTCTGAAGATGGTTTCTTCCTTTTTAAGAAGTTCTTACCATGCTGATCTATATTCTAGCGTCAATTTTTCTGATAAGCTTGCTGTAAACTTTTAATTTGATATTATGCAAAAGGGGCGTGTAGTCATAATAAACAGCAGTGATTGACAACTGCAGTGCTTGGACGAAGTCCCGATAGCCCCTGCCCCCTGCGGACTTTGTTTCCTGAATGGTAATTTTACGTACAGCCGGAGTAGGAATGTCGAGAGGAGACTTAACGTTATCTGAAATTCTTCATAGGGCTAGCTAACAGCGATTGTGCTTCAAGCAGGACAGATTGCAACAAAAAACGATGAAATGAGTTGCTCTGCTGTGCATTGTACTAACCGACTGCACCGATCGGAAGGATCTATGCAGTATTTTTCGATAAGTTAAATTTATTGTTTGTTTGTTGAAGTTGAACGGTTAGTGAAGTTATTACCAAGTTAGCTAGCTACCTTGACTATGTTAAGACAGCAAGCAGAGTAGCAAATGTTTAGGATTAATATGGGGGGAAATGGTGATCAGTAGCCATTCGTAACTGGCAAAATATACATTTTTCATTTTAGAGAATACCTATTAAGGTAAGCATTTGAATGAAGTTAACGGCACTGTGTCATAAAATGTCGTTCTTATGAACTTGAACTTGAAATATTAGGCCAGTGCCGCAGTAGTTTCAGCCTTTAGCTTCCAGTTCTACAGTCTGTATCTCGGAATTTCAGAACGAACACAGATTGCGAGTCGCTGGGCCCGGTAGGAATTCTGCTTACCCAGGGGATCAATGTTAGAACCTTGCAAATGACTGGCTAATTTCTTCAACTTTTCTCGTAGCTGATTGAAGTCGCTTAGGCTATTAAAGTAGGGTACACGATGTAGCATGCTTGCTATCTAACGTTCAGTAGACAAGCCCCTAGGTTTGAATGTTTCCATAAGCATCAGCAAGCCAACTTCTCGTTTTTCAGCAGGTAACACAACAAAAGTCCAACCTTATGTTGCAACCTTACGGACAGCAGCTAAAACTGCAAGAAAAACTTATTGGATCAAAGAGGTACAGATTATTTTATTTTTAACGACAATATGACAAAAATGAAACATACCGAAAGCGGATTCAATTCATCAATAATTTCAATGTAGATTTGGCAGGTCTCAGATTAAATTACGGCTGGAATCAATGCATCTAGGTAACAGGGTAACTCTTAAAAGATTGATCGGATGAAGTATAGGGGAAAAGCTGACAACATTTCGAGTTTGGCCTGGAAGGAGATGGGCACAAACTGTAAATGAGGGTGGTGTGTGGTGTAGACTGGGAAGAATAACATTTAAAACTTGTTTATAGCGTGATAGTTGTTGCGCTAGTAAATTATGTATTAATTATGGCCGATGTTATTAGCACTTATATGTGTGGCCAATGCTGAATTTTTTTTCTTGGCCACACTTATAAGTGCGCCAGTTGATGACCATATGTTTGGTCGGCAATACGTCATCCACAGTGGGCCCTGATCGCCAGGCCCCTTTTAGGGGGAAAACAATCCTGCTTCCTGCATAGACATTCAAAGCACGAACGCTTAATTCAAGCCGATTTAACTTTAATCCGACATGCCGAGGAGTTGCTGTGTTGTTAGCTGCACCAACAATAAAACAAAAAACAAGGATCTCCGGTTCATTCCTCTGCCATGCCCAAAAAAATATCCGGAGAGAAGGGCTTTATGGCTCCAAGCCATACGGAGGGAGGAAAACGGAAAGCTGTAATTATGTGACAAAGTCCAATTTTGAAATAGAATTTCAAAAGTATGACAAAAAATCCTGAATAAAATAATAATAATAATAATAGCCTAATATATTATTAACACCAACCAGGAGAGCACTTTTGCATACTGAGGGGAAAAAGGCAACGGCTCATGCCCCTTTCAGGATCTTGCTGTGCATATGCCTGGATGAGACAGACGGACAAGCTAACTTACGAACCTAGCTAAGACAGTTGTCACCGTCTGGCCAGAGCACAGTGCTACTGTTAACTAGCATACTACCCAAATAGCAGGACCGAAAGGTGAAAAATTTCATTTGAATTTTGCTTACCTGGAGACTCAATCAGGTAAAAATATGTCAGGTTATGATACCTCTGGCCACCGGTTGGGGTTATTGCACCAGGTAGATGCCGGGAGACTTCTGGAACATGCTTTGAGACTGATTAAATTTACCTTTTCGAAATATCTCGCACGTTCTCTATCCGGTAGAGTGGATGTATATGAATTAGACATGGTGTCTGTAGATAATTTCTCGGCTGATTTACCTTCGATGGTCTTATATTTATGTAGTTTTGTACAGCGATTTTACATTAAAGTCAATGGGGAGTGTGGTTTGTTTTCCCCCCAGAGGGGCGGGGCTACGTTTGCCGATCTGATGTATTCCAGCGCCGCTTAGAAAGTACCGCTAAAAATACGTTTGGCCAAGAAAAAAATTTTGGCTTTGGACACACTAAAAATAAGTGTGGGCAATGGAGCAATGTGCATTTAGGCCACACTTATAAGTGCGTCTAACGCGAATTTCGATCAAATTTTGTGCTTGGACGCACTTAAATAAGTGCGAATAGTCACTTCGTTAATTATTTCTGCGTTTGCTGTCGAGTGACCTTAACGTTATCTAGCAAGCTACCTGACTTCAGTTAACATTAACTCACATATTACCTTGCACACGGCAATTAATGATTAATTAATTCAGCCACTGAAACATATCGGTTAAGGTAATGCTTTCAGTATCTTAATTTAGAGGGTCAGAGCTGAGTTTGGGTGTTGCACAATGACGAAATTATATTTTCTGTGATCAGCTTTATTATTTCTTGAAAATTATAGGAAGTTATTTTGAAATGTGATGTCTCTTCATATACAGTCTATGTCTGAAACACGTTTCAAATAAGTCGGAATAGGTGCATGTGACCCCACATAAAAAGGAATGTAAATTGGTAGCAGAAAGAATTTAGTTTCAAAGTATATAAAGCTGCATATATCTCCATTCTAGTTTTTTTTTTTTTTTTTTTTTGTATGTCAAACCTGCTGTATGAAAAATTGCCAGATGCGTGGGTTGAAATATGCAAGTCAATTTTACTGCTTTCATGGTAGGGCAGACTGCACTTCAGGTTTCAGACATAAGCT
Source organism: Gymnothorax javanicus (assembly GCA_029692085.1). NCBI lineage: Eukaryota > Metazoa > Chordata > Actinopteri > Anguilliformes > Muraenidae > Gymnothorax > Gymnothorax javanicus. The sequence continues at coordinate 110,660,041 of CM056193.1, forward strand.
TCACAAATAATTAGATATGTTTTTTTTTTTTTAAATCATGTGATTACAGAAGCCGCCAAACCACTGGGTAACGCTGAGGTTACCCAGGTCCAGTGAAGACTTGGAGGATGCTGCAAGCAATTCTTTTGTTTTATTGCTGGAGAATGCTTCTGAAGAAATTTATAAATGAAAAACTGATGAAAATGCTTGTCAAAACTGCTCAACTATGCATTGTCACTGAAACTTGCAATGGTTCTGTTAGACAGTAATTTACACTTGGAGGTAGATAAGTCCATGTTGATTGAATAATAATGGATATGTAACTGGCTTCTCTTATGTATGCTTGTTCCGTCCGTGTCATTTTCCTTATATGTCGTCTTCAAATATTGGCATAAACTATCATTCTTTTTTTTGTTTGTTTAATAATACATTCAAAAGCCGTTCATCTTGACTTCTAAGCCTTCAGTTTTCCAACAAAGACTCTAGTCATCTGTCCTTGGACTGGGAGTACATGAGAAATGTTTTGTAATTCAATGTACATTTTCTGTGATGGTGGTAAATTAAACCTGTAATGTACAATAAAGGTCTTTACATTTACGTTGAGCAAAAACTTCACTCTGGAATTCTTTCACATATACTGTGTCCTCTGCTGCAGTAAATCAGAGGCATGCAAATGGGTTAAATAAAAAAACATTTATTTAAACAAAAACTACACGCAGCATAGAGTTCTGTGTGGCCCAAAGACAACCCACTGGCTACATTTGGGGAAACATTAAGGAAGTCCATCAGGTGGAAAGGCTGGGGGAAAACAAATGGTTTGGAGAAAAGATTGAAGAGGAAGAGAGAAAGGAGGGTGGATGGAGAGGAAGAGCTGGGAAAACAATAAGTATGATGGCTACCACCCTAGTATAAAAATAAATAAAAAAATAAATAAGCGCATCAAACATCACATAAAGCAAACAAACTATGACTTTTTTTGCGCCCATAGCTGATGTTGAAAATCCAAATCCAGCATCACCCTACTGAATTTGGTCTTTCAGACACAGGGCAATGTTATTTAAAAATATATAATTTCCCATAGGGGTGAAATGAACTCTGTCATGCAAAAATTGGCCAGGATCTCTATGCTTTATCTGAGGATGATGCAAGATGTCTCCACCAATAGACAAAACAAAGGTAGCCATTACACTGTTGACATATTGCCGGGCTTTGTCAATCTTTGGATGGGAAGACCTCTACCGGCATCGCTGGGTGATGGCAGAGAAGCTGATCTTCATCCAAGGGAACTGCCGATGGAGAATTTCCAAGTCCTGCTTGATCCCTGCAACAAGCTTCACACTCTTGATTTTTCTGAGGTCATTCCCGCCACAGTGGATCAGCAGGACGTCCGGCACAGCTCTTCCTCTCAGGCACTGGTGGATAAAGGGGCGGAGGTTTCCCCAAACCATGCCATCCCAGCCAAACCACTGGACGTGGGCATCCAGACCAAGGTTGGTCCCGATGGTCTCCCTTGCTCGTTTTTCCCCATGGCAAATGTAGCTGTTCCCAATCATGTAAACTTTTGACCCTGTTGGTTGTAAAATGCAAATGTCACCTTTAAATGAAACACTTTTGCTGGCTTTTTATGCAATTTAACATATTTCATGTTTATATTCTATTTTTCCATATTTTATCAGGTGGTATTGTGCTTTTTATGCATGAAATAGATGTGACAATGTTATAAATTTCAGTTTTTTATGACATTCTCTAGTGAAAAGTCTTATGCTTAAATAACCACAGGCGTCAGTTTCCAGATATTCCCATGAGATTTATACATACTTTTGGCCACTGTGGAGGATGCAAGAATTGCTGAGTCCATTTCATCGTCTAAAAATGAGGATATCAAAACTTAAACAATTGCTATCTATGCATTCAAATACATCGAGTCCACATAAAAGAAAGTGTAGGGTGTTGCATTGCTAAGTTAACTATCACAGAGAATGAGTTGCCGGTCCCCCAAGCTATGATGGTTATCTTCAATTGCGATTATGTTACATTTTTAAGAAATACAACATTAGCTAACGGTAAGATATGCGACTTCTTAAACACAGAAAGCTACCTTTGGTTAGAAGGACAGTTTATTTTAATTCAAAATTAGATCTACCATTCCAACGTGTTGAAAAATTAAAAGTTCGACCCATTACTCAGCTAGTACATGTACATAGGAAATGACACTTTCCCGGCGGAACGTGATTTAGAAAATAGTACAAGGAAAGTCGGCGCTAATATGTTCGCCACTCGCAACATTGGGTAAGTGACAGTTGAGAACATTGACTGGAGCTAGCTATGTGGCCGAGAAGTGGCAAAAATCTGACACCTGCGTTACTTAATGTAATTAGCTACACACCTATCTTGTTAAGCAAGATTCAGTGACAAGATATCATTGATAGCCAGTTAGGTACTTCAACTAATTTCGAAACAGATGATTGTGGGATGGGGTCTGTTTAGCCATAGGGTCTATTTAGCTTATTAACGACCAAATAGTTACGCCGCCGGCAGTTGGGTCCTTTCACTGTACCATGGTAAACTGTGCCGTCTCCATGTGAGAGCTGGCTATTACGGGCACTTACGTTAAAGGTGCACCATGCAAATTTGTATGACATCACTTTGATATTCGAAGTCAAACAAAACAGAGGTAGCTCGCCCCTCCCTCCCATAGTTCCCTCCCTCCCATGCTTCCGTAACTGTCAACTCTTGTCGGTGATTGGCCGGATCGGTTTGTTATGTTATGGGGCACAGCCTGTGCCCCTTGTGTTTATTTGCATTTTGTGATGCCTGTGCGGTCTCCAGAGCCCCGTTTTTTTTTTTTTTTTTTTTTACAGTGAATTCAGGGGCAGGCAGCTAGCGGATCGTGGGGAGATGTCGGCGAATTGAGACAAAAATATAATCGTGCAGAAAACAAACAAACTTGCATAGTGCACCTTTAATAACGTAGCTACCAGACCAGGTGAAAAGTTCAGGGAGCTGTTCGGGCGGGTGCGTGGGCGGGATTTGATAGCGTGGCTTTACCCCCGATCACTACTGCGCTGACTCAGGCTCCAAATGTGCAACATGGCAGCGCCCCTATCGAGGATATTTTGGCTCCATTTTTGTTGAATGGGAGTGAATGGAGATGCGTCGTCCATATTTTATACAGTCCTTGAGCCAGACGCGCATTAGATTGCTGCAAGAGAAACCAGTGAAACACGGTGATAAGTCAGCGAAATCTGTGATATTTCCCGTGTGTTTTGAAGATAAAAGCTTTTGAGACTGAGAAATCGCTGTTTTGTGGCACATCGATCTAAAATCTTGTTCCATGCGCTGTGGAATTCGTAGGAAACGTAAGTGAATTTGCACTCGGTTTTAGCCGTCATGGTTGTTACTATTCGCTTATTAACTTCATATAGCCAAGCTAACTGTATTGCTCTGTGAATTTAGCTTTTAAAATGTCACCTATTCTATTTCTTTGTCACCTGACTCTGCAAACCAGACGGAGATCTGGAGTGCGAGAGCTGTGTTTCTTTCACAAGCTAGGATGATATGCTTGTGAGTGACGTTTTTTTCTGGTGAGCGAATTTCGCATATAACCTCCATGAGTGAATTAGTTGGATCTGACCTGTATTGCTAATGGGCAAATGAAATTATTTTGCGGGTAGTTAAGTGCTTTAAGAGCTATTCCTGTGTATTATCTGTTGTTCGCTAGTTTCCTGATGTTAACACTTCGGATTTAACTGTTCTGTATTCCTAATTTTTGCAGGTGTGGTGCGATCGCGGTGTGATGAGAGTAACAGAAAAATAGATTGTGGTCGGAGTAACTAATTCATAGTGATGTTTCCTCAAAAGGAAATATGCTTGTGGTAATTCCTGATTATTAGCCCTGTATTGGTTAATGCAAGGAAAAGTAATGAGACACACAAAGAAACTAATTGCCTATATAAGTGTAATTGGAACAGTTTATAATCACTATTTGTGAGGGCATAGAGTGAATATTTAATTTTGTTTTGGCCTATTTGAGGCTGGGTCTTTTTCTTTTCCTTGCGTGTTCTTCTGCGTACGGTTGGATTGGATACAAGATTTAGGAGCAAATTGGATTTCTTCTGCTGGTTCTTTGGTACTACAATGGATGTGGTACTGTAGAGTCCAGCAGGGGTGGCGGGCCAAGCAAATGGATGGACGATCCTGAAAGATTTGAACTTATTGCATCTGAATCGCGGTAGGACTGATCAATACAAGAACATGAAGGATACGTCTCATAGACTGAACAGTTTCAATCTTTTCACTGAATTGTAAAGAAAAGAAAAATACTGCTTACAATTGAAGTTATTGGTTTTTTTTGTTTTCTTGAAGTTTATTTTCTTGAATTGATAACTGACACTAAGAATTAATTCTGTGTAAGAGGCATTGGAAATCTGGTGTTTCATACGATATGTTCGAAGGGTTAAAAGGTGTTGATATACCTTGTTAAAAATATTGGGTTAAAATATACATTGGGGTTTAAAAGTCCTTTAGCTCAATAAGAAAGAGTAGTGGTTGAGTTAAAATTAGGCATTCTAGTTACAGGATAAATTCCATTACAGGGTAAATTCATACTCTAAAAGGGCCCAAAAACTAGAGCCATTCCAGCTCAAATGGACCAGGGGGAGACACCACCCCGTCACAGATTTAGTTGATTTTTGCTCCAATAGTTGCTATATGTACATGGACAAAAATCCCAAAATTTTGGCTGCCAACTCCAACTGGTTACAAAATGGCAGCCATTTTAAAAATCGCCTTTTACGCGTGTCGCAACGTGCCCTCCCACTTTTTTCAAACACTTTTTTTTCGCAATAAATTAAAAACTATAGCACCTATTGGCACCAAAATTGGCACTCTTATGTAATTTTTCATGCTGATTCTGAATATGCTGTCAAATAAGTGATATCTCCCATGGTTTGGAAACTATAGGATGAAAAGCCTTTTTGGCCCCCCTTATCTCAATGCTGCCACCTGATATCAAAATGGAACTTGTTTTATGCTCATCACCATCATTTCAACTCTATCATATCAAAAAATTAGAGAGGTGTTCTGCTTTGTTTTGATTTAATCTTCCAAAACGTAACATAGATATTTTGTGAAAATAATATTGCCATGTATACACACGTACAGAGTATATAGTAGTATCTATAGGGATATTGCAAAACTATGTCTAAAGGTCAGCAGTTTGCAGCCCAGTAATCTAGCATGGATTTTGATCTGCACAATCTGTACCCAGGTACCTTGCTGACTCTGTAAGAGGTCACATAAATAGCACTTGTTTACTGCCTTGAAACAAAAACATAGCATCAGTTGAAGTGGCTTCTCTCATTCATTAAGCCAGTGGTCTTCAACGTCGTTCCTGGGGACCCACTGTGTATGCTGGTTTTTGTTCCAACCGCAATTGTAATTGCAGATTACTATAGAGTAATTATTATAGACTTGAAGTGATGATGATGAGCATAAAACAAGTTCCATTTTGATATCAGGTGGCAGCATTGAGATAAGGGGGGCCAAAGTTCAGTACCCCCAAAAAGGGTTTTCATCCAATAGTTTCCAAACCATATGAACTATCATTTATTTGACTGCAGATTCAGAATCAGCATAAAAAATTACATAAGACTGCTAATTTTGCTATAGTTTTTGATTTATTGCGAAAAAAGTGTTTGAAGAAAGTGGGAGGACACGTCACGACGCGCATAAAAGGCAATTTTTTTAAATGGCTGCCATTTTGTAACCAGTTGGAGTTGGCAGCCAAAATTTTGGGATTTTTGTCCATGTACATATGCAACTGCTGGTGGAAAAATCAGGACAATCTGAGAGATGGTGGTTACAAATGCCCAGGCTACTGGTCCATTTGAGCTGGAATGGCCCACTAGGTAGCCAGTGATTGGAGTTTACTTTTGTGGTGTTTGTTTAGCACACTGAGTAATTCTATTTTACTTTATTTATAATTTAAAGAAAAGGGGGGTGGGGGGGGGGGGTGATACACTGGTGGTACTGTTGCATGTTCATTTCATTTTTTTATCATTTCTAAGTCAATACACACCTATTATTTTAACTTTACCTTTTGGTGTATGCGTTTTCCTTACTTTTGCTACTTAAAGCCTACTGCTGAATGCCCTTCCCTCCAGTGAGTGAACCTGAGTCTCTGAGGCGCTGGTCCATTCGCTTACTGATTTATATTGTTGATAATTGTATTTCTGTACCTCTTAGTTTCCGCTATGATACGCTAGGGCTGAGTTTGGTTACAAAATGATCCGGTAGAATTTGGATGTAATTCAAAACTTCGAAATCCCATCAATATAATTTAACATCACTTGAGTGGACTAGGTTTAGAAGCACTAGATGACTCGTATTGCCAGACCTTAATTCAAATTTGCATAGCTATAAACATGATCAACACTAGGTGAGGCAGTATCCAGTGGCATTGTGAACTGGAAACAGGGGAAGCTCAAACAATCCCTTAAAATTAATGATTGGTCATGACCTGTTTTCAATCATTCATTTAAATTACCATTACAGAAACTCCAAAAACTCTCAGCATTATGAGGTGTGGCCAGTTTTCATTAATACCGCATACCTGTCAACTCTCACGCATTCAGTGTGAGTTTAAGAGGCATTTTTACGTTCCTCTGCTGTGGTCAGCAATATTTCAATCAATGCGTATAGATTCTCCGGAACTGAAGTCCTCATGCATGGAGGGGTTGGAAGCAATGCAATTGCATAAAGACGTTTCAAATGATCTTATTTTATTTAAACTATCATGAAACACCTGCATTGCTTCTAACCCCTGAGTGTTATGGTTCTGCCTCATGTGTGCTGTTTTGTCATTGTGCTTGTGCTTTTTCTCCCGTGCCTTACTTTCGTTTTATTTTTCAGCTTTCATTCTGCCGTCTGATGATCGATTCCCTCTCTGCCAATCTCCAGTGATGTCGTGTGACAGCCTTCAGCATGCCTGCGTCTTGTTGTCCAATCACGTTTCCTCTTTCGGTTTCGGCTGAGGTATTTCATTCATTGCTTCCACCTGTGCTTAATTCTGGGTCTCGCCAAACTCTGAGTGAATGCGTTCTCTGATAGGATAATTACTAACCCGTACTAACCAGCACTCATTTGAGGGTGACTGTAAATATTTTGTCACGTAGTATTAACCTTGATTAACTCATTAGCGAGTGCGAGTGTTTCTAGCTTTAGTAATTCCTGCCTAAGCTTTCCCTGATTAACTGCGTTTAAAGATGTGTTTTCCTTTGCTTCTCTCGTGGTGCTTTTTACTCGTCACGTTTAGATTACCTTAATCTAAACTGTCTAGTTTGATTGATGGTCTCAGCGTCTTGTCTCGAGTCATTATGGTTTACCCGGTCCTCGTTAATTTGTTTATTAATCCCATGTGTTTCTGTTCCAGTCGAGATTGCTTTTCGAGTCCCCGCCTCCTCTCGTGACTATTTATGTGGCAGAGATGGGAGGAGACAGCAAACAGAACGTTGATAGACTCTGCTCTGCATGGTGAAATCTCAGCTCCCTGTGCCTTCCGAGTATTTCCTTTGTATGATTCCCGAGTCTTGTATTTTGCTGCGCCCACGTCTTTTCTGCCCCTTGTTTAAGTGTCCCAGTGTGTCCGTCAGTCTAGTTAGGTCCAGTTTTTGTTTTTCTAGTTTTAGCCACTCTTTGAGTGAGTACCTTTGTTTCCCCCTGCCTTTGGCAGTGTACCTTAGTTTTCCCAATCGTTCAGTGCATGTGCACGGTGTTTTGTTTCTGGCTTGTCTGCCAATTTTCTCCTAGTGTTGTTTCAATAAAAACTTCAGTTCCTCCATCTGGTGTTCACCTGTCTACTTAACACCTGAGTAAAGAGCATGGGAAGTCCGGAGTCATAATCGGTATGTGTTATAAATGAGAACCACATCTGATTAATGTTGAGTTTCTGTAATTGTAATTTAAATGAATCATTGAAAACGGGTCATGACCAATCATTAATTTTAAGGGATAGTCTGAGCTTCCCCTACTGCCAGTTCACAAGACGCCACTGGCAGTATCCCTCTGCTTTGTAAGAGAATGAGGCAGCCTTTGCCATAGCCAACTCAAATTTTGCGAAAAATCGTCGCATTTTACCGATCAGAAACTATTTTGACTGGGCCAGTTCCGGAGGCTACTGGACGTGACCTGGCCCGAATCCAGAAATTTCCATGATGTTCATGGATAATTTAATGCGTTTAAAAAAAAGGCCTAAAATTGCTAGAAAGTACTTTAAAATGTACACGTCAAAGCTCACCGTTATATAACATGTTAAATACCCCCGGAATGCAGCAAGCGAATTACTTTTTTTTTTTTTTTTTTTTTTTTTTCCTGCTCACATGCTAACTGATAAGTCCGAGGCGCAAGCAACATTGGCTAAGGTGACACCTGTATTTCCGAAATTCCCAGAGTATCAGCAACCATAGCTCTTTTGCTGCTATCATTTGTAGACGATGAATAATTACTACACTTCATAGCCAGCTCAGTGTCCATGCAACTAACACAATCTAGTGGAGAAACCCAGCAACTGTGACCACGGAGAGCTGCGAATTCTGCGCGTTCGCCAGAATTCCTAGAAGGGGGAATTTCGGGAGCTTTCGAGGCACTGGGGTGTGCTATAATGCCTTCATAGAAGACTTAATGGGGTTTTTATAAGTCATTGCAAAATGTGCCAATTTGAGTGGCTGTTGAGGATCCCAAACATTTGCCTATTTGGGGGAGGGTGCGGGGGCTCATATTTTCCCAGTTTGCCTTTCCTGGTGGTGCGCCTCTGCATGTTTTCATACAGTCAACGTTTAGGATGTTAATTCTTGCCTGGCAGTTGGGGGCCCCCTGGAGGGTGGGGCCTGTTTCAACTGAAACGGTTGAAACATAGTTTAAGGCCGCCTGTGTTGGTGATGTAGCCTTTCAGTGAACACTTTCTCATTTCTTCATAATTTCTTAATCATAACAGGATTATATATTGGTTTTGATTATTCAGTAAATTGTTTATTAATCAGGTGATGTTAAATGGTAAGGTTGAAAGAAGTTATGCTTTTTCAGGGTCAGAGGCAGATGCCACAACACTGAAAATCCCGCAGCGCCGACACCATAGCTGGGGGACACTGGGGTCTTCGAGTTTTAGAAAAAAAAGATCCTGTTTTATTGAATTCTTGGGGCACAGGCAAATTAGCGGAATTAATCTCAGCAGCATAATTCAAATACATATTAATTCTAATATAGTGAATGATGTAGGAAAGACCAAATCTGTCAGGAGCCCAGGGACAAACAGGAGGAAAAATAAAAAAGAGGTAATGTGCTGAATTATTCACCGTTGGTCGAGCAGAGTATTACTAGCTTAGTTTGGATGATAGCATTGGATGATGCGTTAATTTAATAAATGTCGACGGTTAACATCATTTTCTCCCATGAGTGAATGGTGAAAAGATTATTCAGGGGTTTCGAGAATACCCTATGGTATTAACAAGCCAAATAATTTTTTTTTCTAAAATGTGCTGCATGAACCATTTACTGTCTATTTCAAGAAACCAGACGTATGTTTTTATTGATATGGTAGTCTATTTCCCTATAGTCCCTCCTGTAATAGTAAATTAGAATGTTGATAATGTTTTCCCCTTTTCATCCCCTTTTGTACGTAACAGCTTTACACCATTGCATTTTGATTATTCATGCGTAGGAAACGGCGTTCATCATCTGTGAGAAGAGCTCATTCAATATTTTGCCATGATTGCTTGGTGCATCAGGGTTTCCCCTAGTCAGATATGGCCCAACTCAACGCTTCCCTCACTAGAGTCGGGCTTGAGGCCATAGGCAAACTTTGAGGTTTATGTTTACAGTTGAAATAAACACAGCACGGTGCAAAACGATTGCTTTCCCATAATAACTATACTTATATCTGTCTAGTTGTACCATTTTATTGCTCTGTCATCGCAGTATCTGCTTAGATTACCTTGTTTTCAGCAGTCAATCGACATTTCTGCTCTGTTATATACCCACTTATCTGGAAGAAACTTTGCTAAAAGCTCCAGCTGACCATTTCTACCAAAATGAAAGACAATTCCGACACCAAGCTACTGAATGAGCTTGTAGCAAGAACACACAAACAGTGTAAGCATTGCTTATGTGGAGCTAGCGAATCGATAACTTGTACCGGAAAGAATTCCTCATCCAATCTCCACTTCGGCTGTTTAAAGATGGATAGAATTCCGCCACGGCAATGCAGAGAAATCGTTTGTGATACCAGACACGTTATAGCTTGTGCGTTTTGCAATTGCTTTCACCGTGGTAGCATCAGAGAGCTAGCCCACACAATGGCAATGTACTGGGCTGACCCCGGTGATGGATAAGTAAAAAGATCGTTTCACAGCTGTAAACAAGCCCAAACACATACCCCAAGCTCTGCAAAATCTACGTCTGGTCTAGCCTAACTGCAACCTTAATATTAGCCCAACTTTGCAGACACATACAACGCCTCTCCGGTTAGCTTCAACTGTTGTGGCTACGGTCAGATAACGTTATGATAAACTTCCACCTTGATGCTAACCAAAATAACACAAGCATACCGATCAGAAGTACGGCCTATAATTTAACATTTTTAACAGGAGCATTTTTAGTAGCACTGCACACAAACTAACATGCGGGAGTAACCCAGCGTTCATATCAACGACAGAGACGAACCCTGCAATACAAATGTAGAAAGTTAAACATTGAATATTTTTTTAAATGCAATGCCCAAATACTTACGGCTCTCTCGTCAGCAGTGCTGTCTCGTAGAGTTGGGGTTGCTCCTTTTCAGAATTAGCTTAGTAGCTAGTCCTTGTTGATATTGTCTATAATTTGTGAAAGAGTCCGGTAGAAAGTGGTTTGCACAAACAAGGAGGTTCTTGCTGACGTGGATTGGGGCGTTACCATCAAAAATAAAGTGTAACCACTCCACCATTTTTTTTCTTCAGAATTTGGGGGTTTGTGCAAGCTCTGATGTAGATTTTGGCAGCCCATCACAGAACAGCCAGCGCATTTGCCTTTCATTGCCATCACTACCTTTCTTGACCTGTCGCTTGCGGGGGAAAATGGCTTCCTGTCCTTTATTTTTTTTCCCAGGACACTGCAGTAGATCCGCCCACGATAAGAAAAATGCACAGGGGCGTCGCCATGCCCACTTTCTACGTAGAAGAAAGGGCAAAATCTGACTAGCTCGCTCCAGCACAGTAGTAAATGAAAGGCCAGCTTACTCCAGATTGACCAGGTTGTCATATTGCACACTTTATGTGTCAGTAGGCACGCCAGAGAGTTGGTATATACAAGAGAAAGCACAGAAAAGTTAATTTTTCATAATGTCCCCTTTAAACGACATATTTCCCAGTATCAACACTTAATCATGTGTTTAAAACATACCAGAATCAAGAAAAATATGCAAGGTATTTATTTCATCAAGTTATTTTTTTTTGGATGATTTTATTTGACAATGCCAAAGTGTGAATTTTGGTTTGCTAAAAACCTCAAACTTAGCCTATGACCGTAAGTACAACTCTCGTGAGCCAGGGCGAACAGAGTTGTACTACATATAACTAGGTTTCTCCTACAATGTAGGCCCTACATTATAAGACAATGTTGAGACAGAAAAATTATGTTGTGTTTTCTTTACTGATTTAAAGATAAAACATACTACAGTGTTTCTGGAAATAAGATCATTAAAAATGGAGGTTTTATTCACTAAACTGGAATAGCTTGTTGACCATATGAAATATACATTTTAAATGGACAAGTACAGCGTAAATGCAGTACTTTACTAAGAGTACCATTGGTTCTTTGTAGCATTAATAGAGCTGTGTCACGATTACTGAGCATGCTCATAACGAACATCCCAAGAAAGTGAATCTGCTAAACTGAAAGTCATAATCTGATTCCATCCTTGCCAATTCTTCTTTGTGTTGCGTTGTATTTATATATTTCAGTTACTCTGGTATTATGCTTTTGGTATATTAAGGAGCTTCGTATGAAAATTTGAGGATTCAAAGTGCTATTTTAAGCTGTAGCCAAGGGAATGTAAGCTGTTTAAAATCACCAATAATCATAGATGAAGAAAAACACCTTCTATACCTTCTAGGTTTCGACTTGCAGTTGTGCTGATTTACTTCCTTCAAAAATGAAAGCATGTGCAGTAATGTGACAAAGCTCCTTTGTAGCCAGGCAAGGGAGTTTAAATCTGTTAATAGTGATACTTTAATCTGTCATCGATTGTAATTTGCAGAAATGTGCATGACGTTTTTTCTGCCACTGAGACATAGTCACAGCACCTAAGCATCTCCATAGTAAAAGAATTATTGATCATGAGCATATTTGTTTTGTGTTTCTTCTCTTTCTTCAAGCTTTTGTTTAAATATTAAAATAATTTTGGCCCAAAACTTTTAAGTCAGTTAAAACAACAGTACCAACAAAAAGCCACCATACTGCCTGAATCCTCTGGAAAGCTAGGGAAAACCATGTAATCACATCTGTTGCTTATGTTTATATTGTCTTTATTATATTTCTATACATTTATTGTACTTATTTTATTGAATTTATAAATTGTTTTATTTCATAAATATAACATTTTTTATTCCGGTTTTTATCTGTTTGTGAGGGTATGTGATAATAAAATAAAGAAAATATGTGAGACATAAAGCTACAGTATATACAGTTTCTGTCTAAGTGCATAAACGCATTGTGAAATTAGCTGCAATGCGCTGCCGAAGTCGTGATGTCACTCCGAGGTCAACCTGCCGCAGCCATGGCCACTGGTTCATGATGAACAAACCAAAAAACTTGTGTTTATCGCCATGGCCCTCGTATCTATGTATGGAATCATGCTTTATTTTCAGCTATCGTAAACCCAAACTATGCTCATTATGAAAGAACAGAAAGCATTTCTCAGTATATTTTGATTGTCAAATATTGGGCATTTCGTGCCGTGTGTTGAGTACGAGTGAATGTGTTGCTATACTGTGAGCGTGAACCATTGTCAAGGAAATGAGTGTTGACCCCAGCAGAAGTGACATTGCACTTTTTCAGCGCATACAAGGGGCACGAGCAAAAAATCTTGCCAAAAGCAGCAAATAGGTCAGGGCCGCATAACCCAGTGGCGCTTGAGCTTTGTATCACAAAATGATGGCCAGACATTCTCCTGTAGGACTTTCTGGTCGGGAGTAGAATTCGCGGTTCCATCAATTAGGGCAAGTCGCCCAGGTCCTGAAACCGCAAAGAAGCCCAAGACCATCACACTACCACAGTGTTTGACTGCTGATATGATGTTCTTAACTCCTTCAACCCCACAGCCCTCTACAGAGGGCTGACCAACATATTCCCTTCAACCCCAAATTCCTGTAGGGAAAATTCAAACAATCTTACTAATTGATTGGAACATATCAGGTTACATTTAATGGGATTCCAGAGATAACAGTAAGATACAATGTCCAGATAATGACCAGCCCTCTACAGAGGGCTGTGGGGTTGAAGGGTATAGTGATGCTAGAATATCTGGGGTTGAAAGAGTTAATGTGGAATGTTGCGCTAGCTTTATGCCAGATGTAATGGGATTGAAGTCTTCTAAACAGTCTGGTCTCTCAAAAGTCTTGGATCATAAAGATGTTTGTGAAACAAGCCTTTGTGTTCTTTCTGGTCAGCAGTGTTTCCCACCTTGCAGCTCTCGAATGTTTGTAACTTTCATCCAATCTTTTTCTTATTGTAGAATCATCAACACTGACCTTCACTGAGGCAGGTGAGGCCTGCAGTTTATTTGTCAGTTTATTTGACAGGGACAATACACATTAATAAAACATAGCTGTAAATGTGCCAGAGTTAGCCTAAAAAGATATTTTCATCAGTTAATTAGATGTTAGCCTGGGATCTTCTGTGACCTCTTGGATGAGTTGAGGATGCGCTCTCTGAGAAATTTTGGTCAGCCAGCCACTGCTGGGAAGGTGCATCACGGTTCCAAGTTTTCTCCATTTGTAGCTCTTACCAGTGCTCACTGCAGTCCCAGAGCCTTAGAAAAGGCTTTGTAACCTTTTCCAGACTGACTTATGTCAAATACTTTCTTATCTGCTCATAAATTTCATTAGATTGCAGCATCATGCGCTCCTTTTTGCCTGCTTCACATTACCAGACAGCATAGACATACATTTGGGTAAGAATGATCGGGTATGTCCAGAAAAACTCTCAGATGTAGCAAAAATATCTGACCAACTTTGGATCAGTGGGGAAAATGAAAGAAATGTGGAATCGTAAAGCTAACGTGATCCGGTCCAATGTAACGCTCAGTTTGCAGCTTTGTCCAATTCATTGATAGTCAAATAGCCCATTTTAAAGTGTATATGTCAGCTATAGTCGCGTTACTAACGTTGCTTCAGACAACACCGCACATGAAGATGCTTAGTGGACAGGATTGCTAACATAGCTAGATATATAGTCACTTAGTTTCAATGTCCACACTATTAGAATTGGCAAAGTTTCAGGAGTGCGTTGAGATTATTCCTAACAGTTGGTTAAGGGTGTAGATAGTGAACAAAATTCAAACATTACTTGAGATTCATGTATTTGATGACCAGTGGCGGAAACAAGGGTGGTACAATTGCACCCGAACCCAGTGGTGATGAATACCCTTTCACAATCGACGTCATGGCTGTAGCAATCTGACCGCTATGGTGGAGTACAGGAATTTTGAACAAATCAAACTTTCTTTGATGCAAATACTGTCAAGGGAATGGCCTAGTTGTTTGAGAGAACTTTGTTCTTTAAGTTCTATATACAACAGTAAAAACAAATGAGTCTCAGTCGTGGAATGTATGTAAGGGTTTGGCCTTGCACTCCCTCCCCCTGTTGCATTCTTTCACCTCCACCTTAACGGGCAACAGGTGTAGCCCGTTAAGGTGGAGGTGATTTCAGAGTATAAAGGGCTGGCTATTGCCAGTCCCCAGGGCCTCTGCATTTTGTTTTAACCTGGTGATATGTTTGGTGCTGCTCGTTGTTATAGTAGCTTTGTTTTAAGAGTTTATATAATTTAATCTTTTGTCTTTTTACCAGCCTGGCATTTGAGACTTGATTTTATCTTTAGGCCCATGGTCCTAGCTCCCGCCGGATTGCTGTTTGGCATCCGGCGGGTAGACAAATCCATGATAGTGTAGTATTCCTTAAATTTCAATAGATCAACGTTTAATAATTATGTAAATATTTAGGGGTCTACGTTGGATAATAGAATTTTTTTAAATTGAAATTGCTGCCGGATTGGCAGGACATTTTTGGTTTATACTATGGTAAATATCCTTCTATTTGCTTTCTTTTTGTGGAAATTTATAGGAAATATGATGACCAATCAAATTGATTCCCTGAAAATGCGGTTATCAAAGAACATACACAAAGCGAGAGAAAGAAAAGCAGGGAGGAATATGAGGCAAGGGGATTCCCAAAGATTCTACTCAGTCTTTGATAATACTGCCTAAAGTAAATTCCTATATTTGTCACTTTCTGCAATGTGCAGTATAGTATTTATTTTACATGCAGCAGGTTTTGTTTCCAGCTAGATTTTCGCCTACAAACGACAGTCGGCAACAGGATGTGGGTCCCCAGCAAGCATCTGTTTTTGTCTGAAGTTCAAGTGGACACTGACTTGTAGAATTAAAATCTAGGCAATAAGAATGCATTTAATAATTGAAAATTTTTTGCTTGAAGCAATTAAATTGGGAAGGTCTGAAAATACCAAATAATGGTTCAAAAAAAATCCTAATGTTAAAACATATTGAACTTATGTGCAATGATGTGGGATTTATGGACTACACAGAAACCGAGCTAGGCATTTACAAGTCAGACTTGTACAGCTGGTGATTGTGAGTCTGGAATCAGAACGCAGGGCTAGAGCTGGCCTCTGAAACCTATTAGTCAAATGATTAGCCAAAAAGCAATGTCAATTAGTCAAATAACTTTACCCCTAGTTACTCTTTTTTATCTGATGTCCAGTTGTGAGGGTCTCTAATACCAATCGATTTCTTGTAGGTTTTGTTGCACTGTCGTTGTATTATTTTGATCATGCTTTTACTTACAACCATGTGCTGTTAAATGTCCTATCTGACCCTGTGCTTTCCTCTGTCCTTTCTGACTTAGCCTCGCCTTCCTTGTTTCCTGTGCTAGTAGCATGTTTTTTTTAGTTATTAACCCCACCTCACTTGGGACTTTCTCCCTTAGCTTGCTTCATTCCCAGTCTGCTTTTTGCATGAATTATTTTTTTATCTGCATGTTACTGACACAGGTTAAAGAAGCTGGTCCCAAGTCCATTCGCTGCTACTGGTCGTATTGCATGCACAGTAATGGATTGACTGGGAGTGGAGGCCGAGTCTCACAGCATGTAAGTACACGACCTCTCCCGCCCTCATTCATTAGCAAGCTGGTAAAAACAATCGAACGATCACATGACTTAGCAATGATGATGAGCACCAAATAAGGTCACGTTGCTACGCGATCCATTCAACCCAACTAACAGCTGCGTAGTCTATTGACTCGAGCTTGAGCTGGTGGGTGGAGTATTCCGTCCTAATAAGGGTACAGTAGGCTACACGCGGTTCGTTTCACGCTTCTTCATGACGTTCCTGGAGCTTGCGCCCCGGACGGGAGACGGAGTGCGGTACGCGGAGTCGGAGAGCCAGAGTCGGCTTGTGAGTTGTGTTTTCTTGGCCGACCCTATATTATATATTGACCCCCCCAAATATTATTGCAGATTTGCGCAAATCTCGTGACCCCACTTTTGAAAGGTCTTCGTCAAATTTATTGTCAAATGTGACTTACAGATCATCAAACTGCAGGGGAGATCGTCAAATGCGAATTGACGAACGGGTTGCGCGAGCCCTGAGAACGTAACTAACGTTAACCTCAACCATGAGCTAGCTAGCTAGTTTGCAAGCTATACTTAGCTAATAAATTGCTGTATAATTATTGTAACATTTGCTGATAACACAACATACCATCATTTAATTGAGTAACCTATAAATTTGGAGGAGCATTTCAATTGTTACCCCGCCCCACCCAAAGGGTGAGGGAAGGGGTATTGTTTTCGGTTCGGTTTGTTTCTGTGTTTCTGTGTTTGTGCGTTTGTTTCTGATTTTGTTTGTTAACACTCTAGCGGCAAAGCTAATGGCCAGATTCACCCCAAATTTGGTATAGGGATTGCCACTGACCCAGAATAGATCCCAATTGAATTTCATACAAGTAGGTGAAAGTGTGTGCGAGGGGCGGGGTTTGATGTGCCTGGCACCACTTGTTTGATATTGTTACGCTTCATAATAAATGTTCACATCATAAATACCAGAGTTGTGAACTTGAATTTTAAAAACCAAATCAAAAGTATTTGGATACAAAGTAGAATTACAAGTTAAAGAATATGGCATAAATCTATGAAAATTATTGAGGCGCATCTCTACGCATCATGAAGAACAAAGAAACAATTATTACAATTGTCTCTGTATACGGAAAAGGCAGTATTTGCACTCTATTGCACTCTATTGACTATTGCAAAAAACTTTCCGGCACACATGCTTTGCGCACTCAAATTACAAATGTGTTCCTACCAATTCTCACTTTAAACCTACACCCTTGCCAGACTGGTTCAATTTGAGTGATGATTAGATTCAACAGGGCTGTCAGTAATTATGCCTAGGTGTGTCACCAGAAGTTTAACCCAATTATCAACTAAATTTGTTTAATTGGTTTATTTAGAAACAAAGGGGCACTTAGTCTCTTACACAGGGCCAGATACAGTTGGATAACTTTTTTCCTTCAATAAATAAAATCATCATTTAAAAACTGCATTTTGAGTTTACTTGGGTTATCTTTGTCTAATATAAAATTAGCTTTATGATCAAGAATGTTTAAGTGTGACAAATCTGCAAAAATAGAAGAAATCAAGCGGGAGGCAAAAATTGAATGTAATGCAAACCACACATACACATTTTATGTCAAATGCTTTATATTTAATTTGCTATATAGGGCTATGTTGCCATGGGTAAACATGCATTTCCTGAAGGTGTGTTATAGGGCAAACCTTTTGATGCCTTCACCCCAGAGATGCTTCCAGATGGTTGGTTGTATGGAGCTCCAGATACTCCAAGGCCCATCTGGATTGTGGGACCATACATGTTGTGCCTAAAACCACAGACAACATCAACATAAGCAAGGTGGTTCGTGGCTTCACATCAGCAGTGTAGCAGATCCTTCACTGTGAAAAAGATCTATCATCTCAACATGTTTCAATTTAGTAGTGAGACTTTAAATTTTTTTTTTTTTTTTTTACTCATTTTAAAGTAGAAAATTCTGTGTTTTAAGTTACTTTTCCTCGACAAATAGAATTGTCGGACACCCTTGCTAAATCTTGCATTAAATAAATTGTTCAGTTGGCAATATGTTTCTGGATAGCAAACATGAAATAAAATCTATAGAACCAAGGGTTCTGTAGATCAACCCCCAAAGATAGAGAATATAGAGATCTTTGAAAATTCATGGCAAAAGAGGCACTTTCAAGGTCAAAGGTCATGGTACTAAGTATATTGTCAATACTTTCAACAGTAATGGGTAATATCAAAATGTCAACGTTTCCACATGATAAATTACAGATACTTTATACGCTCATGCCACCATTTTCCGATTGAAAGGCATGTTAGGAATTGCAATCATGAACGTGATAAAGATGACATCAACAGAGACTAGAGGGTACTCGGGAGACCGCATACCTCCACCATGACGTATATCTGTTATTTTGGTGACAGAATATGATCCAGATCAATTTCAAAATTAAATCAACTCTTCCTTGGACTATGACCCATCATCTTACCAAATTTCGTGCCAAACCGTTCATAACTTTTTGAGTTATCCTGGTTACAGATGGACGGACAAATAAACAAATGGGTGAAAACATAACCTCCTCGGCGGAGGTAATGATGGAAAATTCAAATATAAAATTTAAAAATTTAGATTTTCAAATTTTTTAAACAAACTTGGTAGACCTTGTCACAAGGATGCTCTATAACAAATATCAAGTTTATTAGCTAACTGTTTTGGAGAAGAAGATTCTTGAAAAATTGCTAATGAAAAAAACGCCGAAGCCGGGTCGACGACCAACACCGGTCACTGTATGATGCCCATCGTCCATCAGCCCTTCGGCATCACTGGGCTAAAAAGATTTTATGTCTCAGATGAAAGTACTTGCTAAGCTTGACTTATCTCATTAGGCACAAGAACTCTTCGTCCCCAGATTTTTCGTCCAGAGAATTTTCATCCCCAAGGAATTTTTGTCCCCGGACTCTTCCTCCCTGTGGACTTTTTGTCCCCAGTCCCTTCGACCCCATGAACTTTTTGTCCCCCGACTCTTCATCCCTGGATTGCTCATTCCCAATAATGCTTTGCCCTCTCCCTGCATTATAACCCTATCCCTAGACCTAACCCTTAAATCATGGTGATCCATCCGCCGTCTGTCCATCCATCCGCCTGTCAACAATGGTGGCATGTTTCGATATGATTAGGGGACGAAAATCTGGGGACGAAGAGTCCACGGACGAAAAGTCCTGCAACCATCTTATTGGATTGTGCACTGTTCGCACTCAGACCCTGAGCATAGATGTGAAACAACAAGAGTCACAGTCCCAATCAAACTTGTCACCCTAGGCATGGCAACCAATCAAAACAGTGATGCGCACCAGTGAGAGTCATTTACCTAATCGCAAGAATGATAACAGCTGAATACATGGGTCTACCAATCTAGGATTCATTCAGAGGTATACATATGGGAAGGATCAGGTCATTTGTTCAGATGGGAACAGTTGACTAGAAGTCGGCAGGTTTCAGGACAATTGTGGCTGCACCAGATCACTTTAAGGAGTGACCAGCTTCCCACCGGCTATTCTAACCCTGACATAACAAACAGGAGGAGTTCTATCCAGAGATAGGGGAAGAGTGCAACGCGCTGCTGTATGTAAAGTATTGTCTGATGTCCCTTTGCCATAGGTATTATGTGCATTGTTGAGCTCACTCCCCTTGCTGGACAGTCGTGATGGACCGTATTATGCACAGTGCAATTGCTGGACATTATGGTGCTCATTCCTGTACAGTATTGATGGACAGTATTGAGTACAGTCCCATTGCTGGAGAGTATTGACTGACAGTTCTGTGTACAGTATCACGTACATTCACATGGCTAGACAGTATTGATTTACAGTACTGTAATTATTCCCATTGCTATACTGTCTTGATTAGCAGTATTGTCTAGAGCCCTGTTAATGCCTGGACTGGCCGTCAGGACTTTTCCCGGTGGCCTGGCCCGCTTAATGGCTCGCAGGCTGTAGCCAAAAAAAAACAAAACAGCATAATAGCTTGCAGCTAAAACTTGGGAGTGTCGTGAACAGACGCATCTACCCAGCCAGAAATTTCATAAGAGGAAGAAGGTGCGTGTCAAGATGGACAAGTGGCAAGAATAGGAAGGGCGTAGCACAGAGGGCGATGTCGCTAAATGCAGCGAGATGGACCTGCTCTTTTCTATTAAGGGACCACCAGATTAGTCAAGGTAAAAATAAACATAATAGCTACCTAGCTAATGTTAGCAATGGTTCATAACCATCGTCCCTTGTCAAGCCCACACTCAAATGTTTGTCGTTTAGGCAGTAATATTACTGTATTATCAACATAATTTTACTGTTGTAGCTACATATAGCATCTTGCTGTTGATTATATTGTTTCAACTGCAATGGTAAGTATTATGAGCTGTAATTTTCAGTTGGTACTGTATACGGTGTGTTAGTGTCATGATGAATGGAAATTCAGTAATGTTAGCAATGCTTTGAGCGGGAAAACTGCCCAAAACAAAAGCAACCCATCACCACCTTTTCCACGGCTTCCTGGCCTCATTTGCGGCTGCTGCTTTTATTTGTAGGTAAGTCTGTTTTAAATTATTATTTTAAAAGTAGTTTTAGATTGAAAATCGTGCATCTGAAAGGTTTCTCTTTTGACTTGACACCTCTAAAACCCTTTGCGCAGAAGCCAAGTATGGCTATTTATGCGTTACCAAATAATTGGGATACCATTGGGTCGCTATAGCTGAAGCAGTTGCTACAACGGCCAATGATTTTTTTTCTGTCGCAAGAGATCATTTTTTGGATAGATCCTATGGGCAAGTATATTGAACAGTTTGCACATCAGGCTTAGCTGAGAAATTTGATTCATGCAACACCTGGAAAACTGGGATTGGAGTGAACTCGTCCATATTCTAAACCGTTTTTGAGCATGGCTTGCGAGTGAATATTCAATAACTGATCCGGGTGTGCGATTTAGTGATAGAATAGTGTAACTACGTGCGTAAATAGAGCAGCTCCATGTCCGCTGGTGTCTGCATCTGCGCAGAGGGGTTAAGCAGAGGCGTGCGCTGATTTAACTATTACCGCTGCTAGCTAGCTAACGTAATTGGGTCACGTTAGCTACAAAGCTTAGTCGAATTGGCTCGCTAGCTAGCTACAAACAAAAATTTGTTCTCTGCAGAAGCCACCTAACAGTTTTAGTGAATATCATTTCTGTTATGAGCATTATCTGGATAAATTTGCTGCCTGCATGTGCTTAAATTTTTTTTGGCTCAACTAACTAGCTAGCAGGTTTATGGAGTCAAAATTGCTAGCTGCTAACGTTAAAGCAGATTGTCGAACTAGCGTTTTGCGTCAGACTAACGTTACTAAGTATGCTGTTAACTACCTTTGGTTAACTAGACATTAGTTACTTGAATCCGATTTTTTTTTTTTTTTTTTTTTTAAATAAATTTGGAATCTCCAATCTCACCCGAATCTGGAATGCCCAACCGGAGAACTATGTACAAGGCTTGCTCGTGTGCAACCCCCTGTTGCCAGCTCAGGAGAGAGAGACAGTTCACGGCTCTCCTCCAAAGCACGCGCCTGTCAGCCCCAGCATCTTTACAATCATAGATCGAAACTATCGCAAGTTCAGAATGAGGGCGCGGACACCCGAACATGAGCAAGCTTAGAATCTCACAGATGAGCGCCCGGCTGGCCAACAGGAGGCGCTTGAGCAACGAACAAGGCAGTCATTTTTAATTTCCCTTCCCAGCAGTCCCTTCCCGATTTGCATCCCTGCAGCGCTTTAGCCAATCATGTGCTGTTCTGAAAAAGCTGCCGACCACTGCTGGTTGGTACGACCGGGGATCGAACCCGCGCCGTAGTAGTCACTACTGTTCCACAAATGCGGCGCCTAAACCAAGTGAGCTAACCCAGCAGCTGAATCCGATTTTTAAAAGGAATAGCCTTTGAAGCTTCCTTCTGATTGTGCGAGCCCACATAGCTAACATTATGTCACTAGGGAAATGTTGAGGGTAATGTTAGCTAGCTAGCTGGATATTATGAACATTAAAAAGGTGCTATATTTAGCTTTTCGAGCCTGTAGCAAGCTACCTAGCTAGCTATCAAAGTAAGACTAGCTTGCTGGATAGTTGCAGCTCGTGAGCTCTGGGACGGTAATGTTGCGTTAGCTAATTTGTGATAACTTCTCTCGAGCTGTGTAAAATTATCAGTAGGAGTCAATAATTGATTCTTAAGAAATAAGGGGGACCTTTTCGCTTAAACATTTTTCTTTGATTTCATTTTTATTTGTTTAGACAGCTGTCCCTGCAATATTGAAGGGCTTTAAGGTATAGCTAAGTTAGGTACCCTGGAGCTCATCCTATTGGTGCCAGACAGGTGGGTAAAATTCTCTCGCATGCATTTTTGTGTACTGTATTGTATACATTCTGCACTGTAAAAATAACTGGATTGTTATGTTAGGTGACCCTAGAAGAGCTCTTCATAGGAAGGTCGCTGGAAGTGTCGAGTGACAGACCTAGAACAATACACCCGCATGAATGACCTAATGACACCGGTTTGGACATCAAACCTCGGTCACATGCGAAGGCTGCGGCACCAGAGAACGGAGAGCCTTCAGAGCCCGGCCCAGTGGTCCCCCTCGAGCAGCACCTCGAAGATCAGCTGATCTCCTTCCCCCACACACGCAAGATTGAGGTGTATAGCAAGGACATCGAGACATGTCATCCACTCCCAAGGAAAGGTAGTAAAGAAAAGCCTGCTATAATCATCTGATTTGTCAACAGAAAGCAAAAAATTGCACTTTTCAAACAAGGGAAAACACTGAAGGGAACCAATGTATACATCAACGAGCATCTGTCAAAGAGAAATGCTGAAATAGCCAGACGGGCTCGTAACCTGAGGAAGGAGCAAAGGATTCAATCAACATGGACCATAAACTGCAAAGTTTACATTAAACTGAATGGATCAGCAGAGCAGGCAAGTGTTTTACACATGAGAGAAATCTCTGATCTGGACAAGTACTGAGTGACCTATCAAGGTAATGACACACTATCTCGATTTTAGATCAGGAGCAATGTTGTGTGTCTTCATATTTTTGGTTAGGTTGTACTGACTCTTTTTTGGAATGACTGTCAAATATTGATACACCCTGCATTAAGCTAGACCTTTGTAAGGGTTTGAAATGAGCACATGTTAATGTATGCAGTTTGCGCAATAAGTTTCAAGAAATAGAGCGCATTGTTTCAGGTAACTGTATTAACATCATTGCCATTTCTGAGACACACCTTGATGATTTTTTTCTCTGATGCAGATGTTGCTATTGATGGTTTCTCAATCTTTAGAAAAGACTAATTGTTATGGAGGTGGAGTGGCTATCTATGTTCAGAATCATTTACCTGTCAAAATTCGCTATGATCTGATCACTGACATTGAAGCTAACTGTGTGCAAGTTCACTTGCCTCATTTGAAACCAATTATAATATGCTGTTTCTGTCGGGCTTCTAATGCTGATGTTCTGTATCTAGAAAGGCTGCGTGAGATGTTTGACAGGATTTCAGTCACAAATACTGAAATCTTTATATTAGGTGATATGGACGTTGATTGGTTGGGTCTTTCATGCACTAACAAGAGTAAGTTACTTTCCATACTGAATGCTTGTAACTTGTCTCAAATTGTGTCTGCTCCCACTAGAGTTAGAGGCAGTGATGGTGTTGTTTCAACTACATGCATTGATCATATTTACACAAATGTTCCGGATAAATGTTCCAATGTGGTCTCTGTTCCTGGAGGTTTCAGTGACCATAATATAATAGCTGTTTCCAGAAAGACAAAGTTACCTAAACCCAGAGCAAAAATAATCTTTACACACTCCGATTAAAAATTAAATGTGGAATGTTTTACTCATGACTTCTCTAGTTTGAACTTGAGTAATGTATGCAGTGAGAATGAACCTGTGGCTGCACTGGATTTATTTATGTTGATGTACATGCCGGTTGTAGCGAAACATGCTCCCTTAAAAAAGTTCAGTCAGAAACAAATCTGTTCATGGATTGATGATAATTTAATGTGTTTGATGACTGAAAGAGATATTGCTAAAAAAGCTTCAGTTATTTCTGGTTCATTTGATGACTGGCATAGATATCGTTCCCTTCGCAATAAGGTCACAAAGTTAAAGTGAAAAAGAGACTATGAACAGAGGTTATATGATGCTAGATTTGATGATGGACAGTTATGGAAAGTTTTAAATGACAATATGGGCCAAAGAGCCAACTTCTCTTCACCTAGTGTGGAATCAAATGGTGGTGTACTCACTAGACCCTATGATATTTCAAATCATTTTAATGACTTTTTTTGTTAATAAAGTATCAAAATTAAGGAGTGGCAAGCATTTTTCTAACAATAATTCAAATGATCTTATTAAGAATATTATAATGAAAGGTAAAAGTTGCACTTTTGAATTTCACCAGGTTGAAATTGATGAGGTTGAGAGGTTATTTCACACTCTTCCTGATACCAAGACGGCAGGTGTGGACAACCTGGATAGCAAATTACTGAGAATGGCTGCATGTCCTGTTTGTCATATTATAAATAGATCTTTGCAGATGAGTGTCTGTCCATTGAAGTGGAAGGAGGCTAAGGCTATTCTGTTACCTAAGGATGCCAAATCTGTTTGTAATGAAGCCAGCTCCAGGCCAACAAGCATTCTACTTGTATTGAGTAAAATAATGGAAAAGGTTGTGTGTTCACAAATTTAAGCTTATTTTGAATCGCACAAGCTACGACAAATTATCAACATGCATATAGAGCTGGCCACTCTACCTCTACTGCTCTAATTCAGATGACTGATGACTGGCTTGGGGCTATTGATAACTTTATGCTGGTGGGAGCTGTGTTGTTAGATTTCAGCGCTGCTTTTGATGTGCTTGACCATTCTCTCTTGCGAGCGGAACTTGAATGTTACGGCTTTGGTTTTTCTGCTCTGATGTGGATGCAAAGTTATTTATCTTCCAGATCACAGCGGGTTTACCTGAATGGCAGTCTCT
This sequence comes from Gymnothorax javanicus, assembly GCA_029692085.1. Classification (NCBI taxonomy): domain Eukaryota; kingdom Metazoa; phylum Chordata; class Actinopteri; order Anguilliformes; family Muraenidae; genus Gymnothorax; species Gymnothorax javanicus. The sequence goes on from CM056193.1 coordinate 110,685,470, forward strand.
CCTGTACCAGAGGCCTTGAGTGTAGCCTTCCACAGGGCAGTTGCCTGGGACCTCTGCTGTTCAGTCTTTACAAATGATCTATCTTGGAGTACTGAGCTCGCCAAATTAGTACTCTATGCTGATGATTCCACCTTGTACTATCCTGCTCCTTCATACAAGGAACTTAATGGTATCTTGACCAAAGAGCTAAATGTTGCGTATGATTGGATACTATCTAACAGACTAGTCCTGAACATTGCTAAGACTAAGTGCATTGTGTTGGGCTCAAGGCACAGGTTGTCTAGTAATCCCAAACTTGATTTTCAGTTATGTAATTAACAATTCAACAAGTTGATTGTGTTAAACTCCTGGGTGTGATAATAGACTGCAATTTGTTTTGGTATAAATACATAGATTATATTGTTTCTAAAATGGGCAGAGCAGTGGGTATTTGCAGGAAAAGTGCTTCCTTTGTTGCTCGCCCACTCTTATGTCAGATTGCTCAAAGTTTAGTTTTATGCCTTCTTGATTATTGCTCTGTGGTTTGATCATCTGCCGCTGGAGGTGAGCTCAGGAAACTCCAGATTGTCCAGAATAGGGCAGCACAGTTAGTTCTAGGCTGTTCATTAAGATCCAATGTGAATCAAATGCATATTTGCCTCTCCTGGCTTACAGTGGTGAAAAGGCTGGAATTTAATACGCTTGCTTTGTTTAAGTCAACCATAACTTACAAAAATCCTAACTTTTTGTTATAAAAAATTATTTTTTCTAATACTATGCATGACCATGACACTAGAGGGTCTAGAAATGGTCAGCTTGTATTGCCTCATCCGAAAGCTAATGCCCTCCGTAGATCTTTTATTTATAGATCGATACTCCTCTGGAGTAACCTGCCTCTACATCTAAGCTGCAGCACTCCTATCAAATCAGTTTTTCAGATGATACTTAAATCTCATTTAAATCTTTGATGTGTTCGTTAATAGTTTTTGTTGATTTTTTTTTTTGTGGATCAGATGTTTTAGTTTTTTTTTTTTTTAAATTTTTTTAATTTCTTATTTAAAAAAAATGTTTTTATTATTATTTTAGTTTATTTGATTATTGATTCTCTCTCACACTCTCTCTCTCTTTCTTTCTCTCTCTCTCCTCTCTGGATGTTGTATTGTTGTTTTGGTTACCATCCTGAGTTCTGGTTTTTACCCCTTTGAGTTTATGACGTATATTGATTTGTGCAGTTTTTTTTTTTTTTGTGATTTTGTATACGGTTTTGCTTGTTTGTTTTTATGAGGACCCCAGGAAGACTGACTGCTATGGCATCAGCTAATGGGGATCCTTTACAAATAAATAAATAAAAAGTATTATTCCTTGCCTTTTTCCTTACCGGCATCTTTTCAGGATCAACAAAGAAAAAGGAAAAGATGGCATAATTCCAGTCCGATTAATAATATGTGACCATTTTAAAAGGACAGTTACAAGGCATTAAAACTTTAAAAGGATATGGCCAGAATCTTCACTGAATTTATTTTTCATGCACTGCCGGTTCCTGATTACTGATGAAAAAAATTTTGCTGAAATGAGAAAATAAATTATTTAAAACTTAAAATTTGTTCCCTGTGTATTTGCACTAAAGTGGTACATTCCAAAGTTCATACAGTAATGATGTAATTTAAATTGCAACAACATTATGATTACTGTGAGAAGATACAATAAAAGTTTTAGCTGATGTATTGTGAATTATAATAACAGAACCTAGTGCAGTAAAGTGGCGTGTTTCATTATATAGCATGGTGATAACTGGTGTACTCTAGAACACAGGAACTTTGTTGTTGAATGAATAACAGCAATTTACTGGCTAATTGTTTCCAATGATACTCTGAAGGTATAACGATCTGTAAACTTTGCTAGATAGGACTGCAGCCTGGATATTGAGGATGAGGAAGAATTGAAATCCAAGGTCTACAACAAGGTCTATGTGGACATTCAAAACAATCCGCGAAATTGTTTATAGCCGGAAGTCTCTTCTCTATCCCTGTACTTCATGCATAAATAGTCACATACACACACAAACACATAACATATTAAATATAAAATATAAATGATCATTTTATTTAGTTTGTTATTCTGTAATCAAGTATTAGCTAAAGGTTAGTCCTTGCGTCGTCTCCTTCCTTCATGATATGTAGCTTTTGTTTTTTGAGGTTTATAACCAAACATTGAGCTACAGTGGGGAAAAATAAGTATTGAACACGTCAACGTTTTTCTGAGGAAATATATTTCTAATGGAGCTATTGACGTGAAATTTTCACCAGATGTCAGTAACAACCCATGTAATCCACAAATATAAAGAAATCAAAACAAATAAGTCCATACATTAAGGTATGTGAAATAAAGTGGAATGACACAGGAACAAGTATTGAACACCATGAAGAAAAGGACTTGCAAAAAGGCATGGAAAGCCAAGAAACCATCTGAAATCTGTCAGTATTTAGAAAGCAATCCTGCCCCCTATCAGTGCAAATTAATATCAGCTGGTTTCATCCTGATTGATGGCCAAAAAAAGGTTTCTCATTACCAAGGTGTCACACAAGAAGCATTTCATGATGGATAAAAGCAAAGAACTCCCTCAAAACCTTTGCAACCTTACTGTTGCAAAGCATACTGATGGCATTGGTTACAGACGTATTTCTCAACTTCTGAATGTTCCAGTGAGCACTGTTGGGGCCATAATCCAAAAGTGGAAAGATCATCATTGCACCATAAACCGGCCATGACCAGGTGCTCCCTGCAAGATTTCTGACAGGAGTCAAAAGAATAATCAGAGTTGTCCTAGTGCCAAGGACCACTCGCAAAGACCTTCAGAAAGACCTGGAATTAGCAGGTACAGTTGTTTCAAAGAAAACAAGCAATGCATTCAACCACCATGGCCTCTGTGCACGCTCACTGCACAAGACTCCATTGCTGAAGAAAAAGCATGTTGAAGCATCATGGCGTTTTTCAGCATATGGTACTGGCAGACTTCATATAATTAAAGGAAGGATGGATGGAGAAATGTACCGAGACATTCTTGAGAAGAATCTGCTGCCATCTACTAGGATGCTGAAGATGAAACGAGGGTGGACATTTCAGCAAGAGAATGATCCCAAACACACAGCCAAGGAAACTCAATTGGTTTCAGAGAAAGAAAATAAAGCTGCTAGAATGGCCCAGTCAATCACCCAAATTGAATCCAATTGAAAATCTATGGAAAGAACTGAAGATCAGAGTTCATAGAAGAGGCCCCCAGAACCTTCAAGATTTGAAGACAGTTGGTGTGGAAGAATGGGCCAAAATCACACCTGAGCAATGCATGCAACTAGTTTCTCCATACAGGAGGTGTCTTGAAGCTGTCATTACCAACAAAGGCTTTTCTAGTATTAAATAAATTTCAGTAAGCATGTTCAATGCTTTTTCCGTCATTCCACTTTATTACACAGAACTTAATTTATGGACTTATTTGTTTTTGATTTCTTTGTATTTGTGGATTACTTGGGTTGTTATTGACATCTGGTGAAAATTTCAAGTCAATAGCCCTATTAGAACAATATTTACCGAGAAAAATGTTGACGCGTTCAATACTTATTTTTCCCACTGTAATTAATTCGGTTGGCTCATTCATTTTTGTGATTTTGTGGTCACTTGAGTGACCGTATTGTGTACAGTCTCATTGGTGGACAATTTTGGTTGACTGTATTGTGCACAGTCCCATTGGTGGACAGTGGTGATTGTACAGTTCTATCATAGAACAGTATCAATTGACAGTACTGCACTCACTCTCATTACAGGACAGCATTGATTGACAGAAGTTTGCTCACTCCCAGTCAGCGTTGTGCACAGTCTCATTGTTGGTAAGCATTGACTGACAGTATTATTTCCAGTCCCACTGCTGAACAATATTGACTGACAGTATTATACACACTCCGATTGCTGGACAGTATTGACTGACAGTGTTGTGCTACCTCACATTCATGGACAGCGTTGATTGATAGTATAGTGCACAGTCCCATTGCTGAACAGTACAGCATTGTGCATAGTCCCATTGCTGGACAGTATTGATTGACAGTATTGCGCACGGTCATTGCCTGACAGTTTTGCTGGACAGTATTAATTGACAGTATTTTGCTAACTTATACCTGTTCAGCTCCTTCCTCTCTGTTTGGCTCAGATCTCTTGACCCACCCACCCCCCTTCCCCTTACCTTTATTCATCCCCTTCCTACCTCATCCCTACCCACATCCCTTCATCCTAATCCCTTCCTTACCTCATCCCTACCCACATCCCTTCATCCTCTTCCATTCATGCTCACCCCTTCCTACCTCATCCATACCCACATGCCTTCATCCTGTTCCCTTCTCCATTCATCTCCTCCAGTTCAATCCGGTGCATACCTCTCCTATGTCTCTTTTTAGGTACTGTCTGGGGGGCTGGAGATCAGCTCGGGTGGATAAACGCTGAGATGGAACCCCCACACTGAGTCTCCCTCCGCCCAGTCTTCAGCATGTCCTCCCAGATGACCTCAAAGACAACATCCCTCTTTCACCCCTATGCCTACTCTCACCATCGCACAAATTACATTTAACCTTTAAACTACACTTTGTAGTGGCGTGGTCCTTGCTAATGAATAACCAGTATTGATTGACAATATTGTGCACATTCCCATTGCTGGACAACATTGATTGATATTATCACTCACTGTGCCATTGCTGGACAGTATTGTGGTACAGTCCCATTGCTGGACAGTACTGATTGACGATACCATCTTAACTCTCATCCCTGGACAGTACTGATTGACAGTATTGCGTACAGTTCCATTGCTGGACTTTATTAATGGCAATATTGTGCACAGTGCGATTGCCGGAAGTATTGATTGACAGTATCATGTTCACGTTCATTGCTGGACAATATTAACAGTATTGTGCTCACTCCCATTACTGGACAGTTTTATGCACAGTCTCATTGTATGAGGCTGAAAAATGCCTCAAACAAATGTGATGCTTTGTTATTGAATCAAGGGTTTTAGCTCTGTTCTGAGTTCATCTTCACTCTCACACTTGCTCAGAATTTCCTGTCTCATAATCAGGTGTTCACTAATCATGAGCATGGACTGCATACTAATGATCACCCTCCTTTCAAAAGCTGTAGGCAGCAAATAAATTCAAAAGCAAAAGATTGCTTTGAAAACCAAAGATTTGGGAAAATACACACATAAATAAAGCAAACATACTGTATATTGAAAATAGATAATATACACTGAAATGTAAAAAACCTGGAGGTATTGAATGGATGACAAATACAGCCTCTCACAAACACAGGCACGCTAAACCATGTCCGTGCGTGCAGGCACACACACGCACACACACAGATAAGCACATCAACATTCATGAGCATGCACACACAGAGATAAACGCACAAACAAGCGCGCACACACAAACACATAAACGCACACCTTTGCATAGCTACATTTGTGGGGGGCATTGACTTGACTAACATTGAGACTCTACTGCCTTTCCCAAACCCAATCTGAAACCACATTATGCCTAACCCTAACCTCAACCTATCCCTAACTGTAACCATACTTCAAACTCAAACCAATTAGCTATAATCCGTTGTAATCCTGTGAATACCACAGAAGGCCTTACAACCTCAAATGTCCTGATGTCTATGGTTCCTCAAGAGTTTATTCTCACGAGTATAGCTATACAAGCCCATACAGAAGCATATGCATGAACACACATACAAAATTGCCCAAGCTCACACATCACATAGCTCTAAAGGAGCAGGGTTCCCACACTTTTTTACCAGTGATTTTTCAAAACTTTTCCAAATCTTCATAATATTTTACCTAATTTCCATGACTAAGTTTAAAATAGATAAGGTCTATAATAGCTAACACAGAGCGCCATAATGAGCCTCTACAGTGTGCTAAGCCCTAAGCAGTATAGCAAAAATGTAGCATGGAGAATGGAAGGGAAGTTGTGTCTACCTACCACCTATCCTAGGGCATCACACAATGGCATAAGGGCCTGTGGCACCATTTTTGTATTTTCTCAATTTAACAAACAAACAGCAATAAATAACCAAGTGCTACATTTAAATGCTCAAGAAGGCAAAAACATTGAAGAGGTAACAAACAGATGGCATTTAACATATTCTGAGACAGATGTTGAACAATTACAAATTATTATTTAGAATGTATTATACTTGCTTGCGTGCATTGTTCGCAGAATCTGGGGGACATCGTTGAGTTAGCGAAGTTTAAATGACACTGACATGACATGTAACCATTAAAGACTGTAACCGAGGAAAGGTTTCATAGAAAAGCTAACCGAGGAAAAGTTTCATAGAATAGCTGTCTTTTGAGAGATTTCTTTTCGTATGAGCGATATGCAAAATGTCAGTGCATTTGTCTGTAGGAGGCCTAGTGCTTATCGCAGTACAGAAAAAAATGTTTCTTACAAAGCTGCAAACTAATTGTTCTCATTAGCGTGCACATACTTTTTTGAGAATATTTTCATTTTATAATATCTGCACATCATACTTGTTCTGATGGAAAAATACTTGAACTGCCCTCAGAAAGTTTCTACGAAGTGACAATAAAGGATCCAGGTTTTGGCCCACGGCATAGCGTACTTTTCTGGTGAGCACGGTGATATGGAAGCTTTCAGCGTACATGTAAAGAGAAAGTTAAGGTCGACGTCCACCTTTTGACACCACAGTAGCCGCAAAATTTGATATTATCGGTGACTATTCGCTTTATTTAAGTGCGCCCAAGCACAAAAATTGATCGAAATTTGAGTTAGACGCACTTATAAATAGATGCACATTGCTCCATTGCCCACACTTATTTTAAGTGTGTCCAAAGCTAAATTTTTTTTCTTGGCCAAACTTATTTTAAGCAGTACTTTTTCTAAAAACTGGAAAGGTCATCAACTGGCGCACTTATAAGTGTGGCCAAGAAAAAAATTCAGCATTGGCCACACGTAGAAGTGCGAATAACATCGGCCTATTATTCAGTTGTGTGGGCCGAGTCCTATCAAATTAAGCTATCTGTCAATGACGTATGTTGTATTGCTACATTATGTGAAAAGGTAATTTGAAAAAACGCAAATTGGTGGAGTTAATGAGGTACCCCCCCCCCTCCCCCAAGATCATCAAAATCACTTTGTGCAAGTTTTCTCAAACTTAACAAATGCCACAGTCATGAACCAAAGTGTATATTGTTTAAGATGTTGCGCATGTTCGTATAGAATTACCATTTTGAAATTTTGCGTGATTAGTGAAAAAATTAATGATGTGTTTTAACCCAGAATTGGGGTCCTTTCCTTCACTTTTGGTCCCATTTTCTCAGAAAATCAAAAATTGGCGTTTATACGAACATGCATCACAATAATGTCGAAACAAACACGCTTTAAAAATACAGAAAATATGTTATTTGGAATGAGAAAACTTGCAGGAGAATTTCAAAGCAAATAGTGAAAGTATTTTTCGTACACTCCGTTCTGCCACAATCGGGAATGGGGTTTCTTTGCGGTCTAATCAATTTACTTGCATGACGTGTTCATCGACCTGAGAAAATCATTGAGTTTCACAAGCGAACCTGGGTAATCAAACAAAAAAATAAATGCCAGGATGGAAATGAAATATTTTTGAACAGTGTATAATGCAGGAAAATGACTTGGAGAGAAACCAATCGGGCCATAGGTGGACGTCGACCATGAATTTAAATAAAGTTGAGTGTTTATATTGAAATCTTATTATATTCACGTTATTTCATTCATTATTCTGATTGACATTGATGCTATTATTACACTAATTTGAAGCGCGGCAGTGGGAAAATTCAACTGGCGTTATTAGAAAAACGGTGCCCTTTAAATTCCGGCGAACAGCGTACCAAGTTACCACGTGCATGGAGGGTACAAGCCCATGTGCGTCAAAAGGTAAACAAAAGCATGTGCTCGATTCTTATTGGCTGTAATCTAATGAGATAAAGTTGGTATTAAGAAGTCGGTAGGAAAAAAATTTCGCTGCCCGCCAACTGGCTGCATAATGTAACCTACGTGTATCACGAAACGTCATGTTAGTTTCAACGGTGTCGCGCTCGATTTTAAATAATAGCTTGTAGTTTTGCGGGAAACTCGACATCTTTTGGGGATTTAGTGAACATATTATAAGCATTAGGCAAAACTGTGTATTTTTCCAAACCTTTCCAAAACCGTTAGTTAATTCCATAACTTTTCCAGACTGGAAAACAGGTTTTTCAAATTCCATAACACTTCCAGGAATTTCATGACCGCGGGAACCCTGAAGGAGGAAACCCATTCATATGTACGTGACGTCTAACATTTAAGCAAACAGGTCTTTCCAGCCAAAGCCTAAAGTGCTTTCAATGGGAACACTCAGAGAGTCATGCCATTCTAATGTTTCAAGCTTATTTAGCATATTTATTTGAAAACAGGTCAGAAATTAGTTATTTAGTAAAGACTCATCCCAAAAGCATTTCCTTCGTTTTTTCTTCTGTTTGTTCAAACATGAATTCTTTTTCTTCCAAGGGAAATTATGCCACCAGCAATGTCTAGCATTTTCATTACATGCATCTCCCATTTGATACTGTACAAATGAAACCAGTCTGGCTTAACACTCCATTTTCCACTTTAGAGTCAAACCCAGGCTGCCACAGTATATGCCTCAGATACTGGAAAACTGGAACATTTCATTTCATCTCTATGATGGTAAAAATGTAACTAGACTGGCTTAACAGACCATTTCCCAGAGTAGAGCCAGAATCAGGGTGCCACAGTGAACCTGTTAATACTGTAGAACTGGAACCAGGCTGGCTCAGTACACCCATTTATCATATAGAACTGAACCCAGACCCTGGCTCAGTTTGCCCCTTTGCAACTACAGAGCCAGAACGAGGCTAGCTCCCTCAATTCTCTCCCCGCTGCAGGAATGACACCAGGCGGCGGATTCTGGATATTGGATTGGGCTGGAAAAGCAAAAGGAAACAAATGTTGCTCATGAGCAGGCTTCCCCATCCATCCCTGACTCTGCCTCAAAAACTTGCATTGTTCCAGCATAAAAGTTTAGGGACTTCTCCGTCTGGAGGTGGATGGGTACCGCAAACACAACAAGGTGCTGCGACTATTGCAGGATTTATTTTAAATGTTTCAGGGATCGCATAAGCTTCACAAAACATGAGAGGCCGTCTGAAGTTTTACAAAAAGCTTTTATTTCAGGCCAGGTACACATGGGAGAAGTCAAAAAAGACAAAAACTGCCAAACAGAAAGGCCTCTGACTCAAACGCTCTTTGCTTGCACGCGCCTGTCAGCTTGATGCCTGTCAGCAAAAACCCCTCTGTGGGGCCCATCGGGAGTAAAGGGAGGTCGAGGATGGGGGGCATGCTAATACTAACCCCACAGCACACCCCACACGCCCAAATATAGCAGCCAGTTTTTATTACATTCACAGACTTTAGAGGGAAAGACAGATGACTCAGTTACATCAAACAGAATGAAAAAGGGGATGGGAGAAAGACAGAGAGAGGGAAAGAGAGATGAGGATGGGTCCAAAATAGATTTAACAAAAAGCAGAATCACAAAAATGAATACGGAAGGAGAAGAACTAAGAAGTGCAGAGAAAGACAATACAGCCAGAGGTCTATGCAGCTGAGGTGGTTAGACCATCACATGCCAGACTATACCCCTGCTCATCAACATGGCCAGATTATCCCTTTGAGCAATTGGGCATGTTCCCACAGGCTCTATGTTCTGCAGAGGATAAAATCTTTCAGGCATAGTTTTCACATTTTTAATTTCCTCCTTCGCTAAACAATTGCATATGGTTTGAAGTTAATTCCAAAGAGATTCTTTCAATGTTACAAGAGATATGCTCAATCGGATTAAAGTCTGGACTTTGAGCAGGACAAGTCATAACTTTTATGTCACCAGATGTTTCTTTCCAAATGAGATAATTCTTGCTCCACTAAGAAGTGTGTTTTGGGTCATTATCTTGTTGAAAATAAAATCCCCAACCAATCAGTCCCTTTCCAGATGGCAATGCATGCCTCACAAGGCTGCTGTGATACTTCTTTTGATCCATGATTCTTTCTATTTTTATGAGATCACCAGTTGCTTTCGAGCAAACTGAACTCCAAACCATAAGATTACTACCTCCATGTTTTACTGAAGGGGTCACACGTTCTCCAACCCTATGGCGCACATAGAGTGCCGTGAAAAAGTATGTGCCCCCTTCCTGATTTCTTTTTTTTTTTGCATATTTGTCACTCTTAAATGTTTCAAATCATCAAACAAATTTTAATATTAGACAAAGATAACCTGAGTAAATTCAAAATGCAGTTTTTTTTTCATTGATCCTAATGACTTGTTCCCAGTCCACTGGTGTCCAATCCATGAATTTCTTGGCAAACTCAAGTCTTTCTTTGATGTTGCCAGCTCTTGGCTGCAACAAGACCAATCAGACAATTTTCACACAGGCATCTGGAGATAGTATATCTTAATACTTTCATCTTTTCACTTCTGGCGCTATTAATAGCATCACACAGTTGTCATGCTGTCAACCACCAATTTTTTATTTAACTTGTCCTACACAGATAACGAACATCAGAGGCACTTAACTTCCATGTTGCACCTCTACTGCCACTATTGTCTCTTTGAAACGCTTGATGGTGTCTCTTACAGAGCCATGGCAGCATTTAACATCTTCAGCATCATGTAAGGCCACAATGCAGCTATGATCTCAGAGAGCTCCTTCAGTCGAGCCATCGTATTTAACACTGTGACATTTCTCAAAGTTCATGTCACCACATATACTGGTGGAAGACCTCACCAACAAAGGTAATTTTTGGGAAAAATGTCACCTCAAACCAGTTTAAACAATTTTTTGGCATCAATAATCATGGGATGAGTCTTCAAACATGCATTCAGGCTATGCAAGAACCAGAAACATAAACTCTGCAACACCCTTCAACTGCTACAAACAAATTATGTTTTCAGCAGTTTTTGTTTATTACCCATATTTTTACCTCAAAATACTTGTGGGGATGATTTTATTTGTTCTCATTTCCTGCAAAAGTATTTTTCAGTACATTTTCACCAAAAAATTGCAGAGAAGTACAAGTGCCCATTCCACACATATCCCAACATTTTGTGTTAATCCCCAATGCCCTGCCATCATATTCATACCATTATTTGTGGGAAAAGTGCCTTGGATCGCTTATTTGATGACCTTTTTAGCATCACCAAAAGGCAGTCTGAGAAGACGGGTGAGTTCGCTCATGAATATCCGGCATTTAAGTAAGCTTTGCGCTGATTGGATAGTTCAGCTACATTCGTGAATATTCAATATGTAAACAGCCCCAATGCCCTACTAGCCCACAGCCTAGCTAGCTACAACCATAGACGGTGAAAGACAACAGATTTTACAGGTAGCATAGTAAGACTTCAGCAAAGCAATGGCCACACAAAGTTCACAAATATTGCCTTATATATATGACCCTGAATCTGAAGAGGAGGCTGATGCAATGCAGTTAATGAACTCTGGACCACTCCCAAAGTAGGGGAGAGTATTGAGAGGAACCTCGGACAGGAGATCGGGGCGAATGGGATGTTGTACGGACTTGGTCTGTAATTGTGGGAACATTGGGAGCCCCAGGTGGCGAGACTCAGGGTGGGGCTCGCGTCTCTCGTCGGAGTCCTTGTAGGCTCCTAAGCCCCCAGAAGTGTTAATGAATCAGCGACAGATGGGCTCTACTTACGTCATCAATATTATTGCGAATATAGCTCGCACTAGAGTTTGATGTCCAGCGGCTGAGGATTTTAATTAGGTGGTCCGGATCTCCTTGCTTGGATGCGGTAATGGCGGTGCTGATGCGAAAGGCATGCCTGGAGAGTTATTTAGGCGGAATATTGGATCTAATTAGAACATGACGGAAATGGTAGAGGAACCTGTGGCAAGTGGCGACGGCCCCGTGTCGGTCGTAAATAATGGGTCTTGGGGAGAAGCGCGGTTATCGTATCTTGAGGTGACCTAATCTGATATTGGCTGGAACGGACTGAGGGCACAGAGTCTAGGCGAAATATGAATATGGGCTGAGAAATGCCGAATTGGTCCGTTATACTTCTCTTTATCTTGAACATAAGTAGAATGAGATGTCGTTTAGGCTGGCGTGGCAAGAAGAATTGTAATTAGTGGAGAGCGGAGTAAACTCGGAACATCTCGAGAAACCTAAGAAGGCCAATAGGAACATGGTTTCTAAAGTGGTGGTACCCTGAGCGCAGCGTCGGGACGCAGCGAGAGAGGAGGTCTGCAGTCAGAGGTAAATGTTTGCACAGAGCGGGAGGTTGTTGTTTACGTAAACCTTTCAGTCGTGTTTGCACTTAAGAATGGGAAATTGATGAGCATGGATATCTAGTGGCCGGTTTGATGACGAGGTTGGTGCCGCTGAGGTAGACTTGTATCGAGGCTGGTCGAACGTGGTGTACGGAGTGAATGTACGTTATAAAACTCATCATGGAAATGACATCGAGGGCTGGGAATGGCGGTAGCAAGGCTGAGTGGAATTTCTTGAATTGCTTCTGTCCTGCGAGGGATGTAGGAAAGCGGGCGTGAAGCAAACCTGTTTAGAATGGCCTCTAGGGATAAAGCGGCAGTTGCGTAGTCAGGGGTCGATGGTCACGGAAAACGGAGGAACCGGAGTGGGGTGAATGTCCGAGTGCGGTGCTAAGCGTCTGAATCTCTGCTGGGAGAAACGAGAAAGGGCGCTGGTGATGGCATTTTATGGTCAGGAATGTGTGCAGTTTCAAGCATGAACTGATGTTTTGCGGAAATTAGGGTTAGTTTCCTGAGGAACGGCATGAACGAGAGGGAGCAGGAACGGCCATTGTTTACGATATCTACTGTGGACGAGTTGTCGAGACGTACGGTTATACATTTGGCGGCCCGTTTGTGACCCCAAATGAGGGAGGAAACGATGATGGGGTACGGTGAGGCGAACAGCAAAGTAATAGCGCCCCTTTTAGAAAACGCAAAGGGACCCCCAAAAAACGTGGGTCCAGTGGGACGGCCTTTGGCATTTGTGCTATCGGCTTTAGCTAACCAGGCACCGCGACCGGCAAGGCGGATGAGTGGTAAGACGAAGGACGGTCAGTAAAGGGTTAACCACTGTTAGGCCAGCAGCTGATCGGATTGCGCGGAGCGACGTGCTTGAGCGCGGAGACGGCAGATGGACGGTGTGCAGGCGGGGCGGAATGGTGGATTGCGAGACTGAAAGTCGGCCGAGAGCGTAACCTTGCCACTGCGAGTGACTGTGAGGTGGTTACTCATAGTTTCCGTAGATGTTTGCTGGTGAGGCAAAATGCACCAATAGTTTAGCGCTAACAAAATGCTAGAGAGCTGCGCCACTGCGAGTGCCCCTGAGGTGCATACGCTTTGTGTCCATGGATGTTTGCCGGTGAGGCAAAGCGCACCGATAACCGAAGCGCTAGTGGGCTGCAACACTGCGGGTGGCCGTGGGGTGGATATGCGCAGTGTCCGACAATGTTTGCCGATGAGGCGAAGTGCGTCAATAACCGAAGCGCCAGTGAGCTGCGCCACTGCGAGTCACCGTGAGGTGGATACGCGTGCGGTAACCGTGAATGTTTGCCGGCGAGGCAAAGAGCATTAGCATTTGTAATGATTTGATGACTTTGGAATAAACATTGCAATCATTCGACAGCATCGTAATTGTATAACATTTAATTTGCGGAGAACATACGTGCGTATATAGCAAGAGTTGCTCAGACTAATTGGTAGAACCGACGAAAGTCTAATTTATTTTTGAAAGCCTTGTTATATATTGCACTACGAAATTATGGTGTTTTCTTCTGCACATCGATGACAACAAAAAAAATCACTATGTCTTTATAATTTCTGTGCTCATGAGTTTGTGAAACAACATGGATTTGCATAGATTAGTTTGCGAGGCTCAAAGAACAATAAGCCATGAGAATCCGTTCTACAGTCTGAATGAAGTGACAGCTAAATGGCATTGTTAGGTACGATGCACGGCTGAGTAATGGCAAAATAATCGCTGCGAAGTCAGCAAAAGTTTTGGATTTTTGCAGATTGTCGTCCTTGCGGAGTCACCTCAACTGCATTGACATAGCCAACAGGCAATCACTTACCATACCGCCGAAGCTTAAAGCGAGATCGAGAACGAGTGAAAGGTAAACGTCCAGTTCTTGCCTCCGATGAGGAAAGGACTAGCGGATTGTGTCTGTAGCTAGTGAAACAACGCAGATTTGCGTGTAAGTTTGCGAGTCTCGTAGAGCAGTGGGCCATCATAGTCCGTTCTACAGTCTGAATGAAGTGACAGCTAAATGGCGTTGTTAGGTACGATGCACAGCTGAGTGATGGCGAAAATAATTGCTGCGAGGTCGGCGAAAGGTTCGGATTTTTTGCAAATTGTCATCCTTGTGGAGTCAAGTCAATTACAACCCCAATTCCGAAATAGTTGGGACAAAGTGTAAATTGTGAATAAATCAAAACGCAATGACTTTCAAATCACACCAGCCAGTATTTTATTCACAATAGAACAGCGATAATATATCAAATGTTGAAACTGAGAAATTTTACAATTTTATCCACAAAATGAGCTCATTTCAAATTTGATGGCTGCTACAGGTCTCAAAAAGTTGGAACAGGGGCCTGTTTACCACGGTGTAGGATCCCCTCTTCTTTTTAACACAGAGTGGAGGTGTCTGGGCATTGAGGAGACAAGTTTCTTGAGTTTAACCAGTGGAATTTGATTCCACTCCTGTTTAATACAGGCTTCCAGCTGCTGGAGAGTTTTGGGTCTCCTTTGACGGACTTTTCGTTTAATTATGCACCAAATGTCCTCAATCGGTGAAAGATCAGGACTGCAGGCAGGCCAGTTCAAGCACACGGACTCGTCTACTTCAAAGCCATGCTGTTGTAATAGCTGCAGTATGTGGTTTTGCATTGTCCTGCTGAAATACACAAGACCTTCCCTGGAATAGATGTCGTCTGGAGGGGAGCATATGTTGCTTTAAAACCTTTATATACCTTTCAGCATTCATGATGCTTTTTAAAACATGCAAGTGTCCCACACCATATGCACTAATGCATCCCCATACCATCAGATATGCTGGCTTTTGAACTAAACGCTGATAACAGGAGGGGAGGTCTTTCTCCTCTTTAGCCCGGAGGACACGACGCCCATGATTTCCAACAAGAATGTCAAATTTGGACTCGTCTGACCACAAGACACCTTGCCACTTTGCTACAGTCCATTTTAAATGAGACTTAGCCCACAGAACATGGCGGGGCTTCTGGATCATGCTCAACAATGGCTTTCTTTTTGCATGATAGAGTTTTAGGTGGCATCTGTGGATGGCATGGCAGACTGTGTTTACAGACAGTGGTTTCTTGAAGTATTCCTGGGCCCATTTAGTAATGTCAATGACAGAATCATGCCGGTGAGTGATGCAGTGGTGTCTGAGGGCCCGAAGATCACAGGCATCCAGTAAAGGTCTTCAGCCTTGTCCCTTACGCACAGACATTCTTCCAGTTTCTCTGAATCTTTTGATGATGTTATGCACTGTCGATGATGAGACCTTGAAATCCTTTGCAATTTGATGTTGAGGAGCATTGCTTTTAAAGTATTCTACAATTTTTTTACGCAAGCCTTCACAGGTTGGAGAGCCTCTGGCCATCTTTACTTCTAAGAGACTTAGCCTCTCTAAGACATCTCTTTTATAGCCAATCATGTTACACACCTGATGCCAGTTAACTTAATTACTTGCTAAATGTTCTTTCAGCTGATTCTCTTATATATTATTTGCTTTTTCAGCCCTTTTTTGCCTGTGTCCCAACTTTTTTGAGACCTGTTGCAGCCAGAAAATTTGAAATAAGCTCATTTTGTGGATAAAAATATAAAATGTCTCAGTTTCAAAATTTGAAATGTTATCTATGTTCTATTGTAAATAACATACTGGCTCGTGATCTGAAAGTTATTGCATTTTGATTTTATTCACAATTTACACTTCATCCCAACTATTTCGGAATTGGGGTTGTACATCAACACGGCCGACAGGTGATCGTTTACTATACTGTCGAAGCTTAAAGCGAAATCGAGAACGAGTGTAAGATAAACGTCCAGTTCTTGCCTGCGATGAGGAAAGGATTGACAGATTGTTTTCTGGTAGAGTGAGAGGGCGAATGCGAATTTTGCTGTAGTGAGCTCTCTGGAACGAGTGGGGGTCGGATGTTTGAGGTGGGCGGGGTCGGTTTGGATTTTTTTTTTTTTTTTTTGCTAAGATGTGAATGCGGGGCGCCCGGTGGCTCATCAGTCTAAGCGCGCATACCATAAAGGCTGTGTCCTTCCCACAGCGACCTGGGTTCGATTCCAGCTCAGGTCATTTGCTGCATGTCTTCCCCCATTCTTCTCCCCAACTTTCCTGTCTCTCTACACTGTACAACTGTCAAATAAAAAAAAAGGAAAAAATTCCCCCCCAAAAAAAAAAAAAAAAAAAAAAGATGTGAATGCGGAAATAGGTGGTTGGATGAGCTGGGCCAAATTGACATACGTACCCGATAAAATCTGTTGTCTAGGTTTGGGGGATAATGGCGAAGGGTTTGGAATAGGCTATCAGGGGCGTATGGGAGGAAGGGAGGTGGCTAGTGTGTACTGGAACTGAGGTGAGGAAAGGTGCGTGGGGCCGAGTGGAGTAGTTGGCAGGAGGGGCAGACCTGTAGGAGGAAGCACAGAATTAGTAACATTGGGAGACGGGGAAGGGATGGGGGAAGGGGGGGGGAACGGGACACATGTGCACGGGGCAAAAGTGCAGCCAGCGAACACAGGGACGAAAAAAGGGGGCGAAAAGAGACCGAAGGGGTCGTGAATGGCGGGAGCAGGTACAGGGGGAACTAGCTGGTTTGCGGAAGGAATGGCTTCCGCTGAATTTGGAGCGGAGAGGACGTCGCCGAGCGTGCTGACATTGACACTGGGGGTGCTGATGGCGGAGCCCGGAAGAGCTGTGTGGTCTGCTGCAGGCGGACAGGGAATCAGTTGCATTGCAGAGGGAGTCGATGTATAATTTTTAGCACTCTGGCCTTGTTGTTGGAGAGTTGGAAGGGGATTTTCTTCTGCTTGAGTGCTTGATGGAGTCTGGCGACGGTCCAATGTGGAGCCTCGGGTGAGCCTGAAGTGCGAGCCGTGGTAAACCTTGCTGGGGAGCCATGTGCTCTCGCTTCTGGGCGCCGCATTTCACGAGGAACGTTACTGTTATGAGACGGTGCTGGAGAGTATTTGTTTATTTCCTTTGACTCGAAGCTCGAACGGGAGAATGGCCTCGGTGGTCACCGCAGGGGGAGCATCAGCGTCTTGGAATAATTCTGCGCCCGAGGGACTCGGTAGGATTTCAGATTCCATGCTTCGGGTAAGCAAAGTCTTGCTGAGCATTTGGGCGGTCTGGTTACGAATAAACCATGTAGAAATGAGAGCGTTAACATTGACGGTGCAGCTGCACCGGGAACCAGACGCCATCAGGGGCCCATGAAGGAAGAAAAAAAAAGCAGCTGTCCAGAATTGCCACAGGCCCCTGTTTTTGTGAATAGTATAGCTCGGGGTGGGTCGGTAAGGGTAACGTTGAGTGGCTGGTATGGGAGGAGGAAATGATAACTTGTCCAATTACCTTGATACCTGTCAGTCATGATTAGTCGCGATGACGTGACGTGCGTTGTTTCTCCTTTCACCAAGAAAAAAAAGCAAGTGAATGAAAGTTGATGAGAAAAGGTAGCATAATCATGTTTAGCAAGCCCAAACAAAAAAGCGGTGCGCAAAAGAGGAAGGAAAGAAAGGAGCAGGGTGAGGGTAAAGATAAAATGACGAAATTAGACAAGTTTTTTACTCTAACTAAGGCAACCCAGGCACAAACATGGAGAGAGACACGAGAAATGCCGCCAATTACTGGAGACAGGTACTTGAGCGTATTATCAATGTTACAAGTACTCTGGCCACTTGTAACTTGTCTTTTAGAGGACATAGGGAGATCATTAGATAGTCTAACGGCGGGAACTTTCTCAGTATAATACAGCTCTTAGCACGTTATGATCCGGTTCTGAAAGTATTCTTGAGCGACCACAAGGTTCTATTATATACTTGAGTCCTGCTATTCAAAACAAAATCATCTACATTTTTGCAAAACGGGTGCGGTGCGACATTCAGGAGGAAATAAACAGTGCTCCGTTTTTCTCTGTTATTATGGACACCACTCAAGATATTTCCAAAAGGTAGGTATGTGACTATTCAGAGGGATGAAAACAACAACGCCAAAGATATCCTGATAAACAAGGCTTTTCTAGGTTTTGAGGAAACAGTGGACACATCAGCCCGTGTGCTGCAGAAGAAAATTCTGGACAGCATACGAAGTAACGGATTTGACCTGAGCAAGTTTTGGGGGCAAGGATATGACGGTGCGGCTAACAGGAGTGGAGTATATTCAGGTGTGCAGGCCAGGGTCGTGGAGATGGAGCCGCTTGCCAAATATGTGCACTGTGCTGCACACAACCTGAATCTGACACTGAATGACTCTGGAAAAAATATAGCAGAGATGCGTCGATTTTATGACACTGCTGAAGGTCTTTATACTTTTTTTGGAAAGAAAGAAAGAAAGACTCAGTGGACAGGCTATACTCTCTACAGTATTGAGAACAGCAGAGAGAGAACTTTGGACTTGAGTAGTGTCGTAAATGACTTTGCTGAGCGCAAGGCCCATAAGATGAGCTTCTAATGAGTGAGTACAGCTTCTCTTTGTTATGAAGTGGAATTAGTGGGATTTAAATCTATGGAAATGTACTTGTAACTTCATATGTTGGAAAAATGTGCACCTACTGTCCGTATTCCTTGTCTGGGTTCATTCCTAGTTTTCGCCACCCTTAAAATAAATGTTCTCTTCAGAAAATGAAAAACTTTTTTAATTTGATTTGATCTATTTCATATAATCCTATAGTTCACCTGTCCCCTTTGATCTGGGATAATTGAACAAAAACAAATTTGTGAAAAATGTGGTCTTGAGATGCATTTAATGAAGAAAAACAGTATAGACGGATTAAGATGGCTGTGTAAGAGCAAATCTTGTAATAAGAAGGAAGTTTCTGTCAGAAAAAATAGGTTTTTTTTTTTAAGATCTTCATTTTTCTTGATACTTTATTTTACCTATTATTTTTTGGTGCCGTGATGAGCCTTTTGCACATATTCAAACAGATTTAAAGGTTGCAAAAGACTATAACGGATTGGAACCACTTTTTTCATGATACTGTTCATGTTCAACATACAAATCACTAAATTAAAATTGGAGGGCCCGCAAAAATAGTGGAGATTGACGAGACAATGGTTGTCAAAAGAAAACATAACGTTGGTCGAGTAGTTCCGTCACAGTGGGTCTTCGGTGGAATCTGCAGGGAGACGAAAAAATTTTCTTTTGTTTAGTTCCTGATAGATCAGAAAAGACCCTGCTAGAAAAAAATACGTTTAAATATTGCTAATGGCACCGAATTCGTCTCTGATTGCTGGAAATCTTATTCTAACATCATAAAGTTAGGATTTATTCATAAACAAATTAACCACTCAAAAAACTTTGTAGATCCTCAAAAAAAGGAAGTACATACTCAGACCGTTAAAAACCGATGGAAATGCTTTAAACAATGGCTTAATAAAAAAGGAACTAACCGATTTTAAAATATTGAAGAATTTATGATTGAGTATTCCTTAAAAACTAATAGTAAAAATGTCTTGAGAGATATGATTGAACTTATCAGAGATTAGTATCCATTAAATAATTCTCTTATATAACTTTTAATCTTTATTTTAAGGGTGGCGCAAACTAGGATTTTACTCTTGTCTGTGATAACATGCAATGATTGTGTGATATAGGTGCCACATCCATTCAATAATGCTGTGTTTTTGTAGGGCATATAATGAGCTGTGTTTTACTTGATGGTTATGCTCATGGACATACTGTACTAGATATCTTTGTGTAGCTTGGTTAGTGTTGGCTATATTTGAATGTTTGATAGTTTGGAGACACCATCAGGTTGTGATAGTTTGCGCCCAGGTCAGGGCAGGCTGTTAGATAAGTGTTGATATGGAGCTTTGGCCGCTGTCCATGGTGCTGAAAGGCTGGTTTGCAGGATGAGAGTGTGGCCAGTACCTGCAACGTTAGCCTACATGGTGACAATAGCAGTTCTTTCGAGTGGCTGTGCGTGTGTGTGTGCGTGCATGCAGTGCGCACGAGCGTTCGCTTGTGTTTAGGGCGGGGAGGGGGGCACAAAAAAAAAATTTGCTCCGGGGCCCATCACCATGATGTTACGCTACTGCGAGCAGGGATTGTGGGAATGAAGGCAGTATATATAGGCGTGCGGACGAATAAGAAGGCAGATTGGGAGTGGTCTTATTCATTAACCTCTGTTATCAGGAACACCTGGAAATGCCACCAACACGTCTAACAATGGACGTTTCTGAGTGGTAATTTTACTAGTCTATCTAACAAATCAGATGAAATGTCTCGCAGCCCTCTCGATTACAGAGCTGCCAACTCTCACGCATTCGGCGCGAGTGTCACGCCTCTTAGTGGCATTCACGTTCCTGTGCTGTAGTCAGCAATTATTCAATTAATGTGCATTTAAGAGATTCTCTTGCAGAACTGAAGTCGTTGTGCATGAAAGTCATGGAAATCGATTATGGCTCTGGAATTCTCACGCTTGTCTTTACTCAGGAATTGGAAGCAATGGAATTGCTTTAAAACATTTCAAACTGTTTCATTCCATTTAAATAATCGACACAATAATGAACTCATGCATTGCTTTAAATCCCCAAGTAAAAAAAGCGCAAGAGGTCCAGAGTCATAATCGCTTTCCGTGTTACTAGTGGCGAAATCCACCATGGGGGGGGGGCACAGAAGCTGTGGAAAGCCGCTTTCACACACGCAGAACGAATTTTTCGCATGGCAGATTGCATTCAAAGTCAATGCTAAGATGCGAATACACGCGAAACGTGTGTCTTTGCATTGACTTTGAATGTAATCTCTTGTGCGAAAAATTTGTTTCGCGTCCGGTGTGAAAGCAGCTTAATACGAACATTGTAATGCAGTGATTGTCACACTGGCATAAGCAGACAACAACAAATCATCGAACCAGATCGGTGGTTTTAGCAATGTATAGCACACATTGCCCATTTAATGTGCAGCTTTACAAAAAAGTTGCAAGACATCAATGAGTTTACAACACGCACATTAGAGATTAAATCCGGATAGTTGCCTTTTGAATATTTGTGTGGGTGGTTACACTCCAGAGTGGGCGAGAACCGGTGAGAATATGAACATTCAATTTGCGGTGTTACGAAACATCGCAACACGTTTCTTATTGGCGTAAATTCTCCACCTATTTCCTTTTATTCGCAAAAACCAATACTTCAAGTGGTGTTGGAGTTCAAGAACCACGACATGTCACAAACTGATTATGGACCTACCATATTCAAATAATAACAGATAAGTAAATTTTCTCGCGGAATGGGCACTTTAAATATCAGTTGCGTCAACATTAAGCACATCCAGTAAAGAATTTTGCATCAGATCCAGTTTCAGATACTCGTCATATTGCTCCAGATAAAACTACAAACTAATTTGCCAGCTTATTTGTAGATATGAATAATCACAGGTATGGTGACATGGGTAATTTTTCAGGAATACCAAAGGGGGTCGAGCTTTAGATGAAGTGTTGCTCATAAAGGCTTTATACAGCATTTATAATGCCTCCATAAATGAGACATAATGTCTTCATAAATCATACATAGGTAAATGTCATGCTTTGTAAAGGGTGAAATAACACATCCTTATTCAGCATGTGATGCCAGATGTCATATAACTGACAATGTCACTTAGCTCGTGGCTAAATCGTATAAAGGGTGACATTGTCAGCTAAGTGACATTGTCATTGTCACATCTGGCATCACATACTGAATAAGGATGTGTTATTTCACCCTTTACAAAGCATGAAATTTGCTTACTTATGATTTATGCAGACATTATGTCTCATTTATGAAGGGATTATACATGCTGTATAAAGCCTTTATGAGCAACACTTCATCTAAAGTGTGACCCAAAAGGGCATGCTTTTTATACAATTTATAGCGATGAAATAGAAGTAAATAATTGTGGCAAAGCTATTTTTTTTGAAAACCAGTCGGGCCCAGTGAGTCCCAGAATGCCATCATTTCAAAGGATCTCCCACCAGGCGACTGGAAATTAGCAGCAATGTGTTTTGAATATCACTCAGATTTGATGCATCCTCTGTCTCCCTCTCAATCATAGAGTGTTTAAAGAGATATTTCAACATTTTGGCAAATTGGCCAATTGCCATAATCCCTATAGTTATATGAGTAGGTACATTACCTTTAGTTATCCGTGCCCGTTGTTTTGAGATTGGGGGGGCGGGGAACGCGAGCTGCTCAGCGAACATAATGAAAGTGAACGGTACAGGTCCCTCCCTCCTTCAAAACTCCCTTCAAAACTAATCAAATACGCAATCCAGCAACTCCCAAACGCTCTCGTGGACAACTTGTGACCTGCACATTCACCACGCTATGAAATAGTAATGTGTAATTATGAAACATTACGACACATGAAGCAAATACTCGGAACTACTTTCTTGAGTAACCCGCTGGGCGGATTAACACAGTGCGCTGTGCGCACCACAAACGGAGCGAGTAGCTGCATTAAACATATGCTTTTGAAATCACACCGCCCAGCCGGGATATCTGGAATGTAGTTCCGGTTATGCATTTGCCTCGAAAATAACTCTGTCTCGTAATTATACATTATTATTTTATAGCATGGTGAATGTGCAGGTCACAACTTGTCCACGAGAGCGTTTTGGAGCTGTTGGATTGCGTATTTGATGAGTTTTGAAGGAGCGAGGGACCCGTACCGTTCACTTTCGTTATGTTCGCTGAGCGTCTCGCGTCTTTCCCCCTCCAAATCTCAAAACAACTGGCACAGATAACTAAAGGCAAGGGAGCTTGTCAATATACTGAATACATTCAAATTTGAACAGGCGTTCAAAAATGAACGAGTCTCCATTCATGTTCAGCTAAAAAAGGAACGGCAGTGCGTTCAAAAATTAACGAGCATGCGTTCGTTTTGCGTTCAGAAATGTACGAGTATGCGTTCATTTTGCGTTCAGAAATGGAGCATGCGTTCATTTTGCGTTCAAAAATGAACGAGCATGGGTCCATTTTTCACCGGACGGCATCCAAAAACGAATGCAGCTACCCTCTCTCACATTACAAAATGAATCTGTTCTCCACTTTGCAAAATTTACACCAACATGTGTAAATATTTCCTTCTCACGAGATTAAAATTCCCTGTCTCCCATCCTGCAGAATTTAGAAGTATATTGTAAGGTATATGCCTACTAAACGACAGTTTTCACGTCGACTAAAAAATCCTAACAAATCTCCAGTCTCGAGATTATATCTTTACCGATCGTCAATCTTCCGCTTTACGCTTACACTTTTCATCTAGTTCGATAAGATGCTTTAACACATTCCACACTCAAGACCGGAGATAAATTGTGATTCACTGGTACCGAGGTACATTCAGTCAGCCAAAACATTCTGTTGCTTTGTGAATACTTCACTGGAATGAACATCGCATCCGTGTGGTGTCAGAATGCCACTTTTTCCTTCTTATATAAAAAAGCATTTTAGAATTCCAAATCATGATGTGAACCGCTAGGTAATTTGTATTCGAAAGATTGTAGTCTTTTTTCATTTGCAAGATCCAGTGCTGATTAAAATTATAGTTTACGCATTGTATCACATCATCTGCGCGACAGCCCAAGTTTAATTCTACTATTCTGTGAGTATAAGAACTAGGATAACTTAGTCCCACGCTCATATCAAATTGCGAAATTATCCGCGATATTAATCCTTTCTTTTTTAAACCTGTGAACATGTAAGCCAGAAAAATGCCACATTTTATAGCCCACTACGTACACGATGAGTTCTGCAATGATATTCAGATTTTGTTCCATTGATTGTTGCAGATTTTGTAGGCTACCATTTGTCATATTATATATTGTTCTAATTTATTGTACAGTATTTTTTTCAGATTGAAGTCACAACACATGAAACCGCTGCTCTGTGGGACTGCCAACGACAAGTCCAGATATAGACAAGCAGATAAGCAAATAAAAACCTCTGCATGTGCACAGTATTATAAAATCAGCATGTCTAAATGTTAATAAATATTTATCCCCCCCCCTTCCCCCTTTATGAATATAACTCTTATTATAAGGGTGTTATCAGTTCAATTAATGAATAAGCTTGATGACAAGATAAACAACTAAGTAGTCCTGTGATGCCATGGGGATTGCCAAAATATGTTTTTGTTCAGAGAAAAGGTGTAGGTCGCATATAATCCCATTCCTGAAGCGTCACCTGAATTGGTAAATTATCTTTATTAGGCAGATTATATCCAGTATATGAAAAAAAAAAAACTAACAATGACAATGAGAACTATTTCACTTTAAGGAACTGGGAATTTAAAATAGGCCTGTAGAAGCGTTTATATAAACCATCATCCATATTCAGTCGTCGTTCATAAAAGAATATCCGCACCCATAATCTAAAAGCTCACTTCACACACATTAGCACCAAATCACAGAAATCAGCATATACAAAAGATAAGATAGTTTTGTAATGGCCGGTAGAATTAGGAGGCCAAGTGCAACGACTAGAGAGAAAGTGAGCAGCACGGACACAGTACAAACACAGAGAATAATACAGACCAAATGAAAAGCAGCAAATGTTAGATGAGCGAGTTTACAATCATATATAAAATTTCCATGATTGATGTTCGGCGTAGATAATATTTTGACATTTAATTAACCAGAAAAAAATAATATAGTGAAATATTTGTCACCACTCTTAAAATTAATCCAGTAGTGAGCCACTAACAAACCTCGTAATTGAGTAATACTCTGTGCATTGGTAAAGTAATACTAATCCTCTCTGATCCCTTTGATAATGCGAATCTAATCTGTCAATCAGCTACAATTGAAAGGAATGGCTTGAGACTCCAAATGCAGTTCAGCAATGGCAGGGCGTTTTTTAGGTGAGCTCATGGTCATACAGAACAGAAATCAAAGCCAGGCAACAGGAATGGTTTAGGCAAGGCAGAATCGTAAATCAAGGGACAAGCAGAAAGATCTATAAACCAGGATGTCAGTCCGCACAAAGACAGTAACACAGGGAAATACTAAAGGGATTGGATGGGGAAGGAAAAGGGGAGTTGGAGAGGATAAGGATAGCACAAAGGAAATCTCAAACAAAGTTGGTACAATGGGAATAAAGGGTAAACGTGGTACTCACAATCACTATCTCAATCACACAACGCAAACAACAACGTAAACAAGACTCACGGGAGAAATCACGAAATACAAACTTGCAGAAATCGAGAGAAAAGATGCAGAAATGAGACTTGACCAAAGCGAGCTTAGGCGGAAGAAACGAGTCGACAAGAAGCAGCAGGAAAGTGGGTCTTTTATACACAAACAAATTAAGTGGAGGCCCAGCTAAACTCAGAACAGGTGAGAGGAGAGGCGGATCTAGAAAAGCAAGGACGGTGATAGGAGAGACAGAGAGGAAGTAGGTGGGATCCTAACTTTGAACTAACTAATCACCCGTGCCTAACTGAACTGCTCTAAGTGTGGATAGTCCAATCAGAACAGCAAGAGAGAAGGAAGAGGAATTACCAAACCGAAATGGAAAAAGAAAAGAGTGAGAATCTTTTAAAGACACCACACAAAGAAACAAGAGGAAAGTAAGACATGATACTGCAAGCATTCATTCTCTAAACATGAAACATGTAACTCAGAATAAATATATAAATACAATAAATACACTAGAATGGACTAAAACCAACTAAAACCAAGCATACAAACATCACTTCTTAACAAAAATTTGACATTGTTTGCTCATAGGGATCAAGCAACCATCAGTCGCGCTTCCTGCAGTGCAGATGAAAACAGCTCAAATGACGGAAAACGGGGAGATGGCGTTTACCGCATAAACTGTCACATACATTGACAAAATCTGCAATAAAAAACTCAGAACAGATGACTAAAAACAGAAGTTATTGGATTGCGATCATTTTATAATGAACGGAGTTAAGTTTTATATGAATGGCGTTCAGTTTTAGATGAACGCATCAGGCCTTGGGCAGGCATCGAAGAATGAACGCATCGGGAAATGAACGCATCAGAAAATGAATGCATCAGAAAATGAATGGAAGGGTGTTCATTATCGAACGCAGTGACCAGGTTTGCAGCCTCGAACGCATCCAATAATGAACTGGCGTCCGTTCAAAAATGAACAGGCGTGCGTTCAAAAATGAACGCGTTCACTGTTCAGTATATTGACAAGCTCCCTAATGTACCTACTCATATAACTATAGGGATTATGGCAATAGGCCAATTTGCCAAAATGTTGAAATATCCCTTTAACTGTCCTACAGTGGGATGAGTCAAAGCGGAGGAGGTCATCCCACTTACTCATGCAAGAACTCGTAAAATTAGCAACAGGATTTTAAGATTTTGTGGGCCAGAGTTCAATAATCTTCCCAATGCAATGTCTTGTACATCCTTTACTACCCAAATTCATAAACAGAAAAGGCAGGAAATCCTACCAGACAGAAAAAAATATGGGTGAGCAACACACCTCAATGTAGCATTTCTACAAATCTTATTCTCATTGCTCATGCTGGGAAAAGATGCTTGAAGAAGTTTCTTTTATCAACAGCTCTTTTCTCCAAATTTTGAGAACAAAAGCATTTCTTCAGTCGCAACAAGCAGCTTGACTGTCAATGTGCACAGGAGCTATGCCGTATCAAGAAAGCAAGAATCTACCCTTTTATTATGATGTGCATACTGCCAGGCTCACTTTAGATGGAATAATAGAAGAATCCAAAACTTGTCATTGAGTCAACATGGCTACAAGCTTCCGATAACAAGCTTCTATCAAATAAAACTTTAAAACAATCTGTATTTCATGGAGCACAAACTTCATCAGGACATGGCAGGTTGTCTATTTCTCCTTTGAATAGGCTTATGCAAAAGTGACTGGGCATGCACATAACCAGAGAAAAGTTATCTCTGCCACACTTATGGCACAGATGTCTGCTTTAATGCCAGGACAGGAATGTTGAGAATGCCCCTTTTATCTCAGTCTCATCTAAGCATTTGATGTTTGATGCTTAGGACATCTTCCCTTCATATACTAACATAAAAGTGCAAACTGAAGAATTAAGAAGCAACACCTCTGTCCTTGTAATGAGGCCCATGGACTAGATAAACCAAAGATACACAATCATTATTCAAAGCCCATGGACAGTGGATAAAAGCTTATGCCACTTCAATCGAACAACAAATTGTTTTTGCTTGAGGTAGAGGGAAAGAGTGTGTTAATGTCTTCAATTTAGTAGTATTGCATTTACACACACACATACCCATTCCCTCTATTTCTCATAGACAAACATACACGCACAATAACACACAGAGACTCACGCATAAGTTTTTTTTATTTTTGCGGTATCTTTTTTACATTTCCTGAAAAAAGCAGGTTTTCAGCAATACTTCACTATTTACGTCATGTCCTCATATATACTCAGGTGGCTGAGCTTCATAATGCAGGAACACCAAAACACAAACCCACTAAAATATAAACACACAAATACTCACCTTCCCTGGGCGATGTTTGCAGCTGCTTGCATGGCAGCAGCAGCCGCTGCTTGGGCCTTTCGGGTACTGTTGGTTCGGGCCAAACTGGGGCTACCTGACTCGGGCGTGCTTGGAGAGCTTGGCGCCATAGGGCAAGAGTATGGCCGGCTGTGGCTACCGACCACACCAGGACCCTGCCCCTGCCCCTGCACAGGACTTTTTGCACTGGTTCCCAGGCTGTTGGATATGCCAGGGCCTGGCCCACTGTAACTGGAACATGTGGCTCCATCATACCCGGTGGGTTGAGAGAAAGTACCTGATGACACAGTGAAACACAGCACTTGAAAGGTCAGAGGTCATGACCAGCACATGAGATCTATGCCCATTGTGCATTGTGGAACATCTTGCTTTTCATTTCGCCGCCCATGTTGACAGGTTACAGCAGCCACTCAGCCCGCATGAGCAGTGTGACTGCAGCGGCACTTCGCTTGGAGATTAGATTTCTTGGCCATTTTCTTTGTAACATGCACAATTCTTTGCAAAACTAGATGGTGAAAATCGACTGTGATAGCCACATTGACATCATACAAGCAATATAATACGCACCTTTCACTACAGTTGAATGACTGTTACTATAGAATATGTCAGAGACACAAAAAAAAAAAAAATCAATCAACACTTCCTGTATATTTTCTGAGGACAGAATCCCAATCATTTGGGAACCAGACCATGTTTCGGAAAATCCTGTGACTTGCACGGCTCCAAAGTGGAGTCAACTTTCCTGAAGGGAAAATGACTGCCGTGACCTCCGTGTGGGCTATGACTGGCAAACTCTTCACATTAGGCTACTTCTCTCTTATTTTTTGCAAAGAGTTGGCTGCAGCCGCACCACTTTCATTTTGCGCAGTCTCTTATGAAAACACTTCATGATTGTGTTCCAAATGCCACAAAAACTAAAAAAATTTAAAGACGTAAACATCATTTAATTTTATTCAATTTAAAATAAGCAATGATGTTTAATTTGCTAGGCAAACCAATATGAGAATGAGTGGTCATTCTTGAAGGCAGCCCGGTAGAAGGTAGCACATTGCATTCAGTCCAACGGAGTTCCTGAATTTCAACGGAATTGTGAAGCCTTCTTATACATAAGATTCCAAATAAAAAAATTAGTATAAACGCGCTCAAACACGTTACAGTTAATTTGTTGAAGTTGATCATTTCCAAGCATGTAATGCCTCAAAAAATGAATTGAACTGTCTTCACCATTTTCATTTTCACAAGGGCTTTTCACAGGGCAACGATACAGAGTACAATTAACCCTTCTGCGCAGATGTAGATGCCAGCGGACATGGGGCTGCTCTATTTTTGCAGGCAGTAGTTATTTTATTGATAGCACATTTGGATCAGTAATTGAATATTCACTACTAGCAAGCCGAGCTGGAACATGGTTTAGAACACTGGCGAGTCCCATCCCTGTTTCCCAAGAACTGTATGAATTAAACTCCTCAGCCAAGCCTGATTTGCAAACTGCCTTATATACAAACTTGCCCATAGTATCTATCTAGCAGTTAATGAAATTGATCTCTTGTGACAGAAAAAAAAAAAAAAAAAAAAAAAAAAATCGATGACCTTCGTTGCATCCAGCTCAGAAATAATAGGCCAAAGGTATCTCAACTGAGTCGTGAAAAAAATCACTTTTCTGAAGCAAAAATTCAATATGGGATTGATGGTATCATTCTTCAATCAATTAAAGTAATCAGATATTAGAAAGGGGTGATTCCCTACAATTGAATTACGCTTAAATTCACACTCTGACAAATTCAGTTGTCCCTCACAACCTCATACTATTCCTCACTAATATCCAATCTCGCTAATGCTTCCTCAGGCTTATCTGCATAAAACACAGTTATAGTTCACACCCACCTGAACTACAAACCCGGTAATTCAATATTGATTGACACGTTTTTGTCCAATTTCAGACAGTATAAACTTTCCACAGTAATTGGAAGGCTTTGACTGGATTCAAGCAGAATCAGTCATTCAATTTCTTATACACCCAGACCAAACAGGATTCATAAAAGGCAGACATTCATCAAACAATATACACAGATTATTCAAAATTATTCACACGGCTCATAAACACAAAATTAAAATCATTATCCTTTCACTTAATGCAGAAAAGACCTTTGAAAAAGTAAACTGGACATTTCTCTTCAAGACTTTGGAAAAATTTGGCTTTGGAGAGTCATTCATCCAGTGGATGAAAACACGACACAGCACTCCTCGGGCAGCTTTTCATAACTAACGGACTAACAACGCAAAGTTTGCCACTTGACAGGGGTACCAGACAAGGATGTCAAATCTCAATGCTACTCTTTGCCCTCTTCATTGAACCATTAGCAGCAGCAATCAAAATAATAGAATCACAGGTATCACAACCAAGCAAATAACGCATAAGATGAGCCTATGCAGATGATGTATTACTATTCTTGCAAAATCCAACTCAATCTTTAAATGAAATTATAAAAACTATTAAAACATTTACAGATGTATTTGAATATTCAATCAACTGGAATAAATTAACCATTCTACCTCTTTATGGGAATAGTGGGAATGCTGCATCTCAACTTTCGCACTTTCCATTCACTACTAATAATATCACATATTTAGGCATAAATATTTCCCCCAAGCTGTCAGAGTTGTTCCATCTTAATTTCATCCCACCATTCAAACCAATAGGGGATGACTTGGATCACTTGGATGGATGTCAATGCCACTATCCATCATAGGCAGAATTTCCACAATTAAAATGATGATACTACCCAGGGCTCAACAGTGCAAGTGTTTCACTCACATTTGCGACTGCAAATAGGTGTGTGCGAATTGTAATATGTAATTTTTATTTAACCCTTTTTTAACCAGGGAAGTCCCGTTGAGATTGAAATCTCTTTTTCAAGGGAGCCCTGGGGGTATTTAGTAGCATTTGTGCGAATAACAAAAATGACCAGTGCGGGCATAGCTCAACGTGGGCGCTTGCATGCCCGAAAGCCTAAGAACAGTCGTCACTGCACTGACTGAACCAATGCTGCGCATCAAATACATCACATGATCCACTCATCAAACCAGTAAGTAGATGCCGCATTAGTAGCTTTGGCCTGTTGCTCAGATACGCCCGAGCCTACGCCACTTCAGGGAGGGCAGAGCCCGTATGTAAACAAATGCAAGTAAATGGGGGCAATGTGGATTTTCTTAATCTACAACGTTACACTTCTCAACTGATTTCAAGGAGCCGTATGTATATGATTTATGATCTACATGGAGTACGAAGAAAACAGTTTTATCTTAAGTAAATTTGAATCTCAGTAAGTTAAGCTATGATTGCCGTTGGATGCTCAATAGAGGATTAAAGTATATGGATTATGGTATGGTATGGTAAAGTTAGACTCGCTAAATGAACTGAATTTGTTACGTGGTGGAAAATAATTCACTGTCGTGAGGAATTGTAAAAACTCGTTTAAGCATGGATTTAGCTGCTTTCTTCTGAAGGCGGGAGAGCGTGAAAAAAGAAAATAATGTTAATATTAGCCCGAGACCAATATCCGCAAATGGCCATTTTAATGCTTTTAAGAGCCTTGGTTTTCGCTGTAATTATTTATCAACATTTAATACTTTCTGGACCCCGTTAAAGGTCTCAGCTTTCATTGCTAGCTAACGTTACCGTTATTGATGACATTAGCTTAGCTAATAACTGGGAAAGAATGAAAAAATTCCTAATGCAACCTCCACTTTTTCTCCTTTTCATTTGGCAGAGCGATTTGAAAAGGAGGCGCCAATGTATTGTTTTTTTCTGGGGGGGGGTTATTACTGAGAAGGGGGTTTAGGATTTAATATTAATGTTCAACATCGCGAATGCAAATGCTGCGCGGGCCCTTGCAACCTGGTGTGTCATCAGAATCATGACTGCTGCCGTTATATGTCATTACCACATCAAGCAGCACTAGAAATTAAACTCTAAATGTAAAATGTGGTAATTGTGAAGGATCAATATTATATTTGATATGGGAATGTGAAAAAATTAAAGAGTTATGGTTTGGCATAACCAAACAGGTCCTGGATGTCAAAAAAATAGATATACCTTTAAGCCCACAAACATGTATTCTAGGAGACTTGTATAACTACAAAAACTTTCATCTAATGATAGAAATGTTTTTCTTTCAATGTGCATGGTAACAAAAACTATTATTGCAAATAACTGGATTGATGTAAACATACCAACTCTCAAAATTTGGATTAATGAAGCAATTGATATGATAAATATGGAAAAAATTGCTTTAAACTTGCAAGGGAAACAAAAGGATTTTGCTGAAATCTGGGGTCCATTGGAGGAATATATCATGACTTTATAATACTCGATGTAAATTATAGCGTGGCATACTCTGCTTTCCGCGACCAATTGTTTCATCAGTAAGTAATTTGATTTTTAAATTTACTGGCTAAGGGATTAATTAACATTATGACTATTGCTGCTACTGTCACCACTCATTATTTATGTGCTTATTTGTATTACTTATTTACTCATCTATTTATTTTGTTATTTTTCTTTTTCCTTTTCATTCTTGTCTCAATTTTTTTTTCCTTCTCAAATATGATTACTTACAGTGTAAAATCTTGATGTAATCTTAAGAGCGGGGGAGGGTGGGATTATATGGAGGTTGGGGGGGGTGAATGGTTTTACCTGAGTGAACTCAAGACAAGTTTTGTCTTGTCAGGGCCTCCTCACCATGTCTATGTATGTTAGTGTGTATATTTTCTTTTGTATAACGTTATTGTTTTGTTGTACCCTTCCTCAGTGGAGGTGCTTCATTATGTGTCATAATTATTTACAGCAATGAAATAAAGCTGACCTCCAAAAGGGGGGGGGGGGGGGGGGGGGTGGTTGAGGGGGAAAAGAAAAAAATCTAAATTCTCGACTGGATGTGTGCTTGATGTTTTTACGTACCGGAAAATCACTGTTCAGACAACTATACATTAAGGCCTTTTTTAATCGCAGGCTGCAAGTGATAAAGTTGCTCAGTGGACAGTTACTTTCTTGTAGCATGAGGAGACAAAATTCAACTCAGCAACCAAGCTGCATGTTACAGTTACTTGTAAAGGCTTGAAACTGAAATTATTAAAAACTTGAATGATTTCTCTGTATTTAAATCATTTTTCAAAGTTGACTCCTTGTATCCCTTTACAAAAAACATAATTTGAAACATTTTCATTGTGCTACTAAAATTTTCGATATGCTACTAAATTTTTTTAATTTAGTAGCACATGTGCTACTTGGGGAAAAAAGTCAGCGTCGAGCCCTGCTACCCAAAATCGCTTATTCACTATGATCCCTATCCAACCAACAGCAAAATGGTTAAAAAAATTAGACTCATTGGTAATAAAATTCCACTGGCAAAATCCAAAACCCAGAATAATCCAATCCAATCCAATCCAACTTTATTTATAAAGCACTTTAAATACAACAAAGTTGGCCAAAGTGATGTACACAGGCACAAAGAGCAGTATAGATAAAACAGATATTCATATAAAATAAATAAAATAAATCCAAAAGATTAAAAAGATAGTTAGATAAGGCACAAATAGGAACAAAAATAAAAGAAATAAAAGAATGACAACTCTCACGCCGAGTTAAAAGCCAGGGAAAAAAGGTGAGTTTTAAGTCAAAATTTAAAAACTAGTAAAGAATGAGTCTGCCAAATGTCGCATAGCAACTCATTCCACAGTCTAGGATCAGCAACCACAAAAGTCCGATCCCCTCTGAGTTTCAGCCTAGTTTTCGGGACTACCAGGAGCAGTTGATCAGCTGACCTGAGGGACCGTGAAGGTGTGTTAAGGGTGAAGCAGGCCAGAGAGGTAGGGTGGAGCAAGACCATTTTGAGATTTAAAAGCAAAAAGAAGGACTTTAAAAATGATACGATAATGCACAGGGAAGGGAAGCTAAAATAGGGGAAATGTGATCATGCTTGCATGTACCAGTTAGTAGGTGAGCGGCGGTATTTTGCACCAACTGCAAGCGTGAGAGGCAAGCCTCGCTGACACCCACATACAGTGCATTACAGTAGTCCAAACGAGACATTATAAAAGCATTGATCACCCTTTCAAAGACCTGCCTTGATAAAACAGGCTTAACCTTGGCTAACTGCCTAAATTGATAAAAACTGGCGTTAACAACAGAGCTGATCTGTTGATCTAATTTAAAATCTGGATCCATTTTCACACCTAGATTAGTAACTGTGGTGCTAATGGTGCTAAGGGACCAAGGTCCACGGGGGGGTAATGGAGTTGCCACTGGGTCCAAACAAAATAGCCTCTGTTTTGTAATCATTAAAATTCAAAAAACTTAAAGCCCATCCATGCTCTAATAACATCGAGGCAGTCAAACAGAGGTCTGGCAGAGTGTGCATCTTTCTGCTTCAGCATTACATAAATCAGGGTATCATCTGCATAATGGTGGAATGAGACACCATGTTACTTCAGGATCGATCAAAGGGGGAGAAGGTACATTGCGAAAAGAAAGGGACCAAGAATTGATCCCTGTGGTACCCCATAGGAGAGAGGGGCTGCGGAGGATTCAAAGCCGCCAACACTGACAGAAAAACTTCTCTCAGACAGGTAGGACCTAATCCAGTCAAGGGCTACTCCTTTGATGCCCACCTAGTGCTCTAAACTATCCACACTGCAGAAACCAAAACATCATGTGAAGGCCTGGAAGCATCCCACTTTCAGAACTTTTACCTGGCAAGTCAAATGCAATACCTCATCAAATGGATACATACAAACCACGATCCAAACATTAAGCAGACAAACTCAAAGAGCATATCATTGGCAGACTTACCCTTCATTAGCAGGACCATTAAAAATACAGTTGTTTCAATAATCCTGCAATCTCCATAACTCTGACAGCTTGGTAGAAAATCAATAAAATGATAAACTTCACAGTAAAACCTAGTGTGCACACACCAATTTGGAACAACCCTGACTTCACTATAAACAAATCACATATGATTGGCAATAAGTGGAGAGAAAAGGGATCTCACACCTGCACCATATTTTTGAAAATAACACCCTGCTTTCCTTCCCGCAGTTAATTGAAAAATACAACATCAATAAAAATCAGTACGTCCAATACATCCAATGAAAACAGTCAATTAAGGAAAAATTTGAAATCTCCAACATTGACCTTAAAGAATCACCACTTTTGAATGATGCAAGAAAACTTGAAAAATCAAGCAAACCTTTCGGTAAACTTTATAAACTCATATCCTCCCTTGGCTCTGACAGCACACTATGCTTTCCAATAGATAAATGGGAAGAGGACCTTAGGTGTCATTGCATGGACAGACCATGCAAAAGTGATAACCTGCGAGGTCAAGGGATTTTGTTCAAATTCCTACCATGGACTGGTCCTGAGCTAGAATGAAGTCAGGTAAAACCGTTCGGTGAACAATCACTCTGTTCAGGAGTAAGGGGCGATAAACCCTTCCAAAGCATTTTCCCAAGCAAATTTTGATGAAATTGTTAAACGTTGCCTATTTTTGGCACAATACTTGACCATAAAGACAGAATTCGCCTATTCATACATGTCAGCTGATGTCATAGACGTACGTGACCGCTCTCAAACTCTAGGCGCCGCCATTTTGGGTACTGACTTACAATAGGCAGTCTATCTGTCGCCCCGTGGGCTGTGATAAGAAGTCTCACAAAAAGAGCGGATTAACATTTTTTATGATACGGCTCTTTTGAATGCTGCATTTTGATTAATGAATTTCACTCTGATTCTACATTTTACGGTCTTTTATTTCTGTATAACAGACTGTTGCTAAGTGAAACAGGCCGTTGCTAGGGACGCTGCTCTGATCGGAGAAGACAGAGGAGAAGAACTATGCAGGATATTTACCTTATGTTTCATTTTTACCTTCATTAAACAGCTTCGGACTAATTGTGATGTTAGATAAATGACTTGTAACTTGTTACAGGGAGAGTGGAGGCTCCTTCCACGTTGTGGCTGGAAACCAAAACTGCGATCAGAGCCTCGGACCCGGAGTCACAGCTCTCGTCTACGAGGAATGCATGTCCGTGTTAATTCCTTACCTCAAAGTTTCAAACAAGTTTACGTCAGTAGCGCAGTCAGAACTTAAAATCGCGTGTGCAATAAATATCTCTTTAAAACAATTAGTTCTGCCTCGATCGCAATCATTTTTTTCTGATTAACTATGCCTTCAATACGATAACACTCCGCAATATCAGGTGTTGCTTGTTCACCTCGTTCAGGCAAAATCATTCATTTGGATGCGCAATTTTGTGCATTTCAAATCTCTGTCTTTGGTTCAGTTTGAATAATTCAATCGATCATGAAGCACAGGTTAGATCGCCTGATGAGCCTAAAAGGTTCTTGTGAAGTTCCAGAACAGTTTACCTCTCGAAAAGTATTATTAAAACTAAGCACAACTTATGAGTAACTTATTTTGCTGAACTGAATTATTTCTATTTATTAGTCGCCCTTAGATTGCACCACGAAAGAAGCCGTGTCTTTTTTTGCCAGTTGATTATTCATATAAATGGAAATTCCTTTAACAAAGGAAAACGGCTGAGAACAAGTTAGGTACAATAACTGTAATAAACCGATGTTGTGTGGTCGCTCAATTTTCAGGTGTGGTTACGCCACTGATACGAAAAGCACAAAATTGCGCATCCAAATGAATGATTGTCTTTTGCCTGAACGAGGTGAATAAGCAACACCTGATAGTGCGGAGTGTTTTTGGGCTGAATGTATAGTTAATTAGAAAAAAATGACTGCGATCGAGTAAGAACGAATA
This sequence comes from Gymnothorax javanicus, assembly GCA_029692085.1. Classification (NCBI taxonomy): domain Eukaryota; kingdom Metazoa; phylum Chordata; class Actinopteri; order Anguilliformes; family Muraenidae; genus Gymnothorax; species Gymnothorax javanicus. Next base: position 110,722,145 of record CM056193.1, read on the forward strand.
AATGTTTTAAAGAGATGTTTAGTGCCCACCCAATTTTAAGTTCTGGCTACGCCACTGGTTTATGTACACTAAAGAAAGAAAGACCGAGAAACAGAAAGATAACTTACAACGAAAAGCTCGTTCGAGGTGGTATTTCATGGTCAACTCACGAACATTGGATGGACTGATCAGGTATTTTACGAATACGATATTTTACTTTCCAAATGTATTTTCCAAATTAACTTACTATATCAAAGTGTACGGATGTCCGACTGATGTCATTATTATCATTAATAGTAAGTATTTCATTATTCCATCATAACAATCCCGTCGTCAAAACTCAAAATCATATCTGCACCCCTGAATTTCCCATTTCCTCATTATCATCATCATTTGATAATTATTCCATCAACTTCAATCGTTACCGAATACCGAATCGCCATATTCATCATCACTATTACTATCAACCGGGACTATCAATCACAAAACGACAATAAATATATCATGTATTTTGTATCAATGTCATCAAAATTCATCATCATAACTATTGAAAAGAAAAAGAAAAAAAAACCATGACGCCGATGAGATCGAAAGGCAGCTAGCAAGCGCGAGCAGACAAGACTAAGGAGGTAGGGATTAATACATTCTTGATTAAAATCTCCAAATTGACACTGATTGATTCTCCATCTGTTTCCCATTCAAGTAAATTGATAAGCTAATCGTTGGCGCACGACAGTCGTGAGCTACAGGAATAAATAATGCAGCCTACATAAGCGAATGTCTGGGTGATGCCATTAATGATTACCCATCATTTTATCGTGTGCACAATCAATGTACTGATTTTCGAAAACGGTATTGCAATTTTCTTCCCGGGACCCGAACCTTTCGGCGGGACCCGGTACCGGTTTTAGTCACAGGCCAACACACAACCGAGGAGGGTGAGCAAAACAGCGGAGAAGTGACAGGACTTGCAGATTCGCGAAATGATGCAATTTATAAATCGATAAAAGTCGTATTTTGATCAATATTACGTCTGAAATGAATAATTTCACTCATAAGCCGTGTAATAAGCAGGATAATGTAGAGTTAGTCTGTTGTTATGGAGAAATAAAGACTGAGACATCCTTCATCGTAGCCCATACAGTCTATGGTCGTAGCTGCGCCTCGGTCCCTGGTAGGTACTCAAGATGGCGCTCACAACAAAAACGTCACGTGACTGAAATCCATGAATAGGTAAACTGCAGCAGACATCTATAGTCTTTCTATAAAAAAATATAAAATGCTGCAGACTGCAAGGCAATTGTGGGTGCATTAACCCCTTAAAAAAGGTTAACCCCTCAAAACCATAAAATAATGCCATATTTACATGCCAATATCCCAGCTGCCACTGGGAGTTGGGTGACAGTTTTCCCAGAGGAGCAAGTCCAAGTGTAATTTGATCATTCAAGAAAATAAAATTTCTTGCCGCTCTTTTTGGTTTTGTTACGGAGCACTTTGATCGACCTTATGTCCTTATAATTGTCCACAAGCCATAATACCATTTTTTAATCCAGTTTTGTGGCTGGATAAGACCACGGATTCCTTAAAAATGCCTGCTAGCCCATAAAGAGGCAAATCGAGGTCATCCCCCGTCTAAACAGCCCCACCACTACCTCAGACCTCTTCTCAACACGGCAGCAGCAGTATTCAACTGCTCCTGTTATTGACACTTGACACACATTCCAAATAGCTAGTTTCAAAATGGCAGCCATGGCTGCTGGCAGTGATGAATCCCAGGCCACGATGGAGAATGCGGGTTTTTCAGTGTCTCTCCTGCCATTGCATGTAGTGTAATGAAGAAATGTCCTAAAGAGAATAGTTGTATTGCTTTGAGAAAGTGCGACAAGTCCATTCAAAGCCATCTTTTAGGGCTGAAAGTTCCTCTTAGACAAGAACATGGAGAGCAGGGCCCACGACTGCCACTGGAGAAGGACCTCATTGTACCGTGTGCTGGGCTATTCCATGCTGTTGACAAGGACACCACTATCTGTTCAGCACATAGATACAAGCTTGGCCTTGATTGGAAGCTGTCGCGGAAGTGCCAGCACCCCCTCCACCATTCAAGTCATTGGCTGTGTCTAGAACACACAATTCAGGCATCGACATCGAAAGAAATTTTTGATATTTGGAACATTTTGCTGCCGATTGGATCAGGTAGGTACTTGCGAATGTAGTACCGGTGCCAGGCATCAAATTCAAAATGAGCTAATATTTTTCATGAAATGGTAAAATGTCTCACTTTCAACATCTGATATGTTGTCTGTGCTCTATTGTGAATAAAATGTGGGTTGAAGAGATTTGCAAATCATTGCATTCTGTTTTTATTCACGTTTTACTCAACCTTGCAACTTCATTGGAATTGGGGTTTGTACATATAAAAAATCCTAGAAATTAGATATAAAAAATAAGCTTAGACATTAACAGCTTATAAAATTCTTCTAAAAACGAAGTCCACAGAAAATTCAGTCACCACAGTCAATGCTGACCAAACAAGGACAGAACAGTCAATTAAAACACAGACAGACAAATCTGCCTCTAATGAGTTTAACATATGCTTGAATTTGTTTAAAGAAACCAGTTTCTTCAGATTCAGATGATTTTGCAGCAGATTCCAAGCAGAAGGAGTAGCATATTTAAATGCCTTTTTTTCCCCAGCTCAGTAGGGACGTTGGGGATAGACAAAAGAAATAAATGCTTGGAATGAAGACAATAATTTCCGTTACTTTTTTTCAGGGATGTAGGATTGTAAGTAAGCAGGGAGCAGACCAAGAACAGCTTTATAGATGAGAATGTGCCAGTGCTTGAGTCTTCGAAGAGACAAAGCAGACCATACAACCCGAGCATATAATGTGCAATGATGTGTCAGAGTTTTAAGGTTAGTGATAAACCTTAATGCTCCATGATAAACAGTATCTAATGTGTGTAAGCACTGCAAGGATGCATGCATGCAAATGGCATCACAGACAGAAAAGAGGCAGCAACAAGTCTCTTTTTGGCCTCAAAGGAAAGACATGATTTAATTCTAAAGAAAAAACCCAATTTTAATTTCAGTTTTCTCACCAGATGCTGAATGTGAGGTGCAAAGGAGAGAGAATCATCCATTAGGAATCCTAGATATTTATTTTGAGATACTGGTTCAATCTCATCGCCCTTTATAGTGATGATCGGCGTGAGATTCTGGAGCTTTGATTTTGCATTTGTGAACATCATGAGTTTTGTTGGCATTCAGAACAAGTTTTAAATCACACAAAGTATGCTGGATGGTATTAAAGGCTTGTTGCAATTAACAGAGAGCCTGGTTAGGTGTGGGTGCAGAGCAGTACATTACTGTATCATCAGCATAAAAATGGAAATTAGCATTTAGTAAATTTTGATCAAGACAGTTGATGTATAAAATAAATAGAAGAGGTCCTAAGATCAATCCTTGAGGAACACCCTTTTTTACACTGAGGTGGCTAGAAGTGATACCTTCTATCTGTACACACTGCAATCCGTCTGATGTATAATTTTCAAACCATCCTACTGTATGTTCAGACATTCCTACACGGATGAGTCTTTGTTTCAGTATTGTGTGATCCTCCGTGTCAAAAGCCTTAGAAAGATCAATAAAGAAAATAGGCGGATTTCCAAACAGGAGGAATTTCATTTGTGAGCAATGAAAGATTAAAAAGATGTGTCAGCTGCCAGGTTAGCTCACTCAGTTAAGGCGGCGGATTTGCAGAGCAGTAGTGCCCACCACGGCGCGGGTTCGATTCCTGGTCCTACCAGCTTTATTAGAGCAGCGCACGATTGGCTAAAAAAGCGCTGCAGGGATGCGAATTGGGAAGGGACTGCCGGGAAGGGATATTAAAAATGGATGCTTTGTTCATTGCTCAAGCGCCTCCTGTTGGCCAGCCGGGCGCTCGTCAGTGAGATCTAAGCTTTCTCATATTCGGGTATCCTCCGCCTTCGTTCTGAACTTGCGAAAGTTTCGACTAGTGAGTGTAAAGATGCAGGGGCTGACAGACGCGTGCTTTGGAGGAGAGCCGCAAACTGTCTCTCTCTCCCGAGCTGACAACAAGGGGTCGCATACGAGCAAGACATAGTTCTCGAATTGGGCATTCCAGATTTGAGTGGGATTGGAGTAGCTAAATTTAAAAAAAAAAAAAAATGTGTCAAAGGTAGAGCAATAAAATCAGTCACTAGCTTTAAAAAGTATGGCTCCAGGTTATCCGGACCAGCCGATTTTCTAGAGTCTATGAGCTTAAGAGCTTTGTGAACCTCTGAGACTATGACTGGATTAAAACTAAAAGAATGGTTCCCAGAGGGTTTGTCTGAGCAAGTCTTGGCAGAGTCTTCACTTGTAATTTTAAAAGACTCAACCAAGGAACAGGATGCGATAACAAGCATGCATCTCAACCTTATCAGAGATTTTTTGTCAATTCTTAACAATGCATGGCGGTAGCTCTACACCACCATTATTTCCAGCTAAAGACTCTGGCATTTCTGATAGCCACTGTGCACTTGTTATGCAATTGTCTAAAAAGCAGCCAATTAGAGTTGTTGTTTGGTTTCCTTGCTTTTGCCCATGCCAAATTACACTCATGAAGTAAACTGGATAAATTGGGAGTGAACCAGGCATTATTTCAGCCTTTAACTCTGTATGTTTGTCATAAATTTCAGTAAAACCATCGTAGAAGTATTTCCAAGCATTGTTCACATCAGCAATAAGATTTATTTTTTCCCAGTTGTAGTGGAAAAGGTCATGAACAAAATGCTGTTCTGAGAAATGTTTCATATCACACTTAGTAATCAGGCAAGGCTTTATTTTAGGAATTTTTGGGGCGGTTTCACAGACATGGTTTAAGCATAGTCCTGGACTAAGCAGAGTTTTCTATAGAGATTTTCTGTTGAAAATTGAATTTAGTCTAGGATTAAGCTTAATCTGTGTCTGTGAAACCGGCCCTTTATATTTCTAACTGTAGCAATGACACAGTGGTCGCTGATTTAGTTTGGAAGAACAGGCACAGTTTAATATTTGTAAGGTGTATTGGTTATGATTAAATCAATTAATGATGACTTCTCTGGGCATTTTAAATTGGGTCTGGTAAGGCTGTCAACAATCTGAAAGAGATTTAAGTCTAACAATGAGCTTTACAGTCATCAGACACTGGTTGTAATTCCAATTTAGGTCTCCAATGAGGACAATCTCCTTAAAATTCAGTTCAGATGTAAACTTCATTAAAGATTGTAGAGCATCTCTGGTGGCAGAAGAAGTCCTGTAACAGCCAACAACAGTGAAATGAAGTGTTTTGGAAACCTCAAGATCAAAAGCTAATAGTTCAAATTGCTTGCCAATAGGTATAGATAAGAGCACATTCACTTGAAACTTATTTTTGATGAAAATTGCAACACCACCACCTTTTTAAGGTGGGTGGGGCTTATAATGGTTGATTTGTCTTGATCCACAAAATGTAACAAAAGAAGAATTTTGCTTCTATGACTTACGTTCCAGAAGATAGAGCCTGAAACACGTTATACATCTCTATAGCACCACCTATGGATGGATTTACACAAATCGAACAATTTATAATCTGTACATCCATTTGTACAGTACCTTCCCACCAAATTTCACATTGATCCCTTCTGTGGTTTACCAGAAGGACATCAAAGTTAATACAGACGCCACCGCGTGATCACATAAGCTCCCTTGGGTCCGTTGGACCGAGAGAGTTAAACCCATTTTCCTTAATTGATGCTTTAATATTAAAAAGACTTCCACTTTAAACATGCATCCTTATTTCACCTGTCATTGCATGCACTGGCGCACATTTCTATGACAGAAGTCAATTGGGCTAAACCCAATCATCCTCCGGTTATTACATACTATAACACCGTATAAGCGAACACATAAAAATCAGCAAGCGTAAGCTCCTCAGCTGGTGTTGATTTGTACATCTAAAATCAACACAGCAGTCAGAAAGAGAATTGAGAGATTGCTACTGTGTCCATGTGGGCTTAATGGGTTAGAAATTTTTTGGCAAGGCAGGAGACAAAAAGCAGATGGCACAGTCATTACGCACAATAAGCAACAGCTGCTCGGCCAGAGAAGGCATACACAATGCAGGACTGTGCGGAGAGGTCTGGGCCTTTGCTTATGCAAATGCACATGCTCTTGGAGGAAGAAGGAGCCTGTTTCATAATTATTGAGGAAGTAAATGCCCCACAACTGTATAACTATTCTAAAATGTGCTTCACACCTTTCAGGGCCGGGGTCCCTCAGTTCCTAGGTTTTAACACCCCTCCTTCAAAGAGGAATTGAAAACCAGAATTAGAAGTCATAATAGAAAAAATTGGGTCTGTAAACATTTTGGTGCGCTTAAAGTGCATTTATAATCTAGAGGCATGAAAAATGGCATTTATGGCTGATGTGCTATACCCTTCGACATACACACTGCTCCCTTTCAAAAACAAAATAGAAAATTTTCACGAGCACTGAGTCCAAAATTCCATTTTCTGTTATGCAAGAACAATTGATGTTCATTCATTCATTCATTGTCTATACCCGCTTATTCCTCACTAGGGTCGCGGGGGAACTGGAGCCTATCCCAGCTGACTATGGGCGAAGGCAGGAAACAATTGATGTAACAATTTTATTAAAGGAGTCCAGGCAATGGCTATAAATGGCTTCCCTGGGTTGTGGATTCACCTTTGTCAACCAAGATTACAGCTCAATCCACCAAATGACTGGACTGGCCACTTTCTGTTCTAGAATTCTGTTGACCTCTGGTTGCCCTAATTGGGCAGCACTGCTTTCTGGGACAGTAAATCAGAGTGCTCCCCACGATACGCAAAGAGGGCGGCCCACCCGGCTTGAATTTAGGTCCGCCCAACATAAAATGTTGGCACCCTTCTTCTGCCCTCCCACAAATTATAAGAAACAAAATAAGAATAAACATAGCATTTCTCCAGTTTGTCAGCTGGTTGAACAGAATTTCAGTGCAGCTTGCACTGTTTCATACCGAACTGCATCCATTGGTTTCTTTTGGGCAACTGTGGCCTCTGATTGGAGCATTCGGATGATGTACTTTGAAACATGATTGGAATGAACCTTTCCAAAATGCAGTGGTAAGCTCCGCCTCCTAGTTAGTGTCATGGGCTCCTGACAGAGGCATTTGAGACAAATGCCTCTGGCAGAGCCTAGAGGCACCATTGTTATCCTGCGCATTTATTACATTCTGAAATAGGTGGGATGAAGTGTAAATTGTGAATAAAATCAAAATGCAATGACTTTCAGATCATATGAGCCAATATGCTATTTACAATAGAACATAGATAACATTTCAAATGTTGAAACTGAGACATTTTACATTTTTATTCACAAAATGAGCTTATTTCAAATTTTCTAGCTGCAACAGGTCTCAAAAAAGTTGGGACATAGACAAAAAAGGGCTGAAAAAGCAATTAATATATAAGAGAATCAGCCGAAAGAACATTTAGCAAGTACTTAAGTTAACTGGCATCAGGTGTGTAACATGATTGGCTATAAAACGGATGTCTTAGAGAGGCTGAGTCTCTCAGAAGTAAAGATGGCCAGAGGCTCTCCAACCTGTTAAGGCTTGCGTAAAAAAAATTGTGGAATACTGTAAAAACAATGTTCCTCAACGTCAAATTGCAAAGGCTTTGAAGGTCTCATAATCGACAGTGCATAACACCATCAAAAGATTCAGAGAAACTGGAAAAATCTCTGTGCGTAAGGGACCAGGCCGAAGACCTTTACTGGATGCCCATGATCTTCGGGCCCTCAGACGCCACTGCATCACTCACCGGCATGATTCTGTCATTGACATTACTAAATGGGCCCAGGAAAACTTCAGGAAACCACTGCCTGTAAACACAGTCCACTGTGCCATCCACAGATGTCACCTAAAACTCTATCATGCAAAAAGGAAGCCATTGTTGAGCATAATCCAGAAACACTGCTGTGTTCTCTGGGCCAAGGCTCATTTAAAATGGAATGTAGCAATGTGGCAAAGTGTCCTGTGGTCAGACGAGTCCAAATTTGACATTCTTGTTGGAAATCATGGACGTTGTGTCTTCCGAGCAAAAGAAAAAGACCACCCCTCCTGTAATCAGTGTTCAGCTCAAAAGCCAGCATCTCTGATGGTATGGGGATGCATTAGTGCATATGGTGTGGGACACTTGCATGTTTTAAAAAGCACCATGTATGCTGAAAGGTATATAAAAGTTTTAGAGCAACATATGATCCCCTCCAGACGTCATCTATTCCAGGGAAGGCCTTGTGTATTTCAGCAGGACAATGCAAAACCACATACTGCAGCTATTACAACAGCATGGCTTCATAGTAGAAGAGTCCGTGTGCTGAAATGGCCTGCCTGCAGTCCTGATCTTTCACCGATTGAGAACATTTGGTGCATAATTAAACGAAAAGTCCGTCAAAGGAGACCCAAAACTCTCCAGCAGCTGAAAGCCTGTATTAAACAAGAGTGGGATCAAATTCCAATGGCTAAACTCAAGACACTTTTCTCCTCAATGCCCAGACGCCTCCACTCCATGTTAAAAAGAAGAGGGGATTCCACATCATGGTAAACAGGCCCCCGTCCCAACTTTCTTGAGACCTGTAGCAGCCATCAAATTTGAAATGAGCTCATTTTGTGGATAAAATTGTAAAATTTCTCAGTTTCAACATTTGTTATGTTATCTTTTTTCTATTGTGAATAAAATACTAGCTGGTGTGATTTGAAAGTTATTGCGTTTTGATTCTATTCACAACTTACACTTTGTCCCAACTATTTCGGAATTGGGGTTGTATTTTCCTTGTTCCTCTTCCATACCAGATTTCGATTCACTACTCCTGCATCTTTGAGAAAACCCTAGCAACATAATATCAAAACATGCGGATTGATCGGGATCAGTGTGCTACGTCTCTTGGTGAAGAAATCTAAGTTTGTTGCAACACAAGTCATGAAAAACTGCAAAAAAACCACAAAACATTCAAAATGAATGGGGAGGGGTCAAAAAAGTGATCAAACTCAGCCCTCTTTGAAGTCTCATTACGTTGCCATAATTCAACATAGAAAGACAGTTGAAACTTTAAATCGGTCACAAGACTTCAAACTTTTTTTGGTTTAAATCCATTTTTTGTAGCTGTAACAGTTTTTATGTCATGGCAGTTTAAGTTTTATATTTTTTTCAGAGTTTTTTGAGATTATAATGGGTTTCTATGGATGGAATGTTGTGGAAGTGGGAGATGTCAGTTGCACTCTAACAGCTGGAACTGAAAATTCTTCCAAACAATCTGTCAACTACATTTAAATTCCGCAATTTCCAACCAAGTGAAACAATTTATGTGTCAAAACGTAGAGAAACTTATCCTTTCTCATCTAGTAGGACTCTCAATGTGACATGACTTATGGTTTTCTCATAAATGGACATCCAGTACAGAGAGTGCTGACGAAGTCAAATTAAACACCATCTTAAATGAGCTTAGAAGGACAGCTGGTTAGTTGGTGACAAAATGCAGTTTGTCAGCTGTTGTACTCATTTAGGTAGAATTTCTAAAGAACAGACTTGCCACTGTTGCCTTGGTAATTCAAGCAGTATATCATAAAACGGTGGATAAGGAAGTTTGAGTTTGTTGCTATGGCGTGAAAAAGGAGGACAGTGAGATGTGTTTCATATCCTCAAATGCTTAAGAACTCTCCTGCTGACCTTCTGAGAACACAAGAATGAGTCCACGGCATTATCGTGACATTATTAGAGATAACTGTTTATCTGTCACTAGCCTGGACATAATCATGAGAAAAATGAGCTGGTACTCATAAAACAGGCGCTGCTGCCTTCACATGGCTGATGCTATAGGCCAAGCTAAACTGAACCAGCTAACTTAGTTTAGCATACCTTCATGAAGATGAAATTTTTGCAAAGGCTAACATCCTTTTTACCAGCGAAAAATTCCGAAAAGGAGTCCAGCTGAAATGGAGATTAATTCTATGACACAACATTTATGCACATTTATGCAGACTGTAGCAAGCTTGCTACCAATAATCACAATGAACTTGTGACGGTTTCTGTAGAGCCAGCTAGCTGCAATCAGTCTGCTGTCATAGCACGTAGCTAGCGAGCTAGTCAGCAGTTGCTGACACAAGGAGTTGGCTGCCTTTGTGACCTTTCATAATTTCCTTTTGTTTTATGAATAAAGCGTGAGTACTTCTCAACTTTAATTTTTACGGTCATTATCGTCAGAGCTCCTATTGCTAACCACCCCTCAGGATGCAACTTAACGCTCAACTGACACTACCTTTCCCTCAACAAATTTAGTGGAGGTAAATGAGTAGATATCTGTTTTCAAAAATGATGATTATGCTTTTCAAAACTAAAGCGCGTTTTACATTGAACAGAGATGCGTTTTGTTTTGGATAATTTTTAAAAGTATAACGTCAGCAATTTTCCCTACAGTATCATGAAATATAGGAGTATCGAAGCTTAGTTTTAATGCCACCGACATGAGTTGGCTACCTATCACTCTCAACATCCTAACATTCACACATACAGGACCGGCCAAAATATTACATGCACCCTGCATTAGGGCCTAAAATTCACCCCCCATTCGCCGCGCCTGCGCCTGGTCAACGAATTTAGAGCTCGAAATGTCAAATGGTGTAACCGGATGCACCATGTGACATCTATCACAAGCCTTTCTGTTAGAGGCCAATTTTGTCAAATATCAGCAGTTTATTATGCTGATTATAGATGCAATGTGAACTAACTTACTATGTGGAATTATTTTCATGTGTCCAGTGTTATATTTTTTGAAAAAGTGATGATTTATCCACTTTATTTATCAACTTTATTATCAAAGACCTGTAAGATTAGGTTTTTTGGAATTTTTTGTCTTAAATTGCATATTTGTATTCTAATCACTAACAATGTTAAGCAATATATAATATATGTATGTAATTTCATAATGTATCAGCATTGAGGGTGTGAAAGTTGACGGCAACTGTTGAACATGAAAAGTAGCTTCAAAGACCTAGAACTCCAATAATTCTCAGAAGCAATATTACAAAGACAAAAATTTACAACTGTAAAAAACAATTCATTAAATTTCTGCTATTTCATAATAATACAATATAAAAGAGCCCTTTTTCTATCATTAGATGCCACTTTCAAGAAAAGTAAAGGTGGCTCGTCACAGAGCACGAGTGAATGCAGAAGCTAATGTGTGGGCCAATTACCTTACAAAAAGAAGAGAACAATAGTTCTCACACACGCAGATGCATGCAAGCGCACGCGCACACACACATGCACGTGCGCACACAATTTTTTTTTAGCCCTGTAAAAGACCGAAAGAATGTCAGGTCAAAGTCAGAGTAATGTAGTGATTTAGTAACAATAATTTATAAAAAATAATAATTAATGATTTAATTTCTAATTCCTCCTGGACGGTGTAATCAATTTGCACAAAATTTGGTACACAGCACCATCAGATTAAGATCTAAAATCCCAGCAAAAAATATTTTGCTAAGTTAAAGGGTGTAGCCATAGTAAACCAATGAAATATGAGGGCGTGGCCTCTATAGATATGAGCTGTAAATCCTGAATGCAATGTCCAATCCTCACCAAACTCAAGGTTTATCATCCACAAGATATGCAACTCAAAAACACTGAATTTTGTGTAAATCCATCCATGGGCAGAGCGATAGCAAACAAATGGTTAAAATTCTGAAACCAACTGTCCAATCAACTTGAAATTTTGTAGGCTTTATGTTGGTGAGGGTTGTCATTAAAATCGAGAACAAAATGCGAGCTGAAACCACATGGCCAACATCAGCCAATCAAAGTTCAGCAGCCCTCATACTCACTTTAGCTGTAAGATATCATCATGAAACTTTTCTGTCTTGTTAAGGATGTGAAAAAGAGCATCCTACATAAAAATTACTTTGATTGGCCAAATGTTGGCTCCAAAGAGAGGTACAACATCTTGGAGAATAACTTCTGAACTGTAGGTGGTCGAAACTAAATTCTTTTTCTCCTGGATTCTGTGGATCCATATAAACTGATCCATGTAAGCCACACCCATTTTTGTATCTGAAAACTTTCCACCATATTTAGTTATTTGTGAAACCTTTAATTTCTATCTTTGACAATTCTGTCATGTGGTTTTTTTTTTTACATGAGTTTACCCTGATGATTTCTCTCATCTTTTCATGAACTAAAATAATAACTGAAAAAATGAATTCACTTCTACAATTTCAGTCGGAATTTTTTTGCACGAGTTTACCCTAATGATTTCTCAAATTTTTTTTCTGCATTAAATAAAATGAAAAACAGTTCAGATGACTTTGTTGACTGTTATGCTTGATTTTCAGTGTCAATTTCTTCAACTAACAATGACTTTTGATGGTAGAGGCAGCACGGTCAGTTGGTGTAACTGCTTCGTGTCAACTGGTGTAACCAGTCCTTCTCATAAAAATAAAAAAAAATATATACAGGTAAATTAATGTGAAATAAATGTCATCCTCTATGGCAGTATAATGGCATGTTTTTTTCACAATTTTTGGATAATAAGATTATTTAGAAAACAAAGGTGTTTTCAGCATTGTGTCCTGATCAATATTGCAAAAACGCATAAAATTTAAATTGATGGATAATCATTATAAAATCTATTGTTATGTGATATTTTAAAATGAAGTAATTACTTATATGAGTACACTAACATACACTCGAGATGTACAAAATATTCTGTATTCCTTTTTTTTTGTGGTTACACTACTTGACATTTTCAGATGCATTTAGTCTTAATTTTTTTGAAAAAAATGGTGCAAATGTCATTTCAACTGGCATGAAACCAACATGAATACAAAATATACATTTTAACAAACCTACAAATATACATTTTTCAAAAACAAACATGTTTTTGAAAGATTTTTGAATTGGCGGTCTAGTCAATCCTTATTTCGTCCCTTGAGAATCAGCTGGCTCTATGTCCACTTTTCGCAGAAATGGAGTTAAGCATACCAGGACATTCTAAAATCAGTTAGGTTTACAGCGCCCTCCATAATTATTGGCACCCCTGGTTAAGATGTGTTAAAAGCCTTAAAATAAATTCAATTTTTATTGCAGAAGCATACTCTCACACTGAAAATTGTAGAAAAATGTAACCTTCAACTCAAGTGAATTTTAAGGGAAAAAAAAATCCCTGACTAAGAAATAATTATTTTTCATAACATCACCTGTTCAAAAATTATTGGCACCCCTAACAATTCCTAGGAAATAAATGTAATTGAAGTATTTCTGTCATTTCTACAGTAGTTTACAAATTTGATCAGAGTATCTAGGAACATTTCATTAGTAATTCATCACTTCCCGTTTCCCTGGGGTATAAATATGACGTGACACAGAGGCCATTTCTCTTATCTACTCTTCAACATGGGAAAGACAAAGGAACACACCATTCAAGTAAGGCAGATGTGTGTCGACCTTCACAAGTCAGGCAATGGCTACAAGAAAATAGCCACTCGCCTGCACCTGCCCATATCTACTGTCAGAGGAATCATTAAGAAGTTTAAAACAACTGGAACAGTGGTAAACAAGCCTGGACGAGGACGCAAGGTTATTTTGCCACCACGCACAGTGAGGAGGATGGTAAGAGAAATAAAAAGTTCTCCAAAGCTCACTGTTAAAGAATTGCAACAAATGGTAGCATCTTGGGGTCACAAAGTCTCCAAAACAACCATCAGGTGCTATCTACATGCCAACAAGCTGTTTGGGAGGCATGCACGGAAAAAACCTTTTCTCACTCACAATCATAAACGCAAATGTCTGGAGTTCGCTAAGCGGTACTGGGACTTCAACTGGGACTGTGTGCTTTGGTCAGATGAGACCAAGATAGAGCTTTTTGGCAACAAACACTCTAAGTGGGTCTGGCGGAACACAAAAGATGAGTATGCAGAAAAGCACCTCATGCCCACTGTGAAGTATGGGGGAGGATCGGTGATGCTGTGGGCCTGTTTCTCTTCCAGAGGCCCTGGGAACCTTGTTAGGGTGCATGGCATCATGAACGCTTTGAAATACCAGGACACTTTAAATCAAAATCTGGTGGCCTCTGCCCGAAAGCTGAAGAAGGGTCATCGCTGGGTCTTTCAGCAAGATAATGACCCTAAAAATGTGGCCAAATCTACACAGAAATGGTTCACCAGACACAGAATCAAGCACCTCCCATGGACATCTCAGTCCCCAGACCTCAACCCCATCGAAAACCTGCGGAGTGAGCTGAAGAGGAGAGTGCAGAGGAGAGGACCCAGGTCGCTGGATGATTTAGAGAGATTGTGCAAAGAGGAATGGTCAAAGATCCCTCTTCCTGTATTCTCCCATCTTGTGAAACATTATAGGACAAGATTAGGTGCTGTTTTGTTGGCGAAAGGGGGTTGTACAAAGTATTAACATCAGGGGTGCTAATAACTGTGGCACACATGATTTGATGTAAAAGAATTATTTCTTAATGTGGGATTTTTTTCCCACTGAATAAATGCACTTGAATTAAAGGTTGGATTTTCCTCTTTTTTTCACTGTGGTCCTATATTATTTAGAGAAAAACTGAATTTATTAGAAGCTAAAGAACACATCTTAACCAGGGGTGCCAATAATTATGGAGGGCGCTGTATGTCACTTAGTGCTTAGCTCCAACCTAAAGTCTACACCATATTAACACGTAGAAACATTTAGTTCTATATCCTGAGTGGGGTTCGTTTCAAATCAGGTGGTTCTATGTCCAAGGAACCAATCAGGGTCCATACCTGGATCATGTGACATTCGCTCAAAATGGCCAAGGAGCACATATAAAGCACAAAATGAGAACTCCTCAGAAAAAACGTTCAATTTTGATCCCCTCTGAAAGACTAATGGATTATTTTGATGGGTAAGTTGTTCACCAACAATGTATACACACTGTAAATCTTAATTTTGTCGTGTTAGGACTGGTGTGGAAAAGTCACATTCGTCAATATGCATGGACATAGAACTACTTAATTCTCAAACGATCAACTCTAGGCCTAGTGTGCTAATGTACATAATAAATAATAAGCCAAGATCTGCCACAGGCAAAAAAGACAGACCTAAAAGCGATGTTAAAATTTATGCCCCCTGTGGACAGAAAATACATGGAGGGAGTCGCAAAATAGACTGAGACATGTTTTTGCCGTTGATGCCCAAATAAGGCATTTTGATACCGGTACTGGTAAAGTTGCTTGTCCTCGAAACCTTATAAAGCTTTAATATCGAACGTTATGATTGGTCCGAACAGGGCTATCATGAAAATAGTTTTGTTTAATGTTTGTTCAAAGTTGTTCATGTTCAAATTTGGCATTTTTGGACGGGCAAGGCTGTCCCGGTGTCAGGTCTAAATGAGAATGCTGGCTCATTTATAAACTTGTGTATTTCATATACATGTCGTTATTTTATATGTGAGTGTATGAAGCATTTTGATGCCAAATTTTGCATTTCGTATATATACTTAATTTTTCTAATTTTTATTTTTCATGCTATTGATTCTGGTCAGTGGGCAATGCTGTCCGGTGTCACAGGTTCAAATGAGAAGGTGGCTCATTCATCAATCTGTTAATTTGATGCAATACTTTTATCTATGAGTGCATGAAGCATTTTCAATACTCATTAATCCTCAGTCTTATGAACGTCGTTCATGGTGTCCCAGTACATTTTTTGTGAAATAAGTATAAAATACAGGTAACCATTCATTGACTAAAACGTTCTTAGTTTGTTCATAACTTTTTTTAAAACAACTCTGATGGACATAGGACTTCCTGATTTCGATCATATGTAAAACCAGTAAAGGCACCAGGTCCTATGTTGGACATAGAACTTGTTGACCAAGGGCAACTTACGTTCCTCGGAATCAGAAGGTTCTATGTCCATTTTTGACTGCTTATATCTCTAAGCCTATGGAGATTTTGAACATGTTTGCAATATGTTTAGGGTACCTTCCACAGTCAACAATATTCCACACAAAATAAATTTTGATAACTCTCTAAACATCAGAGATAAGACAGTTGAAATTTTCAAACTCCATTTTCTCAAAATGAGGAAAGTGGACATAGAACCAGCTGATTCTCAAGGGACGATTTGTCACTGACCCAAAAACATTTTTAAACAGATCAAATTAGACTGAAAAAATCAGTAAGCTCCAAATTAGGTTGCTGATCACAGGTGTTTGGAGTTCTTTCAAAATAATTTGCCTGACCTTAATAAAATGATAAATGGGGGTGTTGGTCATAAAATGAGGTGTGGTCAGGTGGAAGGCTGGCCTGTTGCTATCTTGAGGTAGCACAAAGGTTTTGCGCGACTGACCAACAAAAACCTGGTCTACATACAATAGTCAGTTTTTCACTGCAATTTTAAGGGCACATTATTATGATGGTATTATGCTTTTTTGTCAGTGAGTGCATAACGCGTGTACCCTCTGCTTGTCACATTCTGCACAGAGATTAACTGCAGCGCCCACACAAGTAAACGATTATAAATAGTAAAGAAAATTAATGTGATCGCTCTACATACCCACGTCGGTACATGCTGTGACTCAGGCTATTTTAATCCTAAGGGAATCAATTCCATCCAGTGGCGGCGCCAGAACTGGGAATTGGAGGGACATAGAACATCCCTGTAAAACAATTATTCGTCATGACACGTTCTCAGTCATTTTCATTATTAACAAGAAATTCACTGCAAGAGCATTCCACACTATCAGGTGCTGCTAGTTCTCCCTGATTAGGTAAGACGACAATCATTTTGGTGCATTTAAATCAGCATTATTCAAATCGCATACCTGTCAACAATCATGCATGTGGCTCGAGTCTCACGCTTTTTATATTTAATTGCCGAGTCCCACATTTAAATCAATCCATGCTGTACTGCAAGTGAAAGGCGATATTTCATTGGAATGCAGATCAGTCATTATTCACTTAACAAGAATTTAAGAGATTCTCACATGAAATTTAAGTCTTAATGCATGGATGTTTTTCAGTTTTTAAATGATGAATTTAAACGATCATGACGTGCAAGTTACTTCACCTGATGTGCGGAAAAGGTAGCACGGAAGTTTCAGAGCAGTTTGTCTTTCGTAAAGCATAGGCCTATTAATAGGTAAATTATTTTTCTGTTTTGAATTCAGCCCATTATTTTGTCGCTGTTAGATCACATGGGGAGAGAAGCCATGTCTTCAGTTGCCAATGGATTATTACTATAATTGGAAAACACGTCAGTGAAGGAAAATGATTGAGAACTAGTCAGGACTAATAGTTGTAATTAAGGGATGTTCTGTGCCCCCCAATTCCCAGTTCTGGCTGATTCCATCTGGTAATTTGCGATTCATCATGTTAGGTTATGCACATAGGTATTCACAGATTATACTGGATGATGCCACAACTCTTAAATACTGGCAAACTCTGTAATTCATGCTGTCATCCAGAGGATCCACCCTGGAAGGATGGCTGTTTGGCGACAATGGTCGGCCAAAATATCAAATACATTGCATATAATGTCTGAATAGTGCAGGGATTTCCGTTCTATCACACAAAACACAAGCTGTAACTGAATGAATGTTTGAAGTGCTGAAAATGCACTTCAGAAGTTTGGATAAGTCCTGCATGGGTAGACCAGTTATCTACAATTATTTGAAAAACTCATTATGAATTCAACCTGATCTGCAATGCCTGCTGTCTCATTTCCATTACCAAATGCAAAATCTTGCATTTCATTTGGATATAGATTTATTATTTACAGTTTTGCCTGAAAAACGAAGTAGCCCTAAAAAGTGACACTTTTAAGCAACAGAAGAAGCAATAGTCAACATTGTTTTCACCATCAATAATTAATCTGAATTTCTTCCACCAGGATTTTTTTGAAACTGTGGCAGAGAGCTTCAGCGTAGGGTCAAAACTCAGCATTATCAGGAGTGGCCAGTTTTCATTAATCAGCACGTAGGCGATGTAATAATTGAAGTCTATGTGCATGGAGGTTTATCAGTTTCACATGCGTCACAGTGGATTTCACATAGGCTATAATATGAAAACCGATTATGACTCCGGACTCGGGAATTGGAATTAAATAGGCTAATAATGAAGATACAATTAGGTAGAGCAGGATGTGCTCACAGCAAACACAGAAGTTAACATCATAGTTTATCGTTTTGCAAAGTGAACAAAATACTTTTTCTCTAATCGTTGCACACATTGCATTAAAAAGAAAGCAGTGCGTTTTACTGCCGATGGCTCATTTTTATTCATTGGAAAACGTGTTCATCAAGCAAAATGATTGACAACAGGTCAAGAATTATTAGCGCTCATTTTAACTAACAATGAGAACTGGCGACACCTGATTGTCCTTAGGATTTTTGGAGTTTATGTAAAGTCATTTTACTTGGGCGGGGCGGCTTTTATTTTGCTGTGGCGGTGCGCCACGATCAATTTCATGTAGCGGAAACCCTGGGGGAAGGACTGATACCTTAATTATTATGTCCCCGGAATCGAAGATTCGGGGGCATATTGTTTTGCACTTGTCTGTCTGTCTGTCTGTCTGTTTGTCAGTCTGATTGTCTGCAGCAGCAAAAAAACTTTAACCTTGGCCGTAACTTTTGATTGGTCAGAGATAGGTCTTTGATACTTGACATGTGTATCCCTTGTCACAAGACCTTTTGGATGAGGTCATCATTTTTGACCTTGTGACCTTGACCTTGGTGTAGGACACATTTTCCAAAAAAATGTTAACCTTGGCCATAATATATCATTGGTCAGTGATAGACCTTTGATACTTGACATGTGTATCCCTTGACACGAGACCTTTCGGATGAGGTCATAATTTTTCACGTCATGATGGCTTCATTTTGATTTCACAATAGTTTCCTGGAAAAGTTTTACAAATGTTATTCATTTATTTAACCCTTTGCAAGTCCAAGCGATTCCATCTGGTCCTTTTCCATATTATAAATCCAAACTATGCTTATTTCCGGGGGCATCAGTGTTTCACAAACACATCTCGTATATCATAATATTTTATCGATGAGTAGACTTGATAAGAGCGATGACAAAACAAGAAAGGAAGATTTTCAGAATGTATTCTCTCTCTTAACTCGCGCAAGAATACTTATTGTTCATGCACTTGCAGCTGCCTGTCGTCAGATCTTTCTATTGCGTATACTATAACTATCTAACGTTATTAAATTTGAGGTTTTGTTTCGTTTTGGCCATCATGGAAGAGGAATGACCAGAAGTTGAAGAAAGAACCATGGGAAGAGATACAACACCTATAAAAAAAGTGATTAAGACCTGAAATTGAGCTTGAGTGCATGAGAAGTACAGGAGGACGATTCAGGCTGCTTTTGAGGTATTGGGTGGAGATATTTGAAGGGTACGATTGTTTTCTAAATGGCATCGACCTCGTCACTCCACATTTCTATGTCAGTCAATCACTGTTATGAGAGTCCACTTGATCGTGTTCATAAAATACTATCTTTTTTGTAGCCCAGCTTTGGCTTATCCAACCTTCCTCGGAATGGTAGCATGACTCCAGTAAAAACATAATTTTCTTTCTAAACTAGACAACGTATATATGTATAGCGTATAGTCAGCGCGGCGACTGGACTTTTTGCAGGCACAGAACGAACTAAAATAAGCAGCAAAACTAATATGCATTGATAAAAGAAATGACCTTTATGCGATAGTAGCTTAAAAAAAATAAAGATTTAAACATGGGATTTAAAACTATGAACTACTGGAAGATCTGGTAGAAATCTATTAAGAGTTCTGACTCGTCAGGCTTTAAAAACAAAATTGAAAACAGTTTTCACAGTGTTCTCTGTATTATAACTATGGAACATCTGGGTGCTTTCAGAGTTCACAACCCGTATGTGACGTCACGGAAAATGAGACTTTCAGCGGACTGGTTATGGTGGAAAAGGAGCAACATTTGGAAAGCGAATATCAAGTCGAATGAAACTTTTTTTCTCTTGTTATATGAATGAATACCTTCAACCTATCATGAAATTGCCATAACGGACCAATTTTATGGGTACTTATTTTCTTTGAATCCGTCCTTTAAACATAGCGCCCTTGCTATTAAAATTTGGTGCAGCGGGATTGTGCCGTAGTAAAATTCCAGATTTGCGCAAATTGATTAATGTATGCGCGATACCCGCAATCCCACGCCCAAATTTAGACCCTGCCTGAATTTTTCATAATTTGGTTGGTTTTTTTTTTGAACTTAGAGTATATTTTCAGCAACAACAACGAAAAAAAACCAGAATAACATATAAACAAATCTTGACTAGAAATGTGAAAAATCATTTGCCAGGAGATACATATTCAAGTTGGAATTTGTTCAAAGTTTCCTCCCTTATTCTTGATTACAGCCTGACATATCCTTGGCATTCTTTCCTGCAGTTTAAGGACAGAACCTCCTGGTTACTCATTCCGAGCCTTCAAGAGTTCCTTCATGAGCCCTTTTGAACTGGACAGGCGCACGTCCGGTCAAGTTCATCCCACAGCAACTCAAGTAAGCAACATTTTTAATAAATTCAAGTGTCCCTTTGGCATTTTGTGTGCCTTTGTTGCTCAAAATTAACTTTAATATGACAAAAACCAACCAAATTCTGAGGAATGCAGGGTAATTGTTATATTTTGGCCCGAAGTGTAAAAGCTCAAGTTCTCAGGACCCAAGTTTTGGAACACACTTAACACTGATCCACGCAAAAACAGTCAATTATCATACCTGTCAAAGAAAACTCAAATTTCAGAAAATAAAAGGCACTCTCATTTAATTAACCAAAGAGCAATCATTTGAGATAATTAATAGGTGACATGATCTCATTCCCAAATCCATTTTTTTTTTTTTCAGAAATAAAAACGGGTTCCATAAACAATGGTTTGCATGTAATCCAATCTGATACCACAGCACAGACACACACTAACTTCTTTGATCCAACTGGAGTGTTCTCTCCTCGTCCTCATTATCTGATTAGTTTCCAAACCACTGAATGAGGTCGTAATGGAGCCATCAATGAATCAGAAGCCTGGTCACCATGCAGGGCTCCCTCATATCCACACAGCATCCCGTGGCACTTTCAAATTTTCTTGTGGAAGTTTTCTAGTTACTGTTGCTATGCTCCCCAACGCTTTGCAGCGCAACTCCGAAATAGCTCGGGCAGAGGAGAAATTTGATCACTGCTCTCTCACCCGTTCCGAATAATATTGTTGTGTGTTTCCAGCCGAAAGCGCATAACTTGCCCAAGAAAGTTCTTCAGGGAGGCCTTAACCCCTTCGGTCCTGGAACCTTGTATACTAGTATGAAAATAAACTCAAGTACTTTGTGCGGACGGGAGCCTTGTATACTAGTGGACTCCCTACAGCCTAATTTGTTTAGACAAAGAAAGTACGAGCAGCCGGAATAATTTTCTTTCACTGTCCTGTCATAGGACAGGATCTGACAGGTTATTTGAATGGGAAATAGACATCTTATTCGTGTGTGACTACAGAAACATTCGGTTTTACTGATTTCCACTGAGTGCAATACCTTCAGTCCTTACGAGCGAAAATACCACAGTACTTTCAAAATCCCATTTCTTTGTTACCGCTCAAAGTACAAATTTAACTTTTAAATCAACAGAAATTTATTATTTTTCTCAAATCAATACACAGCATGAGTATGATACAGTTTGAAGCGCGCTCCGCGCAAAGACTGACCAAACAGGTGCCACACCTGTAGCATGACTGGCTGCATTTGCAGTGTTTTACGCAACCAATATACTCCTTACACTTGAGGGTGTTTTTCAGGGAAATGTCTGCCGCTGAGCCGGTCCATCGACGTGCCAGCTGGTCAACGACCTTTCATCCGTTGGGGCATCTGTGGCAGGAACTTCTCGATTACCTTGTAGATGTAATCCTTTTTGCAATCGAAAAAAGTGTTTTTTACTTCCTTGATTGAGTTCACGATACACACAAAACAAAATTGATATGCGTCAGATCCAATTAAAAACCTTTTTTTTTTAAATAGGCATTTCTTCAGAACGAGTTTCCTTGAAAACTAGTTTGACATGGCAGTGGTCATAATAACACACTTGTTACAAATGTAACCTAGATTGTGTAGATGGCATTGGCGACCCGCAGCCAATTTTAACACATGATGTGATGTCTGGTAACGTGATCTGCGCGGTAAATTCACTAAATACGTCACTTTGTGCAGAGAAGCCCACCGTCTGAGAAATTTGTTAATTGTCAATAATTCCCTACGGCTTCATTAGCATAAAACACGCTGAATTGTGGGAGATAAATTTATCCTGGTTTGCTTAAAAACTCGGATCAGATTAGCGTAGAGACATGGACTTTGGTTATATAAGAATGATGGCCTATTTTGTGTAATTTTAATATTTTAATGTATTAAAGTTCACATACTTTGTTTGGTGTTATTAGTCATCTTTTAGATAAAATTATTTACGTTAGGACAAAATCTCATGATTCCATGCGCCTGGACAGCCTGCACTGAATTCACGGACAGCTGTGACGATTTGGTTCGAATACAATCGCCTTCCCTGACAACTTCCGGATTCACCGCTAGAGATGCCCAAACTCACCCAATATGATATTAACGGACAAATGCCGTCTAAAACACTCAATGAGTCCTTGCACACCTCTCGGAGTAATAGACTTCTGCTACTACTTAACAAGTGCCCCGTCCTAGAATATACTGCTAGAGAAAATAAACTCGGTCTGACAGAATGAGATAGGTTATAATGTTACTGTACTGGAGGGGTTAACTATTTTACTCAAGGATATGAGTAGGAAATCAAGATTTTTTTACGGATGGGTGGAGATGACGAAGTCACAGCGAAGTGCTGGCAATCTATGCAGATAAATCAAACCCCTCATAAACCACACATTCCAGCCAGACAAAATAATGAAATCTTACTACACCTGTAAAGCAGCGTGAGTAGTTTTCATACGAATGGATTGTACTATTTTTGGATACTATTGTTTTCATTTTGAGAAAGTAAGTACATGCATTTGTCAACTATATGTTACATTTCCGACTGAATGTGTCTGACACGTTTTGTAAGTATGACAGTATTACTCTGATTCACGTTACTCTCAGATAGCTCATTTTGTTTTATGTTTCCTCAAAGCAATCTGCAAGGCACACACTTATCGATCTAATGGATTGATTAACATTGGCACGAGTCAGGTATTTCAGGAGCATTTTGTCTATATCAGAACCGATTAACTTCTCAGCTAATTTTACACTACCCACTATGTTCATTCGGAAATCAGGTCGCTTTCCGTGTCTGTGTCTGTGTTAAAAGGATGTTAGCTAAGTTATTTATGTAGCCAGCTCCCTAACGAAGCCACAATGCTTCACCAAGTTGCTAAAAGCCGGACATACTCTGTGGGAAGTGTAGAAATGCTGTTGTTTAATCCAGTTCACACTGCTCTCGTAAATCCTCTGCGATGCAAAGCCAAAGCTCACGGTTCATGTGCTCACATTGCACAGTCCGATTTCAAGTCATGACCTGAGTGCTCTCAATGTAGCTACGGCCCATCAGGTCCTGTCGACCGTTCTGTCCATTGACAAAGCCAACAACCTCTCCTATTACACACAGCTTATGATCACATTTATGGGACAAATTGGTGGCACTATTTGGTCAGGTGGGAGCTTAAGAAAATAAATAGGTAAGAAATCTCATTGGTTATTATTCTACGCTTGATTGACAGGTTGGAAAGGTCCATTCCTGCCCAAACTCCCGATGAAATTGTGATGGAAAAACCCTGAGCGCAAGTCTTCAAAGACCTGGTAAACATGGCAACCAAACAAGGCAAAATCGATTCTTTTTGTCAAAAAAGTGAAATCAACGATGATCACGACATGCCACAAGCAGGGCAGTCTGAAGAGGGAGACGGCACAGAAAAAGGAAGCGGTCAAGAAATTGTTCAACCGGAGAATACACAGGGAATCCTGCAAAAGTATGTGAACGATTATTATAAATGACAAGGGCGACTGGACAGCAGGAGTTTAATAGCATAACACCATGGCAAAGCAGTTTCCGTGGTCTTGTTACTTGGGATTGTATTTGTACAGTTGTGGAAGTGCCAGTTCATTTAGTGCCTTTAGTACTCATAGTAAAACAGTTCAACTGAATTTCCAGTTAGCATCACTGTTCTTGAGATAACACACAGCACAGGAAAATTGCAGACTATTTTGCCTCAAGAATTTGCATCTCAAATGCCCTATACAAGTAGGCCTATTTTAACCTCTTCCGCTTCAGTCTTGCCATCGGAGGGATTTTGGTCCTTCTCTCACCTCGCCTTAAAGTGTATTATATCTTCAAACCCGTAGCTATTTAGGGCGCCTAATTAGCAACTAAGGGCCTGATTTACTAAGATTCCAAATAAAGAGCACTAAATTACATGCGCAGGCTTATAGATTGCACGTGTTGTTGGTTTGCGTGTTGCGGGGGATCTACTTAGATTGCCTGCGCAAATGACAACTGCTGCAAAAGTGGTCGAGACTTAAATGAAGATTTTGCATGAGTCAATGGTTCTCACCATGGAGAGTGTGAGAGAGCAGACTGAACTCAGGCGCAAAATGAAATTTGAAGCCATGGAATTGGAGGTGTTAGTGCAAGAGGCGAATAAACATATTTGGGAGTTACAGCAAAGAAATCTTAACATAACCAGGAGAAACGCAATATGGGAAGCTATCTGTGACAAGGTCTCTGCTGTGAGGAAAACAAGAAGAACACCAGATGAGATTAAGAAAAGATGGCAAGATATAAGAAGAACAAAGGAAAAAATTGCTATAATAAAACCTCGTCAAATAAAACAGGTGGGGCACCGGCTGAAGAGAACCCTCTGTCTCCAATTGAGCAACAGGTGCAGCTGACATTCTGCGATGAGCAGATAGCTGGAATACAAGGATATGACACCCTTGAACCACAAACTGCAGACCTAGGTAGGTCCCATACTAGTACAAACATGTATTTCTCTTATTGGATAGCCTATATTTAATTTATTCAGATATGTATCAAATAAAAAATGAATGTGCATCATGTGTGAACGTTTAGTTGAACGTGCACTGAAAAAGCGTAATTTTTGCTTATGCATTTCCCAGAGGATTTCATTTTCCAGCAGGGGTGCAGAATAGGGATTAATATTTTTTCCGAAAATGAGACATTTTCTATCCCAGGAAATTAACTTAAGGTATAATTTTGGCTACCGTTATATAACATTTGTCATAATTCAGGCAACACCATGCTTAACAAAGAGACTTGTGGGTCCCAAACATGATTGGTTTAATGTATTATCTGGTGGTACATATAATTATTGAGGCACAAAAATGTAATTTCAACATTAATCAATATTATAAAAATATAAACTGCGCAAGCCGCATGCAGCTCGACGTTCGCTGCAGATGAGAGGGTGAAAACGCCTGTGATTTGTCGCTGTCTGACTGAACAGCCTCATGGAAATGATATTTAACAATTCTTCATATTATAAACTAAAGAAATTCGTTAAGGCAAGGGTGTCCAATTTAATCCACAAAGAGCTGGTGTGGGTGCTGGTTTTTGTTACTCCCTGACACTAACACACCTGATTCTACTCATCGAGGTCTTGATTGACCCCCCTGATCAGTTAATTAGTGGTATCAGGTGTTGTGGCACTGGGCTAAAGCAAAAATCTGCACCCACACCGGCCCTTTATGGATAAGATTGGACACCCCTGCATTAAGGCAAGTAGTTTGGTGTTTACAAAGTCATGGTTTTGAGCTTAGATAGATTCCATAATCTGCTTGCATTCAGATGTTGCGGGTACGTCCGCAGGAGGCTGGCACGGTGTGTGCCACGGTGTCGGACTGTTGGCTTAATAAAGCCAGCGATCACTCAAAGTTAAAAGGCAAAGCTATAAAACGCATCCACTCACTGGGTGTGAGGTTTCAGATGGATTCTTCAGGAGATTTTTCTTTATTCAGTGAGAACCGCATTTCACCAAAGCCAGCTGCATCTCTGTCTGAAGTGTTTTGCATGAAGTATGAATCCAGTGCTCCAGTAGTTTTGAGCTTTCACCTGGAGTTTCATCTGAGATTTTAAATGCTGACGCGAGCAGAAAAGATTTGTTCTCTCCGTTGCCTCTCGTTGTGCCTACGCCTTCTTATCGCAACAATAACAGCAATCATTTGTGCGCACTGCTGTGCCAGTTAAGACCTGGCTTTCAAACATGCTAAATATAGATGCAAATACAGCCACCGCAATCAGTTTCAGGTTTGGTAAATCACATTGCGTGTGCTAAATTAATCTATTAGCATCTACTCCTTCCAATATTTTGCACGTTCTGGCAGACACACCTATATTGCATATTCATTGAAGGCAAATTTGCTAAATGGATTGCGCATGTTATTTTGGCCATTTGACAGACGCAATCTTCGGTGCACCCGGTTAGTAGATCAGCTTCAACATGTGTTTGCGCGTGCTGTCAAGTTTGCGCACGTTTTTTACACACGCAAACCTTTCGTAAATCAGGCCCTAAGTGTTAATTAGTTCAGTTGCCAGGATCAATCTGTATCCATTTCCCCTCAGCCTGCATTATTGTTCACTGCAAAAATTATCAAGCATTTTCTTATCCACATTAATGGTAACATAAAAAGTCAAAGTCTTGCAAAGCGTTAGAATTTCTGCAGCTCACAAAACGGCATATGTTTCTCTGTGTCTGCATCTGATCAGTTTGATATGCCAAAGAAAACGGTTCTAAAAATGTGGTTTTGCCGACTCAGGTCCATGTGTTAAGTTTGCTTATGTATAATAAAACTCTGTCTGCCACCAGTGACATTACCATAATGCAGGTGTTTCTGAATAAGAATCGGATAATTAATTGAATTAATTTACTGAGCAAATAGGCTTCCAATAAGTTGCATTGCTATTAACGATTAAGAAATACACCTTTGCGTCGAAGAGATAGGCTACCGCATGAGATTGCATGAACGGAAATTATCTGAAATTTCTCTAAATTCCATCTTGAAGTAAAATGTGATGAAGTAAATGCTGCTAAAGATGGTATACAAGATTTAGATTTTGTTTCTAATCAATTGATTAGATATTTGCTGTTCATACAATCTCATATTATAGCCTTCTTACAACTGTCCCATGAGCTAGACCATAAAGACCTCATGAATTACTTTGCTACCTTGAAAATATGACGCATGACATGCATTTTAAATGATTTCAGATGAATGCCATCCGTTGAACTTTCATGATGCACCAATTTATTAAACAGTTCAAGAACCAACACTTCCATGGAAGAGGTGCTGGCAATTTAATAAATTAACAATGTATTCACATTGGCGCAGCGTGTAAGCCTACGCCTCCCATTCATTTTCTATGGAGAGCAGCGAGAGCATCCGTGGCGCAATGCATGATGGTAGCGGAACGTCAAATTTGGTGCTTGCGGCAAGTCGAAGAAGCTGGGGGAGCTCAGGTTTATGGTAATGAGTCTGGTAAACCTGAAGCGAGTATCCAATCAAGGGATTGCAGACGGTGTGTACGTTGTCTTCCAGGCCACGGAACCTACAAAATTGGATCCACTTCTTGCAAGTTACCTGTAAAGATATTACAGACAGGCTGATTATGGTCCTTTCGTCTTTTCCGATTTTATTAGAGGGTTCCCTGCCAAATTATGTTGACAATGACAAAAGAAACAGTGTGTGGCCAAAAGTGGTGCAGATTGTTAGTGTCTCATTTTAGTTTATAATTTTAGCTAATAATTAGATAAAATCTTGTTATAGCTGCTAGGGGAGGGCCGCATAATTGCATTCATATAAAGTGAGATATGCGCTGTGTGGGAAGACTTCATATTGTTTGGAACTATCAAAACTCAAAATTCTAACTACATTAACTTTAATATACAACTGCAGTCCCTCCCAAAGTCAAAATCCAAGTGGGAAAAAATAATAATTGGTTGAATTAATATCGTTATTGGTGTAAGTTTACGTTGGTCAACATTACATTGATGATGTGCGCAGCCACACGCTTCCCTGAGGCTGTCTAGTCCAACTTTATGTCCAGGGTCTTCTCGCAGGTTATGTCAGTTGTCCGTCAAGCATCATATTTCCAGTTTGTACCACCCAGAGAGCCAGGGTGCACTGGAGAGGTTGTCTCTTCTATGAATGTTGTGTTACCGCCTTACTGTCCCGAGGAGTTTGGGTTGCATGATCAGCTGGTGACTGTCCCGTCTGCGCGGCTGGAGAATTCCAAAATCTTTGGAAAATTGGAAGACAATTTGTCTTATTTGTCTGAGACTGCTTGGAGTGACATTTGTAGCTTGGTTCGTGAACATGCACAGTTGTTTGGTGATAAGCCCACTCAGACTACAGTTTAGCAGCATGATGTTGATGTCGGTGACCACAAGCCAATTAAACAGCATGCTTACCGCACCAACCCAGTCAAAAGAGCGGTCATGAAGAAGGAGGTTGAGTATCTCCTGGAAAATGCCTTTTCCGTACCAAGTTCTAGTCCGTGGAGCTCTCCCTCGCTCTTGGTGCCAAAATCTGGCCAAACTCCTCGATTTGGTACTGATTATCGCTAAGTGAACGCCGTTACAAAACCAGAGTGTTCCCTCTGCCCAGAATGAACGATTCTGTAGATCGTGTTTGGTTCGGCCAAGTACATCACCAAGCTTGATATTTTAAAAGGGTACTGGCAGGTGCCCCTTACATCTCGTGCATCAGAGATTTCAGAGTCACCCCAGATTTCTTTCATGTCACTCATGCTTTTTGGTCTCAGAAATGCTCCTGCCACACTCCAGAGATTAATGAGTATCGCGTTGTCAGGTGTCAAAAATTGTAAGGCATACTTAGATGATATTGTTGTGTATTCATCCACCTGGGCAGAGCACATGTATACTTTGCGTGAGGTTTTTGGTCGTTTGAAGGATGCTTCATTGACACTGAATCTAGCAAAATGTGAGTTTGGTAAAGTTGTGGTCACTTACCTTGGGAAACAAGTGGGCCAGGGACAAGTTTGCCCCCTGGCGCCCAAAATCCAAGCCATCCTTGATTTTCCTGGGCCGGAAACTCGGCGGCAGCTCCACCGGTTCTTTTTTTTTTTCCTTTATTTGATAGTTATAGAGTGTAGAGAGACAGGAAGGCTGGGGAGAAGAATGGGGGAAGACACGCAGCAAACGACCCAAGCCGGACCCAAACCCAGGTCGCCGCGGGAAGGACACAGCCCCCACGGTACGCGCACCCAGACCGATGAGCCACCGGGGCGCCCCAGCTCCACCGGTTCTTGAGAATGTGCGGCTATTATCGAGGGTTCTGCAGGAATTTTGCTTGCGTACTTGTGCCACTTCCTTACTTATTAAGTCCTTAAAAGTTTTTTGCATGGACTGATGTGTGTCAGGACTCATTTAATACAGCCAAGGCATTGCTCTGCAGAGTTCCTGTACTTGCTGCTCCTGATTTTTCACGCACGTTCAAGGTAGAGGTCGATGCTAGCACATACGGTGCAGGTGCTGTCCTTGTACAGGAGGATGTTAATGTTAATGGTATGACCTGGGATTTGAATATTTGTATCTTGAATGAGATAAGATATAGATATACTTTTATTGAACCCCGTGGGGTAAATTGTCCTCTGCTTTTGACCCATCCTATAGTTAGGAGCAGTGGGCAGCCACAGAGCAGCGCCCGGGGACCAACTCCAGTTCTAAAGCCAGTGCCTTGGTCAGGGACACTGGTAGGAGTTGTGCTATTGTGCATGTTTTTGTGGGTGGGGGAAACCGGAGTACCCGGAGGAAACCCACGCGAACATGAGGAGAACATGCAAACTCCACACAGAAAGGCCCCAGGCCGGATTCGAACCCACAACCTTCTTGCTGTGAGGCAGTAGTGCTAACCACTGTGCCACTGTGCCGCCGAATGTTATTTGTCTTCCCTGCCACAGGGTGGTGTAGTCCAACCTGTGCGGGTCTTTTTTCTCAATTGTATTACAGGTGGAGAGCGGTGATTGGCTGTGGCTGGTTGGTGCCCACTACAAAAAAGGGAAGCTCACTGGCGCCGATTAGCTCCTTCTTTTCCTGATTCCCACGGGACCGTATCAGGCTGTGCAGTAGATCCTGGCTCTACTGTAGGTTAGATTATGTTAGAGTGCTATGTACATTTGATGAATTGTAGTTACACTACCTTTGTTTGTAAAAACTCACCTCGCTAACATTAACAGTCCTGGTAGCTGTAGGGGAGGGAAGCTATTTGTTTTGGGTTCCATTTCCTCCTGTTTTGATTAGGGAGGTAAGCCTCTGTCTTTGTTTTGCTTTTCCTTTGTTTGGTAAGTTTGGTTTATCAGTTTGTTTTGTTTGTTGTGTTGGCTGTGCCCTCCCTGATGCCTGTGCTACCTTTATTGGTCATGAAAATAAATTTCATGTCCTGTACTGAAGCAGTTCTGACAAGGCTCATCCTTGGGAGTGGGGAAAGAGGGGAGTCATTTTTGTGTTGTGCCCAAGTTACCCCTAGGCTGGGGCATAACAATTAATCAAGCAATCTTAAACAGGAACAGCTTGAAAGCAATTATGCGTTTAAGGGTCAGAGGCTTACGGCACATCCAGTAAGCTGGTGTTCCTGCCAAGGTGATGTTGGGCTTTCAGAAGTTAAAAAAAAACATGCTTTATATGTGAGAAACCCACCCCTCTTCCCTTTTTCATGTTACTTCAGTTGTTGGCGCTTACCAAGTGACCTGTTTTTTGGGGTTGAGGGGTCCTTGCCCCTTTTCCTTCTAACTCTTTATAAATTAATGTTGCATAACGTGAGTCTCCTCCCCCTACCAGTAATAAAGCACAATAATTTGGTTTGGTTTCAAGAATAATTGTGATTGTCCAAATATAAGCTTCTTTTCTATTGCACCAATAAAATATTTGTTGGGGTTGCTTACCTGCAAGTAATGGCAGCATAGGAAGTAGTTCTGGTGAGACCTGAATTTATGTTTATGCCAGCAAACTAACAGCTCACAAGCTATAAATATGCAAGGTTTACTACATTTGTATGCAACAAAAATGCTCACAGCTTCCTGGAGCTTCCCTACCTTGAGCCCCAAACTGATCCCCTGTGGGTCTATAGTCAGTTTTTGAGCCACTCTGCGGGTAGGGTCCCAACCCACAATGCATTTGGCTCACTGGTGAGGGGTGTGGTGATGTGGAGGATCCAGACTGCTTGGGCCCAAATGGGGCCATAGGAGGGTTCCTCTGCAAGTTGGGAACAAAGCCTGGGGCATAAACAGAGAAGTAAGAAAGAAAGGGTAAAACCACTGTTCGTCCTATAACTGATCAAACTGAGAAACAGCCGACCATCCAACATTAGTCTCCTCAATTGCCAAACTGAGTCTGAACTCCAAAATCTGCAACATATTTGTTTGAAAAACTATTCGTAAATCAAATCTGTAGACCATTGCGGTAATGGCCAAACTCAATCTCTGCGTCCCACTGGGTCACAATAGCCAATAAGGGTTGAAAACAAAGGAAAAATATGCTTTATTTAGACACAGATAGTTTGGAAATAAAGGCCTCTTGCTTGCTACTTCAAGATGAAAGTCTGATTTCTTTCACCGTAGATGCAGGGTGGGGACTATATAGTTGAGTTTGAATGCAAAGGCAAGTATCTCCAGCCCCCTGAATTATTTTCATAAAAATCCTCCCACTAAATCCTCTGGCATCACCTGCTATCACCTGGTGATCCTACTACTCATAGATATGAGTCCTCTTGCTGGAGTTGGTTTTCTTGTGCTCACTGCTTATCCAAAGGGAAAACAATGAAATGGTAAGTCAGCTCTGAGGATTACATGTAACAACCATCATCTTGTGTTCCCACTGACCTCGTTTAAGGTATTAGGTCTATGGTACTATAAAATTGTATTTACCTCAAAGCATCATCTCATATGCTCTGATCATCATCTTGTTTACCGTTTTGACAGCTGACAGGTATAGCGACGTCACAGCAATGTTAAAAACAAGCAGCGTTTACTATCCAACACTGCCTGCAGGTAACATTTGTTAAGGTTTGCAAAAACACTTCACACCCAATTTTTCCAAATATGCGAGCTGCAGTATTAAAGCAAATTTAAAGGATTCATTTTTTCATGGTATGGCTGAAAGTACGACAGTCTCACAATACAAATTAAATGGAATATTTAACTATTAATAGAATATTTAATCTCATTGCCATTCATGTTACATTCATATTTATACTGACAGCAGACAGACCTGCATGAAAAAATGGCTCTTAAATTTGTTTGGATAGCAGAAGTCCCCTTTTGGCCCAAATCACTTGACAGTGGAATGGGACATGGCAGGGTTCTAATTATTAGTGGATGACAGATTTGCACCCTGGCCAAAAACAACAGTACCTCATCCTTAAGTGTTTCAACCCCCCTGCTGCTGCCGTTTATGTGCTAGGCTTTCTTGGCATTGGGAAGAGCAGCCATCAGTCTCTCGCTTCGGTTGCATAATGATAACAATATTTAGTATTTATTTGGTGGCATGCAGGGCAAGATTATGAAAGCAGTCTGAAAATGGAAAGGCAGACAGCCCCACAGTGCAAGGGACATTACTGTAATGTTATGCTTCAATTAGCATATGGCATTTTCGGGTGATAAAAAAACAAACTACTCAGTAGTACCACATTTTGAATTGCCTGGAAAATGGACGCTGAGTGGAAACATTGTGCAGAAGTTGCTAAAAGAGGACGGCGCATACGTTGCCTTACAGATAAGCAGAGCGTTAGGAGATTCTGGCTATTCATTGGAAAATCATGACAATAGTCACCACTTACAACCTCAATAGCCACCACATACAATTACAGTCTTTTTTTTCTGTTTCACTTTGCAGCACATAAATATAAAGTGCATATCAGCACGCAAAGTCACTCAGAAACCCGAAACATAGTACAGCAAGGGGTCTATTACATCGTTACAGTCCCGGTCAGAGAGTAAAAATTAAAGCAGAGAGAAAGAAGCGATGACTGTTCTGGTCACTGTGCAAAATAGCTTTTCATTTGACAATATAGAAGCCTTTTCATTAGCTTCTGTGAAGGCAACACAAAAAATGGGCAAAACCCACAGTCAGTACAGGCCTCACACATGGTTTGCTATGGTCTGTTTTGCTAGCGTACATAAAAGCAGGTAAGATTATCAAATGATTTCAGAACTACTTGTGGCATGCAGAACTGATGCATAGGAGATCTTGCAAAAATCTCTGAATTTAGCTAAAGAAAATAACAAATGAGTAATCTAAAAATCCTTTGCTTTTACTACATTAATTTACTTCACCTGTAACAAGACACTTCCAGGTTCTTTGAAAAGGAAAGACAACCTAAAATAGGTAGTTGTGGGGGTAGAAACCAGAAAGAATTACACATACTTTGTAGTTGCTAGATTTAATAGAGGGTCATTCCATCCCAAGTGATCAAATGGCTCCCAGGTGACCATCTCAGATTTTTCTCAAAGTCCATCAAAATGAACTGAAGAATGTACAATGAACACCAGAAAAAAAATCAGGGTCCAACTCCCACTGGTTTGGATTTTATTGCCCTTCAAATTTTGACTGCCACGCCCACTAAAAAATAGGTTTTTCTTTAAATTGGTTTTCGAGCAGCTGGAGATTCGTTGTGATCTGTTTTTCCCCCTCAGTGTTCACTTATTTTCTACAAAGTATGCTTGAGTGAAAAGTGCATAGTCTTCCATATTCATTTTATTTTTTTACTATTTTGTCATTTTTCACATATTTATAGACAATCAACAACAAATAATAACAAGACAACAGACTCAGACATGCACAAGCCAAATAGATGCATTCGTGAACACTGAAGGGACAAGTGATGAAAGCAACTGCCGGGCTTCCAGTCAAAGACATGATATAGAGTTCAGTTAGTGGGAAGATGTCAGAGGGTTTTCATTTCACATTAGCTTCGCTAATAAAGGTAAGGAAAGGCTACCAGATGGTCAAAAAATTTCTTATGGAACCAGTCCTCTGAAATCAAAGTCTTTCCATCCCGATGGCTGACATGATATCTGTGATCCATTTTTGGAAAGGAGGGGGAGGGGGATTTCCATTCTCTCAGGATGAGTCTCTTCGCGATTATCATGCCCAATGACAGTGATCTATTTATGGATGTGGGGATACTGTCGGTAAGTTGGGAGCAGCCGAAGATTGCAAGCCCAGCATCTGGCTGGAAAAGTCTTTTATAGGCCTTGGAATAAAAATCAAAAATTTTGGTCCAAAATCCACTCAGGGCGGGGCAAAACCAGAAGGTATGAAGTAACCTGCCCTCCGACACTTTACACTTGTCACATAGCGGCGAGACAGAGGAATTGAACTTATTCAACTTTAACTTAGAGTAGTGTAAACGGTGAACAATCTTAAATTGGATGAGCTGATGTCTACTGTTTATCGAGCCGGAATGAATCATAGATAGGCTCTCATCCCACATGCCGTCAGACAGGTCAGTATCTAATTCTTCTTTCCAAGAATCCCTGATTTTTATAGTGCAGGGGATGGTGCAACTGTTAAACAAAGACACAAATTTAGAAACAAGATGTCTGGAGTCAGGAGGGCTCTTCAAGATTTCCAAAACTGAATTTTCTTTTGGAAGGATTTCAGAATTCTTGATTTTTGAGCGTACACAATGTGACTTGTAAATAGCAAAAAAAAATGTGACTGGGGTAGATCAAATTTATTTCTCAGCTGATTGAATGATGCAAATTGTCCATCTATGTATAAATGTTTAATATAAACTAGTCCCTTCTCCCTCCAGACGTGGTAGGATCTGTCCTGCTGTGATGGCAAAAAGGAATGGTTAACCCTTAAATGCCCCCTGTGACAAATTTGTCACACAATTTTGGGGGTTGTCAAAACCACTACCCCGCATAAATTTTGCAATCTAATGCTCATAGTGACATATTTAGACCATCAGTGCCGCCATCTGAACTGACACTACACTGGCTGCACCAGCTAACCTTTCCAATATGGCCGCCCCCATGGTGGAATCCACACGATAGATCAGCACCCATTCATCACCAGATAAAGTAGACAAACAGGCAAGCTAATGAAAAATAAGCTATGCCTAATACTTCAGCTATATGTCAACTGTTTTATTATTCAAGTCATTTTAGCAGTAAGGTCCCCGAAATGCCCATTGTGACATATATGTTGCAAAACTAAAATGAAGTCAAAGGTCACCAAAAATTAAAAATTGCTACTGGGTTGTTATTAGCCTCCTCCCAGGACATATTAACAGAACACATAGATTTTTCTTTCAACTTTTACTATAGTTGGGCATTTAAGAGTTAAAACAAATTGGTGTTTGCACGGAGGTCTCTGGTAGGTCCAAAAAACTTCTTATTTGATTTAAAATTCTAACAGAGTGTTTCAAAGTAAAACCCAAACCCTTGAGCTGTTCAAATTTATCTACCTTGTAAAATAGCATTGCTGGCAGGGACGAACAGAGTTGGCCTCCATTCTAAGCCAAAGTGGGGCCCCAGGGGCCTAGTAGTCAGGAGCGTCCTGCTGCCAGAACATTAAGATTCTAGCATTTGCGGCCCAGTAATAATGCCTGAATGTCGGCACACCCAATCCCCCTTCAAACTTAGGCTTTTGCAGGTGCAGCTTTGAGATCCTATGATTTTTGTAATTCCAAATGTAGGGTAGAATTCATGAATCTAGTTCTTTGAAGAAGGCAGCTGTGAGAAAAATTGGGAGGTTCTGGCAGAGATAAAGAAATCTGGGAAGGGAAACCATTTTTATCGCATTTTTGCGGCCTATCATCGACAAGGGTAATACTTTCCAGCTCTCTATATTTTTTTTGAGTTTTGAGATGTATTCAGCAAAGTTCAGTTTAAATATAAGTTTGGGGTTTCTAGGTAAAAAGAGTATTGTTTTGATTTGTAAAACTGAAGGAGATAAGGATCTAATCTTTCCACCTTTTTTACCTGCCAGAGCAAGCTTTAACTGTAAGCCATAAAACGAAATATCTGGGACACATCATCACAGATCAAATGTGTGATGATGATGACATATATAGGCAGCGCCGCATTTTATATGCACAAGCTAACATGCTGGTTAGGAAATTCCACTGGTGCTCAGGTAATGTTAAGATAAGCTTGTTTAAAGGATACTGTAATCCTCTGTATACTGCTCCCTTGTGGACCAAGTTTAAAAAGTCTAGCATCCAGAAGTTCCAAGTTGCCTATAATGATGGTCTGCGTATACTGCTTAAAAAAATCAAGGTGGAGCAGTGCAAGTGAACTATTTTGTAAGGTAGGAGTTAACACAATCCATGCACTGTTGAAAAACTTGATGTACAAATTTATTTGCATATTGAATGCTTCTTGTAATTTTATCATTATGCTGCTGTCTAATCCTGGACATAGTACTGTGCGATACCAGTCACCCATGTGGAAACACTGGTATCATTGCCTTTTTTAATTTCTTGTTGTATGTGTATGTATTTGTATGTGTTTTCTTGTGGACTAAGAGTCTGTCTAATAAAGTTGATTGATTGATTGATTGATTGATTAGGTATTGTCAATCCAAGATAAGTAAGATGGTCTTTGACTAGTTTAAATTGGGATATACTGCTTGATTACTGTACTTCTGACAGGATGTAATAAGTTTTCGCCGGCGTTTGCTGTGTTGTCGTTCTTCAGCGGAATATGTCAAATTTTACAGATGGATGTCAATGACATTTTGTGTGTTGATAGATATTGTTTTAAGGAAAGAATGATTATATTTTGGAGAAAATATGACTCATACTGCTGATCCAGGATTCGAAAGAATTCCTGTGCGCGTGATAACGGCAATGTCATGAAACACTCACATTCAAATGATAACACAACAGCGGAGGCAATGCGCTCTCCAAGTGCCTTCTAGTTACTTATGGGCTTCACTTGATGGACCTCATAGGCTATGCCGTTGGTAATACTCAGAAGCATGCACAATCAAGCGTATACAGTCAGGACATTCGCGAGCAAGCATTAGCCTATACTTATACCATAGCATCTAACATTCACAACGACCTCACCGTAGCTTGGTAAGCTTTGTGCTGTGAAAACCACAAGGGAAATATTTTGGCACCCTCTATAGAGATGTAAAGCAACGGGGCTGAACGCAAACATTTGGCATTGATTCAGCGAAATGAAGGAGCGTAAATTAGTTATTACAACAATGTTTAGTCAGTGTTGGTGATTTGCGTCCAGTGGTCAATTGCCAGATGTAGTTGAAATAATTCTGTGCGTACTGATTTTTCCGTCCACAAATTCACATGCGTAAATTAACCACCAGTCAAACATTTGGAGCGTATTTTTACCCAAGGTTAACAGTATCTCTGGGTTTACCGTATAGCTCTTCCAACTCATTATTTCTTCTAGTACAGCACCTTTATTCAAACCCGTGGAACTTTAGGCTCATTTTAAATTGGAGATCTGCACTGCTCACAACAATATAGGGATGTTGGAACATAAACAGTGTATACAATGAGACAAACGTGTCTGGCATCAAGTGAATTTTATTATGACATTTTATAACCATTTTTTATTGCACATGCGCATTTACACAAATTTTGATCAACACTGCCACTTCTGGATCCGCTCACAAAACAAGCACCATATAGATCCAAATCCAGAACTCAGTTCATTATTGTCAATATTGGGTATGTCCACCTCTGGGGTCAATGACAGCCTGATAGCCCCATCTCATGCTCTGTATGAAGCGACGGATCCTATTTTGGGAAATGTTATTCCACTCCTCACGTAGCGCCACCTGGAGGTCTCTTACACTGGCTGGGGGGTGTTCACAGCCCTGGACAGCCTTTTTCAAGATATTCCAGATGTGCTCGATGGGGTTCGGGTCCAGCAAAGGTGCTGACCACTCTATACGTTGAACATGAGCCCGTTTCAGACGATCCAGAACAACCCAAGCGTGATGTGGTCGAGCGTTATTGTCCATGAAGATGAAGTTGGGGCGATGCTGACGGTGCAAGGGAATGATGACAGGGTTTACAACTGTGTCCAGGTAGTACTGTCCTGTCACACGCCTTTCCATTATGAGCAGTTCGGTTTTTAGGTGACTGGACACTCCTGCCCACACCATTACCATGCCACCACCATAACGATCACGCTCCACCACAGTGACATCGGTGTATCTCTCAATTCTGCGTCTCCAGACAAGTTGTCAGTCATCACTTCAGTCCAAGATCTCACACTCGTACGTGAAGAGCACAGAGGACCATTTGCGGCGAGTCCATTTGACATGCTGCTGGGCTCACTGCAAGCTCTGTAGCTACGTCCACCTGCCCACTTCCTGCTCGGAGCCAAGAGTCGTTGCTCGTCTGTGAGGCGTCTTCTCCAAATCATATTGTATTGCTGAAGTATGCACACTGAATTCATTTAACAAATGCCCATTCTGTGTGAATTACCCTGCTTTTATAGACAAATCTTCAGTGCCAGATTTCTGGGAGTGTACCCCACTGTTGCTCAATTGAGTAACATCCAACGCACACGTGTGCAAATCAGGCTATTCCTGTGCTAACTGATGCGTGACAGGTGGAAGTTCAACCCAGGGGAATATGAGCCAGGGATTGGCATTGTATGACTGTTTGCACCATAACTCAAAACAGTATCCCTATATTCTTGTGAGCACTATATTTTAAGCAGTGGCGGTCTGTTGGCTAAAATACGATGTACAGAGTAAACCGGCCCCCCCTCAATCATCCGCGGCGGCGGGGGTTTGTCAACCGGAGCCAGGACGCAAGTGCTAACCGGTTTGAGCCTGGAGATGTGAAAAGAGGGGTGGATCCGTAAGGATCTAGGGTGCTTCAACTGGGCTGTGACAGGATTTATCCTTCGCACAATCTTAAAAGGACCAATAAAGCGGGGAGCCAATTTCCGTGACTCCACTCTCAAGGGTAGGTCCCGCGTGGAAAGCCAGACCCTTTCGCCAATCCGATAAGATGGGGCTGAACGGCGCCTTCTATCTGCGGCGGTCTTTTGTTTTCGTCCAGAGCGCAACAAGGAGGAACGGACCCTGGCCCAAACTGACCGACAATGCCGAACAAAGTGATTAACCGAAGGAACCTCTGAATCCCTGTCAGTCTCAGGAAACAGCGGAGGCTGATAACCCAACTGAGCCTCAAACGGGGAAAGGTCTGTGGAGGAGTTACCCAGTGAATTGTGGGAGTATTCGGCCCATGCTAAAAATGGACTCCACGAAGATGGGTTGTCAGCCGCCAAACATCGAAGAGTATTCTCCAAAGACTGGTTGGTTCGCTCTGTCTGCTCGTTAGTCTCTGGATGGAAACCAGAGGAAAGGCTCACGGTGACCCCCAACTGGTTGCAAAACGCACGCCAGAATTTGGCCGTAAATTGAGGACCCGAGGTCAGAAACCACATCTTGAGGGATGCCATGCAGCTGGAAAACATGGTCCACAACAAGAAGGGTTGTCTCCTGTGCCGAAGGCACCTTGGGCGCGCAATAAAGTGGGCGGCCTTAGAAAAACGGTCAACCAAGACCAGGATGACCGTGTTGCCTTCCGAAACATGCAGCCCCGTAACAAAATCAAGAGCGATATGGCTCCACAGGCACTTAGGAATGGGCAACGGCCGCAGCAGACCAGAGGGGGGGAGGTGGGAAGTCTTGTTCTTAGCGCAAATACAGCATGCCGCTACAAACTCCCGAATCTCCTCCATCATGCTGGGCCACCAAAAATGTCGGTCCAAGAACTGCTTGGTCCGATGAACCCTTGGGTGACCAGCCAGACGGGAAGAGTGCCCCCACTGGAGAACTTGGGACCGCACTGCCAAAGGAACAAATAAACAGCCAGGCGGCTCCCCACCAGGACCGGGATCATTTTTCAACGCCTCCCACACAACAGACTGAACGTCCCACTGAATGGGAGCCACAATCTGAGCTGCTGGGATAACCGGCTCAGGAATGGGGTTGCGACCGGAGCGGTCGTGAATCCGCGACAAAGTGTCAGGCTTGATGTTTTTAGACCCCGGGCGATAGGTTAACGTAAAGTTAAAGCGGTTGAAAACAACGACCACCGCGCCTGCCGAGAATTACGTCTTTTAGTCTGTTGGATGTATTGGAGATTTTTATGATCCGTCCAAACCACAAATGACTGTTCAGCCCCCTCCAACCAATGGCGCCACTCTTTTAACGCCAACTTGACAGCCAACAACTCCTGGTCACCAATGCTGTAATTCCGTTCGGCCGCCAACAACGACCGGGAGAAATAGGCACATGGGTGCAACTTATTGTCCCGAAGGGGGTGCTGGGACAAAATGGCACCTACCCCGACCTCCAACGCATCCACCTCCACAACAAATGGGAGGGAGGGGTCGGGCAAAACGAGAATGGGTTCTGAGCTAAATCGTTTCTTGAACTCCTGAAAAGCAGCCTCAGCTGCTGGAGACCAAGCAAACGAAGAGGAGGTATTCTTCTTAGTGAGCGCGATAATGGGAGCAGCTACCGCGTTAAAATTACGGATAAACCTCCTATAAAAATTAGCAAACCCCAAAAACCGTTGCACCTCAACGTTTTGAGGGGCAGGCCAATCCCTCACCGCTGCCACTTTGTCAGGATCCATGCGGACTGACCCTTCCGAAATAATGAAGCCAAGAAACGAAACTGTCTTGGCATGAAAAACGCATTTCTCAGCCTTTACAAAAAGCTTGGCTTTGAGGAAGGTCTCAAGCACTTGTCTGACGTGTTGTTTATGCTCTGCGGGAGTTGAAGAGAAAATCAGAATATCATCAAGGTAGACAAAGACGAATCTCTCCAACATCTCTCAGAGGACGTCATTAACGAGTGCCTGGAACACAGAGGGGGCGTTAACCAATCCAAACGGCATGACCAAATATTCATAGTACCTGTCATGCGTATTAAATGCCGTTTTCCACTCGACCCCCTCATGGATCAGAACCAAGTTATAAGCATTCCGGAGGTCTAGCTTTGTAAAAAATGACGCCTCCTGCAGCCGTTCAAATGCGGAGTTCATCAACGGAAGTGGGTATCGGTTTTTCATAGTGATATTATTCAAGCCCCTGTAATCAATACAGGGTCTCAAGGCCGCCGTCTTTTTTGCCTACAAAAAAGAACCCCGCTGCAGCAGGAGACGTTGAGGGCCAGATAAATCCATTAGCCAGAGCCTCCTTCTCGCATAGCCGCTCAGGCCCTGACAGCGAGTATAATGAACCCCTGGGGGGAGTGGTACCCGGGTGGAGATTGATCTCGCAATCGAACGTGCGATGAGCAGGTAAAGTGAAGGCCCGCTGCTTGCTAAAAACCTCTGCGAGATCAGCATAATCATCAGGAACATTAGGAGGCAGACAAAAGTTCAGAGCAGCCCCCAAATTCTCACCCTGTTCGGAACCTGCCCCCTCTAAGTTAGATTCCAAGTCAGAGAAATCCTCCGAATAGCAATCCTCCCCTGGCTGCCGCCAGTCAAATTGAGGATCCCACTCCAACCCCTCCTCCGTCCCTTTCTGTAGATTAGGAGGGTTGTGTGAGGCAAAGTCCTCAGAATCACTCCAGGCGTCAGCCTTCCCCATAGGTCGATACCCGGGATGATACGCCAAACTTTCCCTACAGTGGGACCTACAATCAGTGCCCCACTGGACGATTGGGTTATCCTGACTTCCCCAAATGATATGAGGCCAATGTTCCCATAGCCAAGAGTGTCCTAAAACGACAGGGAAAACAGGAGAACTGATAATAAAAAACCAGACCTCCTCAGAATGGCCACCAAAAGAGATGAACATAGTCAATGATTCAGAAACTTCGGTTATAAATCCAGTTCCCAGCAGGTGACCGTCCAAAGATCTAACAGAGCGTGAATGTAAAAGAGGGCGGATAGGAATGGAATGTCTCCTAGCCCACTCTGCATCCATAAAACAATCCACGGCGCCAGAGTCCACAAAAGCTTCGATAAATATTCTCTGTCTCCCCACAGTCAATTCTACAGGAATTAAAATTCGGAAGGGAAATTGGGTCTGTCCCTCTAGCGCCCCCGATACCGCTAGAGGGACTTCCCGTTTCCCTGAAGCTCAGGGCAGGACGGATATGTCCCGGTTTGTTACAATAATAGCATATTATACATCCCCGAACGGGCTTATGAGCCCAGCTCTCATAAGAGCCATCAACCTGCATAGGCTCACCAGGAGTGGAATTTTCAGTGGGCGGAATAGGAGCTGTATGCATGCTGCCAATAGCATTAGCCCCGTTGCCAGCAAGAGTCAATGCAGTACCCTGTTACGTTTGCGGATGCGATTATCAATTTGCACTGCAGTGTGAACCAACGAATCTAGAGACAAACAAGGCTCCAATGTAGCCAGAACGTCCTTAACCTCCTCTGCCAAAGCATGAACGAACACTGTCATAAGAGGCGCTTCTGGCCAGCCTGTCTCTGTCGCCAAGGAGCGAAATGTGATTGAAAACGCAGCAACACTCTCAGAGCCCTGCCTTGGATGCATTAAACGCGTAGCCGCGTCCTGGCCACAAACATCCTGATCAAACACCGATACCATTTCTCTAACGAGAGTCTCCACAGCATTCACTCCCGGTGAATTAGATCGAATAAGTGGGCCGACCCAAGTGAGTGCTGTGTCGGTTAACAGGGATAAAATAAATGAAACCCGAGACTCTTCATTCACAAACCGTGAAGGCTGCGCTTTAAAAAACATCTGACATTGGGCAATGAAATCTTTACATCTTCCTGCATCGTCCCATATCTCGGGGGTAATTGAAGCTTTGGCTCTCGGGGAAGATGTACGGACTGTGCTTGTGCAACATTTTGTGTGATTTGCATGGACAAGGATCTAGACTCTCAGTGAGAGTTAACAGAACGTTCTCCTGTCTCTCCATGGCATTCACCTGAAGGCGGACCCTTTCCGCCAACTCTACCTGTTGATTGTTCAGGCTTGCAAGACCCTTGCCATAACCAGAGAGAGCAGCTTGTTGGTTAGCCACAACTTTCTCTAACGCAGCCGTTGCTGACGACTCCATGTAGGCTAGAGTGTTCTGTAATGCCCGGTAGTATACGGAGGCCAAGCGCAACAACAGAGAGAAAGAGATTTGTACAAACACAGTACAAACACAGAAACACAGAGAATAATATAGACCAAACGCAAGTACTCGCGCTTCCAAAGGACGTACAATAGTCCGAACCACGGAAGCAAAGCGAGATAGAAAAGGAGAGAAGAAACTCCAACAATTAGAAGATAGAAAGTCATACAAAACCTGACTACAGATATCTTCGGCTATAGTGCAAAGCTAAACACAGACACTCTAGCGAAGGAGGCGTGCCGGACTTCCTACTTATAAAGATTCTGGGAAAGCGCCACCCCAGCTCAATCAACCAGCTGGGTAGAGAATGCGATGGTCCAGGAATTCGATATCATCCCGGGACGAGAGCCGCAAAGAGAAGTCCAGACAACACGCACACCTCACAAACCATGACAATCAGTTCACCTGATTTTATTCAAATTGCTTATATTCTGAAAGCTTTCACTGTTTGCATGTCCTTATTTAAAAAAGTGCCCCATGGCAACCTTCAATTTTTAGAATATTAATTTGTGAACAGGGGTGCTTACTATGTTTACTATGCCTTTTCCCATGACTAGAAGCTGGCGCCAACTTACCATGGTGGAATGCACCGGGAATAGAGAGCGCAGAGTCTAGTTTTTTCTCTTCGTCATTGACGTCACCCTTCTCCCTCATGATATGAGTAGAATAATAGAACTATGGATAAGAAATTTGTGATTTTGGTCAAAATTTACACTGAGTGGAGCGTAATCGAGGATCCCTGACATGCCAATGTGTAGCATCGGCGCGAACGTGGAAATTTTTACTGTCCTGGATGAGGTTTAGAGGTTTTTCATTTTCATACTTGAATAGAAGGTTTATTAAGCATTTTAAACTTTTAAATTAAATTTTCACACTCCATTTATAATCTCATTAATGAAAAAATTATTATATTCAAAAAATACCAATAAATAAATCTTACGGATTTTTAAGGATTTCAGTGATATTACCTGGAAGTAATCCAGATGGGGACCCGAAGAGGCTGACATGCATGCTATTATGACTTTTTTTTTTTCCTAAAATGTAAAAAATATGTGTCCGTGCATTGGACATACAATTTGTGGACTGTATAAACAGGATGTTTTTCTCTTATCTTGGTAAGAGTGCTCTTAACCACTCTTAAAGCCAATGAGAAGAGCAAAAATAAGAAAGTGGTGAATCCCAGAAATCAATTCATACTTAAAAAAGAAGAGAAAATCCTGGATATGAACAAAGATAAGAGAAAATTTGTTTGTAAATCGCTTCTTGCATGAGGCCCATTGTCTTAACATATAGGAAAAAAATGTTTTTTCTGACTTCGAACCTCCTTCTGGGGAAATATAAGAGAAAATTAGTTTAAGGGGTTAATATTATGTTCTGATAAGTTTAGAGGCAACATTTTTTTCCCCATGTATAGCTCAATCTGTATTACAAAAGTGCCGTGCTTCTAAAGCCAAGAGGTACTATATGTAGGAATGCTT
Organism: Gymnothorax javanicus; assembly: GCA_029692085.1. NCBI lineage: Eukaryota > Metazoa > Chordata > Actinopteri > Anguilliformes > Muraenidae > Gymnothorax > Gymnothorax javanicus. The sequence continues at coordinate 110,766,786 of CM056193.1, forward strand.
GGCAAAACATCCATGCATTTAAGATATAAGAATAACATACTGAGACATACTGTATATTGTATGAATGAATGAAGTTGAGTGTGCTGCTCATGCAGTTTTTTCTCTTTAAAAATGAAAACAGAGCCACTGTAACTGACAAGGATAACTTGTCTTGAACAGCAGCATGCAGGTGTGACTCATTTTCACATTTATAATTATAAATGTCTGGCAGCAATAATGATGCCAGTCCTCCTACTTTCTCAGCAATAGCTTTCCCCACATTCTTCTGCACCTGCTTAAACAGCAAGAGAGAGACATAGTAATTCATGGAAAGGAGGCGATGGTAGATCTTTTTGATCTAACCAACAAATTTGGGTGTAGTCTCTGGTCATCTCATCTCTATAATCAGCAGAGGAGAGCATTCCTTTTTGGTTTAGTTTCACTGCATGCAGAGAGGAACAGGTGCATCGGATTAATAACAGCGTGGGAGCCCATGTCAGCAATCTCGTGGGTACCCTTTGGCAGTTTTGTGTGTGTGTGTGTGTGTGTGTGTGTGTGTGTGTGTGTGTGTGTGTGTGTGTGCGCCGGTTTGGCACAACTGTTCTGCTTTGATGCAGTAATTATAATCATGTGCAACTTCTTTGCTTTACTGCACACAAAGGCTCATCCCTCAATTATCAAGCAGTAAAAAAAAATCTAACTGTAGGAGCGAAATGCTAAAAAAGCAGCCTCCAGCCAGCTTCTCTAAACAGCCTCTATGGGCCTAGTTCAGTCTGTTCTATCAGTAGGAAAGATATGAAGTGTGTTGTGGGTAAGTTAGATCTGTAGCGGCTTGGGACAATACGAGCACTCTATGTATAATACCTAGTGCAGACGCTCTGCACATTGACACTCTAAGAGGTGTCATTGTTGCCTTTTGAAGATATTTAATTTGTACAGCACAACACAGATCTGGACTGTCCATGTCACTGGGATACCATAATCAAGATTATTTGCCACAGGGACAGATTCCAGTCATCATATCAGCAGTAAACTGTAAGCAGAGAACAAAAAGACTCATTTAAATGTATTAGTATGCTAATGCATCCAATTTTGATCATTTTCATCCAGCAAGCTAAGGATATGTGCAAGCTAAAGGCCCACATTCATAAAGCATCTCAAAGTTGGAGTGCAGACCAAGGATCAGACTCACCATTCCGGTCATATTGGATAAAGAAAGAAAATTAAGACAGGACACTGATCCTGGATCAGTGGTCCTACAGTGAGATAAATTGCGCGTACGGAAAAACATGCCTGCTGCAAAGTAGTCATACCTCTCTCTTGGGACATGGGAGACTGGTTCATAGCAAGGTGGGGTCCAACATCAGATATGTTCTCTGGGTTCCCCTGGTTTGGTGGTGCCATTGAGGTCCCTATGGTGTACAGAATAAAGTATAACACCATGAGATTCAGAGGCACTGATTTTAAAATGATGCAATTAATGCACTTAATTCACTAATGAGACATGCAAAAGGTGAATCAAATTGAGACTTTTGTTCTTGTGAAGCATCACGTGAACTCACAAGGCTCAACTTACCAATAATTCAAACTTGACGTACTTGCATGGGGTAAGATCTTGATTACGGGCAAGCTAATTATGCCAATTTCGATAAATGTCTGAGCAGTTCCAATTCACTTTGTCATTGGTCCAATTTTCACTAGCTTTACATCAGTATTTGAAGCTATTGATCCAACAAGGTTGTGGGTTCCCGCTGAGCAACTGTTCTCATGAGTGAAGTGGACAACTGATGAGAACCGAAACCAATTGCAATTATCCCAAGAGTATTTGGATTTGTGCAGACTGATCCCATGCATGTAAATGTGACTTGTTTGAATTAGGACCTCATTCACTTTCTACAAACCCCAATTCCAATGAAGTTGGGACGTTGTGTAAGAGAATAAAAACAGATTACAATGATTTGCAAATCCTTTTCGGCCTATATTCAATTGAATACACTACAAAGACAAGATATTTAATCAGGGTTCCCACACTTTTTTTACCAGTGATTTTTCAAAATTTTTCCATAATATTTTACCTAATTTCCATGACTTAGTTCAAAATAGATAAGGCCTATAATAGGGAACACAGAGCGCCATAATGAGCTTCTACAGTGTGCTATGCCCTAAGCAGTGCAGCACAAATGTAGCATGGAGAATGGAAGGGAAGTTGTGTCTATCTACCACCTATCCTAGGGCATCACACAATGGCATAAGGGCCTATGGCACCATTCTTGTAGTTTCTCAATTATATTTAACAAACAAACAAATAAACAACAATAAATAACCAAGAGCTACATTTAAATGCTCAAGAAGGCAAAAACATTGAAGAGGTAACAAACAGATGGCATTTAACATATTCTGAGACAGATGTTGAACAATTAAAAATTATTATTTAGAGCAGTGGTTCTCAACTGTTTTTGAGCAAACGCCCCCCTGACCTTACCATGATCCTCAGATGATGATCCGTCAGATTTATTATAAGCGTAGGAGACGTGCTGGATAAGGAAAAAAAAAAACTAACATATTAAAATTGGCAGTAATAATTAATAGGCCTAATAGTAATTTGTAATAATAATAGAAGGCCTATATATTTTATTATAGTATATAATTGTAATATTAGTAGTACACCTTTTGCTGTTCAGTACGAGAAAATACGCATTCATTTGCGTGAAATGGCGACCAATTTCACCAAGAAACATTCATCAGCGCCAAAAATCGAACATTTGTGCGTGCCGCATAAAGTCCACGTTCAGAAAGTAAAAATCCTCCCCAGAACTTTATTCCAACCACCTGGATTTACTTCTGACAGGAGATAGAGCCAATATGAGTGATCAGCCCATTCTGTGGGAGGGAGAAAAACCTAGCTTTTTACTTTCTGACCCCTGGATTTTCTAGCCTGACTCCGTCAGCGTTCGTACTTCCGCTTAATTTCATTTCGCTTCAGTACTCAGTCTGATCACTCGGAGCACTGCGTCGTTTACCATCCGCAGAAAACACGCCGGACCAACCAACGAACAGAAGGCGTGGCCGAGAGCCATGATGTAGCCGCTGCGCCGAGTTTGAAATTGTAGGGCCCTATCTTACGCCAGAGTCCCTAAACCCGTTATTTGGGGATGTAGAATTGCGTAAGAGACGTTCCCCCGCAAAAGTTGCTATCTTGCACACCTGCCTATATCCCTAAAACACCTGCGCTACCCGTTATATTATGCATAGGCGTGGTTTGGGCGTTACGCCAGTTAAACCAATCAGCGTGCCAGGTGCCATTGCCTTTAGGAGCAGGCTGCGCTATGCCAAATCCTCAAACCAAAAACCAGGGCTCGAATTTCACGACGTTTGCCGTGCTGCCCACCTATAAAAGCCCCTGTTCACGGCAGAAGAATTCCGTGCCCTTTCCCCGCATTGCCGAAAGTGCCCCTCGGCCAAAACACCTACCTAAAATAAATAAATCACACAGCATTTCCCATTTTCACCAGTGTCGGTTCGTCGGTCGTAACAAAGAGTAGCCAAAACCTCGCCCTTCAAAGCTTAATAACTTAAACCTTTCGCAGTTTACTTTTCTTGATCAGCAGTTGCTCATATGAATTGATAGAAGGACAGTCAAATTTATTTTCGATAGCAAATGACAACACAAATTATCAATACGTCGTTATAAATTTGTTTGCGAGGCTTTCGCAAGAAGCCACGACATACCGTTTTCTCCTTTCTTAATGTAGAAGTAAAGTGCGATGTTGCGCAGCTTATTGCTTAATGAGCCTCACTAATCAATTTCCGAATCTATGCCGTTTCATGACATGAGCTACTTGAGCGCGGAATTTATAAAGACGTAGGCCTATGGTAATTTACTTCGTAATTCATGTGTGAAAGAAAATCCCTCATAATTTTAAGGTTTTGGCTTCCCTTTGTTACAGCCGACGAACTGCCACTGGTTTTTACGACTGTCTTTTTCGCCCTTTTCTTGCGATCGTGGGCGCAGAATTATCCTTGAATAATGTATGTTCTCCCCTGTTTTTAACTCCTATCACGATGCCGACAGGTGAAAGGAACAAAAAAGAAAAAAAAAATGCCGAATTACAGTCGGCAGCCGCCAAATGTGGCAAATTGACGAAGTTATGGAGGTACTGAAATTCTTAGGTTGCGTGTTGTGTGTTGATAAAGCTTGGGAAGTGGTCTTTATAGCCAGTATCTAGCGCTGTTGTCAGTGTGAGTGTTGGAATGACAGGAGAAAGTCGGAATTTCGCGGGTGGCAGAAGATGGACAAAATGGCTAAATATGATTATTTTTTCAATGACCCAACGTTTGATTGGAATGTCCTTTGCTTGTATTTGCATTATAGCAATGCCCAAACGATGTCCTAGTGCAATACTGAGCCAATTTCCAAGACAGCAAGCGAGGAAAAAATACGGGAAACGTTTTCTTTCAATAATGGTTTTGATTTGCCTAGTGCGCGCTGATTGGTCACTTAATGTGAGGAACATCTGAGACTACGGACCTTTAGTTTTTATTAGCTAAAGTGATGACCTAAAGCTCCATGGGGGATTTGCTGCTGTGCCCTCAAGCTCGCGGCAGACTTTGCTGTGGTGCCCCTTATATGGAGGCACATTTGCCGTGGTGCCCTTTTATTTTCAGCATGGACCATGGCAACTTTTGCCGTGCCCCTTATCACCTGTAGTTCGAGGCCTGAAAAACCATGATGGAGAGGGGAAGGTCTCCACGTTTCTCCGAAAATGAAGTTAAATTGCTTGTGCATGAGGTCAAATCCAGACAGGGGAGGATCTGTTTTTATTAAGTTAATAATGAATTGTATTATTATTATTATTATTATTTGACATTGACATATTATTTAATGTTTGGTATGTAATAAAAAAAAACAAAACATCAAGCCTACCCCTTTTGTGATGGAAACTTCAAAAAAAAAAAAAAAAAAAAACATGCGTTTCGCCATGCACTTCCAACTCCCTCTCCCGTCTGAAATGAAGCATGGAACAAAATCCCATTTTAGAAAAATAAAATTAGGTCTATGCACTGGCACTCAACGACGTAACTTTTTTTTCCAGCGAGAGCGGCATTTCAGAACTCTTCAGCGAATGAAGGTAATTCTGGTGACAAGTACGTGGTTTCGTCCGTTTACATTTTCCAATCGGTCAGCTGTCAATTTTTTACAGCAAGTTGCGTGACCGTGCTGCAAAAACAGGTGTGCCTACTTGTCGCCGAAATTACCTTCATTCCAAGAGAGTTCTGAAATGCCGCTCTCGCTGGAAAAAAAAATAACCGTTGCTGAGTGCCAGTGCATAGACCTATTTATAATTCAATTATTTTTCTGTACTGAATGTAGCCCATTATTTTGTCGCTGTTAGATCGCATGGGGGAGAGAAGCCGTGTCTTCAATTGCCACCTGATTATTCTTGAATTGGAAAACGTGGTAATAAAGGAAAACCATCTAGAATTAGCCAGGACTAATTGTAGTCAATAAAGGGATGGATATTTTCCCCAAAATTTTCAGGTCTAGCGCCGGCCCTGATATTACATATAATATATATCATTAGTATATATTATATACAGAGGCGTTGCCAGGATGCCAAGCTTGGGTGGGCATTTGTCCTCTTTTTTGGGCGGGGGAAGAACCTCTAAATCATGCATGTGTAAAATACAACATGCACAACAACTTGAAACTTATATATCAGTGGCGGCGGGTGAACTGGCGATAGGGGAGGCTCAAACCCATCCCTTGAAAATAATGATTGGTCATGACCTGTTTTCAATCATTCATTTAAATTACCATTACAAAAGCTCAGAAAACTCTCAAAATTAACAGGTGCAGTCAGTTTTCATTAATAACGCACACCTGTCAACTCTCATGCATTCCGTGTGAGTTTTAGTGGTATATTTACGTTCCTCTGCTGTAGTCAGCTATTATTAAATCAACGCATGTGTGAGAGATTCTCGCACGGAATTGAAGTCCTTGTGCATGGAGGTTTATTTGTTTCACCTGCGTTATGACTCCGGACTTCTCACGCTTTTCTTTACTCCGGGGTTGGAAGCAATGCATGTGTTTCATGATCGTTTAAACTGTTTAAATAAATAAGATCATTGGAAGCAATGAAATTGCATAAAGATGTTTCAAATCATCTTATTTCATTTGAACCACCTAATAATAAAAGTGATAATTGGTTCTTTCACATGAAATGCCCAGTTTGGCCACTGTAATTGATTCGTTATTTAGTACACCTGTCGGAAACTTTTAAATGATCCTCCTGTTGTGAATTGCTTGATTCTGATGAAGACGCGGTAGCGTTGAAACGCGTCAGTTTTTTATGTTCTGCAAGATTAAAGGCTTCTTTGGTATCCATGTGCTCCAGTTTTTTTCCTCTTTCATGAATTCATTGTCCCAGACTGAGAGGCACCTGACCTAAGCCTTCATTGGCAGACACGCGGGGATCCTTCACTAATAAACAACAAAGTTTATCAGTTTGAACATTAAATATCCTGTCTTTGTAGTGTGCTCAATTGAATATAGGTTGAAAACGATTTCCAAATCTCACATTCTCAATCTCACAACGCCCTTCAAGAGAAATTTATGTCTAACCTCTCCATTCGCAAGTCTATTTGAATTTTTAACAACTCTCACAAATAATTACCATTAAACAAAACAAACACCTACCACAAAACGGTTTCTATCAGAAAGACAGTCTCTAAGTAATTCAGTGTGTGCCACATCTTTTCTGTACCAGAGAATGAGGCACCAAAATGTAATGTCACATTTTATTTTTCGCAGTGTGTACAAATACAGCAGTTTTTATTGGTACGGCAGTCGATTTGAAGGGATTAGGATAAGGATTAGGGATTATGGTTAGGGGAAGGGTTAGGGATTAGGGTTAGGTTAGGGGTCAGGGTTAGGGTTAGGGTCAGAGTTAGGTGAGGGCAGGGTTTGAAATGGGGACTGCCGTACCTCTATACATTGAAAATGCACTGGAAAACTGCCGTACCCGTAGCAACTGCTTTTGTTTTTTACCCTTTGAAAAGATGCGAGTGAAAATGCATCTAAATTATCAATAAATGACAGTGATGGCCACATTGCTCTTTTATGTTTCAATTTAAACTGACTACTGCAGTTTGAGTCTGTCTGCACCAGACAAGTCTTTTGGCCTGTGTAAACAGCAGTGACTGGTGTGCTGAGTGTGAGAATCTTGCACCATTCGCAGGCATGCAATAACGCAATTAGCACCTCTGTCAGTCCTGGCAATGGTTAGTCCCGACGATCAACACACTGTGGCTACCACCAACTCATTCTTGCTAGTGACAACAAGCAATTTTCACTTGCAAAAAATAAGCCATGGTGGAGTTGTTTTATCGATATGTCTGCCATAATATTTCACATTCAGCAATGCTAAATTTTTTGTAGGCTTGTCTTTAACCAAGTTGCAAAAATGAAGTTTTGATTTTTTCAAATATGGAGTTATAAATATAACAATAGACTGACTTCAAAAACACAGAAATGACAAAGACACAAAGAACAGAAATAAAATGTATCTAATAAGACATTAAAGAAAAAACTAAACAAAAAGCATTTCTAAGTATGTGGTCACAGTTGTCTGAATTTACATTTGCGCAAATGCAAATATAAAGATGATCAAAAAGGGTAAAATAAATAAACATCATAGCTGATGAACTACATTGTTTTCTCAAATATTGCAGAAATGTTATTGTTTCAAAAATCTTATGCAATTTTGCAGCACGATAATTGTCTTTCGCCAAAACAGATAAAAAGTAACTAGATTGTGCTCGGCACTTTGCACCCCATCGGCGTGTCTTTCAGGTGGATGTGGCCCAGAGGTCGCATTAACTGAATATTTTCCGTCATTGACTGATTTTTTTTTAACAATGACGGAACATTTTGAAGGCCGTCCGTCATTTTGACAGAATGTAATTCACACCCCCGTCCAATTGGTGGTGGGTGTCATACAGTCTCGAGCATTGTCTTTGATCTGTATGATTCTGTATTCCTCATATTTTTGTAATATGATCATTTGCTCTTCATTTGTAAAATATGCTGCTCTGCTGCTAGTAGACGATTGGTCATATGCTACAAACGCCGTCTCTGTTATGTGAACACGCAGATATCTAGGTGGGGAAAGCCCCGGTTGACATTAAGAGTTGATAAGTAGCTTCGTAGGACCGCTTAGCGAGACTGCGGTTGTTAGGCTTAGTGAAGCCCAACACTAACTGAAAGCATTGTTCATTTGCACACTGTTACTGTGTGGGGGGAGAAATCATTTGTGATGTTTTATAAAGTTCATACAGCAGTAAGTTCGAAAATCCACGCAGTGCTGTATTAAACACAGTGCGCAATGTGTGTCTACATGAATCACTGTCAGCATCAGCTAATGCGTAATATATAAATTATCCTGTTTATTTTATTTTAAAAAATAAACGATAATCATTTTTAAAAATAAAATTACAATGACGGATAATAATTGATTATGACGGAATTTTTATGCCCCTGTCCGTTACAATGATGGACAATCGGAAAGTGTAACGCGACCTCTGGCGTGGCCTTAACCAATGAAAAATTTGGTCAAAATCAGAGCTATGACTTTGACATCAAACAGGCTTCTGGAGACACCCAATTTGAATAACCAGTTTAAATTTGAGGGCTGTCCCAACAATGTTTCTGGAGCTACAGTGGCAACAAGCAATGGGAAGACAGACAGACAGACAGACAAACGGACAGATAGACGGGCGGCAGAGGGGATGACAATACCACATTGGCATGAATCCCCAAGGGGATAAAAAACAGAATTTAGAGATTGGTAAATTGTCCTTTAAATGCATTTGTTGAAAACAGTGCTAAGAAATATATGTTATAAGTTTCACAACTGATTTTTGTAAATATTTGCCAAATCAGAATTTTAAGCCAGCAAAACATTTCAAAACAATTGGGACAGGGTAAAGGAAAGACTGAAGTAGTTGTGAAATCGTCAGAAAAACACCCATTTCAAAGGTAAACACTTGGAACAGGCAACAAGTGATTCAATTATGATTGGGTATAATATGTGCAGTTAAGAGGTACTATCCCTTCCCAGCAGGATGGTTTGAGGTTCGCCACTTTACGAAAAGCTACCTGAACAAATAGTTAAGCAGCTTAAGAACATTTCTCATGTGCAATTGCATAGATTTTAGGGACAGTGAAAAGATTCTGAGGATCCGAGCAGAGGTCGCGTTAAACTTTCTGATTGTCCGTCATTGTGACGGACAGGGGCATAAAAATTCCGTCATAATCAATTATTATCCGTCACTGTAATTTTATTTTTTAAAATGATAATCGTTTATTTTTTTAATAAAATAAACATAATAATTTATAGATTATGATAATTTATATTATCGGCTGATGCCGACAGTGATTCATGTAGACATACAATGCGCACTGTGTTAAATACAGCACAGCGTAGATTTTCGAACTTACTGCTGTATGAACTTTATAAAACATCACAAATGATTTCTCCCCCCACACAGTCACAGTATGCAAATGAACAATGCTTTCAGTTATTGCTCGGCTTCACTAAGCCTAACAACCGCAGTCTCGCTAAGCGGTCCTACGAAGCTGCTTATCAACTCGTTATGTCAACTGCGGCTTTCCCCACCTAGATATCTGCGTGTTCACATAACAGAGACGGCGTTTGTAGCATATGACCAATCGTCTACCGGCAGCAGAGCAGCATATTTTACAAATGAAGAGCAAATGATCATATTACAAAAATATGAGGAATACAGGATCATACCAGAGATGCCATGTCTGACGCATTCTGCTTGAGTCTCTCGCCTCTTTGTGGCATTCACGTTCCTGTGCCGTAGTCAGCAATTATTCAATCAACGCGAACTGAAGAAATTCACTCGCGGAATTCAAGTCATTGCACATTAAGATAATCAGTTTCACATGCATTACGGTGGATTTCCCCACTAGTGACACGGAAATTGATTATGACTCAGGAATTCTCACGCTTGTCTTTACTGAAGGATTGAAATCAATGGAATTGCATAAAGACGTTTCAAATGGTCTTATTTCATTTAAACAATTTAAACGATCATGAAACACATGCATTGTTTCCAATCCCTGGGTAAAAAAAAAACACGAGAAGTCCGGAGTCATAATCGCTTCACGCACGTGAAACTTAAACTTCAATGCACGAGGATTTGAATCCCGCGTGAGAATCTCATTAATAAGCGTTCATTGAATAATTGCGGATTACGGTGAATAAGCCTAAAAAATGCGTGAGACCTATGCCGAATGCGTGAGACTTGGCATCTCTGTCATACAGATCAAAGACAATGCTCGAGACAATATGACACCCACCACCAATAGGACGGGGGTGTGAATTACATTCTGTCAAAATGACGAACGGCCTTCAAAATATTCCGTCATTATTAAAAAAAATCAGTCGATGACGGAAAATATTCGGTTAACGCGACCTCTGGATCCGAGTAAACCAATGACATCTCTAGAAAAATCTTGATATAGGTTAAATACCTACAGTGCTGTGAAAAAGTATTTTCCCCCTTCCTTATTTCTTATTTTTTTTGCATATTTGTCACACTTAAATGTTTCAGATCATCAAACTAATTTTAATATTAGACAAAGATAACCCGAGTAGATACAAAATGCATTTTTTAAATGATGATTTCATTTATTGAGGGAAAAAAGCTATCCAAACCTACCTGGCCCGATGTGAAAAAGTAATTGCCTCCCTTGTTAAATCACAAATTAACAGTGATTAACCACATTTTTTAAATTTCAATTTCAATAGCCACACCCAGGCCTAATTACTGCCAGACCTGTTAAATCAAGAAATCACTTAAATAGAACCTGTCTGACAAAGTGAAGGAGACTAACAGCAACACATCATGCCGCAATCTGAAGAAATTCAAGAACAGATGAGAAGCAAAGTCATTGACATCTATTAGTCTGGAAAGGGTTACAAAGCCATTCCTAAGGCTTTGGGACTCCAGCAAACCATGGTAAGAGCCATTATCCACGAATGGAGAAAACTTGGAACAGTGGTGAACCTTCCCGGGAGTGGCCGGCCTACTAAAATTACTCCAAGAGCACGTCGACAACTCATCCAGGAGGTCAAGAAAGAACCCAGAACAACATCTAATTGCGGGCCTCACAGTTAAAGTCAGTGTTCATGATTTAACAATAAGAAAGAGACTGGGCAAAAATGACATCCATGGGAGAGTTCCACAGCGAAAACCACTGCTGACCAAAAAGAACACAAAGGCTCATCTCACATTTGCTAAAAAAACATCTTGATGATCCCCAAGACTTTTGGGAAAATATTCTGTGAAGTGACGAGACGCAAGTTGAACTTTCTGGATGGTGTGCATCCCGTTACATCTGGCGTAAAACTAACACTGCATTTCATAAAAAGAACATCATACCAACAGTCAAACATGGTGGTAGTAGTGTGATGGTTTACTAAATCATGAACTACTCGAGGCAAGCCATGTTCAGTGTGTCAATTCTGTGTCTAGTTTGCCACAGATCTACAAATTGCTCATGCTGAGTACTCTAATGCAGCCCCACACTATGACAAATGCTAGCTAAGAAGTTGTCAATAATAACACTCAGAATGGTCCCTCACCTCTTTGGCCCTGAGAAGATGATGTAAATTATTTCCCGGAACAATTTGGAAGATGGATTTTTCAGACCACAGCATTCTTTTACACTTCCTCGTCAGTCTATTTCAGATGAGCTTGAGCCCAGAGCAGTTGTCATTGTTTCTAGACGGTGTTGATATTTGGCTTCCTCATTGTGTAATTGAGTCTTCACTTGCAATTGATGATGCCAAGATGAATTTCATTCACTAATGCAGGTGCCATCTGAGGGCTTGCAGGTAAAATACGTACATTCGATATGCAGTGCTGTGAAAAAGTATTTGCCCCCTTCCTGATTTCTTATTTTTTGCATATTTGTCACACTTAAATGTTTCATATCATCAAACAAATTTTAATACTAGACAAAGATAACCCGAGTAAATACAAAATACAGTTTTTAAATGATGATTCCATTTCTTCAGGGGAAAAAAGCTATCAAAACCTATGGGGTAGTGCTACCTGATGGGGGTAGATCCGTTACAAAATCAACTGCGAGATGAGAGAAGGGATGATGTGGGACGGGCAGTGGATTGAATTTACCCGCAGACAGCTGTCAGGGCGTTTTGGACATTGCGCAGTTTGTGCAAGAGCGCACGGCTGCCTCCACATCAGAGGTCAAGTGGGGCCACCAATAATTCTGACTGATGATGTGTGTTGTTCTCTTAACTCCTGAATGTCCTACTGACAGGGATGTATAGGCCCACAGAATCACTCGCTCTCGAAGATTAGTGGGAACGAACATCCTACTCGCTGGCAGAGAGGTAGTAGGGGGATTCCTCCTGGTCTTCTTGGCTATTTCCTGGTCCCACTGCCACTTGATCGGGGTGAGGATGCAGGAGAAGGGCAGAATCAGCTTTTTGGCTTTCAGATCCCTCTCTACCTCGTATCTTCGGGAAAGTGCATCTGCTTTGATATTCTTCAAGCCTGGGCAATAGGTTATTGAAAAATTGAAACGAGTAAAGGAAAGTGTCCACCTGGCCTGCAGTGGATTCAAATGTTGTGCCTTTCTTAGGTACTCCAAGTTGCGATGACCACATAAGACGAGGATGGATGATGTGCCCACTCAAGCCAGCGTCTCCACTCCTCGAGCGTTAGCTTGATTGCCAGCAGATCCCGGTTTCCAACGTCATAGTTGGCCTCTGCGGAGGTGAGCTTGTGTGAAAAATAAGCACGGGGATACAGCTTCTCTGGTGGCCTGTGTTGCTGTGACAGAATAGCTCCCACGCCCGCATTGGAGACGTCAACTTCCACAATGAAGGGCTTGTCCGGGTCCGGTAATTTGAGAATAGGAGCAGTAATGAACAGATTCTCAAGTGTGTTGAAGACATGTTGAGCTTCGGGATTTCATTCCAGGTTCTTGGGTTTCCCCTTGAATTGCTGCGTCAGGGGGATGGGCAACTGCACTGAAGTGCTTTAAGAAGCGGCGATAGAAGTTTGTAAATCCCATTTAGCGCCGGAGTTCCTTTATCGTCCATGGGATTGGGCATTCCGCTACTGCCTTCACTTTTCTGGCATCCATAGCCACTCCCTCTGGTCCGATCACGTAGCCAAGGAAGGATAAGGTGGATTGGTGGAGGAGGCACTTCTTCATTTTGATGTAGAGATGATGTAGTCGGCGTTTGAGTACTCTCCTCACGTGTTTCACATGTTCGTCATAAGTACAAGAGAAGATGAGGATGTAGCGAGGTAGGCGATGACGAATCTGCCTAGCATCTCTCTTAGTACGTCATTAATGAAGGGCTGGAACATGGAGGGGGCATTAATGAGGCCGTATGGTATGACGCAGTACTTGTAGTGCCTGGAGGTGGTGATCAAGGCTGTCTTCCACTCGTCTCCTTCCCTGATAACAGATCAAATTGTAGGCGCTGCATAGGTCGAGCTTTGCGAAGATTGTAGCACCTCTCAGCTGCTCCACAATGCTGGGGACCAGAGGGAGTGGATATCGGTATTTCACCACGGCCTCATCGTTAAGGCCTCTGTAGTCTATGCAGGGGCGGAGACCTCCATCCTTCTTCTGGATGAAGAAAAAACTTGCAGATGCTGGTGAAGTGGAAGGGCAAATGAATCCCTGCTGTAGGGCTTCTTGTACATACTGCTCCATTGCTTCAGTTTCAGCCACCGATAGCGGGTACACATGGCTCCTGGGAGTTGAGGTGCTGGACAGGACCTCAATTGCACAATCCCACGGATGATGCGGAGGTAACTGGGTCCAACAGCTGGTCCCCAGCCTTCTTCCCGGGGTGATCGAAGACCAGGCAAAACTGCTGGAGGAAATTGGTTGTTGTTGACCAGTCAAGCGCTCTTCCCGTGAGACGGGTCACCAGTGCCACAATCTTCTCAGTGTTGCTCAGGGCCGAATGGTAGGTGAAGTACAGCGAGCACTGAAGGAGGAAGCCTTTGCATGCATTTGGCTTGCTGTCATAGTACTCAGGCAGGCGCACTGGCGAATCACCCTGGGGAGCGACTGAGGGAGCCTGCTGTTCTGCAGGAGAAATGGAGGGAGGCTCTGGCGGTGCTGCACAAGGTATGAAAAATTTGCAGATCCCATAAACCAACTCATCCAGGACCCAGACCGGCAATCTTCCTCTGCTGTTCACCCACCAGCTGGTAGAGGTCGGGAGGCTGGGCAGCAAACTCTCCTACCTCGTGGGGTAAGGAAATCCCTGCTGAGTCCATCTTTGGGCGAAGTCTTCTGTAATGGATTGTGTCGCGTGCACAGTGTAGTTGCACGAAGGACAAGAAGTTGAGGACTGGACTCAGGTGCAATGATGGATTTGGTTGGTTTTAATTATGCCAACTCCAAAGCAGTGGGCACAGATGTTGCAGGATAAATAAAACAGGAAATGAGGTTCCCACAAAACACTAAAGTAATACAATGACTGGGCTATGGCTACAGTCACTATGAATTACAAATAGGAAAGCAAATGGAAAAGATGTTCCTTAAAAATAAAAATTGCTGCATTAAACAATAGCAGCACTGGGTTTAGAGTTTAGAAAACATGCAAATACAGATATAAGTCTACACAAGACTAATAACACTGCTCAAGCGTGGCGATACGAGACTTCACAATGAAACAGAGCGAGGCTCGGACTTTTATACACCACTGCTACCACCCAGTGGGAATTAAAAACAGATGCAAGTGATTATTGAAAATGACAGAAGTGTGGTCCGGGTCTTGGTAGACCATTGAGCTGGACGGCGAAGGGGTTAAATAAAATTGATTGATTTTGTTTTGTTTTTTTTTTCAATGCAATACACATTAAAATGGATTTGAAAATTATTGCTTACTGCAGTAATTTATTTACATTTTAAGCACCTGTACCAACTCTTCTGGAACTGAGGTTGTAATTTTGATCAAAATTATTCACAACTCTATTTTTAGTACCTTAACACTCCCCCTTCCCCAGTCCCCTTTTAAAATAAGACACTACGAAGCAGTCTTCAACACTTTTCAATGTAATTCATTTTCAGTGTTTGGAGGGGTCCCGCTCCCTCTAGTGCCTCCTCTAAAATCTGCAAGACCTTCTGGAATGCCATGTGGACTCCCCGGTTATCAAAACCATTAACGTCAAGCATTATTTTATCGGGTCAAAGTCTAGAGGCAGATAGCTCTTGCTAATCAGGCATTCTATGGTCATTTGAAGAATTCTGACCTTTAACTGGAAGCAAATATGCTGGTTAGATCAAACTCAAACTGAACTTTTTGCCCAGTCAAGAACAGGAGGAGGACACTTGAGCAGAAAAGTACAGTGCCAAATCTTTACTGAAATCAGGCTCCAGTGTATCAATGAGTCTCATGGAGTTCCTCTTGAGAGGCATAGAATCATGAGTTCAAGTGAGGGAAAAACTTGTATTCAAAAGGAGTCCTCTGTATGTTTCTGTATAGAGGAAAGGTCAAAGACCTGCACCAGTATGCTCACTCAACTCATTACGCTGCATGGGCTCTAATTTCTTGGCACAGCTCAGGGTGGCGCAGCCCGCGCAGTGGTAATTTCGTCCGGTGCAGCCCACGCAGTGGTAATTTCGTCCGGTGCAACACAATTTGGTAGACCGACGTGCGCCGAGATGGGTGTGGCAGCGCAGTAGAGGGAGGTGTCACATATTCATCATGACCCCGTGGCAATTTTGTGGCAAAGGCTCCGCCGAAAGTGCGCAGAGCGCTCGCCAGCTTCAACCTGGTTTACTTTCTGTGCAGTGGTAATTTGGCTGACAGGCGCACAGTGCGCACATGTCACCGAAACCTCACAGGCAGGTTTCCAGAATGTCAGGCACATTTCAATGCAATAAATAATTACAGCAACCATTATTTAATGTAACTATCTGAATCAGCACATAAATTATAGTATCTATATCGTTTGTCCTGATGTCAGATCACAGGCGGTTGGCACATGTAATGGAAACTCGACCTGACAGCCCTCAGAGTGTCAGTGCATTCTCTGTGGCATGTTGCGTGCTACACAACATAGCTGTACGCCATGGATGTCACTTTGACCTCACCCAGGAGACATTACAGGACTTGAGACAGAGAGAGGCCAAACTGCATGTGCCGTATCAGCATGGAGAGCAGCAGCGCGCACAGGAGAGGAGAGACCACCTGGCTGCACAGCTCTGTCCTTAACACTAGAACCGCGGCTGCCGCTTTTTATGCGGCACTGATGTTAGTAATGCATGGTATTTCATGTCAGTAAAAGATATGAGTCCATCCGTCCATGACTTTTTCTAAATATGTGTTTTCTATGTTATATCAAAGTTTTGAACTTCTGTTATAAAACGTAAGTGAGTATTGATATTAAATTACTTAGAGCGCCGTAGCCGCTTTTTTTGCGGCAGTGGCTTTGACCGCAAATACCCCTGTCTGCAACACGAGAGAGAGAGATGTGTGTGCATGTGGGCACGTGAGTGTGTGTGTAGGCTATGTGGGTATGTGTCCTTCAGCTGCTTTGACACCGGACGCGAAACGAATTTTTCGCACGACAGATTACATTCAAAGTCAATGCAAAGACGCGAATACACACGTTTCTCGTGTATTCGCGTCTTTGCATTGACTTTGAATGTAATCTATCGTGCGGAAAATTTGTTTCGCGTTCAGTGTGAACATGGCTTTAGAAACACAGCCTGATCTGGGCTACGTTTATCTAAACATTATTATTACTTTTATTGGGTACTATTAGCCTACGAAAGGTAGTCTATAGGCTTACACAGCTGTCAAGCGCACCCCTTGTTGGATTCGTTCTGGTTGCAGTAGGGCTATGCAGTTGGGCAAATGTTGACTCAAGTTGCTGTTTTCTCATATAACGTGTTTGTCAGCATAATTAATTATTGCACATAATAAATGTATTCACATGTATTTATTGGCAATTTTTTATTTCATTTGTTCAAAAAAAAAATATTGTTGATTCCCTCTTTATAATCGCACAATATTATGAAATGGCCTCACATTTGCACTGCCGTGAAAAAAGCGGCAGCCGCGGTTCTAGGGGTTTAGAATTCATGGCCGCTTTTGCATCATCAGCCCGTGGAGGTCTGTTCGCGTGACCATATATTCGGCCACTGCGAGCTTGAACCTCCCGGACCAGAACATCAGTTTCCTCCTGGCTGAAGTTTGGCCGTCTGGTGTTGCTGCTGTGTCCTACTTCATCTATGTCGAATGAAATTTGCATTGCACCTTGCCCACGGCTCTTTTAAAGGTGAGGAGAGGAGCTCATTTGATTGGTGAAGATTTGACACGGCTGTGTTAAACCCACTCACGCCTCCTCTCCTCCCTCTTTGCCACTTGCACCAGCAGGAGGGACGGAAGCAGGTGAGAGGAGTACTTGCGCCGGGCTGCACTGGGCACGAAATTGCAAAATGCGCCTAGATACACCCCGGCAAATGGTGGGAGTGCCGCGCCTGCGCCTGGTCAACGAATTTAGAGCCCCATTAGTCAAATTGACTCCCTTGTTTTGTCAATGAGATGGGAGGGGGACATACGGTACTTGGAAATAGAGCTGCGACTAATTTAACATCTCAATTTTTGAGGAAGAAAATTATCACTTGTTAAAAAACAGAGAAGTGGCATTACAATAAATTAGTGAATAAAAGTTCCCGCTAAGCTGGACATACAATATACCCTCTGTGGCCAAAAGTAGGCAGACTTGACTGGTCTGTACTTGACTGACCCCAATCTCAACCCCATCTCACATTGTTGGGATCAACAAGAATGCTGGCTTCCTGCCTGGCCTATTGCCCAACATCACTGCCCAATCTCACTGAAACTTTACTGGCAGCAATCGAAGCAAAAACCCTCAATCATCTCATAATATGTAATCAAAAGCATCCAAGAAGAGTGAAGGCTGTTATAACCAAAATGGAGAGACTATGTTCATATTACTGCCCATAATTTTGGATTGAGAAGTAGGAGGATGAACAGGTGTCCAATGACTTTTAGCCATATAGTCCAGATCAATGTTTGTGTAGCATATGCACAAATATTGTTTAGTTTATTCAGCCTTTCTTTGGTTTTGCTCACACATTATGGATATAGTTCTGAAAGGGACTGTATGAATTTATTTTAAAAATGAGATTATTCTAATAAAATATTATAAGATTTATCTGCAGTGAAATTCTTAGGCTTCCTTGAAGCTATTCCAATACAAAATGATTAGAATTCAATGCTTTACAATTTCCTTCCTCATAAAATACACCAATGCAAAGCCAAAAGCAACTCCGTTCCTGCATTTAAGAGATAACAGCTCCACTAAACTTCAGTATATTTAAAATGCTTCTTGAAAGGGAAAGAAGAATTGTCATGCCAGCAGAAGGCCCTTTGAAAAGGTTTTATTTCCTCTTTGGAGGTTTAAAGAGCTTCAAATGTACACAATAAGTGGTTCAAACTTCAAAGACATACTCACAGCTAGATTTGTTCATTTCCACTCAGGTTTTATATTTCAAGACTTGCTTGCTGCTTGTAAATTCAGCCAGGAGGAATTTCATTTCAGCTAACAATATGAACAAAGGAGCTTTCACCAAAAATGAAAGGTGGCACAAAAATTCTAGCATAATTTGGCAATCTGAAAATGCCGGTGAAGATGCTGATATCTCTGCTACGGTCATAAATCTGGGAGAAGGGCTTGGTCAGCACCCAGTCAGTGTAATTCACCTTTGCCAAAAAATTATCCCGCAATTGAAGCCTGTGAACTGCTTCTCTGTCTCACGTGAGCAGAATCAGTATCACGTCTCTATTATGATGACCCAGTCCCAGCAAACGAGAGTCAATGATTTCCCAACCCCAGGCTAATGGACGCTAAGTCTTCCAGTAGGAGTGAGGTAGAACAAGGCAGGCAGGAGAAAAAAACTGCAATTAGCAGAAAAAGGTGTTAGATTGTCTTTTTAATTTGAAATATCACTTGCACTAACTGCAGAATGCAGCAAAGTAAGTGGGAAGTGCTTTGACTTTTGCTGTTACTTCAGCCAGCTGAATTGACTTTTTCACTCGTACTGCGAACTTTCTGAGTGCCAGAAATGGTAGCTGCCCCAAGCAAGATCTGGTTACAAGCTCATTTTGCTTAACCCTTTAACACTCTGGTAAAATTAGCCTAAAATGCCTATCCAAGGCATACCCAAAGTAAATTGAAAGCTGTTCTTTAACCATTTGGAGAATATGAATGGTTTTGGTCTCTTTTGAAAGGAAACACTCTGAAGTTTTTCCCCAACTAAAAGAATCATTGTAAGTGCTACTGTCATTGAGTAATCAAAGTTGGAACACATTGAAGTAGAAGGTTTTTATTCTCGCCTGAATTTATTTTTTGGCAAGCAGATGCCTGCAGATGAGTGTAGGTGGGACTTATTAGCTGAAAAAACACTATGGGACCACAGCATGAAGCTGTGACACAGGCGTTGATTAAAGCTGCTGTGATGATTATATTTTGAAATGGATGGCATCAATTGAATCACAAGAATCTTAGCTTTCCGAAGATATGTGGCATGAGTATCTCACGTTACATACAAGCTGTGTAAATGACACAGTTTGTTTTTAATTACCCTGACCGTCAGAGTGACAAGGGGTTAAATATTTTAACCCCTCAATGCCTATGTCTAGTAGGCTGGCCATTCCGTTCAGGAGTCAGTGAATTGCAGCAAAGTGGGTGTCACTGAAGGAACGGCCCCCTGCTTTACCTGAGAGGGGAGGGGGATTAAGGCAAGGCAACTCTAAAAACTTTTAAACAAAGCGACTTTCATTTTATTAGGCTATGCAAGTAAATCTCCTCAGAAGAATTATGCGAATATGAACCTCAAGAGTATGAATATGAAGCTCAAGAGCCAAACACCTGCACTGATCTCATTGCAGTCACACTGGCAGTTCAGTGATGATTCTAGAAAATTTCAAAAGTGGGCCAACTCCCCCTGACTTAAAAAAAAAAAAAAAATGGGGAAAAAAGTGGGCCAACTGGGTATACCTGGTAAAATGCCATTTATATCAAGTTTTTAAACAGTACCTTGACTGGCTCACTTATTTATATGCACACACATTCAGTTTTTACACCTTATTGACAAAACTAAGACATGAATGACAGTTTGAGTTTAAAGTTTCAATAGAAAACCTTCACAGTCTCTGCCAATCATAACAATTATACAGTAAATGACAAAATGGCGCATAAAATAATAGTTCCTAACGCCTATTTTGGTGCATAGCTTAAAGGATCAGCGTGTAAGATTTAGAGCCCTCTAGTGGTCAGATTATAGATTGCAACCAACTGACCATTCCTTTTCTCAGAAAACCTACGGTGGCCGCAAAACTCGCAAAAACGTGAAAGGCGCTCTCGTGTGTCTGTGCTTTATTCATTTACTTTTTCCCGTTCTGGGCTTCTGTAGAAAAAAATGGCGGCGCAACATAGCGGTCTCCACAGAGGTGAACCCGCTCCCATGTAGGTTTAAAGGGCTTATTCTTAGCGAAATGAAACTCAAAGATTGTTTTCACGCGATTATACACTACTAAAAAAGTAGTTATGAATGTTATATTCCATTTCTGCCAAAATATCAATCTAAATTCTACTCACTGCTGCTTTAAAGCCCGCCTCCAAACCAAAGTCCTACTGTTAAAGTTGTAAGTACGGATACTTCACCAGGCAGTGAAGCCATTCTCTTCATAGGTGTATGTTCAGCAGCGCGCAGAGACTCACAATTTTACCTACATTTCGTTTTATTCATTCAAATGAGTTCTGAGCCATGTATTGTTTTTTGAAACCTATTAGCAAGCCTTGTGCTGCTTCAACCTCAAGCGATGCAGAGATGGCAAGTCTCACGCGTTCGGCGTGAGTCTCTCGCCTCTTAGTGGCATTCACATTCCTGTGCTGTAGTCAGCAATTATTCAATCCAGGGCCGGCGCTAGACCTGAAAATTTGGGGGAAAATATCCATCCCTTTATTGACTACAATTAGTCCTGGCTAATTCTAGATGGTTTTCCTTTATTAACACGTTTTCTAATTCAAGAATAATCAAGAGGCAATTGAAGACACGGCTTCTCTCCCCCATGCGATCTAACAGCGACAAAATAATGGGCTACATTCAGTACAGAAAAATAAGTGAATTATAAATACGTAGGTCTATGCACTGGCACGCAGCAACGGTAATTTTTTTTTTCCAGCGAGAGCGGCATTTCAGAACTCTTTTGCGAATGAAGGTAATTTCGGCGACAAGTACGCACACCTGTTTTTGCAGCACGGTCACGCAACTTGCTGTAAAAAATAGACAGCTGTCCAATTGGAAAATGTAAAAGGACGAAACCACGTACTTGTCACCAGAATTACCTTCATTCGCTGAAGAGTTCTGACATGCCGCTCTCGCTGGAAAAAAAGTTACGTTGCTGCGTGCCAGTGCATAGACCTAATTATAATTCATTATTTTTCTGTACTGAATGTAGCCCATTTGTCGCTGTTAGATCGCATAGGGGGAGAGAAGGCGTGTCTTCAATTGCCACTTGATTATTCTTAAATTGGAAAAGGTGTTAATAAAGGAAAACCATTAAGAACAAGCCAGGACTAACTGTTGCCAATAAAGGGACGGATTTTTGCCTAGGCAATCGTCTAAGCGAGCGCCGGCCCTGATTCAATCAACACGCACTGAAGAAATTCACTCGCGGAATTTAAGTCATTGTGCATTAAGTTAATCTGTTTCATGTGCATTACGGTGGATTTCCCCACTAGTGACACGGAAATCGATGACTCGGGAATTCTCATGCTTGTCTTTACCGAGGGATTGAAAGCAATGAAATTGCATAAAGACGTTTCAAATGGTCTTATTTAGTTTAAATAATTTAAACGATCATGAAACACATGCATTGTCCCCAATCCCTGAGTAAAGAGAAGCACAGGAAGTCCGGAGTCGCTTTCCATGTTACTTGTGGTGAGGTCTACCTTTACGCAAGTGAAACTGAAACTTCAATGTACAAGGATTTCAATTCCGCGTGAGAATCTCATTAATATGCGTTCATTGAATAATTGTGGACTACATTGAATAAGCCTAAAAAATGCGTGAGACCGACACCAAATGCGTGAGACTTGGCATCTCTGGCGATGCCGTAGCTTGCACACTGGAAGCTATGACTATGGCTATGGCTCCAGTGCCCTCCACAAGCACTGCCCCAAACCAGTTCCCTCTCTCTGCTGCCTCAGCCCTACCTCACACGGTTAGCGACTTGAATGGCGATGCTCCATCCCAGTCAATATTAGCTAGCTACCCAGAGCGTGCATTCGGTGCTTTATGGCGATCATTCAATCCAGCCTGGTACTGTACACACACCGGTGGCTGGAGTACTCAGTTCAGCGGGATGCATGCTTTTGCTTTCCCTGCAGGAAATATGCTATTGCCGGTGAGAGGGATGCTGTTTTTACCTCCTGTGGTTTTACCAACTGGAAAGCAGCACTCGAGCATGACGGGGGGTTACAGAAACAAGCATCCAGCCACAGTCATATACAGGCATATATAGAAGTCTCTTGCTGCCGACATTTTGACAACAATCTTTGCAGTAGGTTTATAAATTTGTTGAATAAATGTACGGAAGTTTGTTATAGACGATGTTTTCATATCAATCTACGCACTAGAACAAAGGATTCGCGCCAAATCATAATGTAATGCGTAGTTGCTGCCGCACTGAAATCTTCGTCTCGCGCCAAGTCTGTCGAACTTGCGGGATCCCGCAAATTACGCGTCCTAGAATCATCACTGCACTTGAGCCACCATCCTCCTGAGCACCAGTAAGGGGCTGTTCACACCAAACGCGCTTTCTCGGCATGGAAACGCAAGGCGCGTCTGCCCTGATTTTTTTGAAGCCTACATTGTAAAAAGCGCTGGATGCGTCTTTCTTGTGGTTGCGACGTAACACTCCTGTCACTCACTTTTTCGAACATTCTGAGCAATATCAATGGCTGTGGCGAACAAAGTTCACTGCGAATAAGCCTGGTGTTTTGTCCATTTATTCAAATGACCGATAAGTGGTTGGCATTCGCTTCTGCTCAAACGTAGAGTGAGAAAGAAAATTAAAGTGAAAATTGAACAACTTTTGTGAAATCCCTGTTTTAGGGCCAAGACCATGCCAATGGTAACAACAGATTTCTCTGCCGTCTTCATTTGCAATGGGACTTGACCAAAAATAAAACTCCACCCCTTCTTTCAAGTGATTCGATAACAGGGAAAACATAAACATTGAAGCAACTTATCAAGGTTAAGTCAACTTATCAATTTTTTCTGCTGGATGCGCCCCTAAAAACAGCAAAACACCTCAACGGCATAAACACAACGCGCCCCGCGCTCAAAGGCAGTGCCCAAAGGCCTTCAAATGATTGAAAATATTAACAAAAAGGGCGCCCCACACCGATGTGTTTGGTGTGAATGGCCCCTCAAACACCTAAGTCACTACTGGCTGCCCATCTAAACCAGAGGGCTTCAAGTGACCAAATTTTTCCATCACTGAGCTTGTTGGGCTGGGCCGAGCAGCGGCCAGGCCCCTATAAACGCGAATGTCGCTGAGTGAGTGACTGACTGACTGACTGACTGTCTGCCTGAGTGATCAAGTTCAATGATTGGCTGGCCGGCGGGAAAGAAGTTCAGCGATTGGTCGGCCGACTGGGAAGAACTTCAACGATTGGTTGGCAGATGATTGCCTGGCTGGCTGTTCAGCAATTGGTCGGCCGGCGGGGAAGAACTTCAACGATTGGTTTGCCGATGATTGGCTGGCTGGCTGGGCGGGTGTTGACCTCACTCGTATTTACTGGTCTGTGTACAAGATCGCGGGCGGGCTGCTGGGGCTGCACCCCCCCTCCCCTTGCAGCCTTTCCCGGTGGCAGCTGCATGCTTATAGCATTCTCAATGTAAGAGTAACTTTAAGCGGTAAAAATTAAGACAGACAGATAAAAACATGAATTGGGTTAAAACTGTTTTGTCCAATCTATTTCTTAAACCTCTGTTTATCTGGGTTGAAATATTTTTACATTTTGATTATGTATTGAGGGAATGCTTTCTCAAGGAAGCGGAAGGCGCTGACACAAATGCAGTCGGAAGCGAAAACGGCGAACGGCAGCAAGCAAAGAGGGATATGTTTTTCCCCTCCAAACAATATTTAAAAGAAAACTAAAGTAACTGATACAAATACTTACTTAAGGTTTTGGATTAATTAATTACTTGCATACTTTTCATCCCTATAATACCGTGTGTATTACCTGTGCATTTTTAATGTAGCCTGTCGGCGGTTTCTTGGTCATTTCCTTGTTAATATGACTATCCACCTTATTCCTGAGGGCGCTACCGTAGATATGATTTTGGGTGCAACTTCCGGCGGAAGTAGTTTTTAGCAAGTGGCTAGTCAAGAACAGTGGCGTTTCTTTCAGTTAACTTAGTGATTACAGCTCGTTTTTTTTACAAATTAACTTGCTTTTCTTAAAATGTCCCTTCAGATCTCCGGCACCTATCATGCTGTTCGAGGCTGAACTAACAACCAGAGGAAGCTAAATTTATGGTTTGATCAACAGTGTTTTGAACACGCACCCAGACCATAGGGGATTGTCCTTGTGTTCAGCGAAACGGTTTCCATCGCTTACCTACAGAAGAGGAAGCCAGAATTTGGCTGAAAAACCTGAATTTGAAAAGACCCCCGAAAACATTAGGTGCTCATTTCATTGTGTCGACAAACAACGATTCCTACTTCATGGCAAGGCTCAGACAGACCGCCGCAGAGGAGATGCCGGGTCCTCAGAAGCATTTTGACAGCAGTGCCAGGAGAGCACAAGGTATGATTTCACGTGTAGGGAGAACAGTAAATTGTATTCGTCCGGTAATGCCAGTCAGTGTGACTAACGTTTCATCCTGTACACTTTATGATGAGGCTGTAGAAGTAGCAATAGTCTACTACAATTTGAAAATAGCCTACTCTGTTCCAAACAATAGTCTTGCACTCCAAACCTCATTTCACTAAAATTAAAAGTATGGGAAAAATGGGCTCACCGTGTTTTACATGTTATAGCATTGGATTAGCTAGCAACTTAATACCGTATAATGTAGTTGGCTGGAGTAGAGCTAATTTGACTTAATTTACTCTGTATAACAATCCATTATGTTTCATATGTAGAGCAATATTTACCGCTGAAATATAGTGTTTCCTTCATAAATATTCTCAGAAAGTACTTGTATATCTGTTTTAAGGTACATAAGGTCGTATACTACCTCCTTTAACAAAATGCGACTGACCTTGTTGCTGTGGAAGTACTGCATACGCTTCGGAGCTTTGTAGATTGTTCATAGCTTCACAGTCTGTGACAACAGAGTCGCTAATGAAGGCAAATTATCAAGAATACCGGTCTGATACCCCAACTGGTTTCCAAATTAACTTATACCCTTGCACGTTCATGAGTTGAGAAAATATTAATATTTCTTAATCTTATTCTTAAATTAAATATTTAAGAAAATATTAAGTTTAAAAGATCGCGTAGAGCTGGATTCCACACCCCGTGATTGAGGTAGCAACTTATCCACTACATTGCACCCACTACGCCACGGCAACCAACAGGACCAGTATTTGAATCCAGTCTAGCAATATACTGCAATAATCAGGCAAACGTACTGTTAAAATTAACACATTTTTGTAGATATAGAATGTTCACAATGTCCAATATTTCACGCCAATGAATGTTTCTTGGCGATATTGGTCGCCATTTTACAAAAATTAATGCCTATATTTTCTAATGAACAGCAAAAGATAAAATATTAATATAGCGGATGCAAATGCTGCGCTTGCTCTAGCTAGCATCCAGGGCTTTAAAAAAATTCGATTCGACTTAATTGCATTACGAGCGCAATCCGACCATTATTAGGCTAACTTTATTTCACGCTAGATTAGTTTGGTTTGTTTCAGTCCTCCATGCTTGTTTTCTCTGGTTCCGGTTGCAAGATTCCATAGAGATAGAGGAATGGAACACATCGTACCAATCTAGCGTGAAAGAATCATAACAATGTTTGGAATGTGTTTTTAATTTCCTTATTCAATCTCGCAACCGATACGACAAGCATGGAAGACAATATTGGTTGCGAGATTGAATAGGGAAAAATAAAAACTTGCACTTTTCTGCCTCATTTAGCATCCTTTTCTTGGGCGCACATTCTCAAACAGCACTTGGCGGCCCAGAAATACAAGGTTGCACCTAGTCTTGTTAGTCATGTTCTTCCCACTATTTATTTAATTCTTTCTTTATTCTCCACGTTTATTGATGCCTAACTACTCACACATACTTTCATCCGGAAACTTTATTCAAACTTTAAAAAAAATTCAGCTCGTCTTGAATTGTGTTGCTTATATTCAACTTTTTGATATCTTTCATGCTTTTTGAGTTATTAAATTTTATTTCAATTTTTTTCCCCCCCATTCGAAACAGATTCTTAAAAATTCAGCTATTTTTCAACTATTTTTTACTGTGTTATACTTTTAGCTGGAAACATCATTCAACTTGAAAATATTAAGCTAAGCGTTAATGATTTTTCTACCCTTCAACTTTTTCATAAATTATATTTATTTTTCATATTTTTTTCTCAATACACTCTGGGAACTTACAGTGTAGCAGTGAGCAAATCTTGGCCATGAAAGTGGTTTGATTCCGCCCTCTGCTGAACTTCCTCAAGTCTCAGCACGGTAATTTTTCAGAGTAAGATTGATACGACTGTAAGACAAATCTAATTCTTCTGCGTCAAAATTAGGTAAAGGAATGTTCTCTCCCACCTCACTATTGCAGTTGGAAGAGTTGCTCAAACCAACTCCAAGAGAGCATATTACGCCCTTAGCATAAACAAAAGTTATGCTTGAGCGTAGCAAAGACTGGCCTTTTTTGCAGGGCATGTCCATGTGAACACGTGTTACAATAAAATTTTCTAAGCGACAAAAAATTGTTCAAGCTCCTCTTCCAGGGTACACCAGCAACTGTTCGCGCAAAATATACTTACAATCGTATCTAAAACAGACGAGACAGTGGTATCAAAATAGAGCTAGTTATATACAAAGAAATGAAACTTATGCAGGGGTTGGGAAGGACACGCGCCATGCGCAAATGGCGCATAAATAAAAAATATGGCGCATTATAAAGCCACTTTGCGGGCCTAGAATGCGCCCATGTCCCAATTAAGTCTAAATATTTTTTTCCTATTATACAATACCAAAATTCTTTGAACGAACTCTACTGATCACAGTTGATCGAGTACGTTCTGATCATTGACGGCGGGGGGCTAGGGGGCTTAAGCCACCCCTGAAAAGCCTTAGCCCCCCCTAAGCCCCCCCAGCAAAAAATAAATGTACTGTAAGTGATCCACAATCAACTGCTGCGTTGCTATGCCGTAAAGGCTGTTGTCAATCAACACTACCTGTAAAAAAAAAGGCAACCTGAACTGATTTGATTGGCTGGCTGACCTGGCTCCAATCATTACACCTGCGACAGTTAGAAGTCCAGCAGCAAACAGAACAGCTAATTAACTGAACTGAATAAATAGAGTGGATGGATCGCTTCACTTACGTTATTGGGAAGAAATAGTAAAAAATAAGTTTCCCTTATAATGAAGCGTTTAGGCAAGTGAATAATAAATTCTATAAAATGTTTAATTCACATGCCTTAAAAGGCAACTCTTCTTGAAAAAACCACTGTGGATTTTCCGCGTTAAATTTTGTGACATCCTAAGCAAGTCGTCAAACCTGTGCATAATGATTGTTTAATTGAAAAAGATTGAAATGCGCTCTTTTTTGCGTTCAACTGGTGCGTTTGATTTCTCGTCTTAATGAAGACAATTAGCTACACCTGAGAGGGGAGAGTTCAAGTGTCTTTTACCAGGGAAATTGACTGAAAACAGATCAAGACTAATAAGCAGTTTAAAGACATGTTTATCGCCCTCCTTGTTCTCTGTCCACCGCCCGCCACTGCTGTACGGTACTGTAAGAGTATTTTGTGTTTGTTGCGGTGGCGTAGCCAGAACTGAAAATCGGGTGTGCCAGGAACATCCCTTTGCAACTTCTATTAGTCCTGACTTGTCCGCAATCATCTTTCCTAATGAACAATACATTCACTCCGAAACAATCCACGCTATCAGGTGTTGCTAGTTCTCCTCGTGAAGGTAAGATGACAATCATTCGTTTGGACGCGGTTGAACAATTATTGCTCCAGACTTGTTCTCAATCATTTTCCTTAATTAAAACGTTTTACAATTATAACAATACACTATTGGCAATTATAGACGCAGCGTTTTTCTTAATGCGATCCAAGTGTGACAAAATAATAGGCTAAACTCAGTTCAGAAAAATAATTTACTCGTAGCCGCACGCTTTACGAAACTGCTCTGGATCTTCCGTGCTACATTTTTTTGGCACACCAGGCGAGCAAACATACTCCTCATGATCGCTTACATTGTTGCAATTAAATCAAAGACGAAGATGAGAAACACCTGTACGCAATTTTGAGTATGGCTGATTAAAAGTAAAAAAAAAAAGCGCGTCCAAACGAATGATTTCCATCTTTCACGAGGAGAACTAGCAACATCTGATAGAGCGGAGTGTTTTCGGAGTGAATGCATAGTTCATTAGGAAAGATGATTGCGAACAAGTCAGGACTAATAGAGGTTGTAAAGGGATGTTCCTGGCACACCCGATTTTCAATTCTGGCTACGTCACTGGTTTGTTGCGTCAAAATTCGTAAGCCCCCCAATGAAAAATCCAGCCCTCCCCTACTTCACCCAATCAAGAATTTCTGGCGCCGTGCATGGTTCTGATCCTCGATCAATTAGTACCAGGCCCACGCACGGTCCATCACCATTGCGAGGCTGTGAAAATCTCCATCGCGTGAAAGACTGATTTGGAGTTTATTTTCTCAGCGGAGATGAGTTTGTGAAAAGGTCCTTTGATATCACTTCGCGTTTATATCAATATGCAGCATCAAATGACAGTCTTGGAACCGAGCGTTTTAATACTGATTGGGTATGTATTTAAAAACTATTTCTTAATTGTTTTCGACGTAAGAGACTGTTTACTTTGTCAAATTGACAGTTGTTGACAGAACAGGTTCAGGGTTCACTTTCAATCATCATGTACAGTTTTCTGACAAAAGAAAGTAAGTCAGATTCATTCTGGATCGAACAAACAAACAGTAATCTTTTATTTAGAAAAACCACGAGGGCTGTCCACATGGGTCCGGGTACCAAAGTATAATCCGTTTTTCTGTTAAAACCAAAAAACGAAAAAATGGAAACAGCGCCCCCATTTTCGTTTTTTCATTTTAATCAAAAACGGAAAAACGGTTTCTGCTGTCAGCATGAAAAAACGAAAAAACCAAAATCAAATAACGGCCCAAATTTGGTTTTTGCAAATTCCTTTTTTCGTTTCTGTTTTATGAATATGACGGCGGACAGACCGGAAGCGGAAGTGAAGTGTAATACCGTCAAAATAGTAGCAGCATGCTAACTGATTATTGTACATTTTATATTTATAGTCTCATATCTTAGTATATAGTCTTATATAACTTTATAGTCTTAACTTGTTAGTATGATACTGTTGCTTAGTTGTTTTATGACGTTTATTTAGTTTTAAATTGTATCAGATTTTGTGTTGTTTCATGGTCGCTACCACAGTTTGCCCCGTTGTCATGGCGACCGCTGTAGTCCAGAGGAAGTCCGCTCAAAGATGCTACAGTTTAACAGTAGCATTACGTTACAACATGACGTTACAACTGTTGCAGCCACTTTAGACTTGTGTGTTTGCGTGAATGTGGGTGTGTGTCACAACTATGGTTGCTATGGGTTACTTGCACAGCTGTGGGCATAGGCGGTGATTAGTGACAGGTAGATAGGGGAGACACAGCGGGGGGAAGCCACAGTTTTTCAACAGTGTCTGTGTATGTCGAGTAAATGAGTCTGATACAGTCGTAGTTTTTTTTTGTCATTTTGTATGAGCTCGTATTTAAGTCCATTTACACCCATCTTTTTGTAGGTGTTTTTAATGTTTGTTTTTTTTTGTGATCCAAATAAAGTGTTAAAGCGCACCATGGAGGATCTCATTTTTTTTACACACCAGCAGGAGTGGGAAAAGACTTCGAGTAGAAAAGCCTAACCATGAGCAAGGGTCACAATGTTGTTTGCAATAAATAAACAAATGCATTAGGCTATAAAAAATGTGCAAAGTTGTTAGTGGTATTTCACTGGGTTTCCACCGCAACACGCTGTTGTCTGAGCGAAGTGTAAGTAGGTTAAGTATACTCTACACCAGTAGATGGCAGTATCAGTACTTAATTGTATGCCTGGTATGTCTCTTTGTGAACTGTTGGCTTATTTTCCTAGTGTTTCCAGATGCAGATGTATTAATACTATTCATTTAATTCTATATGAGATGTTAATGGTTTATTTACAACCTGTTAAAGCGCACCATAGAGGATCTCATTTTTTTTACACACCAGCAGAATCTCCACTCTTCAAAGCCTAACCAAGAACACGGTTCATAAGCCCAGAGATGCCAACATTTGGAAATGACAAAGAGGAGTATGTGACCACCAGTTTTCTGAACTAAAAGTTGCTCTCAGCGGCTTTGTGAATAACTTTTAACGTTTTACTCCATGACTTAGGACTACTCCTAGCGGTAAGATAAGATGCTTTGTGAATACGGGCCCTGAATAAAAAAGACATGGCGAAAAGAAAGAAATTGAGAGAAAGGACAGTTGGAAAAACACATCAAGAGAAAGAAAAAATACATACACGGGGGGATATGAGAAAAAAAAGGGACTGGAAACCAAAGGGGAAAGACAGAAAAAGGGAAGGAGTGAGAAGGTGAAAAACGAGAGGGGCTGATGAATGATGAAAGATGACAGATAGCTGACTGTGCACATTTCGCGCTGCGGTGGAAGATGAATGCAAGAGAGCCCACGGCCTCTGGCCTTCTTTAGGGGCATTTCTGCTGAGGGTGATTTCTTCCTGTTTTCTGACAGTCATAGGTTCCACCTGCTTACCATCCAGTCAGTCAGCCCCAGCTCTTCTTGGATCACAGACGGGGGATGACAGATATGTACAGGCTGTACATATTCCCTTACCCTGCGCCTCAGGCAACAGCGAGCAAAATGGAGTGGTTGTTGTTTGAGTGAGCAACGGTCTGTTTTAGGAGTACTGCAGTGGAAGGTTGGTGATATCACTGAGTTTAGCCGTTACACTCCTGGCTGGCTGTCAGGTGTCACAGGGCTACTGAGCGTATTCAGAATCCTGTCGGCCGGCTGCCAAAGTTCATCATTTTACGGCGGGAGGGGAGGTCAGTCGTACTTTCTGTCATGATTTTCACATACTGGGCAATCCGTGTTATGATTCTGCCATGCCCGTTATAATTCTGCCATGCCTGTAATGATTCTGCCATGCCTGTTATGATTCTGCTATGCCCTTATTATGTTTCTGCCATATCTGTTAGGTTTTTGCCATGTTCTGTTTAGTTTTGTTCCTTGCCATGTTTTTGTTTTTGCCCTGCCAGATCCACTTTTCTGTTATAGTCCGGTCCATGTCTTTGCCCATGCCCTTCATTGCACTTTGTCTCCCCTGTCTGGTCTTTTTTAAGCTACAGCTTCTCCCAAGTCCTCGTGTCACATGTTTAGGTGATTTCATGGTTTCTGGGTTTCAAACATTCCTTCTAATCTCGTTTGCTTCCTTCGCCTTGCTTTTCTATTTTACTAACCCATACTAACAGTTTGTTATTTTGTTAAAGTTACTAACCAAGACTAACATTGTATATAATACTAACTTACTAACGAGCACTAGGGATTGTATAGCTGCACTTACTAATTGATTAACAAGCTCTCAGCACTCGCCCTGTTCTAGTCTCCGCCTCTTGCCTTCACTTAGTCTTTGCTGCAAATTCAGTGGATCCTCCGCACCTGCTCTACTCTGTCCTGCCTCTCATTATCTGTGCACGTTAGAACTCCCTAACCGGAGCTGTGCGTTTTGTCATAGGTTGTCTCGTGATCCCTGTCCGCGTTTTGGCTTTTGCCAATTTCATGTGGTTAGGTTCTCCCTTGTGTTTGCTCCCACGTAATTAGTCTGATCCTCTTCACCTGATCCTAATCATAGCATGTGACTTCCCAAGTGTTTATTTAAGCAGTCTTTTCACAGCAGTTCCCTGTCAGAACGTTTCCCGTGCTGCTCTTGTTTCTCGCCTCGTACTCATTGTGTTACCTTTCTGACTGGACCACCCGACTACCTCTTTTTGGCTCTGATTTGGCTTTATTATCTGTTCCTGTGTATCGAACCCTTTTTTGTCTGACCACGATTTCTGTATTGCTGCCCTGGTTTTTTGACACTGGATTCTGCCCCTAGGATTGTGATTTTGGATTGTGGACTTTGTACTTTTGCCTTCGGTCCTGCGGGGGTTTACCCCCTCGCTAATAAAATCACATCTTTTGCTATTCCTGGTTATCGCGACTGGTTCCTGAACGATACCTCACAATCCGACCAACCTCAATCACCTCCTATCACCAAATACCCTCAACCTTTGAGGTCTGAGACCTTCCCTCACATTCTCTTTCCACTGTTAATAAGAAAAATGCAGGGCTATCGCATATCAGCGACCCCTTTGTTGGGTTTAAGCTCTTGCAGATGTACATTTTTCCATGATCTGAATGATATTTGTGCTAATCTTCAGTCTCAAAAACTGACAGCTAGAGGTGGAAACAGCAAAAAACATGATTTAACCCTTTAAACCCGAGGGTCCCTGAGAACACACCAGAAGAAACGGCAAAAAATGAAGCATTAGCCATGTCACAATATAGTCATGCTGCACATCAAATTACAGAAGAATCTCAGCTACAAGAATATAAGCCATTTTTACATGCTCCAAACAAAATTCTGACACCAACGAAATGAACTACCAAACACCAAAATCCCTACAGCGCCACCTAGTTAACCCACTCCACACAATTTTGATGCTGTCGCTCTGTTCCACAGATTCCAATGATATGCCCCTCTTTACTCTATTCGAAAGCATCTGCAAGATGTCAGCAAAAGAAGAGCAACAACAGAAATGGGTTCATGAAAAACAAGAGTATTTACACATCTGAACAAATCTCACAAGTGTCCCCTTCATTTTGAGACCAAAATTATACAAATAGACCTTATGGTTGCAGAGATATGCCCTTTTCAATTTGGGTATGCAATTTTTTTAAATCAATTTTTTTATTATTTTTATATAAGTCATAAATCATAGCTCCAACAAATTTTCACTATTTCTAGTGCAAGTAATTAGAACGTGAGCCTAAAGAATCTCCGGTATCACAGCAAAATTTACAACCCCAATTCCGAAATAGTTGGGACAAAGTGTAAATTGTGAATAAAATCTAAATGCAATGACTTTCAGATCACATGAGCCTATATGTTATTTACCATAGAACATAGATAACATTTCAAATGTTGAAACTGAGACATTTTGCATTTTTATCCACAAAATGAGCTTATTTCAAATTTTCTGGCTGCAACAGGTCTCAAAAAAAGTTGAAACACAGGCAAAAAAGGGCTGAGAAAGCAATTGAAATATAAGAGAATCAGCTGAAAGAACATTTAGCAAGCAATTAAGGTAACTGGCATCAGGTGTGTAACATGATTGGCTTTAAAAGGGATGTTGTAGAGCGGCTGAGTCTCTCAGAAGTAAAGATGGCCAGAGGCTCTTCAACCAGTGAAGGCTTGCATAAAAAAAATTGTGTAACACTTTAAAAACAATGTTCCTCAACGTCAAATTGCAAAGGCTTTGAAGGTCTCATTATCGACAGTGCATAACATCATCAAAAGATTCGGAGAAACTGGAAAAATCTCTGTGCGTAAGGGACAAGGCCGAAGACCTTTACTGGATGCCCGTGATCTTCGGGCCCTCAGACGCCACTGCATCACTCACCGGCGTGATTCTGTCATTGACATTACTAAATGGGCCCAGGAATACTTCAAGAAACCACTGTCTGTAAACACAGTCCACCGTGCCATCCACAGATGCCACCTAAAACTCTATCATGCAAAAAGGAAGGCATTGTTGAGCATGATCCAGAAGCGCCGCCGTATTCTGTGGGCCAAGGCTCATTTAAAGGAACAGACAACAGAATGTACATACATGCATAGGTTGATAGCTTGTAATATTGAGAGCCCATAAGAAAATTTTCAGGCATACTTGACCATTTATGAAAAAGTTGTGAGCGTTTTTGTGTGGCAGTCCTAAGGCCACTACTGCGCTGCCATGCAGCCTCCCGGAAGGTTGATGCGTGACGTCACATGGGCGCTAGGGTGAATATGCTCTGGTTAATATTTCGGTAAATATCAGTAATAATCATTCAGCGGCATTTTGATTTCCAGCCTTTTCTGACCAATAACTAGAGAAGAGTTAGCTTGAAGCGCCATTTCTGTCTATTACCGACCATTGCATTTACCAAAAGCGTAGTTGCTAACTGAGTAAGCAGCTTGCACAGTTCGTCCATTCATTGTCAATGGTTCGCACGACGCAAGTTAACATCTGTGATTTCGGGAAACGCGCCCCTGAGCGATTGATATTTTTCCAGTAGGACTGTTTGGAAACAGTGGATACACATCCAGTCTAATTTAAAACCCCTTAGGTATGGTAATGTTATGATGGCCGATCACTTTCTGTCAGATTGGGTTTATTTTCTCTAGCAGTATGATCTAGGACGGGGCAGTTGTTAATTTATTATCGCAAGTGCCGGGAACCTTGATAACAAGTGTCTTATTGTGACCGCTGCCAAGTGGGGAAACTCATTTACAAGGAAACTCTTGCTGAAGAAATGCCTATTTTTTAAAAAGGAAAAAAAAAAAACGCTGGTTTGTTATTGGATCAGACATGTATCTATGACTATTTTTGTTTGATAGAAATACCGCTGCATAGTGCAGACCCAGACACTGACATTGTGAAGGACGAACAACTAAACCTGTTCGCATCCACTGACAGTGAAGCAGCTGCTGATTTCAACGGGTTTTCGGACATGCCTGACGCTGAAGTCGGGAGTGATTCAAAGTACTGCGGTATTTTTGCTCATTAGGACTGCAAGTACAGCACCCAGTGGAAATCAATGAAACCAAATGTTTAGTGAGTAATTTAACAACCATCCCAATGCTTGTGCAGTCTCACTCGCCATGTATAGCTTCTATGTGCCGCGCCCATGTGACGTCAGAGCATCTCCGCGAGGATTTCTCTGATTGGATGAAATATTTTCAATGGCGGCATTCATGAAATCATCGATGATGGGGGAATTCTGCTTCAGGAGCGACTTTCTGAGATGGATAGCTTAGTTGTATGAGCTCTATATGTTCAAACATTGGCATGAATCATTAGTTTATGACATGATCTATCTTCCAAACTTTATTTTGAAATTCCGTTGTCTATTCATTTAAAATGGACTGTAGCAAAGTGGCACCGTGTCCTGTGGTCAGACGAGTCCAAATTTAACATTCTTGTTGGAAATCATGGGCGTCGTGTCCTCCAGGATAAAGAGGAGAAAAACCACCTCTCCTGTTATCAGCGTTCAGTTCAAAAGCCAGCATATCAGATGGTATGGGGATGCATTAGTGCATATGGTGTGGGACACTTGCATGTTTTAAAAAGCACCATGAATGCTGAAAGGTATATAAAGGTTTTAGAGCAACATATGCTCCCCTCCAGACGACATCTATTCCAGGGAAGGCCTTGTGTATTTCAGCAGGACAATGCAAAACCGCATACTGCAGCTATTACAACAGCATGGCTTCATAGTAGAAGACTCCGTGTGCTGAACTGGCCTGCCTGCAGTCCTGATCTTTCACCGATTGAGAACATTTGGCGCATAATTAAACGGAAAGTCCGTCAAAGGAGACCCAAAACTCTCCAGCAGCTGGAAGCCTGTATTAAACAAGAGTGGGATCAAGTTCCCCTGGCTAAACTCAAGAAACCTGTCTCCTCAATCCCCAGACGCCTCCACTTTGTGTTAAAAAGAAGAGGGGATGCTACACCATGGTAAACAGGCCCCTGTCCCAACTTTTTTCAGACCTGTAGCAGCTGTCAAATTTGAAGTTAGCTCATTTTGTGGATAAATTTGTAAAATTTCTCAGTTTCAACATTTGCTATGTTATCTCTGTTCTATTGTGAATAAAATACTGGCTGGTGCGATTTGAAAGTTATTGCGCTTTGATTTTATTCACAATTTACACTTTGTCCCAACTATTTTGCATTTGGGGTTGTAGCGTTCTAGACATTTTTCAGCTTTAGTTTTCTTTTCAAAGTATATTTCATGCAGAATATTTTTAGAAGCTCAATTATGCAGGCCAGTGGGATACTTTTGGCTCCATGTGTCATATTAAGATTCAATCCACTGCTCCTCACTTCATCTCAAGGCTTCACAGCTGCAGAGGCATTTTTCATTAGCGTCAGTCAACCCTGAAAGCACTCAGTCTGGCCCTTTGCCACAGTCTGCCGCTCAGTCATGCGTTAGTCCCGCCTTGTAACTGTGATTGACAGGCCAGAGACAGGGCTGGTCTATTCGTCAGATATCAGTTAGCAGGATGGCTTCAGTGAACAAATGTTGTTTCCCACAACACTTTCTGAGACCTGACGGGAAATTAACTCAGCTTATGTTGTTTGTTGGTTTTGGTTATTTACTCAATACGTCTATGATTCCATACTAAGACAGACACATAGCAGATTTGCTTCCTCTTTTCAAATTTCATCGTTTCCATGAGGATATTAAGCTTGACGTATGAGTTAAACACTTCAATGCCTTTGAAGGCTGGTTGACTATTATAAATGTGATAACTCAAATCTGATCAAAATGTACTTTTCGAGTGCATTTCTTGACAATTTTCTCAATATGCTCTACAGAAAACCCATGGCTAAATCCCTACAAAAACAAGCTGAGGGCGGGAGCAACAAGGCAAAACCAGTTGTTCATATCCCACCAGGATAGGGATGAAATCCAGTTTGCAAACCGCGCATATACAGTGAAAGACCAAATCTTATCTGCATGATAAATTCTGCTCCATGAAAATATTACCTTAGTATACAGCATTGATTCCATTAGAAAATACAAAACCATATCAATTCATAAATCTATGATCTATTCTGCCTAGTCCTGTTCAGGGTTGCAGATGGATGTGGACAGTGGGGCTCATAGGTGATCCGCATGAACATAGGGAGAAAATGCAAGCTCGACCCAGAAACAGCCCAAGCCAATTCAAACCCGCAATGCGACAGTGCAGCTCTTGGCTGCATTGTGCTGTCCACCATAACAGTAACCATGACAATACAGTGCAAACTTGCATATACTGACAATGCAGGACTGAGATGAATCTGGCGGTGTGCTTACTGTACACTTGTAAAAGTAGTGCGTGTGTTGAAGAATGGGTGCGGTGGTGTCGCACCTGAGATGTCAACCAGTGAGATGGGGTCGGGGCAGGACTGGGAGGAGCCGGTGGGTGAAGCCTCAGGTGAGGATGAGGGGCCGGAGTGCAGGTCAGTGACTCGCAGGGAGGCGTAGGGAGAGAAGGAAGGAGGGGTGGGGTGACTCCGCTCGCCTCTGGTGCCAATGGAGCTGGGGACGCTAGCAGCCAAACTGAGCACCGCCTCCGTCTCGGTCGACAGGTCGTCAATAGAGCCTGACAGGTCCTGGAATACAGAAGGGAAACGAGAGACAAAGAGGCAGCAGGAAGTAAGACAATGAAAAGATGGAGAAAACAGAGGAAGTAAATCGGGGGGCGTACAAAGAACTACTTTGCATTGGCAGAATACCGTGCAAGAATGAGGCACATTATGCAAAAAAAAAAGACTTAAATGAAAGAGGAAGGAAAATTCGAGCTGTAGGCTTCAGTTGCATTTTAGAGCTCCAACTTAAACTGCGAGAGGCAATCGTAACATCAGTACTAGAATTCTCAGTTATCATGGGTGAACTCTAATCTTATTACAGTTTATTTTTGCGATTAGCAACAGGAAAATTTGGCGGATCAGCACTCCGCTGCACAGCATCTGCCCAGAACACAGGCCTCCCTAATCTGCATACAAACTTCGGTAAAACTGCTTTTTGTCCATCAACATAAACACGTTTATTTGACAGCAAATTATCATTCAGTAGCAGGTAACACTTCCAGAGTAGTGATGAATGGCCATTACTGCAAATGGCAGAGGCGTTCAGTTTAGAAGAAGCTATTTGCCAGACGTGTCTGTGCTGACATATAGTGGTCTGGCTGTGAGGGGCAAGGTTCCTCTAAAACTGCTGTGAGCAATATTACATGCCACCCTGCTCTTCACCTCTATCATTGAGCTGTGAAGATTGAAGTTGAGCTGAGCTGATGGAATCACACCATAAACAGCAATCCATGGCTGATCCAATCTAACTCTGACAGAACTCATGTAACACAACACTGGGAAAGGCCAACACTGGTAGCACGCCAACATTGTACAGCCAAACACCCAATTAGTATTTATTAAACTTTGACAGCAGTCAGGATGAGATTGCACAGGTGACAAGGCGCCTATAGTGAGCAATCCTCCAATTACATATACAGAAAACTGCAAAAAGAAAAAGACAATTAAAAACAAAGAAAAGAAACCTCAGAAATACAGAATAAAAGCGGCCAAAAAATTTTAAAGGAGCAATATGTAAGAAATGTATGTTGATTAATCATAAAATGGTCCTGATATATCACCAGACATTAAGGAATGATGTTAATTTCAAATACTTATATCACTGACAACAGTAGTCCAGCCAGAATATTCTCATTACAAAAGTGAAGTTGCAGCCTACAACTAATGTTGATGAACATTGTCATTTTGTGTTTTGGCCTGTTGCGCCGCCCTCCACCTATCTCCCAATCACGAAGTCAGTAGCATTTCGGCATCCAGGATGCCAGTTACCACTGAGCTGCAGCTACCAGCGTTTCGGAGCACAAATGTCTGACGTTACTAAACCTAAAAGGCCTCGTTATGATTCCGAAATACATCGTGACAAAGTCAGAAACAAAACAAGGATCTGTATAGAACATGCCTTTGAAAGATGGAGACAGCTGAAAGCGCAGAAGAATTTGAAGACAGACGCTGAAGTTGCTAATTTTCTCCTGGACAGGTAAGATTCAGCTAAGTTTGGCTAACTTAATTCTATTTAATGTAGGCATGGACATTTCAAATATTCTCTACAGTCGAATAACATTATGTATGTTTGTTCGTGGTACGTTAGTGTGAATGCAGGTGGGTCATCGAATTGACTAGGTAACAAATGGTTTGAGAAATAAAAACCGTGACTCGTCAATGCTAACATTAGCAATGCATTATTAGAGTCCGTTTCTCTGGCATTATGCTGAGACGCTGTGGAAACCGTTCCAACATTAGCACAGCCATTATGGCAATATGAAATGTAATTGAAACAGTACATCGGTCAAATGAGTCCTCACTCATTCTTCACGCATATTATAGTATGGACTTTAGTGGGCTCCACACAGAAAAGTGATGAGCAAGTTGACCAATATGACCATTGCTAAAGTTAGTTAGTCATTAGTCTCGATCTTTTCTGAACTGAACTGAACAAAACCCTGTGAGAGCAAATCATTGGTGATATTGAAACGTAGCCATGCTAGCTCTGCGTTCTAGACGTTCTTGCTGGATCTGGCAACTTAGCTGGCAACCTCTCGTCTGGGGGAGAGGGGGAGGGGATACTGCGCTCTGCAGTATTTTGAGTGTGATCGCAGTACCAGTTTTGGCCACAAACTTACATACGGCTCCTTTAACTATATCAGGCGGCAGCGTGTACAATGGCATTTGCCAGCCCATGTGCAAAAGTTGTTGGGCGAAAAGTTATCGTTGAACTTTCTTGTGTAATAATTGAATAACTTCGATTTAAAAACAGCTGTGGTATCAGAAGGTTGATAAAGTTCATTGGCATTCCATAAGTAAAATATTCTATTAAAATACGAATGTCAGAAAGTTTCCATCCTAAATTTTGGAATTTGCATTGAAAAAGTATCCTCAGATTGGAATGAAACAAAATGCTCATAGGAAATGTCATATTCACCCCTCAAACATTTATACAGAAATACACAGTCCATTATGTCACGCCTGTAGCCAAGCGGTAATAAGATCAGCTTCATTAGACAGACTTTGTAATCGCTTCCTTCACAATCACTGTAACCAAGAATGTACTTAGTTGCTCTCCTGTTTTTATGAGAGATTTCAGATGATACAGCCCAAGATTGGGTAGAATATTCCAAGAGTGGTCTTACGAGCGAAGTATACAGCTTTCTTTTTGTTTGAATTGAACATGAGTGACCACAAGTTCTTTGAATTAATTCTAGCATACAATTTTCTTTACTGACTAGTACATTTGCATGTGCATCCCATGATAAATTTGATGACACTACAATCCCGAGATCATGCATGCAGTCAACTTTTCCAATTATATTACCATTCATTATGTACTGGTGAAGAATGGGAGATCGCTTCCTTGCAACACTCAAAAGTTTACATTTGGCAGTGTTAAATCTTATATCCCATTTTCGACTCCAGTCCAAGATGTTTTCAAGGTTGTACCGCAATTGTGAACAGTCTTGCAAGTTTTTGATTTCTCTTATGCATTTTGAATCGTCCGCGAACAAAGCAACCTGTGTCTCAGGACTTATGGAGTCTGGCATGTCATTGATGTACAACAAAAACATTAAAGGACCTAATATTGATCCTTGTGGAACTCCTGATGTAACAGGAGACCAGGAGGATAGAACACCATCGACAACAACTCTTTGTTTGCGATTAGATAAATATGACGTAAGCCACTTTAAGAGATTGCCATGAAATCCATAAACCTGAAGTTTATGCAGTAGTAAGTCATGGGGGACAGAGTCAAAGGCAGATGAGAGGTCTAAATATAGAATGTCAATTTGTCCAGACTGATCCAGGATTTTGCCAACTTCGTGAAAAACCTGAATTAACTGAGTTGTTGTCGACCGTCCCTTTACAAAACCGTGTTGTAAATGATGCAAAACAGACACAACGTGAGGATAAACCAAATTTAGTATACACCTTTCCAGAACCTTGCTGCATATGCACAATAACGATACTGGTAGATAATTTCTCACATTTTCTTTATCAGATTTTTTATGCACAGGAATAACATTTGCTCTAAGCCATGCAAGTGGCAAATTTCCAGTTTGAAGAGATTTGTTAAACAGGCTACAAAGTGATGGTGCCAATTCATGAGCACATTCTTTTAAAATCCAAGCCGGAAACTCGTCTGGCTCGCACACTTTGTTCATATCAAGATCAGTCAGAACAGATTTGACATCCTGGACAGTAATCGTTACATTAACTAAATAAGCATGTTTGAAAACTGTTATGTCCGGATATGAACGTAGTGAAGGCTGGGGGTGAAAAGGGATTGAAAATACTCATTAAACAGGCTAGCCTTTGTGCAAGGATCAGAGGCAGTTTTCTCACCATAAGCAACAAGGCTAGGGACACTTTTTGTTTTGTTTTGCTCTTGAAAAACCCCCAAAAGCGCTTTGGTGTTTCGGCCAGAGAATCACTGAGAACATCTGAATACGGATTATACT
Organism: Gymnothorax javanicus; assembly: GCA_029692085.1. Taxonomy (NCBI): domain Eukaryota; kingdom Metazoa; phylum Chordata; class Actinopteri; order Anguilliformes; family Muraenidae; genus Gymnothorax; species Gymnothorax javanicus. The sequence goes on from CM056193.1 coordinate 110,808,520, forward strand.
TAAAAGCCCATACATTTTTTAATTTGTTCCTTACTTTACGACATTTCGCCCACAATGCTGCAGTGTTGCGTTTTTTAGCTTGTTTCCTTGTGGATTGTACTTTGTTGCTCTGGTGGCGTACTTCACTGTCAATCCAGACAGGAGAGTTTACATCCTTGATTACAGTTGTAGGAATAAATTTGTTGACAAATGAATGCACAAGATCTAACCAACTTTGCCAGTAAACGTTAAGATCAGGATGAAGCATAGCAGAGTGGAATGACACTTTGCCCATGTAAGATTGAAGCCCATTAAAGTCAGCTCCCTTGAAATTGTACACTTTACGCGCGCATGTGCAAAGTCTCTTGACTCGAGTTTGGAAACTGAACTCGATCACAGCATGATCACTGTCAAACTGACCAAATGTTATATTTGGTTCGGAGCAACGTTCGGGGGTATTGGTAAATACTAAATCGAGTATATTGCCCTTAATATGAATCGGTTGATCGATGATCTGGGTTAGGAAAAAGCTGTCAGCCAAATCACACAGTGTGTGACCAGTGTTCGCTGATTCATCCCACCAGGGTATATCTGGGAGATTAAAATCGCCAAGTGCGAAAGTAATGTTGTACTCCATACTGCATTTAGTGAACACGTTTGACAATAAATCATGAAAAGATACTTGATCGCTGTTCGGAGGTCTATAGCACAAGATAATGCACACTTTCATTGATTTACAAGGCCCAAGTTCGCAGATGATAACTTCGCAATTACTGGGTTCTAATTCCAGCCGTCGGCGGGAGAGTATATTTTTTACGAATCCCAATAAAAACTCCGTCGCCTCGGTTGCCACGTCTATCTCTGGGATACGGGATATAACCTTCAGGAAGAATTTCATTTGACTCAACGGAGTCATCCAGCCATGTTTCTGTACGGGCAACAATGTCTGGCATACGAGCGTATATTAAGCCTTGGAGCTGAATCAACTTGTTGCGCTTTTTATTTACAGATTTCACACTTCTTCTGTTCTAAAGGAAAAAATTAAGACCCTTGACCAAATTACCTTGTGATTCTACTCCAACATGAGAGATATGACTCAAAACACTCGGTAAGTTCAAGGAAGTTGCTACGTCAAGGTTAGCCTGTGGCCGATGACTGAAAGTGGTTACCCTCAGGTGTTTTGGCTGCGCTGCTTGGCATAGTCATTTACGTGACAGGTCTATCATGAATAGAATGTTATCAACAAGATTTTGTGTACCAAGCGGAGTGGGATGAATTCCGTCTCTTTTGTAAAAAGCTGCATGCTCCCAGAACAGATTAAAATTGTCGATAAAGAACATGTTGTGTGAAAAGCAAACGGACTGCAGCCATGTGTGGAGACTAAGGATTCTGCTAAAACGCCCTATCCCTCAACCCAGAGTCAGGATAGGACCAGAGATAAAAACACGTTTCCCACTCAACTTAAGTGCGTTAAGCAAAGAAATAAAATTGTGTTTCAGAAGTTCAGACTTCTGGTAAGAAGTGTTATTAGTACTGACATGGACGACAACATTACATACATGCGAATATTTGACCAGCAGGCTGGGAATCCGGTTTAAAATGTCCAAAACTCTGGCTCCCGGGAAGCAGTTTGTAATGACTGACCTCACCCCCATGTTCCTCACGATGGAGTCCCCGATTATTAAAGTTACAGGAGGTCTTGGGGCGTTGTCCGAAGACCTGGTTTCCACCGGAGGAGTAAGCACGGTGTCATGAATTAGCCGCGGGACAGCGGAGCTTGACTCACGGGGCCGAGTTGCCTCCCTCTTCACGGGCGGCGTAGGTGCAGCCAGGCGTACAGGAGAGGGCGGGGTTGCAGAGTCATCCTCATCCAGGACAGAGAACCTGTTGTCGAGCTGCAGGTCCCAAGCAGGGGGGACGCGGTTGGAGCGCCTGCTGCAGCGTTTACTTCCCCGGGATCCGACCCACGGCTCAGCCTGGCAGGGTGTGGAGCTCACGACCACCTTCGGCCTTGCTCCCAGCTGGATCCAGGGGTCCTCGGACTGGGTCGGGGCCGTGGAGTCTTGCTCAACCGCGCTGGAGGCATTCACAGTGGCGAGAGCTGGAGCCACTAAGGAATTGATGAGTTGTTCATTTTCCCTGATTTGGTGGAGAGTGGAAATTCTCCCCTCCAGCTCCGCGATCTTCTGCGACAGGCGGGCGCAGCTTACACAGCCAGGCGGAGAGGTAAGTGGAGCCATTATGATTTCTGTAGCCTGCTTGAATCATTTATAAATTTGCCTTTTAAAACTGCAAGAGACCAAGGGATGTCTAGACTGATGTAATAGTGAGTTAGTTTGCACTTAAATCTGTGTAAGAGAGTTGAATGAGAGTGCGAGAGTGAGTCTGAGCGAGCTAATGTGCACGTTAGTGACTGGCCGTGTGTGATTAAGCAAGGGTTTAGTAGCACAGCAAGTGTGAGTGAGTCTGGGTGTATGTGTGTAAATTCCATGTGGCCGAAAGGCTGTAGGTGCTGAGGCTAGGGTGCAGTACACACGTGATGTGTTTAAATATGTGTGTTTGTATGTACTAGTTTCTGTCTGTGAGTGCATGTGTGTCAGGTGTATGAGTGTACGCTGTGTATGAGGCAACAATGCTGTGGGTGCTGAAATGATGCTCAGCAACATGAGCCTGTAAGGGGTGTTTACAGAGGAAACTGCAGGTAATACAAATGTGAGAGCGACCCAGTCTCATTCCTAAGAGGCTCAAATCCAATCTTTCTGCCTCGCTACTGCAAATTGCTCTGTGCTTTCTGTCTCCAAATAGCAGTCAACTACTCCCAGCTAGCATCTTGTATCACTTGATTTCCCTCGGAAGCATGTAATTGTCCTAATAATGAAAATATTCTTGGTGATAATATTCACGTGCTCTGATTTGCCCACCCATTGTCCCTGCAGTCTCACATCAATTCTCAAAAGGCCACTGGTGACCATTCAACTCTCCAGTTGCCACTGAACTCCAGTTGCACACAGTCATACTGCCTCATCACAAACACAAAACTCAAAGTAGTAACGAAAGCTGTCACAGAAAAAAATGAAGGTAATTTCACATTTTATGTAAAAATTATGACCTCCTTTTGATACACGCTCTTAACTTCCAGTATCTCCCACATGCAGCCATTTACTACCATTTTTAATAGAGACAGACTCAAGTTCACTTAGCCACACTGCACAGGAAAAAAAGCATAATGTACCCTGGACACCCTGTAAGGCGCTCCTGCCAGAAATCACTGTGACCAACTCAGTTATCTTTTAATGGAGTAAGTCCTCACAGGTGACAAATCTTGTCCTCCTGGGCTTTCTATGGAGGATGCTGTATCTTGCGGTAACTAATTAGTCCAATGCGCAACCCACACTGCTTGTTGCAGTCAGGACAGATGTGCTGTTCCTGTGTGGGTGGGGATGATGATGGTTGTGGTGGAGGTCAGTTCAGTGCTTTCCCTGCTCGCAACCAGGTTGGCTGTCTGGTCTTTCTCAAAGTGAGCGGTGCCCTGGTGGTAGATCGTCTGCCAATATGCCTGGTTGCTGGCCTTTGTCTCCCATGTCGATTGATAAATCTGGCACGACTTCACTGTGGTATTTAGAATATCCTTGTATTGTTTATGTTGTACACCTGGTGACCTGTGCCCTTTGTCCAACTGGCGGAACAGGAGAACCTTGGGAATGCACTTGTCAGCCATACTGTACATGACACGTGCCCAGCCCAGCGCAGTTGTACTTGCATGATGATGGACTCAGTGCTGGCGGTGTTGCATCATTTCAGGATCTCGGTGTTGGGGATCTTGTCCCTCCAGGTGATGCCACAGTTCTTCCTGAGGCGCTGCATATGGAACTGCTCTAGCCTCTTCAAATGAGGGCTATACGTGGTTCACATCTCACACCCATAATAGAGAGTGGACAGGACCACACAGTACAGTAGACTTGAATCTTAGTGCTCAACCAAACATTCCATTCTAACCACAAGCGATGTTGCAGGTGTCCGGGTGATCCACTGGCCTGGTTGACACCTGCCTTTAGCTCGTCATCCATGTTGGCATTCTGCAAGATGTTCCCATCAAGATAACAGAACTTGTCCATGACCTTGAGTGGTTTGTTGTGGATGACAGGTTTGGCAGAGAGAGTGCAAGGGCGTAGTTGGTGGAATGCATCTGTCTTCATAATGTTTATTGCCAGTCCATATCGAAATGTGGCCCTGGCAAAGTCATCAACAATTTTCTGAGTGTCTTCCATTGTGTGAGCGATCAGGCAGCAGTCGTCAGCACAGAGAAGTTCCCGTACGAACATACACAAGGTCTTTGTCTTAGTCTTCAGCCTCTTCAAATTGAATATGGCACCATCCACTCGGAAATGGATCATCACGCCCCTATCACAGTGCTTGAACGTGTCTTGGAGCATTGCAAAGAAGATGATATTGAACAGGAAGGATGCCATTATTCCCTGCTTTGTGCCATTGTTGACAGGGAACAGGTCAGAAATTGAGCCCTCATTGATGACTCGGCTGACAATTCCATCATGAAAAGAGAGGATGATGTTAACACCTTTGTGCACATGTAGACGCCAGTGGACATGGAGCTGCTCTATTTATGATAGCAGTTACACTACACCATCACTAGATGGCGCACCCGGATCAGTTACTGAATATTCACAGCAAGCCGAGTTCGAACACGGTTTAAAATATGAACGAGTTATGTTCCATCCCTGTTTCCCAAGAGTTGCATGAATTAAACTCAGCTAAGCCTGATGTGCAAACTGCTCAATATACTTGCCCATAGTATCTCTCCAGTAAATTAAAAAAATTATCTCTTGCAACAGAAAAAATTGTTGTCCTTTGTAACAACCACTTCAAGCTATAGAAAGCCAATGGTATCCCAATTAAGTAGTTTAAAAAATCAGTTTTTTGAAGCAAAAATTTGACATAGTATTGATTGTATGTCATTCTGCTATCAATTACAGTCATCAAATATTAAAAAACGTGTCATTTTCTCATGTGGATTTACGCATAGATTCGTCTGTCTACGAATTAAGCTGTCTTTTGGGGCCTTATACAAGCTCTCACGGAAATAACCGTCACTTCAATGGTTATTCAATGATATCTGCGTAAAAGCAAAGCTATAGTACACACCCACGTGAAACTCTCCTGATAATTACCTATTGATTGACACAATTTTTATCCAATTCCTGAATGTATAAGCTTTCCTCAGTAATTGAAAGACATTGATTGGACCTTCAGAAATGTATTTAAACACCTGCATAATAGAAGTTAGGTTGTATTCTCTCAAATTTGTGCAGCTGAGAATGAAGTGATTGCATAGAAAAAAATGACTTCCAGATCAGACCCTCGAGTGTTTTGAGGAGCAGTTTAACGATGGAGAGTTTTTTTTCTCTTGAAGTGTGACTAAAACTGTCTTTGTATGGTGCAGGTCTATCTTACTCCTAGCCAGCTAGCTAACTAGCCAGTTATTTCTTATTTTTGGTTTGCCACCATGATCGCAGAGCTAGTTTGTCACATTCGGTAACAAGAGTAGTTGATACTGCAATATGCTGGCATTTTGCTTAATGTGGCAATCTGTTCTTGAATTTACACCGCATTCAACAAAATAGAATGCTTCGAACTTTGGCTCGTTTACAGTGCGAACAACTCTTACTGTGTTGTGAGTTATACTTGCTCCTAATAGGGTGTGAAAAGTGTTGTTTCAAGCTTGCCTGTCGCTTGGATGATCAGAATTGTAAACAGCAAGCTTTCTGTCTGAGTGAATGTTCTGACCGTGAAATAAGCAGTTCCTTTAGACCCTTTGTGCTGATGTGTCCGCCAGAGGACATGGAGCTGTAAATTAATGCGCGCAGTTACAATATTCTATCACTAGATGGCACACCCGGATTGGTTATTATTAGCAGCTCCCGCCGCTCGCGGTGCGGGAGCTATGGTATCAGGCTCCGTGCGTGCGTGCGTGCATCCGTCAACACATTTTGCTTAATCTCATCAACGATTTCAGTTACAGGCTCCTAATTTTTACTGGACATGCATCTCATAAAGGCCTACAAATGACGTGCCTAAAGGTGACCTTGGCCTTTTTTTCAAGGTCACTGGCCTAAAAATATTACCGGAAATTTCGACATTTTGCTTTATCTCATCAACTATTTCAGTTACAGGCTCCTAATTCTTACTGAACATTCATCTCATAAAGGCCTACAAATGACGTGCCTAAAGGTGACCTTGGCCCATTTTTCAAGGTCACTGGCCTAAAAATATCACCAAAAATTTTGACATTTTGCTTCATCTCATCAACTATTTTAGTTACAGGCTCCTAATTTGTACTTGACATGCATCTCAAAGTCCTACAATTGACATGGCTAAAAGTGACCTTGGCCTATTTTTTCAAGGTCACTGGCCTAAAAATATCACCAAAAACTTTGACAATTTGCTTTATTTTATCAACATTTTCAGTTACAGGCTCCTAATTAGCTCCCGCCGCCCGATTGGCATGGGAGCTATAGTATCGGGGTCCGTCCATGCGTGCGTCCGTCAACAAAAAGTTCAACATTTTTTTATCTTAACGGCGGGAGCTTCTGGGGCCACCAGTGCCCTATATTTGAATATTCACAAGCAAGCCGAGCTGTGGACGAGTTCACTCCTATCCCTGTTTTTCAGGAGTTGCATGAATTAAACTCCTCAGCTAAGCCTGGTGTGCAAACTGCTCAATATACTTGCCCATAGTATCTATCCAGCAGTTAAAAAAAAAAGATCTCTTGCTACAGAAAAAATCGTTGTCCTCTGTAGCAACCACTTCAGCTACAGTGAGCCAATGGTATCCTAATTAGTAGTTAAGAAAAATCGGTTTTCTAAAGCAAAAATTCGACATGGTATTGATACTATGTCGTTCTACTATCAATTGTAGTCATCACATATGAAAAACGCGTAGTTCCCTACCATGGATTTACATGTAGACTCCTCCATCGATGAATTCAGCACTCCCTTAAATCCTCGGAAGTACTCATGTTGATAGCTAATCACTCAATTATTTACTTAGGCTCATCTGCATAACGCACACTTATAGTTCACGCCCATGTGAAACTTCCGCTGTAATAATGTATTGACTTCTCTCTTTTCTAATTCCAGAGAGTTTAAACTTTCCACAGTAACTGAAGGACATTGATTGGACAATCAGAATAGTATACAAACCTGTGCGTAAAAGAAAGGTAATTTGTATTCTCCTAATGTCGGACATGGTTGCGCAGCTGAAAATGATGTGATTTCAAAGAAAAAAAGCATCCAAAACCAGCCTGAAGTTTCAGTTACATTTACAGGATTTTAATTAGGTTAGGACATGGTCAATGGGAATTATTCCGAATGAAACAGAACTGGAGGGTTCCTTTGACCTAACACATCGGTCTCTGGAGGAGGGATTCAGTGAAGAAACTGCGACTGTGTTTGCATTTTGCTCAATTTGGCTTTTTGTTTTAGAATTCAGACCGTATTCAATGAAATTGAATGCCAATAGTTTGGTTTGTTAAAAATGCAAGCAGCTCACGCACTTCAGTAGACCCCCTGATATGTTCATTGCACCATTCTGTTCAATCTGAGGTAGAATATTGCCTGATTTTTCCTGATAATGGAATGTCTATTCTGTTAAAATAAGGTATATTTCAGATATTACTGAGTTAGTGAGTTATACTTGTTCCTTATAAGGCGTGGAAATGTTTATATAAGGTTGTGAGCTTGGAAGTGGGAACTGCTAACTTCTCATTGCTGGGTGAATGTTCTTCCCGTTAAATAAGCAGTTCCTTTATTGAGTATGTGCGCTGGCTTGTGGGACTCTGAAGAAAAATTGACAAAATTCTGAACTTCATCATGGAGAAAAAGCATGTTCTGTGTTTGGAGAGGTTACTGGTGACCATTGATGTCCAACTGCACCTATATTGATAAACTCATGATAAATTCAATGAGAAAATCATTACTTCATATTGAATTTCATGAGTCAAAAGTTGATTGCTGTTAAAAATATGATTATTTTATGATTTGACAGTGCGCCATTTTGAGGGCTGTGAGTGTTTGGGAAGCCACCTGGAGAGCTGTCTTATTTGGTTTCCTCTTTCGAAGCCAAATAAGATTTCATGCTCAGATAAAGAATACTCATGGTCAAGGAGTTTCTGATCCCAGAAATGTATTGTTTTAACACCCAGCCATTTTTCAATCCTCAGTATTAATTTTTTGATAATTTCAATACAGAATTTTCATGAAGATTTTTTATGTTTGCAGCCCCTTTTCTCTCCCAAAATCATGAAAAACTGAAATTTGATGGAATACAAAATGCTGCAAGTGTCTTATCTCAGTTTAGCCATATTCCCCCTCTCTATGAAGCTTAAATCTTGAATTATAAAGCATAAAATAGGGTAATGCATAAATAGCCATATTTTGCTTCTGCGCAAAGGGGTTAATAATCTTCTCAGTGCAGCCAACCTTGGCAAGCAGGGCCCATAGACCCTTTCTTCCAACAAAGTCAAAGGCCTTGGTGAGATCTACAAACACCATGTATAGGTCATGATTCTGCTCCCTGCATTTTTCTTGGACTTGTCTAAGGGAGAACATTATGTCTGAGGTTCCATGTGAGGCTCAGAACCCTCACTGACTCTCAGGTAATATGTTGTCAGCTATTTCTTGAGAAGGTCAGTTGACAATAATGTGACTAAGGATCTTCCTTGCTATTGACAGTAGTGACAAACCCCGATGGTTGTCACAGTGATAATGATTTCCCTTGTTCTGACCACTATAGTTAGTCAGTTAGTTAGTCCTCTTCATGCATGGGTGCACATAACGCCTCTAACAGAGAGCACCACTGGTTACAGTTGGCTGCTTGTCGTTCGAGGTGGCCCCATGTCCAATCGCTGTCTTTCATCTCTCTTTCTACCGTCCTTCTCCAGGTTTCTTTTAGGCAACCTCTCTTTCTGTGAGCATCAGGCGTCCATCTGAGGGCGACTCTTGGGAGGGCTGTAGGCGTCATGCAAAGCACATGACTGATCCATCTCCTTCTCCATTGCTGCACTTGCTGCGTGTTGGATTCCGTTCTTGTTATTCTGCGCTGCTCAAAGTTTGAGACGGTGTTCGACCAAAATATATGTAGAATCATTCGCAGACACCTGTTCTGGAAGACTTCTAGTTTGTGGCTTATGGTCTTGGTCATCTTTCAGGACTCTGCACCATACAATAGAATGCTTAAGGCATTGCTCTTGAAGAATCAGATCTTGGTTTTCTGGCTGATGTTTTTGGATCTCCAAGTGCTCTGAAGAGAGACAAAAGCCTAACTTGTCTTTAAATCCGAGCTAGGATCTCTTCCCCTCCATCTCCACTGGTTGACACCTTTGAACCTAGGTAGGCAAATTGTTCAACCTCTTTAACCCCTTCCCCATTCAGTATAATGGCTTCGCTGGTTTTGCTGTTCATCCTCAAATGTCTGCTCTTCTTAGTACTGATCTCAAGGCCCAAGCTCCCTGCTGTAGTTGCCAAGGTGTTAGTCTTTGCCTGCAAATCCTGGTATCGATGGGAGAGCAGCAATGTCATCTGCGTAGTTAAGGTCTTCCAAGATACTAGTTAGCGTCCATTTGATCCCTCTTCTTCCGTTACTCATCACCTTCTTCAAAATCCAATTGATCCCATGGATAAACAGAAAGGGTGAAAGAATGCAGCCCTGTTTCATGCTGGTGGTCACGTTGATGGTGTCTGTCAGCACTGTGTTGCAGATCACTTAAGACTTGCAGTCATCGCATAGCATCTTGATTACATTCACCAGTTTTGATGAGATTCCATGGTGCCTTAAGATCTTCCACAGGAAATCTCAGTGGACGCTGTTAAATGCCTTCTCCAGATGAATGAAGTTGGCATACGGAGGGGTATTCCATTCCTTACTCTGGTCTAGGATTCCTTATTGTGGACATGTGTAGCTGGATGTTCAGAAAGCAAGATGAAGTCAGTAATTCTTCTCAAGTTCAACTTTTTCTGAAAGTGATTGGCTTATATGAATAAGGCATTGCTTGATTGGCTAATTTTTGAAAGAACAACCACCCACTTGCACTTTTGGGGATTATGCGCTCATTATCTTGCTGTGATAGATAGGAGAAGTATTGAGTTCATGGTAGCTTTTTGACACTTCAAATGGACAGTGCCATGGTTGTAGCCAAGTGGGCACATTTTACTGTAAAGTAATTTGACTACTAACTGACACTAGTACAGTGGCTATGTATTGTATACACAATTTGTGAAGTAAATCTCCTACCACAGTGAGAGCCCCAATTATGCCAAACCATGAAACTTTTCCTCAGCTTCAGCTTTTGTGTTAAAAGGGCATGGCCTGAGTCGACATGTTTCAGAAACAAAAGGCCTTTGTTCACATCCATTTACCATGACCTATGCACACCACTGCATACTGTAAATACCCTCCCCGTCCTCCTTCCCCACCCACTAATCTGCTTTTTTTTTGTAGCTCTACATCCAATTCAAAATAGCCATCCTGTAAATAAATTCTAGAAGTGCAACACTGATTTGTAAGTCATCTGTACAATCTTATACAGCGAGGTGATACACTAATATAAGAGTCTGCCAGGCCTGACTTGCCCCCCCCCCCAGGCTTAGCATCGTTTATTTATGCATTTATTTAATTTTTTAGTAGGTTTTCAAATTCCAGTCACACTAGTGCAGTTAGCAGGGAACATGCTTAGTTGGAAAGTGCAATGGCCCATCTTTTGGTCAACGCGTGGTCTCATCAAGTCAAGGTCAGCTAGCTTTTCCATCCAATAGTTATCTTTTCATCACCTGAAGCTAGTACACCTCAAAGCACTCGCAACTGTCATCACACGCAAACGTCACTTTAAAACCTCACGACATAACTGGACATGTATCGAAAGAAAAGCCAAAAAACTTTGGACAGTTTCTTTTTCCGGTGTTTGACAAACACTCGAGGAGATGGTGAACCCGGCGGTAATGACTGAGAGGCATCCACTGAGTTGTTCTTGTTAGCCGGGCTGCGGCTTGATGAGGCACAGCTGGCTAGCACTGCTATTGGCACGATTTCCCCCGCAGTGCAGCCGAGTATTTCTGCGAGCGTAGGTGATAAACACAGAATTAGTGGATTCAATTCTGAACGGCTGGTCATCCTGAAATTTAGCAGATCTCCTGTGATCTGGAAAAACGTAGTACATATGTCACTTTTGGGAGAAACTGAGCTTGACCCTCTTTTGCAGCAATTAAGAGTGGTGGAAATCTTAAAACACTAGCTATTAGTGTTATTTGAACAGTCAACATCAAGTTTCTATTATTTTTTCGGTTAGAAGTCCAGAATCCAAAGGTTTTTGTTCAGTTGCGAGAATCGTTGACACTGATAAATTCGCAAGGTTTTTCCAGATCACAGGAGAAATGGCTATACAAGACCGAATACAGTAATCATAAACCTGTTTTATATGATTGAAAAATATTATAGTAAGCGCAAGTTTTATGTTAGTTTAGCACGAAAACACCGTTAGTGAATTTAGTGTTAGATAACTTTTGTTTTAGAGCTGTTTGTTTTAATAGAGTCAAAATAACATTGTAGGTATGTTTTGCAGACAGCTATTCACTGGACTCAAGTAGTCCCGATGTGTGGGCAATTTCGTCGCCTTACCGTAACTCGTTTTTAAAGCTGCAGTTGGTAAGTCTTATAAAAGTAACTTTTTTCATTTTTGCTAAAACTGTCACTGTGTACAGACAGTATTACATAAAACTAGTACTCTGTAATTAAAACAAGGCTCCTTTAAACCCACCTACTGCTCCTACTGCAATTTAAAAGAATCGTTCGGACCTACCAAAAAGAACCAATTAGAGCCAGGATGGTGTCTGATAGTCGTCAAACAGTGCACATGCACGCGCTGCTGACAGCCTCCTCCCCCGTCCTCCTCAGTTCACGCCAGTGCTCAGTCAAGCTCAAATCTCCGAGAGAGGGTTCGGGAGCTTAGAGAAACTAATGGCGCAACAACAGCCATCAGCGAGGAAAAAAATACCGATACCTCCGCTACCGGCAACAGCACACACGGCTAAGACAAGTATAAAAAGACGAAGGAAGAAGAAAAAAAAGCACAAAAGAAAGAATTTGACAGAGCCCGGGATAAAACCAGAGTGAACATCGGAGTGGCTTTTTAGAGGTGGAAGGAACTCCGTGATCTGGAAGGATTAAAAACCGACGCAGAGTTGGCGACTTTTCTGCTTGACAGGTAAACCCCTGCTTTATTCGTTGGTTCATTTTTGCTCCGCAATGCTCTGCAAATAAGCAAATTGGCATCGCTCACATGCACAGCTAGAACTAACCCCAGCCCTAACCGGCATCAATTCATTTTCACTTTGCAAATAAGTGAGTGAATGTCGCTTACAAGCACAGTCGCTGTTCGAATAGCCAGGGTCTTGTAATTGTTACAGTACTCCGTAGTGCATGTGATGTTACTGTGTTGTTGCCGTCGAGCTAACGTTAGCTTGTTTCCGATGCTAGGGCTAACGTTACTGGCGTCGTTTTATTAGAAAGTACCAGAAAATATCTTAATGAAGTGACCTGGCAGTCTTATCGTTTGTGTTGTTGTCCTTATAAATATGTGTAACGTTTCTGTGCTCTCACAGCTAAATGCTGTCATACATGGTTTATTGGCCATTCAGCAGGATTCACGACAGTTTCTGTACTCAAAAAAACGGGTAACTTACTGAAATAAGAGTGTGCTGGGTTTTTAATGAATACATACTGCTGTAGATTACTTTTCATGTCGACATGATTTATTTCTGCTCGTTTGTTGGCAGGTGCGTCGTTAGACCTGAAAATTCCGGGGCTAATATCCCTCCCTTTATTGAAAATAATTAGTCCTGGCTAATTCTAGATGGGTTTCCTTTATTAACACGTTTTCCAATTCAAGAATAATCAAGTGGCAATTGAAGACACGGCTTCTCTCCTCCATGGGATCTAAAAGCGACAAAATAGTGGGCTACATTCAGTACAGAAAAATAATTTAATTATAATTAGTCTATGCACCGTCACTCGCCGACGGCATTTCAAAACTCTTCAGCGAATGAAGGTAATTTTGTTGACTAGTACGTGGTTTTGTTCGTTTACATTTTCCAATCGGACAGCTGTCTATTTTTTTTACAGCGAGTTGAGTGACCGTGCTGCAAAAACAGGTGTACGTACTTGTCGCCGAAATTAACTTCATTCAATGAAGAGTTCTTTTTTTTTTTGATGATGTTATGCACTGTCGATGATGAGACAGTCAAAGCCTTTGCAATTTGACGTTGAGGAACATTGTTTTTAAAGTATTCCACGATTTTTTTTTATGCAAGCCTTCACAGGTTGGAGAGCCTCTGGCCATCTTTACTTCTGAGAGACTCAGCCTCTCTAAGACATCCCTTTTATAGCCAATCATGTTATACACCTGATGCCAGTTAACTTAATTACTTGCTAAATGTTCTTTCAGCTGATTCTCTTATGTATTAATAGCTTTTTCAGCCCTTTTTTGTCGTGTCCCAACTTTTTTGAGACCTGTTGCAGCCAGAAAATTTGAAATAAGCTCATTTTGTGGATAAAAATGTAAAATGTCTCAGTTTCAACATTTGAAATGTTATCTATGTTCTATTGTAAATAATATATTGGCTCATGTGATCTGAAAATTTGATTTTATTCACCATTTACACTTCGTCCCAACTATTTCAGAATTGGGGTTGTAAAACATGGTGAGAATGAGAGTCAGGGAGAGAACTTTGCAAGTGGCTGTTCAGTGAGAAGTCCTGACAGTTCTCGGGTCAGTGTGTCTGGTAGAGGGTGATGATGTTAGGGTGGCTGGCTGCCTCAGCTGCACTGTGTTCATCCGCAATCCAATAAATACACTCATCAAAACAAATTCTATACTGTACAGCCAAAACACTTTATAACCAAAACAGAAGCAGCTTAATTACCAGAAGGGTTTCAGGGCCAAGCAATCCAGACAGATAATTCTTCTTTCCAACTTTGAAACATTCCCCCCCTGCAGTATATTTTTCATTAACCACACAGCTTACTTATTTATTTCCGAGGCATAAAAGAACCACTTAAACCGTCGACTTATTTTGCTCCGGTTCTTTTTAATTTATTAATGCATTTCTTCACTTTCTCTCAGCCCAGAGCCACCTTTCCAGCCTGTCAGAGAAAATCGAAAGCTAATTTAAAAATATAAATAAGTAAAAATCCTCATTTTTAATTCAGGTGCCTGTTCGGCTTAACCTCTACCGTAGAAATGATACCACAGTGTCCCTCTCATCCAAAATCTGGACATTAGTGGCAGCCTTAGCACACCTCAGAGACGCAGAAGCTGCAGCATGTTTTCCTTAGGAAAGTTAGCGAAGATTTTTAACAAAAAACGTGCAATAATCTGCCTTGAGGTCATATGGAGGGACACAAATTACTTCCCCCCCATAGATGTCTTCCACTTCTTATTTCCTTTTGTCTCCGTAGTTTACGCCTCTCACACCTGCTCCTTAATACGCACCGCCTTGCATGAGGACAATGTGTCTCAGTTCCTTTATGAGGTTCAAAGGCCAGCCCTGCAGGATGTTTAGTATGTCTCTGTTCCTCTGTGAGATTAAAAGCCCCGCCCTGCACTATGTGCAGTGTGTCTCTGTTCCTCTTAGTGATTAAAAGCCCCGCCCTGCACTATGTGCAGTTTCTCTGTTCTTCTGTGAGATTAAAAGCCCTGCCCTGCACGATGTGCAGTGTCTCTGTTCCTCTGTGAGACTAAAAGCCCCGCGCTTAACTATGTGCAGTGCGTCTCTGTTCCTCTGTGTTTAAAAGCCCCGCCCTGCACAATGTGAAGTGAGTCTCTGTTCCTCTCTGAGTTTACAAGCCCCGCCCTGCAAAATATCCAGTGCGTCCCTGCTTCTCTCTGAGGTCAAAAGCCCCACCCTGCACTGCATCCAGTGTGTTCCAGTTTGTCTCTGCGGTCACAAGCCCTGTGAAGTCACAAAGGGACTTTATTAAGCACAATGAGGGATAAAATGCAGTTACAAGTCACCTGGGGCCACACATCCAACCAGGGACAGTCTGAGGGTGAGAACACAGTCTGCTTATAATTACTGCAAATAATTAAGCAAATAAAAAGAGCACAGTACTATAATAATAATAACATTAAACCAATTTCCCTCTCTCCCTCTCCGCATTGGGCCGCAGATGTTTGTCAGATAAGGTGCAGTATCCACCTTTTTCATGACTTTTTGACGTTACCCATAAATCATAGCGGCTGCCGGTTCTTCTCTTCTGGTTGATGTGTCTGTTTACGGTTGCATAGCTGTAAAAGCCAGCTTTTAGCTAATACAAATAGAAACAAAACGGAGGTGGATACACAGTACGGATGTTTTAGAAAGTCATGAGGACAATGCCGTTACAGTGCCTCACCCATCACTTCTCACAGTTGGCAGGAGGTATATATGATCAGTGCCGTTTATCTGCTTGTTAGTGAACAAGACAACTCAATGAGTAATGAATGGATATATATCTGTGGGTGGGTTCCTATAACATCAGTGATGGATCCGATTGATTTTGACGGCGATCGGTCAAACAATATGCCCACCACAGCAACCATCGCAAAATTCTATGTTGCAGATATACAGGATCTTACAAGAGTGGGCGTATCATATGAAAGTTATTAAACGAGTTTAGTGAGCAACAAACCTAAAATTTACTCAACGACTTTCATAACTTTCTCATTCTGTTTATCACATAACTGAATTGCGTAATTTCATGGAAAGCAAATTTAATTTCCCTAAGCGCCCAGTGTGTGTTAGCACTGCGCTAACTACAACCCCAATTCCGAAATAGCTGGGACAAAGTGTAAATTGTGAATAAAATCAAAATGCAATGACTTTCAGATCACATGAGCCTATATGTTATTTACAATAGAACATAGATAACATTTCAAATGTTGAAACTGAGGCATTTTACATTTTTATCCACAAAATGAGCTTATTTCAAATTTTCTGGCTGCAACTGGTCTCAAAAAAGTTGGGACACAGGCAAAAAAGGGCTGAAAAGGCAATTAATGTAGAAGAGAATCAGCTGAAAGAACATTTAGCAAGTAATTAAGTTAACTGGCATCAGGTGTGTAGTATGATTGCCTATAAAAGGGATGCCTTAGAGAGGCTGAGTCTCTCAGAAGTAAAGATGGCCAGAGACTCTCCAACCTGTGAAGGCTTGCGTAAAAAAAAAATTGTGGAATACTTTATAAACAATGTTCCTCAACGTCAAATTGCAAAGGCTTTGCGGGTCTAATCATCAACAGTGCATAACATCATCAAAAGATTCAGAGAAACTGGAAAAATCTCTGTGCGTAAGAGGCCGAAGATCTTTACTGGATGCCCGTGATCTTCGGGCCCTCAGACGCCACTGCATCACTCACCGGCATGATTCTGTCATTGACATTACTAAATGGGCCCAGGAATACTTCAAGAAACCACTGTCAGTAAACACAGTCTGCCGTGCCATCCACAGATGCCAAGAGGAGAAAGACCACCCCTCCTGTGATCAGCATTCAGTTCAAAAGCCCGCATCTCTGATGGTATGGGGATGCATTAGTGCATATGGAGTGGGACACTTGCATGTTTTAAAAAGCACCATGAATGCTGAAAGGTATAAAAAGGTTTTAGAGCAACATATGCTCCCCTCCAGATGACATCTATTTCAGGGAAGACCTTTTGTATTTCAGCAGGACAATGCAAAATCACATACTGCAGCTATTACAACAGTATGACTTCGTAGTAGAAGAGTCCGTGTGCTGAACTGGCCTGCCTGCAGTCCCGATCTTTCACCGATTGAGAACATTTGGCGCATATTTAAACGAAAAGTCCGTCAAAGGAGACCCAAAACTCTCCAGCAGCTGGAAGCCTGTATTAAACAAGAGTGGGATCAAATTCCAATGGCTAAACTCAAGAAACTTGTCTCCTCAATGCCCAGACACCTCCACTCTGTGTTAAAAAGAAGAGGGGATGCTACACCATGGTAAACAGGCCCCTGTCCCAACTTTTTTGAGACCTGTAGCAGCCATTAAATGTGAAATGAGCTCATTTTGTGGATAAAATTGTAAAATTTCTCAGTTTCAATATTTGCTATGTTATCTCTGTTCTATTGTGAATAAAATACTGCTTGGTGTGATTTGAAAGTCATTGCGTTTTGATTTTATTCACAATTTACTCTTTGTCCCAACTATTTCAGAATTGGGGTTGTACATCGCTCTGCTTACCCAGTCTCTGAGTCACAGGCATTCTTGGCTGAACGAGCAACACTTTGTAAATTCAGTCAACTGAGAAGCTAGCTAATGTTAGCTCGCTGGGTGACAAACTAATATTGGTTTTGAAAAAGTATTGCATGCATGCTACCTAGCTAAGTCACGTGAACTTAGTTATGTCAGTGGTGCTTAACTAGCCTCCTGCAGCGCTGAGCCACACTGATTCTACCAGCGTTACTCTCAGTATTCAGTTTGGCTTAGTTGAAACAGCGAGACATAACGCTAAGGCATTTCTTTCCCCCCACGCTCTCAGCCAATGCGATTTTCACAAAATTGAAATATAGGGTCATATAAAAAATATGTCATGACCTGCGCTATGGGAGAAGTACTTCCGTTATGTGATTAACCTTAAATTTCCTAAGAGCCATGTTCACTCAGCAAGATTACGACTGTGCAGCCTTGGTGGAGGTTTGCACTCAAGAAGTGCCACCAGTTACCTTGTGTTTTCCGAAGGCGTTGATGGCGAAGAATTGCAAAATTATAAAAGCACGGAGGCATATACTTACCTACATAGTAACAAAATAGGTAAAGTACTGCTCAAGAAACACAGCGACTTCATATTTCTGAAGGCAGCACTTGAGCCCAGCCAGAGCGCCAGTCAAGCTGAACATACAGCGTGGGGTAATGCTGAGGGAAAGTGGAGTCGTGGAGACAGTCGACTGCTTGTGTACTGCTGGATTAGGGGAATCATGTAGTCATGCAGCAGCTATTCCGTGGAAGGCAGCGTTATTCATTAAACCAAAGCTCTCTTCAGTTATCCAAACATTGGAACAATTAAAATATTTACAAAGATGTTATTGTGCTTTTATTGCCTAAGATATATAAGCTTATTTTCAGCGGTGAATGGTTAAATGATGAACATCCTATTGATGGCATTATTACCTCTGCCCAAGGAAGTTGGAGGAGGTTATGTGATCATTACTGTTTGTCTGTTGGTTGGTTTGTTGTTTTCTTTGTAAGCAGGATTATGCAAAAAGTTATGGATGGATTTTACTCAAATTTGGTGGAATGATTAAGCATTATTCAAGGAAGAGGGGATTCGATTTTGGGAGATCAAGGCCAAAGGTCAAGGCCAAGGGCATGCAAAAGGTCAAAACCACATGAAAAACATATTTGCGCGAAGAATACAGGACTGCATAAACACAAAGGTTGCTAGCTAATACTGGCAAAAATAACATTGAGTACATTGGCGGAGGTACTTGCGCTCTCTGAGCACAGCTCTAGTTTCTGATGTTTCTGTTGTTTGGGCTTGCTGGATCTGTTTGTTGCTGTCATTGGCATCAAGGCTACCGGAAAAGCAAAGCCGGACAGCGGAAGTAGGTATTCTGTCATGGCAGCGCCCATGGGCTTCTGGTGAAACTTGTGGATATACCTGGTGATTAAGCTTCACTTTAAATGGAGGACAAGAGAACAAAGAGAGAAATGGTGCAGAATATTGATTAATTTCATTCTAACCTCTGGAGAAAGGATGCACGAAGTTACTGTTTACTGTGGAAAAGCAGCAGAGAGAGAGAAGAGAGAGAAAAAAGCATTTGTGAAAAGGAGTTTGAAGATCAGATGCAGCAGTTGCAATGGCACACTGACGTTCACACAAGCTGAGAACATAACATATCCTTCTGATTCGTTTCTCTATCGACCTTTTCTTTGTGGAAGGCAGGGGACCTGCCCAAGCAACCCCTATCCCCCTAAATTTCGCAAGTTGAGCAGAGACTGAGCTGAGGCTGCTGTCAGGACAGCACAGTTTCAAAATGAAAAGGCTGAGTCCATGATCTGACTTCAGTGTGTGCAAAGTCATTCATAGTCTCCACGCTTTTCTGAGCAACCGCCCGTAGTCAATGTGGCCATCACGGCGATCCATCAAGGCCTGCAGATCGATGTGGCATTGGTAAAAATTATGATACTGTGTCCTGCATATCATAATAAATACATGGAGGACAGGAAAAATCCATATCGCCCTTAAACTATACTGTTTTGAACTTAGTAATGCCAATGCAGGGCATCTGGTTGAAGATCTGTGCAAAGGTAAAATCACTGTCAAAAGTGACAGAATTTGCATAAATTTCACCAAAAGCTGCATTCATGCATTGTGATGAACAACTACTGAACCTTACTAACAAAACAAAAAGTTTCAAATGACCTCACCTCAGTTGCCCCCAAAAAGGCCAACAAAGGTTTATTAAATGCAATTATAATGTTAAACATTAAGCCATGTGCATTTTATATTAATTATAAAAGAAAAAAACATTAAAATGTGATTAAAAATCATAAGATGTCTTTAAAAAAACATGCATTTTCATAGGAAAAAAAACACATTCCTGATGAGATGCACAATTTTCAGTACATTTCCCTTCACTTTATTTCCATGTGGCATAAGTGTTCAAAAAAAATCGTGACAGTTTCTAACAGAGGTGGGACAAGCTCAAAGATAAAATTAGTTCAAGCAAGTCTTGCTCAAATAATTTCCACTGGCAGCTATTGGGCACCAGCTCAGGACAGCCGTTAATATGGCTTCCCTCTGTAATCGTCACCCTCTGCGAGCAAAACTCTGAAGCCTGAGTTTATAACTCGGGGTCCAAAGAATCCTGGGACTCCCTGAAGGTACTTCAGGTGGTCTATGTCCAAACTAATATATGCAATGACTATTCATAGGTACCAAAAATGTCACTTCCAATGTTCCGCCACCATTTTTGTGTCCGGTTTCACTTTTATCCCTCGCTCATCATGACAGCAAACGCTGTATGTTTAAATGAGGAGGTAAGACAGGGTTATTTACAAAAAAAAAAAAAACATCTAACATAACATGAGTGGCGAGAACAGGCCGTTCAGCCCAACTAGGCTCGCTTGTTTCTTTTTACTATTGTGAATATATCACTTCAGATACTCAATGTCTCAATGGTATCTAGCTTTAAGTCAAGCCTGCTCTTGAAAATTCCCAAGGTTTCTGCCTCAACATTATGGTCAGGCAAGCTATTCCACTTTGACATTACTCTTTGGGTGAAAAAATATTTCCTAATATTAGTGCTAAATTTACCCTTGGTCAACTTCCATTTGTGACCCCGAGTTCTACTAACAAAACTTGGCCGAAGGAATCCAACATAATTCACTTTGTTAATCCCTTTAACATATTTAAAGACCTCAATCAGATCACCCCTAAGTCTCCTTTTCCTAAGATTAAAGAGATTAAGGATCTTCAGCCTCTTCTCATAGCTTTCATCTTTTATACCTGGAATTAGCTTAGTGGCTCTTCTCTGAACTTTTTCTAGAGCCTCTATATCTTTCTCAAAGTATGGTCCCCAGAACTGTGCACAATATTCCAGATGTGGTCTGATGAATGTGTTGTACAAGAGAAGTATGACCTCCTTGGATTTGTACTCAATACTTTTGGCAATGTATCCCAGCATCCAATTGGCTTTTTTAACTGCTACGGCACAATGGCTGGAACCTGTGAGGGTTTGGACAACAATCACTCCCAGATCTTTTTCATGAGGAGCACATTCCAGTTTTAAACCTCCCATGAAGTAATCCTGTCTAATGTTTTTTTTCCTACATGTACAACTTTACATTTCGCTACATTAAATATCATTTGCCACATTTCTGCCCAATCCTGGATTCTATCCAAATCATCCTGAACCACTTTAGTGGACTCTAAATTATTTGCCAAGCCCCCCAATTTAGTATCATCTGTAAATTTAACTAATTTGCTCTCAATATTCCTATCAAGGTTATTAATGTAGATGAGGAACAGCAGGGGTCCCAACACAATTCCCGAGGGACTCCACTCCCCACCATACCTAGCTCAGATGAGATTCCACTGACCAGCACTCTTTGTGTTCTGTCCTGTAACCAGTTTCGAATCAACTCCAGAATACCTCCTCTAACTCCAACGGTGCTCATTTTAAAAATGAGTCTCTTAAATATTATCTATTCGAAATCGACCACAACAACCCCCGAAGTAGTGATTTCAGTCGATGCTGAAAAAGCCTTCGACAGGGTTGAATGGGACTACTTGCTTACTGTGTTAGGCAAATTTGGGCTGGGAAATGTTTTTATTTCATGGATACGTCTCCTTTACACTGCCCCACAAGCTTGTATCTCCATTAATGGCATTCAATCTAGTTTTTTCACACTGTCCCACAGCACCCGACAGGGATGTCCTTTATCACCCCAATTGTTTGCTTTAGCAATAGAACGTTTATCAATCTATCTGAGGCTCTCTCCCATTTTTACCGGCATATCACGATTGGAAATGGAATTTAAGTTATCACTTTATGCTGATGATTTATTGTTATATGTGTCAGATCCGACTCGTTCCATACCACCAATCTTGTCCTTCCTTCAGAGATTTTGTCATGGTCTAGGCGTGTGTTTGTTTGTTGGACCTTTCTTTGTTCTATCGTCCGGGGCGATGTCGGAGTTCTTTTCTATCGAATTCCTGGCACAGCTGGCTGATTGAGCTGGGGCGGAGTTTTCCGGACTCTATATATATGACCAGGGGTTCGCCACGCCTATTGCTAGAGTGTCTGTTTGTTACTAGCACTTCGGCCGGAGAAAATCTCTAGACAAATTTCCTAGTGATTTGTTATATTCCTTTTATTGTTAGGAATTTCTTCTATTAGAAATTTTCTCTCTTGTTGTTTATTTTCTCTCGCACTGCTTCCGTTTCGTGGACTTTTATTTGTCCTTGGAAGCGCGAGACTTTCCCGGAGGTGTTTACCTCTTTTGTGTTTGTCTCTTGTCTGGGCTGCTCATTTCTCTTTCTCTCACTGGTTGCGGCACCTGGCGTCCTATCACCGTCCATTTCAGATTTGGCTCATTTTCAGGTTATAAAGTAAACATTTCCAAGAGTGAATGCTATCCCATCAATGCTCCGGCTTTACAACTTAATCAGTCCGATGTCCCCTTGAAGTTGAGCCCCTCTGGTTTTAGGTATCTGGGGATTAATGTAACTAGAACGTTGACCTCTTTTTCTTCTGCCAATTTCTCCCCTTTGGTGTCTAAAATTAAGTCTGAGATGGAGAAGTTTACCTTTGTCACTAATTGGGAGAATTAACACAGTTAAAATGAACATTTTGCCTAAGTTCCTGTTTTTATTTCAATGTCTCCCCCTATTCTTGCCAAAATGTTTTTTTTGAAAACCATTGATCAAGGTATTTCCTCCTTTTTATGATGTGGAAAGGCCTTGAATCCATAAATCAGTACCTCAAAGGTGCAAATTCAGTGGCGAAATCTTCAACTGTATTATTGGGCAACACATATCCAAAAAATTTCTTTCTGGTTTAAATTAACGGATCCCCATGGTGTAGACTAGAGACACAGTCACGCGTTTCATCATCTTTGTTAGCTCTACTTACCTCTTTTATTCCAATCAACCCCTCTGGCTTTACGAATAATGTAGTGGTAAGTTCCACTCTCAAAATCTGGTACCAATTCAGGGGGCATTTTAAATTTATTTCTGCATCTACCTTAGCTCCTTTATTGAAAAATCATTTATTTCAACCTGCCTTAACAGATTCCACCTTTTCCATATGGCATGACAAAGGCTTGAAAAATTTCAAAGACCTGTATAAGGAAGGTATTTTTAGTAACTTTGCAGATCTATCAAGTAAATTCCAGTTCCCACCTTCTCATCTGTTTCGCTACTTTCAAATTAGACATTGTGTTAAATCTTTGTTTCCGACTTTTCCCTCCTCACCTCCGAGTCAATGGTGGGATGAATTTTTCAGTTTTGACCCCCATAAAAAATCGTTCATCTCAAAGGTCTACAACAAACTCCTGTCTCATGACAGTTCAACAGCCACCAAAGTCGAGGCTGACTGGGAGTGTGAATTAGGGTTGAACCTGGAGGACAACTGGTGGGATACTGCTCTTAACGAAATCCATATGAGCTCAACTTGTGCTCGCCTCACACTCATACAATTTAAGGTACTTTTTAGGGTTCATTTTTCCAAGGCCCGTTCGTCACAAATTTATCCCAGTATCACTGACAGCGGTGACAAATGTCATGCTTCATCCTGCAATCTAACTCATATGTTCTACTCCTGTCCAGTATTATCTAGCTATTGGCAGAGCTACTTTGATACTAAGTCAAAAATACTTTCGATGTCTATTCATGTCTCTCCCTATATTGCCATATTTGGGTGTCCAAAAGATTACGATCAATACACTTCCAAGCAATTAGATATTCTAGCTTTTACTTACTGATTAGTAAGACGCCATCTTCTTCTCCATTCGAAGTCTACTAAAGCTCCTTCAAGCACTCAATGGCTCAGGGATGTTATGTCCTTTCTAAAGCTAGAGAAGATTAAATATTCAGTGAGAGGTAATTCTGAAAAGTTTTACAGTAAGTGGCAATCCTTTTCAACATTCATCAACTCTCTTCAATCTCTATCTCCTAATTGACTGATGGGGCCCCCTCTCCTTATTATTATTATTACTACTATTATTATTTTTGTTTGTTTACTCTGTTCTTGTGTGTTTGACCGTCAAATAATATGAAAAATGTTGCTTGTTTCTCATTTACTCTATTGAGAAGCTCAAATTTTTGATATTATTGTGGCTTCTTTTTTAACTATGGTTCTCAATGTTCATGTGACACGGCCTTCTCTCATGTGCCATTTTTCTTCATAAAAATATTAAACAACAAAAAAAAAGTCTCTTATGCGGTACTGTATCAAATGCTTTCTGAAAATCCAAGTATATGATGTCATAAGCCCTGCTCTGATCATAAGTCTTGGTGGCCTCTTCAAAGAATTCCAGAAGGTTTGTCAGGCATGACCTTCCCTTACGGAAACCATGTTGGCTATCCCTCAAGATATTATTACGTTCAAGAAATAATTCCAGCTCGTCTTTTATGATAGATTCCAGCAGGGGCGTTGTTAGGACTAGAAAACATTGGGGGCTTCAGCCACTTTGACCCAACCATTTTTTGGGGTCCGGGGGAAAATTTTGAAAATCTCGCTGTTAAAGACACAATTTTAACGCAGCTGGACAAGGATAGGGAGCACTCCTATACATCACTGTGTCTTTCTCTGCTTCCTCGTCTTGTTATCTAGGTTGCTGTGGGTGCTATAAAAAAGAGATAGTAATTGTAAATTGTCAGATATTGTTATTTTATGACACACATACAAATTCAATGAAGAACCTCTATAGCAATGGGTTGGATAAATTGAGATCCATGTATACTCAATTTTTCATGTGATTGACCAAAACTGTTCTAGCTGGTACTGGTAAACATTCATATGAATCATCCATGTGCACCCAAAAAAGGTGAAGCGGACTGCTTGCTTCACCTCTGTTGGGTGCATATGGATGATTCATGTGAATGTCTACCAGTACCAGCTAGAATTGTTTGTTTATGTAACAAGTGACCACTAGAGGGGGACCATGCACAGGTTATTCACACCATAGGTTGTAGCAAAGTTGTATGTATGCGGCGAGCTCATGCGATGTAGGCTGGTAGCCATGCTCTCTCCTAACTACGGCATCCTAGAAGCTGGGGATTATATCATTAAGCACTCATAATCACGCAGTATGACAGAGGCTAACTAGAAGCCAGTCCAGCATGTCACAAGCTATCTAGCTTGCCATGTGATTTTCACGAACCTGAGCTAGTTGAAGAATTATCTAAGGTTGGGGGGGAGTCAGGGGACGATAACTCCTCTACCGCTTCTGGCTCCCTTGCCTTCTCCCAAAGAGCCGCCTGATGTCCATGTCAGTGATAAGTTTTAATTTGATTGAAATCACTAGCAAGTAATACAACCCTCGCTTCCAGCATGCAACTACTGAACTGCCTACAAATGTAACACTGAGCGGTAAAGACTGCCCGACAGGGCCGGTTTTAGCCTGCTATATTAGGGTGGGCTGGTAGAAATATGGGTGGGCAACTTCGGCGGTAGGTAGCCCAAAGGTTTGGCATGAAAAGTAGTATCCCTTGGGTTTCCAGTTCAAATCCCTGGCCAGATGGCACAAAAATCTAGCAAAATGACAGTCAGCAACTGGAAGATGAGATGCAGGCTCCTGCCATGGAGAACGCAGGCCTCTCCAGCTTGCAGCTGTATGTTCAGGCGAGTTTAATACAGATTAATTTCCCCACGGGGATTGATGCAGCACTAATAATAAATAATTTGAAGCAGAAACATTGGGAGGTAGTGAAGCAGCATTTCTAAGTTTTCTGCTGCACCATGAATTGAGTCAGAGGAGGGCAGTTTCACTCACCCTAAAATTAAAAAAAAAAATAAATAAATAAATCTTTCATCCAGATTTGAACATCACACCAATATCATGCCTGGACCTGCATTGCTGGGAACTTTGTAGTATCCTTTAAAGCCTGTACAAAAATGCCAAAGTTTAACAAATGGTAACTTTGGCCAAAAATAAACCAAAACTTCAAAAGAGCAGGTGCACATCACCAGTGTATGTTCAATAGTTCTGTCAAAACTGAACAAAATTAAACCAAAACTCAGGAAGGTAGATATTACACAAACTGTGTAGCATGCCTTAAACCACATCCAAAAATTACAAAGCACAATAAATGGAAACTTGTTCTAAAAGTACACCAAACCTTGATGTAAATTAAGTAACTTGATCAGATGCTCCTCTGGCATGGAATTACATACAAACCTAATCATTGTGGAACAATTCTCAATGTTACACCTGTTCCCCATCCCATCACTTTTCATGCAAAACCCAGCAGAGTCAGCGTTTGCATACCTTTTCCTGATGTCTCCTAGAACTATGTTTGCCAGGGTTTCAATCATCTCGTTTTGAATATCCTTACAGGTGTACTTAGCATTTTTGGGTATACCCTTAGCATATTGGCTAGCTTGCCTCCCTTCTCTAAGGTATATTGAAACAATTTCAAAAAAAGACCCACGGCAATGTCATCAGTGTCCGGATTGTCACGCTGTAAGTTTTCGGTTGTTCCATAGAGCCCTAATTCGTTCACGCACAGAAACTTTATTGTACCACCAATGCTCTTGACGTAATATCGGTTCTTCTCAAGCTGTGTTTTACCTGCCAACATACAATCGATGGTTTCCCCTGTTGCCTTTCTGATTTTGTGCTCAGCCCAAGCGGCTGAAGGCTGTATATTACTGTGGCTGGATGCAAGTTTCTGTAACCCCCTGTCATGCTCGACTGCTGCTTTCCAGTTGGTAAAACCACGCAAGGTAAAAACAGCATCCCTCTCACCGGCAGTAACATATTTCCTGCAGGGAAAGCAAAAGCATGCATCCCGCTGAACTGAGTCCTCCAGCTATGGTCGTGTACGATACCAGGCTGGATTGAATGATTGCCATAAAGCACCTAATGCACGCTTTGGGTAGCTAGCTAATATTGGCTGGGATGGAGCATCGCCATTCAAGTCGCTAACCGTGTGAGGTAGGGCTGAGGCAGCAGAGAGAGGGAACTGGTTTGAGGCAGTACTTGTGGAGGGCACTGGAGCCAAAGCCATAGCCATAGCTTCTGGTGTGCAAGCTACGGCATCGCTTGAGGTTGAAGCAGCACAAGGCTTGCTGATAGGTTTTAAAAAACGATACATGGCTCAGAACTCGTTTGAATGAATAAAACAAAATGTAGGTAAAATTGTGAGTCTCTGCCCGGGAGGCTCCACCTGTCTTGGCTTCCGCCGGTGGCTTGTTGCTTGGTGGTCGTAATGCTCTGGCCGCCGGTGAACCACACTCCACAGCCAAAGTTCCGCGATGCAGTCGGTCCGACTGAATGCCCCGTCTTCTTATCGTTAACACCGTATTTCTCTGTCTTCCATAAACAACAATGTTAAGTATACCACGTTAACAGCTCACGCCACTCTCTCTTTTTTTTACCAGCCATTTTCCCCTTCCGGTTCCTCTCCCCCAAAAACTTCCCCCCAGCCACCTTTTCTATTATTCTTTTGAAAAATTTGGTCCCCCGCCATTACAAAGTAATTCAACAACAATAAGCGAGCTCACAGTTTCGAGTGCGCATGTCAGGACAGGTCCGTGTCACAAGTTAAGGCACATAAACAAATGCATGTGCTGGTGTTTTCACCATGGTGGCAAACCGGTCTTACAGCGATATATGTCTCTGGAAAAGAGATAAAGTGCAGCAGTACTTGTTTTACCTGGGCTTACCTGTCACTGGCATGGTAAAGGAGCTTAGAGCTTTTGTGTATGGGGCACAAGTGTTCAATGTGGCACTGAGAATCATGGAAATGGAGGCTTACGGTCGTCTATCGCGATGTCATCTAAGCGTGGCCATTTGCAAAAAAGTAACATCGTCCGTGCAAAGGTTTCAGCCTGAAACACGGCCAAAACAAAAGAACGGAAAGATGATGATCGAGTTTGCAAGATCCACAAAGATGTGAAGAACTGTTTCACATGGGCCTGGATGGAACAAGAGTTCACAGTGAATGGTAAAGCGTCGTATTAGGCGAGTTTTTACAAAAGGTCGAGGTTCAGGGAAAAGCTCTATGCACGCTGTGCTCGGACCTGATAAATTATGCCTCTTGTTGAGCAAAAACTTTAGCGGGGAACTGCCAAATAAGCAGCATGTGGACAAGGTTAAAATGAAAGGAACAAATAATGTGCTCCTGGGAGCTACTGTGAACAGCAAAGAGCCTTCCACATACGGATTACACCTGATTTTGAAGAAACTGAGAGTCCAAAAGGTGCAGACAACAACACAACCCCCACTTGTATCAGTCAATGACATGGTAACTAATGCTCAGGTATGTGTCCACTAATCTTTAAATTGAAGAAATGTTTGGATCAGTCTTAACCACTTGTTTCCCGTATATTTACATTACTGCAACTCACGCCTGCCCAATCTCTTATCAGTTGACTTATCGAACCTGCCCAGAAACGTGTGTACTCGTATTACTGCCGACCGGCTCGAGTCCCGGAGCCGCCTTATCACGTTGCTCGCTTTGCATCTAAACACGCAGAACTGTTATCATGAATGCTTTTTGCTTTGCGTCTAAACACAGACAATGATTTGAGTTCATGTGGCATTGTGATTGGTCTTGGGTGATATAAGAAGTAACGTGCATACATTCCATTACTTTCAGTTTGTAAATTTTGTTTTGTTCATTTTCATGATGATCAAATTGTGACAGCCAAATGAACTCATGCTGGTCCTGCTGTGGCAGGACAAAAAGCTTGTGAAGATGCTGTCAACCCGCGGGCCACATGTGTGAAACAGTGAAGAGGAATCGTCAGGGTGAGCGAATAGTGAAACCACATTGTATTGTTGATAACAACTATGGTATGAGCGGTGTTGATCGCAGTGATCAAATGGCTAGTTCGCACCTGCCGACTGCGATAAAGTTGAGACTGTGCGAATCTTGTGTAATTTGCGCCAAGAACGGTGTAAGGAAAGAGTCACGCTACACATGCAAGAGTTATGAGATTCTATTATGCGTCGAACTGTGCTGCCAAACTTACCATACTGTCAAGAATTTTTTATGTAAGTCTTTTTTTTTCATGTTGCCGTCATTCTGTCACCTCGCAATCTGTTTCTTTGTAAGTAAAAGATGTAAATAGTGTAACTGATTGGATCCTTATCGTATATCGCATGAACTCAAGTCAGTGTCTGGATGGTTTAGATACTAAACAGCACAGTTCTTATCACCCATTACGCCAACGACCATCAGTGAAAATAACCCGGGCCAGCACGCACGGCAGCATTCACTGCTGCCCTGTTAAACACGACTCGCATGAGCTGTTTTTCATAGACGGATCCAGTACTGGAGCCCGGCGATTGTTCGCGAGTGAACACGGCTCCGAGCGCTAAGTGGTTAAGACATGGAGGATCTTACATGAGCGGGTGTGTCATATTAAAGTTATGAAATAAGTTGAGGAAATTCTTCATTTGTTGCAAGCTTTAGCGTGACTGAATCGTGTAATGTAAGAGAAAACACACACAATTCCTGTTAGCACCTAATGCTGATTCCCATTATGTTAGTGCTGAGCTAACTCCATCACTGTGATACACTGTCAGTCCCTGAGTCATGGACAATCGCGTTTGAACTAGCCATGGTTTTTAAATTCACAGTTTACTGAGCTATGGTTTTTAAATTCAGACTACTGAGTAGCTTGCTAACAAACTACTGCTACAAAGTATGGTAGCAATGGACACACTGGTTTGTTTGTGTGCCTTGACCTTTGACCTTTTGCACACAGCCCACAAGGCCGCAGAACTGTGAGCTCGCTTATTATCAGCCGTGCTATCTTGGCAGTGGTTAAGTCTAAAGCGCAACTACCTTGTTAGTTTTGAAGTAGGCTACAGCTGAGGCTATGTAGACAACAGGTGCGACTTGTCATGAAGTGTATAACAGTCATAGAACGGCCTTTTCTAATCTTAAAAATGATGGATGACCACATGTTTTTCAATTTCCATATCAGTCTTTACTTGAAAATTTTTGCGAACAGTTGCAGGTTTCAGCAGTTTAATGTTTTCTTCTGTATTCGGTTTTCTTATTTAAAAAAGGTAGCCTAATTCTCCAGGTTATGTTTATTTTTTATTGGAAGGTCAAAGCTAATTCACCATTATTTATTTTAAAAAGTTGCCTTTGTGTCAAACCATCAAACACAAGGAAACTTATGCTGGAAATTAAACAGTAAAAATAGAAACATACAGTACCAGTCAGAAGTTTGTACATACACACATTTTTCTTACAAATCACGTTAAATAAAGAAATAGGCACTCTTTATTTTGCAAAAAAAAAAAAAGATCTAATTCTTAAATCCATCCAACTAACCAGCATTTGTTGTCATATTTGCGGAGCATACTCACTTCTTGTTTTTTACTAGAGCAGTTATATGGCTACAATGAGTTTGCAGAGCGGCCGTCTAAGCCAGTGGTTCTCAACGTCGGTCCTGGGGACCCCATGTGTGTGCTGGCTTTTGTTCCTACCACAATTGCAATTGTAGAACTTTAACAAGCTGTGACTGTCTTAATTAGGTGCTTTTCATGTTCAGAGTTGTTAATATATCTCTTTAGTCAAATGTTACATAGGAACATCGATACATGCAATGAAGAATAAAACACCCTTGAAGATAGTGTGTTTATTGCAATACTGCAAGTAATGTCAAGTAACATAACATGTCAAACAGATCAAATTATACACTGAGGAAATCAATAAACCCCAGATTAGGCTGCTGGACACACCTGTTACAAGTTCTTTCAAAAAGCTTCAGGTGAACTTAATCAGATCAACATAACACAAAACTGGTTTGTTTGTGGACTACATTTGTCATGATGAGCCAAGTAGTTTTCACTAATTAGGAGCCAACTACATCATTAATTTGATTGGTTACATTGTTTGCTCTCATTTTATGCTGTTATTTCCGATATACTGCAATGTGCGAATGGTATTTTTGAAATTCTTGATGGCAAATAGATATTTCTGTTAACTTGTGGGTTAAGAGGGCAAATAACTGCTCTAAACATTAAATGCACATAATTAAGACAACTTAGCAGCTTGTTAAAATCCTACGATTGCAACTGTGGTTGGAACAAAAGCCAGCACACACATGGGGTCCCCAGGACTGACGTTGAGAACCACTGGTCTAAGCTGCTAAAGATGTGCTGCACTTGTAGTTTGCTCTTTATCGACCTTTTTTGCCCAATAAGTTCAAAAACAGCTTGTCTTTAATTTGGCTGTAGGAAAATGTTGGCAGCTTGTTTGTGTAAGGGGTAAGCCAGGAGATAACATGGACATACCACCAGAAGTGCCTGTTGCCCTCTGTTCTTTAACATAGTGGGGTTATAAAGTCATGAGGGCCTAGACTTCCTCCGCAGCTGGCATCGTGTACAGTCAGGCATGGCTGGGAACAGTGGGGTAATAAAGTAATTAGGGTTCAGACTACCTCTGCAGCTGCCTCCACAATTCCACTGCTGAGATAAGGGGGCATGGGCCTGGAAACTGAATGGTGAGTGTGTGTGTTTTGGGGACATCAAAGGCGGGAAGGGTAGCCCATCCTGACTAAGTTATGGGATGGAACTTCCCCAAAGGCCAGGTGAGATCTGTGCTCTCTCCCGGCTAGTACCATGGTGACCCCATCTGGACACCCTGTCACTGCACCCTTTTTCCCCTCACTGGGACATTTCCGATTTCAGATATTTCAACTTCTGTTTTAATAATCAAAAAACGCTATTTCACTGTATAAACGGCACATGTGATCACTGAATTACTATATTACATCTGGGGTAATAGTGATTTGAATTACAATTGAAATGGTTCTTTTGGGAAGGAATTTCATGACAACTACATCCTAATAATACTCTATGTTATCATGTTTGATATGTATCTCTTCAGCTAAATTCAAGGAGTTGAATGAGCTGCATTTCATATCCAATGTATTTTAAGAGAACATAGTTTAAACAACTCTGAGAAAAACTGTCCCTGGAAGTGTTACCTTTCTCAGTATTGTTTGGGTTTCTTCTCCCCCCATTAATTGCTTTATTACATCCTCCAAATGGTGGGGTCCAAATTCCGGATTTGGCCAACCGTCCAGGTTGATTTATGGCATTGCCGCCTGGATCAAACTCGCAATTTGGCATAAAGGGAAAGCACGCAAACTCAACGGGGAAGATCGCAATCGACTTCCCACACGCGCGTCTGTACGCCGTGTGTAGCTCATATACAACCCCAATTCCGAAATAGTTGGGACAAAGTGTAAATTGTGAATAAAATCAAAACGCAATGACTTTCAAATCACACCAGCCAGTATTTTATTCACAATAGAACAGAGATAACATAGCAAATGTTGAAACTGAGAAATTTTACAATTATATCCACAAAATGAGCTCATTTAAAATTTTATGGCTGCTACAGGTCTCAAAAAAGTTGGGGCAGGGGCCTGTTTACCATGGTGTAGCATCCCCTTCTTTTTTTAACACAGAGTGGAGGCATCTGGGCATTGAGGAGACAAGTTTCTTGAGTTTAGCCATTGGAATTTGATCCCACTCTTGTTTAATCCAGGCTTCCAGCTGCTGGAGAGTTTTGGGTCTCTTTTGACGGACTTTTCGTTTAAATATGTACCAAATGCACTCATTCGGTGAAAGATCAGGACTGGAGGCAGGCCAGTTCAGCACACGGACTCTTCTACTATGAAGCCATGCTGTTGTATAGCTGTAGTATGTGGTTTTGCATTGTCCTGCTGAAATACACTAGGCCTTCCCTGGAATAGATGTCATCTGGACGGGAGCATATGTTGCTCTACTACCTTTATATGCCTTTCAGCATTCATGGAGCTTTTTAAAACATGCAAGTGTCCCACACCACATGCACTAATGCATCCCCATACCATCAGAGATGCTGGCTTTTGAATGGAATGCTGATAACAGGAGGGGAGTTCTTTCTCCTCTTTAGCCTGGAGGACACGACGCCCATGATTTCCAACAAGAATGTCAAATTTGGACTCGTCTGACCACAGAACACTTTGCCACTTTGCTACAGTTCATTTTAAATGAGCCTTGGCCCACAGAGCACGGCGGCGCTTCTGGATCATGCTCAACAATGGCTTCCTTTTTGCATGATAGAGTTTCAGGTGGCATCTGTGGATGGCACAGCAGACTGTGCTTACAGACAGTGGTTTCTTGAAGTATTCCTGGGCCCATTTAGTAATGTCAATGACGGAATCATGCAGGTGAGTGATGCAGTGGCGTCTGAGGGCCCGAAAATCACGGGCATCCAGTAAAGGTCTTCGACCTTGTCCCTTATGCACAGAGATTCTTCCAGTTTCTCTGAATCTTTTGATGATATTATGCATTGTTGATGATGAGACCTTCAAAGCTTTTGCAATTTGTCGTTGAGGAACATTGTTTTTAAAGTATTCCACAATTTTTTTTACGCAAGACTTCACAGGTTGGAGAGCCTCTGGCCATCTTTACTTCTGAAAGACTCAGCCTCTCTAAGACAGCCCTTTTATAGCCAATCATGTTACACACCTGATGCAAGTTAATGTAATTACTGGCTTAATGTTCTTTCAGTTGATTCTCTTATATATTAATTGCTTTTTCAGCCCTTTTTTTGCCTGTGTCCCAACTTTTTTGAGACCTGTTGCAGCCATAAAATTTGAAATGAGCTCATTTTGTGGATAATGTAAAGTGTCTCAGTTTCAACATTTAAAATGTAATCTATGTTCTATTGTAAATAACATATTAGCTCGTGATCTGAAAGTCATTGCATTTTGATTTTATTAACAACTTACACTTTGTCCCGACTATTTCGGAATTGGGGTTGTAGTTTAAAGCTTCGTAATTTGAACTTCCCTCACGCTTGTTCCGTGTGTAGCCTTTTTGCCAGGTAGGACTCGACTCTCATTGTCTAAATTATTTGTAGGGGAGACTGGGGAGGAGTGAGCCACATTTTTCTTTTTGGATCATATTCCCCATGCTTTGGGTTTGAAGATAAAAAGGCTATATGGAAATGGAAGCATATCTTGAAGGCTCTTAACCCAGGTGACAAAAGGTATTGACCAGAAGTAAGAGCCAGTAAAGTCAAAATCTACTATGGAAAATAATGGCTCAGTCCTCCCCATATGTGGGAGAAATGGTCCACCACATGGGGAGGACTGAGCCATTAGTTTTGATGGGAAAACAACAGACAAAAGAGTCAGTTAACAAAAAGCTTTATTGAAACACAGATGAAAACAACGAAAATAGTTGTCCAAAATCACATTTGTAGAGCACCGTCTATCAAATTAAACTTAGTCAATCCTGGCATTGAGAATAAAAGTGCACTGTCAATGAATGAGGTATGGTTTAAACATGAAAGTACTTCTCAAGATTAAAATCAAACACAAACTGCATTGAAGCACGTTTCGTGCCACTGACCGGATTCGGTTGGGGACGAACCATGACCGCATCTTCAATGGACACAGTATCAATATCTTCCTTTTCTGGGAACACAAACTGATGACTGAACTTCTGTGGTTTCTCAACCATGTATTTCACTATGACAGTTTCATCCTAGAGTGCATTTTTACATGGAGGAGGAGTGGGCCACAGGGTAGGGAGAACTGAACCATGACTCAGTCCTCCCTCCTACTAAGTGGCCCACTCCTACTTCAGTGGACTTTAAGGGATTTCAACATTCGCCAGCTTCCCAGCTCAAGCACATGGTCACGCATATATACTCAAAATGTTCCCTGATATATTCAGAATATACAACAGTACCATATGCATCAAAATCTTGGTAAGTTTCAGAATGACAGTGATTGATTGTTACAAGGAAAATTTTACTTAGCCCCATGAGAATGACAATGCTTGTTCTGCATACTTACTTGTTGATGTTGCTGCATCTCTGTTCGGCCTGACCTCTGCAGGGTTGCTAGGTGACTCTGTATGACCTTTAACCTTAGGTCATTTCAAGTCAGCTACAGAAAAAATCAAAATGGCTCACTCCTCCCTATGGCCCAATCTTCCCCACTGTCCCCTAATTTGTGTTTGATTTAACTTTGATTTGTTTGAGTTAAGCTCTTGCCTACCTGGTGAAAAAATTATTGTTGTTCCTTTTAAACTTGCGTGGTGTCCACGACTCTAATCCTTTTACATTCTTTCCAGCCACATTACGATGGAAACTTAGGGGTCTAATCTTAACCAAGAGACCGACTGATCAGCAGCTTTGGGAAGGGAATTGGTTTTATTAAGTTGGAGAGACTATCACAATCTACTTACATAAAGAGTCTATGTATTGCTGGTTCTGGGATTTTAACCATAAAGAAACCCATCGACGAAGAGTCGGTTATCTGTTAATACCGCCTGAAGGAACCCCTGGGTATGTATAGATCTGGGTTCGCAGTATTTATGCCAAAAGATGTTATTGCTGTGGTGATTGACTTGCATCCCCTGGTATTACCAACAAACTAAGATTCGGCAATAATGCTCATACCCGGGGGCATATACTGAGTAACTCAGGTCTTCACCAAAGAGTCCGAGGTGTAATCACCCCAAGATCCACGCATGTTTTTGCTAAATTATAAATTCTAATTTTAATTGGAGTCAGATTTGAAACAAGAGTAAATGCAGTAACTGTTACGCTTCTTTTGCAGTGGTCACTGTTATGTCTGTTGTCCCGCTTCGTTCCTGTGTAATATTCTAATGCTCACATTGGATTATTCACTGCATGGCGGCAGATTAGATATATCCATGGTTACAGCTTAGCCCTGTTTGCAAACGGAGAAAGTTTGTTAATATTATCCTATTTGCCTCACAACAGCCAGAGTGCACGCATGGATCTTCGCTCCCAGCTCTTCCATAATTGGTTTAGCTGTGTGAGTTCTATATTTGTCTGCTTACTTTGCAAAACAGGGCTTCTTTGAGAATTCTGAAATTTTGGACACTATTCGAACAAGCATATTGTTCTCTTTTAACTTCTGACTGTTTACCTCTTACCAGATTTGAGATTATTTAGAGAAGTTAAGCCATTTAAATTTCTCTGAAAACAGAGTGCTGTGACATTAGCAAAGTGTGTCCAAACTTTTGACTGGTACTGTATGTTAATGAATTCAACATACAACTTTTTGCAATCTACCTTTAATGAAAGTACTGCTTAGCAAAACCACTGTTTGTCTAACACAGCGTTTATTAGCTCTAGGTCTTAGCTAATTACAATATAGGCTAGCTAAGTGAACAGCATCTGTTCGCCAACATTACCATAAAGATGAAACCTCCAAGGAATATTCACACATAACATAAGAGCTATCACAGGGACAAATGAATATGATTGTATCTCCCAGCTAAACAGGCTTAAGTTACGGTTTGTGACCCATTCAAGTTCTGTATCGTTACACTACGGTGCTAGCAAGTGAACAATTCTAATTACTGCTTAGTCTCCAAAAATATTAAGAACTGGTTGAGAAACCTAACAACTAATAGCGCAACTCAATCACGGTTTCCCTTTAAGTTAATAAAATACGTTTAAAGTGTTTTCACTGAGTTTTCCTGGCAAAGGGTGCTAAAGGATAATGGATAAAAAATAATCATTAGCCAAGTTGAGGACAAACGCAACTTGCCGAAAACAAAGCGCTGACAGCACAATATCTGGGAGTTAGATATAGGCTGCCAGTGGTCTCTTCTGATGGAAGCCAACCATCTATTCCGCCAGTTCAGCCAAGTCTTTCATAATGGGATGAAACTGTGGTTCGGAGTTTCTCTGACAACTGTTACAATAAACTGTGCGACATATCCCAAGCATATTGTATTGTATTGTAACTTTATGTCAGTATTTTGTACATCATCATGTCTCGTCTGCTAACTGTAATCAGTGGCTGTGAGGTGCAGCTGTGACCTTTTCGGACAGAAATATTGCGGCGTTAAGCACAGTGACGTCACATGGTCCCTATGAAAACCTAGATTCTGGGAAATATTTCTAAATAAAAATATTTTTAAGTTTAATCCTTTTGAACTCATATTTAAGGGATTACAGGGATGCGCAAGAGCCAGTGTGGGGGCTCCATACATCAAAATTTGAGAAATCACCTCCTTCAAAGGCCCTTTAGATTGGATTCTTTGCGTCATAAACCCAAAAAATACTGAATAACCACCAACTGCTGCAGAACACCTAATCATAAAACAATATTGTTCATAGTAGTTATTCAAAGTGTTTGTTTTAGTACTTAATAGATTCATATCCCCCAAACTTCTCTTTTTTTAAAAAAGCCTGCCATCACCCTACTCCATGGAGGTTAGCTTTTTATGTACATTACATATACCATAAATTATACCTAAATTATACATAAACTATATAAATTAGTGGGCTCAAAAATTACTGGCACCCCTGACTAGCAATGGAGAAACAGCACTTTGCAAAATTCTAAAAATGTACTTCAAAAGAAACTCTAAATAACGTGAGAAATACTGTACGATATTAATATTCCGAAGGAAGCAATCAGAATAATGTACTGATTTAATTAAAAATGAATTTAAAGGTTTAAGAATTAATGGACCCTGAAAGATTATTGTAAATAACATCTACCAAAATTAAACCAGGTATTCAATTCCACTTATTTAAGATTTATCTAAGTGTGAAGGAACTATGTGGAGCCATTACATCATTTCCAGTTTCACTAGGGTATAAAAATGACATAACACACATGCAATATCTTCTTGTCATCCAACACAAATGACAATCAGTTCAAAAGAGACAGACGGTCATAAACCTTCATAAATCTGGTAATTGCTACAAGAAGGTTCACAAAAGATTGAATATGCCACTGAGCACTGTCAAGACGATTATTAAAAAATAGGACCAATAGGTCCAGTAGCTTACCGGCAAGCAATCGTATTGTGATGATACAAGTTATGAAAATTTCATGTGAAGTTTGACCTTTGAATAATTGAAGGTCAATGTCAAGGTCACTAAATAAAAGTTCACATACATTTATCAGACCTCATGTAATACCCAATCCTAAGCTCTGAAGCAGTGTTGGTGATACAAATAATTAAAAATTCAATATGTCAATTGTGAACTTTAAAGGTCACAGAGGGTCAAGTTGAGGTCAGCAAATGGACTTCATATATGACTTTCTAAATGTCTCAATACAAACCTTGGCTCCATCTGTGACCATTTGGGTGATAAAAGTCAGGGTAATTTCACTGCCGAATTTGACCCTTAAAGGTCACTGACAGTCGAGTTGAATGCCCCCAAATGAAAGTTCATATGAGACTTCCTAGATGTCTGTAGCACAAAACTAGGGTCGATCTATGACCATTTTAGTGATACAAGTCATTGAATTTTCACCAGGTCACATTTGACCTTCGAAGGTCAATACGAAGGTCACCAAACGAAAGTTCATACATGACTTCTTATATGTCTCTAATACAAACCTAGGCTCCATCTGTGACTGTTTTGGCAATACAAGTCATTGTACTTGTATTAAGTCAAGTTTGGCCTTCAAAGGTCAATATGGAGGTCACCAAATGAAAGTTCATATATGACTTCCTAGACATCTCCAACCCAAACCTACGCCCTCTATGTAACAATTTTGCTGATATAAGTCAAGTTTGGCTGTTGAAGGTTACTGAAGGTCAAGTTCAAGGTCACCAAATGAGACTTCATACATGACTTCCAATATGCCCACAATACAAATCTAAACTCTATTTGTAATAGTTTTGGTGAAAGAAGTCATATATGACTTCATATATGACTTCCTACAAGTGTTCAATACACATGTTCCCAATCTTCAATATTTTCAAGTGTAGAAGCCTTTGAAAATTGTAACATTTTGCTTGACCTCAAGTTTGACCTTTCAAGATCATCAGAGGTCAACTTTAACATGGCCAAAATGTAGGTCATATATGAACTCTTCCTCCTACATGTATGTCGATAATACAAACTTGATCTCTTTCTGCTACCATTTGGCCTCCACGGGCTATCTTGCATATTCATGAAGTATAACGCCCCCACTAGACCCACTTCCATCGATTCAATCAAAATGGTGCTCGCACTGTACATTGACGGTACCAAGGTAAGTTGATTGCTGGATTTAGAAAAAAATTTATCACACAGTTTTTAAGAGATAGTTCTTTAAAATTTCTCAGTCCTATCTTTAACATTGGGGCCAAAATTTCAAGGTCCCATAAAACGGACAAAAATGATTCTACCAAAAATCCGAAAAAAAAAAAAAACTTCTGGAGATATGGTCTAGTAGTATGTTATGGCAAATTTATACGAAAATTTATCGAGCCCAAAAAAAGATAAATGTTCCGGACGACAGACACCACAGCACATGGCCCATAGGGCCGATAAGCTAAAAATTTCAAAGATACAAAACTGTTGAAAACTTCACGGGTAAAGGAACCAACTGCATTTTGCCCCCCAGGATACTGAGCAGGATGGTCAGACAAGCAACAAAATCCCCAAAAATCACAGTGAAGGAACCGCAAACCTTGGTGGCATCTTGGTGAGACCAAGTTTCAAAAAGGACTATTCTGTGCCACCTCCACAACCACAGGCTCTTTGGAAGGGCTGCCACAAGAAAGCTTTTTCTGACCAGAGGAGACAGAGGCAAACGCTTGGAGTTGCTAAACGTAATTTAATTTATGACTGGAAGAAGGTGCAATGGTCAGATGAGACCAAAATTTCACATTTCGGTCAGACACAGTATCGGCATGTTTGGAGTCAAAACAGTGATGCAGACAAGGAGAAACATCTCATACCCACGGTGAAATATGATGGTGGGTCAGTCATGTCTTGGGGCTGTTTTAATTCAAGAAGTCCAGGGGCACTGGTTAATTAATGGCAAATGAATTCCACGAAGTATCTGGATATTTTGGCTGACAATCTGGTTTCCTCCACGAGGAGGCTGGGACTTGGCTGTAGGTGGACTTTCCAACAAGACAATGACCCAAAGCATACCTCAAGATCCACACAGAAATGGTTCAGTGACAACAAACTCAAGGTTCTGCAATGGCCATCTCAGTTGCTAGACCACGATCCACTTGAAAAACTATGGGCTGATTTGAAGCAGGCAGTTGATAAATGCAAACCCAAGAATGTGAAGGATCTTGAAAGGATCTGCCCAAAGTTATGGTCCAAAATCCCCCCAGATGTGTGGCTTAGCCTGGTCAAAATTTACAAGTAAGACTCCATGCTGTTATCCTTGCCAGGTGTGGTTGCACTAAGTACTAAATGAAGGGTGACAAAAATGATTAAACTTTGATTTCGTTGAGATTGATTTTCAATTAAATGATTGTCATGATTTTGGTTGCTTCTACCGAAACAAAGTAAAGTATTTTACATATGTTGGTATATTCATTTTCTCTATAATTATATTGTTAATATTTTTGTTTTATTGTTTGTGCATTACAATTCAGGGGCAGGGCCGCCTTAATGCAGGGGCTTACCTGGGTTGAAGCCACAGGACTAGGGCCCTATGAAATCCGTTTTATTTTTTTCCAAATTCCATTTTATTTTTTCCCAAATTCCGTTTTTTCCATTTTAATTTTTTGGAATTCCGTTTTTTACCAATTACACCAATTTTACCATCAGAGAGAGTGTGCTATTTATGTTAATGAATAAAATGTTCACTAATTAAATAGAAATAACCTTAAATTAGTTGATGCAACCCTCCATTTTCCTCAGTACTTAAAGACAGAACAAGTACTGCATAATGACGCATTGCACTGTGATGAAAGAATTTTTTTTTTTAACCTAAAATAATTCTACAAAATAAAATTGTCTCTTTCAAGGAAGTGTAAGCTACAGTTAAAAAGGCAGACAATGGCCGTACTGACATGTATTATTCTGACTGCCCCTTTTTAATCATTTATAATCTTATTGTATATACCTTTTGTATAAATATGAACGTATGAGAGCAGCAGTAATGACTAGGGATGCAAACTATCGATTAATTCATTAATCATTAGTTGGTTCACCTTATCGATCGATTAACGATTAATTGATAAGCGGCAATTCTCCTGAGAACCTGAATTTCCCTTAGTATCAATAGGTTCTACAACATAAAAAGCTAACCATTGCTTATGATACACTGAATAAAAAATGCATGCTATATTAATTTATCAATGATTTATTGAACAGAATTCTAAATAGAAAATAAATTATTATGTAAGCTAAGTAAAAGTAGAAGCGCCATAACTGAAAGTTACTTCGGTAAAAGTTGAAGTCACCCATAAGAAAATTACTTGAGTAAAAGTCTTGAAGTAGTTCACATCAAATGTACTCAAGTACAAAAAGTATCTGGTGAGAAAATATCCTTAAGCATCAAAAGTGCAAGTACAAGTACAAAGTATTTTTCATAGTACGCATAGAAAGAAACAAAACAACCAAACATTGTTCTCATTTTGTTCTCTTTAATCAACTTGCAGGTGAATGAACGATGCAGTATTCAAAAAACAGGCAGTCTGTGCTTCATCTTCTCTGAGTTTACTGGCAGTTCAAAAAACTATATTTGACTATAATTAATTAATAGTAGAATGACGTAGTATCAATACCATGTTGATTTTTTGCTTCAGAAAACTGATTTTTCTTAACTACTAATTGGAATACCATTGGCTCACTATAGCTCAGGTGGTTGCTTCAGAGGACAACGATTTTTTCTGTAGCAAGAGAGAATTTTTTTTGAACTGCTGGATAGATACTGTGGGCAAGTGTATTGAGCAGTTTGCACATCAGGCTTAGCTGAGAAGTTTAATTCAGGCAACTCCTGAAAAACAGGAATTGGAGTGAACTCGTCCATAATATTCTAAACGTGTTTGAGCTGCTTGCTTCTGAATATTCAATAACTGATCCTGGTGTGCCATCTTGTGACAGAATATTGTAACTGCGAGCATAAATTTGCAGCTCCATGTCTACTGGCGGACACATCTGCTCAAAGCGCGGTTAAGATACCTTGCCGAGCACCGTTGTTCTTCTCGAACACGCCAAATCCAGATAATCCTTAAATGATTAATTACATTCATATTTTAAGTAATCCCAATACTGTGTATTCCATCCTCAGAAAAAAATTTTCTGCAGTAATGATTAAACATGAACAAACTGTCACAACAATGCATCAGCTATTATTAGACCACTGGGGGACGATGTTACGTCATAATTTGCATGCACACAATTCACTAAGTAGACTGTGAAAAGAAATATTGTAGGCTATTTAACGGTTATATAAGTTGTTAAGCTACCATAAGATGACAAATGACGATGTTTAGGACCCTGCAATCCCTGGCACCAGTGGTCTCGTCTACAGCAACAAAAAACTTCTTCCCACAGAACTTCACCGAAGCACCGAAGAGATGTGTTGCTCGAACACTCGGGGCAGGTGAATTTGACGAAGGCTGCTCATATTTTCGCGTGCATTCACGTCTTTACATTGACTTTGAATGTAATCTGGACGCGCAAATATTTTGTTTAGTGTTCAGTGGAAACGTGGCTTTACGAACAGCATTTCAGTCAAATTATGCCGATTTCCGCGAAATTCCGCGTTTATCAATAGATTCCGTTTTTATTGGCCAATTCCGGGATTCCGTCCGTGATTCCGTGATCACAGAAATCATAGGGCCCTACAGGGCCTACGAGGATCAGGTGCCTATCGAGAGCCAATAATAAAAAAAAAAAAAAAACATTGTTTTGTAATTTGACAAATTTTCTGTCCATCACTTGATATTCGACTT
The DNA here is from genome assembly GCA_029692085.1 of Gymnothorax javanicus. Taxonomy (NCBI): domain Eukaryota; kingdom Metazoa; phylum Chordata; class Actinopteri; order Anguilliformes; family Muraenidae; genus Gymnothorax; species Gymnothorax javanicus. Next base: position 110,850,954 of record CM056193.1, read on the forward strand.
TGTAGCTGCTGATTGGTCAAATTTAGAGCAACCCACGGGGGCCCAGTGACACAACAACCTATCAGAATGTAGGGGGATAGTTTTGGCATGTGACGTATTCAAATGTAGGTGTACCAATTTTTTTGTGACCGCAGAATCGCGGACGAAGTCATGGAATTGGCATTCATCAATGGAATCCCAGGTAGGCTAATGCATGAAAATTCCGCCGATGGAGAAATTATGTTCCCAACAAACGTCTTTTTCCCCTGAAGAGCATGCCAAACTTCCTCTGCTAAAAACTTATAGAGATGTGCAGTGGCGGATCCGAGGGGGGGCGCACAGGGGCGCGTGCTGCCACTTTTTGTTGAAAAATTTAAGTGTATAATATTCTTTGAATAATCTCAAATATGGTATGTACATGCGTTTCATGGTGACAATCATCATCTCTGATAATCTTCTAGCCTATAGTCTCATGATATAGCGGTCCTCACGGTTTATATACTACTTTTAATGGTTCAACTTCACTATTCCGGTTGTCTTGCATCATGGCAAATTTATTTGGATCCAATTGTACATATTTGCTTCATGCGATACAAATGACTGAGAAACTCTTTTCTTGCAAATAAGAAATGATACATAAAATGATACAGAAAAGCAGAGAATAAAGTAAACCGACATTTGAGGCTCAGCCTTTCAAATGCAAAAAATGACTAGCTGTTTGGCCATGATGATCCTTGTAGCAAGCAGTTTTCATTTGCAGGGGGACATGGAAGCGGTAAGACTGACGTTAAATTAATAGGCTATCGCAAGTATATGTTCGGTTAAAATTTGCTTGAGCTTACAAAAGGACCCCACTGATAGACCAGTTGTTCATAGCCTACCATTTGATAGGTATTGATTCGTTGTTTTACGGTGCCAAATAAAATTTGTCTTGGAATACCGGAAGACTTTCCAAATTTTCCATTCCAAAACCCCGTCTTGACTTTCAGAATCACCCGTCATTATAATTGTAACCAGCGAGTACTGCAGTTCTGAAGCTATTGAGATATTCTATGCCCTTTAGAGTCCGTAAGTAAGATATGTAGCATTATTTTAAAAAGGTTATGTATGAATCAATCCAAATAGTTCAATGGTCTTATTGAAAAATTCTAAATGGCCCTAAAGTCACATATCTTTTTCACATTCATTCATGTAAATATAATAATAATAATAAAATTTCCATAAAAAATAGTTCATATGTTGACAATGTTATGTTTTAATATAGGAAAGCATCATTGTATTAAATTTATATCAGGACATCTTTAGGATAAATAGGATCTTTATTATAAATAAGATTTAAGGTTTGTTTTTGGACATTACCCACCCAACCACTGCCTCCAGATTAGCAAATTCACTCACGTGTGCAGAAATTCAATTTAATGGTGACTCGGATTATGTGTATGACAACACTTCCTACTCTCACAACACTTGGGAGTGTTTTGGAAGCATTAAAGCCTCGTCTTTTAGAACCATTTTGATAAAAAGGCAATCACCGCATTGTAATAACTTTTTACAAGCTGTTGAGGGTGGTATCTTTTACTAAACCTGGTTTAGGGACTTGGGGGGGGGAGCTGGATTTGGTGATCTGTTAACATCTGCTAAAATCACAGATGCATATAGCCACTGGGTTTGCATGTTAGATATACACTACAATTATTTTATTGGAGGCTATTTGGTGTTATATAAACTCAAAAACTAATAATATCAATGTTTTGTGGGAAATATGGTCAAACCCTTTCACTGCTAGTGGTAATTTTGTCAACATTTCTGAAACATCAAAACCTTTGAAAATCGCTCGAACCATAGCACATAGGTATTCACTGGAAAGCTCTCATCAAGCACTTTCCAATGAATACCGACACGGTAGGGTTTGGACGATTTCGAAAGATTTTCTCCTCTTTGAAATTTTGACCAAGTCACCAACAGCAGTCATAGGGTTAAGGTCACGAACTTTGACAGTAAAGTGAAAGTCTTAGGTAAAGGTAAAAGTTGTCAGTTAATGTAAAACTACGTTATAACGGCGTTTTTAAAGTTTTTTTAGCTTAATTTTTGAAACCTTGGGAGGGAAATCATTGAACAGATAGGCCAGATTTTTCTCCCACGATACCAGGAAAACGTGTTTTCAGCACATTCATTTTTCAAATTTTTATGGGAGAGGGTCCCCAAACCCCCTCCTTGCTGCGCCCCCCCTTTCAGCAATTCCTGGATCCGCCCCTGGATGTGTCAGAGACAGGAATCCAAACACCCTGTAGTCGGTAACAGCCTTAATTTAAGAGTAAAGACTGCCGTCCTATTTGCACGGCCGGCCGAGTAGCTTGCTGCCTTCCCCATTCATTCCCGGCACAGAAGGAACTTTTTACTGCCGTACAGTAGCGTGCCAAATTAAATAAAATATTTATTGGACACTGAAACATTGAAACACTAACCTCTACCAAAAGCAACTTTGTTACCGATGTTTATGGCTGAAATTGATGCGTGGAATATGCCCTCCCCTAAAACAAGACTCCATCGTAGCTGCCATCCAGACAGAGCCGTGTTGCTACCAATAGTCTCTCGCATGATTGAATGATATTTTATCCCATAATGTTCAAGAATTGGTCTACGACAGCCATTTCACACGTTTGTTTTTACACACATGTAATCCAGCTTTCTTGCATCGCGATTGGACAGATTACATTCATATGCAAACGTCATCTACGCCACTGTAAGGCTACCAGTCTTGCTGGTTACCGTTTCTAACTGGCGGTCCGTTCAAGTCAATGCGATTAATAATTTACCAGCTAACATGGGAATGCTTTTCCCCATTAAAGTAATAAGTTAAACTTGTAACAGTTGTCGTTGAAACTTTAATTTGTTTAGTCAATGGCAAGAAGCATTAGCATGCTAGCTAGCATATTATTCATCGCATTGACTTGAATAGACCACCAACTAGAAGCATGCGCTGTATTTCATTCGCTGACATTTAGGGGATAAATTGGATCTCAAATTGGAGCCCGAGATATCACATTTATGAAACTTCAGTTGTGATTTTTATTTATTTCTCATTGATGGGCTCATTTTACTGAAAAAAAAATAATAAAATGATACTAATAATAATTGAAAAAAAATACAGTTAAAAACCCAAATTAAATCATAAGTGGAATTATCTTTTTTAAAAGGACATGGAAATTTTCAGAAACTTTGACTCGTTGTTTATATGTTACGGAGTGGAATAATACTTGCATGCATCTTATATATAATCAAACTGTTTACTCTTTCACTTATGAGTCACTGTGTTTGTGGTTTTTATAAAAAAAGTGTTCAGTCTAAGACATTTGAGCTTATTTTGAGTTTATAGTATGGGCCTGAGTAAATTGGTCATCTGTTCATATGAAAATTGTGGTGTTTTCCGACTCAAAAAGGGAAACCAATACGTTTTGCTCTGCAGATAAATGCAGTATTGGGGTCCTATAGAGCCTCTGAGTCCTAGGGCCTTGCGGCAGGTTAAGGCAATACTGGTCAGGTGTAGCAGCCCTCGGCCTCGCGAATTAAGTGAAGAGAGTTTGCGGCCACAAACTTTAAAAATAAAACAACCTTATATAAATTTATATTCACATAAAAACACTCGCACTTTATTTATTTATACAAAGTATAACCCAATCCAAAAACACGCACATATTCTTTGGAATTGAGATGACTATATTTTAAAACCCAATTGCAGTTTGTCGGCAGCAATAAAAGGCCCTTGAAAAACCCACCCATCAATGCGCAACATCCAAAACTTCCCACGGTTGACCTTACCCAACTAGCCGCAGTTGCTCAGACTAACAGGTAAAACAACAGACAGATTTATATTCCGTGACATTATTATATACATTGTAGTACAAAATTGAGGCGTTTTCCTCCGCACACAAATGACAACGTAAAACATGTCTCTATAAACTCTGAGCTCATATAGCTCATGAAACGGCACTGATCTGCGCAAATTAGTTCTGTATGCTTATAAAGCAACAAGCCACTTGAATCCACTTCATATTATAAATGCAGACATAGCCACAGAGCATTATTAGACACGATGCACAGCGAAGTGAGAATGATAAGGATGGCGAAAATGAATGCAGCGAATATAACAAAAGTTTTGAATATTGCATTTATATTGCCATCGTGAGGGCAATCGAACAACAAAGGGAGAGGCCGCTGAGAAAAGGAAAACCCCGCTACACATTTTCCCCAACAATTATCCCAACCAAAAATCGCCATTCACAGCAGTTTATTATCAATAACATAGACGGAGCAATCAAATAATTGCACATACCTCACTCTGCTGACCAAGGGTGCAAACTAACTCCACGGTGGCGGTAATTTGGGTTTAATTCTTCATGACCATAAACGGGCGTGCCGATGCACTAAGTTGGTAGAGGAGGAATGAATGAAAACCTGCCTTCCTTGGCGTACAACTCATGTATTTAAAACCCGTGACAATGCAACACAGCATCCGGGGCTGGCACCTTTCCTGAAATTCCGACCACTGCAGAGGTTCCGGGCTACAAAGTGATTGACGGCTCTTGCGGCCATCTACACTCAAACCAAATCAAATTATGATGAACAACTTAACAAGGGAAAGAATCATACATGATTTCCAGTCTGTAATAGAATGGCCATAAATAAAGGTATGAATGAACGTTGGGCGCAATACATACAAATAACCTATCCTCTTTGTCTGTCATCATTAACAAATCAGCGGAACTAGCATGTCTGATGAAAGTGTAAATGCATCCTTAAAAGGTAACAATTAGTAATTTTCAAGCCAGAGTACCAGCTTTTGGACTGGCCGTTCAATGATTGAAAATTTGGAAGAACGCTCTTTCCCCATCTTTGACTTTCCCTCCCCTACTTGAAACTTGACACGTCGAACTAGACCGTCGGTCCCTTCCATAGTTTCAACTACTCGTCCCAGGTGCCACTCATTCCTTGGAAGTGTGTCTTCCTTGATGATAACCACATCATTCACTTTCAGATTGCGATGAGGTGCATGCCACTTTTGTCTTAAAGAAGCATTCAGGAGGTACTCCTTCTTCCAACGACTCCAAAATTGCTCAGTCAGGTACTGTACCCGACGCCACCTTTTTGTGGCATACACATCTTCCTTCACAAATTTCCCAGGGGGTGGTAAGGCAACCTTAGACTTCATCAAAATAAGGTGGTTTGGAGTCAAGGGCTCCAACGATTTGGGATCACTGATCTCATCGACGTTCAACAGGCGACTATTCACAATATCCATGGCTTCATACAACAGCATTCTAAGCGAGGCATCATCTAGTCAACCTGGGTACTGCGCAATTGTAACATCCAGTACGTTGCGGATGGTTTGAATTTGACGGTCCCAGATGCCACCTGCATGACTTGATGAAGGAGCATTGAAAACAAACTCGCACTGCTTATCTGCCAAGAAAGCTTCCAGTGCCTTGACATCACATTGCTTGAGAGCTTCCTTATACTCATTTTTTGCACCCACAAAGTTTGTGCCCTGATCACAATGGAGTTGATTAACCGCTCCTCTGAGGCTAACAAACCATCTTAAAGCATTAATAAAAGCATCTGTGGTCATATCTTCCAGCATCTCAATGTGGAGAGCTCGAAAAGACAGGCATGTGAAAATGAGTCCATATTTCTTGTACTCCCTTCGACCCCGCTTGACAACAAATGGCCCAAAGCAATCCATGCCACAAAAGGTGAAAGGGGCTGAAACTTCACAATGTTCTGGGGAAGGTCTGACATTTGTTGCTCCTCAGTTAATCGTCTGAGCCTCTGGCACTGCACACATTTGTGTATCAATTTAGCCACCGCCTTGCTCCCACTAATAACCCAGAATCCGTTACCTCGAAGTTCCATTAAGGTTTGGCACCGGCCCTGGTGGCAGATCTGGGCATGGAAGTGCGACAAAATCAGCTTAGCGATGTGGCAGTCTTTTGGGAGAATAATGGGGTGTTTCAGTTCAGGGCTGAGGGTTGACTCTTTCAATCTTCCACCGACACGAAGAAGCCCTTCAACCAGAACAACGTCAAGGCTGTAGAGAGGGCTTGAGCTAGGAATACAGCCTCCCTGAGGATTCTTCTGCAGTATCTTAAACTCTTGGGAGAAAGCTTGCTGTTGGACAAGACTAATTACCACCTCAGCAGCCCTCCTACGTTCCTCGACAGTCACAAGTTCACCATGATCCCCAGTCTTCTGATTCTTGCTACAGTCTTTACAAGCTTTGTCCAAGTGGAAAAAAGACTCAGACTGGTCAAGACATGCTGCTGCTCATTAATTTGAGTTGCAAAGGCTTAAACTGATTTAACTTCCAGATCGCCAACTTGCAAGTCAGTTGAGGGACCAGGTGCTGCAGTGACTTCTTGTTCCCATAAAAACTTAGACCCTGATAACTAAGTAGCTGAAGGAATATCTGCTGCTGAAAGGCCTCTAGAAGCATGGTCTGCTGGATTCTGCACTGTGTCAACATAGTGCCATTGATTTTGATTAGTGCCCTCTTTTATAAGTTGAACACGGTTGGCCACAAACACATGAAATCTATGTGCTTCATTGTTGATGTAAGCTAACACCACCTGGGAGTCAGTCCAGAAGAATTCTTTGTCAATTCTCATCTCTTATTCTGCCTTCAGCATGATACTCATTCTGGCTGAGATGACGGCGGCTGAAAGTTCCAGCCTTGGGATGCTTGTGATCTTTGCAGGTGCCACCCTTGCCTTAGCCATTACAAGACTGCAATGGACCTCATCCTTGTCATTTTTGTATCTAACATAAGAACATGAACCATAACCCATGAACCATCTGAGAAGTGGTGGAGTTCCACCCTAACAATATTGCCAAAATCATGCGGGTGATAACATCTGGGTATGACGGTTTTGTTCAACCTTTGGAGGCCATTCTTCCATTCCTCCCACCGTGCATACAGGTTCTCCGGAATTGGATCATCCCATCTGATGCTCCGACGACACATTTCCTGTAAAATGCACTTTCCTATTAGGGTGAACGGAACTACAAACCAAAGCGGGTCATACAGAGATGCAACAACTGAGAGGAGACCACGGTGAGTTGGAGGGTGCTCCTTTGCTTTAATGTTAATGCTAAAAGTGTCATTTACAACCGACCACTGGATGCCCAGTATGTGTCCATCTGATATTGTGTCCATCTGATATCATTCACGTAGAAATTCCTTTCAACAAAAGCAAAAGGGGAAGTTGGTCTTTCACTGCTGAGCCAAATACTTGAGACCAAAGTTGGCACACCCATGGGAAGAACCAGCACCAAAGAGGTGGACAGTCATTCTGTACTCCAGTGGTTCGGTTTCTAGCTGTCCGCCCTCCCACCAAAGGAATCTCAAGTAGTTGTGAGCCTCAGGTGAGACATGAAATCTTTTCAATGTCACAGACGACAGCAATAGTTTCCTTCCTGAAGCGACAAAGAACGCCCACCAATGAGTTGATTAGGTCTGAGCCCGTCAGCAAAACGTCATTCAGAGAAAAATTCCACAAAATTTTGCTGGACAATCGAAAACTACTTGTAGTTTGTCTGGCTTCCTGGGGTGGTACACCCCGTGATGCGGGATATACCAAACAGTCTCTTAGTCAGCAGCTGGAAGGGCTGGCTCTGCGTCACCTCTCCTGATTATCTCTTCCATGAAGGCTGTGTAATGGTCATAATATTGCTGGTTGGCCTTTAACTTCTTCTTTAAGTGCTGCAGTCGAACAGTAGCCAGCTTCTTATTGTTTGGCAACGATGGTGGACTACTGCCTTTAGAGGGGAGGGGCATTTCAAAATGTCTGTCTTCTTTCTGCCTGATGGTGTTGCTCAGGAGATGTATGAAGTGAACATCATCTTGAGACACCGACTTCTTTCCATAGCTCTTTTCATTAAAATCTGATTCCAGGACTTTCAGCACATCTGAAGCTGGTGGCAATGGTATTTCCTTCACTGAAACTTGATGCACATAGCTCTGGTTTCCCTGTCTGTCCAAGTGGGGGTTTACTGACCCGATAATGCTCCAGCCTAGCGCAGTCCTTTGGGCGAAAGGTTCACTTTCATTACCCGTGATGACCTCCAAAGGAGCAAGTGCTGACAGGCAGTCATATCCAATTAACAGTCCAACCTCGCAATCCTGGAGTGGTGGTAACTTATCTCTTAGATGTTTAAGATGGGCCCACTGGAGTGCTGTACTTCTAGTTGGGATGTGAGACTTATCAACTGGAATGAAATCCCATATGTAGGCCTGCTGTATCTGGACATAGAGGTCAGAGTTGAATCCCCGTATTTGTAGACCACTCGCCATTTTGCTTGCTATTACTGTGGTAACGGCTATCAGTGTAGTGAGTTTAAGCTGCACTGATCGCGTGTTCACCTCTAATTCAGCAGCTAAATCCTCTAAAATGAAGGTTGAGTCACTATGCGTATCCAGTAGGGCGTAAGTAAGAATCTCTTTCTGGGGCTCTGTTGTTGAGGACACGAAAACTGGTACAATACTTGAAGTAGCGCATGCCTGTCGAGTCAATGCATAGGCCATTACCTTGTGGATTTCTTTGCTTGCATGTTTTGATGAAGCCGCAGTATCTCTTGCGGCCATCTACATCAGGGGTGCCAGTAATTTTGGAGCTGACTCTGTGTGTGTGTGTGTGTGTGTGTGTACACTCACATATATATTAGGGGTGCAACGATTCTGAATCACAATTTTTTAAAAACGTAGTACCACCACATACTGCCATGGGGCGAACATCCGAGCTTTCCCTTTTCCGTAATGAAACCCGACGCAGTCTTGAACGAAAGTGCCAAACATGAAAGGGCATGAAAAATGCTTCCGGAAAAAAACCTGACTGACGTCAGTGTTTTTCGGCTACACGCTGAAAGGAGCCAAGCAAATGAAAACAGCATTGTCTCCTATTAACCAATTAGGCAACTTTAAGAAAAGAAAACCTGTTCCTGTTTACTTTGCTTGATTAGCAATCAAATGGTGGATTCGTTTACTCTTTAAGTTGAATGAGTAGAGCTGTTTATTAAGACAACATGTTTGATTGCTGCATTTTGAAATTTAAATGGCCATAAAACAGCAGATTAGCATGAACACGAATTATTGGCATTCTTCAAATTATTGGCATTCTTTCAACCTAACACCGTAGCCCAGTTAGGTTTGTCTGCTTTTCACCATCACATCTTAATCGTTATAGGCTACTGAAATTGCTTGATTGTCATTTAGGCCAAGTACACGGGAGCAGATTGAAGGAAGGGCGGAGCACCTGCAATTAGCGAAATCTAAACTCACACTTTTCCATTTTCACGTGGTCGGCTGTTTTCATAAACAAACATTTTACTGTCTCCGTTTTCAAAAATATATTATTAATATATTCAATAATATATTATAAAAATATAATATCATGCACACGTATCAATTTTCAGAAAAGTTTTCGTTTACACGTGCCCGTGTATATATGCCGTCAAGAGCATATCAAACCTGTAAGTGGCAGTGTAGCGATAAGCTCAAGCCCACGTTAGCCAATCAGAATCCCGAAAATAGCAACAACAGAAACGCATCACAATCATCCATGATCACCACAGACAAATGAAAATGTAAACATAGGTCGCACTTCTGGCGCAGCTGCAAGTTCTGGCGCATACTGTGACGTCGGCTGCCTAAAACTCCGTTTTTCTCAGTTAACATGCAAACTTGCAGCCGAAGTTTTCCAAAATTTCCATTCTGGCCGGAGTTTTTAGAAAAAATAGTTTTCAGCGGCGAATTCTCTGTTTGCGTGTAAACGAAGGGCACAAACACAGGGAAATGTCTCTGTTTGTCAAAATAATTGTGTACGTGTAAACGGGTGCTCAGGCTTCTTGCCAAAGGCATTTTAAATCGTTTAAGCCGGTTCAGGTGTCTATGTTCCAAGAAATTACACGCGACTGCCTACACACCCCATGACTGCAAGTGGTCTCATCACACTTAAAAAAAATAAAAATCCTCGTTCAACATCGCCACATCCCAACTCAGCATTTCATCTCTCACTGTAGTATTTTTAGGAGATCCATAATGATAAAATAAAAATAAAGAGATTTCTTTTCAGATTGCCCTGGATTTCTAGCATCTAAAAAATACACAAGGTGGAAAACATTCTGTAAAGCGGATGAAACGTGAATGTGAGATAGCCTATAAATTATCACAATCACACAAAATGGCCAAATACACGTTCTTGCAAATCTGTGCTGTTCTATGGCCATTTAACTTTCAGAATGCGGCAATCAAACATGCTATCTTAATAAACAGCTCTACTCATTCAGCAAAGTAAATAAGCGAATCCCCTGTTTGATTGCTAATTGAGCAAAGTAAACAGGGACAGGATTAGAGTAACCTAATTGATTAAAAGGAGACGATTCTGTAGTCCTTTACTTGGCTCCGTGCAGCATGTTGCCGAAAAATACTGATGTCAGTCAAGTTTTTTTGCAGAAGCATTTCTCATGCCCTTTGATGTTTGGCACTTTCGTACAAGACTGCGTTGGGTTTCATAAAGGAAAAGGGAACGCGCAGATGTTCGCCCCATGGCAGCATGTGGTGGTACTACGCTTTTAAAAAATCGTGATTCAGAATTGTTACACCCCTAATATATACATATATGAGCGAAGTCACAAAAAAAAGGAATACTTCTGTAAAAAATTAGGGTGTGTACAGTGCTGTGAAAAAGTAGTTGCCCCTTCCTGATATTTTAGTTTTTTGCATATTTGTCACCCTTAAATGTTTCAGATCAAACAAATTTTAATATTAGACGAAGATAACCCGAGTAAATAAAAAATGCAGTTTTTAAATGATGATTTCATATAGTTCCCCAGTTGGGCATTCCAGATTCGGGTGGGATTGGAGGTGCCAAAATTTTTTAAAAATAAAAAATTTTAAAAAAGGATTTCATTTATTAAGAGAAAAAAGCTATCCCAACCTAACTGGCCATATGTGAAAAAGTAATTGCCCCCCCCCTTGTTAAATCATGAATTAACTGTGACTAACCACATTTTTTGACTTCAATTTCACTGGCCACACCCAGGCCTGATTACTGCCAGACCTGTTTAATTAAGAAATCACTTAAATAGAACCTGTCTGACCTCTTCAGGCTCCACCTTTCCCCTACTCCACTGCTCTGAATCCCCTGACATTACATCCCACACTGCTTTGTTGCCCTTTTACCTTATTTGTTGCACTTGATTTTGTTGCTCTTGATTTCGTGCCCTTTTAATTTTTGTTGCTCTTGATTATGTTGCCCTTTTAATGATTTTACTGATTTTGATTTTGTTGCCCTTTTAATTGATTTTGTTGCTCTTGATTCTGTTGCCCTTGTAATTTCGTTGCACTTGATTTTGTCATCCTTTGATTTTGTTGTCCTTTGTTCTTGTTGCTCTTGATTTTGTTGCCCTGAGTATATTAGTATATTTTAGTATATAATATCAGTATATTTGGTGTTTACCCAGTGGCTTGGACCTGTAACAACCAAATGTGTTCTCTGTCACTTTTACTGTTAGCACTTGTACTTGTCTCCTAGGAGCTCTGCACTTTTGTCCCGATCTTTTGCACGTCGCTCTAGATAAGAGCGTCTGCCAAGAACCTGTAATGTAATGTAATGTAAAGAAATTCAAGAACAGAGGAGAAATAAAGTCATTGACATCTATCAGGCTGGAAAGGGTTACAAAGCCATTGCTAAAGCTTTGGGACACCTGCAAACCACAGTGAGAGCCATTATCCACAAATGGAGAAAACTTGGAACAGCGGTGAACCTTCCCAGGCGTGGCCGGCCTACCAAACTTACTCCAAGAGCGCATCGACGACTCATCCAGGAGGTCACAAAAGAACCCAGAACAACATCTAAAGAACAGCAGGCCTCACTTGCCTCAATTAAAGTCAGTGTTCATGATTCAACAAAAAGGAGGAGACTGGGCAAAAATGGCATCCATCGGAGCGTTCCAAGGCGAAAACCACTGCTGACCAAAAAGAACACAAAGGCTCGTCTCACATTTGCCAAAAAACATCTTGATGATCCCCAAGACCTTTGGGAAAATATTCATTGGACTGACGAGACAAAAGTTGAACTTTTTGGAAGTTTGCGTCCAACAGTCTAACATGGTGGTTGTAGTGTGATGGTCTGGGGCTGCTTTGCTGCTTTGGGAGCTGGACGACTTGCCGCAATTGATGGAACCATGAATTCTGCTCTCTACCAGAAAATTCTGAAGGAGAATATCGACCATCAGTTTGTGACCTCCTCAGGCGCACTTGGGTTATGCAACAGGACAATGATCCGAAACACACCAGCAAGTCCACCTCTGAATGGCTTTAAAAAAAAAAACAAAATGAAGGTTTTGGAGTGGCCTGGTCAAAGTCCGGACTTAAATCCGATTGAGATGCTGTGGCATGACCTTAAACAGTCCGGTCATGCTTGAAAACCCTCCAATGTGGCTAGATTAAAACAATTCTGCAAAGAAGAGTGGGGCAAAATTCCTCCAAAGCAATGTGAAAGACTCATTGCCAGTTATCGCAAACGCTTGATTGCAGTTGTTTGTTTTAGGGGGCAATTACTTTTTCACATAGGGCCAGGTAGGTTTGGATAGCTTTTTCCTCTCAATAAATGAAATCATCATTTAAAAACTGCATTTTGTCTTTACTCGGGTTATCATTGTCTAATATTTAAATTTGGTTAATGATCTGAAACATTTAAGTGTGACAAATATGCAAAAAAATAAGAAATCAGGAAGGGGGCAAATACTTTTTCACAGCACTGTACATAATGTAATTAGTTCATTATGTAAAATGTGCGTGGATAATATAAAATGGATGAAAATGCTATTTATATTATATTTGTAATGGCTAGGAGTAGACAACGGTTTTAGGGCTTCCAAGTAACTCTGCTCCTTTGATCTCCTTGATTTATAAATGAGATATGAATGAGAAAGTGCCCTCAGTGTTGGCCAACAAAACAAAAACAAGACCGTTCTGAGAGAACAACATCTCCCGCCAGGGTTGCGATTGCGATATGCATGTCATCAGTCTATCTGCAGCATAGGTTCATTGTTTCAGGAATGTCTTCAGGAATGATCGTGTCATACAGTATAACTAGAGTTTGCGGTCAAAATGACCCCAACAACACCAATACATGCAACATGTGAATAGAACATAACATTAATCTTTCTGAATTCATTTCATGTTTTTTCCATGAAGTCTAGGAAAAAATCTCCCTGAGAAAATGTTTTTACATGTTTTTAGAGACTGTAAACATTAAAGAGCTTACGACATGAAATTCATCTCTGTTTTCTAAGTGGTAAAATGCTACAAAGTACCTATCTTGAACAATAAGTGATGGTTCTAATATCGTGCACTTTATGCAATGTTTTAAAAAAACGCATTTTATCTGCTAAATTATCCACTTGAGGGAACGCCCCCTTTGCCTCAATCGAGAACATTTGCACTGGGCCAGCTCAGCCACGAGACGTCATAAGTTGTACACGGATTGTGTCTAGGTGGTTAGCCGTAGTTTACGACTCTGGTCTCAACGGAGAATATCTTAAAGAATGGACCAACAAAAATCACTGAGAGTGAACGGAAAACAATGTGTAGTGTGGGGATGCAGTGCAACACATGCATATGGTCATGGAATGTTTCTGTGGCCGAAAGATGCAGAGATATCGAGAATATGGACAAAACAAGTGCAACGTACTAGGGCCGACATTGCTGGCCCACGCAAGCCCGGGTCACTGAAACCTACGATATGCAGCCAACATTTTGAGTATTCATGTGTTTACATATCATTATTAATATTATTTGCGGAATCCAAATCGTTTCTCTGCACTGCCTGTTCAATAGCCAGCCAACTCGCTGTTCAGTGTGATCTAGCCAGCTAAGTAGTGAAATGATACTATTCACGACGCTCTATTTATTTCTGTGCACTGTGTGTTTGCTGGCTTACTACCAAATAACAGCAAGCTGCAAGATATGGGTTACACATGTTGTGATATCATTCATGGCTCTATATTTCTGCACACTGTGTGTTCGCTCGCTAACTAGCTAATAATAGCAAGCTGCGAGGTACGGCTTGCACGCATTGTTTCGAGAGCTCATGAAACACGGTGCACAGAAATGAATAGAGCCGCGAACATTATCATTTCACTACTGGCTAGATCAGAGGTGAGTTCAACAACCACTAATGCTATTCTTAGCCTAATATATCATATATGGTCTTGTTAGGTAATGTAACCAAATGTCAGGTCTATTGAAGTCACTTCAGGTTGAAAAGTGAGTAGGCTGGTTATCCAACACGCAGTGCACAGAAACAATTGTAGAACCGGAATTAACCATTCCGCTACTTGCTAGTAAACGCCGGGACAGTTGACAATTAGCTGTCTTCATTGCTCGAGTACTCAGGCTGGAATCTGCATGGTTCTGAATCCCATATTATGTTGAGTTTCAATCTCGTGGTCCTCATCTTCCATAAAAAAGTACTCTTCTTCATCAAAATGGACAGATTCAATTGAAAATTCGGAGTAACTATCGGAATCTGACTCGGATGCCATCGTTGTTGGACACACAATCGCCCACCGTTTGCTACTTATGACGCGACCACTCAGGGGAGTGCCAGAATCGCTTTTCTGTGTTGCTCAGAATGTTTGTTTCGGAGGGGGGCGGGGCAAGTAACAAAAAATTGCGATTTTTGTTAAAAATTATTTTCTACATTTTTTTTTGGGCAGACAATGGGAATTCTTTTAATTGTACCCTTTAATATTCATAAACTTGTTCAGTACATGTCCTAAGCTCTTTACGTAGTGTCAATTAGACCCCAGAGATAATTGGAGGGTCAATGCAAATTCCATGAAAACTGTTCCAGTTATTGCACTGACATGATGGACTTCTGATGGCAGCGGCAACTAAGATGAATCCATAATATTTCTCAAAACTCATTTTTCCTTCATATATATTGAAATTATGTTAAAATAATAATGAAAAAAAAATCTCTGGGCATTAACTCGGTGTGCACAGGTAATCAAGCACTGTCAGAAAACTCCCATATAATAGTAAATAGACAGCAATGAACTAGATTAAATGGAAAAAGGGATTACTGAAGTTTATGATCACTTAACGGAGGGGTGTCAAATTCAAACCTACTGAGGGCCACATCGAAGGTCATGAATAAAATCAGGGGCCAGACATTTATTACAATGACTGTTTTTAATTTAAGAAATATGAGTAGGCTAGTAACTTCATTAAATAAAAAAAAAATATTTACTCCACGCATGCACAGTTCAAATATTTTCACTTCACCTTGTTTGTGGACAATTCTTACCAAGAAAATTGATTGATAAATTCTGTTTTGGTATATCAAGTGCTGAACTAGATTGTGTAAAATGACAACTGTGGTTCACAAACCACATTTGCATCACAGTAACCTACATTTGTCTCTAACAAAATAACAGGTCTTTACCAGCCCAAATGTGAATTAATGAGTAACACTGTAGTAGTTTGCTGAACATTTTTGTATAAATTCAGTTAAACAAAACATTTGCATTATCGTGGTTTTGTCTTTACAAAACATCAAATAATGTTACCAGCAAAAGTGCTTAATAAGAATAAATAGTATTGTGCTTAACTTTTTTTTTAGCCAACTTTGGAAAAGCAGACAGCATTTACGGTGGCCTATTGACCTTTATTACAACGTAAACAATTCTGTAATAAAAGCACGAGAAAGCAGCGCAACGGCGCCTCCTGCTGCTGCATTTCAGTATTGTCAACATGCAGACTACAATTGTCAGGGATAAATTTATACATATCACACGGGCCACATTAAATTTATTTTCAGAATTTATTGGCGGCACGGATTATAAGTTGCAGATACGGCCCCCGGACTTTGTTATTGACATATGTGGCTTAACCGATGGTTGTTTGAAGACTTGCAGACCACAATTACAATAATTAAATTATATCACATTAAAATATGTCATTAACAAACGTGTATTGCTAGATAAAATGAAAATTAATCTTTATAAATTTGAAAATTTGCTTTTTGTTTTTTTCAATCATTTTATGCATTTTTTTTTAATGAATTAACATAGCTGATTAAATGTTAACAGATTTTGCCTTGAAATGGACTAGACATCTTACAATGCAAGAGGATGAAATCTCTGGGACTGATATTTGGAGAAATGTGAGGTATCCCTTTCGTTCAATGAAAAAGAAACTGAGACAATTTAAAATTCACTATCCTCCCAATGGACACATCCACCTCCAGTCCTTTATTTGATTATGTTTTATTTTTGAGAAGACAAGAGGGAAAGTTGCATTCTTGTTTGCTAAAAACTTTCATGTACAGGCAGATTATCCTTTTCCAGCTTGGCAACATGAATTACATCACACTCCCTGAGAAGGAGATGTTGATTATGTTGGAAAGCTAACATAGAATAAAATGTTGCAATTAGATCCTGTTTATGCTTTTTTGATTACATGGTATTAAAGTAATAACTGCTCATGAGAATGGCTTGATCTCACACTTTGGAAATGGGTTTTATTTTGTAATTTAAAAAATAATGGGGGAAGATTGTCATAAAGCCATTTATAATTTAAATTTAAAACATTTTAAGCTCTGCATGACCCCATTAACAAACCGTCAGAACATGCGCACACTTGCATACACACAAACACAATACAGTGCCTGACAAAAGTCTTGTCACTTATCCAAGTTGTAGGAACAACAAATAATAACCTGACTTGTAGTTGATCAATTGGAATCAAAAAATGGCTTATATGAAAGCCAAAGCCCTCTAGATTATGCGAAATATACCAAAATAGAGTTTTGTGTCATTCATTGAGTTTTATTATTTAATTAGCACAGAAAGATCAGATTTTGCTTAGACAAAAGTCTTGTCGCATTGAAAAAAAATGTGGAAATTATACATACACTTTATTTTGAATACACAAATATGCCACCATAATATTAGAACATAAATTCATGGTGCCTCGGAAAAAAGAATTAATATTGCGTATGACTCCCATGAGCTTGGAGGGCTGCATCCATACGTCTTGGCAATGACTGAAATAACTTGATGATGAAATCATCTGGAATGGCAAAGAAAGCAGTCTTACAGGACTCCCAGAGTTCATCAAGATTCTATGGTTTCATCTTCCAAGCCCCCTCCTTCATCTTACCCCTGAAATGCTCAATAATGTTCATGTCAGGTGACTGGGTCGGCCAATCCTGGAGTACCTTCACCTCCTTCGCTTTCAGGAACTGTGATGTGGAGACAGAAGTATGAGAAGGAGCAGCAGTATGAGTCAGGCAGCAAGAACTTCTTGATATTTCAGGCTGTTCACTCTGCAGATCTTTCTCACCCCCCCATACTGGCTGTAACAACAAACCATGATTTTTCCTCCACCAAACATGATTGTTTTCTGGGAGAATCTTGGGTCCATGAGGGTTCCAACAGGTCTTTTACGGCGACTGGGATGCAGTTCAATGGATGATTCATCAGAAAAATAAACTTTCAGCCACTTTTCCAGTATCAATCCTTTCTGCAAGCTGTGGGCCTTGGCAAATGCAATGCAGGTTATTTGTTTTCTGTTTAACGCAGGCTTCTGTGTACTAACTCGGCCATGAAAACCACTTTGAGAGAGAATTTGACAAACTCTTCTTGTAGATACCGGGATTTTTGGTGACATTTCCTAATGTAGCCTTGCTGTAGTTGAAGAGGGGCTAGCCTTGTACAGTTGAAGCAACAAACAGTCCTTTCAAACAGTTGTCATACCGGGGTCTGTCTGACCTGCACTTGCCACGAACATCACCAGTTTCTTCAAATATTTTTCTTATCCCCTCCACTTGACATTTGGATACATTAAAGATGTCTGCCACCTCAGCAGCAGACTCAGTCTTCAGGCTCTTGATGATCAGCACTTTGGTCTGTGGTTGAATCTTTGGCATGTTGTCAGAGGTCTAGTCGCACCTCATATGAAAGTCTGGTGCGCTGGGGTTATTTCTATACACATCTGGGAATGTGTTAATTACAGTATTTGTCATAGGTTAAACTCTAATCTGCGATTTGTTGCATCATCTGAAGAGATGACAAGACTTTTGTCCCAGCAAAAACAGATGTTATGGGCTTAGCCAAGCTGTGAACATCAGAACCCTTTTTGACGGTTTCATTTTGCACCAAATTATTAATGTGAAAGCCCTTGACATTAAAATGGACCATTTATTATAACAATTGATTGGTTAAAATTATATGCTATTTTTAGTTACTATGTCTTTATGCGACAAGACTTTTGTCAGGCACTGTATAATTGCAATATTTTGTTTACAATGCAAATAAAAACATCAGTAGTGATGCCTCATCTATCTGTTTTGACATCCGCATGTCTTTCCTATTATTATAATCAATAAAAATTAAGTGATTATTAATTGAATGTTGATTCAAGTCAAACACAAAGCTAACCACACAATATCATGACAGAATTACTTGAAAACTGTCTCTAGAACAATTTGTCGAGAAATGACTGTTATTCCGGCCAACTAAATATCACCAACTAAGCAAAGGAGGGCCAGAGAACTTAAAGATGAATTTCCCTCCCCCTTCAAATTTTTTTTCGTGACTGAGTCAATTGGGCTGATCTGCTTTGAGTGGTTTCACAAAGATGATATGTCACCTCGAAAAACACATTGAACGACAACAAAAAGAGAAAGTATCATTCAGTTAGACTACTATGGTTTCAAAATTGCAAGCAGGCATGAAACCTGAATAATTGTGATGTAGGAAAGTTTCATTAATTAATGAACAATTTATGCGCAAAGGATGTATCTGAATGCAGAAAATGCTGGTAACCACGCATGAGTAATGCTTCTGCTGTAAATTGTAAGCCGCAACTGGTGCCCTCAAGTTCTGGACCAGTGTAATTCCATCCTTTGCTTTCTTCTCAATACACGGTGGCTTGAACTTCGCTCTCTGGAGTCACACAGAGACAGAAAAATAGCCATTCAACACACCAATCCCACAGAAAAAACCTGGCAGCCTTTAATTCTGTCTCCATTCTATTTCCGTCATTCTAGTTTCCTTCATCTGTCTTTCTATTTGTGTTGGGGGTACTTTCTTAAAACATGTCAAAAATCATCACTGACAAACACTCCCAGACATTTCAGCCTTGATCAACAAAGCAGCAAAGAATAACTTCCTCAAAGAAAAAATGTGGGTGCAGCACTTACTAAAGCAAGCAAACAATTCAAACATGGACAATTTGAATAAATATCACATGGTAATCACTTAGATAAAATAGTCAAGTTCTCCTTAAAAATGCAATCCCTGCAAATGTAGTAAAGATCAGAGCACTGCCTATTTTTGTTGCACTGCCTATTTTTATACCCCTGAGAGCAACTCCCCTGCATTTCACCAGTAGTGTATTTCAAACCCAGAGACTTAAGATATAGATAAATACCAATTTGACATAACAACACACTCACACATAGACACGCAGAAACACATACACACGCACAGAGTAACAAAGGGAGTAAACTGACCAGGAGAAGGCACTGTTAGTGCCGTTAATCTATCACCCGCAGGGCATAAGAAGGATATTTCACCTCTGCTGAGGGACCCCCATCAAAACACATGCCCAGACTTATACCTCCCATTATCCTCAAACTTGAAAATTAGCATACACACACATACAAGCACTTACACACACACGCGCGCGCACCAAAAGAGACACAAGTTCTTAAATCACCATATGCGAGAGATTAACTCTTGCATATGCCATGCTTTAAAACATTACCAGAAAATGAGTCTATTTAGTTGCATCTCTAACTCTAATTCTGTCTCCATATCTCTTCATCGCCCTCTTTTCCACTCACTCCCTCTCTCTCCCTTGCAGCTCAAGGCTGTATGTCTCTGTAGAGTGGGTTTAAGACACCGGTTCCTTTGTTCTGGCAAGAGGCCGAGTGCACTGCAACCGAAGAGCTCACAAGAGGAAATCCTGCCTTAATTCAGCATCCTTAACCTTAAATTGTCCAATGTTCCATACAGTGGCATCCAACTTAGCCTGGTATAGCAATTTCTACTTTCAAACGGTGTACTTCTTCAAAATGCTGGAGATGTGCCACCTTCCCTGAGTCTGTGCCCTGCAGTCTTCTGACAGAACAAATACAGTCACTTTAGCGGCACAATATGTTGACATAAACAGAGCCTGGGTAAATAGGAACACAACTATGCACAAACAAAAAAAACTCATGTTGTCTATATTTTGATTGTTATGTTTTATTTAGACATTTCATTATGTCATAATTGATTTGATAAACCAATAGTGCAACCAATTTCCACCAATAATGCAGTAAAAAGTATTTTTCCCCCATCTGGTTTCTCCTAATTTTGCATTTTTGTCTTACTTAAATATATCAGATCATCAAACTAATTTTAATATTACACATAGATAACCAGAGTAAATACAAAATGCAGTTTTTAAATGAATGATTTCATCTTTTGAGGTAAAAAAAAAAAAAAAAAAGATATCCACCCCATCCTGGCACTACGTGAAAAAGTCAGTGCCCCCTTAGTAAATCCACTAAATAAACAAAATTCATTGGTAATTGCATTCAATTTAAATATACCAATGATCTCCAAACCTGTTCATTGAGAGCTCCCAACCTGAATGTTTTCAATCCAACTAAAACAAATACACCTCATTTTCTAGATAGAGATTTAGCTGAGCTGCTAATTAGTTGAATCAGGTGTGCTAAATTAAGGTTGGAGCAGAAACCTAGAGGACGGTTGCTCTCCAGGAACAGAATTGGAGACCACTGCACAAGACACACACAAACATGATTCCTACCAGCCCTGTTCAATCTACCTACCACTTAAACAGAACCTGTCTAACAATATGAAGTTGGCAAAAAGCAGCACACAATGCCGCAATCTAAAGAAATTCAAAAACTGATGAGAAACAAACTTTTTCACATTTATCAGTCTGGAAAGGGATACAAAGCCATTTCTAAGGCTCTGGGACTCAAGCGAAAAATTGAGAGAGCCATATATTGAAAATGGTCAAAACTTGGAACGGAACCTTTCCAGGAGTGCCTGGGCAACCAAAATTCTCCAAAGAGCGCATTGACTCATCCAGAAGGTCATAAAAGAACTTAGACTAACACTTAAAGGACTGCAGGTTTCACTTGCCTCAGATTAGCTAAGTGTTCTTGATTCAACAATAAGAAAGAGACTCGGCAAAAATAGCATCCATGGGAGAGCTGCAAGGAAAAAGCCACTGTTGACCAAAAAGAACACAAAGGTCTAACTCACATTAGCCAAAAACAACCTTGATGACCCCCAAGACTTTTTGGCTAACATTCTGTGAACTGATGCGTAAAAAGTGGAACTTTTTGGAAGACACTGGTCCTGTAACTCCCTGGCATAAAACTAGCACTGCATTCCACAAGAAAGACATCCTACCAACAGTCAAACAAGGTCCATCCTGGTTTCCTTTTGTCCTGTGTTCATGGAGGATATTGCTGTCTTGTTAAAGCAAATGAAACCTTCTTCAAGCCCATTAGACATCCTTCCAACCTCTCTATTTTTAAAGGTTTTTAACATTATTGGCCCCTGCACAGTCAATATTATAAACCACTCTCTTTTATCAGGGTGTGTCCCTGCTATTTTAAACAGGCCATTGTTCATCCTCTTTTAAAGAAACCAAACCTAGACCCCTCATTGCCAGAGAACTACAGGCCAATTTCTGAACTCCCTTTTTTCTCCAAAATTTTAGAAAAGGTGGTTGAAATGCAGCTTGTTCAAATTCTGGAAATGCATGGAGTTCTTGATAAATTCAAATCAGGTTTCCGTAAACTGTATTCTACTGAAACGGCTCTTATTAAGGTCTCAAATGATATCTTAATGGCTGCAGATGTTGGAGATTGTTCAGTTTTGGTTTTATTAGACCTTAGTCCAGCATTTGATACCATTGACCAAAACATTCTAATTCAGAGGCTCAATCACCTAGTGGGCATTTCTGGGACCGCATTGCTCTGGTTCTCTTCCCTATCTCGCAGACAGGGCCATGTCAATCTCCGTAGGTGATTTTGTGTCAGACAGTGCTGCCCTACCATGTGGTGTCCCTCAAAGATCAGTCTTGGGACTCATTTTATTCGCTATACAGGGTGTATCAGAAAAAAGTAGACTCTCAGAAAAAAACACCATAAAACTAATATTTGAAGATGTTTAGAAAATCTGGTCATACATGTTGATAGACCATGTAATTCTCCCTTGATTGACACCAGTGTTGTGGTTTAGTTTTCATGCTTCAGTGAACATGGCTAATTTGAATTTTGCTAAATAAAAGTCTGTTGCGCATGGAAGTGCAGGGGTTCATATGAGATCTGTCGCCATGTCGCCAAGTTCATTGGTGTTTTACTTGCATGCATAAAACAGGAAAAAAATAATTACATGTTAACCCCCTACCCTCGATACAAAGATTTCACGTATCAGTGAGAAACTGAAAATGAATAGCAAAATTTGCCCAAGATTGAGGCAAGATTGGGATAATTTTACTTTAGGATTTTAAACTAAAAGGCAGACATCTCAAATGTCAAAGGATTCTAGCATGTTTAGTCCTCCACATGGGCTCCATTCCTTGCCACACAAATTTGTGCCCGCCTCAACAATATCCACGACGATATGCCTAATCATGGCTCTGTTCGGCCTCAGGAGTTTAACTTCAGCTGTGATTCTCCTCTCCTGGTCATCAAGATCAGCAGGTGGAGTGATGTACACCTTCGACTTCAGGTGGCCCCAGAGGAAGTAATCCAGCGGGTCAGGTCCGGGGACCGCGGGGGCCACTCCAATGGCCGGTTCAGTGCCACGACTCTGTTGCCAAACAGTTCGGTCAGGCAGTCAGTAACAATCCATCTTCTGTGTGGGGGGGCCCCATCTTGCACCCACCAGGCACACTGAAATTCATCATTCCGGTGATGCCGACACCCGCAGATGTGGATGATTTCTGGAACAACACTTTCGTTCAACATCTGGAGGTAATCTTTCCAATTGAGGTTTTGGAAAAAAAAAAAAAGGACCAATGATGGACCACTGCCCACCAAACCAATCCAGACAATGACCATCGCCTATCATCATTGCGCCGGTAATTAAAATCAAGTGGTTGTTTTCCCCTGGGCTGGTATTCCCTGATGTTAGAAGAATTGACCATTACATTCATGGCAAATCCTGATTCATCGCCAATGATGAAATCCTCCAGAAAGAGTTGTCACTGTGCAAGCAGCCATTGGCAGAAATTTAAGCAGTGTTGCATATCACCCGGAAGAAGTTGGTGTCACTTTATCATTTGATATGGATGAAAGTGCAAGTCAAGACGGGTAATGCGATTAAAGGTTGAAGAAGATAACCTAAGACTGTTCCGTCGGCAGCTGGTTGTTTGTTCTCCCTCTCTTCACCAGCATGATGGTCAACAAGGAGATTTCTCACTGCTTCGATGTTGGCTGTTGTTCATGCAGTACGACGTCAACCGCACTGCTCTTTGTTGAGATTTTGGCTGGTTCCATTCAATGGTACTTGCGTGGATTTTTACAGATGATTGAATGTGATGGAAGGCGAACATTTGGGCATTCTCGGCGGAGCCTCTGAAGGATAACAGGGACACTTTTACTTCGATGATATTCGCTGACCATGAAAGATCGCGGCTGGGGTGTGTGCTGAGGTCTGACCATCTTCTTTCAATCCACATGGACATCCAGATGAACAGGAAGCCCAATGCACAGAATTTGCACAAATTTATGCCCATAATGCAATTTTGAGGCAATTACCAAGAGGGCATACCCAGATGATGCAATGATTTATGCTGACTGACCTGTTTAAATTTCAAAAGGTCAGCTCAAAACAAACTTAAAGAATGCTCACTAACAGTGTTAACCCCTTGTGTTTGGCATGATACACTCAAACCTGTCCTGAATGTGAAATCTTTGTATCGAGGGTAGGGAGTTAACGTAATTATTTTTTCCCTGTTTTATGCATGTAAGTAAAACACCAATTGAACTTGTCATCCATGGCGACAGATCTCATATGAACCCTTGCACTTCCATGACGGGCAACAGAATTTTATTTTGCAAAGATCAAATTAGCTGTGTTCTCTGAAGCGTGAAAACTGAACCACAACGCTGGTGTCAATCAAGGGAGAATTGCATGGTCTATCTTCACATATGACCAGATTTTCTAAACATCTTCACATTTTAGTTTTATGGTGTTTTTTATGAGCGTCTACTTTTTTCTGATACACCCTGTATATATGCTGCCATTAGGCCAGATTATAAGTAGTTTTAGCAACATCTCTTATTATTTGTATACTGACAACATCCAGCTGAATTTCTCTTTCAAATGTAATGAGCCTCATAAACTTTCTGTTCTGAACAACTGTTTAAATGCAATTAAGAGCTGAATGGCAAATCATTTCCTTCAATTAAATGTGTTGATTATTGCTCCTGATAAACTTCACTAAACGATCAGACAGAACCTTGGTACCTTATCCTCATTTTGTTGGACTAGCCTGCGTAATCTTGGTGTGATTTTTGACCAGTCCATGAGTTTTGATATTCACATTGGAATGCTGACTCATTTTTGTTTCTTTCACTTAAGAAACATAACTAAACTTAGGTCTTTTGTGTCACAAAATGATTTAGAGATGCTAATAAATGCTTTCATTTATTCAAGATTGGATTACTGTAACTCTCTTTTTAGCTCCTTAGTAAATCATCCTTAAATCGCTTACAAACAGTTCAAAACACTGCTGCTAGGCTTTTAACAAGATCTAGTCGCTGGTCACATATAACACCTATTTTAACATCTTTGGATTGGCTTCCTGTCCACTTTAGGATTCCATTATAAAATTATAGTACTTACTTTTTAAGTCCTTCATGGTCAGGCCCCACAATATTTAATGGACCTTCTGCACCCCCATACTACGAAGTGAGCTCTTAGATCATCCACTCAGGGTCTTCTAAGTGTTCCTCAGACATTCTTTAAGACTCGGGGGGATTGTGCTTTCCAGTCGGCAGCCCCTAAACTATGGAATAGTCTCCCAGTAAATCTGAGGTCCTTGGACTTAAAAAAACAACTAAAAACTCATCTGTTCAGGTTGACTTTTAGGGAATGTTGTAATTCCTATTCTTAAATGTAAATTAACTGTTGTTTTATCCTGTTGATTCATTTGATTTTTTTGTTTTTATCCTGTTTTAGTCATTTGATCGTTTTTAATTTTTGTCTTTGTGAAGCACCTTGTGACTGGTGTCTATGAAAGGTGCTGTGTAAATAAACTTTGCTTTGCTTTGCTTTGGAAGTGTGATGGCCTGGGGCTATTTTACTACTTCACGACCTGGGCGGCCTGATGTAATTGATGGAACCATGGATTCTACTGTCTACCTGAAAATCCTGAAGGAGAATTTCCGGGCATCAGTTTGTGAAAGTGAGGTCAAGCGAAATTAAGTTATGCAGCAGGATAATGCTCCTAAGCACACAAGCAAATCCATCTCTGAATGGTTCAATAAACAAAATGAAGGTTTTGGAGTGGCTAGTCAAAATCCTGACTTGAATCAGATTGAGATGCTTTGGCATGACCTAAATCAAGCAGTTCATGCTCAAAATCCTCCGACTGAATTAACCCCTACATGCAGATAGCAAATCAAGCCTATCCTTGCCAATTGAGCAGGACCCCTGCTTAAGGCTTTATGACTCAGGATTTGAGCATCACAAAAACTGGAAAAATGATTTCTTTGAAGCAAGACACTTGTCTCATTCGGACGTAAAACTTATTTTCATTTTTTTTTTATTTTGGGACAAAAAAGTGCCACAAACAGAAGGACATTTCATGAAAATTCAATTCTGAAGTCGCTTTGCACTGACTTACTGAAAAACAAATAAGATCTTGGAGGTAAAACAATACACTTCTTGGATCATAAACTCATTGACCAGAAGTCAGCAAAATCTGACAGTGTTACTCAGTGCAAATAACAATCTGTGAAGCAAAATACAAGCTGCCCCTACTTTGGTGTGAATTATAAATAATACAATCTCACCAACTGTCTTCATGCATGGTACAAACTTTTGCATCAAATGCAAGTGAATATAATTATTTTTGAATGTTTTTGTGAGTCAAAATGAGAGGGCCTCATACAATACAATAAAAAGTTATATGGCAATAAAAACATGACACACTCCTCCAATATCATGTAATCTAGTCCCCAGAATGAAAAATAATGCAAACTTATACTCACAGTCTTTGTGTTACCAATACATACC
Source organism: Gymnothorax javanicus (assembly GCA_029692085.1). Lineage (NCBI taxonomy): Eukaryota > Metazoa > Chordata > Actinopteri > Anguilliformes > Muraenidae > Gymnothorax > Gymnothorax javanicus. The sequence continues at coordinate 110,877,279 of CM056193.1, forward strand.
AACGACGTCATTCTATGTTGTACATTACGCAATACTCTGAAGTATATTATCATAATTCCACTGTAGTGGCATGAAGTTTTACAAATCTCACCATTTCCAATTAATTCACAAGCAAATTAACACTAATTTCAGACATAGCACATGTTCGTGCCATTTCTCTGGAAATATCAGTGCATCCAATGGCCATGTTAGATACCAGGGAAAATAGACAATTCAGGCAAAAGCCACAAGTTGGCTTTTACAAATATAGCTAATATACAAATATGAAAAATAATTATCTAATTGAAATAATTTAAATCTGGCAAGCAGAGCAACTTACCATTTGCCTCAGCCGTATGCATCCTATCCAGGTTTATGATTGCTCGTGATGTAAATGTTAACCTCTTAAACCCTGAGTCTCTGACTTGAAAATGACATGCTCAAAATTAAATGAGTATACCTCTGCAACTACTTTGTCCATTTGAATAATCTTGGTCTCATAATAAAGGTAACACCTTAGGGATTTTTGATCTCATTCCTGCCTCACAAAATTTTACTTTTATCCCTTTTGAAATAATTTAACTGCAGTCTGAAACCTCAAAAAAAATACAGCACAGTATCTCACCATTATCTGTGCCAAGGTTTATTCTTATCAAGTAAATCTGATCAAAATTAGAGAGGTTGTAGTTCAGGAATGTCTAGGTGGCATCTCCAAATTGGCCATTCGGCAACTCTTTGGGCACTGTGTGCCCATTGGGATTTCTCAGGTACCAAACTGTAAAACTCATTTAATTTCACTTATATGTCACTAGAGGCATACATTCCATCTAAATGCAAACATTTTTCATTTTTAAATATTTTAAATGATTTCTTTTTATATTTCAGCCTGTCCTGTATACATTTTCCTATTCAAAGAAAATACATTTAAAGGAAATGAAGTTTGACTCCACTGAAGCTGTGGATTTTATTGCTTTATTTTTCAATAAAACAAGCAAATAAACAAAATTATAAATACAAACATAGGTAAAAATGGTAAAACGTGAAAGGAATAAACCCCCCAGCAATTATTTATAAGAACTATGCTTCCACTGCAAAAAATTACCTTTGCTTCACCGTGGTTTCAACCCAGGTCTCCAATGGCAGAGTCTACCGCTTTAGCTACTACATAAAGAGTGAGACAACAAAACACGTCACACACCCCAATTTAGCGCATGTATTGTTGCGCTCTCTAAGTATTTGTGTGTAATGGCATAAGGATTCTCAGTCAGAAAACAACTTTGAAAAAAAAACAACTGTTGAATATTTAGGGGGGAATTATACCGAAAATACTAAAAACAAACCAGTTAAGCATTTATATTGTTCTGTTCCAGGAGTTCATGTGCATTATGGGGCATGGACTCTGTTAGATGCATTGGGAACACCAAGCTCTATCTCAGGCTAGATTTGTGTGATTACGGTGGTTGAGGGCTCATTGGAAACGTCAGAGCCCATAAAATCAAATAGCCAACATAAAGTCAAACTGACTGCATCACAAGCCAATCACAGAGAAGAAAATACATTGCGTGAAAGCAGAATGTTCAGGATCTCATTGGAAGCAGTGCCACAGAAAAAAAACATGCATGGAGACTGACAGATCTAGTTTCAATATAACACAGACACATTGGGCTGACAGTAGCCAGTGCAGATTTACCCTTCAACACAGATCTTTATTAAAAATATCAAAGGTAAGAAAAAATACTTGCTCATTGCTGTCGAATGTAATGTGTATGGCGGCTGTTCTTTCAGCGTGGCATCGGTTTAAAATAATATGTCTTACATCGTTGGATTTTGTGGAATTTCCTCTTTCATTTGATATATTGTTTGTCGGCAGAGCACAAATTCAGTAGAAACGATCGAGCACTGATATTATATTATCCTATGTTTTGCTACATGCTTATTTACTTGCTTGGTGCTTGAATTTCATTTGGTTGAGGTAAAAATGGTCATCATAAGCTTTTTGCCAAGTTTCTTCCCTTTTAAGTGGATATTTCGCATCACAATGTTGCTATTACAAAACATGCTGTATTTATGATGTTTATTGATTGCCCCCGGTATCGGGGGCATTCAGGTTTAAGAGGTTAATACTCAATGATGATGAGAAATTTAACTTCCAACCCATTTTGTAAGTGGGGAATGGACGATGGGATAATGTTATTTTTGTCTAAACTATGGCTTTTGAAGACTGTTATCCTGCACGCACTAATGAGTTGAAATAAAATGCAAAGAGTAAGGTCTCTTTACGCGGTAGTTTACAACCCCTTATGAATGAGATTATAATTAAAGCGATACTCTGTTTAAAAATGAATGCTGTCTTCAATCAGATGAAACAGCTATAGCTCTCAGCAGAGCCATAATTAAGACTGTACTGAACAAGATGCATAGAGAGAGACCATTGTTGGTCAAGGCTCTTTTTTTTAATTTATAATTTTTTCCCCCAAGGGTTCACAAATCATGAATGACTCACGAACTGGAAAAAGCAGGCAATATGCTACCCTAGATTGAACAGAGTCGGTGCAACGAACATAGCAGGGGAATTACTGAAGTCTTCGAGCGAAAATCCAAGGCATTCTGTTTTGTTGAATGCAGTATAAATTCTAAAACAGATCGCCACAGTAAGCAAAATGCCAGCACACGGACTATTATTAGCAAAGGTTAACAGTTACTCTTGTTAACTAATGCGGCAAACTAGCTCTGTGATCATGGTGGTAAAACAAAAATAAGGAATAGCTAGCTAGTCAGCTAGCTGGCTAGAAGAAAGATAAAGCTGATCCATGCAAAGACAGTTGTACTCATACTGCAAGAAGGAAAACTCTCCATCACTGAATTTCTCTTCCTAAGAATCAATGCTGTCAGCACTCCAATCTGTTCCATTTGAAATAACTGCCATTGTCCATCTCGGAATAGCAATGTCCATTGCACAAATGTGACCCCGCCCGTGAAAACCCAGCTGTGATAAAAAATGACAAAAATATGAGATGTGAGTTTATTGCTGTAAATGATAGGTAAATGATAGGTTACATGTTGGGGTTTTGAAATATAGTGTTCAAAAATTAATTTCATATTAATTGTAATATGTTAATATTAATATTAACATATTAAAAGTAATGAATTTATTGTCACTTCGTTCACAAATTACGGAGAAATAGCGGAAGTTGGTTTCCACAAGCCTGGTTTTCAATCGGCTTTTAGTTTACCTTCAGCGGATGAACGCCTGATAGTTTGGGTGTCATTCGGTTTAGGAACTTCTTTTCTACCATTGAAAATGAATGTAGACCATAATGCGCACCATTGTAAAGCAGGTCAGTCGAAGGTATAGCAGAAGAGTTGCGATTTAAGCCGGGTGCGGATTTCTCCATGGATTGCGTCGTATCACCACAAAAATTTCAGAAATGAAGTGTTTGCATTTATAGATTAATGTCTTGTGAAGCTAACCAGCCTAGTTTGAAGACATGGCATGCCTGTCAAAACTTTGAAATGACCTTACTCAGTCAATATTAGAGATATCAGTTTGATTTTTTCACAGAATATTCCTTACATGATGTAGAATGACTGTGTAAAAAACTGTACATCACCATAAAATGGCTTTAGCAGACAGGCTCACAAATATAACTTGAGCACTCCAGGGTTGGTTCTGGGAGTCTTTTTTTTAATGCAATCACGTAATTTTCAGCTGCCCAAAGCTGAGACAGTACAACCTTACTTGCTGTTACGCAAGGGTTTATATACTTTTCTGAGCATCCAATCAATGTCTCTCAATTACTGTGGAGAGTTTTTTACTCCCTGGAATTGGATAAAAAATGTGTCAATCAATAGATACCGGAAATATAAACGTGGGCATGAACTATAACTATGCCTTAGCAAGCATTAAAGTGACCACTTTTCCATGAGAGATCATATGAGGTTGTAAATGACCACTGAATTCTCCAAGAGACGAATCTACACATAAATCGATGATAGGGAATTGCATGTTTTTAATATGTGATGACCATAATTGATAGTAGAATGACATAATATCTATACCATGTTGAATTTTTGTTTCAGAAAACTGATTTTTTTTTCAGTACTTAATTGGAGTACCATTTGCCTATTATAGCTGAAGTGGTTGTAAGCAAGGACAATGATTTTTTTGTGACGAGATCATTTTCATTAACTGCTGGATAGACACTTTGGGCAAGTATATTGGGCAGTTTGCACATCAGGCTTGGCTGAGTTGTTTATTTCATACAATTCCTGGGAAACAGCAATGGAACATAACTCATCCATATCCTAAATCGTTCACAGGCACTGCCTCCTTGTGAATATTCAATATGTGATCACCTTGCTGAACACAAGTACGCGATAAGAACTAATAACAAGGATTATTCAATAGCCAGACATTTCCAATTGGTCCATAACCGTAATGATTCTTTATTATGTATCATAGGATTGGAATTTATTAGCCCTCCTGTTAGGGGTGGAGATCGGATCATGAAACTCAACCAGAGAGAAACTTTCTGGATACATTGTTTGGATGCTCTAAATAAGCCCTGTCTGAATGAAGAGATTGACTTCATGTGTTTTCTTTGATTTGTTTTTTTGTTTTCTTTTCCCGTGTTCGCTACTTGGGCTGCATTTTTAATGTTTCCTGTTTTTTTGTTCCTGCTGTTTTTAACGTTTCCTTCCATCTCACCAGCAGTGAGGATGAGGGGCCCTCCAACACCTCACTTGCTGCACACAGTTATACTGGTCCAATATTTAAAAATTTGTGAATTAGTCAAACTGCGTAGGTGTAGGGGGCATTGCCAGGATTATCTCAGGGAGAGTGTGATCCAAACTGTTCAGACAAAATTTCAAAAAATAAATATGGCACTTTTTCCATAACTTAAGTTGAAGTAGTTTTCTTTTTTTTTCTTATTTATTGTTTACATTTGGGAAGCTTTGTTGCATTTGTGAATGCATCCAGTGGGGCATCACGAGAAAAGTTGACATGATGGGCTCTAATTTCGTGGCGCAGCCCACACAGTAGTAATTTCATCCGGTGCAGCCCGCGCAGTGGTAATTTTGTGCGGTGCGACACCGTGCGCAGCCACTTTGGCAATTTGGTAGACGGACGGGCGCCGAGATGGGTGTGGCGGCGTAGTAGGGGGAGGTGTCACATATTCATCATGACGCAGTGACAATTTCCTGGCAAAAGGCTCCGCCGTAAGTGTGCAGAGAGCTTGCCAGCTCCAACCTGGTTTACTTTCTGTGCAGTGGTAATTTGGCTGACCGGTGCACAGTGCGCACACGTCACCGAAACCTCACAGGCAGGTTTCCAGAGTGTCAGGCACATTTCAATGCAATATATAATTACAGCAACCACTATTTAATGTAACTATCTGAATCAGTACATAAATTATAGAATCTATATCGCTGGTCCTGATGTCAGATCAAAGGCGGTTGGCATGCGTAATGGAAACTTGACCTGGCTTAATCAACGCAGCTGAATCTGTGATACAAACTAACGACTTCACATCTTGCTCAGCCAACCACAAACTGCCTCGGCATCAGGCAGTGCGTATATATATATATATATATATATATATATATATAATGCTTGCGTTCTATGCTCAGTAAAGCCGCTTGCACACTTGACGCGAAACAAATTTTTCGCACGACTGACTACATTCAAAGTCAATGCAAAGACGCGAATACACGCGTGTACCCGCGTCTTTGCATTGACTTTGAATGTAATCTGCCAGTGCGAAAAATTTGTTTCGCGTCCAGTGTGCAAGCGGCTTAATACTATTATTGTCACTTAGGTTTTATCGTTTTTAGTGGGGGAAAGGAATACAGCCTGATTGCTATGATCTCGTACTGAGTGAAGATCACATATTGAAAATAAATGTGTTAGGCTTCAACACCACCACTGAGCCCTATCATACAATATAAAATAACATAGCCTCGATACATCTTATGGGCATATAGGTGAACATAAAATACATAAGGGCTTATTTTATAGCATACTCTTTCATCAAACAGGCTACCCTGAAATTGGTGCAAAGCTAGTGCAAATCGTATCAATAGGCTCCTTAGGAACAACAAGATGAAAACTTCAATATGGCTCATATGTCTCAGAATAAAGCATTCCTCATCTAAATCCAACAGAAAATAGAATAACTTCAAAATAGCTTACATTCAATTGGCCCATCATATCAATAAATAAAATAAAATGGCATATTACAGCTTGGAGGCAAAGACATTTTAGCCAAAATAAAATCAAGCACAACTTAAAGTATGACTAGCCACAGAATTAAAAAGGCTGTGTTAACTGAATATGCTGGCCTTCTTCACTGTACATAATGGCAGAAAGAAAAGAGGGCATTAGGCATAGGCTTGAGCTATGTCTATAGCATGGGTGGCAGGCAACCTATACCACATCAGCTCAAAATGTGTGATTATACCTCATCAGGAGAAGTCTTCCAAAACATTTATCTGAAAGTCTGTTTCTTCTGGGGGTAAGCACAAGACCTAACAGGCTGAACAGCCTTTCCACCAGAGCACTAGATGGTGTGGCAGTGATGTATTTCATGAATACAGCTTTCACTCAGGGGAAACGATTGAGGACGTCCAACTCGGAGCCTGATCTCATGTAGTCAAGTACCTCTGAGTCTGCGCTAAAGGACATTGCGTCCTCCTCCTCCTCAGCAAAAGAAAAAAAGTCCTTCTCACTGGCGCTGCTGTGTGTGGCAACTTCTCGATTTTTATTCTCAGCCAGCTCTGCATCATGGGTTAGAGTGCGACACTCCGCGATGAGCAGCCCACGCACCGCTTTTCTCCGCTCCACTCCGCCTATCCATTGAACTTTAAATTTCAGCAATGTCAAGGCAGCCAATAGATCTTCCCTGCTCTCCAACACTGGTGCGAATCGCGTCTTGATGGCCTAGCCAGGATGTAACGATATAGAAGATACAAGCCTAGTTTTTAGACATACGACTCACTCTACCATGGGAGTGATAGTGCATTTATCAAAATTTAGAATATTTATGAAAAATGCCCGTTAATGGATAGGCATACATGCCAAGGCTACTAACATTCAGATAGGCTATTAAGAGTAGGCTTACCTGTACAATTACACCCGGTAGGTCTGCTGTCATCCTCGACAGTCCATTTTGGAGTGCCAGCGTCCTGGACCTCAGGGTCTCCAGGGTTGGTAGAAGACTACCATAGTAACAGTTATCTTCACCTTGCAAGATATCCAATGCTATTGTCAGCGGTTTCAAAACACTGCAGTATTCCTTTAGGAATGGATGTTCGCATTCTGTCGGGGCTCTGATGTCCAGTCTAGTACAAAGAGTATTCAAATCTTTGGCCGGGATGTCACTGATACGCGACAAGGCATCGTGGTAGGAATTCCACCTTGTTGATGTAGGCACAATCATTTTTTTTCCCCACAGATTTCATCGACCATCTCAAAGGCCACGGTAGAATAGCTTGCCTTAGTCCAAAGAGCAGACCACTTCCCCATCGCACTCCTGTACACAAGTTTTGGGTCACTGATGGTGGATGACATTTGTTGACATCATTGCACGAGATCAAATTGAGTGTATGCGAAGCACACCTAAAATGCGGGGGAAGAGAAAACTGCCCTTCTGTGGTCCCAAGCAACTCTTCCACATCTGTGAAAACAACACCTTGCTCTTCATCCTCCTCCTGGTCAGGGTCAGGATGTGCATACATCTTAAAAGCTTTAACAAAATTCGACCCATTGTCTGTAACCGTGGCGGTGACCCTATGTGAAAGGCCAAACGCTGAGTGAATCTGTTCCATTTTCAAACCTATAACATCATATGTATGCCTGCCCTCTATTCTTTTGCATACAATTGCAGCTTTCTCGCGATTAAAGTTGCGTGGATTGATCCAGTGTACTGTGATTCCCAAAAAGCTTCTGTTATGGCTACTCCATGTATCCGCTGTGGTTGACACATACTGCAAACTCTCAAACGTTTTCTGTAATTCACTCTCCATTTTTAGATAACATTCATCCAGATAGCCCGTAAAAGTTCTACGATCTGACCATGGGTGCCTATATCCTGTTAACGGTATCTTGCTAAGTATCTTTCTGAAAGTGGGAGATTCGACAGTATTGATGGGCAACATTTCTTCGACAATGAACGAAGCGAGAAGTTTGCCCAACTCTTGTTTGGTTACCTGGTGAAACTGAAGTTTTAGCTGCTTATTTGGACTTGGATTAGACATATCAACATCATTTCCCCAGGGGTCTTGGGCTACAAGCTTCATGTTAGCATGTTTTCCTTTCAAATGCTTGGTGAGGTTAGCAATTGAGTTCACGGCAGTGGACAACAGTTTTTCGCCAGGGCACAGGGTACCCCTTACACTCACATTCCTCCCTTTAGTTTCAACGAGTTGAAATGGGAATACCTCCATCCCTCAAAAGTTAACATTAGCTGCTCACTCGCCATGCTACCACCAGTCTCTGTCGCGTACCGTGTGGAATGAGAGCTCGTAACTAATGTGCAAGCGCGCAGCTGAGAAGGCAGTGTTGCTGTTAAATTTGTCCCTAAAACCCTAGTCACACTAGAGGCGGAATGAGCTGGAATTAAAATTCTTTGTATATGCCTGGATATTTGAAGTGCGTTCTAAAAATTCTGACTGCATTCTGAGTGCATTCCAAATATTCAAGCCCATTCTTGGCCGGCCCGAATGTTTTTCTCATGCTCAAAACTTTCCAGGTGCATTCGAAGAGGAGAAATGTCGAACAGCATTCAAAGTGTATTCTAACTGCATTATAAATATTCTTACGGCATTCCAACAGCAGTCAAAACATTCTGATTGCATTCGAGGGAGAATCAAAATGGGCAAGCCACGTCAAATCCTGCCAGAATGTCCTGAATGCGCCTCGAATGAGCCAGAATGGACCTCAAATGCATCTCGATTGCTGCAGGAATCTATTTCGAAATTAAAACAATTCAGCTGGAATGCGCTTCGAATGCCGTTGGAATCTTTCGATTGCCGCTGGAATCAGTGGCGGCTGTGAACTGGCGATAGGGGAGGCTGAAACCCATCCCTTAAAAATAATGATTGGTCATGACCTGTTTTCAATCAATCATTTAAATTACCATTAAAGAAACTCTGAAAACTCCCAACATTATCAGGTGTGGCCAGTTTTCATTAACAATGCATACCTGTTAACTCTCACGCATTCGGCATCAGTTTTAGTGGCATATTTACGTTCCCCTGCTGTAGTCAGCAATTACTCAATCAACGCATATGGGACACTCGTGTTACATTCTAAGTACATTCTGAGTATTCCAGCTGCATTCTGTTTGCATTCTTGGACTTTCCAACCATATTCGGCAGCCATTCCGGGAGCGTTCTGACTGCATTTGAGGTGAATTCGTAGAGCATTCGAGGCACCTTCCAACCAGACTTCGGGTGGTGTTCAGGCAGTAAATGAACTGCACTCTTATGGCCAGGGCCATCGCGGGGGGGTGCGAGGCCCTGTGCCGCCTTGATGCGCAAGGCCCTGCTCACGTGCACGCGCATTAATCATGTCAGGCTGCAAGCACATAACTGTTCTAGTTATACCCGGTGAAATGACATGCATTTTTAGACTAAAACAGCATTATTGTGGCAATAATTTCAACTAAGATTTTTCGGATATCATAAACTTTCAAAGGTAAAAAAATCAATTGCACAACGATTGGCTTTTATCATCAAATCAGCTCAGCTTTCACTTTATATTGGCATGTTGAAGTATGACAGTGCGTCACGAATTACGATTCAACAAACACTAATACCTAATGGCTCACACTCACTGGTGACAATCGCTTTTTTTTTTACTCATTTCTATGGAAAAATCTCAGATTAACAAAGGTGTAGTATCCGCTGACAAACGCGACAGTTTAACATTTGATTACAATGCAGTGCATTTTCTCATACTAGTCAGTCACAAACGCTCTGCTGCAGTATAACTTTAAAACATCAGATTCCCACTTACCATACATTGATTAGGTGATGGTCACTTTCCTTGCCTTTTGGGCCGCAAACTCAGCAATTAAATCCTTATAATCCAGCCTGGATGCAACGTCTTTTTCGATAGACAGAAGGGCGAGCCCGCATAGTCTCTCCTGCGACATGGAGGTCCAAAAATAGTTTTAAATAACTTTGAAAAGCTTTGCTACCCCGATGCCAATTATTGATATCGTCAATAAGACCCTAAGAGCAATCTCACAGTTGGGAAAGGCGAGTGAGCAGCAAGACAGAGCATGTTACGAGCAAAAAAATCTGGGTAAGCTTTTATCGAGATGAAATGGTAAATAATGAAACTGACACCGAGAATTGTCATTTAAGGAGCATGATGAGTCAAGTGCAGTGATGTAAAATATGTAGGCTATTATTTAAAAAAAAAAAAAATCTCACACCAGCCGCGAGGCCCCTTAAAGGTGCGAGGCCCTGTGCGGTCGCACACTTCGCACAGCCCTTGCGACGGCTCTGCTTATGGCATTCGAAGTGTATTCTAAATATTCTGACTGCATTCTAACAGCATTCTAAATATTCCTACTGTGTTCCAACTACGTTCAAGCTGCATTTGAGAGCTAATACACCCAGAATGTGCAAGAATCATTTGAGGCGAGTTCGAAGCCAATTCTAAGTGTTTGAACGGCATTCTTTCAAAGCTGTAAGAATTTTGGTCAATTCAGGAAGCTTGCACACTCATGTTCTTCCCACTCTTTAGTTCTTTCCTTCTTTCTTCTCCACATTTTTTGCTAACTTCTCCAACATACTTTCACCGAGAAACATCATTCAAATTTAATAAAATTCTGCTTGTTCTGAGTTATGTTGCTTCTATTCAACTTCTTGATATCTAACATACTTTTTGAGTTATTAATTTTTATTTCAATATTTTCTCCCATAGGAAACAATGGAACTGATTTTTCAAAATTCTGCAGTCGGACAAACAGTTTCGGCAGTATGAACCTACCTACAACCATTTAGTGCAGTCATTTAAAAGCTATGCCTCCATGGTCGAAAGCTGAACACACAGTTTTCTAACTTGCTCGTTTTCCAACACTTTTGGCACTACACACACAACTTTGGCATATTTTGCTCAGCAGACTCTCCTCTTTAGTATGGTACCTCCATTTCGTAGATTGGACTTACTGTCTTTCAGGTAGAAGTACGAGTATGTAAGAAACGCCTGAGCTAAAATCTCTGTTGGACCAAATTCTTTGGCTAAAAGCTCAAATGGCTTAGGCTGACTCAGCGAAATTGTGGCATAGTGGTAGAATGCATATCTTAGACGTGGAACACTTGCGGTTCGATTCTTCCCTCTGCTGGACTTTTTCCAGACCTCAGCATTATCAATGTTCAAACTAAAATTGATATAACTGTAAGAAAAATGTAATTCTGCGTCAAACTCGGTGAAAGAATTTTCGGTATCGTAATTGGTACAGTTACTCGAACCAGCTTCAAGAGAGCACATTGAGCGCAGCAAAGACCAGTCTTTTTTGCAGGGTGCATCCAAGAGAACACCTTCCAGTAAAACTTGCAAAGCAGAAAAAAATTGCTCGAGCTCCTATTCCAGTATATACCAGCGAATGTTCGCACTTGCTAAATATATTTACAATCGTGCCTAAAACAGGCAAAATATTGGTATCAAAACAGAGCTAGTTAAGTACAAAAAAAAAAAAAATTGATGTCCGCAGTCGCTTTTTGTTCATCGCTTTATGATACTTTTTCCTGCATTTGAAAATAGCCGGGTTGCAAGCCTGAGTAAGCAGTTAGCCTCTAGTAGTTTATTAGCTTTCCACAGATGGATTAATGCTGCCATCTAACGTTACTTGCCAAATTATTATTATTATTATTATTATTATTATTAGTAGTAGTAGTAGTAGTATTGGTATTAGTAGTAGTTTTTTTTTTTTTTTACATCATCGCTTGACTTGCTAGAGCACATGAAACCAATCACCTTCCGTGAATTTCCACTGATGAATAATGATGCCCTGATTTACAGTGCTGCTTGTTGTTCTGGTCATCTTCCCTACCTAAGCTAACATTACTTAAAATAAATTGATTTTATCATTTATATGCCTGTTAATGACATTGGTCAAAACATTGGGCTTGATGATTCTGTAACTATAAACCTTTCTTCAATTTACAATGTGCTTTTGATTTTAAAAGGAGTTCTGCTTCATATTGGCCAGAAAATAATTGAACTCCTTGGAAAAGTTGGAAAACATTTAACCTTTACTTTGGCGTGTTTTTTTATGTCTCGCTCGAATAATTCCCATTATCTTAAGCTATATGTGTAAATAAAATACTGATGCAATTTTGCGAAAAATAAATACTGTATGAGAACTAAGTAGTTTTCCTTAAGAAGACCGCGTATTTAAATGGCAATATTTCAGTAGGCAACGGCATCAATTTATCTCGAACAGATAATAAAGTAGGTATGATGTGTGGTAACGATGCATCTTGGGGAGGTCTTCCTTAATAAGTGCTTTCCTTTGGAAACAGCCAGGAAATTCACTTTATGCCTCAAGTCAGATAGCTGTTAATTTTACACCCGGTCTTTGTGAAAATAGAGTGTAGTTGATGCTGAATATTCTGCTGCTTATACTCCAATATTTCGTGTTTGTAGCACTGCTGGGGTTCTTTGCTCCAACAAAATATTCATAATCATTTTATGAAATTTTCTAAGTATTGATGCAACAAAAAATGTTGCTATTTATGTTTCCCATTATTATGTACAGTTAAATAGCTGACAAGTATAAATAGTCCACTGTCCAAATGGTTGTTGTTCGCTCTGTCACAATGATCTCACTTAGAGGAGTAGCATTTGCACTTCAAAATGTCAATACAGTACTTCTTGAAGCACTTCAACCCCTTTGCCTACTTTTAAGTACAAAACCAGTTTAGCAATTAGACGGTCAGAACTGCACCATTAAGAAGTTGGTCTCGACCAGAGAATGCTACCTCCAGAATTCAGTCTCGACCCTGGGTCGAGACAATACCAAGCAGCAACCTGCGGGGCTGAAAAGTGAAGCAAATACGGAAGTGCCGAAAGCTGCAGTTCCTCGAATGGCCACTTGAGGCTGACTGCAGAAATGAGTCAATCCCCATTGACTCCCATGTTAAAAGGCTTGCGGCGGGTCCTGAATGAATTTATCCCAATGGGGAGAAGTGAATGTGAGCACAGATTATCACAGATTATTTTGCCTCATTGTCACAGAAGTACTGGACTTATTTTTCACAGGCCACATATCTTCCAAATATTCTGGTGCTGCAATGGCATTTTTAAGACCAACAGATCAGGAGATCAGGCTCTTGTTTATACGAGTATTCATCTGAGTGGCAGTAGAGTCTCTGGGCAATGAACGAGCCGAGACTTCCGTTGAATGCACAAGCTTACTTGAAGCATAACTTATTATTTTTAGCAAAAAATAACCATGTTTCTAGAGTTCTGAGGATACGATTGGACAAAGCAGACTTGGATTATACTGGACGATGTGTTGGACGATGGTTTGAAAGTTCGTCAACGGACGTTTTGTGGAGTTTTCCCATTGCTACTGGGTGACCCCATTTGCTTCCAGCAAAAAAGGAATTTGGATAATTTTTTCAAAACTCTCCAGTGGCCATAAAGTTGCGCCCAGGTGCAAAACAACTTTGTCCGTTCAAGACATCTAATAGTGAGTAATTGATAAACAAATTATAGTTTTTGGGTGGAGTATCACTTTAATCTAGCTGATGCAATCATGCCCTTTGAGCTATAGCTAATGCCAATTACAGTGAAATACGTTATGTAATTTGAGTATTATTTAATTTAGCCTTCATTATACCGGGGAATCCCACTGAAATAAACAAAATGCAGATATGGCCAAACATTATCCTGTTCAAAACCTAACAACCACTCCAAGAGTAAACGCAAGCAAGCCACAATCTAATTTTTAAGCTCATGTCAAATAACGTTCACGAATGCCGTAGCTGGCCAGCTAACTCAGATTCGTTATGCTGAGTACAGCCGTTAGTTTTGTTGCAAAATGCCTGATGTAGTAAAGAAAAAGGAAATATACACGCAACATGCAGATATAAGATAAATACTTGTATGTCCCAACGTTTAAATGCTTGCCTACTTAGCTACCACTTCAGACAACAAGATGACGGATAACCCGGTCAGCATTCATTCTGCAAATGGCGCTGCGCGATTGGGTGACCTTTTGGCGAGAACCACCAATCAGCCAAGAGCAGAAAACATGAATATTCATATACCGTAATTTCCGGTGTATAAGCCGAAAATTTAGCCCTAAATTTTGGTTCTAAAGGCAGGGGGTCGGCTTATACAGAGGGTATCATATTATGAAACAAGAGCTACATTCAGAGTTCACAAGTACCTCCACCACATTTAACTGCCAGGTGGCAGCAAAACCCAAAATCAATCGTTTTTTCCCCCTCCCTAGATGTATTCAGAATCACCACCAAAAACTCATCTGTAGACTCTCTCACCATCGCACCAAATTTCATCAAAACCAGTTTAGTGGTTTTTTTAGTTTTGTTCAGAAACACACAGACAGACAAACGGCACCGATCACACAACCTCCTTCCACCTTAGATGACGTAGATGATGGAGGTAATAAAGAAAATGATCCCTAACATTTAAATTTTCTGTTTTTACTGCTGAAACTGGAATCGTATGTACTCCGGTTAAACAAAACCACATGCCTGCGGAGTTCATCGTTTTTGCAGAAAGGTTTGTGAAATAAACAAAACATTTGAAAGATAAACAAAATTAACAAATTGCTGACTGTTTGCATGCTGTTGTCTGCCTTAAAAATCTGAGTCCCTCAAAGTGTCATTTACTGGACAGTGTGTTATGGGATTACGCAGTGCTGATTGGTCAACTGAACGTCTTTTCATCTTTCGGTATTGCGCATAGTGCGACTTTAACTTAAACTTGCACAAGATATTCTATTTCTTTGCTAACCTTTTGAATTTAAACCAATTCTTTTAAACAATGATATTCGTTTTTTTTTTTTTTGATAAATTCAATCTCCAGAAAGGTGGGTCAGCTTATATAGCGGAAACACAAAAAATCTGTTGTTTTAGCCTTGAAAACAGGGCTCGGCTTATACACCCAGTCGACTTGTACACCGGAAATTACTGTATTCACTTCATTAGTGACGTAAGGGCTAAATGCTGGCTACACGACTGAGGCCAGACTGATATCAGTCAGTGACGGTTGGGAGCGACCAGCACTTGATATGTATGGATTCCAGGCTACAATGGGAGCATGATGGCTCATCATTCTTATTTCCTGTTGTAGAGTGGGAATGCAATTGCTTATTAGTGGGCAAGCTGGAAGCTTGCACACTCGTTCTTCCCACTCTTTCTTTCTTTCTTTATTCTCCATGTTTTTTGCTACCTAACTACTCCCACATACTTCATGCAGACTTCAAAAAATTCAGCTCATTTTGACTTATGTTGCTTGTACTCAACTTTTTTACATCTTTCATAATTTTTGGGTAATTAAAGTTGATTTCAAATTTTTTTCCCCATAGCAAACAATGGGACAGAATCTTCAAAATTCAGATATTTTCAGCTATTTCTTACTCTGTCATACTTTTAGCTAGAAATTTCATTCAAAGTGAAAAATATTAAGCTAACCCGAAACACACAATTTACCAACTTGCTCATGTTACCACATCGTTGGCACTTCACAAACTATTTTGACATTTTTTTAAGCAGGTTCTCCTCTTAAGTGTGGTACCTCCATTTTGTACAAAGCCCAATTCCAATGAAGTTAGGAAGTTGTGTAAATAAAAAAACAGAATACAATGATTTGCAAATCCTTTTCGACCTATATTTAGTTGAGTTCACTGCAAAGACAAGACATTCAAACTGGAAACTTTATTGTTTTTTTGGAAATATTCACTCATTTTGAATTTGAGGCCTGAAACACATTCCAAAAAAGCTGGAAGAGGGGCATATATACCACAGTGTTACGTCACCTTTCTTTTTAACAACACTAAATAAGCTTTCGGGAACTGAGGATACTAATTGCTTTGTGGGTGGAATACTTTTCCATTCTTGCTTGATGTACAACTTTATTTGCTCAACAGTCCGGGGTCTCCTTTGTCATATTTTGCGCTTCATAATGCACCACACATTTTCAATGGGAGACAGGTCTGTACAGCAGGCAGGCCAGTCTATTACCTGCACTCTTTTACTACGAAGCCATGCTGTTGTAAAACGTGCAGAATGTGGCTTGGCGTTATGCTGCTTAAATAAGCAGGGACGTCCCTGAAAAAGTGTGGGCACTGCTGCTCATTCCTGTCAGCTCTGTAACAAGTAGGGTGTATGTACGTTTTGTGCTGGCCTACAAGGGCGCATTATACTGTCATATAATATGCCCCTCAAAACAGCAGTTAAAGGTCCCCTATTATGCGACGTTTAGTCATTCAAAATATGTCCAATGGGTCTTAAAAATAATGTTAAGAATTCGGTTAGAAAAAAAAACCCCACTCAATTCCAGGATTAGAGAGACATTTTCCCTCACTCGTCTGTGCTGGCCTGAAACATGAGCTGTTTTGAAATGGGCGGGAGGCTATGCTAATGAGTCGCTGCTCTGATTGGCTGCCTGGCCGCTTCGATTCCAGTGGAGGGTGCAGCCCCGAAAAACCAGGAAACCAAGATGGCAGGTATTTCAGGACAGCTTTCCGTGGCATCTATTGCTGTAAGACCGTACATGTTTGATCCCGAATCCCACCCCGAACGGAAGGAGGATGCTATTGAAGTGTTGCAGCAATGTTTAGCAGGATGTCAATGAGTGGGAAGTCGAAATTTTAGTGTTTTGCTCGTACTGTCTCGCCTTGCATACGTGTGGTTGTAGCTGAATTGTGATGTAGTCATGTTATATACGGCACGCGAACTAACATGCGGGAGTAACCAAGAATTCGTAACAACGACAGAGACAAACGATACTGTGCAATACAGGTTTTATAGACAGTAAGTTCCGTTAGCGTGAACAGTTGCTTATGTGGAGCTACTGAATCGATAACCTCTCAGGAAATAATTTTGTATCCAATCTCCACCTTTTTTGGCTTTTTATTAGCCAGAACAATTTTAAAGGGGGCTTACAGACAGGAAGTCCCATTACCGTGAACAGTTGTACCAAGCATCCAAATTACAAACAAGTATAAAAAGTTGGCTTCAAACGAGGTTTATGTTCACACACCTTCTGTTGAATGTCCCCTGATATTACTCTTGCATATTTAGGACGCAAACATTAGCAACAGTAACTTAGCTACGTTAGCCGCAGTGCTACAGCCACATTCAACAGGCTATCTCGTTAGGAAGGCTTATGCAGTAAAGCAACTTACAGCTTCTGCGTCTGTGAGTCACGGACAGTCGCGACTGATCCAGGCTTTATCTTCAGATATTTTACAAAGCCTGCGTTTGAGGCCAGTTGTTAGTGCTCACTAATGTTAGCGGTCCTGCTAGCCACCCGCAACACGTTAGCTTCACTTGCATTATTTGCTGTTATATCATTACTTGCAGCTTGTGGCTCAGAGCGCTTGATCAATGCAACTGCTCCAGGTTTGAGAATGCATATTCAGCGTCGAATTATCCTTTATTGACAAAGCTGTCTTCAATGAAATGCAGAGCACAAACAGCTAACGTTCCCTTTGAGTGTGGCTGTTTGCCGCCAGCAAACAAAAAAGCTACCCACTGATATCTGGTGCCAATGTCTTGTGGAAGAGAAAAGAGTTGTGCTTTTTTTTTGCATCCAAAAAACACGGAGGAGCAGCTTTGGGAGACATACTGACAAAACTGCACCTCAAATGATCCGCGGTTCTTCTTCTTCTTCTTTTGTATTTCCGGAAGTGTAGACGCTACTAAGGCGTAATATGATCCGCGGTTGTTTGTGCCTGCTAGAATAGTTTCCGGGTGGGCAGGTCCAGCCCCGTGATTGGCTCCGGCTCGGTCTGTACTAATTGGACGGCACAATCTGACGTCAGGTTTTGCCCAGATCTCGTGAAGATGTCGAGACGAGCTGTTCAGAGAGGAAATCACGTTTAGGAAATCATGTTCTCGGATTACGACAAAACCCCTGTATCTTTTGTTTAGAAACTTTGCAGAGGTTGAGTATGGACATCCAACATTATGACATTCTTGTATGTATTAAAAGAAGGATCAGCTTAATAGGTCCCCTTTAACAACTGACAGTGGACTTCACACGAAACTGTCTTGGTCAATCGCGCAATTGCTTTCTGCTACCTAAATGATAGCAACACACCATTAATATGCCTGACCACACTTCGTTATAAGCCAAAAATGCCCGTGGGCACTCAATTTAGCGGAAGTTCATTTAGTTATAAGTGAAACTGGGTGCTAGATGGGAGAACGACAACTGCACCGGTCATAAAATAGCAAAGACACTTGCATCATACTTATGCACTGCTCTGTGCCGCGCGTAAGATAGCAACATAATGCCCCTGTCACACTTATTCAAAATCAGCAGGAATCAAGCAGAACCAGCTGGAATGAAGAATTTTCTAAATTCGCGCAACATTTGGGTGGGGGAATTTCAACTTGATCAAAATTCTTTAATAAAATGCCGTTCGAATACTTAGAATGCGCTTCGAACCCGTCTCAAATGATTCTTGCACATTCTGGGTGCATTAGCTCTCGATTGCAGCTTGAATGTAGTTGGAACACAGTAGGAATATTTAGAATGCTATTAGAATGCAGTCAGAATATTTAGAATGCACTTTGAATGCCATACGAGTGCGGTTCAATTGCTGCCTGAACACCACCCGAAGTCTGGTTGGAAGGTGCCTCAAATGTTGCACGAATTCACCTCAAATGCAGTCAGAACGCTCCCGGAATGGCCGCCAAATATGGTTGGAACGTCCTTTTAAGCAGAATGCTGCTCGAATACTCAGAATGTACATGGAATGTACTTAGAATGTAACTATAGCGTCCCGAGTGTACCAAGAATGCCGCCGGAATGGTCCCCAATAGGGTATAAAATTGATTGAGTAATTGCTGACTACAGCAGGGGAATGTAAATATGCCACTAAAACTGACGCCGAATGCGTGAGAGTTAACAGGTACGCGTTATTAACTGGCCACACCTGATAATGATGAGAGTATTCAGAGTTTCTGTAATGGTAATTTAAATGAATGATTGAAAACAGGTCATGACCAATCATTATTTTTTAGGGATGGGTTTCAGCCTCCCCTATTGCCAGTTCACCAGCCGCCACTCATTCCAGCGGCAATCGAAAGATTCCAATGACATTCGAAGTGTATTCCAGCTGAATTGTTTTAGTATCGAAATAGATTCCTGCAGCAATCGAGATGCATTCGAGGTGCATTCTGGCTCATTCGAGGCGCATTCAGAACATTCTGGCAGGATTTAACGTGGCTTGTCGCTTCGATTCTCCCTCGAATGCAATCAGAATGTTTTGAATGCTGTTGGAATGCCATAAGAATATTTATAATGCAGTCAGAGCGCAGTTAGAATACACTTCGAATGCCGTTCGATATTTCTCCACTTCGAATGCACCTCGAAAGTTTTGAGCATGAGCAAAACATTCAGGCCAGGCACAAGAATGATCCGAATATTTGGAATGCACTCAAAATGCAATCAGAATTTTTAGAACGCACTTCGAATATCCTGAAATATATACAAAGAATTTTCATTCCGACGGCATTCCAGCTCATTCCGCTTCTAGTGTGACTAGGGTATAAAAGCCATTAACCATTTTTGTGAAATCTGTACGAGGCTGGAGAGAAGGCCAGGGCTATGCCCAAATTTGGCATTCTTTTTAAACTGGGTTGGAGTGGAGAGGCTGGGAGAATCCCTTATTTCTCCCTCATCAGAAGAGTCATGGGAAGGAGGTGAGGAAGGGTTAAGAGGACAGAGGAATCAAGAAGATGTGTATTAGCTAATCAGAATGTGTGCTCTTTCAAGGGTCATTTTGAAGCTATATCAATCACAGTTAAGGAAAATGGGTAGCAGTGGATTCAAATTGTGAGAAACTATATAACAAAGCATCTGAAAAATACTTCAACAAAAGATCTTCTCTTGTCTCCTGGGTCCTCACTCCTTGCTTATTCAAGGAAGGAATGTTCAGACAGACAGTGGATGACGGGCTATTTTTGAGATATTTTAAGACTGAGGAGATGAGGAAATATACGTTGCATAATCACTGACTGGAATGAGCATCAGGTCTTCTGGACAGGGCTGTCCGAGGCATTCCTGCTCCCTCAGTGGCTCATTAAATAACACAAAATACCAATGGTACTATGGTACTGGTAAAAAGTGCAACATTTTTAGGGCAATGCATACAATGATTTCAATGTCCAGATCTATCATTCAATAATTATTGAATTCTGTTGTCAATTACAAGAGATACTTGGCATAAAAGACAAATTTGCACAGCTCTGTATTGTTTTTCAGAGCATTTTGTATTTTCCCATTGGGCCTACTGCTAGTCTGTCAAAGAAAAATATAACAAATATTGTACTTCAATATTGTACTAACTGCATCAGAAATGTTACATTTTGTTGAATACTCCATTTATTTTCATTATAAAACCACAATACAGCATCCAATGATAATTAAAAATGTTGAACTACTGGTATTCTGTACATGTCTGTGTGCCTTTCCAGGGGGAAAAAAATGCATCAAAGGAAAGGATCTTCCATAATAAAAAGTTCCCCAATTCTGCCCCAGAGCTTCTAATAGCCCATCTGACCAACTGCTGTAACACCAAGCTCTGTGATATGAAAGTTTTATAAAGTAGTTTATAAAGTATAATGTTATATAAAGTATGTTATAGGTGGTACTGATGTGTTGTAGCATTACTGTATTTGAGTTATTGGTATCTCATAGCTGTGCAATATTACAGTCGGCATGATAAAGTGGAGCCTTGGAATACAGACAACCAATCATAAATCTAATGAATCCTGACAGAAAATATTGAGGGTTGATGGACTTAAAAAAAGGTTGAAAACACATGTACTGTGGTAAATTCTTCATCACTAACTTTAATTGATTGCATTTATAGTGGAAGAGTATAAGGGAAAACAACATTGAACTGAACTAAACAGGGACAACTCCACTTGCAAAAGGGTTCTCAATATAATTTCCTCATTCAAAACGTGAAAACTGTCTGCCACACTGACAGGGTGCTTCATATCTTTGAATCCCATACATTGCAATACTATTCATCTGATCAAAATCCTTGAATATTCAGCCATGGTTACTGGTTAAAGCCTTTATTGGGTCCTTTTTTCATTATTGTATATAGCACATTTGTTTGAAAAAAAAAAAATTATTTATCATATTTTAAAATTTGACCATCCCCAAATGAGACTGACATTTGCACTAGTTTAACTTATTACAAGAGCAACGCAAGGCGTGGCATATGCCCCCGACTGAAACAGTTGAAGAACATGTATAGAAAGCAAGTGTTAGGCATCATCTGCTATGTATGACCATTCAGGTCACCAAAAAGAAAAAACTTCCGGCGAGTGCGCTAAAGGCTTTCAAGATGGCTGCTGTGGCAGCTATATTGGCTGGTGGAGCGAGCTCAATATCGATAGGCATCATCCCCTATGTATGAACATTCACTCCACCAAAAATCATAAAGCTCTGTCGAGCGGTATTCACGTTAGAGCACGACAAAGGATTTCAAGATGCCTGCCATGGCGGCCATTTTGTTTGGCGGAGTGAGCTGAAAATAGATAGGCATCATCCCCTGTGTATGACCATTCATCCCACCAAAAATCATGAACCTCCGTCGAGCGGTGTTCACGTTAAAGCGCGACAAAAGATTTCAAGATGGCTGCTGTGGCAGCCATACTGGTTAGTGGAGCAAGCTCAAAATCGATAGGCATCTGTATGACCATTCACCCCACCAAAAATCATAAACTTCTGTTGAGCGGTGTTCACGTTAGAGCGCAACATAAGATTTCAAGATGGCTGCTGTGGCGGCCATATTGGTTTGTGGAGCAAGCTCAAAATCGATAGGCATCATCCCCTATGTATGACCATTCACCCCACCAAAAATCATAAACCTATGTCGAGTGGTATTCACGTTAGAGCGCGACAAAGGATTTCAAGATGGCTGCTGTGGCGGCCATATTGGTTTGTGGAGCAAGCTCAAAATCGATAGGCATCTGTATGACCATTCACCCCACCAAAAATCATAAACTTCCGTTGAGCGGTGTTCACGTTAGAGCGCAACATAAGATTTCAAGATGGCTGCTGTGGCGGCCATATTGGTTTGTGGAGCAAGCTCAAAATCGACAGGCATCATCCCCTATGTATGACTATTCACCCCATGAGAAATCATAAACCTCTGTCGAGCGGTGTTCACGTTAGAGCGCAACAAAGGAAAAGTTTGCGACAGGACGCCCGGACGGAGGGACGGACGAATGGACAGAAGGGGTGAAAACATAATGCCCCGACCAACTCTTTCGAGGTCGGGGGCATAAAAACAAAATGAATGGAA
This sequence comes from Gymnothorax javanicus, assembly GCA_029692085.1. NCBI lineage: Eukaryota > Metazoa > Chordata > Actinopteri > Anguilliformes > Muraenidae > Gymnothorax > Gymnothorax javanicus. The sequence continues at coordinate 110,899,802 of CM056193.1, forward strand.
ACCCTTACAAATATACTGGACGTATTATCAAATTTAGCATTACTCGCAGCATGTCAGCCATTTTGTAGCAGTGCTGCTACGTTGAGGTTATGCAGTACTTCTACAGAAGATTTCACTGAGCTAGAGTTGTACACCATGTTGCAGAAACATTTGCATCATTTGTTGCCAATTTGTTATTGCCGAGCTGCAGATGCTCAGGAGGACATTGCTGAAGAGAGAAAGTTAGAGAAAAACTGAGGACAGATGGATTGATTAATATAGAGGGTGATCATTGACAATTGAAAATTGAGACATGAATGGGCCATAGAGGCCATGAAGTGAATCACAACTATTTTTCTCAGGTAGATTTGAAGTTGGGCTTCCACCTGAGAAGAAGGAAGTACTGGGACTTTGTGGGCGCTTAGAAAATGAGAAATCAGTTTTGCCTTTCACTGGTGAAAAATGCCTTCCCTCAGGACTTAAAATCCATCTCTGCATTGGCCCACATTTACAGAAATAACAGGGAATGATCTTCACAATAAACACCCAGCCAGAAGTAAAACACATTTCAGGAGAAAGTCACTTATCTTTATCATGACCATTATAACGGTTTTTCTAAAGGACATGAAGTGGAGGACTGGACCCAGGCGCAGGATGTAATAAATGAAGGTTTATTAGAGGCTGCATGTCAGTACAACACTAAATGTTGCAGAAAAACAAGAAAGGGAAGAGAGATTCCCATAAACTACCTACAAGTCTAGAATAAGACTTAACAGAGTAGGTTTAAAACAAAGTGGAATTGAGGTTCCTTAAATATAATAGTGCAAGTACTGCACAATAGATTTACATAAAGATAAACAAGAAATAACCTAAACAGACTACAAATCTAACAGGCTCAAGGCTACCAGACTACACAAAGGACAAAGCTAGTTAAGTCCTTAAATAATGCTGCTGGGTGACTTCAGGGGCGACACTGGCAATTATGGGCCCTATGACTATGAAATCAATTTGCTCCCCCCCCAATCTATAACGCGCGCACACACACACACACACACTCACACACATATATGTGTGTGTGTGTGTGTGTGTGTATATGTATATATATATATATCTATATATATACATGTGTGTGTGTGTGTGTGTGTGTATATGTATACCCTCTGCGTGTGGTTACACAAACAATAGGCCCTGCTCCTGCTGACATTACCCTGCTGACATTACTTTTGGCCCTGACTCTAAAGCACCCATAATAATCATATATTCAGAATCTGTCATAGGCGTTAACAGTAGGCTATAGGCTACACTGGCTACACATAGCTGAGTTACAGGCAAACTATTTGATTGGAATGAGCTGGGCATGGATAACCTGCAAAAAAACATCTACTTTGCATTTTAAACAAGATGTCCATGGGCCTTAACGGTCACCTGAGGTGTATAAAAACTGATGTTATTGATGTCAATGAACCAAATATACCCAAAGTGTCATTTTCCTATGTAAAGTATAGTAAACTTCACCCCCTCCCCAGGGGCAAACATGGAGGCTGGGGGCCATGAAATTAACAATTTTGATAAAGCACCTCAAGATCTTTCCATCTATGTAGAGTATTGGTTTCCAGCCTATCTCGGTCTGGAGAAGAAGATTGTTGAATTTTTTGGCAATATGACCCCATTTTGGCCCCACCCCTCAGCCCCTGGGGAAGAGACAGGGTCAAAAATGTCATAGAATCAAAATGTCATCTCGTGGTTATAATGCCAAGTTTGAATGATTTCCAGTAGAAAATGAACAAAATATACCCAAAAGTATAATTTTCCAATATATAAACTATAGTAAATTTCACCCCCTCCCCAGGGGCAAACATGGAGCTCGAGGGTCATGATGTTCACAATTTTGATAAAGCACTTCAAGAGCCTTCTATCTATGAAGAGTATTGTTTTCCAGCATATCTGGGTCTGGAGAAGAAGATTTTGAAAATTTCAGCCAATTTGACCACTTTTAGCCCCGCCTCTCAGAGCACCTGGGGGTGGGCACCATATAATTCACAATTTTGGTGCATATTTGACCAAGGAAGGTTCCTGCTAAATTTTATTGAAATCGGATCAGCGGTTTCTGAGAAGAAGTCAAAAATGTATTGACCAGTTTTAGCCCCGCCCCTCAGAGCCTCTGGGGGTGGGCAACATATAATTCACAATTTAGGTGCATATTTGACCAAGGAAGGTTCCTGCAAAATTTTATTGAAATCGAAACCGCGGTTTTTGAGAAGAAGTAGAAAATGTATTGACCAGTTTAAGCCCTGACCCTCAGAGCCTCTGGGGGTGGGCACCATATAATTAACCATTTTGGAGCATATTTGACTAAGAAAGGTTCCTGCAAAATTTTATTGAAATCGGACCAGCGGTTTCTGAGAAGTCGTCGAAAATGTATTGACCAGTTATAGCCCCGCCCCTCAGAGCCTCTGGGTGTGGGCACCATATTATTCACAATTTTGGTGCATATTTGATTAAGGAACGTTACTGCAAAATTTTTTTGAAATTGGATTGGCGGTTTCTGGGAAGAAGTCGAAAATGAATTGACCACTTTTAGCCCCGCCCCTCAGAGCCCCTCGGGGTGAGCACCATATAATTCACAATTTTGGTGCATATTTGACCAAGGGAGGTTCCTGCTAAATTTAATTGAAATCGGATCGGCAGTTTCTGAGAACTTGAAAATGTAAATTGTTTACGGACGCACGACGGACAAAAGGCGATTAGAATAGGTCACTTTGAGACATTGTCTCAGGTGACCTAATAAAACTAACTCACAAACCTGTCTTAGTGTGCCAGTTTTCCAGTTCATTTCAATAATTGTGCACTAAGGTAGCCTAGCAAGTTTGCAAAAATATTCAGTTTACAGAAATCTTAACCTCAAAGCCTTTTTATTCGGGGACTATTGTAGGCTATATATTTCCTGGGGCTGCTGCATCTGTGTATAACGGCATTTAATATTAAAGGTGCATTTCAGAAAATACATTTTTGGCGATTTCGGGTCTTTTTTTTGAAACATAGCCAATTATCGGAGCCCCAAAGAAAACAGACTATAAATCTGTAAGAACTGCAGCTTTTCTCATCTTTATCGTACTCCATTAAAATAAATAATCTTGCACTCGGATCAACCAGTCGCCGATATCATACATACTGCATGATTAATCATGTACATGCGGAACTTTAGATCAGTGTGGAAGTGCGCATCCAATCTAATCCATCAAGATAGAAGGTTAGCGATTGATGTTGAAACGAGCTAGCTAAAAAAAAACCATTTGCCACTGGACGCACGCATCCATAACTGCTATCAACAAGACTCAAAATAGGAGTCTGTGTCACGAAAAGTATACGGTCACGAAGCAGACTGTGTTTTTTGGGCTAATAATGTCGGACATCGTCCTCACTCTTTAGGTGCGTTTCCATTACCCTTAGAAATGCGCAAAATCTACATAGCGAAATAAAAAACCGGTAATGAAAGCATAATCTGATATCACGAAATGTGCTCTCCGATCTGCAGTATTAGTCACCAAAGCCAAGGCCCAATAAGTAGACTATTGGACTTCTGCAGCAAGCCAGCTAGTGTACTACTTGTAATTTCGCATATTGTGGAGCACTTTCATCATTATTGTCAGATGAGCATTTATTGTTGGATATTGTTGCAATTGTACTGTGATTTGAACAGTAACCATGATTAATGGTTGAGTTGTTAATTGAAAAAAAAGAAAAGAAAAAGGTACCTTATGTAGAGAATAAATGAAAATGTTGATAATTGATTTATTTAATCTGTCCTGCTGCGTGCAGACTTTTTTTTTTTTGATCCTGGATTGAGTTTATAAATATTATAAACACTGAAGTGTTTTCTTTATTGAAAAACAAAAAGATTTCCTTGCTGCAAGTAAAAATCCACAGAAAAGGGCCATCAAAAATTCGGGCCAGTGAAAAGTTGGTTCGGGCCAGTGGAAATGCGCAGTCACTGGCCCTATAGGGACAGTGAATTTTTCAAAACTTGTCGAGCCCTGAAAATGCTCCAGTAATAAAGGAACAATAAGGTATGGCAGATGTCTGCATTTCTACAAAGGAAAATAACAAAAAATATTAACTGTCCCATTTTAAACAACCTGCCTATCATTCAAGTATAAGTTAGATTTCTGAGGTTTACGAGGTGCACTTGAAGGCACCATGACGTCTCACAGGCAAAGCGTTTTTATGAGATCCACCTGAGATAGCGCGATTGGTGGTGGTGGTGGTGGGGGGGGGTTCAGAAGGTGCATCCCCCTTGTTAAAGAAAAAACAAATTGCCTACTGGTTACCCCACCCCCACAGCGCCCCTGGGTGAATGAAACAGGCGTGGAGTGGTAATTGGATAATTGGGTAGGAATGTGGAGCGCTGATGAGCTGGGCTGCTGCAGAGTCCTGGTAGACCAGTGAGTTGGAGGCTTGGAGGCATGACCTTACAACCATATTTTCAATACATTCCATTGTAATCTAAGGCTGGTTCAGTGTTTACCTGCAGTGCATTAATATGCTGTAACAGACCAAAAAAAAAAAACTCAGTTTACCTTAGCAGGCAGCTCAGAAGCAGTGTGTTTCCATGCTGAGTTTTCATAGGGGGTTCATGACAAAATAACTAACTTGAGTGCCAAGGGCCCTGAAGGTTGCCGGCAGTTACAGCCCCAACAGGAGAAGAGTAACCAGCATCAGTCTGCGGATTCAACAGGAAGCCAACACAAATTCTTGTGAAAGCAACAGGTTGTCCACACGATACTGGTGTTAAAAAGCTCCAGCTTGGACATCCGCGAAAAAATTAAACCTGTTTAAAGGATAAGTTCACTATTTTGCACTTTTTTGCAATTTGATGATTGCTCCTGGTGTTCGTTGATGTTTTAAAAATATATATCGGCGCAGAATATGGTTTCCATCAGTGAAATTTGCTATTTCGGAACTATTTTTCCAGATAACTCACAACCACGTGTAAACTTCCGGGGTTTACAAAATGCTAAATTAAACATGAAAAAAACTGTAATTCGCTATGAAACTTGTTTTGGAACATCAGCGAACACCACTAATCACTCGGTGAGTTGCACATTTTTTTAAACGAACGTTTAGGGTTGTTTTAAGGACAGGTTTGTGAATGCCCATAGCCAGCCATTCTGAAGCAAGGCAGGGGCGATTCTAATTTAGCCAAATACTTGAGACAGGAGCAATCATCAAAATTTCGATGTCCAACACTATTTCAAACTATACAACCCAGAAAGGGGGCTCAAAGTGCAATATAGTGAACTATTTAATTTTTTTGGCGAATTTCGGCGGTGATGGCGAATGGTCCCGTACCACTCCGAATCAATTCACGGTTCTTCGAATCAATTCTTCTCTGTGAAAGAAGAGAACTGTTTCATCCGCACAGTTCCGCGGGCCAACGCAGCTCCGTGAGAAAGGGGTTTTAGTTACCATTATCGGGCAACTCGACTGAGCGGTCACACTTTTTCTTGAGTGACAGACAGCAACATTTTTATGTCACGTTTCTGCCATTTAGCAAAAATATAATCTTTAAGAAGTCTAAATCATGAAATCCGATTAGATTTGGACCAGTTGACTGGCTGACTAAGGACCTAGAGTCTACACGCCAGAATTGTGATGACTTGGAGGCCCGCTCGCGGAGAAACAACCTGCAGATCGTGGGCATAAAAGAGGGTGCGGAGGGCGGCCGCCCGACGGAGTTCCTGGCCAGGCTCATTAAGGACTCTCTTCGCTTGGATGACTTACCGCTCCACGACCGGGCGCACTGCGCGCTGCGCCCAAGACCAGCTGATGGAGATCGGCCACGGGATTTCATCGTCCGAGTCCACTTTTTTCACATAAAGGAGGACATTCTACGCCAACTTCGAAAAGTGGCTGCATCGACCCTCAGTTTTGAGAACCGACCCTTCCACATCTTCCAAAGTTTCATTCCAGCCGTTTCCAAACAGAGGGCCTGCTTCGTGCCAACTTTCCCGAGGTGAAATATGGCCTTTGCTACCCCGCTCAGTTCTGGCTCATTCATGAGGGTAAGAGACACATTTTCAAAACTGCAGAGGAGGCAGCTTCATATGTCAACCTCCATCTGTATAAATAAATCGATAGGCTTTAACCCCACGAAAATTGATATGGCAAAAGAAGCTCAGGGACTTTTGTCTACACAGATTCACCTCTTAGAAGACTGTTTCTGGTTATTACTCCCTCACACTAGCATGGTGTTTGGTATAAGCCTACTGCTCTGCACTTTTCACTGTTTCACTGGGCAGCTATACTACACCATCAGCGCATGAATAACCTTTTATCTGCCTAGTTGTTGATTCTTGGATAATAGTCCAGAAAGCTTAGCCTGGTGGCTTTTTCTGCCATCTTCACTGGTGCTGTAATAATGCTGCCATAACGGATTTAAGTCAAGATACTCAACTGTTCGGTGCCTGGCTGTCAGCATTTTTTTTTTTTTTGCACTTTTCTATTTTTGTTGATCATATATTGACATTGTATATTAGATGTAAATATGAGAGTGGCCTCTTGTGGTCATTCACCATTTCTCTTAGCTGAACTGCTATTCCAGTTCGGTGCTTTGACATATTCAGTATTTGTACATGGGAATATGGTTGGCTGAGTATTCAGAGTTATAATTCTTTCTTTTCGTCTCTACACAAACGGATCCTGAGCAAAAGTGAGCTACTTTCTGTTAAAACATTTCTCCCTCTCTCTTTACTTAGCTTGTGTTGGTACCGTTCTGGCGCTAAGGCTGTTTTTATTATTATTGAAATTAGGTGACCGTGTTGGAGTAAATTTTTTAAAAATTTTTTTAATTGTTATTTTATTTAGCTATTTAATTATTGTCCAATCTACCCATTTTCCAATTTATTTATCCTTAGGCCAGAGCTGCATTTTTTTTTTAGAACTATTTATTTATTTTCTTTTTTTCTTACTATTTCACCCATTTATTTGCCTTTTGTTTTTTCTTTTGTAGGAAGAGGATTTTTTAGACATGGCCTATGTTCAATTCATTAAGCAGGGCTGTGGTTTAGGGTTTTTTTGTACTATCCCTCCTCTACAGCGAGCACTTTCTGGTGCACAGGTAACATGTTCACTTGTTTGGGAAGGTACTGTCTGGGTGGGGGTAAGAGGCGGTTACTGCCATTGTTCTGGGTTTTATACTTCAGGTCTGTGGTTCTTAAGCCTTTTTTGTAGTTTGTTCTTGTGTTCTTTTTTTTTGTTTGTTTGTTTGTTTCTTTTGCGCCTCTGTTGTTTCTGTTTTGTTTTTCTTTCCTTCTTTTCCATTATCTCCGATATGTGGTCCTCTGCAAGTTTTAATAAATTGAAAATGCGAGCACTCTATAAAAAAGTAACGATGTCTCTTATCGGGTGCACGGTCAGGGCAGACATATAGCAAAAAAAAAATTAATCCAGCACTCACGGATCAAAGTAAAGAAACTTTATTTCGGCACGGGCAGAAATACATGAACGTTTCAGCCTACTGGCTTTCTTCAGCGTGGCTTTCTTTCACACTGAAGAAAGCCAGTAGGCTGAAACGTTCGTGGTATTTCTGACCGTGTCCGAAATAAAGTTTTTTTACTTTGATCCGTGAGTGCTGGATTAATTTTTTTTTTTTTTTTGCTATACCTCTGCGAGTTTTACCCAACAGTCTTGTAATAAGGTGTCATTCTCAGCCTTCAAAGGACATTGTCCATGTTGATGGATAGAGCTATTATTACTAATTTTGTGTCATGGAATATAAAATGGGTCAACAATCCAGTTAAACATAAGAGAGTATTGACTCACTTAAAAAATTTAAAGGCGGACATTGCCTTTCTACAGGAGACCCATCTGAGGCCTGAAGACCATGTTGTACTGCAGAGGGGCTGGGGGGGGTCAATCTTTCCACTCTACTTTTAATGCCAAAGCAAGAGGAGCTGCCATATTGATCAGCAAATCTACACCATTTATTATCTCCAATTTTATTGCAGATCATAATGGGAGGTTCGTCATGGTGTCTGGCTCGATCTTTGGAACCTCACTTGTCCTAGTTAATGTATACGCGCCCAATTGGGACGATTCAAACTTCATGTCTAAACTTTTTGCCACTATCCCAGACTTAGACTCCCGCTTGTTGGTATTAGGGGGAGACTTTAATTTTACTATGTCACCAGTTTTGGACAGATCCTCTAATTCGAGGTCTGTTCCCACCAAATCATCTATGTTGCTTCAATCATTTCTTAAAAAATATGCTATCTGCGATGCATGGCATTTTCTTTACCCTCAGAGAAGACAATACTCTTTCTTTTCCAGTGTCCATAAAACGTATTCATGAATTGACTATGTCTTTCTAGGTGAAAAACTCCTGGGTAATCTGAAGGGCTGTTCCTACGAGAGCATTGTTATCTCTGACCATTCACCTGTCCGTATGGAGCTGTCATTCCCTCAGGGACAAATTAGCAAGTATCAGTGGCGGCTAAATCCCTTTCTTCTGTCCGATAAAATTTTTGTATCCCACATCTCAGATGAAATCACGAAATTCCTTGAGATAAATGTCACACCAGACGTTCCATACTCGACAGTATGGGAAGCCCTTAAAGCATACCTCCGTGGCCTCATCATATCTTTCTCAGCCCATCGCAAAAAACTGCAGGGTCATAGACTGTCTGAACTGCGTCGAGCTATTTCCTCTCTTGATGAACAAAATGCAAACAGCCATTCACAAGCTCTCTACAAGCAGCGGCTGCTGCTGCAAACCAAATACAACAAACTCTCTACCGAGCAAGCCGAAAAACTTATTATGCGGGCGAGATTCAAGGTATATGAACAGGGAGACAAAAGCAGTAGACTTCTTACCTGCCAGATCCGTAAAGCAGAGGCTTCTCGACTAATCCCAGCAATTAGAATCTCCTCAGGAGAAGTCACGGTTGATCAGAGAGAGATTAACAATAGCTTCAAGGATTTCTATACCTCCTTATATTCTTCAGCCTCAGCCACAAACCCGAGATTGTGTGACGATTTTTTCCAGGGTTTACAGATTCCTAACATTGACCAAGCCATTCGGTGTGAGCTTGAGAAGGACACTACCGCCCTAGAGGTATCTGCAGCAATTTCTTTGCTTAACAGTGGCAAGAGCCCTGGTCCAGACAGTCTACCACTTGAATTCTATGAGACATTTTCTAATGTTCTCACCCCGTTTTTGACATTGGTATTTGCTAAATCTTTTAAAAATGATTGATTACCCCCTAGCTTTTATAATGCTTCTATATCATTACTGTTAAAAAAGGAAAAAGATCCTTTTGATTGCAGTTCCTATTGTCCTATTTCGCTATTAAATTCGGACTACAAAATTTTAGCTAAGATTTTTGCCAAGCGTCTCGAAATACCCCTTCCATCGATAATTTCTCCCGACCAAACGGGGTTTATCAAAGATAGATATTTATTTTCTAACATTAGAGGATTCTTTAATATTCGATAAGCGCTTCTGTCTGAACAGGCAGATGTCCCTGAGGTTGTGATCTCACTCGACACGGAGAAAGCTTTCGACCGCGTCAAGTGGGATTATTTACCTTACACACTTGGTCGATTTGGATTCGGCAAAAACTTTATCAATTGGATAAGTATTCTCTATTTGTCCCCTACAGCCACTGTATGCACTAACAACACCTCATCAGCTCCCTTCCTATTGCAAAGAGGAACAAGACAGGGCTGCCCCCTCTCCCCCCTCCTGTTTGCTATTGCAATCGAGCCCCTCAGATCAAAATATTAAAGGGATTTCACGCTATGGCCGCGAACAGAAATTGGCTCTCTACGCTGATGATCTTTTGGTCTTTCTATCTAGAGCCGACTCCTCTATCCCACAATTGCTTTCAATCCTTAACAAATTTGGTGTGATATCAGGTTACGAATTGAATTTGAGCAAAAGTGAGCTGTTTCCTGTTAATTTATCAGCCCTTCAGTCTTCCTGGGACTCTTTTCAGTTCAGAATTGTTAAAGATCAGTTTGCTTATCTGGGTATCAAGGTCACCAGGAAGCGCTCTGCTCTTTTACATAAAAACTTAGAAGAACTTCTGTGTAAAGTCCAATCTTCCCTCACCCAGTGGAAATCACTACATTTATCCCCAATTGGCAGAGTTAACGTTGTGAAGATGAATATCCTGCCCAAATTTATGTATGTTTCAATGCTTGCCCTTTTTTATTCCTGAATCATTTTTCTCAAAGTTGGATAGTCTGATCTTGGATTTCAAATGGAACAGCAAGGTAGCCCGCATAGGTAAAAAACACTAACAGAAACCCAAAAATTTAGGTGACTTTGGTCTGCCAAACTTCCAAATGTACTATTGGGCCGCGGCTTTTAGGGCTCTCTTATGCTGGATACACCTTGACTCTGACCAATCACCAGAATGGACCCAGATGGGAAGCCTCATGTCACCCAGTTACGTTGTCCTCTCTTGTGTGCTCCTCTCTTCCTATCCCATGGGGTAAAGTGTGCCCAAACCAGCTTGTAAGACATTCTCTTAAGCTTTGGGCACAGTTCCCCCGGACATACAACTTTAAAAAATTTTCTCCGTTTGTTCCAATCCATCATAATGTATTATTCACTCCCTCTATGCAAGATAAAGCGTTCGCAGCTTGGCACACTTTAGGCCTTAGTTCGTTCTCACATCTGTGTATTGATGGCATTTTTGCCTCATTTGCTCAATTACAGAGTAAATATTGCCTACCAACAAAACACTTTTTCAGATATCTTCAAGTTAGGGATTTTGATCTGAAAAATATTCCCAACTTTCCCACAAAACCTTGCCCCACTGTGATTGATTCGATATTGCAGATGTCTGAGTTTTTGAGAGGTGGGATTTCAAAGATCTACAGCAATCTTATTGAGCTACAAACACCTTCGATGTTGAGGGTGAGGAGCGCCTGGAGTGCAGACATGGGAGAGGAACTAGATGACCATACCTGGGACAGAGCGCTAGATCTTACATTTTTGTCATCCTTTAATGCCAGGCACCATCTTATACAGTTTAAAGTGCTCCATCAAATTCATTGGTCGAGAGCAAAGATCAACCAGTTTGCACCTGACTTTCGCCCCACCTGTATCAGATGTAAGATCAAGCCCGCTTCCTCATACCATCAATTGAGGATGCTAGTGCTAAAAGGGGGTCAAGTGCCATTTTGATGAAATTTGAGTTAGTGCCATTTTTTAACACTAGCTGTCTCTCTGCATCTTCCCTGTAAGTCTCATTGAGCTAGCAGCATGACCATGAAAATGACCATGAATTGAGCAGTTTCCCCACATAGGTGAAAAAAAGTGTTTTTGCTCATTTTCTCAAAATGCCACTGATGGCACTTGACCCCCTTTTAGCACTAGCATCCTCAATTTTGGGCCTGTCCCTTAGTGGCTAAGCTGTGGGATAGGGTATTTAAATGCATTTCTGACATATATTGCATAAATATTCAGCCCTCTCCATGTATTGCTCTGTTTGGAGTCCTACCGGTGATCATATCATCGACTAGTCTTCAGCATGGGGCAGTGGCCTTAGCTACACTTATAGTGAGGAGGGTTATCTTGCTAAATTGGTAATCCCCTGACACTCCACCATTTAGACACTGGGTTCGATATTTGTTGATGTCTTTGAGCTTAGAGAGGATCAGATACTCCCTCAAGGGTAAAACTGAACTGTTTACAAAGATTTGGGACCCCTTTAAAGCTCACTTGGCGAATGTAGACTTTTAAGATTTTTTTTTTTTTTGCTTTGTCTTGGTATGTTTGTTTCTGTGCTCTTTAAAATTTTCTCAATTTTTTATGCTTTTCTTTTGCCTTTATCTTGTCAATCGGTCATTTAGGTATTAAGCTGTCAAGCTTCCTTGTGCGTATGATTCACTCCACTCAATTTCTTAACCTGTCATTATGTCTTTCTTAATTTGTGTTTGTATGTCTGTAAACAGAAGAGGATGACTATGAGCTATAGACCTGAAAGTGTTCTTGTTTTTCTTTGTTCAGTAAAACTGTGAAGTGCGCCATCTTCTCAATTCACTTCTGGTTCTTGCTCTGCTTTCAGACAATGATTTTTTTTTTACACAACACTGCCACCAAGTGGGTCTAAGTATTAGTATTATTAGGATTATTCTTTCTATTCCATGATTCTAATACTAGGAACAAACATCCAAATATGGATTTTGACCAGTTTTTATTGCCACAATTGATCGCGAAAAAAGGTCGACCATGCGGTTACAATGCCCGTTAAAATTTTAATTATATATGGGTCATTGCCTAATACATACTAATGTCTAAAGACATTATTAAACGAGGAAATAAATAGATTGATTTTGTCACATGACCTTGACCTTGAAGACCAAAGTCAAATCCAATATGGTGTGTTTGATCAGCATACATGATTTGTCATTAGTATCCAATATATACCGAAGATCTAAAGCCAATATTGAAGGACTTTTAGGCCGTTTTTGTCATTACCTTGACCTTGTTGCCCAAGGTCAAATCCAATATGTCGAAAACAACCAGCATACATGATTTGCTATTAGTGCCCAATACATACCTAAGCTCTAAAAACAATATGAAACAAATATGGGCCATTTTTGTCATATAACCTTGACCTCGAGGCCCAACATCAAATTTGACGGACTGCCGAAGAATGTTCAGCATACATGGTTTCCTATAGGTGCCCCAAACATATCTGAGCTCTAGTTGCCATATTTAGCAAGTTTTAGCACATTTTTGCCATTTGATCTTGACGCCCAATGTCATGTTCAACTTGCCAAGAATGTTTGGCTTACATGATTCCCTATAGGTGCCTCACACATATCTAAGCTCTAAATGTCATATTAAGCGAGTTATAGCACATTTTTTCTATTTGACCTTCATCTTGAGGCTCAAGGTAAAATTGGAACAACCGAGAATGTTTGGCATACATGATTCGCAATAGGTGCCTCATACATATCTAAGCTCTAAATGTCATATCAAGCGAGTTATAGCACATTTTTGCCATTTGGCCTTGACCTTGAGGCCCAAGGTCAAATGTGACTGGCTCACAATGTTCGGCATACCTGATTCCCTACAGGTGCCTCATACATACCTAAGCTCTAAATACTATATTAAGAGAGTTGTAGCACATTTTTGCCATTTGACCTTGACCTTGAGGCCCAAGGTCAAATGTGACTGACTTACAATGTTCGGCATACCTGATTCCCTGTAGGTTCATCATACATACCTAAGCTCTAAATGCTATATTAAGAGAGTTATAGCACATTTTTGCCATTTGACCTTTCGGCTCAAGGTCAAATTCAACCAACCGACAACGCTCGGCAAGCATGATATGCTGTACATGCTCAATTCATACCTATACTATAAATGCAATAATAAGCAAGTTACGGCACATTTTGTGGCAAAACACCCCGAAAAATGATGAAGTCCAGACACGTTGCCTAGGTGGTGCTATGAAGGAGCGATTCAATCAAAACGCTGTTTACACCGTTGAAGCAGGTCATGATACTGATTCCATTGCTGCGATAAAAAAAAAATTAATCAGACGATTTTTGAGAAGATTGCACCTAAGTGCCAAAAATGGCCATTTTCGACATAAAAATGGCCGCCAAGTCTAAACGAACGATTCAGTCAAAAAAATTTTTGCTCGGGCATTAACTTGATGGCCCATTTAATCACATGCCCAAATTTAAAAAAATTCATCCTTCCGTTTTTGAGATACAGCTTTAAATGGATGACGCCAACGGCAACGACACCGCCGGACGCAAAGTGACGACAATAGGTTACTGGCCTACGGCCAGCAACCTAAAAAAAGGATTTGGCATGAAAGAGAGGTAAGACTGGAAATGCAGATAGGAGAGTGACAGAATAATTTGTGAGTTTGTGATGAGATAGTTGGGGGTGTAAAAAAAAAAAAAAAAAACAGGAAATGACTCTGGATTATTTGGGTCCAAGGCAAGATTTGTGGCTTAGAAGACAGGGACAGAAGGCAAGAATCAGAATTACAGAATTAGGAACATGGATTAGAGAAATATATGAGACAGGGTGGTGAAATGAGACAAGACATGGGGAGTCTGACACATGATTCAAAGTGCAAATGCTCTTTTTGGTGATGTCAGTTTTTTCAGTTGGGATGGCAGATGAGGGTCATCATTAGATAGCCTCTCAAGAAGTGATGGAAGTGACACAGATAATGAACTCATAATGTTTGTGAGAAAGGCACTCAAAATCTCTCTAGTCATATAATAAAGTGAAAGGTTCTGCGTATATACTATGTGCAACACGGTAATCCACTCTGAACAAAAATGCAGGAGACAACAAGATCTGTTGTGTACTCGTGAGTGTACCGGTGTGTTTACATGCTGCCTGAGAGTGTTGCATATGAGACTCCAGCTATAGTTATATGAAGCCTCCTTTGCCACCATTTACATCTCTTACTTAAAATATTTGCATATTAATTACATCATAAGATAATTCACAGACCTATAAGAATTCACCCATCAGATAGAATAAAGAAGTGGTTAGTTCAGCGGATTTTTCCAAACTAACTTTGGCGACACCATCCTTTCCCTGTAATGAGAGGATAGAACAAGACTGTGGGGTGAAAGATGAGCATTGAGGTGGTAGTGGTCTATGATGGGATAGAGGCGTTAAATGAGACTGGGGAGAAAGGGAAGACCATGGGTGTCCAAAGCTGGATGTGAGAATGAGAGACAGAATCAGGCTCCAGAAGACAGATATCAGGCAATGTCGGTATACAGTCTGCTTGGCTAACCAATGTGTCCATGGTCCCCACATATCGTTGTTGCATAGAGACAAATCATGACATGCCCCATTTTTGATTAAAAATTTTTAAAACATGAGGTATCTTTTGGGAAGACCTAAACAGGGACACACATTAGAATGTATATAAAGATGGACGATGTGTCTCCACTTCCTAACATTTGGAGCCAGAGTCTGCACGATATTGATCGGGGGGTTGAGCCGCAGAATCGGGGTCGCGCTCATACACCTCCCCTGCACAGTCGCAAGCACATCCCCTGAACTTCTAGCCGGACTGGCTGCTTCAGGACCTGTCCATGCGTATTTGGATATTTTTGAAAATGTCAATTTTTCAATGCATCTTGGCCTACTGTCCACACATAAACAGCGGTTTAACTCACTAAAACAGATTTTTTAAAACGCATTCTAAAGTGAAGATTTTCTAAGATACAAGTTTCTCTGTATCCGTGTGGACATGTAAAACGGAGCTTTAGTGTCACAGCTCATTTTGTGCAAGCCTACTGTTGCATTGTGTGCTGGTCTTCTCTGATATCAGATTATTTTAATGTCGATGTTATCGCCACCTACTGGCCTGGAATACTTGATTTGAGCATTTGTAGCCGTTTTTGCATTCTCAGTTCGACCGGAATATTTTTTTAAAACGGGGTCATGTGGACAGAATTTTTTTTTTAAATAGAGAGGATAATACTGGTTGAAAAAAATATTCGTGTACGCTTGGACAGGGCCTCAGTGTAAGCGGTTAATGGCACTTATTGTACTCAGATTACAGTCCAGGCATGTGTTAAACAACACCTACTGTTAGTTAATGTTTGTTAGCCTGACATACTCTATAATGTCTCATTAGGTGACGTAACCAAATGTTGGACTTATTGAACGCACCATTGTACCACAACAGACAGCTTGTAATAGGATTTAACTGTTTGCATTATTTCCAAGTACAGTTATATAAGGCTAAAACACTTCTGCTGCTTCCCTTGTCCTTAGCAGTACACTGCTTTACTTCCTTGCCGATGTCTGGTGCTCCTGCCAGCCTCTACGAACTGGTACCAACTGCTATCTACTAGCTGGGTGGGTAATACATTGACTGTGGTTAAGTAGCGACCTCATACGACCCTTCAGCACAAGGTATGTTAAAAACAGTCTGAGTAAATGGACTCCAGATTATCATGTATTTTAATGTTGATTCTAACTACCTAGCTAGCTGGCTAGCTAAATAGGTGACCTGTTATTAAATCTGGATTAACTAGTTGGCTTGGTAGCTAACTGTTTTCAGCTAGCAAGATTCGGTTAATAGGACACTTCAATTAGCAACAAAAATGGATGGAAAAAAGCTCTTTGCTCTAAACGCAGTATCACTGTCAACAGTACATTACGCTATGTTCTGAGTATAGAGATTTCTACCGTTGATTTCTGTGTCTACATAGATTTAGGTGATCATCCATAGAATCTCGCTAAAGTAGCTTGCTAGCAAAAAAGCTACTTGATTTTACTTTTCAGCCTATCCTCATGGGGAAGTCCATCTCCTTGATGTATAAGCATTATGCTTCACAATATTTGTTATTTAGCTAGCTATATAGTCTTTCCCGTATTCCACTGCTGCCATGATTCTGATACCTTAATAATCACATTGGTTGCTATCACAAACCATTAGCCTTTGCTGATAACACTAAATGTAGTGGGATACTGCACAGTATGGGAATCTAATTTTGAATTTCTACTGCATTCAACAAAATAAAATGTCTTTCAATTGGTTTACTTTCAATTGGTTTATTTTATTTCACGGACACCTTGAGGATAGGTTTGGCTGTTATATTAGATGCACTGATTTGCATTCAAGGAAGAGTAGTCTCTTGCCTGCTTTCTCGTGGTGGTGGAATATCTTTTCAGTATTTATAAGGTACTTTGACATTTCTGTCAGTTAGTTATACTTGCTCCTCACAGATCGTGGAAAGTATTTATACAAGATTACTATGCACTTATGTACTAGGTGAATACTAGCAGGTCAGCTGTATGGGCTCAATGAAACTTTGTCTGACCGTTGGTGGAAAGTAGCCAGAGGGTAGTTTGCACCTTACTAAGATTCCAGGGCAAGTGCAACAAAAGATGCACTCCGTACAATATGGAGAAAAGCGTTCAAATACAGGGGAGTATGATAACATACTAATGTGCAATCCCCTCACTTATTATTTCATAAACTCCACGTCCCTGCAACTGAGTCCTTTTCTCCACTCCTTGCCCTGGCACCCTTTTCAACATCTTTGGGTCCCATGGCGTGACACACTGCACCTGCATGCCATTTGTTTTTATTAATACAGTTCACCATGTGTGTTGTATGTAGCCCAGTGTGTCTTGTAAATAGTTTTTACTTTTTTCTCCTTAATTTTGCATGCCTCCTAAAGTCCAACTCTTCATCTGCATCATGGGGGGTGGTAACAGCTCACTGCCTCCTTGCAAGGTTAATATTCTGACTGTGAAATACGGTATTTTTAAGTGTATGCTGACTAATGGGGCTCAAGTGAAAAATGGAAAAATTTCAATGCTTTTTAATGGAGAAAAATCATTTTTTGGGAGGGTTTGGAGAGCTTTATGGATACTTGATGTCCAGCCCCGCTCATGTTGACGGACTCATGCTAATTCCTATTTGAAATTCATTAATTCATATTGAGCTTCATGAGTAAAAACATTTGATTTGTGATGAAGTTATAATAAATTTATGATTTGACTGAACAATTTGCTGAGCCACTTGGAAATCCTCTTGGAGAGCTTGGACAACTTAGAGAGCTGCTTGGAAAGACATTCGGGGAGCCACTTGGATAGCTCTCTAATTTCACTGGTAGACAGGTGGTAATTTTGAATATTACACTCAGATATAGCACACTTATGGTCAAGGAGTTTGTGATTCCAGAAGTGTGCTGCTTTAAGTCCCAGCCATTTGCAACTCTCAGTATTTCTTCTACAATTTCAATGCTGAATTTTAATGAAGTTTTTTGTGTTTGCAGCCCTTCTTCTGCACTAAAGTTATTAAAAAAAATAATTAAGATGGTATTCTCAACAGGTGTCTTGTTTCATTTAAGCTATTTTCCTTCTCTCTGTGAAGCTCAAATTTTGAATAATAAAGCATTAAAACAGGGTAATGCATAAATTGACAGATTTAGCTTCTGCACAAAGGGGTTAATGTTAGCTCCATTTTGACCAAAGCTGAGTAGCTCCGTTTCATTTCAGGCACATGATGTCAAACCAATTGGAGCGCCTCAACTAAAAATAAATTGCTTCAGAGACAAAAGTTGGATCCCATTCCGAACCATAGGATCTGAGGTGGGAACTGTGATGAACAATGTGTGGGGAATAGTTCTATTTCAAATTGGTGTAAACATGGGCAGGTTTGCCAGACAGCACAGGTAAGAGGACAGGGTTTTGACAGCAAACCGAATCACGCAGTTTTAAGAGGAGTGAGACCAGTTGATAAAGTGTGATAGGATCATAGGAGTGTGGCACAGAGATAGAGAGGGGCGAGCAAGACAATGATTGAGGACCAAGAAGAGGTTCTCTTTGATGAAAGCATAGCCATCTGTGCTTATTCAGAGCACAAGCTCAGAGGGGGGAAACACAGCACTTTGAGCTTCTGCGCGCTGCTTTGAAAGCAGCAGAAAAAGCCAAGGACTCCTCAAGGTGAAATACATTTCTACATCATTTACCTCCGACGCAAGAGGGTAAGAGCTTCCAAACTACCCCTTAACATCAGAGGCCTGCTGTGTGTTTTTGCCCGTTCATCTTGTCATTTATGTGGGGGTTCATGAGTATTTATTTTGTAAATATATGCAGACATTAATGTGAGGCTCTGCATGTGACTACATGTGTTTGCATATGACATAAGGCCTGTATCTAAGAATGTATGTGTGTGCGTGTGAATACATGCATATAAATGAGTAAGGGCAGTTTCCACGGTTTAAAAAAGGTTTCTGTGATCTAGTATTTGTGTGTATCTCAGGGCTCAATATTTGCACTCGCCCAGGATCCATGGCGACTGAAAATTCATTCGGGTGACTGGATAAGCTCAGACTCCTCGCCCAGCCAGTGAGTAAAAATTCTGTATGATCTTCATTGAATACTTGTGCAATCCTACGGCATAACGGATACATACATCATACATACATAAGTCAGAAGTTCAAATGAATTCTGCCTTTTCTTTTACATTTCCTCCGCAGCATTGCCAGATCAGTTGTATGGTTTCCTGACCAAAGCAGAATCAAAATCCACCCAACTGGATACAAAAAACTGCCCAAAAAACATTTACAAAAACTTAATCTATTTATCAGTTTATTTATTTAAGCACATCATATTAACCTTCAACAGTTAACCATGAGCAAGCTCGCAAGCTCATAACAGCAAATGCATAACAGCTATCACTGATGACGGCTTACAGCTTAAATGCGTTGGATTGTCTCTTTGCCCATATTAATTAATAAAAAGAGACTTTATTCTGTGAGTGCCAGCGAATTGTCTATTCGGGGTAGTGAACAATAATGTGACACCAGAAGCCCGCAAAAGGGCTGAGCTAAAACAAATAGGCTTGCGAGCAACATGTAGTCACACAATCACAAACACACAGATTCGAAGAGAAAGTAACACAACGTTAGCCTGTCAAAAGTGAAATAATTAGATAGAGCTGTTCAGACCTTCAACTTCAACTTAATGGTTCAGAATACCTGGAGTCACTAAATAATGACACACCCTGAAGGGGAAGAAACAGCAATTAAAAACAAATAAGCTAAACAACTCACCCCCCCATTTTACTTGCTAACAATGAAATATTGCTTTTTGGAGCAGTACGCCACACATATGCAAAATAACTCGTATATAAAAATGTAAAGTTAAGACTACAGGGACTCACTGATATCCAGTAAACTGAGAGTTTATGGCGCCAGAATGGATTTACTTACAGTGTGCACTTGGTTCTGTAGCTACATGTTAAATGCTCCAGTTTCATCACTAGGTAGCTAGCTAGCTACATCCTATATCAGAATCAGAATGCCTTTAACATGATTGTATGTAGCGCATACAAAAACTGTGTACCATACACCCTCAGTTCACACACTTACACATCCCCACACACGCAACAACAGATTCATGTCCCTTGTGGGGTGGTTTCACATCCATTACAGGTTTGAGTGTATCATGGTAAACACAAGGGGTTAACGCCGTTAGTGAGCATTCTTTAAGCTTGTTTTTAGCCGATATTTTGAAAATTAAAGAGGTCAGTCAGCCTAAATCATTGCATCATCTGGGTATGCCCTCTAGGTCAGTGGTTCTCAACTGCGCGGACCCGTTCTGAGTGGGTCGCGGACAGCTGGTTAAAAAATAAATTAACAAGAGCACTCAGAGAGCGCAGCACCTCCACCATGCCAAGGCAACTCAGTGCATGAGTTTTTTCTGCTGGCTGATGTTGGGTATTGCTGCATTTCACCGCCAGGTGGCAGCAAAACCCAGAAACACGGCGATTGGAAATCCGGCCCATTGGAATGACTTGAAATCTTGAACTTTGGCATATATCTCAGCTGTACTTTGGTCTAGATATGCTATTTAATCACTTGTTTCTCTTGTGCTACTCTAACATCCCGCAAAGTTTGGTTCAAATCTATTTGGCCATTTTTGAGATATCCTGCTAACAGACAAGCAAACAAACCAACCAACACCGGCAAAAACATACACATCCTTGGCAATAAATAATAATAATAAGGTGAAAAATGTTTTATGCGCATCTGACCCTGGAGCCATGGTAACCATCATTTGATTGCCATTCACTTTAAGTGTTGTGTTGAGGTTCTGGAGAGTCAAGGGGTAGTTGAGCGGAGGAGGAAGAAGCGAGGAGAGTTGAGCTCACAAGTGAAGATTGGAGTTTGAACTTGAAGCATGAGTTTGTGTGATATAGAGGTTTTTTTTTTGCGTATTCAAGATGTATCATAATACATCTGGCCTGTGGTGGGCAGTATTACGCTGAGCGAATAATGCGGAGCGATTCATAGACGCAAAATATTTAGTTTTGTGGCCTTATTTATGTTGTGCAGTTTTGTTATTTTATTTTATTCACTTTTATACATGCAGTTGTCATGTTCCTCCTCAGTTTGTGCTCTGAATGCAGAGAGATTCATAGACGTGAAATATTTAGTTTTGTGGCCTTATTTATTTTGTGCAGTTTTGTTATTTTTTTTAATTCACTTTTATACATGCAGTTGTCATGTTCCTCCTAATTTTGTGCTCTGAATGCAGAAATATTCATAGAAGTTAAATATTTAGTTTTGTGGCCTTATTTATTTTGTGCAGTTTTGGTATTTTATTGCATTTTATTCACTAATGCTGTTTTCATGTTCCTCATTTTCTTATTGTGCTCTGAAATGCACTTTGCACATATAAATAAATGTGTTTGTATGTTTAAAAAGATTGCCTATGTGTTTTCAAGGGCTGTTTTTGAAAAATATTTGCTTTGTTTCGGTTCTATAAAAGTGGGTCGCAACGCAATGACCATGGGAAAATGTGGGTCCCAATGTGAGACCAGTTGAGAACTCCTGTTCTAGGTAATTGCCTCAAAATTGCATAATGGGTGTAAATTAGTGCAAATTCAAATGTGCTACAAAAACAGAAATGATGCAAAGTCAAAAACACTCAAACCACAAAAGTAAATGCAAGAGAAAAACGCTGCATTAAGATATCAACACAACGGAAGTGCTCCCAGCCGTTATATGGAGCGCCAACTTGACCAGCTTTTACTTTTGACCAGGGCAGTGCGTTTCTCTGATTCGGGATGTTTTAGGCCGATGCAGCACGTGTATTGACATGGATATGCAGTGTTTTTCTCTTGCATTTGCTTTTGCGGTTTGCGTGTTTTAGAATTTGCATTGTTTCTGTTTTTGGAGCGCATTTCTCCAATTGGAGATGTTGTGGGCCGTTGCAGCGCGTTTGTCCGTCGGCCACCGTACTAACCACATTTTTAGATGTGCAAAACACATGAATGACAAGAGTTTAATCGGCTGTTGACCTTTGAGGGTCATGACGGTATGGAGTATACAGTAAACTCTATAATAAACCAATATTGCATCAATCGGCTGTGGCTTCCATGGATGTAGACCCTTGCTATTGTTTGCAAAGCTTCAAATGGACAAAATCTTTACCATTGCTGCTAGCACTACCCTGGATAAAGGGAAAATAGAGCTCATATGAACCCTAAAAACACTAAGAATTGTGTCTTGACCAAAATACCAAGATAGCACTACAGTATGAAGTCCGCGAAAGTCCCCCAACTAAAATAAGCCAATAAGCCTTCAATTCTGACTAAATAAACATGTGCCAGTGATTCCCAACCAACTTAAAATTACTCTCACTCAGGAAAAAAAAAAAAAAAAAAAAATGAAGTGCAACATCTGTAATTCAGCTAAAGAGAATTTGGATTTACACAGTCAGCTACTTTTTCTAATTGATTTCTTCTCTCTCCATAACCATTGCCCCAGCCTCACTCCATCTCATGCTGCCACCTAAATTTTCACCCGTCAGCTCATATAATTTCTCAGCCAAAAAAAAAGCCATTATTTACAATAATAGCGCAAGTAATGGATGTTCTGTTCTGAACAAAGAGAACCCCATTAGCTATGTCCTGCATAACTTGGGCCTCTGAAAGCCATTTGTTTGTTGCGGCTGCTTCATTAGAGGACTAGAACGGAAGACTAAAATTCATGGTGACAGCCAAATATTAGCCACAAAGCAACCTTGGGTGAATTGGCCAGAGTCTTGCACCTCACAGACTCACAAGCAACACTGATGAAAATATAACTAAAGCTAAACTGTCAATCTATCCCGAAGCAATATAACTGCACATTTGCACTGATACAGTTGATAGCCAGTACTTACTACGTAGCAAGTATTGACAAGCAAATTAGTTAAAGCAGAGCATGAATTGTAAGAGCTTGGAAGATTATATGCAACAAAATTTTACAAAATAAAACAATCAACTTCGCATATAATGCATACAAAATTCAACAGCATAACCAAAAATACATGTATTAAAAGCAAAATTAAATGTTTGAAACCTTATTTATTAAACATTTCACTCTTTTGTATACATGCACATGCATTCTTCACATTGACTTTGTCAACAAGAACTGTAGATGCAAGACTGACGGTAAAACAAAAGCATCCACTAAATACCAGGGGAAAGGGCGTTTGGAGATAAGAGTTTGTATTTGGAACATTGTCGCACAGAAAAAGGGAGTGTAGGTCTTTGGTCTTCCACCAAGATGACTGACTGTACTCTGTTGTGCAGAGCAGTCAAAAAAGAGACCGGGTCAAAACCTGGACTGATATGCTGTTTTTGATGTCCATAAGTCTTCTTGAGCAATTAATGTGAGGTATTAGGCATATACTCAGACTGTATACAAAATGTAAACATTACAGCAGCATTGCAGTAACATTGCTCATAATATGACCAGCACAGTGCAAGCTGACCCAGTGCAGTTTTACACTAGAGGCTGAAGTGCTTGCACATTGAAATCCTGGCAGAGTGACAGGTTTAACAACATGAGGCACAGAAGTAATTTAACACAAAAATGTGTTCCTTGCTGAAACCATAATACAAGAAGACAAAGAGCAATTGTCACCCAATGAGACAAGCTCACCTTTTTGAATTGGATTACAGTCACTGCCCCAGGGTGCATGATAAAATCAGAATTGAGAGTATGAGGAATAATCAATGTGATATACATACAATGTCACATGCTGTCTGGGTCTCTCTCCATTCTCCCTCACACACAAAAATACACACAAAAACATAAAATGCATACACCTTTGCACTCAGGAACATACGTATATGCACAAAATATATTAAATGTAACGATTTGCAAGATCATATCCTGTCGTTAAGCAAAGATACTTCATAACAGATCATTTTCAATCAAAGATCTTATCGTCCCAACTGAAAACATCAGAGTGCCTGTGACCCACAAGGCATGATTTGTGGTTGCACAATGGACATTCCCAGGCTCTATGTCAGGGCTATAGGGGATATTCTGTTCTGAAAGCTTTTGGGGAGTTCACAGATTTCACATAAGTGCACTGAAATCAGAGGTACCCACATTACAACTCTGGAACAGTGCCGCCAGTCTTCAGTTGGGCGCACGCTCTGGGAGGGAAGGTAGAGTGTCAATGTGGTGCAGAGTTGTCGTAACTAACATGAAATACAGCAGAGTGGTACCCAAAAGTGACCAATCTCTACTATTATTAAAGAGAGACAAATGGAAAAATGAAGCACAAAGGACTGCTGAAGTCTGCCATTTGCTTGGTGTATGCGTGTGTGCGTGTGTGTGTGTGTGTGTACATTTGCCTGCGTGTGCATTCCTGTGTGCGCATTCATGTGTGCCAGGAGGTTTGCTGGGGAGGTAGTGGGAGATGGGACACATACTTCATCTCTCACCGCCCCGGCTTTCTCTCATGCAGTGCTTTTACATGATGTTAGAGAAAATCAATTATTGTGTTAGTCCGACTATAACCGGACTTCTAAAAATGCATGTAAACATGTTAGTCTGACTGGAATCGCGCTAAATCGAATTTCTCACAGTCCGACTAACACACCCAGATGATGCGGTTAATAGTCGCATTATGCCTGCATGTATACGCTTGATTCCAACCGAACTGGACTATGGTCTCCGAGCATGCTCCACATTATTCGTGAAGGGCTTTGACCCGGAAGTCTTATGGACATGTAAACACCAAACTGCTGAGCGAGAACTCTGAGCTCTGACTCGCTAGCGAGTTTGTACTGAACAATAGCAATCCTCGTCTGCAAGGGTATTGATGCTTGAACAGTAATACCTTGCGGTCTCTTAACTTCTACCCTTAATTCGCATGATATATGGAATGACTTGCACGTCATCCAAAAATTTTTTTTCCACTCGCCATCGGAAAAACAATACTCTCCCACTAGTCATTATCCTGACCTGCATCCAACATGCACGGGAAGCCCGGGAGTGCATTTCCCAAAAGCACAGATGCTAACTTGCATAGTTGGAACCACAGACTGTGAATGGAGGAACTATGTCAGTTGCTAGCAACTACGCTTCTGGGAAACGCACTCCGGGGTAGTAGAAAGGGCACAAAGTAGAGCATAGCGGCGTTTCAGCCAAGCTTCGGCTAACGCCATAACCACCGGAGATAGCGCGCATCTCAGTTGTAATTAAAAGAATAGCGAACAACCCGTATTAAACGTAGAGCTGTAAAGTTATCTGTGTTCTCCCCACTCGATCTTATACAGTCAATGCATTCGACATTCTACTAGCTAGCCGCCAGCTAACTTGTTTGTCAAATGTTTGATCTGTGACGTAATAGGTCAATCAGAAAAAGATGCAACATGAACAAGCTGAAAGGCATATCGCCACCTAACGTAGCGGAGACGGGCATGCTTGGGTCAATAAATCGAATTTTGTCCTGCACATGTATACTGGGACAAGGACAGTAGTCCGACTGTATTGCTTAATCGAGCTATTACCGTAGCTCAACTTAACTGTGCATGTACTGATGGAGGTAAGCCAACAGCAACAGCCACCTCCATGGTGACAGCTGCACTGTCATAAGCAAGTGTTTTGAAATCCCCAATGCACTCTTTTTATAGGGTCTGAAAACAGTACACATATTGAAACACACTAACAGAGGTCAAGAAGCACCACTTCAAAAGAACAGGTGCAATCATATTATGTCTTGAAATATAGAGTGGTGTGTGCAAAACAACAAATTTTGAGAACACTCCTCGTCGGGAGTCATGAAACCCCGTGCAGACTGTATTAAAACACTGCATGTAGAGGTATGGAAATTCATCGGGGCTTTGAAAAAACTGTGTGTATTATTTGTTTGGCATACACACATAGATCACACAGGTATTGCAAGACAGTTACATGTCTTTATGCAAACATGCACAGAAAATTTTTCTCCTAAATTTTGCATTTCCAATCCCACCCGAATCTGGAATGCCCAATTCGAGAACTATGTACAAGGCTTGCTCGTATGCGACCCCTGTTGCCAGCTCAGGAGAGAGAGATAATTTGTGGCTGTCCTCAGAAGCACGTGCCTGTCAGCCCCTGCATCTTTACAAAGTTCTAGCCGGCGGGACGCTGACGAACGCAAAAGTCGCATGCCGACACGCTGGAAAAATCCGCCGGTAGCGCAAAAAATTGCGGCCGGTACGTTACAGATAGGTCACCAGTACCAGTATCTGCAACAACACGGATGGCTTCAGACTGTACTGATCGACCTAGTTTTATCGATTATCTGAAGATAGGCCTGTATAGCCGCCGCTGTCGCAAGTAGCCTACCTGTCAAGGCATAGCATATTAGGCTCAGTACCAGTTAGCGCGCAAAAAGCCGATCATGGATGCTTGGCTGGTTCGTCCACCTCCTGGGACTAGTTCCCAAAATGAAACCAGTACCGCGAATGTCTCGACATCGGAAAGTTCGGAAGACAATGATGCAATCGTCAGAGTAGAGCCTAGTAGCAAGCGAAAGCCATCAACGACAGTGGATCTTGTTTGAGCGAGTGAATATAGCCAGCTAGAATTAGAATTAGCTCTAGGAAATGTCTATTTAACTGTCCGATGGATCCTGATCTTTTCTGCCACTTTGCAGTCTCTTCCGTTTAACCTGCGCAATTGGCACAGTTTAAAATAATCACGGAAACTAGGTAGCTATATACTTCAGAGATACTGATCTTGTAAATTGATCATTTCGCTGGCCTCAAATTAGCCACAAGTAATTGGACTAAGATATCTTCACGGGAAGCATCAGACGTTATTGCACAACACTTCCTATCAGATATAAAATACTGCATTGTCTTTGACTATAAAGTTAGATTGGTAACTGGAATTGACATTCATATTGTGAATGGCTACGTCGTAAATTCAGGCCAATTGCCTTGCTTATATTGACTAGCTACAAACACGTCGCACACAGATGGAAAAAATAATGTAATATTGTTGCGAGCTTGTCATTTTAGCCATGGGTATCTTTCCAATATCAATGAACATTTCCCAGTTAAACTTGCTGCCGAATCAGTATGTGCAGACCTTTGTAATGTGTGTTTAGTGACCTTGCCATGACATAGCTAGCGAACTTGGAATGTAGGTATACCGTTCGCTAACAGTTCTTGCTCGTCTTTATGCGTCGAAGTAAGTCGTGTCTCTTACGCCTAAATATTTTTAATGTTCTCCTTCTGCAGCTGCTGCAAAGTACACTGTGCATTTACAGAGGGCTCGGCTCCGAGCAATAGTAATTTCAAATGACGTAAAATTGTCCAATAATATTTCCCTTATGAATGGGAGGGCTTTGTTATCGCTAATATTATGACTGGTTCTGTCCGCTGTCCCCCAGGCGAATCACAAGCTAGTGAAATTAAAAAAAAAATAAATAAAAAATTGGCGGTAAACAACCTAGCGAGTTAACATGAGTTGCTGGTTCGTGATAGCTGTGAATATCGTTTTGAGTTTATGAAGAACGTTTTCTAGACCAATATTCAATCAGAAGTTTGAGTTGATCAGCTTGGGAAAACCTACACCAGACCTTAATTTAATGCAAAAAAACAAGGTTTTTGAGAGGCATTTCAACACCACCAATTATGCGCGATACCCATGGATGAAGGAGGAAAATCTGTATCGCTGGGATTTGGTCCTAGGCCAAAACTAAACTGCCTGAGTGGGTGAAAAAGGCAATTAAATGATCATGAAATGGTAAGCTATTTATAGGGCTCTGTGCTAAGTGACTTTTGTATTTTTTCCGTCGCTGCCAGTGTTTTGTCTATGTTACAAAATTTATTTGGGAAAAAAAATTATACAGCATTGCTGAGATGGTGAAATAGATTAACTGGTAATACAGCACGATGCTTTTACCCAAATTAACTTTACAGGGGAAACGGAATGAAACTTTTAGCCACTGAAATAATTTTTGTGACCTCACGGATGCCAAAGAACACAGCGTTAATTATTCATTAATTAGATCCTCCTGACTCCTTCGGCGTACAATACTTCTTGTTTACAAACATTGACGTGATATTCAGCCATACACATTAGCGTGGTTGGCAAGAACAAGTGTAAATCAATACAACAAAACAGGGGAAGTATGGCATCCTGCAGTTGTGGAACCGATTTGGCGGTCTCTGAATATGTACAAAACCTTGACAGTACCGTGAAGGCAAGATATTTCTTTTAGCTTAAGTACAATGAAGGTCTGTGTAAGCTTCCGGATCCTTACGAGCTGAGGAGTTGGAGGAGCGACCCCTCTTTGGGTCTGGGTCGGCTGGATCATCACTAGATTTTCCTTCATCGAACAGAAATTCAACATTTGTTGATCATTATTAATCAGTGAAAGTAATCCACAGTCGTACATTTACCAGAACGATTTTAAAAAGGGGCGCCAATATATTTTGGGGGGTTTTATTCGTGATAAGGGGGTTTAGAATTTATGATTAATATTTAATATCGCGAATGCATATACTGCGCATCCCCTAGCCACCTGGCGTGTCATCGGTATCAAGGCTGCCGCCGTTACAGCTGCAGTAGACATTCAACTCTAAATTTTCTTGACTGGATGTACGATGGACGTTTTTACATACTCGAATGTTTCTCTGGGTACCCAAAATTCAAGCCTAAAAAGTACTGATCTTAGTCGATACTGATGAAGGTTGAAAACGGAATGCTTTCCAATACTAATATCCGAACTTTCACTTAAATGCTCGCTATTGGAAAGTAAGGAACCTATCTAATTACCCAACACAAAAAAGATCAATCCCTTGCCATGACCGAATAATAAAATTCGAAAACTTAGCAAAACGTCATGGTAGAAATGATGGAAAATAACTTGTGACTGACCCGACAGAAAGTGAACTGTACAAACACGCCAGTGGGTAGATGGCATCCAGTTCTTGCATCGAATTGCATCAATCCAAGTACATTTTTTTGGTTCTCAATCAGGAATACGTAGGAAATGTATTCCTGAACCCTTCATGAAACGGTTTGTGCAGTTAATAACGCTGCAACTGACTAACATTATGACAAAAAGTGGAGGACAACTTTACTTCACCTATAAAATCAATTGGCATGTTGTGGCTTTTTGCCAACCATGGTAGTCAACAAATCCACGTGACCAGGTTCGTGACATCACGAGAAGTATGGCTCCGGTACGTTCAATAAAATTTCTGGCTAGAACCCTGCTTCACACTCATTGGTCGAAACTATCGTAAGTTCAGAATGAGAGCAGAGGATACCCAAACATGAGCAAGCTCAGAATCTAACTGATGAGTGCCCGGCTGGCCAACAGGAGGCGCTAGAGCAACGAACAAGGCAACCATTTCTAATGTCCTTTTCCGGCAGCCCCATCCCAATTTGCATCCCTGCAGTGCTTTAGCCAATCGTGCGCTCCTCTGAAAAAGCTGCTGACCACTGCCGGTTGGTACGAGCGGGGATCAAACTCACGTCGTGATAGTCACTTCTGCTCTGCAAATGCGGCACCTGAATCGAGCTTGCTAACCCGGCAGCTAGAAACTTTCTAAATAATTTCTATTACTCTTTTGACTCTTTTACTTCAAAAATTTTATTCTGACAACAGAAAAAAAAACAATTCTGCAATATGTTGACCATACTCAACATTAAAACAAGAACAAATATCCACAGTATGGTATAGCGCCATTAAAGACGCAACGGTGAGATATGTACTGTATTTGCGGCAAATTGAAGAATCGATTGATTTTTATTGCTTTTCCAGTCAGGCACGAGAGGAAATAATGGAAAGCGCGTGGTATTGTAATCCTGACGCGCACCACGTGAATGTGCCAAGCACTTCAGTAATAACAAATATTGAGCTGTTCGTGATGTGTACAGTGACACTTGACTTGTTCTTTTGGGTGTGGTTAATAGCCTACATAAAGCCAACAAAAAAACTAAAAATGCTTCTGCATCGAGAAAATGGAACGGCTTGCAACACAGGAGAGAGAAAAAGAGCCATTGGCATGTTACGGGCAGGTCTCAGCTGCCGAGAGGTGGTGTGTCATTTGCACTGTCACCATTCAACAATCAGTTGGCTGTCTATCCGAGAATGGAACACAGGCACTGTCACTGACCGACCCCGCTTAGGGAAGCCACGAGTGACTATGGTAACTCAAGAGCGCAACATCTGGTTACAGCCTGTACTGTATGTGACAGATTCCGGACAGCAACCCAAAGTGATCATGAGACGAGGGGTCCGAGACGATTGAGGGTGATCGCAAGTACCGTTTGACGCCATCTACGTGAGCAAAACATGCTTGCACACGCCCCTACAGAAAACCCATTTTTTGCCCATCAACAGGAGCAGGAACTCTCCCCTTCTGACAAGGGGCACCTGCCTCTATGTCACTTTTTGGCACTTTATTTCCCTGTTTCTGTCTGAGAATGGAAAACAGCGACTGTCGCTGACCGACCCTGCTAAGGGCAGCCATGCGTAAATGAGCAAAAACTGTTTTCTGTAGAATGGAAATTTAAAGTATTCAGAATTATAACTGATATATCCA
Organism: Gymnothorax javanicus; assembly: GCA_029692085.1. Lineage (NCBI taxonomy): Eukaryota > Metazoa > Chordata > Actinopteri > Anguilliformes > Muraenidae > Gymnothorax > Gymnothorax javanicus. The sequence goes on from CM056193.1 coordinate 110,930,149, forward strand.
TCCATCCATCCATTCTCTATACCCTCTATACAAGCCTCCATCGCCTTGGCATAATTAGCTTACCTTAAATCAATTCCTGTGTACTTTGCATAACTTGCAATCAAGCCATTTATTCAGCCAACTGGCAAATCAAAATCAAAATATGGCCTCTTATGATAAAGAGATAATGAGAAGCAGACAGACCTAACCAGGCTACTGTGTTAGATTGAAAGAATGTCAGTATCTGAATTAACAACAGACCTCTGAATTCCACCTCTCATTGTGGAATTTTTACATATCATTAAAAAGATTTCTTTAAAAGAAAATCATTTTAAGATGGCCCTGGTTTTTAAGTATTTAAAAATATACGCAAAGTGGAAAACATTTTGTGAAGCATATCGAACGTGAAAGTGAGAGAGAAATTATTTTCGCATTGCACGCAATAGACAAATACAGCAGAGACTCGGAAAACACGTTCAGGCAAATCTGTGCTGCAAATTTGAAACATTTTTATTTGATAATTGAACAAGATTAATTTTACATAAACTGATTCATAGCTCTTGATTTTGGTTACTTTTGAGCTTCTAAATAGCCTTTAGTGAAGATGGAAAACATTTTGTTTAAGAGTATGGAACGTTATGGTTATCGCACTCGCATGCAGCGGCCAAATGTAAAATTCAAAATTATCTCGTAAACAATTCAGGCAAATTACATGCTGAACAAAGCAAAGTTAAGTCTGCAAAATCATCATCCTCTACCCGACAATTGCTCTCATCCCCTTCCCATTTACTTTGCTCAATTTGCAATCAAACAGTTGATTCGCTCAATGAACGATTTAAATTGATAGACGGTCTAATTTATTAAGATATCATTTTTGTTTGTCACATTTTGAAATTGAAATAACCATGAAACATGACAGATTTGCCTGAATGTGTTTGCTAGATTATTTTTTTTAAAATGAATGAATGAATGAATGAATGAAAGAAATTTATTTCAGTTCACTTGCAATAAAACAACTTAGAAGATCAAAGTAAAGATTCAAAGATTTCAAGCTCACCGAAAGGGTGTAGGCAGAAGCCAAAGCTTATTTAAGCGTACCCCTTCAACAAAACACAAGTATCCCAGAAATAATATTACAGCGAGAACAATGCTGATGCATTGTTGTTGTTTGCATTCATATGAAATAGATGCATAATAACATAGACACATTAACTTGCATAATCCATGTAAATATACATAAAATACAGATATATACATAATAACATAGACATATTAACTAACATAATCCAAGGCGTATTTCAAAACCAATTGATTCTTATAGAGTCTTTTGAGCCTTACCAATGTTGTGCATGTTTTTACATTTTCAGAAGAAGAATTCCACAAATTTACCCCTGTAACTGACAAACAATGAGATTTGATATTTGTTCATATTTTTGGTTTTTGAAAAATAAATGTTCCTCTAAGATTGTATTGACTGTCTCTCATCATAAACAACTTCTGGATACTTTCTGGTAATTGTCCAGTTTTGGCTTTGTACATTGTTTGTATCATACTGTATTCCACTAAGTCTGAGAATTTTAGAATATTTAGCGGCAGAAATAGAGGATTGGTTGGTTCACGATAGGGTTTTTTACTGATAATTCGTATGGCTTTTTTTTGTAACAGAAAAATGGAGTTTGTATATGTTTTATAGGTGTTTCCCCAAACCTCTACACAGTATGTCATGTATGGGACGATAAGTGAGTAATAGAGAGTGCACAAAGATTTCTGGTTTAAGAAATCTTGAGCTTTATACAGAATTGCAATGGATCTAGACATTTTGGCTATAACATGGTTTATATGAGATTTCCAATTTAATTTATTATCAATCATCACACCAAGAAAATTATTTTCAGACACAGTTTCAATTTCAACTTCATTTATAGTGATCTTATAGTCAAGGTTTGATGCCCGGTTTCCAAAAATCATGCATTTTGTTTTACCAAGGTGAAGTGATAATTTATTGGCATCAAACCATTTTTTAAGTTTCTGAAGTTCACTCTCTGCTGTACCCAGAAGTTGTTTTAGATGTTTCCCGCTACAAAAGATTGTTGTGTCATCAGCAAATAAAATGAACTTGAGTGCCTTGGAAACCAAACATAAATCATTAATATACAATATGAACAACAATGGTCCGAGTACTGAACCCTGCGGTACCCAACACGTGACTTTTAAAAGGTTTGAATTTGTGTTATTAATATGGACAAATTGGTGCCTGTCCTCCAAATAGCTGGTTAGCCAATCGTGAGCCAGTCCTCGGATACCATATTTCTGTAATTTAGACATCAATAATTTATGGTCAATGGTCTCAAATCCTTTTTGTAAATCTAGAAATATCCCAACCGTGTATTCATTTCTCTCTATAGAATTGGTAATTTGTTCCATGAAATCTATAAGAGCAAGTGAGGTGGTTCTGTTTTTCCAAAAATCCATATTGTTGTTCACAAAGTATGTTGTTTTTGGAAATAAAATCATTAAGCCTTTTTACAAATATTTTTTCTAGAATTTTTGAAAACTGTGATAACAGAGAAATGGGTCTATAATTTGAAAACAGGTGTTTATCACCTGATTTGTAAAGTGGGATGACTTTTGCTATTTTCATTCCATTAGGAAATTTCCCAGCCATAAGAGATTGATTACAAATATAAGTGAAAGGTGAAACAATACAGTCAATAATTTTTTTAACCAAGGACATATCAAAACCATTCCAATCTGTAGATTTTTTACTTATAGTTTTGTGTACAATATTAGTTATTTCTTTCTCATCAGTTGGTTTTATAAACATAGAATGAGAGTTCATATCAATAATGCTAGGATTTACTCCAACTGTATTACATGGAGAGGTGATTGAGTGTGCTAAATTTTTCCCAACATCGACAAAATATTCATTGAAGCAGTTTGCTATTTGTTCATTTTCCTTTATCATCACATTGCTGAAATAAAAGTAATTTGGGTAGTTTCTTTTCCCTTTATCCTTTTTAATAATTTCATTTAGAACCCTCCATTTATTTTTAACATCAAACCTGTGATAAATTTGGCATATCCAATCCCACCCGAATCTGGAATGCCCAATTGGGGAACTATGTACAACACTTGCTCGTATGCGACCCCTTATTGCCAATTCAGGAGAGTGCAGACAGTTCGCGGCTCTCCTCCGAAGCATGCGCCTGTCAGCCACCGCTTCTTATACACTCATTGGCTGAATCATCGCAAGTTCAGAGGGAGGGTGGAGGATACCCGAACATGAACAGGCTTCCTGACAAGCGCCCGTCTGGCCAACAGGAGGTGCCTAAGCAACGAACAACAGAACCATGTTATATTACCCTTCCCGGCAGACCCTTCCCAATTTGCATCCCTGTAGCGCAATGGCAAATTCTGTGCTACAAAAAGCTGCCGACCACAGCCGGTTGGTACGACCGGGGCTCGAACCTGCGTCATGATAGTCACTTCTGCTTCGCAGTGCGGATTATTTCTAATTTTACATTTAGCCGTGCTGAGTGCGAATGCGTTTAGAATTAACATGTCATGTTTGATAAGCTTAAACAAAATGTTTTCCAGCTTCACTGTCGTTTATTTAGACGGTCAAAAGTAACCAAAATCAAGAGCTATGAATTAATTTATTTTTAATTAATCTTGTTCAATTATCAAATAAAAAATGCTTCAAATTTGGGGCACAGATTCGCCTGAACATTTTTTTCAAATCTTCAATACATTTGACTACTGCCTGCAATGCAAAAATAATTTCTCTCTCACATTCACATTCGAAATGCTTCACAAATGTTTTCCACTTCACGCATATTTTTTAATGTTCAAAACCAGGGCCATCTTAAAATGATTTTATTTTTAAGAAATGTTTTGCATAATACATAAAAATGGACTTCAGGGGTCAGCTATTTATTGAAATCATTGACATTATTTCAGTCTAACATGGTAGCATGGGTAGGTCTGTCTGCTTGTCATTATCTCTTCCTAATCACTATAGGCCACATTTTGGTTTAAGGAAAGCTAATTATGCCAAGGTGATGGAGGCTGTCCCACCTCGCTGGTAATTAGCGGACTTCAAAATCACAGTTGTCTTCCCAAAAGCATTTCAAATGGCCTCTGCTGTTCGTTCAGCACCGCATTAGGTATGTGTCATAGAAAAGGTAATACGCAAGCTCGTCTGTCTGCCTCAAAGTGGCAGTTACTTTTATTGCACGTAAAATAATCGCGATTCGGTTGATCATGCAAACAATATTTAAAAGACTCAAGGGGCTCTAAATTCGTAAACCAGGCGCGTGGCGAATGGGGGGTGCGCCGCGCCAACGGGGTGTGTCCAGGCGTATGTTGCAATTTCGTGCCCGGCGTAGCCTGGTGCAAGTACTCCTCTGTCCCGCCTCGGTCCCTCCTGCCGGCACAAGTGGGAAAGAGGGAGGAGAGAAGGCGTTTTTGGGTATAACACAGCCGAGTCAAATCTTCACCAATCAAATGAGCTCCTCTCCTCACCTTTAATGTGTTGGAATATAGAAGCCTCTGTCCTATATCTGCATGATGCGTTAATGTTGCATTTTATTTTGCTGCTTCAGGCATGTTTACTGCACCGCTTACGTCTATATTAAGCATTACGAATATGAGTTAGCTGGCTAGCTAGGGCATTCGCGAATTATCACCATTAGCGAACTTGAATGGAATTTCAAAAGGAAACTACGTCAGATCATTCGAACTTATGAAGTTGGAATGAAATACGACGGTTGCTCATTTACTTCTTCTGCCTGCATCATTGGGAAGAGAAACGATGGATAGCGTGTTCCTATTATTATACCCTGTTGCTGCTTAAAATTTTGGGATTAACATGCATGGACAACAATGCAAGATAAGTTACACATTCATTTTCAATATGTGATCTTAACTTAGTACGAGATCATAGCAATCAGGCTGTATTCCTTTCCCCCACTAAAAACAATAAAACCTAAGTGACAATAATAGTAGCCTAGTATTAAGCCGCTTGCACACTGGACGCGAAACGAATTTTTTTTTCGCACGACAGATTCGCGTTGAACGCAGTGTCTCTCGTGTCCGAAAGTCTGACAGGGTTTTAATATATCTCCGTTTCCTACAGTCGATTATTGTTTTTAATTTCTTCAAATCTATTGAATGTTTTAGATATTAAACGTGAACGTTTTGATAAGAGGGCTCAGTTCTTCAAGATGAGTACCGAGAATTTCAATCAATATTTCTGTTTAAGCTCTGCTCAATAAAGTGAGTCGACATTGGCGCGGGACAATGCATACAATGCCTGTCGGACATTAAATGCAAAATACTCCGTGTCTGACAGCCAAAAAAAAAAAAGAGGACGATTAGAACACATTGATAACAAAATAAAGAATAAAAAGAAACATTTTAACAACAAACAGAACATCCAATGAACACTGCGATTTATTTATTTGCAGGCCATCTTTTTTGGATGCTCTGTTTGTTGGTGATATATTTTTATTCTTTATTTCGTTATAAATCTGTTCTCAGACCAATAATTTAACTTTTTGCTGGCTGCCGGACATGGAGTATTTTGCATTTCGCCTCGGACAGTCTTGATCGTGCATGCGATAATTTATTCACACTGTCAATGGTCATGGAATTGATTTGCTCACTGACTACAAGCATTATTTTATCTCTGGTGTGGAAATAAATTGTGAATCTGTTCGATCCATCTGACTAATTTTCAAAAGAGAGACCGAATAAAGACTGTTGTCTATCTTCAACGGAAGAAAACACACGAATAAAAAGACCAAGAAAAGTCGATAGCTATCAATTTGCATTTTGTGAAGGTCGAACACAAACATGGCCAAGTTTGCACGTCTAATAATTCCTGGAATAGGATTAGAACTTTTATGACTTTTGGACACGGAGATATATTAAAACCCTGTCCGATTTTCGCGTCTTTGCATTGACTTTGACTGTAATCAGTCGTGCGAGAAATTCGTTTCGCATCCAGTGTGCAAGCGGCTTTACTGAGCATAGAACGCAAGCATTATATATATATTTATATATATTTATATTTATATATATGTTACATTATATGTTACATTAAATAGTAGTTGCTGTAATTATTTATTGCATTGAAATGTGCCTGACATTCTGGAAACCTGCCTGTGAGGTTTCGGTGACGTGTGCGCCGGTCAGCCGAATTACCACTGCACAGAAAGTAAACCAGGTTGGAGCTGGCGAGCTTTCTCGCAAACTTCAGCGAAGACTTTTTTCTCTGAAATTGTCACTGCGTCTTGATGAATATGTGACACCTCCCCCCACTACGCCGCCACACCCATCTCGGCGCACGCCCGTCTACCAAATTGCCAAAGTGGCTGCGCACGGTGTTGCACCGCACGAAATTACCACTGCGCGGGCTGCACCGGACGAAATTACCACTGCGTGGGCTGCGCCATGCTGCGCCACCCTGCGCTGCGCCAAGAAATTAGAGCCCAAGGAATCTGGAGGAATTTCTCTGTGTGAAGGGCAAGGGTGCAAGCCTAAGATGAATATCTGTGAACTCCTATTACTCAGACAGCACTGCATCAAAAACTATCATTTATCTTTAAGTGAAATAACCCCATGAAAACAGGATTACTTAAACAAACCAATGTCAAGTACAACAATATGTGGTTACATCCGCAGACGACAGTGAAAACTTTACTGTGCAAAAAAAGGAAGCCATATGTTAACCATGTCCAGAAGCGCCATTGAGTCAAAGACATCACACCGTGAACATGTATGCAGCGGAAATATTTTAGGTCTTTTTTTGGGAGAAACAGATGATGTAATTTCTGGACCTAAGAAGAAAAAGACCATCGGCAACCGGCAACAGGTCCAGAAGCCACCGTACTACAGCATGTGTCAGCCACGGTCCATCATACTACGGCATGTGTCAGCCACGCTCCATCATACTACGGGATGTGTCAGCCATGCTCCATCATACTACGGCATGTGTCAGCCACCCTCCATCATAATACGGCATGTGTCAGCCACCCTCCATCATACTACGGCATGTGTCAGCCATGCTCCACCATACTATGGCATGGATCAGCCATGCTCCACCATATTACGGCATGTGTCAGCCACGCTCCACCATACTACAGCATGTGTCAGCCACGCTCCATCATACTACGGCATGTGTCAGCCACGCTCCATCATACTACGGCATGGGTCAGCCATGCTCCATCATAATACGGCATGTGTCAGCCACGCTCCACCATACTACGGCATGTGTCAGCCACGCTCGATCATACTACGGCATGTGTCAGCCACGCTCCATCATACTACGGCATGTGTCAGCCACGCTCATCATACTACAGCATGTGTCAGCCACCCTCCATCATACTATGGCATGTGTGAGCCATGCTCCACCATACTACGGCATGGGTCAGCCATGTTCCACCATACTACGGCATGTGTCAGCCACGCTCCACCATACTACAGCATGTGTCAGCCACGCTCCATTCATACTACGGCATGTGTCAGCCATGCTCCATCATACTACGGCATGTGTCAGCCATGCTCCATCATACTACGGCATGTGTCAGCCATGCTCCACCATACTACGGCATGTGTCAGCCACGCTCCATCATACTACGGCATGTGTCAGCCACCCTCCGTCATACTATGGCATGTGTCAGCCATGCTCCATCATACTACGGCATGTGTCAGCCATGCTCCACCATACTACGGCCTGTGTCAGCCAACCTCCGTCATACTATGGCATGTGTCAGCCATGCTCCATCATACTACGACATGTGTCAGCCACGCTCCATCATACTACGGCTTGTGTCAGCCACCCTCCGTCATACTATGGCATGTGTAAGCCACGCTCCATCATACTACGGCATGTGTCAGCCATGCTCCATCACACTCCATCATACTACGCATGTGTCAGCCATGCCCATGTTCCACCATACCATCATACTATGGCATGTGTCAGCCATGCTCCATCATACTATGGCATGTGTCAGCCATGCTCCATCATACTATGGCATGTGTCAGCCATCCTCCATCATAATACGGCACTAAGGCATGTGTCAGCCATGTCTCCACATCATACTCGGCATGTGTCAGCCACGCTCCATCATACTACGGCATGTGTCAGCCACGCTCCATCATACTACGGCATGTGTCAGCCACGCTCCATCATACTCCGGCATGTGTCAGCCATGCTCCATCATACTACGGCATGTGTCAGCCATGCTCCACCATACTACGGCATGTGTCAGCCACGCTCCATCATACTACGGCATGTGTCAGCCATGCTCCATCATACTCCGGCATGTCAGCCATGCATCATACATGGGTCAGCCACCCTCCATCATACTGCGGCATGTGTCAGCCATGCTCCATCATACTACGGCATGTGTCAGCCATGCTCCATCATACTACGGGATGTGTCAGCCATGCTCCATCATACTATGGCATGTGTCAGCCACCCTCCATCATACTACGGCATGTGTCAGCCACCCTCCATCATACTACGGCATGTGTCAGCCATGCTCCACCATACTACGGCATGGATCAGCCATGCTCCACCATACTACGGCATGTGTCAGCCGTGCTCCACCATACTACGGCATGTGTCAGCCATGCTCCATCATACTACGCATGTGTCAGCCACGGCATGTGGGTCAGCCATGCTCCATCATACTACGGCATGTGTCAGCCACGCTCCACCATACTACGGCATGTGTCAGCCACGCTCCATCATACTACGGCATGTGTCAGCCACGCTCCATCATACTACGGCATGTGTCAGCCACTCCGGGCATGTGTCAGCCATGCTCATCATACTACAGCATGTGTCAGCCACCCTCCATCATACTACAGCATGTGTCAGCCATGCTCCACCATACTACACGCCATGGGTCAGCCATGTTCCACCATACTACGGCATGTGTCAGCCACGCTCCACCATACTACAGCATGTGTCAGCCACGCTCCTTCATACTACGGCATGTGTCAGCCATGCTCCATCATACTCGGCATGTGTCATGTGTCCAGCCATGCATGTGTCATCATGCTCCACCATACTACGGCATGTGTCAGCCATGCTCCATCATACTACGGCATGTGTCAGCCACGCTCCATCATACTATGGCATGTGTCAGCCATGCTCCATCATACTATACTCGGCATGTGTCAGCCATGCTCCACCATACTACGGCATGTGTCAGCCATGCTCCATCATACTATGGCATGTGTCAGCCACGCTCCATCATACTACGGCATGTGTCAGCCATGCTCCATCATACTACTATGGCATGTGTCAGCCACCCTCCATCATACTACGGCATGTGTCAGCCATGCTCCATCATACTATGGCATGTGTCATACCATGTGTCATACATACTATGGCATGTGTCAGCCATCCATCATACTACAGCATGTGTCAGCCATGCTCCATCATACTACGGCATGTGTCAGCCATGTTCCACCATACTACGGGCATGTGTCAGCCACGCTCCATCATACTATGGCATGTGTCAGCCATGCTCCATCATACTATGGCATGTGTCAGCCATGCTCCATCATACTAAGGCATGTGTCAGCCATGCTCCACCATACTACGGCATGTGTCAGCCACGCTCCATCATACTACGGCATGTGTCAGCCACGCTCCATCATACTACGGCATGTGTCAGCCACGCTCCATCATACTCCGGAATGTGTCAGCCATGCTCCATCATACCACGGCATGTGTCAGCCATGCTCCACCATACTACGGCATGTGTCAGCCACGCTCCATCATACTACGGCATGTGTCAGCCACGCTCCATCATACTCCGGAATGTGTCAGCCATGCTCCATCATACTACGGCATGGGTCAGCCACCCTCCATCATACTACGGCATGTGTCAGCCATGCTCCATCATACTACGGCATGTGTCAGCCATGCTCCATCATACTACGGCATGTGTCAGCCATCCTCCATCATACTACGGCATGTGTCAGCCATCCTCCATCATACTACGGCATGTGTCAGCCATGCTCCACCATACTACGGCATGTGTCAGCCACCCTCCATCATACTACGGCATGTGTCAGCCACGCTCCATCATACTACGGCATGTGTCAGCCACCCTCCATCATATTACGGCATGTGTCAGCCATGCTCCATCATACTATGGCATGTGTCAGTGCCCTTCTGTTAAGGCACGATTAATGCTGAAACATACACTGGGATTTTGATGCAACATATGCTGCCTTCAAAACTTGATCGTTTACAAAGATGCCCAAGCATATTTCAACAATACAACACATCACTGCATCCTGCAGGCATGTCCGAGGCAATGGTTGAGTAAGGAGAGGGTGCTGGACTGGCTAGCATGCCTATGTCACAAACACAGATGGTGCGGCCCTTATTGTAATGCAAAGACTTATTTGCAGAAAGAATGGGACAAAATTAAACCTGAAACACTTAATCACTTGGTGTCTTCACTCCCTATACATTTATTAGGCGTTTTGAAAAGTAATGGCAACATTACTCAGTGGTACATGCTTTATTGTCCCCAATTTTTTTCCAAGAATAAAATTTGAAGGTTTCTTTTTTTTTTTGGAAAAATTAACAAAATACATGTAACGAAACGTTAAATAATACGTTGTTGAATTGTTTTCAACATAATACAGGCCAAAGATAATTTACAAATCACTGCTGTTTTCATTTTAAGTTACCTTGCAGTCCCAACTTTTTCTGAATTAGAGTCATACTTTGACATAATGAGAATGAAGTATAAATTTGTCAAGAATAGTCCCTGTTTCTCTCAGGTACTGCTTGTCATCCATTTATTACATAGCATGTGTTCTCATAAGAATACCCCAGCAGCACAGCACATGATTGATTAAAATGCTTTACCTTTTGAGGACATCCATTTCACCCTCACCGCTACACAACACTGCAGATAACATGCTAATTGAAAGTAACTGCCCTCCATCATTCAAACCAGCCCTTGAAAATTCAGCCACTCTACTCAGTTTTTTCATCACCGACTACTTTAGCAACTGTCAAATTCAACCTCAGAACGGTGGCCAATCATGAAACTAATGGCTTTTGAATGCATATGAGATTGAAGGGAGAGCCTTTTCTGGCCCAGAAATTGTCAAGTATGCGCAATCTCTGCAAGACAAAATGTTAGCAATTAGCCAACTGAAAAAAAGTGCTCAACACTTTCGTTTCTCAGTCATATGCACAGAGTGATGTATTTTGCATGTGATGCCGACTAAAACACAAACATCCCAGGGGATTGTAGGGCCAAGAAATGATTCCTCAAACCCTGCAATTAAGAAAATAAAATAATTTCAAAATGCCATTAGTACCACAACCGTGTCCCTGCACACCCTTGTCAGGGCAAAGGTGACATTGCATTGCCATGAAAACACAAGACTAACTTCACCTCTTCTGCAGACCCCTAAAATTGATGTTATTTCCAACTGTAGAAGCCGGGGGTGAGTAATAAGTACTGTCCCCAGGTCTAAGGAGGCATCGGGAATTATAAAAACACCAAAATATTCTTGCAGGTTAGGAGGTGGATTGCATTACTCAATCCTTTTCCCAGGGAGAGCACTGGTGCACACTCAAGTCAACGATTTTTCCACACTTCCAAGAGTGACCTCTCCCTCTGCCCGTCCATCACTTCCATCTTTCTCTGTTCACATGAGGAGATGAGCAGACACACACATATGCCCACACACATTCTTATGTGCTTACACACACACACACACACACACACACACACACACCAAGCAGGGGGTGGGAGCTCCTACTAAAAGCAGACAGCTGGCCCCCTGGAGCAAAGAGGAACACTGCCCTCACACTCCCTCGTTTGCATGTGCAGACACACACAGAGGCATTAGTTACTCTTCATTTTATTTACATCAATTTTAATTAAAACTATGTCTCTCATCTGCACTACCCACAGACTGACCCCGGTAGGTTAACTCGGCTGAGCCTCCCTTCCTGCCTCTCACTGTCTCCAACAGCATGTCTCAGCCTCCTTCACCAACAGGCTGCATATCAGTCGGCCCAAACTGCATTTCAGAGGCACCAGGTTTGCATGGGCCTTCACTCTCAAGCTCAGCACGCATCCCCAGCTCTCCGCAGGAAGCAGTTATTTCTGGCCCAGAGCCCCAAGGGCTGCCTCCACAATGCTGAGGATGCTAATAGACAACAGTAACACCCTCCCTAGTAGCACACCCAGCCAAAGAGAGGAGCTAGCAGCCAGCAACACCCTCCCTCTGTGTGCAGTAACAGCTCCAAACTCTGAGGCATCATTTTAAATAATGTTATTTTTAATGCTGCACTAATAACTTCAGGCTTAAAATGATATTCTGCCTCTTCTACTTCACTGGATTGGGACATTGCAAATGCAGTGTCATTTATTTGTCAATACATTACATTGAACCACAGATGTGCAAACTGGTTTCTCTGAGAAAGAGCAGGAAAGCAAACGAATTGATAAAAGTAAAAGTGTGACGGGACGAAAAGGAAACAGTATGAGTGAAGTACCGTGTGAAGTCGTATGTGTGTGTGTGAGTATGTGTATGAAGGTGGGGTGGGTATTGCCATAACCCCAATCATGACCCAATTTGAAAAGGGCACAGACTTTCCACTTACAAAACCCCTTATCACGATCATTACTCTGAATCCAGGCCCTGCTGCATAAATGCTCATTATTATGAGCAGCACTACTGTCTGACAGCTGGCAGATGAGGTTTTTAGATCACTCCAGCTGACTGAGCCCCGGCTCCCCTGCTGGCATCAAAGTCCCTTTCAGTCTTGTGAGCTCCCACCATATCTGTGCCTTTACATTGGGGCTCATTCCAATCACATATTTTCCTCTCCTTTCCTTCCTTTCCTTGGACCTGACCTGGAAACCCAACATGGCTGACCCCGGGTGCTCCCCACCTAATGCAAGGAGGGTGGCATGCCCTGCTTTAATTTAGGTCTGCCCTGCTTTCACATGTCCGCCCTGCATAAAATGTTAGCACCCTCCTTCTGCCTTCCCCCAGTGCAGCATAGGTTTCATACCGAGCTGCATATGTTTGTTCCTTCTGGGCAACAAGTAGCCTCTTATTGAAGCATTCCATTGACATTTTTTGGAACATAATGGGAATTCCTGCCCAAACTCCTGACGCCATTGTGATAGTAAAACCCCTTGCGTAAGTCGTGAAAGAGCAGATAAACATAGCAGGCAAACAATGCAAAATCGATTTCTTCTGTCAAAAAAGTAAAATTAATGATGATTACAACGGGGTGGCTGTTTCAATAAACACAAAAGACTTGTCCAAACCAGCAATGGACAACCCCTGATTGGGTCAAACGGTCTGTCTTTTTCTGGGTGATTCAATAAACGGCCCGTCGTCCTCTGGTCCGGTCGGACTGTCCAACTTTCTGGGACCACTCGAGAGTTGTCTTGAAATCCATTTGGAAAAAAAAATATACCGTTATTGTTTGATGTTACCCGGTGGCAAAGACAACCCAAAATATTTAGAGAAAGGAAAGACAATGACCAATAAAGACAATGACCCAAAGCCGACATATGGATTCAGCAGTCAACCCTGGAGGACAAAATGAAATTACTCCATAGCGAACCATTGGAAAAGATACTTGCTAAATCCATTAATGAATTTTTCTAACAGCTACACATAATTGATGTTAAATATATGAATATTTCACTTTTAAATCATTGGTGCCGTTTTCCTCGGTAGTGACAAAAAGTTGTACAGTACTTTTATTCAGGCTATGTGAACACAAATGGGACATTGCCTTAAGGGCGTTCTTGACTTGGTTCTTAGTGGTTGTTATTAACCATCGTATTTGTGGTGCATTTGTGTGACCGAGAGTGGAGTTCTGTTTACCGCCCGTCTTTAACTTAACTCAAGTCTGTAAAATGAGCAACCGTCACAATATAAAAGTTCTAATGCCTTCGGTATGATGAATAGCTTTGTTCTGTTGCAACTCGATAGCTACTCATAGCTTTAAGTACAGAATGCACAGTAAGCTAAGGCTGGATTTTATTAGCTACATAGCTTGTATTCGGTTAATACTGAAATTTAACGTGACATCCAAAAGCTATGTGCGCAGTTAGTTTACTTTCTCATAGTACTTCGAGATCCACCAAATCAGAGTTGTTTTTTCAATCAACATTAACGTATTCTGAATATTTGAACACTAAATCACAAAGCTATGTGTTGCATAGGTGTAAATTATGATGCAACTTCGAATGGACAGTGATGAATAGTCCGTCCATGTTGGACTATTGTCAGAGATCCTACTTTTGCTTTATTGAAACACCTGATGGACACGGTTTGTCGAAGGTCCGACTTTTCACGAGATGGATGGTCTGACTTGGTTGGACAAGTTTATTGAAACAGGCCCTGGGACACGCCACAAGCAGGACAGTCTGAAGTGGGTGACAGCATGGACAAGGGAGAGGAACAAGAAGTTGTTCCAACTGAAGAATACACAGGCAATCCTGCGAAGGTATGTAAACGATTATTATGAAAGACAAGGGCAGCTGGACAGTGCGGGTTTAGCAGCATAACACCGTGGCAAAGCAGTTTCTGTGGTCTTGTTACCTGCAATTGTATTTGTATAGTTGCAAAAGTGCCAGTTCACTTAATGTCTTTAGCACTCATAGTACAACAGTTAAATTGAAATTCCAGTGAGCATCACTGTTCTTGAAATAACACACTATACAGGGAAACTGCTGCACCAAAAGACACAACACTCTCTACCCTCGTTATTTGATATGGGCCTACTATGATGTGTTGCGGCAATTCGTGGGGAAATCTTTATTTAATAAAGAATTATGAAACTGCATGCCACAAAACATTTTTATTTTAATGGGAGTGCTACATGCAACAGCACTTATTCTTTTTTTTAAATAGAGGTATTAGGTACAAAATTAACTTTTCTTTATGAAAGTATTAGACACAATTATTTGAGTGTTTTTGTGTGTTACCACTAGTTAAGGGTTAGGCACTGTAAAGATTGCGCCAGATTATATTGCTCAAGTGTAATTTTTTGCAATAGTGAAGTGAAGTGAAGACAAAAATAAATTGCATGTATGATAGGGATCTAAAAAAAATCTATGAACTGTTGTAAAAAGAAAAAGTAATTGCGGTAAAGCTTCCAATACAAGCCAAAATAAAATCAACAATATATCTGTCAACGTGCAACTACAGATGGGCTGGTGCCAAATCCCAGTGCCCCTTGGCACTAGACCATCAGTAGCTAAATGACTGACCTATTCACATGCGCATGCACTCACAAATTCAGTGAACTGTTCTAAAAATCATATAATTCCATACCTGTAAATGGACGCAAATCTGCTAGAATATTCCATCAAATGCCACCAGAATGCACAAAATGCATATTGAAAAACCAAAATATTTCAGGCCCCCAAACCTCCCCTGTGGGAGGGGGACACCCTGACCCCCGCCGTGAGTGTACTCTGGCCTCACAAACATATTAGCACCCTGCTTTCAAAAATTTCTGGGGAGCACCCTGCTATCGTTTCAAGGGACATTGGAGGTTGAGGAATTTTGAGATCATCCTTTGCGAAAGTATTTTTTCCTGGAATGCGTAATGTACCTGTCCTCGCACCGTCATATCATGATATTTCTTGTTTTGTAGCGTTTGCAATGAAAAACCATTTTCACTTTGTGTACTTGCCTGTTCTTCTGTCATGCTGTAATATAGCTGCTGTGTGCCTAGTGCAGTCTCCGTGTTACTTGTTCATGACTAAGCCAATTGATGCTCAATATGAATTGTACCACGTCAGTTCCATTGTGTAGCTGTTTCAGTGACATTATTCTGCATGCTTACCATGAGTATGTACTTACCTTAGGATAAAAGCAAGTGCCCAATAAATCAAAAGTGATGTATAACTGATAGTCCTGTGAACCCCCATGCTCCCCATGGGTAATGCATCTGCCACACTAACTGTATGTAACCCTCTGTGACTGCAAAATGACCTTTGAAAGAGCAAGGGCACTACCTATACCTATACACCTTTTTTGCCGATGCATCTTTATTCGACACCCTGTCTTCTCTTCCATCCTTGCTTTTCCTTCTCATCTCCTTAATGGGCGGAGTCAAGAGCAAGATAAGGTAAAGGAAAACATAAGGTGTGAAAAAATAAGCCACTGAACCAGCCTCAGGCTTCAACCAAAGAGTCCATTCTGCTACAATGCACTTTCCTGCACATTTTCCAATGAGTATGGAACAAAAGACCCGAAATCCACCCCCAACCTATCAGACAGCAGTTATGAAGAGCCCTTCAGAAAAGGATTAAAGTGGCCAAATGCATACAAATCTGAACAAGCCTGCACTCTTCATTAATTTCTGTGATAGGTCTCTCTGCCGGGGTCTGTTTTCGGCCTGGACAACCCTCTGAGCACTTTCACCGTGATGTGCGTCAGGACAATATCTTCCATTGCTCCTCCTGCCCACCAGCTGCCATTTTTCTCTCAAGCAGAGATAGAATGGGGGTCTGACACTATAGCAACTGCCTGATCTCATACACACTTCTTTATGAGCTCAGAAATAGAGAGAACAGAATTGGTCATCAAAGCCGCTAGCTGAAATTTTGCAGAGAATCCCCAACTGGCCATTTCTGCAGCAGTGAGTCACTCACACAAGCCAAACCACCTGAGCAAGCCTATGCAGAACTGTTGTGAACTGACTGACAGGTGTGCTAAGAGAGTGGTTTTATGGGGTAAGAGCTGGCTTGCACTCACTGGAAGGCTGGAGGGTCTCTCCTGTTGCACAAGGCCCATCTCATCCCGGGTTTTGTTTGGTGGAGGTTAGAGGGGGCTGGCCTGGCAGCCCAAAGCACTCTGGCTGAATCTCCTGCAGAGACAGGCAACCATCTCCACATTAGGTGGTATTGCCGCATAAAATCGCAATGGCCAAAAGACAGAGAGAGAAAGGTAACACGGCAAAATAAAGGCAAAAGAGCAACGAGGACAGTGTGGAGAGAAAACAGGAGAAAGAGGAGAGAGAGCAGAGAGAGGGAGCCTTTTAAACACCATTAGCCCTGATCAGCCTTTCAGTGCCACAGACAGCAGAATGGCAGGAAATTCATTGCCTTTAATTAATGTAGCTGGAATAGCTCTCAGACAAAGCTCAGAAAAGAGATTTTAAAGCGTATTTACATTCCATTCTCAAACACTCTAAGAGTTGCAAAGGCACTTTCATGCAAAAGAGTTTTTCATTAGAGTTTTAGCCTGACAATTTTTAAACACTGCAAGACCAGAGAGGAAACTGTTCCGGCAGGACTGCATCAATTAACAGTCATTGAAAACTTCTGTTGGCTATAATCTGTCCATCTTAGAAACCTACATTTATGAAAGGGTATGATCTAAAATTTGAGAAAAACACACTAATATTACAAAATTATTTTCAAGATTTATGCAGAAGTCAACTCAAGTGAGTTGGTAAAGTTTGACAAAGACATTCAAAAAATAAACAACTGGAAAATCAAAGAAACCTTAAAAAACCAAACAACGCAAAAAAAAAAAAGATAAGCACACAGGAAAAAACAGTTTCCCGTTTAGACAGCAAGCCAGTGTACTGGGATTAGCAAGTAACTGGGTGGTTTGTTCACCAGTAACATGCACAGGGAAGGCCATCATAAGCTGGGTTTCCATCCAAATATATCGCAAATTTTAACCGAATTTTCGGAAATTCGGCAAAACAAAATGCGAATTTATGCACGTTTCCATCCACTGCTCCTATGCGAATATTTGGAGTTGATTCATGGAGATAAGCAATAGGTGGCGCTAATTCTTCAGCCGTGTGATAGTACACCACAGCAGAAGAAGAGGGCGCAACGTGATGATGAAGTCACAAGCGCGTCTTTCAAACTGCAAAACAAACAACAGCAACAGAAGAAAGCTATGGTCTAAATGGAAGAAATATCACAATTATGCACTCTTACAAGAGTATTGATGACAGCGCTGTGCGCGTTCATAATCGTGTTGAAAGCATAGAGATATATATATATGTATATGTATGTTTATTTTTAGAACACTAGATTGCTGATGATGTCATATTTATATTATCCAAAGTGAAACACCCAATCTGTATTGATACACCCAACTTCTTCATAAAAATGAATGGTTTCCTATGAGGCCAATTTCAAATAAGTCAATATAAGCATTAAAATGCTGAGATGTGCAGCTGCCTTTTGCAGAAATATTCATTTGAAGGGCTGTAATAAAACGTTTCACACGTAAGTTAACGTAGAAACGCAAATATGTCACTTTAATAGAAAAAATTGCGTTTGCGTGCTCGCTAGCTAATTAGCCGTCCCATTGACTTGAATAGACCGCTGACTAAAGCAAACACTAGCGATTGATAACTGTCACCAGCGAGCGACCTTGGTACCCTTACCGTCGCAGGGGCTGCATTTGCTTAGCAGTTGATACAATTAACAAGGTGGCTAACAAGTTAGCTACTTGTAATTCACATTCAACGAATAGACTTCTCACCTGCATAATATTTAAAACAGTGGGCAAGTTGCTTTGTCTGTTTAAACAGAGTTCCTAAAGACAAGGAGGGGAGAAAGGCTTGGCTGTTCAAAATCAGGAGAAAAAACTTTTTTCTATCCCCTCGATCTGTGCTGTTCAGTGATCATTTTTGAGAGCAGTGTTTTAACGGGACTGGGGCAAAGATGAAGCTTAGTAAAGGAGTAGCTTAGTAAAGTAGTAAAGGAGAGTTAACTAGCGCTTCCTTTTAACAACGTTGGCATAAGCCATATGATTCAATATAAACAATTCGGTTGGCGGCAAATATGCTCAACCAGGGTACAATGAAGTGGGGAAACCAGAGAGTAATTTGATAACGTATATCGGACATTCATTGAGGTTTCTTATAACGGCAAAAACTTCCAAGCAATTATCTTATCAGAGGCTCATTAAAAGCCTTGGTCACATTGACTTTACTTTTCTGCTCACACTTAAACGTTGACACCAAGTCACATTTCAATCTTCCCTTTAGTAAGTGTGCCACTTTCCATCCTCCAAAAAGCACATATTTAGGGAGACAAAATGTTGCTCTGCACAGCGATACCAAAATAACACCGACTTGCACGCAAGTGTTTTTGAAAATGTAAGTAGGCGAAAATGAATGGGAGTCTATGGGAGAATTTTATTTGCGGGTGGAACAGATGCTTCACTTGAGCGAACCCTATCAACAATCTAGTGTTCTATATTGAGGGCTTACAACCAAATATGGCTATGTCCAAATTCCTACCATAGCCACATAGCTACTTCTGGTTCAAGCCCTCAATACATGGTTGAAAGCCACCCAGAAACAAAGAGAGTTTGCAGTGGCCTATATGTCACGTGATTATGAGCGTCACTGTTTATTCGCTACATCTGTTTCCAGAGCACTTATTTGCATTTTCCTTTTATCGATATGCCAACTTTTCCACCTCCTCCAAGTGTAAAAACTTGGACTAAAAACTTTTTTGCGATATTTGGACATTTTTTCGAAATTTCAGTGTTTCCATTCGGGCTTTTAATGCACAAAGTGAAAATGCGAATTAAAACAGGTGGATGGAAACCTAACTATAGATTAACACAAAACAAGTATGATATGACTCTCAAGTTTAGCTAAGGGTGAATAGCATTTCTTTGGCTGACTGGTCGAAAAACAAATTTGACACAAGTGAGAGGCCAGGGTTCAAATCCCACATTAGACTCAGCATTTCTCTAGCATGCAGCACACAGCCTGTTAAAGAGTTCTTTTTCTGGTATTAAACCATTGTATTTCTCTCATGCATGTAGACTAAAATATACTTCAAATACAGAAGAAAAGAAACTGTTTATGTGCCCAGTTTCCTTTCTTGAGGTCAAGATTATGTTTTTTCTGCGTGTGGGGGAACCTGCTCAAACTTTTCCTCTTTGTTGAAGTTTACCCCAAGTGCCCACCTTGGCGGTACAGTGGCGCAGTGGATAGCATTGCCGCCTCACTGCAAGAGGGCCATGGGTTCAAACCTACCCCGGGGCCTTTCTGTGTGGAGTTTGCATGTTATCCCCGTGTTCATGTGGGTTTCCTCCGGTTACTCCGGTTTCCCCCATCCACAAAAACATGCATCATAGGAACACTCCTACCGGTACCCCTGACCAAGGAACTGGTTTTAGAACTGGAGCTGGTCTCCGGGCGCTGCTCTGTAGCTGCCCACTGCTCCTAACTATAGGATGGGTCAAATGCAGCAGACAAATTACCCCACGGGGTTCAATGAAGTGTATCTTATCTTAAAAAAAATTGACAGAGCAGACAGCTGTATCAAAGTGCCAAAATTTTTGATTAGTCAGGATGAGGAGCAACACCTCAACTGCAGTGCATTCACTGCTGTGATCTGAATTTCATGCAACACAGCACCACAACCTTTTAATGCCAGAACACCACATCAGTCACCAGCATACTCAGCGGAATGCGTTTATACGATTATATCCTCTTGTTCTGTCAAATAAGATGTAAATTCTTACAAAACAAACAGCTCCATTTTCTTTTAAGACTTGTTCTCTCCATTTTTTTGTCCAAGCCACCTTTTCTCAGTCTGTTATTGTCTCCAGATCAGATATTTTGGCAAAAAGCCCAGAATATGTGTATTTATTGCATCACTGGAGGTAATTCACTCTGTAAAACATCCAAGAGAAAATGTCTCACTTCCTAAAATAAGCAAACACTAACAATGAATGAGGAGTGAGGGAGGGTTAGCCTGAATAAATGCCTTTCAAACAGACCAAACCCAAATGATTTAGGGACAGCATGGCTACAGTGAAAAGACAAGAAACACCAGCTGATCTTGTAAGTCCCTGCAGGAATCTGTGCCTGAAAAGCACCTTCAAACGGCACGAGTCATGAGTCATGAGTCATTACAATTCACAGTTTGAAAAGCTCTCAAGTAATACTATGACTGCCTGGCACATGGTTAAGACACCAAACACAGAGTTTATGACTCTGTTGACTCATAACACCGCCTCATAGAGAAATGCATCCCACTGTGTGTGCTGAGTGCAGAGGTTGCAGTGCACTTGTGCTCCTACACACACTCACCCATCCTTTCCTTCCTCCAGATCATTAGTTCTGCACTCTAATCAAACATTCTTATTCAGTCATATTCAGATTTGTTCTGATGTTGGCACAAACATTGTGTCAGAAGGGGGGAGGGGGGACCACGAGTACCCCCCATACACACACATATTCCCACGTACATGCACACACATACGTACGCATATAGAAAAAACCATTTCAATAACATGCATCAATCCTGACTCACAAACACATTTTCCAGTGATTAACAAGATATTTTTTGAGTGATTGTCTCGTTTTAATACTTCTCGGCCCGAACATTAAGTGAAGAAAAAGTCTACTTTTTGAATAAAATGTGATCATTATTGTGTTATTCAAAACACTTCAACCAATGTTTTCATACTGAATTTGACAGATATGAGGAAAGTACCATGTTGGTTTCTTCACAGTGGCAAGCCAGACTGTGATGTCTACAAAGCAACAGAGCTGGGAATCCAATGATCAAGATATGTGGCAGGGATTGAGACAAGTTAAATGGAGAAACAGTTCAAATACTTTATTTGCTAACCACACAAATTCAAAGAAGATATAATACATTTTTGTCATTATCATTGTAATTATTGTCATGATGCATTATTGTCAAAATAGTGGATTAAATTTGTCAGGCTATGCTCAAACAAGACAAATTAATTTCATTTTGCAAACAACCTCGGTTTATCATGCACTAGCCAGCAAATTTACAGCTTAAATCATGCACACACTTTTGCAATTTAAAACCCCGCATTTCAATCATGGTCATAATAAAAATGAACAAGCTTTGCAACACGGCAAAAAATAATCAGCATTGGGCGGGGAAGATAGAAAAGAAAAAGGCTGTGTCTCAAACCACATACTCCCTAGCTCCGCAAGCACACAGCAAGCACACATCCACCCTGGAGTGTTCAACTTAAAACCGAAGCACAGCATTATAGTGCACAAAGTACCCAGAACATTCAGACTATGCATCACAGTGTATTCCAAGTGAAAAAAATATCCCATTATTTCCACTTGATACAGCATAGGTTGAAGTTTGAGTCAAATGTCATTGTGAAGTGGGAGAGAATCATTTAATGAAACTAGAAGTTCAAGTGAGCCTGAAATTTGACGGACCTGCCATGCCTATTTCAGAGTGGAGTACAAGGCTGAAATGAAATACCAAACTAGGTCATGTCCTAAAGATGCTGGATGCAAAGTTTCATCAAATTTGATCCATATCCGTAGGGATGCACTGATCTACATTTTTTCCAGTTCCAATCCTATTCCGATACCTGAATTTTGATGCAGTCGTGCTTAACAGTTTGCATACCCTCGCTGAATTCGTGAAATGTTGCCATTTATTTCGAAAATATGACTCATCATGGAAAAACTTGTCTTTTATTAAAGGGTACTGATCAAGTGAAGTTATTTATCATCAAATAGGTGTTTGGCTCCATTTCAGATCATAATGATGACTGAAATCACCCAAACTGCCCTGATCATAAGTTTACATACCCTTGAATGTTTGACCTTGTTATATAGACACAAGGTGACACACTCAGGTTTAAACGATTTTTAAACCTGAGTGTGGGTTTTAAGGGAACCTTTTAAGGGTTTTGCACCTGTGGGTTTTTAAATTGTACCTAGTGTCTGTGTATAATCATTGAGTTTGTTAGCTCCCGAGTGGATGCACTGATCTGGCGAGACACTGAGCCATGGAGGGTGGAAAAGAACTGTATTAGGGCCTTCATACCAAGGTAGTTCAACTTTGTAAAGATGGGAAAGGATATAAAAACATTTCCAAAGACTTGAAAATGCCAGTCAGTACTGTTCAGTCTGTGATTAAGAGGTGGAAAATTAGGGGATATGATAATACCAAGCCAAAGTCAGGTAGGCCAGGAAGGATTTCAGCCAAAACTGCCAGGAGAATTGTTCGGGACATGAAGGAAAATCCACAAGCTACCTCAAGAGAAATACAGGATGCTCTGGGAAAAGATGTTGTGGTTGTTTCAAGGAGCACAATAAGGAGGTACTTAAACAACATTGAGCTGCATGGTCGAGTTGCTGGAAGGAAGCAATAAATGCACCAATCCCACAAAAAATCCCGCCTAAAATATGCCAAACGACACCTCGACACACCTTACAACTTCTGGAACACTGTCATTTAGAGTGAAGAGACCAAAATAAAACTTTATGGTCACAACCATAAGCGCTATGTTTGGAGGGCAGTCCTACTGTAAAGCATGGTGGCAGCTCTTTGATGTTTTGGGGGTGTGTGAGCTCTAAAGGCGCAGGGAATCTCGTGAAAATTGATAGCAAGATGAATGAAGCATGCTATCAGAAGCATGCCCAGTAGATATTTAGACTGAATATGACTTTAAATCATTTAATGTGCCAGTCACTGACTTATAACTACCAGCAGGCAGCCCCCTCCTGTTTTGTGCCTTTATAAGTCATTGGAGAACATTTTTTTGGGGACATTACTGCATCAATATGGTTCTCATCAGCTCAACTTTGTTGCAATGATCAATATCCTAAACAACAATATATAGACGAAATAGAAAACTTGTGGACAGGGAAATTAAAAATACACAGGAGACAGCAAAACACCACAGAGGAAAGAACACAATGAACAATCCATCTGAACGGCAACTGGCACATTAGATTAAATCAGGAAGTGGGCAAACATGTCAATCACATGGGCTGTGTTTGAATAGTCAAAAATCACGCCCTGTTGTCTAGTTCCTGACATTTTTTGTTTAACTTCGATGGAATTCGTCATTAGATAAAGCAAAAGTGTAAAGTGGAATTCATTAGGGCATAGGAAGACAACTGCCCTAATAAGAGAATACAAATGCACTAACACCAAGCAACATGATCACGTGTCTCTCACCCGTCATGCTGGTAGTCGCTTTAAATAGTGCTGCCACACGGAATAGTGGGATAGCGTTATCTCCTTTCTTTTCAAAAAGGATGTCTCGGGGTACCCATAGACTGTTTAAAAAGATAGACGCAGCACCGGCGTCTGAAAAGTGAGGCCAATGCGGAAATCTCAAAAAATTGCATTCTGTTTAATGGCCAGCACATGGGGATGTCGGTGGTTGCAGAAAGAAGTTCAATGCTGTAGAAGTCTATGAGAAAATAACCCCACTTTCCCACCTGATTTATTATTTCAATAATGATTTACCACATTATTTTATGTTACCTATCGCAAGTTTGAAGCCTCCTTCAATATAGCATGATGTTCATTTTTGTGAATGATGGTCCCAAATAAACTAGAATAAAGGATAAAGCCACAATATGCTTTATGGGGCGTGGCTATCCTCTGGTCCTCATCAGATACGGCCAGATTGACCTGTAGATCCACCCCTCGCTCCTCCCGGGATCTTCAATTCAAGCTCTCGTCCAATAGGAATCATATCCAGTTTCAAAGTGAAAAAATGGCGGTGTTCAAATTGCCAAAAACGAGGCTTCGGCATGTCTTTATTCAGTCTATGGGTGTACCCTATGCCAAAGGTGATAAGTTAGGAAGCATTTACATTTACATACACTTTACATTTAGAGAATTCAAACACACTTATCATGGCTGCCATGTAAATAATTTCATGTAATTTTCTAGGAGTTTGGAACTTTCTTCAGCAAAAAAGACTTAGAATGCAGCCACAGGCTAAAATCTCCATCCTAAAGCTCGGAGCCCTCACAAACTTAATTGACGTCACCTGTGAGCGCAGCAGTAATGCTTGAATGCTTCAGTTTAGGGCTTGAAATGGTATATAAAGGCAAAATGGGACTCACCATTGTGGGTTAATTGAAATGAGATCTCTAAATGACATGAGATCTCTCAATGAGATCTCTAAATGACAGCCAGTCACAGAGGGGCAGTAGTCAATGCTGTAAGGACTAATCTCCGACCAGTTCCACATACCAGCAGACATTTCTGTTAAGAAGTAGACAGGTGAACACCAGAGGCAGGAACTGAAGTGTTTATTGAAACACAAAACACTAGGAGAAAATTGGCAGACAAGCCAGAAACAAAAACACCATGCACATGCACTGAACAACAGGAGAAACTAAGGTACACTGCCCAAGGCAGGGGGGAACAGAAGTACTCACTCAAGGAGTGGCTAGACTAAGGAAACAAACACTGGATCTAAACTGAACTGACGGGAACACTGGGAGACTTAGACAAGGGGCAGACAAGACATGGGTGCAGCAAACACGAGGCTAGGGAAAACTCAGGATGCAAAATAACAAAGTCCCGTCTGACGGTCTCTTCTTCTTTCCCACTGATATACGCATGGAAGGAGCTGGGGATACGGAAGGCAATCTCAGGTGGAAACAGAAACACATGAGATTAAAACAATTACACGAGAACCGGGTTAACAATGACTCGAGACAATCACGCAAGCTAGACAGTTTAGATTGAGGTAATCTAAACGTGACGAGTAAAAGCACCACGAGAACAGCAAAGGAAAGCGTAGCTTTAAACGCAGTTAATTAGGGAAAGCTTAGGAAGGAATTTACAAAAGCTAGAAACACTCGCACTTGCTAATGAGTTAATTAGGTTAGTACTATATGACAATATATACACACCCTTAAATAAGTGCTGGTTAGTATAGGTTAGTAATGGCCCTATCAGAGAATGCATTCACTCAGAGTTTTGCGAGACCCAGAATTAAACACAGGTGGAAGCAATGAATGAAATACCAAAGCCGAAACCGAAAGAGGAAATGTGATTGGACCACGAGACTCAGGCATACTGAAGGCTGTCACACGACACCACAGGAGTCAGGGCAAGAGGGAAAAAATGGTCAGACCGCAGGAATGGAGCTGAAAAACAAATAGAGACATGGGGGAAAAAACGCACAAGCACAAACAAGCACACGAGGCAGAACCATAACAATTTCAGAGCCGCGTAAACTGCCAATAAAAAATTTACGACAATTAAAAGCGTATCTCACAAATTATTGATTGGAAACCTCTTATGTGTGTGGCACGTTCTTATTTTGCCTGGCAACCAATATTCTACACAGGAACTACTCAACCAAGGTCCCTTTTACGGTCCTGTTAATTAAAGGAAGCCTTTGCCAATATTCAAATACTGACCACTTAATGACATTGAACTCTGTGTAGCCCTGTTCTCCCCCTCTGCGGTCGCTTGGTCCTCAGAACTCAGCTGCCAACACGGGTATGATTAAAGCTTAACCAGTGGAGTCACAAGGCCTGCAAATGGTGCACCATTTTAATAAATTAAGTTTTAATCAATTTTAATTCACCCCAGCTAGCCAGAACACTGAGGGTCCAAACCACCCAGAGTTCATTGGTCATGTTCTACATAAGTAAAAATGGCTTTATAAAATGTGCAAGTGAATGATATTTGCGATCCCCAAACTATATTTTGTCTTTTTCTTGCATCCACAGAGCAGTTTCACAGGAGCGAGCAAAAATGCAACAGCTCATGAAGTGTTTAAACGGACTTAACGACTATGCTCTGCTGTTATAATACATTTTAATGGGCATTATTTTTACACTTGTCAGATTAAACAAAGATGATTTTAGGCTTCAGTTATTTGGCCCCACCTCAGTTTGAAGCATCCCATTTTGAGTTTGATGGGGTAAGCTACCAGCAGACCATAGTCAGGAATGTAAGTACTTTTTATATGTAGGCAACCATTCAGTAAACTGATTTTGTCTCTCCTCTCCAAGGACTGCCCAGATAGCATAAAGTGATTGAATCAACATTGTGATATTGTCAGGCTGAAGACTGCAATCAACATTGATGTCAGATATTGAAAAAAACATTGAAAGTGCTCGCTATGATCAACATGGAAATAACGTTGAATTTCCAATCAATTCTGACAATGAATCAACCTTGATTCAACTATGATATGATCAACATTGAAAGAAAGCAGAATTGCATCAACATTGATTCAACTATATATATGCATTGCATTATACATTGAAACAATGGTATTATTAAAGGGCCATTTCAACACTTTTCAACCCTCCTTTGTATGTTTTTAATATGCCTCATTAAAAAATAATCACTTTATTACTCCATTTATGGTATATTTCAACAAAGAGCATGCCAAAGTAGTCTACTAGTCAGTGATATCACTGCCATATGCCTGAATGGCAGTGATGTGTCATGGATTTACTACCCGCCGGATGCCAAACGGCAATCCGGCGGGAGCTAGGACTAAGGGCCTAAATAAACAAAAGTCTCAAATGCCAGGCTGGTTAGAAAAAAACTGGAGGTTTAATTTATAAAAACAAAACAGAGCTAAATACAGAGAAGCACAGGTCGCAAACGCCAGAACAGAATAAAATGCAGAGGCAACCAGAACAGCCAGCCTGTATACTCTGCTCTCACCTCCACCTTAACGGGCTACACCTGTTGCCTGTCAAGATGGAAGTGAAGGAATGCAGCAGGGGAGGGACTGCAAGGCCAAACCCTTACATGATGTCACTAATAGACAAGTTTGGAGCAACCCCCGCAGAATTTTAAAACACCAAATAGAGTAAAATGATTATTTTTTAAATAAGGCATATTAAAAACATACAGACGAAGGTTAAAATGCTGTAATGGTCCATTAAGTATGCTATACTGCAGTGGTTCTCAACCTTTTTATACAAAGACCCCACTTTACAGGAACATGGTTTGGGGGACCCCATACTTGATTATAATGATTTCATAGGTGAATATTCAAAAATGTGTTGTGAACTTGTAGATTGGCTATTTCCATTTTTTTTAAGAAACCAAGGTTGAGAACAGCTGCTTTACTGCATGCTCTATTAACAAAAAAACAATAAAACAGACCATTATTCATTTAGTTATTTATTAAAGATTCAAAAGAAATTACACTTTTGTACTTCTTTTGTACATTTTAGCACACACCTTTTCTTTTGATCTTTTAAGGTTTCCTGCCTGGCTTAGGTGGAGGAAGCACCTTAGGGAATTATCTGACCATCTATTTGCCCTGAAAATCCAGGGGAGACAAACATGGCAATGTCCTTCATAACTATAGGACCCCAGTTCAACATGAACAAAACATAACCACTGCCCCCATGTCCCCCCTCTGCCCCCACACCCCCCCATTGTAGGGCATTTCAACATTGAAAAATCATCATCTATACTACATTGATTTAACAACAGTTTTTCAAACATTTAATGGTAACTGTAATTAAACATTGAAGATTTTTCAACCTCAGCCAAAAATAACCCATCTGACCAAAAACCAACATTGAATTAATGTCTTTTTGCTATCTGGGTATCAATTCCTGTCCAGTAATGTTTGCCTCATTTTTAATTTGTTCAGAGAAGAGCAATAGTCACTAAAATGAGGAAGAATTTGAGACATGAGAAACTGCTACTGAGCACAAATATACCTTTGCTAGTGCACCACCATTGCCATGCTAGTTAAAACCATAAAGATATGCAAAGTGAGGTAATACAACCACATTGCAGCCCTGTTGATGACATGTTATTCGAATGAAAATTTTCCAATCACCAAAATCAGTAGGCATACTCTTCATAACACCATTGACCCTCAAAACAAGGAAGAAAAGAATCCAACAAAAATTGTGGTCTGTAGAGTAATGGATGGACTGACGGACGGTCCAACGGACGGACCAAAGGACAGACAGGGGATTGCAGTATATGCACATCCGGCGCAGTGGCCATATAAAAATGAGAAGGATACAGCAAAAATTGTACCATGTAGAGCAGGGGTCTTCAACTCTGTTCCTGGAGAGCTACCATCCTGAAGGTTACCACTCCAACCTAAAGCAAACCACACCTGCTTTCCCAGTTACAGATCTTGACAAGCTGCAAATGAGCTGAATCAGGTGTGCTGAATTAAGGTTGGAGTAGAAACCTACAGGATGGTAGCTCTCCAGGATCAGGGTTGGAGACCCCTGATGTCGAGTGAGAACCAGCTATTTACTGCGTAAGTCATATATCAGAACGTGCAAAGTTTGGTGCTGCAGCTTCGTGAAAAATTTTCCGATCATCACAGAAATCAGTAGGAATCCTTTGCATGTCACTATAGCCCCACAAAACAAGAACAGAAATGATTTAACAAAAACAATGCCATGGGTGAGAACAAGCTATATACTGTATCAGCCATTCTCTTACTGAATTTTGACTTTTTCATCTATGAGCCATGTATATGGATTGCTCAGCTGGGTGCCACAGCTCTGTGAAAAATTATGTGATCATCACCAAAATCCATTGAGATTCTCTTCATATCAATTTTGTCCAAAAAAACACACATGAAATGACTACAGCTAAAACTGAACCATCTGAGTGACAACAAGCTATATGTAGGCCATGTATAGGGATGTGCTAGGTTTGGTGCCACAACTTCATGAAAATTTTTCCAATTATCACCAAAATCAGTTGGGATCCTCTTCATATCACCATTGACCCAAAAAACAAAAATGAAAAGAATCTACAAAAATTGTAGTCTCTAGAGTGAAGACAATAAACTGTGGACGGACCAACAGACAAACCAGGGAAAATGGAGTATACCCCATTGCGGTGAAATGGGTGTATAACATCCAGAAGGGTGGGTGTATAACAAGTGCACGTACAGCGACACTGAATTAATCACTTTTGGCCTTGCAGCAATCAAATGCATTTATAACCTCATGGGAATCACACATATTTACAATCTCACTGAAAAATGGCAGCTGATTTAAACTTTTACTGATTTCGAGTGAATTTACAGCCTTACTGAGATCAAGTGCATTTATAGCCTCACAAAAATCAAGAGTAACTAGGAATCACAGACATTTACAACCCCTAAATCAAGCTAATTGAGAGCCTCACTGATATCAAGTGCGTTCACCATCTAAGTGATCAAGCGTAGCGGTACATCCTTGTTGAAATCAAGAATTACAGCCATACTAAACTCCAGTTCATTTACAGTCTCAAAATTAAGCTGACCAAAGGCACTCTAATTGGGGGTATGGAGTGTGCCATTTATTACAGCCCCTATAAAACAGTGACATCAGTGATGCTGGCTGAGTACTTGCGGACCACTATACTTAGTCATAATATCAGTTGGGAATTTGCTTCAATCTAACACTACATCACCAGATTGACCACATTTTGATGAGAGGGAGCATACAGAACAGGGCGAGAGAAAAGGCTACTTTGGTATGACTGGTGCCTGCACCAGGTTTGCATGAGTTATAGCCCTTAGTTTGGACAGCGGACGTGGAAAAAGAGTAATGACTGGCAATTCCCCCTCAGCAAAGATTAAGTGTTATTCTTCATATTCCCAAATTGAGAGGAGACAATGCAGAAATTGAGAGGGGCCCACAGCCACAGCTGGGTGCCTGACACTAAGACACAAGAGAGGAAACAGAGAAGGAGAGAAAAACAATGTAAACGACGAAAGTTTCATGTGTGGTCAAAATAAAAGCTCTGAAGCTCCTTTCAGGGTCTACAAAAGCTAAAAAGCTGCTAAGAAGTGTCTAATTGAGACTAATTGTAAATCATCTTCAGCTTTTCCCACTATACACAACAGTGGCGCCGCCAGCTGGAATCCTGTACGCACTGTGCGTACAATATTTTTTGAAGGTTTGAAAAAAAAAAAATTTTAAAGGGGTTTTTTTTATTGTTTTTGGGGAGGGGATAATAAAGATGCTGGTTTGTAATAGGCTAAACATGCTGGGTCCACTTATTTTTTAAGCCAATTAATTAAAGCCTAACATAAAGGCCAATGATTGTAATTTACGTCATCTGTCACTAGTGATTTTTAATTCTGGCACTATATTCTTCTTCTGCACTACATAGCCTACCGCCTATGTGGTGATTATGGTTCGGTCCGGTAATGTTATAGAAATGTCGAAAAGACAGGTGAGCCTTTTCCAGGCATTTGAAAGAAAAAGAACTAAGCCTGCAACTATTACAAACACACAGAGCAGCGAGAATGAAGGCCCTAGCAGCAGTCAGGCAGGACAGGAAGATGATGTAGCCAGCTATGCTGCTAGCTCTTCTGCCTCTTTGGCGGTTGCAGCCGCCGCCAGTGCAGACCCAAGCCCCGAGCCCGCCGAGGACACACAGCAGCAGCAAATGGTGGTGAGTGCTGCTGCATATGAAGATGACCTTGGCTGTGTTAAGGCTGATGAACTCAAAACAGCATCTGACTCTGTTAAACTGAAAGCGATACAGTCAAGAATCAAGCCTCCCAGAGGGTGGGTGCCCCCAGCTAGAGTCATATGTGGGAAGCAGCGGAAAATACCGGAGGAGTTTTTTGATGAGAGCATTTACCCCACTCTGCGTTACAGCAAAGGCATTGATGACGTTTTTTGTGTAGCTTGCATGTTTTGCTGGGCTGTTTTCATCTGTGTTTCTGTACGCTGTCACCATCCTCTGCTGTAAAGCCTCAACTGATCTTCATTTTTTCGTTGAGTAAAAATCTACTTTGAATTATGGAATTGATTAGAATTGTTTCTTGTTGATATTTTTTTTGTTTGGACTTTTAAACATCTGTTGGCTGTCTAATTTCTCTCTCCCTCTGCTTAGCGTAAGGGAGAGGCGGGGACTTACTGATCACTTTATCATATTTTCCTCTCTGCACAGAGATGCATTTATTTATAGTAACAGCATTTTATAGTGAGCAGCATACATATGTCTTTTACAAATCCCGACCACGTTTGCAAAGTTTGGATGAAAACAAATGCTGGTCTGCAGTGTGCACTGCCGCTATGTGTTTAATTTTAATTTTAAATTTAAATGAACAGGTAGGCTAATCAAAAACAAAATTTTCTGACCTACATGTCGCGGGTTCAAATGCATCAAATTCCCACATCCAGTTCATGCTCTGGCAGCTGTCCAGGGTGCTGAACCGGGTGACAGTTACAGTACTCGGAGCGGAGCCGCGGCCTCTGCGTTCTTGTGGCTTGTTTGCGAATCACACGAGCCGCTGCTCAGGGACTGGCGGGCCGCACATCTGGTGGTGGTGGTGGTGGTGGTGGGGGTTCTCTGTGCGTACTATGAAATTGAATCCTGGGGGCGCCACTGATACACTATATGCTGTGGCTCACATTTCTATTTCCCACAGAATTTTATAAATCAGACAAGTTAGAGCTTTTATTCAGATGTCAGCCTGTGCAAAATAATGTGCAAATCTAGCACACGGGCAGCTTGGAGCTGACTGGTTATCATTAAGTGGAGATAAATGGCCAGCCAAATGTTTCAGCATGTCAATAAACAAATATAAGCAGTGTTTTACTCAAGCAGCCAGTGTGTTTAAGTATGTTTGCGCCTCCCTGTGTGTGTGTGAGTGTATGTGAATGCGCATTTGTGTCCTGTCTGATACATTGAAAAAGCAGAAAGTAAGCACCTGGAGGTTTAATAAGGGGTCAAACTCTGTGCAGTTCACATTTTTTGTGCATTCTACTGCTTTCCAGTTCAAATCTTATTTTTTTCTCACCTTTGATCCACCATGAGCCCAGCCATACCCTGCGCTACTTGGCCATCACACTTTGATGGTGAGCAGGCAGTGTGACATAAGAATCACTGGCAGCTTTCCCAATCTTTCACTCCCCCTCTCAGGCTCTCTCTCTCACCCTCTCTCCCGCTCCCAAATCTCACAGTCAGTTTGCCAGCAGAGGTCACTGTGATCAAGCAAGCCCTCCTTCAGCCCAGAGAGGAGAAACATTAATGTTTGCGTATCTTAATTAAAATACACAAACCCACACCAACACGCACACACCCAAATACATACACGTGCCTGCACACACAAAAACACACACACACACACACACACACATACACCACACATGCAAACACAGACACACAGCTTTCTTTTCATCTTAATTTTAATTTTTGGTCCATTCATTTGTTCACCTTCATCAGATCATCTGCTGTTTTTCAGAGAAACCCGTTAGCACGAGTGATTTAATACTATAAATCATTAACCCTCTGCTGATTGTAGACGCCAGTGGGCAAGAGCTGCTCCATTTATGCACGCAGTTACACTATCCTATCCATAGCATGTAAACCCAAGATGGTTATTGAATGTTCACGAGGAAGCAGCGCCCGTAAACGATTTAGAATATGGATGGGTTAAGTCCCCTCACTGTTGCCCAAGAATTGCATGGATTAAACTCCTCAGCTAAGTCTGATGTGCAAATTGCCTAATGTACTTGCCCATAGTTTCTGTCCAGCAGTTTGTAAAAATGATCTCTTGCAACAGAAAAGCAGCATTTGTTACCGCTCTCTTCTGAGGTGTCGGCTTCAGCTCCAAGTTTGCATTAAGGCATTGGATTGGATTTGTCAGTCACGTTGGTGAACCTGTATCATGAGTTTCCGGTAGAGTGTATGCTGGCATGTCAGTCTGCTACTACTCTCCGGTGTGTAATTAAGCTGGAGTTTTTTTCTATATTGGATTACCTTTCAGTGCGTTCACATTGAAGTTTGTCACCGCTATTCAGAGGAGTTATTTGGATCAATTTGGAGACTTGCTGACTGGGTGGAATTGCAGGATTTCCAATGGTTCGCCATGGCATATTTACTCCTCTCTCGAAATGCTGTGGCTGCATTCATCGTTCAGGCTGCCTTGCAAGGTTTACAAACTTTGCGTTGGTCTGGGGATTGTACGTCGCCCTCGGTATGTACATCGTGGGCCTCACTTCAAGGTTACAGGTCTCTTTGTCCCCGGACTGTTTTTGAATCCTCACTATCCTGTCCTACACCTCGACTTCCTCAACCCCCTCCTGGTTTTCTCGTTCCATAAATGCATTGACAGCCATGCATTTTACCAATGCCTTTTTATCCTCTCATCAGTCCATTGTTAATGATGCACTCGCTCACTGCTCTGATACTGAGGAGGCTGTTAAACTTTTTAATGTCACCTGTACTGACATTCTGAACTCTGTTGCTCCTGTTAAAGGGGACCTATTATGCTGATCCTTCTTTTAATACATATTAGTAATGTTATATTGTTGGTTGTCCATGCTCAACCTCTGAAAAGTCTCTAAACATAAGATACAGGGGTTTTGTCGTAATCCAAGAACGTGATTTCGTGAGCTTGATTTTCTCTCTGAACAGCTCCTCCCGAGATCTTCACAAGATCCGGGCAAAACCTGACCTCAGGTTGTGCCGTCCAATTAGTACAGACCTAGCCAGAGCCAACCACTGCGCTGGACCTGCCCACACCGGAAACTATTCTAGCAGGCACTAACAACGGCAGATCTTACAATGCCTTAGTAGCGTCGACACTTTTGGAAATACAAAAGAAGAACCGCAGATCATTTGAGGTGCAATTTTGTCAGTATCTCTCCCAAAGCTGCTTGTCCGTTTACTTTTGGACGCAAAGAAAAACAACTCTTTCTCTTCCAAAAGACGATGCCACCAGAAATCAGTGGGTAGCTTTTTTTGTTTTCTGGCAGCAAACAGCCACAGTCAAAGGGAACGTTAGCTGATTGTGCTCAGCATTTCACCAAAGACAGCTTTGTTAATAAAGGATAGTTCGACACAGGATAAGCGTTTCAGCTGCTTCTCAAACCTGAAGCAGCTGCATCGACGAAGCGCTCGGAGCCACAAGCTGTAAGTAACGATATAACAGCAAATAATGTAAGTGAAGCTAATGTGTTACGGGTGGCTACTGGCTAGCAGGACTGCTAACGATAGTTAGCACTAACAACTGGCCTCAAGCGCAGGCTTTCTAAAATATCTGAAGATAAAGCCTGGATCTGTCGCGACTGTCCGTGACTCACAGACACAGAAGCTGCAAGTTGCTTTTACTGCATAAGCCAATCTGACGTGATAGCCAGTTGATTGTGGCTGTAGCACTGCGGCTAACATAGCCAAGTTATTGTTGCTAATTTTTGTGTCCCAAAAATGCAAGAGTGATATCAGGGGAAATTCTACAGAAGGTGTGTGAACATAAACCTCATTTGAAGCTAACTTTTTATACTTGTTTGTAATTTGGATGCTTGGTACAACTGTCCACGGTAACGGAACTTGCTGTCTGTAAAACCTGTATTGCAAGGGTTTGTCTCTGTGGTTGTTATGACCGCTCGGTTACCAGCTACTGCATGTTAGTTTGCGTGCCGTGCTAATCAAAAATTCTCCTGGTTAACTTATATGCAATAATTCTGATCGGTATGCTTGTGTGACTTCGGTAAGCATAAATGTGGCAGTTTCATCATAACCTTGCCCAATTGTAGCCACCACGGTTGAAGCTAACCGGAGAGGTGCTGTATGTGTCCGCAAAGTTGGGCTGAAAAGCACAGTTAGACCAGATGCAGGTTTTGCAGAGCTTGGGATATGTGTTCGGGTTTGTTTACGGCTGCTTGTGATCGCTTCACTTATCCATGACCGGGATCAGCCGGATGCTTCACAAATGTTTGGGCAAGCTCTCTGGTGCTACTGAGAAAGCAATGCAAAATGCAGAAGCTCTACCGCGTCTGGTATAACAAATGATTTCTCTGCACTACAGTGAGATAATTTCATCCCCCTTTAGAAGTTGTAGTGGCTAATAAAAAGCCGAAAAAGGCAGAGATTAAATAGGAAATTCTTTCCTGAAGAAGTGATCGATTCGCTAGCTCCACATAAGCAACTTGTCCACACTAACGGAACTTACGGTCTGTAAAACCTGTGTTATGTTCATAACATAACCGAGCTCTCTCTAGCTGTCGCGTACTATCCATAAGGCTGCTTTCACATCGGATGCAAAACAAATTTTTCGCGGGACAGATTAGCCTACATTCAAAGTCAATGCAAAGACGCGAATACACACGTTATGGGCGCGTTAAGCAGCTTTCACACCGGACACGAAACTAATTTTTCGCGTGGCAGGTTACATTCAAAGTCAATGCAAAGAGGCAAATACACGCGTTATGGACGCGTTAAGCGGCCTTGAAACCGGACGCGAAACTAATTTTTCGTGCGACAGATTACATTCAAAGTCAATGCAAAGACGCTAATACGGGCACATCAAGCCGCTTTCACACCAAACACGAAACAAATTTTTCGTGCGACAGATTACATTCAAAGTCATGACCGCTTATCAGCTACTGCATGTTAGTTCCTGTGCTCTGCTAATTAAAAATGCTCCTGGTTAACTTATATGCAGTGATTCTGATCGGTATGCTTGTGTTACTTCGGTAAGCATCAATGTGACAGTTTCATCATAACGTTGCCTGATTATAGCCACTACAGTTGAAGCTAACTGGAGAGGGGCAGTTAGACCAGACGTAGGTTTTGCAGAACTTGGGGTGTGTTTTTGGGTGATTGTGAAACGATCGCTTTACTTATCCATGACCGGGGTCAGCCTGATACTTCTCCAATGTCTGGGCAAGCTCTCTGATGCTACCGGTGAAAGCAATAGGGAAAAGCACAGGTTATAACGTGTCTGGTATCACAAACGATTTCTCTGCATTGCTGTCGATTGAATATTAAATCGGCGACTGAATATTAAATTCTTTCCTGTAAAAGTGATCGATTCGCTAGCTCCACATAAGCAACGGTTCACGCAAATGGAACTTTTATGCTCATAACATAACCGGAGCTCTAGCTAGCTCTCGCGCACTATCCATAAGGCGCCAATTCTCCGCGAGGAAACGCTAGTCATTCCGGCGCAATAAGTAAACCATAACCACAGGCATTTCCGAAAAGGCCGTTTAGCCTGGAGCTTTCGCCCCTCCGTCATATACCAGCGCAGAAGCTGTTCATTTCTCCACGCTAACGACACACCACAGTTATGCACACGAACCAGCAGGTCCTTATAATACACACCGAAGCAGTCCATAAGCTGTTGGTCCACTTTTAGCTGCTCCTCACTATCTGTTTCCCTCTAAACTCAGACCCACCGGATTTCTACGGTCTCCGGTCTACATGTGGGTATGTCGACCCGTTCTACAAATGTGTCTATATGGGGTGGATTCTAGCTTTCCCTGCATCCTAGCTGTAGAATAGAAAAACCGCTGTACTCACCACTGTTGCCGTAGCAAACTGTAGCCGATAGCAAATTTGAGCTTGAGCTGCCAGATTTTCGCACTGCGTCCTCCACTTTCGCCGCTGCGTTTGTTAGAACAAGTTCATTTCATTAGATCTATATTCAAGTAAAATGTTAGATTGCAGAATTTGCCTGCTGCTTCCTTATCAGATTGCAGACGTGTCTCACATATCATTCTGGGGAGCCGGACCCGGAAAACTGCGTTCTGCAGCCTCGTCCCGCCCAACTCTGCCCTCCACAGAGCTGGCCAGTCAGAAGAAAGTGGGTACACAGGGAGTGGGGGCCATAGTGGAAGAGCCACCCCAATGAGGCGTTTCAGGCAGAGACTAGAATGGACTACAAATGGGGTTTTTTGAGGATGGCAGTATGAGCTAAATAAGGACCCTGTTTTGGACTTTGAACAATCAGGAGTACTCTAGGGGAGTCCAAGATCAAAATATAACCTTGGAAATATAGCAAAATAGGTCCCCTTTAAGCTCAGGCACTCCAAGTCTAGAGGTAGTGCTCAGCCCTGACTTACTGAGACTACTCATGCTCTGATGCAGGAGTGCAGGCAGGCTGAGCGATGGTGGAAAGAAGATAAACTTCAGGTATCTTAGCAAATTCTTAGGGACCGTCTCTGAAAATATCAAAGCTCTGTCAAAGCGGCCGAAGTTCACTATTTTTTCTGGCATTATTACCAAGAGTTCACACAGGCCTATGGTACTTTTTAGTACCATAAAAACTGTATTAAATCGTGGGAAAAATAACTTTCCTACTGCTTCATTCGAAACCTGTGAACAATTTTTTATCGGCAAAATTCAGGATATAAGGTTTCAAATCCCTCCTCCTGCAAATGACCTTTCAGTGTCAAAATCGCCGCCTAACTGTTTTAACTGTTTTCAGCCTGTCTCTCTTCCCCAGTTTTCTGAGATTGTCTCTCACATAAAGCCTACTGTCTGTCCCTTGGACATTCTGCCTTCACATATTTTTAAGGCAGTTTTTTCCCCATTCTCAGTCCTATGCAGTGGCAGCTGGCCAATAGAGGGCGCTAGGGCGCCGCCCCACCACTCATCACTCACCACTCACCACGTTACCTTGAATAAGACTCAAAAAATAAATGAAATAAAAATGAAATAATTTTAAAAAAAATTCAAATATATGTTTATCTATTTTTTAGATGAGCAAGATAAATATTATATAGTTAATGATGAGTAAAGTTGTTTCGTTCATCTGTGTTGTCTGATTAGTGACATGTTTCCGCCCTGGGGCGCAAAAATCTTTGCCTGTAGATTCTCGTTAAAAATTGTACATGCGCAGTGGCTCCTCTTCAATATAAGAGATTGGGCCATGTTGGGGCGCACCTCACCTGCGCCCAGGGATGAATGCAGCTGGATTTACACACCACCACCCTCCCGCCAGCGAAATTTTTTTCCCCACTAGAGTTGCAGACACCAACAGAAACTCATTTGCATACAGCCAATCAGCAACCCTGTTCCGGACCACTGAAGGAGTGTCGTGAGACAGTGAAATTTTTCTGTCCTTACGAGCCTTGCACCGAGGTACGGTTTGGAACCACTGACTGCACAGTTCAAGCCCAGAATACTGCGGTTACATCGTACATGCCTGCCTTACCCTCAGCATAACTGTTGGCCAAATCATTCGTCTAGCCTGCCATTTAGATAAATGAATTGTTATGAATGTATTTGTTCAAACAGTGAAGCTGGTAAAATGAGTTGGTTACAATCAACGTAGTCTAGCAATACCCAGCTCGCCGCTTTTTTATCCTACACTGATCTGGCATATTAACAACAAACTAGTTTGTGACACCGAACAAAATCCAATGAAAATAAAGTAGAAATAACCGGGATTGCGTCAGCTCATTCTTGAAAATATGAATGCCCTGTAGGCCGACAGATTATTTTTTCTAGCCGCGCTACTGAACATTATAAACATATCGGAAGGTTTGGCAAGTGGTGTTAATGAATTGTATTCGCACTTTGCTGTCGGCTGTTAATATAGGTTGATTATGGTGCTTTCTTTCTGCATCATAGAAACATAATTTTAAGTAGACGGCCATAGCTATACTCAGGCAGAGGGGTGTGGTACAGATTAATGATTTTATACTTTGAAAGAGGTTTTGAATCATTAAATCTTCTTGTCCTTCATTTGAAAATGCGGTGGCCGTTTCCAAACCTGCCAATCATTTTTGATGTTTCCAGCTAGGATTGATAAAATCATCTGTTCAGAGCATTCATATTTTCTAGAATAAGCTGATGCAATCTCAGTTATTTTGACAATATTAGTGCAAGGCCAGTGAAGAGAGAAAAAATTTTACTGTCTCGAGACACTCCTTCAGAAGTCTGGCACAAGGTCGCTGATTGGCTGCAAAATTTATGTACAAAAAGTAGAACACTACATGACATTATAATGTTGCTTTTGTTGTTTTCATTTATGTAAATACACTGGTGTGATACCTTAGTACATGTTTGCTTGCTTTTTGGTATATGTCTATTTTGGAGTTACAGCTCCCCCTGGAGAAAACTCCACCAGCCGCCACTGGTCCTGTGGTCTTGAGCCTAATCAATGGCTGTCTCGAAAAAGGTTGTGTACCTTCCAGTTTTAAACATGCTGCGGTGCAAACATTGTTAAAAAAGTCAAACCTTGATCCAACTGTACAAAAATTATAGGTCAATTTCTAAACTTACGTTTTTGTCCAAAATCCTGGAAAAGGTTGTTAGCTCTCGATATCTTTTTGGACCACTAAATTATCATTTAGAAATTCCAGTCAGGTTTCAGAGCACATTACAGTACAGAATCTGTTGTCGTGAAAGTTAAGAATGACCTCCCATTGGCCGTCCACTCTGGGTCTTGTGCAGTCCTGGTTTTGCTTGATCTCAGCGCTGTATTTGATACTATCGACCATAAAATTTTTTGTTAAACTGCCTTAGCAATGTAGTAGGCATTCAGGGTGTTGCCTTAAAGTGCTTTACCTCTTACTTTGGGGACAGATCCTTCTCCATAAATCTAGGTAGTACCTCCTCGTCATGGGCTCTAATCTCATGAAGTGTTCCCCAAGAATCAAAAATTTGTTGGATATGTGCTCATCTTCTTCAGTAGTGAACAGGTAAATAGTCTAAAAAGCTGCTACATGATGTTTGTTTGTGGATGTTTCAACTGTTTGTAAGTTACAGTCAAACTTTTTTGAATTTAGAGTTAACATTTTCTTCTTTATATAAAAAAGTACTATTAGATAGGGGTTAGATTATACAGTACCAGTTACTTTGGTGTTTCAGGCCAAATAAGTCAATCTAGGCTGATTTCTTTGTTACAGTTATGATCTTTAAGGATTTTCCAACTTTATGTCACGTTTTACTGTTTGGCGTTTGGATAATGTAGGCCAGACTGGCACAAAAAGTGGAGATTCTAAGGGGGATTTTAGGTTCCATTCTCAAAGAGGAGTACCTGATACATCATTCAAGAGCAGAGAAAACAAACTCAGTGGCTGATAGCAAAGTTGGAAGAGTTTTACTTTTATGAAAAGACAAAAAAAAGGCCACATTTAGGGCAAAAATCTTCAATACTTATCAGTTTATGAGTAAGAAAACAAATAATGAAGGTTTTACATATAGTACTCCTCCCAGCCAAATGATCTGGAGAGCATTAACTCAAATTTTAAAGTTCTAGGTGGACCTTTATGAGGATTTGTATTACCCTTGTTTACCAATTTTTTAGCCTTATGTTTGAAGTATGAGGGAGTGCAGAGAATTTCACCGGCAAGAATAAGCTCTGTAATCACTGTTTCTGTTAAATTAAGAACATGTGACATAATGTTAAATAAATTTTGATTGAAAAGAATGAAGTTGATATTTTGCCTCAAATGTTATACAGTGGTACCAACTTATGCGCTACATGCCTGTGGTGGTTCACTAATGTCACTTTAAGATTGCACTGATGACATTAAGTGTTGGTTAGCAAACAACTTCCTTCAACATAATGAGGATAAGACTGATGTTATCATTTTGGACCTCCTCCCTCTGTCCCGATGATTGGTAATCATTTGGGCCCTCTCTCCGTCAACCTGTGTGACCAGTAAAAAAAATCTCTGCATAGTTTTTGAGTCCTCATTGAAATTTGACAAATTAGCACTGTCATGAAAGGTAGTTTCTTTCAGCTTCGTATGATAGCCAAGCTCAAACCACTTTTAAATTCCAGGGACCTGGAGACAGTGATCCATGCCTCTCTAACATTGCACTTTGATTACTGCAAAGGGCTTCAAATGGGGGTGTCACAAACCTTCCTGGCTCGGCTTCAGGCTGTGCAGAGTGCAGCAGCGAGGTTTTGAACTGGTACAAAGAGGAAGGATCACATAACTCCTGTTCT
Organism: Gymnothorax javanicus; assembly: GCA_029692085.1. Taxonomy (NCBI): domain Eukaryota; kingdom Metazoa; phylum Chordata; class Actinopteri; order Anguilliformes; family Muraenidae; genus Gymnothorax; species Gymnothorax javanicus. The sequence continues at coordinate 110,971,582 of CM056193.1, forward strand.
GGCCTCACTCCACTGGCTGCCTGTTAAATTTCGCATTGATTTTAAGGTTTTACTTTTTGTTTTCACTCATGGTCTGGAACCTCAGTACATTAGTGACCTTCTTAAAGGAAAAGTAAACGCATGGTAAACCTACATTGCCAGATAAAGTACATAATCTCTGCTATCCAAAACGAAAAGCCATTATTTTTTTTTTTTTTTTACATTGTGTAATTTGCTTTCAAACATCGCATAATCCTAGAAATTTCAGAATCTGCCATTGCCGCCATAGAAAATAATCAACCAATCAAACAATGGGAAATATCCTTCCCAGACCAGTGTGTGACATCACCAGGGCTGATCATGTCTTTCGAGTGTATGGAGTCAAAGCATAAGTATTGAAAGACGAAGGAACCCCTTGTGCTTCAGCCCCTCTATCAGCGGAGGTCGGAGCTCTCAGAAAGGACAGTACATACAAATAAAAGATGTGACTGGAGCACTCTAATCACTTGCATCAATTTATTTAGGTGCCACTCTTGGCACCTAAATAAATTGAAGCAAGTGATTTGAGCGCTCCAGTCACGTCTTTTATTCATAAGTATTGAAAGTTGAGTCGATGATTAAGAGCAGTGACGTGCCATCGGAGCTTAGTTAGGCGAAGCAGAATCGTCACCGTTAACCAAACGATAACTCCCTATTACTTTGCTTGATTAGCAATTAGAGGATTGATTAACTAATCTACAAGACTAAACAGCAGAATGGCATGCCAATTTCATCCATGACATTGTTGCTCAGTGCATCGAACTTCAAATGCCCACGAGCCAGCAAATTTGTTCATATTTGCTGAGAGGAAGCTTACGCAATGCCATTAACAAATATCAAAACCTTTCTGATGCCGCGTTCAATGCGTGGTCAATATGTTTACAATAATGTTTCCCCCCTTAAATACTCACTTTTTAATGCCATTCAAAAAAAATATATAGGGAGATTATTTTCAGTCCTCTTTCATAATCTGATAAACAAAAGGTCAAAACGACGCATGGAATTACTGAGAGAGTTGAGATTTTTTTTCTAATTAGCCTAAATATTAAGATTTCCATCCTTGCAGTCTTGAATCAAAGCATAAATGTAAATAATTTTTTTTGTTACTATCACCTCTTCATCAGTACAGGCTACATATAGCCAAGGCTAGGTCTTAATTGTTTGGTAAAAAAAGTTAAAATGGATTGACTGTCAATCAGGAAAAGTACATGGAAACAGGTTGCGCGGCTGTTGGGTGTTCCAACGAAACAGATGATCCAAACCTGACTGATGTGAGCTACCAGCGCGAGTGACGTAGACGTTCTCTTCTAGCCGAACGAACATGGCGGCTTGCATGAGCGGTCTTATACCATACTTTTACACGCAGATTACTTGGTGTAAAAAAATAAAAAAGATAATGGCTTATCGTTTTGGATAGCAGAGGTTATGTACTTTATCTGGCAATGTAGGTTTACCATGTGTTCACTTTTCCTTTAAACCATTTCCTGCCCCAAGGTCCCTCAGATCATCCAACCAGCTATTATTTTCAGTCCCACAATCACAGCTGAAGCTCCACGGTGATCAAGCCTTTTCTGTCGCTGCCCCTTGGCTTTGGAACAGCCTCCACATTCGGTTATCTCCTACTTCTGCCACTTTTAAATCTCATTTAAAATCCAATTTTTATGCCTTAGCATGTCAGGCAACTTGAATCTAATTTTTCTGCGCTATTTTGTGTTGCCATTTTTTCTGAGGAATGTGCTTGTTTATTCTATTTTAATGGTCTTATTTCTTTTAATTCTATTTATTTTATGTGGTTTGTACTGTGCAGCACTTTGAGTCAACTTTGTTGTGTTTAAACGTGCTATAGAAATAAAATTTACTTGAGATAAAATCAACATGGGTTGATACAAAGTCATTCTACTGTCAATTATAGTCATCAGATATTCAAAAGGCATGTTTATTGATTTGAGTGTAGATTCATCCCTCGTAGAATTCAGTGGTCACTTAAAGCCTCAAACATTCTCTCACTGAATTGCAGTCACTTTAGTGCTCAGATTTATCTGCGTAAGGCACAGTTATAGTTCATACCCAAGTGAAACTTTCCCAGCAATCATCCATTGATTGACAAATTTTTTTATCCAATTCCAGACAGTACAAACTTTCCACGATAATTGAAAAACATTGATTGGACCCTCAGAAATGTATGTAAACCCTTGCATACCAACAAGTTAGATTGCATCCTCTCAACTTTGCATCTGAATGACGTGAATGCACTCAGGTTACATTTAAGAAATGGAAGTGTGATAAGGACATGGACACTGGGAGACATTATGAATGGAACATGACTGGAGGGTTCCTTGAGCCTGAGGGCAGTGATTCTCTGGAGGAGGAAGTCAATGATGTAGAGTCTTTCATCATGATGTCTAAGTAGACCTATTGTTGTATGGAATATATATGAGTTATAACTAGCAAGCTAGCTATTTTTATTTTCAGTTTACGACCATGGCCATGATGATCACAGAGCTAGATTGCCACATTGGTTATTATGAATAACCATTAGCCTTTGATAATAATACTGTATTTAGTGGCATTTTGCTCAATTTGGTGATCTGTTTTAGAAGTTTTCGTGTGTTCAAAATTCAAACAGCTCGAGGACTTTGGTAAACCCCCTGCTACGTTCTTTGCACCAATTCTGTTGAATCTAGGGCTGCATATTGCCTGATTTTTCCTGATAGTGGAATGTCTGTTTTGTAAAAATAAGGTATATTTCAGATAGTACTGTGTTAGTGAGTTATGCTTGCTCCTTATAGGGTGTGGAAAGCATTTATTCAAGCTTGCATTTGGCTTGGGTGGCAGGAGGTGGAAACAGCAAGCTTTCTGTTGCAGGGTGAACGTTCTGACCTTAGAAAAAGCTGTTTCTTTTAATGAGTACGTGTGCTGGCTGATGGGGCCCTTCAGAAAAATGGGACAAAATTCTAAACTTTATCAAGGAGAAAAAGCATGTTTTAGGTTTGGGGAGGTTATTGGTGACCATTGATGTCCATCCGTGCCTATAATGATGAAATCATGCTAAATTCTACTTTAAAATCATTAATTCATATTGCGTTTCATGAAACAAAAGTTGATTTGTGTTTAAAATATGACTATTCTATGATTTGACTCTGGACTATTTTGAGAGCTCAGAGAGCATGGAAAGCCATTTGGATAGCTATCTTATTTGTCTCATGAACAGTAGGTAATTTTGAATATCACACACAGATGTGGCACTATTGTGGTCAAGGAGTTTATGATACCATAACTGTATTGTTTTAACTCCCGCCATCTTTCAATTCTCAGCATTTTATTTTTTTTTTTTTTTACAATTTTAATGCTGAATTTTCATGAGGATTTTTTGTGTTTGCAGCCCTTATTCTGTACTAAAATTATGCAAATAAACTGAAATACAATGAAGTTCTACAAGTGTCTTTTTTAATTTAAGTCATTTTCCCCCCTCTCTGTGCAGCTCAAATCTAGAATTATAAAGCCTTAAATAGGGTAATGCATAAATAGCCAGATTTGGCTTCTACGCAATGGGGTTAAAGGAGCTGTGTAATGATTACTGCTCATGCTCCTGCTTGACAAATGCAAATGAGTTAACATGGCCTTGAGCACAAGTGAAAACCGCTGGCCCATACTGATCATAGTTTTACAAGAGACTTCACTGAGGATTTCCATTGGAAAACTGCAGCAATGAGCAATTCGGCAGACCAAGACACCTCTTTAGCGGTAAGTGTCTGCTTTTTGTTTTGGCTACAGTGTTTTTACAGCCTTTGAATTTGAATTCAACCACATTTTGACTTTTGGCACATATTCTACATCTTTGGGCAAAATTAATTCAAGATTATTTGCCTCCCATTGGCACAGGATGATTCCCCAAACTCTTGCCAGAGTATGAGCACTTGTTTGACAAAAGCTGGAAGAAAACGAGCCGGATGCCCTTGCAAAACAGCTGGTCCTTTTGTTTCATTTCATGTCCTTTGGGGCCATTTCATGCCAAGTGGACCAGTTTTCGAAAAGTTTGTACCACACCGTCTCAGAAAAATTTGAAAAAAATCATGGGCGGTTGCGCTCATTTCAAATGGTCAAATCCAGGGTTCTGCCAATGCTGGTTGGCGCTGGTCAGCCCCAACTAGCACTCTGAATCCACCGACCTTCACTCAGCCCAGAAAGTGCTTTTCCCGTCCGGCACTATTTTTTCAAAGACCAGTTAAAATGAGTGCAGCCAGTGTCCAATAAAACCGCTAAAAACAAAACATAAATGACCCTAAATATGTTCCCCCTTCTGTTATTGTCAGAATTGCGAACTTTCGTTTTCGACCCGCGTCCCGGCATGGCCTATTCGTGGGAATCGTCTGCGCTGGTCGTCATCGATATTCAGAAACCTGCTGCAGCAGCATCCAAGCCCGCGTATGCTGGGTATTCGTGGGCGAATTGCATCAGGCTGATCCACGTTCCAATGAATTATTGCCTTTCACTCTCGGTACAGCGAGGGTTGATAAAAAAGCGGGACTCGGCAATGAAATATAAAAAGCGTGCGACTCAAGCCAATTGAGTGAGAGTTGACAGGTATGCAATTTTGAATAACGCTGATTTAAATGAAGCAAATACGCGTCCAGATGAATGATTGTCGTCATACCTCACGGGGGAGAATTAGCAGCACCTGATAGTGGGGTGCTCTCAGAGTGAATCTATTGTTAATTATGAAAATGACTGAGGACAGGTCAGGATTAATAGGCTAATTGTTTTAAACGGATGTTCTGTGCCCCCACAATTCCCAGTTCTGGCTCCGCCGCCGCCGTATAATGATTTTAATAGTCCTTAATGATACAACATATCATGTAATTAACTTACTTATGAATTGTTAAAGGTTTTATGAATTGTTCAGATTTGTTAAGCTTCATGAGAAATGTTTGAAACATAAATGACAGCTGTTAAGTCGTATTCAGAAATGTAATCAAAACCACTTGGATACAAAATAGAAAAACAAGTTTATGAATATGGCATCCAGGGTTTCCTCCAGGATTTTTTTAAACTGTGGCGGAGGGCTTCAGCGTCGGTTCAAAACTCAGCATTATCAGGTGTGGCCAGCTCTCATTAATCAGCACGTAGGTGATGTAATAATTGAATATGTGCACGGAGGTTTATCAGTTTCACGTGCGTGACGGTGGATTTCACATATATTATGAAAACCGATTATGACTCCGGACTTGGAATTAAATAATCATGAAGATACAATTAGATAGAGCAGGATGTGCTCATTTTGCAAAGTGAACAAAATATTTTTTCTCTAATCGTTGCACACATTGCATTAAGAAGAAAGCAGCTTGTTTTACTGCCGATGGCTAATTTTTATTCATTGGAAAACATGTTCATCAAGCAAAATGATTGACAAGAGGTCAGGAATTATTAGCGCTCATTTTAACCTAACAATGAGAACTGGCGACACCTGATTGTCCTTAGGATTTTTGGAGTTTATGTAAAGTCATTTTACATAGGCGTGGCGGCTTTTATTTTGCCGTGGCGTTGCGCCACAATCAATTTCATCTAGCGGAAACCCTGGCATCGATCTGAAAATTAGAGACAACTCGTTATGCACCATGGAGAACATCAGAGAAACACAGTAGTCTCTGGTGGCTATTTGAATATTTGCATTCAAATTGTCGCCAAAATTTTTCCAGCTCGCGTGCTGTGCGCACTCACATTAATTACGTCCACCAACTCTCACATTGAACCTGCGCCCCTCATTCATGACTAATGTGTATTATACTTCATAGCTTGTGGAGGGCGAATTATCAGCTTAGGAGACAGCAGAAATTATTTGTCCAGCACTCCTAGCATCCTGGGCAGAACCCTGAAATCCCAAATCTTGGTATGATTTGGATGGTAAATAAAAATGCCAGAATTTTTCTAGAAGGAGTTGGAACACAAGATGAATTTTCTACTGTTTATTGCCCTAATATTAAAGCTGTTCCACAAATTTGTATCCCTTTAAAAATGCTTATAAGTCACTGCTACATTCGCGAGTGACTAGACACCCCCTCCTTAAATTGGCAATTACTCGATGAAAAATTGGAGTTGCATTTGGGATGTGTCCATTTGAAACGATGGCAAATACCCATGCAAATCTCATAATCCCATATTTTATTCACAATAGAACAGAGACAACATATCAAATGTTGAAAGTGAGACATTTTACCATTTCATTAAAAATTTTAGCTCATGTTGAATTTGATGGAAACAATATCTCAAAAAAGTTGGGAGAGGGGCAACAAAAGGCTAGAAAAGTAAGTGGTACTAATAAAAAAAACAACTGGAGGAGCATTTTGCGACTAATTAGGTAATTGGCAACAGGTCAGGAATATGACTGAGTATAAAAAGAGCATTTTAGAAAGGCAGAGTCTCTCAGAACTAAAGATGGACAGAGTTTCACCAATCTGCAAAAAACTGCGTCTCAAAATTGTGGAACAATTTCAGAAAAATGTTCCTCAATGTAAAATTGTGAAGACTTTGAACCTACAGTAGATAATATCATGAAAAGATTCAGAGAATCTGGAGAAATCTCTGTGCGCAAGGCACAAGTCTGAAGGTCAATATTGGATGCTCTTGATCTTCGGGCTCTCAGGCGGCACTGCATTAAAAGCAGGCGTGATTCTGCACTGGTATACGCTGCATGGGCTCAGGAAGACTTCCAGAAATCATTGTCTGTGGACACAGTTTGCTGGGCAATCTACAGATGTAAGCTAAAACTGTATCATGCAAAGAAGAACCCATATGTGCACACGAACCAGGAACGCCACCATCTTCTCTGGGCTAAAGTTCATTTAAAATGGAAAAAGTAAGAATGGAAAACTGTTCTGTGGTCAGATTAATCAAAATTTGAAATTCTTTTTGGAAACCACGGATGCTGTGTCATGCAGTCTAAAGAGGAGAGGGACCATCCAGCTTGTTATCTGCGCAGAGTTCAAAAGCCTACATCTCTGATGGTAGCGGGTTAAATTAGTGCCTATGGCGTGGGGAGCTTACACATCTGGAAAGGCATTATCAATGGTGAAAAGTATGTAGTGGTTTTACAACAACATATATGCTCCCATCCAGACAATGTCTCTTTTAGGGAAGGCCTTGCATATTTCAGCAAAACAATTCCAAACCACATACTGCATCCATCACAACAGCATGGCTTCACAGTTGAAGAGTCTGAGTGCTGAACTGGCCTACCTGCAGTCCAAACCATTCATTAATAGAAAACATTTGGTGCATCATCAAACAAAAAATCCAGCAAAGAAGACCCAGGACTGTTGAGCAGCGAGAATCCTCCATCGAACAAGAGTGGGACAACATTCCTCTCCCAAAATTTCAGCAATTGGTCTCCTCACTTCCCAGACGTTTACAGACCATTGTTAAAAGAAGAGGGGATACTAAACAATGGTAAACATGGGCCTATCCCAACTTTTTTGAGATGTGTTGCTGCCCTCAAATTCAAAATGAGCTAATATTTTCATGAAATGCTTAAATGTCTCACTTTCAACATCTGATGTGTTGTTTATGTTCTATTGAGAATAAAATATCAGTTTGTGAGATTTGCAAATCATTGCATTCTGTTTTTGTGTACATTTTACACAGCACTGCAACTTTTTTGGAATTGGGGTCGTAATAAAGGGGATTCTAAAAAACTAAAAGAAAACAGTTGAAAACCATAAACTGAAGGGAACTGAGGATAACTGAATAACTGAGTTAGGGCAGGTAGCCAGGCAAAGGAATTCCAAAGGGGAGGGGCATCGCAGTCAGAGAATTAGCTTGATGGGAGAGATGGAGGAGAAGAAGCAGCGGGCGAGGAAGAGAATGACACATAAAGGAGAGAGACAGGGAGAGAAAAGGGAGATGACACACCAGAGACTAACTGAGTAGCAGAAGGATGAGTTAGCTCAATGCTAACATATAATGGGAATTATCATTAAAGGTAACAATGTGTTTTTTTTTAAAAATATAATTTAATAGACATGACCAAAACAAACGGGAACAAATAAATGTTTTCTCCAAGAACACTTGCAATCCCCCGAAAATTGAATGTGAAAATAGCTTTTGCAACCCTCAAAAACTCCCCGCGCCATTTGAAATACAACCCCAATTCCGAAATAGTTGGGACGAAGTGTAAATTGTGAATAAAATCAAAATGCAATGACTTTCAGATCACATGAGCCAATATGTGATTCACAATAGAACATAGATAACACTTCAAATTTTGAAACTGAGACATTTTACATAATCATCCACAAAATGAGCTTATTTCAAATTTTCTGGCTGCAGGTCTCAAAAAAGTTGGGACACAAGCAAAAAAGGGTTTAAAAACAATGAATATACAAGAGAATCAGCTGAAAGAACATTTAGCAAGTAATTAAGTTAACTGGCATCAGGTGTGTAACATGATTGGCTATATAAGGGATGTCTTAGAGAGGCTGAGTCTCTCAGAAGTAAAGATGGCCAGAGGCTCTCCAACCTGTGAAGGACTGCATAAAAAAAAATTGTGGAATACTTTAAAAACAATGTTCCTCAACGTCAAATTGCAAAGGCTTTGAAGGTCTCATCATCAACAGTGCGTAACATCAAAAGATTCAGAGAGACTGGAAAAATATCTGTACGTAAGGGACAAGGCCAAAGACCTTTACTGGATGCCTGTGATCTTCGGGCCCTCAGACGCCACTTCATCACTCACAGGCATGATTCTGTCATTGACATTACTGAATTGGCCCAGGAATACTTCAAGAAACCACTGTCTGTAAACACAGTCTGCCGTGCCATCCACAGATGCCATCTAAAACTCTATCATGCAAAAAGGAAGCCATTGTTGAGCATGATCCAGAAGCGCCGCCGTGTTCTGTGGGCCAAGGCTCATTTAAAATGGACTGTAGCAATGTGGCAAAGTGTCCTGTGGTCAGATGAGTCCAAATTTGACATTCTTGTTGGAAATCATGGGCGTCGTGTCCTCCGGGCTAAAGAGGAGAAAGACCACCCCTCCTGTTATCAGCGTTCAGTTCAAATGCCAGCATTTCTGATGGTATGGGGATGCATTAGTGCATATGGTATGGGATACTTGCATGTTTTAAAAAGCACCATGATTGCTGAAAGGTTTTAGAGCAACATATACTCTCCTCCAAATGACATCTATTCCAGGGAAGGCCTTGTATATTTCAGCAGGACGATTCAAAACCACATACTGCAGTTATTAGAACAGCATGACTTCGTGGTAGAAGAGTCCGTGTGCTGAACTGGCCTGCCTGCAGTCCTGATCTTTCACCGATTGAGAACACTTGGAGCATAATTAAATGAAAAGTCTGTCAAAGGAGATTCAAACTTTTCCAGCAGCTGGAAGCCTGTATTAAACAAGAATGGGATCAAATTCCAAAGGCTAAACTCAAGAAACTTGTCTCTGCAATGCCCAGATGCCTCCACTCTATGTTAAAAAGAAGAGGGGATACTACACCATGGTAAACAGGCCCCTGTCCCAACTTTTTTGAGACCTGTAGCAGCCATCAAATTTGAAATGAGCTCATATTGTGGATAAAATAGTAAAATTTCTCACTTTCAACATTTGCTATGTTATCTCTGTTGTATTGTGCATAAAATACTGGCTGGTGTGATTTGAAAGTCATTGCGTTTTGATTTTATTCACAATTTACAATTTGTCCCAACTATTTCGGAATTGGGGTTGTATCCTCATTAGTATTCACGAGTAGGCAAAAATGATGCCATGTGAAAGCATATGTGCGCGGTGGAGGCAGAAATGAAGAGAAGTTGCCAACACCAGAATACCACGGCCAAAGAAATATTTGACTGATTTGGCCTGGAAAAGTGCTAGAAAAGGCCAGGAAGAAGATCAATTGAAGACGAGGATAAATATAGAAGGCCAAAGTGATCGCTGGAAAACTTTTTAAGCCCGGTTTGGAGATATTTCCGATGAAGATGTGGCCAAACTTTTGCTGGATACACAAGTAAACTTGATGCCTGGTGCAAAATGCCTGAATTCCTAGCACTTTCAGATCGTTAATGTACTTGAAATCGTCCCATATTTGTAACTAGACATATTTATAGTGATGAATTTCTAATGCATAAACGTAATTTATTTACTAGCAGTCGAGTCTGATGACTGATCTGACGTGGCTTTTCATGCAAATCGCTCATGCATATTATGTAGTAAGTACGTTGAAATGACCGCGGTCCAGCAGCCACAATGGCTGATCTTAACGGTCGAGTGATTACTTTCCTTTGGAATTTATCCTTGTTGGGGGTCAAAGATGACACTAAAACTTACATACAAATCTTTTTATTGGAACAGCTTAGCAAATTATGCGAAAAAAAAGTTGAGGATAAGGAACGAATTGGTTACCTTTAAGGCATCAAAGAAAATTAAGTTTGTTTTGTATTAAATTCCTTGATTCAGTTATGTGGTAAAAAGATACTGTTGGTCATCTCAAAATAAAGTTATGAAGTTTGTTGAGTAAAATTTGGGCTGAAGCTTGCAATAAACCCAAAAGTTACTCAGCTTATTTCATAACTTTCATATGAGACGACTACTTGTATAAGATCCTCTATGTGTGGCATAATGAGTATAACATTTAAAGAAACATCTATTCTTCCATACATTTAACTGCTGTTAAATATAGCCCCGGTGATTTGGGTTGGAGCCTGTGAGTGGACATTCAGCTGGGTGTTTTTAGAAAGCTGATCCACACCTAAATAGGGGGGGACAAAACATAAGTCAGGCTTAACTGTAAGGAAGCAAAACAGGACAGCAGTAGAATTAGATTATGGGAGTTTGGCTTGGCTGTTGGGAGAGTGGCAGTGCCACAGGAAGGAAAGGAGGATCATGGTATTCAGGCAAAGCAGTTGGCAAGAAGGGAGGGCCAGAGGTAGGAAATCTATATTGTGGGAGATGGGCTTGCCAGTTGGGTGGGAGGGCTAGGCTACAGGTAGGAGAGGAAGATAATGGGAGTGACTCTAATCTGTTAGAAGAAAGGGCAGGTTGCCAGCAAGGAGCGCAGAATTATGTGAGTGAGGCTATCCACCTGGGAGGTACAGCAGGGCTGCAGTCAGACTGGAGGATAATGGGAGTCTGGCCTAACTGTTGGGAGAGAGGGCAGGTTGTCAGGCAGCAGTGGAGGATTATGGAGTCGAGGTCACCAGCTGGGGGGTTAGCCTCGTTGCAGATGCCTTATGTGGTTCGCCTCCCTCTCACAACATCGTCTGAGCTAGCCTGTGAACAGGCCCTCTGCTGGATTGGGGCGAGAGAGGCAAAAGAGGACCTGCACCGATCCTTTGAAGATTTGAGTTCTGCCCCCCGTTCCGCTTGAGTCATCAAAATGGAATCAGCCAATCAGGACTTAGTGGAAGTAAGCTACTTGCTCTCTCAACCAAGACGTTGTCAAAACACTGCAACTTTTGACTACACGTGCGGCTGTTATGTTCAGAGAGGCTCAAAATACTCCAACAAAATCATATGACCGCAAAGGAAGAAAAACTGTAAGCATCGAGAGCTCAGTAGATGTATTTTGTAGCATTTGCAAATGTTCTATAAGAACAAAATACTGCAAAGACTTGGAAAACGAGGCTTTTCCCAAGCCAGTAGGCAACACAGCTAGGACATCTCTGCCATTCATTAAACTGTTAATAGCAAGCCCTTGCTCTGCCTTCAATTGTAGGGCTCTTGCACACCTTGAAGATGTAATTCCTACGGCTTTTTTCAAACGATCCGTGTGATCAATAAATTCAGACAATGCCATGTTTAATGGGCTCTATGCACGCATCAGTACCATGTTTGAGTTAAGGCCATACACCTACTTTCAGTCCACAAGATTGAAAGCAGAAGAAACCGGCATAATGACTGTCATCCATGTTCAAGGACATCCCTATGTTCTTTAATATGTTTCTGTCCACGCAATGAATCTCCGTTACCAAGTACTCCCTGTGTTAAGTGTGATTAACGCGCTGTGACGTTTCTTGTTGACCTGCAATGTAGCAAACAGATCTTCAGGCAAGTTAGCAACTTATGTAGTTCGTTCATTCACAGTCCATGGGCCCAACTATAAGTTAGCATCTGTGATTTCAGGAAACGCGCCCCAGGTCTGTAGTCTGAAAATGTCGGCTGCAGACTCTGGTGTGATTCGTAATGGTGAAATGGTCATGTCGTTTCTTAACCATCCACTTGTCCTTGGGAAATGTGAGGAAACTAAGGAAAGAATTGAACTTAGCCGAAGCTGTACACAGCAGCACACAGTAGTAGTGTCCTGAAGCGCAGTCCTCGCATCTTGGAAAAAACAGTTTCATTCATTTAGAGGTCATGACATAAAGTAAGCATCGACACACAAATCGGAATACAACACACAAAGAAACAAAATAAAATGTATTGAAAATAAATGTAGTTTCGGCAGTTTTAAACACAATTATGTCTAGCATTCCTACACTAGCACAAGACTTAACGCTTGCCGAACATAGAGCCCATTGAATATACTGGACTGTTTGTTGTTTCATTTGTTTATGCATGTCTCAAGGGCACGTGTTCTAAATTGGCCAATCAGTATTTTACATTCAGATCTGATCGTAGATTCTCAAATCATCAAAGGATCATTGCAGGCCCACTTTTGCCTCTCTCGCCTAGCCAACAGAGGGCCTATTCACAGACTACGTCTGAGCATTCGAGCCGGGTTTTGTGTTCAACCAATCAGAGAGAAGCTATGAAATTTCTGGAGCTGATTATATCCATACATACTGTTATGGGAGGGAAGCAAACCACATAAGATGTCTGCAACGGACTCTAATCAATATCTACATGTTGAAAATGTTCAAAAGGTGGAATTTCATCAGGTTTCTTCAGAGTGGACATCTTCCCAAACACAAGTTCTTTAGCTGCAGAGCAGCGCACTTTGTCAGTGCTTCAATATTTAGACGTTTAAAGCAGGACCGGTCACTATCATGTTAGAGTCGCTTGATTTCCTTTATGGTCTCATCCAGTTGGCTTTTTATTCTTGAGAACATTTATAATAAAGAGTAGCATCCTGTACAGCACACAAACAGTTCGCTTGGGGAATATACAGCAGTATTTTCCGAAAGAACACCACTTATAATTGAAGGAACATCGAGTTGGCCTTTTCCATGTACATGTATCTTCTCTTTCTTCGATCCAATTCTTATTTACATACAAAACAAATGTCATTATCAACAAGTTTTTTAGGAGTTTCTGTACCTGCCATTTTTGTTATTAATATTTGATAGGGCAAACTCAAAAGGACTATCATATGAAAGCATTCTGTTTGGCTTATTTCGCACAATGCCATTATGTCTCCAAACACAAAACCTGGCTTGAAAGCGCAGACGTTGTTGTGGGAGGGAAGAGAACCACATAAGACGTCTGCTGCGGAGGCCACTGCGAGGTAGAACAGGGCTGTAGTAGGAGTGGATGATCATGAGAATGAGGCTTGCCTGATGAGAGCTACAGCAGCAGGGCTGCAGTTGGAGTGGAGGATTATGGGAGCAAGGCTTAGCAGCTGGGGGGAAGAATAGGGCTGCAGTAGGAGAGAAGGATTATGGAGTCAGGCTTACCTCTCGGCAGGGAGGGCAGGGCTGCAGGTAGGGTGGCTGGGTAGGGGCAGCAGGCTGCTGGGGCGAGCTGAAGTACAGCTGTTGGTCCTGCTGGCCAAACTGTGGGGGCATCTGTCGAAACGGCCAATCAAAGTGCAAAGACCAATTAAAGAGTCACTCCCATTCAGTTTCTCACAAGTTACTGTATGTCCCAATACTCAAAAAATATACCTTTCTGTCCTCTCACCTCCTCCTTCCTATAATTCAACATAGCTGAAGGAGACGAGAAGAAGAAAGGGGGACACAACTTCTAAATCAGTGCTTCCCAAACCTCTCCTGGAGGACCACCTCTCCTGCATGTTTTAGATCTCTCCCTGCTTCTGCACAGGTGATTCAAATGATTTGCTCATTATCCAGCCTCTTCACGGGTTTAACAAGCTGATCATTTGATTTACCTGTGCTGGAGCAGGGAGAGATCTACAACACCCAGAACAAGTAGTACTCCAGGAGAGGTTTGAGAAGCGCTGTTCTGAAGTCTTTGGATGCACCCTCCGTGTCCTTTTAGGCCCTTCGTCTGACAATAATTCTCTGCCCCCTGCATTTTATCCGCTACCATATACGTGCTGGGAACATAAATCTATTGGAACATTAACGTAACTTCTGATAAGTCAAGCTCCCTAATCAACGTAGAGCAGCTGCTTCAACCTTTTGATGAGTCATGTGAGTGCCCATGACTATCATCTGACTTCGCCATTAGATGATTGCTTGGTGATATGCAGGCTTATCTGAGCTTGCCATCCTAAGAAGCAGCTCCTTGCCATGCTCACTTAGGGGACCTATAGCTAAGCAAAATGCCAATTTTGGTTCAAAATTTTAGTTTTGAGGTAAGAACATGAGTGGTCCTTCAAATAGTCCGTAATATGGAGTCGTGTTCCGAAGGAAACATTCGTCATGAACACTGTCTTCAAGGCTGGAACAGCTATGAGTGTGGTGACTTTAAATAATGGCCAACGAGGAATTGCCTCCATTCTTACGAAACTTGGCATATAGGCAGGGGCACACTCAATGAAAGACTATCACGAAATGGACAGAAAATGTGTGAAACAGTGAAAAACGCGCACTAGAACTTGAGGAAAAAAAAAAACGAATAGATGCTCGACAGGCACTTAAAACTAGGGAAGAAACACAGATTGAAGAAGGAGTAACTTATGAGGCTGGTGCCTTTTGAGGTAAAAAAAAAAAAAATCCTAAAAACCACTAAAAACAACCACTAATACTAAATGTATTCCTCCTGAGAACATTACTGTCAAACTTTGATCACATTATTGATGCCAATGTAAAATCACATTTTTCTAAAAATACAGATTTTCAGCAAGAAAATACAGATTTCTCAGCAACTATACATCCAATTAACTTCATATTTGGCCGTTTTCTTCATTTTGTGATGATCTATGTCTGGACTGAGACATGTTTTTAAAACATGCAAGTGTCCCACACCATATGCACTAATGGATTCCCATACCATCAGAAATGCTGGCTTTTGAACTGAACGCTGACAACAGGAGGGGTGGTCTTTCTCCTCTTTAGCCCGGAGGAGAAGACGCCCATGATTTCCAACAAGAATGTCAAATTTGGACTCATCTGACCACAGGACACTTTGCCACTTTGCTACAGTCCATTTTAAATGAGCCTTGGCCCACAGAACACGGCGGCGCTTCTGGATCATGCTCAACAATGGCTTCCTTTTTGGATGATAGAGTTTTAGGTGGCATCTGTGGATAGCACGGTGGACTGTGTTTACAGACAATGGTTTCTTGAAGTATTTCTGGGCCTATTTAGTAATGTCAATGACAGAATCATGCCGGTGAGTGATGCAGTGGCGTCTGAGGGCCCGAAGATCACGGGCATCCAGTTAAGGTCTTCGGCTTTGTCCCTTACGCAGAGATTTTTCCAGTTTCTCTGAATCTTTTGGTGATGTTATGCATTGTCGATGATGAGACCTTTAAAGCCTTTGCAATTTGACGTTGAGGAACATCGTTTTCAAAGTATTCTACAATTTTTTTATGCAAGCCTTCACAGGTTGGAGAGCCTCTGGCCATCTTTACTTCTGAGAGACTCAGCCTCTACAAGACATCCCTTTTATAGCCAATCATGTTACACACCTGATGTCAGTTAACTTAATTACTTGCTAAATGTTCTTTCAGCGGATTCTCTTATATATTAATAGCTTTTTCAGCCCTTTTTTGCCTGTGTCCCAACTTTTTTGAGACCTGTTGCAGCCAGAAAATTTGAAGTAAGCTCATTTTGTGGATAAAAATGTAAAATGTCTCAGTTTCAACATTTGAAATGTTATCTATGTTCTATTGTAAATCACATATTGGCTCATATGATCTGAAAGTCATTCCATTTTGATTTTATTCACAATTTACACTTTGTCCCAACTATTTTGAAATTGGAGTTGTAATTCTTAGTTTAAAAAGTGAATATCTTGGAAAAATGTTTGCTTAACTATAAGTCCCCTTAACAAACAGACCTATCTGCCACAATGTTTGAGGTTTTCTTTCTCTCTGCAAAACTTTTATAACAGTGCACTGCACACTTTAGTGAGTGTACTTTTGCAAGGTTGACTAGGCGCATGGTTGCTGATTGATTTTATAAGCACAAATTTGTTAGGTTATGTGTTTCAACTGGCAGGGGAGATGTTACCTCTCTAATTTCCTTCATTTACAAAGTTTTCTGCTTCTGCGATTTGCGGATTCTGGCCAGGAAAGGTCTTTTTAATTCTGGTCTCCTGAGCTCAAGAATATAAAGGCAATGTTGGGAACTACTAACCTCGTGGTTACTTAGCTAATGCTGTATAGCTCCTACGGACTGAATTATTCAGCATATGGACCAGGTGGCAGATCTGTAAGAGTTCTTAACATACTCAATTTGTTCATCTCAATGCCCCTGATCTGTATAGAATTACTCGATAGCTGGCGCAATAGTAAACTGCGTTGGAAGGTTGAAGCAACTGAGTGGCCATATTGGTATGCCCGGTAGTAATCAATTGAATTCTATGTCAGGGCGGACCTCGTGTGCATCTTTTTATTGCAGCAAACATTCTTCAAGGGATTTGGCAAGACAATTCAAAAACAATTCACAGGATGTAATTTAGATGAATACACTGTAATTAATGTCAATATTACATGATACATTCCTTATTACTGGCTATTAGCGATCTACCTTAACATAACATGTTAGCTAGCTATAATCAACATTAGCCAAGTTGGCAATCTCTAGAATTAGCCCATCGTCTGATGATGTACACACTAGGCATTATGGGATTGAAATGGGGCCTCACTGTCTCTCATTGCACTAGAACAAATACGTTGTAGACAAAGAGGTGATTAAAATTTGATTGAATCCGTGAGGACACATCATATTATCTTAGTTAGCAGGGTCCAAAACTAACTTTTTCACTTACCAGCCAGGCTGATATTTTACCAGGAAACCAAATAAAAATTGCTTTTAGGTGTTGTAATTTGCTATCAGTATTATTTCACAATGTATGTGTTTCATTATCATTTAAATTGTTTAAATGAAATAAGATCATCTAGGACGTTTTTATGCAATTCCATTTCTTCCAACCCCTGAGTAAAGAAAAGCGTAAGAAGCCATAATCACCGTAACACATGTGAAACTGATAAACCTCAATGCACAAGGACTTCAATTCCGCGCGAGAATCTCTTACATATGCGTTGACTGAATAATTGCTGACTACAGCAGGGGAACGTAAATAGCTATACCACTCAAAACTGACGCCGAATGCGTGAGAGTTGACAGGTATGCGTTATTAATGAAAACTGACCACACCTGATAATGTTGAGAGTTTTCAGAGTTTCTGTTAATAGTAATTTAAATGAATGATTGAAAACAGGTCATGACCAATCATTATTTTTAAGGGATGGGTTTGAACTTCCCCTATCGCCAGTTCACGAGCCGCAGCTGTTAAGAAAATAACCGGTTTACACCCCGAAGAATCTAAAATGCACCGTTTGGAAATACTTTGGGTTTTGGTCAATCGACGACGGTAAAACTGAGGGCCGAGCGAAAGTTGTTTGCAACCTATATGCGAGTTCGAGTTAGCCTATTATTCCTGCAGCGGGTGTTGGTTTTTACTGTGTAATGTTAAAAACCGGAGAAGAGAAAATGTGCTTTCTGAAATGCAGTTTCATTTGCGGACAATAGTTTTGGATTTTACTGGGGTAAGGGAGCTAATGATGTTGTGTACTGTAATTAATTACAGTAATTACTGTCTCACGGAATAAAACTGAACGGTTGGCATCTCGTTCGAACTTGGATGAGCCTGGTGTGTTGTTTGTTCATAAGCTCTGCAAAGCGTCACGGTCCTGAGTTAAAACTCACTGTGTTGGGGCTTATTACAGACATAGGAAACTCTAAGTCTTAATCTGTGCTTATTATCTATCAAATATGTTTATGTTGATGTATCTTATGTTAGTATGGCATGTCGTTATTTTGTGCGGGAAATACGGAAAGTAAAATATTTGATATTATATCGATATCGTGTTTAATTGTCGCGAATATTCGAACGGCATTTTAGGCTCATTCTGACAGCCCTATTGTGCATGGAGGTTTATCAGTTTCACCTGCGTTACGGTGGATTTCACCACTAGTAACATGGAAATCAATTATGACCCCTGACTTCTCACGCTTTTCTTTACTCGGGGGTTAGGCCACATAAAAACGTTTCAAATTATTCTTATTTATTTTTCATTTTATTCTTATTTAATTTAAACAATTTGAACAATCGTGAAACACATGCATTGCGTTGATTGAGTAATTGCTGACTACAGCATGGGGATGTGAATATGCCACTGAATCTCACGCATTTCTCACACCAAATGCATGAGAGTTGGCAGTCCTGAAAAATGAATTTTTCACAGGAAAAAAATAACTCGCCAGAGAGGCGAGTAGTCTTAAAAATTTACCAGCCAGAGACAAAATCTACCCGTAATTGGCGAGTGGCGAGTGTTCGTTTTGGACCCTGTTAGTGAGTATGCATTTTTTGCACCGCATCGCACGGATTTAAACAATGCAGTGGGAATACACATTGCTACTCACATCTAACTTCGTCATTAAACTATTTAGCCCAATAAAATTATTTGCGACACAGTCAAAGCCTTATAATTCCAGTTTTGATGGAGCTCCATAGCTAGCTCACTGGCTATCGCAGAGGTGAAATGGGGGGATGTGAAAGTTACGTTGGTACAGTACAATTCAGCTGAGCCAGATACACAAAACTAACATCGCTAGCATAACTATTGGTGACATCTTGCCTTTATAAGGCTTTGGCTGAAGGGCTAATAATTTTAATGCCCTAGCTAGCGCTCATCTCATCTGCAACAGTGAGACCCTACTTCAATCCCATAATGCCTAGCACGAACGTCATCATGCAAAGAGCTAAAAGCCTACTTCAAATTTGTAACCCATTGCGTAGCCTATTTATTACACAAGGTTTTACGACAGCAGTTGACAATATCAATGAGAACAATGTCACGCACAATTTCTGCCTTAATCCAGCAAAATTAATATGCAATGCTGTTTTATAATAGATTAAGCTAACAAAGCTATTGTTTAGGCAGACAGGCACCTAGCTATGAACTTACATATTATCCCATCATGACGCAAGGGTACCACTGACCTTTTGCCACCTTACGCATTTCATATTTATTTGAGGTAAATTAATGCCATTACCTATTGAAATGTCAAGGCAGCAGAAATACATACATTAAAAAATCCAAAAAAAAAAAAAATCCACTCCATTCTTTCATGCTGTAAGTTGATTCAACATGGAAGCAATATTGCTGCTACCCAAACAAAGATTCTTGAAATGCTTCTGTCGCAACAAAAAGGATGATAAGGCTTCACAGTTTCCAAACTCACTATCGTCAAGGTCGTTAGGTTTTACAGCTATTAAAAAGTTACATTTCATAATATGGAATTTCTAAAACATTACCTGATGAAAAGTTAATAAGCCATATTATGCCCTGTAATTATGTGTCCCAGCAAAGTTCCTGAAAATGCTGTAAAACAATATGGATAGGGCAGTAGATGGGATAATTGACTCATTTGTTGAAAGCTAAACTTCCACTGAGGTGAGTGGGGAAAGGCAGGTTGCTTCCTGGTGGGCAATAAGTTCAACACCAAATGTCCCTGGCTATTTTCAAACTCAAGGATGAAAAAAAAACAACCTGAAAAAAATAGCGACCTTACGCCGTACGTGAATTGCATTGTGTCTACATAGCTAGCCATAGGTTAATACCAATACTTTGCCTGTTTTGCGTACAATTGAGAATATATTGGTGTTTTGAAATCAAACCCGGTCCACAGGCTGACTGATGCTCGGCTTACGTTAGGCACTGACTGGTAAAATCATCAAGGCTAATTTTAGCCAGCACAAACAAGGCTAACATTATTATATCACCCAATTGTCTGACTACTTTAATTTTGCTAGGCTGTCAATGGGGATATATAACTGTTGAAGTGGCTCTAAATGATTACTATCCATAACAAATACCAAACAGTTTTAGCTGGCTTCCACTCCATGAAACACGGCTCACCTCTCTTCTCATGTGAACGACTGCTTTATTATGATAAGCTAAGCTGATATATCATTATCTTAACTGAACCCATTTGCTTCTTCCGTCTATCACCCTTGCCTATTGGCAGCTATTCATTAACAGCCAGGACCTCAGAAATGTAAACTCCAACAATACATCCTTTGGGACTTACATACGTTGTACACAATTGCACGTCACACCCTGTGTTTCGAAAATTAAACAGCGATAAACATTTATCTTTTTTTAAATATTTTCTGTCCGTAAAGGAATGTGTCCCCCCAGAATTAGATACCTGTTGTAATGGATGGTAAAATTGAGAGGTCAAGTGCAGCGGTCAGAGAGAAATGAGCAGCACGGACACAATACAAACACAGAGAATTATACAGACCACCGGAAAGTACTCGCGCTTCCAAATGACGTGTTATAGTCCGAAAACATGGAAGCAACGCAAGAGAGATAAAAGGAAGAAAAATCTCGGCAGCTGAGAAAAACAAAACACCTAAATAGTGCAACAAAAAAACCAGAGAGAAAAAAGTAGAAAAGGGAAAATTCCTCAAGAGGAAGGAATTCCAATAATAACTGGAAGATATAAAGTCACACAAATCCTGACTAGAAATATCTTCGGCTATAGTGCTTAGCTACAAACAGACACTCTAGCAAAGGAGGCGTGGTGGACTTCCGGCTTATATAGAGTCCGGGGAAGCGCCGCCCCAGTTCAATCAGCGAACTGGGTAAAGAATCTGAGTAAAAGGGAATTCGATATCGTTCCGGGATGAGAGCCACAAAGAAAAGTCCAAAACACACGCTCACCTAAAAAACCATGACAGGACCCCCCCCCCCCTAAGGAACGGCTCCAGACGTTCCCAGAGAACTCTGAGATAAGGGTGGGATCCAGGATATCCCGAGAAGGGACCCAGCACCGCTCCTCAGGACCATATCCCTCCCAATCAACTAAAAACTGGGCCCCACGACCCACACGCCTCTCGGCCAGAATACGATGCACAGTGTAAACCGCCCCCCCCCTCAATCATCTGCGGCGGGGGTTTGTCGATCGGTGCCAGGACGCTAGTGCTAACCGGTTGAAGCCTGGAGACATGAAAAGAGGGGTGGATACGCAAGGATCTAGGGAGCTTTAACCGGACAGTGACAGGGTTGACCCTCCGCAATATCTTAAAAGGACTAATAAAGAGGGAAGCCAACTTCCGTGACTCCATTCTTAAGGGAAGGTCCTAAGTGGAAAGCCAAACTCTTTGGTCAACCCGATAAGATGGGGCCTAACTGTGCCTTCTATCCGCGGCGGTCTTCTGACAAAGAGGAATGGACCCTGGCCCAGACCGGCCGACAACGCCGAACGAAGTGATTGACCGAGGGAACTTCTGAATCCCTCTCAGTCTCTGGAAACAGCGGAGGCTGATAACCCAACTGAGCCTCAAACAGGGAAAGGCCTGTGGAGGAGTTGCATAGTGAATTGTGGGAATATTCGGCCCATGCCAAAAAACGACTCCACGAAGATGGGTTGTCAGCCACTAAACATCGAAGAGGAAAGAGTAATCTCCAGAACTGGTTGGTTCGCTCAGTCTGCCCGTTCGTCTCAGGGTGGAAACCAGACGAAAGGCTCACGGTGGCCCCTAACTGGTTGCAAAAAGCATGCCAGAATTTAGCCGTAAATTGTGGGCCCTGGTCAGAAACCACATCTTGAGCGAGACCACGCAGCCGGAACAAATGGTCCACAACAAGAAGGGCCGTCTCCCGCGCCAAAGGCAGCTTGGGCAGCATGATAAAGTAGGCGGCCTTAGAAAAGCAGTCTACCACAGCCAAGATGACTGTGTTGCCTTCAGAAATAGGCAGACCAGTAACAAAATCCAGAGCAATATGGCTCCACAGCCGCTTGGGGACAGGCAACGGCCGCAACAGACCGGGGAGCGGAGATCGGAAACCTTGTTCCTAGCCCGGATAAAGCACGCCGCTAAAAACTCCCGGATGTCCTCAATCAAAGCTGGGCCAACAAAAACGTCGGGCCAAGAACTGCTTGGTCCGATGAACCCCCGGGTGACCCGCCAGGTGGGAAGAGTGCCCCCACTGGAGAACTTGGGACCGTACCGCTACCGGAACAAACAAACAGTCAGGTGGCACCCAACCAGGACCAGGATCGGATCTCAAGACATCCCGCACAACAGACTCAACGTCCCACTGAATGGGAGCCACGATCTGAGCTGCCGGGATAACCGGCTCAGGAATGGGATCGCGACCAGAGTGGTCATAAATCCGCGACAAGGCGTCAGGCTTGATGTTTTTGGAACCCGAGCGATAGGTTAACGTAAAGTTAAAGCGATTGAAAAACAACCACCACCGCGCCAGCCGGGAATTACGTCGCTTCGTCTGTTGGATGTATTGGAGATTTTTATGATCCGTCCAAACCACAAACGGATGTTCAGCCCCCTCCAACCAATGGCGCCACTCTTCTAACGCCAACTTGACAGCTAATAACTCCTGGTCACCAATGCTGTAATTCCGTTCGGCCGCCGACAATGACCGGGAGAAATCGGCGCATGGGTGGAACTTATTGTCCCGAAGGGGGCGCTGGGACAAAATGGCACCCACCCCGACCTCCGACGCATCCACCTCCACAACAAATGGGAGGGAGGGGTTGGGAAATACGAGAATGGGCTCCGAAGCTAAATCGTTTCTTCAAATCCTGAAAAGCAGCCTCAGCTGCTGGAGACCAAGCAAACGACGAGGAGGTATTCTTCTTATTCTTAGTGAGCGCGATAATGGGGGCAGCAACCGCGATAAAATTACAGATAAATCTCCTATAAAAATGAGCAAAGCCCAAAATCCGTTGAACCTCCTTGACGTTTTGAGGGGCAGGCCAATTCCTGATCGCTGCCACCTTGTCAGGATCCATGCGGACCAACCCTTCAGACACAATGAAGCCAAGAAATGAGACTGTCTTTACATGAAAAATGCATTTTTCAGCCTTGACAAAAAGCTTGGTTTTAAAGAGCAACTTGCAGGTTGAATTGAAAACAATATTTATACTTGATCTGGTTTGAAAATGTCTTTTAAAAACATCTATGTATAAATTGCCATGTTTCGTAAAACCCACTAGTAGAAATTTACATAAAATGTGCCCATTTTCAGTTAGTTCTGAGCCACGCCTTCCCTGATGTGTGACGTAAGAAAAGGCATAATAAGCCTGCTCACGCGCCATTTTCCCTGTGGTGGATGTAGAGGCAGGGCTTTCAAGTCTCAAGCAATGAGCGTGATTGTCACTCATTTCAGTCGGATGTCATACACTTACGCCACACACAGCGTTTCTCACGCAAAAAAAAGATTAAAACAAAAACAATTTCCAACAGTAGGCCTATGCGCTGTAGCACCACTATAACTGTGGAAACCGCAGGAATCCAACAAGTCTCCCCTGGAGTTCTCGGTGGCAGCTTGAGAGTGGAAAGGGGCTACACAACAGCCAATCAGATAATAGCACTGTCGTATTTGGATAAGATTTAGGGCAACAACCAATGGGGGAAAAAAAAAAATACAGGCTGCTTATCCACCTAATTTGTTCTAAAGATGCGCGCCGCCATGAGCACCCAGCCGGTCTCCTACTTCCCGTCATTGGTCGCTGTATTGGAGAGAAATCGGCAGACAGAATGCGTTCAGGCTCCACTTGTTCTGTTGTTAGTTCTACCAATAACTTTGTTTCCATAAAAAACTTTTATGTTTTTAGAGTGCTTTATTTACAAGGTGATTAGGAAAGATTGCCCTTGCCCTGCACCTTATTGAATGCCAGCGAGTAGGCGCTTGGAGTGGCTTTCCGCGCTAAGACTGAAGTATCCACCCAAGAGGATATAGCTACGTATGCTCACACCATTTCGTGAACGAAGTGTATATTTTACCGTGAACCGATTTCACATTTCAACGGCTATTTCGCCGTGCCCTCCGGTACACCTGCGCCGTTGTATTATTTTTGGACTTGCTCATAGAAGTCAATGGATAATAGTGAGTAGTTATAACTTCGCCATTTAGGCACCTAGCTCGCATATACATAGATTAAATATAGCTAGCTAAGTTGGCATAAAGGCTCTCTTGCTAGCCATCTAACGTTATATTTCATACATTTAAATTTATTCAATTTAAAATGCGTATAGCCATTATTATGCGAACTAATTTGGCTGGCATTGCACCGCGAGCATCTAGCTCGCTAGCTGGCATAAAAATGCGCCCGAATAAAAAGTTGCCAGCTAAAAGCCCTTTCACACGACGAAAACCGACAGGTTACATTCAAAGTTAATGCAAAGACGCGGACAGGGAACGACATGCGTTTCTCATTGACTTTGAATGTAATCTGTTACACGCGTCTTTGCATTGACTTTGAATGTAATCTGTTCTGCGAAAAATTTGTTTCGCGTCCGGTGTGAAAGTGGCTT
Organism: Gymnothorax javanicus; assembly: GCA_029692085.1. Classification (NCBI taxonomy): domain Eukaryota; kingdom Metazoa; phylum Chordata; class Actinopteri; order Anguilliformes; family Muraenidae; genus Gymnothorax; species Gymnothorax javanicus. The sequence goes on from CM056193.1 coordinate 110,996,240, forward strand.
TATCCTGAAATTATTTACATGATCCAATAACGTTCTGAAAGCTGCATTATTCATTCTCCCACAGTTGAAAATGGGAGTATCGTGCACTTGCCTCAGAGAAAATCTCACTCTAGCCTGCGTTCAAAACTTGAGAGCCTTGTAGATGCGTAGTTACAGCTGTTGCGAGAGATTGGCTTAGGGGTAAAATGATGTCTGAACTCATTCCGTCCCTCTTCAAAGTGGGACGACTCTGGTCAGACTGTGAAGTTTCCGTGCATCGGGGTTTCAGTAAAATACCACAGAGAGGGAGACTGGACTCTAGAGCAGGTTTTCCATAATTTTTTGCCCTGACATTGATTTCTTCATGGCTAGCTAGTTACAATGTTGATAGCCCATCACTTGACAGTTAGCCCATCGCTAACTGTTTCTCATCTCCCGCCGCCATCTCCCACCTCACGGCAATAGCTATTTTCCAGTCATAATGTATTTATTAATCGCTATTGATAAATCTCCCACACTTTGCTACTGAAATGTTCATTATTTTAGCTGGTAGAGGCTCTCTTCATATGTCCCATTTTTGAAATAATTTTCAAAATACGCCAAACTCTCCCTACAGTGGGACGACCGGGTTATTCTGACTTCCCCAAAGGATGTGAGGCCTATGTTCCCGTAGCCAAAAGTGTCCTAAAACAACAGGGGAAACAGCAGAACTGATCATAAAAAACCGGAGCTCCTCAGAATGACCACCAAAAGGGACGAACATAGTCAATGATTCAGAGACCTCGGTTGTAAATCCAGTTCCCAGCGGGTAACCGTCCAAAGATCTTACAGTGCGTGAATGTAAAAGAGGGCGGATGGGAATAGAATGTCTCCTAGCCCACTCCGCATCCATTAAACAGTCCACGGCACCCGAGTCCAAAAAAGACTGAATAAATATTCTCTGTCTCCCCACAGTCAATTCTACAGGAATCAAAGTTCGGAAGGGAAATTGGGTCTGTCCCTCTAGCGCCCCCCATATCGCTAGAGGGACTTCCCATTTCCCTTAAGCTCAGGGCAGCGTGGACGGATATGTCCCGGTTTGTTACAATTATAGCAGATTATACGTCTGCGAACGGGCTTAAGAGCCCGGCTCTCATATGAGCCATCAACCTGCATAGGCTTGCCAGGAGTGGAAATTTCAGTGGGTGGAATTGGAGCTGTATGCACGCTGCGAGGAGCATTAACCCTGTTGTCAGCAAGAGCCAATGCAGTACATTTCTCCCTGTTACGTTCGCAGATGCGATTATCAATTTGCACCGCTGTACGAACCAACGAATCCAGAGAAACACAAGGCTCCAATGTAGCCAGAACGTCCTTAACCTCCTCAGCCAAAGTGTGAACAAAAACTGTCATAAGAGGCGCTTTTGGCCAGCCTGTCTCTGTTGCCAAGGAGCGAAATGAGATTGAAAACTCCGCAACACTTTCAGAGCCCTGCCTCAGATGCATTAAACGCGTAGCCGCGTCCTGACCATAAACATCCTGATCAAACACCGATACCATTTCTCTAACGAGAGTCTCCACTGTATTCACGGCCGGTGAATTAGATCGAATAAGTGGCCTGACCCAAGTCAGTGCTGTGTCGGTTAACAGGGATAAAATAAATGAAACCCGAGACTCTTCATTCACGAACCGTGAAGGCTGCGCTTTAAAAAATATTTCATATTGGGCAATGAAATCTTTACATCTTCCTGCCTCGCCTCCATATCTTGGGGGTAACTGGAGTTTTGGCTCTCGGAGAAGGTGTACGGATTGTGCTTGTGCAACATTCTGTGTGATCTGAGTATCATGGACTAATAATCATGGACTGTATCTGGGTCAGTGACAAATAAGGATTGACCAGATGACCAATTCAAAAATCTTTCAAAAACATGTTTTGAAAACATGCATCAGGTTTGTTAAAATGTATATTTTGTATTCATGTTGGTTTCATGTCAATTGAAATGACATTTGCACCATTTTTTTTACAACAACAGGCCTGTCGGCCTCGAGAGCTCCGCTGAGGATGAGTGAAATGTCCATATCATAACTTAATTTCAAAAATTCTTGAAAACTATTGCAATATGAACACATATGACACATTTGGTAACCAGAATATACTGTGAACCAGTTTGGTGTCTCAATTTATGTCGCATAACAATAGAACCAAATTGCAATCATTTATTTCAGTCATCTTACCACCAAGCAATACTAACAACCAACAAATACCCCTTCCCCCCCAGTACATCACAAATATAGCAGTCACAATCCTTCTAACACTGTCATAGGACAATATGATGCGGAACAATATGATGCAGAACAACTAATCCAGAACGATGATCCGAAACAATATGATCCAGAACAATGATCTGGAACAACGTGATCCAGAACAATGATGAGGAACAACATGATGCAGAACATGATCCAGAATAATATGATCATTTCAGTCATCTTCAGTGGAGCTCCTAGGCCGACTTGTTGATATCTTGTTGAGATATTAATGAAAGACTGAAAAAATAACACAAACACTGAAGTCCAAAATGCTGAATTTCTCAAAAACCAGGATGTAGAATTTTCTAATTTTCACAGTGAATATTCAGAATATCATAAGGAAGGCTTGCACCAAATTAGAAAGAAATTTATCAGACAGTTTTTGAGATATTAAAATTTGAATTGAAAAGTTGATGCCGGACAGACAAGCAGATGAACGCCAGACGACTCGGCACTAGAAAAGCTCTGCTGACTGCTGACTATTGTCAAAGCGGAGCTAAAAAGTGAGACTGAATGCACCAGAAAATGTCAAGTGGTGTAACCACCAAAAAATGAGGAATATTTAATATTTTATACATCTAGTGTACTCATTAAAGTTAATACTTCATTCTAAAATATCACATGACAATAGATTTTACCATGATTATCCATTAATTTAAATTTTATGCATTTTTGCAATATTAAGCAGGATACAATGCTGAAAACACCTCTGTTTTCTAAATAATCTTTGACAAATTATTCAAAAAATGCAAAAAAAAAAAAAAACCATGCCATTTTACTGCAATAAAGGATGACATTTATTTCACGTTAATTTACCTGAATATATTTTTTTATTTTTATGAGAAATACTGGTTACACCAGTTGACGCAAAGCAGTTACACCAACTGACCATGCAGTCTCTTCCATCAAAAGTCATTGTTAATTGAATAAATTGACACTGAAAATCAAGCATAACAGTCAACAAGGGCTTCTGAACTGTGTTTCATTTTATTTATTGCTGAAAAAATTTGAGAAATCATTAGGGTAAACTTGTGTAAAAAAACATCTGACTGAAATTGTCAGAGTGAATTCATTTTTTCAGTAGTGATTTTAGTTTATAAAAACATGAGAGATATCATCAGGGTAAACTCATATAAAAAAACAACACCTGACAGAATTGTCAAAGATAGAAATTAAAGGTTTCACAAATAGCCAAAAATGGCGGAAAGTTTTCATCTACAAAAATGGGTGTGGCTCACATGGATCCGTTTGTATGGATCCAAAGAATCCAGGAGAAAAAGAATTTAGTTTCGGCAACCTACGGTTCAGAAGTTATTCCCGAAGACATTTTGTTCCTCTCTATAGTGCCACCATTTGGCCAAAGTATTTTTTATGTAAGATGCTTTTCCTCATCCTTAACAAGACAGAAAAGTTTCATGATGATATCTTGCAGCTGAAGTGAGTATGAGGGCTACTGAATTTTGATTAGCTGATGTTGGCCATGTTGTTTCAGCTAGCGCTTTGTTCTTATGGATTTTGATAGCAACCCTGACCAAGATGAAGCCTGCAAAATTTCAAGTGGATCCAACAGTTGGTTTCAGAACTTTAGCCATTTGTTTGCCATCGTGCCGCCTATGGACAGATTTACAAAAAATTCCTTTTTTTTTTTTTAGTTGCATAGCCTGTGGATGATAAATCTTAAGTTTGGTGAGGACTGGACATTGCATTCATATCTATAGAGGCCACACTCTCATATTTATTTGGTTTACTGTGGCAATACCCTTTAAGCTAGAAAAAAAATTCTTTATGCTGGGATTTTAGGTCTTAGTCTGAAGATGCTATGTACCAAATTTTATGCAAATTGATTGCACTGTCTAGGAGGAGATAGAAATTAAATTATTATTATTTTTATAAATTATAGGAACTAAATCACTTCTTTACTCTGACTTTAACCTGCATTCTTTCAGTATTTTACAGGAAAAAAGAAGTTGCGTACATGCGTGTGTGCATGTGTGTGTGTGTGTGTCTGTGTGCGGGCATGCATGCGTGTGCTTGCATGCAGGTGCGTGTGTGAAAACTACCATTCTTTTTGCAAGATAATAGCGGCCTTGCCAAATGCGTGGTTCAGTTTTCTGCCGCTAGATGTCCTCACCTTCCTTCACGATATCCGGGGCGGTCGGCCGTCCAGCTTGTATGAACTGCCGCTTACATATCAATGCGAGAAATTTTGTTGTTAGCTTTCATCGACTTTTCTATCGTCGTTTGTGTGACAGAGACATCTGCTAAGCGAGGTATACATGGATAAAGACTCCAACTATCAACTTCTGGGCAGAAAAATGGGCATTTTGGAGCATTAAATGCATTTCTCCGCCGATAAACACCCCCGGGTAGCCTAGGTGCTGCTCATTGTATACAATGGCAGCCCAGGATCAATAATGGGTTTATCAAGCTTAGACTTTCGAAAACGTCTCGTAAAATATATAAATCGTCCCTACCTTCCCATAAATTCTTGTTCTCCAGGTACTCCAGATTGTTAGCTTCCGATTAGCTACATTTTGAAATAAATATGTCTATCGATTGGGATACAAAAAATATATTTGTTTTCAGTTTCTTAATTTTGCGCTCTTCCTCTTGAGAGCAATTTAATGGGAAGATGTTTCTACCGCGCATGCCCAGTTTGTTTTAAACTGTCAGTTTGTTTGAGAAGATTATTGGATTCATGGAGAAAACCTAGATTTATTCGGTGAGTAAAGCAGCTAATCATCTTAATTTGTGAGCTAATTACTAGAGGAACATCAGAACTATCGGGCAGTGACAACATTTTTGCAGTCAGCTGTATACAGAAGGCGCTATCACTTTCCTAAAAAGTTCTAAGCTTTTTTTCCCCCCATATCCTGCGTGGACTGTCGGCTAACCCCCGAGTAACGAATATGCAAAGGCACAATAGCGGAGAATAGCCAAATCGCCGGTTTGTTTAGATTATTTAACAGCAGCTTTTGGGCTCTAACCGTCTTTCTTTGCGGAAAAAAATTAGATTTTCTGACTGATACATGTCTCTTGGGCCAAACATGCATGCACGATTGGCTTTTTTGGTTCATTTAAGTGGTCTGACATGGTATTAAAAAAGTAGGATATTCGGCCGTAAGCCGTGCGATGCCCGACCGATGGCCATAGGCCTCGCATCAGCTGGCCTACAAGCAACATGTAGTTTGGGGGTCGTCTCATGCATCCTTCTCAAAAAGCCTCAAATGACAATCGGTGTTGTTGGGTGTAAGGAAATTACGTCGCCATGCGGGGACGTCGGAACTTCCAGCATTAAAACCGGGCGTATAGATAAGATTCCTTCAGTTTTAAGTCACTTTACATTGACAGCTGTTATCTCTAATGTATACTTGGTGATCTTACCATGCTGTGCATTTGAAATTATGCAAACAATTCAAGAAATCCTGGAGGGTTCGCTCATACCCAGATAGCAACAGGAATCGGCCCAATTCCGTTTTAGTGTCAGCACTGTCGGCATAGTGTCAGATCCGGGGACTACCAACTCAGCCATAATCTTGCCGATTCCGTCTCGCGGAAAAGCTGCCGATGCTGACTGCGCCGGAATCGGGCCGGCTCTGGCAATGTATAGACTGTACGGAATATGGCTTGATTCCATGAATGCGCAGTCGGGCCGATTACGGCTAACCGGAGCTCTGCCATATACCTGCAGCTGCGGGTAGCTTTAACTCAGCCAGAATCATGCTGATTCCATCTTACAGTAAGGCCGCCGATGCTGACAGTGCCGGAATTGGACCGACGTCTGGCGATGTGTGGATTCTGCCGATTACGGCTTCATTCCATGAAAACACAGTCGGGCTGATTACGGCTAACCGGAGCTCCGCCATTCATCTGCAGCCTCGGGTAGCTTCAACACAGCCGTAATCTTGCCGATTCCGCCTGGCCGTATGCCATATGAACTGCCGCACACTGGAGTCGGGCCGATTCTGGTCTGTCGGAGTTGGCCCAACTTTACCCTAGAGGAATCGGCCCAATATCCCACTTGAGTGTCCGCACATGACTCTACGGATATGCATGAGTCAACTTCTGGAGCCGTCTACTCAGTCCCTGTCTTTATCGTCGCCGTCTGATAAACAGGATAGTGGTTATTAGTGTTGGCAAATACGATACCTGAAACGAATATTTTTCTAACAGTTTTGCTTTTTAAATATTGCAGGCTGTCATGCTGTATTTAAAGCTAAAATACCGGCTGAGCTATTTAACTGTAAGGCCTAAGTTTAGGTAATGAGGAAGCTAGCAAAGTTGGCACCATAACGTAACCATAACCGTTAGAGCTCTTTTCAGTTGGTGATCTCGAGCGAACATTGCGTGCCAAATTTATTACCTTAACTTCACGTTTGTATAACAACCACTTGCTTGACTTTAGCAAATTCACTAGGTAGCTCCTAAGTTTTACTTTATGAAAATTGGAAAGATTTTTTAAAATTATGTTAAACTAATGAATTCACAAGCTTGTTTGGTACGTGAGCAGTATTGATCATTGCAGTTGTGCTGTTGGGTCTAATGCTATCGTTAGCTGGCAGACCTAACGTCATTCCTCTATCAGGACTGGAGATACTGTGTTTGAGAGTCAGCTGGCTGGCTTGGAATGCGAAGTAAGTTAACCCCTGTGAGATGGTTGGCCAGTTAAGCTAAATGTTAACGTTAAAAAATGCTTGTGTTTGATATTGCATTGTTGCATTCTAAGGTAAACATTTCTGTGTATGCTTCATAAATCTTTTTGTCTTTCAGACTGATGAGTTGAGCCGCCTCTCCACTTGGACTAAATGTTAGCTTGCGAGCTGACAACTCGAAGGTAAGAAGCTAGAAATGGCTAGCTTAATTCAGCTAAGCTGAGCTCGTGATTTTGATACCTCACTTGCAAGTTGCCAACTTAATTCTTATCGGGCTTTTGTCTTGCGTTACCGTCAAACCTAAGGTACGGTAACATTTCTAGCTTGCGAGCTCGTTTCCTGGAGTGCGTTAGCTAATTTGCTACAGCTGTTTTTTTTTTTTTTTGCATGCAAGTTAGTTTTGGTCAATATGATAAACGTGATCGTGCATTTAATGTATCGAACTTGTATTACATCATATTGGCGTGGTAGCTAGCTAGCTTTCAGTGCCTGGAGGCATCGTTACTGTTACAGAAATGCCAGACCTTAACAAAATGCCGAACTTGGCAATGGAGAAGTGTTTATCAGTTAGCTAGCTCGATATATTTGCTCATTAGCTAACACACGTCGTTGTTTCAGAGATGGTCATGCCATTTTTTACGAGTGCACACTTAAATTTGCTCGGATCAAATTGAATTAAACACCACAGTTCATGTGTAGGCATCCATTTGGGGTAAGAAAAACTTGACTACAGTTTGTTGGCCACATTGGTATTTGGTAAATTGTAAAATGTCTGTTTTATTTGTTGTGGTTTTTGGTTTAGCATATCATTCACATGAATTATTGGTTATATTAATCCAAACACTTTGTCCCATGAATAACAAAAGGTCGCAAGTGACATTCCTGATGAAACCTGTTTTTCTGCGCCAAAACAAGTTTCATCAGGAATGTCACATGCGACCTTTTGTTATTCGTGGGACGACCATGGTACTATGGCTGTAGAACTGGGCGGCGTTTCACAGAGATCGTAAGAAATACGATAAGCGGAAAGATACGATGAACTAAGATACCAGAGGCGTTTCACGCCTTGTAAAATGAGAAAATCGTACGCAGAAAATTGCGAAAACCATCGTAACTTTTAAGATACGACAATCTCTCGTAACCCTAAAACGTCAGTCCGCTTCCATTTCAATGTGTTAACATGGCAACGCCCCGGTCGACAGAGATGAAACGCACCGTAAGTTTTTATGCAAACGTTTCATGTTCTTTAATAATAGGGGAAAGCGAGGTAAGTTGAGCCACTTTTCATATTCAGGATTCCTGCATCAAGGCAATTATAGTTGTGTTGCGAACTAATATACCAGCATTTATTACAGGATGTTGTGCACCCCTACAAACAATCTGAATGACTGTAAACATAACTGTTTTGATAATATAGCATGTTCAAAAAAAGTGGTCTTGTGGCACAACTTACGCCGAGTGTGGGGTAAGTTGAGCACAGTACCGGGGTAAGCTGAGCTGCCTCCCTCCCTCCCTCCCTCCCTCCTTCCTTTTCTCCCCCTCCCTGAATTACAATATTCCACAGTGAAAAATGTCTGTACTGAATGAAATAAGTCACATCTTCAAATCCTTGTTTATTTATAAAACACCATTTAACAAGTTGGCCTACAATAACCTTTTTAAAAAATAATTTTTGCATTTAAAACTATTTTAACAAAAAGTGAGAGATCCGAAGCATCAGTATATGGGTATTTTTCTCAATACAGGCACTTTTTGGATGTCTTTTTTTTTTAAGTTGTCTGATTCTGATTCTTTTTTCCCCGAGGGGTAGGGTTTCCCCTAAGGCTCTCAAAAAACCACGAGGCAGAGCTTGAACCAGAGAAGAATTTTTTGGGCAGGCCATTTTAATTTTTTTAATTCAATTTAATTGCAGTGTCCCCACATCCACTCAACTCCATTACTTTTTCAAGTGAGGCTCTCTCTTGGTACATTGTGATATACCAAAGTTCCGAAACTGAGTGAATATCACCCTTTTCAGTGCCTCTGATTGAAACTGATAAACCATTACCATTTACCATTACCATTTTACTCACCTCCATAACCAATATTGGTAACAGAGTTGAGGTTATGGAGTGGAGTGTTTTTCAGAAAAGTGGAATTTTCCATGCACCAGTACAGTAACTTTTGATGCTTCCTACCATACCATGGAGGGTTTTGCACAAGTATTATCAAAAGCATGATTTAAAATTTGTAATACCATTACCATGGATTTTAATGAAGGTGACGGAGTGGTGTTTAAAAAGTATACTCACCATAGGATGCCAACATTTCGAGAAATTTTGAAATAATCATAGAGCCATTTTGAAAAAAGTCCACATGGCCGCTACTGGGGTCACACAAAGGTTCTGTTTGCATGGGCCATATACTGTGATTTCAGCTTCTGTCTCCAGGGGGAGTCTGTGTAGTGATCATTTCTTGATGTAGTGATGCTCAAACCTAACCGTTTTAGAACTCTGACTGCTCTTTACTTTCATGTACAAACTGAATTCAAATTTCAGACTGCTTAGCACAAGTGAAAGTGTATTAATGTGAAACAACTTTTGACATACTCTTATTTTTCGTGTTGTATTGCAGGCTTAACATGGCGATTGAAGGGTCATCTCCCGAACAGTGCCTCCCCCTGCAGGACTGTAAAATTCTAAGCAGAGCAGAGGATTTTATTAAATGATATAATTAATTTTAATACTTTTTTTGAAATAATTGAAATGTTCTTCATTTATTAAGAGATGTTAGTGCCTTCATGTTATTCATTATTATCACACTAAAATAAAAATAATTACCCCAAGATGCCTGTGGATGTTGCAGTTATTCAGGATTTTAGCATGAAAAACGCATGAAAAAAGAAATTGTTTTGGCAAATGTTACTGTAAATAGTTCTTTTTGCAAATATCATTGACTTCATCTTTGTATTATGATTATTAATACTTCTACTATACTATTCAAAAAAAGTAGGGGATATTTTATTTTGAGATCAAAATTTTCACATATACAAAGGGATATGAAACCATGTTGTATAGTTCCTTACTGAGGAAGCATTTCCAAAGAAATTCATCACCCAAACACATCAATGACACTCTCACGATCTGCACGGGATGCTATTGATGATCAAGGGGTTGTGCCACAAATTTGCATGACTCTGAATTGGAAGGTTAGAGCCACTGTAAAGGAAGATTTTAAAGAGAAAGCATCAGATTATCAGTGGTTGAAGTCGTTAATTAAACAGAGACCATCGCCGTCTAACACAGGAGGAGAGGTTCGTGCCCTTGGCATGCTACAGGTTGGCACAAGACAGGTCGTTGTGGCAAGGGCAATGAATGTTTCCCAGTCTGTCATCAGCAGATTATGGTCCAGACATCGTGCTACAGGGTCTGTTCAGGATAGACCACGATCCGGTCGACCAAGGGCAACAACTCAGGCTCAGGACAGATTCATCCGCACTATTGTCTTGAGAAATCGTATGGTAACAGCAAATCAGATAAGGTCTCAACTTCAAAGGGATACTGGCTTGGTAGTGAGTGGCCAGACCATCAGGAATCGTCTGCACAGATTTCACTTACACGCCCGACGTCCTCATGTCATTCCCTGTTTGAGGATCGTCACATTAGGGCCAGACTCCAATGGTGTCGTCATCATCAACGCTGGGATAATCGCCGATGGAACAACGTAATGTTCTCAGATGAGTCGAGGTTCACTGTGGACTTCCTTGACAGACGCAGAGGGTTTGGCGCCGACGTAACGAATGTTTCCATGACGTTAACGTCATTAGACATGATCCGTATGGGGGTGGATCTGTAATGGTGTGGGGAGGCATCACTGCTGCCGGCAGAACAGACTTGCATGTTGTTGCTGGACGTGTCACAGGGCAGTACTACCGGGACAACATCTTGGCACCCCATGTTGTGCCGTTTGCACGTCGTTATGCCCGCCGTTTCATTTTCCAAGATGACAATGCCAGATGTCATAGGGCCAGGATCGTTACAGATTACCTCCAGCAGCAGCATATCACCACATTACCATGGCCAGCACTCAGTCCGGACCTTTCCCCCATCGAGCATGTCTGGGACATGCTTGGACAGCGGCTACGCCAACGTCAACAACCTCCTGCCAATGTCCAAGAACTTGCTGCAGCATTGCAACAGGAATGGAATAACGTTCCCCAAAATGACCTGGGACGTCTCGTTAGGAGTATGCCACGCCCGAATTCGAGCTTGTCTAGCCAACCGAGGGGTTTTACCCGCTACTGACTCTGTTTCACAATGGTGGTAAATTTGCTGTGTGACCCTGTGTTTGTGTCGACCCTTATTCTGGAGAATCTGTCCTTTACTGACTGTACACAGGGTTTCGAATAAATTGACAAATGTTTCCTTAATGTTTTTATGTCATTTGTTTCCTTCCTGACCTCATGATCTGCATTTCATGGTACTTGTAAATCCAATATCCCCTACTTTTTTTGAATAGTATATTATTTTATTTTTAAATATATAATTAGCATTACGGTGCTATTTTTCTTAATTTAGTAATATATCTTTTTTTGACAACTGTAAGGACCTTTAGGCATTTTCTGGTTTGCTTAAAGTGAAAACATACTGTAAAATATTTTTAACATTATGATTTTTTATTTATTATTATTATCTAAAATATGATTTCGTAACTCCTATTCCTAGACTTTGTAAAGATCCGGTGTTCTGACGATTTGTGCAGCCTTGTCAAAAAATGCTACTGCAGTGCAAAGCGATCGTAAAGTCTTTGTTTTCGTTTTAATATTGCAATATGAATCAGTCTACGGAAGTAACTTTGTTATTTCTTAGCTTATTATAACATAAGCAGATGTTACAATGAGTTGGACAAGTTCGTTTAAAAAGATATTTGCCGCACGCCATTATCACCTAAGTTCTGCATTTTCAGGAAAACCCAGCATATGCATGCAGAAATACAAACGCTTACAAGTCGAAAGGCGCACTGAAAAAATTCTTTTTTTTTTTTTTTACACTATTGAAAGTAGAGATGTGAGCGAAGAAACAGAACCCAACATTTCGGGTCAGCACAATCGCAGAACCACAAGGTAGCATATTTTGATAGGTATGAAAAAACTGACAGAACAATGGCAGCAAATAACACTGGTATGGCTCGAACTGGGCCGCATGTGGCAGGATTCTGGCGATGTGCAGGCAGTGTCGGCTGAGTTGCGGTGAGTGGTAATCGGGTCAGATCAATTTTTCTACAACTAGGCCGCATGTGGCGGGATTCTGGCAATGTGCAGGCAGTGTTGGCTGAGTTCCGGTGAGTGGTAATCGGGACAGATCAATTTTTCTGCAACTGGGCCGCATGTGGCGGCATTCTGGCGATGTGCAGGCAGTGTCGGCTGAGTTCCGGTGAGTGGTAATCGGGCCAGATCAATTTTTCTGTAATCAGGCGGATCTGGCTGAATAATGGCAAATTGACGGCGGCGACGGGAGAAAGGCAACTGCGCCAGAATTGGGCAGTCATTCAGTCTGATTCTGGGCCGATTACGGTCATACGGAATCGGGCCGATTAAAATGGAGTCAGAACCCTGAATCTGCCCGCATCTGGGCCGACAACTTTTTGCTATCTGGGTAGACAGTGTTCCTCTATGGGGGGTCATATGTGAATCAGGTCTCCCAGGGAGGCTATCAAAAGCTTTTAGGAGGGAGCATTAATTAACATTACTAACAATAACAGAACACATACAGACACATACACAACATATAGAACATAACGCCACATCTTTCCCAGAGCAGGTGGATAATCGGTACTACATGATAGTTAGATATATGATCTTAGCAATTTGTCCTTTAGCATCTTCTTAAAGATGGAGATGGTTTTCAACCATGCTTTCATGCTCTCATCGAGTTTGTTCCAGATCCACGGGCCCCTGCAAGTAATACTCAAGCTGTTACATTTAAGATTTTTTTTTTTTTTTTGCCAGTGATAAGATATTTCTTCCCAGTATCATGAGTGTGCAGAGTACTGTAGACTGGACCGAGCTCAGACAATCAGCTGTTTATATTATGTACCACTTGATACATCATACAAGCATTTTGATGGACATTTCACTCTGCAAGCCTAAGGAGACCAGTTTATACAGTAGATTTCAATATTTGTGTCTGAAATCCTGTCAAACATTTCAAGATACAGAGCATCAGCATTAGGAGCCCCGTAGAAACAGCATACTATAACTGCTTTCAAAATATAAGGCTCTGGCTGCCCCAGAAGCTCCCACCGTTAAAATAAACAAAATGCCAAAGTTTTTGTTGACGGGCGGACGCGCGGACGGACGCACGCACAGACGGAGCCCGATAGCATAGGTCCTGCACCACTCGGGCAGCAGGAGCTAATTCGGAGCCTGTAACTGAAAAAGTTGATAAGATAAAGCAAAATGTCAAAGTTTTCGGTGATACTTTTAGGCCAGTGACATTGAAAAAATAGGCCAAGGTCACCTTTAGGCATGTCATTTGTAGGCCTTTATGAGATGCATGTCCAGTAAAAATTAAGAGGCTGTAACTGAAATAGTTGATGAGATAACAGAAAATGTCGAAGTTTTTGGTGATATTTATAGGCCAGTGACCTTGAAAAATAGGGCAAGGTCACCTTTAGGCACGTCAATTGTAGGCCTTAATGACATGCATGTCCAGTGAAAATTAGGAGCCTGAAACTGAAATTGTTGATGAGATAAAGCAAAATATCAAAGTTTTTGGTGATATTTTGAGGGCAGTGACCTTGAAAAAATAGGCCAAGATCACCTTTAGGCATGTCATTTGTAGGCCTTTATGAGATGCATGTCCAGTAAAAATTAAGAGGCTGTAACTGAAATAGTTGATGAGATAACAGAAAATGTTGAACTTTTTGGTGATATTTTTAGGCCAGTGACCTTGAAAAATAGGCCAAGGTCACCTGTAGGCATGTCATTTGTAGGCCTTTATGTGATGCATGTCCAGTAAAAATTAGGAGCCTATGACTGAAATAGTTGATGAGATAATGGAAAATGTCGAAAGTGAAATTTACAGTGCCGCGAAAAAAGTATTTGCCCCCTTCCTGATTTCTTATTTTTTTGCCTATTTGTCACACTTAAATGTTTCAGATCATCAAACAAATTTTAATGTTAGACAAAGACAACCTGAGTAAATACAAAGTGCAGTTTTTAAATTATGATTTCATTTATTAAGGGGAAAAAGCTATCCAAACCTACCTGGCCCTATGTGAAAAAGTAATTGCCCCCTAAATCCTAATAACTGGTTTTGCCACCCTCGGCGACAACAACTGCAATCAAAGATTTGCGATAACTGGCAATGAGTCTTTCACATCACTGTGGAAGAGTTTTAGCCCACTCTTCTTTGCAGAATTGTTTTAATTCGGCCGCATTGGTGGGTTTTTGAGCAATAACGGCCTGTTAAAGGTCATGCCACTGCATTTCAAGCGGATTTAAGTCTAGGCCACTCCAAAATCTTCATTTTGTTTTTTTTAAGCCATTCAGAGGTGGACTTGCTAGTGTGTTTCGGATCATTGTCCTGCTGCATAACCCAAGTGCGCTTGAGCTTGAGGTTATGAACTGATGGTTGGACATTCTCCTTCAGGATTTTCCGGTGGAGAGCAGAATTCATAGTTCCATCAATTACTTCTGGTCGTCCAGGTCCTGAAGCAGCAATGCAGCCCCAAACCATCACACTAACACCACCATGTTTGACTTTTGGTATGATGTTCTTTTTATGAAATTGCTATGTTAGTTTTACGGCAGATGTAACGGAACGCACACTTTCCATAAAGTTCAACTTTTGTCTCATCAGTCCACAGAATATTTTTCCAAAAGTCTTGGGGATCATCATGATGTTTTTTTTGGCACATGTGAGACGACCCTTTATGTTCTTTTTGGTTAGCAGTGGTTTTCGCCTTGGAACTCTCCCATGGATGCCATTTTTGCCCAGTCTCTTTCTTATTGTTGAATCATGAACACTGACTTTAATTGAAGCAAGTGAGGCCTGCAGTTCTGTAGATGTTGTTCTGGGTTCTTTTGTGACCTCCTGGATGAGTTGTCGATGCGCTCTTGGAGTAATTTTGGTTGGCAGGCCACTCCTGAGAGGGTTCACCACTGTTCCAAGTTTTCTCCATTTGTGGATAATGGCTCTCACCATGGTTCGCTGGAGTCCCAAAGCCATAGAAATGGCTTTGTAACCCTTTCCAGACTGACGGATGTCAATTACTTTGTTTCTCATCTGTTCTTGAATTTCTTAAGATCATGGCATGATGTGTTGCTTTTTGAGATGTTTTAGCCTACTTAACTTTGTCAAACAGGTTCTATTGAAGTGATTTCTTGATTCAACAGGTCTGGCAGTAATCAGGCCTGGGTGTGGCTAGTGAAATTGGACTCAAAAAATGTGGTTAATCACAGTTAATTCATGATTTAAGGGGGGGGGGATTACTTTTTCACAGAGGGCCAGGAAGTTTGGATAGCTTTTTCCCCTTAATAAAAGAAATTATCATTTAAAAACTGCATTTCGTATTTACTTGGGTTATCTTTGTCTTATATTGAAATTTGTTTGATGATCTGAAACATTTAAGTGTAAAAAATATGGAAAAAAGTAAGAACTCAGGAAGGGGGCAAATACTTTTTCACGGCACTGTATAGGCCAGTGACCTTGAAAAACAGGGCAAGGTCACCTTTAGGCACATCATTTGTAGGCCTTTATGAGATGCATGTCCAGTGAAAATTAAGAGGCTGTAACTGAAATAGTTGATGAGATAACGGAAAATGTTGAAGTTTTTGGTGATATTTATAGGCCAGTGACTTTGAAAAATAGGGCAAGGTCACCTTTAGGCACGTCAATTGTAGGCCTTTATGACATGCATGTCCAGTGAAAATTAGGAGCCTGAAACTGAAATTGTTGAAGAGATGAAGCAAAATGTCGAAGTTTTTGGTGATATTTTGAGGCCAGTGACCTTGAAAAAATTGGCCAAGATCACCTTTAGGCATGTAATTTGTAGGCCTTTATGAGATGCATGTCCAGTAAAAATTAGGAGCCTGTAACTGAAATAGTTGATGAGATAAAGCAAAATGTCGAAGTTTTTGGTGATATTTTGAGGCCAGTGACCTTGAAAAATAGGCCAAGGTCACCTGCAGGCAGGTCATTTATAGGCCTTCATGAGATGCATGTCCAGTAAAAATTAGGAGCCTGTAACTGAAATCGTTGATGAGATAAAGCAAAATGTGTTGCCGGACGCACTCACACACGCATGCACGCACACACGGAGCCCGATACCATGGCTCCCGCACCGCGAATGGCGGGAGCTAATAAGGCAAGTGAACTTGCACAGAATTAGCTTCAATGTCGTTGATCATCAGATCATAAAAAATTTTGACAGGTAAATGACTTGGAACATAGATAGCCACTCCACCTCCAAAACAATTTCTATCAATAGCAACATCTGTATCTGAGAAAGAACCATCAAGGTGTGCCTCAGAAATGGCAATGATGTTAATACAGTTACCTCAAACAATGCGCTCTATTTCTTGAACCTTACTGCGCAAACATTAACGTGCTAATTTCAAACCCTTACGAAGGTCTAGCTTAATGCAGGGTGTATCAATATTTGACAGTCATTCCAAAAAATAGTCAGTACACAACCTAACCAAAAATATGAAGACACATGACTGAAAGAACCCATTGTAATAGCAAATGATTAGCAGATATAATATCGAGGGCTGACTGCAATAAACAGTTATGTCCAATATATAACATCTGGACATAACTGTTTAATGCAGTCAGCCCTCGATATTATACTCCATGAAGGAAGTTCCAACGTCAGTGACATTCAATGAATCATGTTCCATTGCTCCTGATCTAAGATCAAGTTAGTGTGTTGAGTTAGCTCAGAATATGCATTTTACTGCTGATGAGACAAAACAACTTAATTATGCATTAAATGAATACCGGCTCCTTCAGACAGTTAAACTTCAGCATTTAGAAGACCTGAAATGAGTGCAAGCATAAAATCAATCTATATCTTCATCAGCCGAATTAGCCTCTGCCAAATTGCGGTACGTAGAGGAGAGATGACCCTAGATATTTAATTGTGATTATTATGGTAATTGCTTCCACAAGAGTGAAAAAAATCACAACCTCCATGGCAGGTGGGCCAGATTAGCTTCAGATAGGAGAGGCAGTGAAAAAAACCCCTCACTGCTCCATAATGGTGACCTTGGGAGCAATAAACCTCACAAAAACCGAATAAATTGCCATGCTGCTTAGAGATGAGAAACAGATTCATAGTAACCCGGTGTAGAGGGCACGCTGCCTTTGCAAATGAGCCGAGAAAGCAGCAATAGTAGGCAGGCAAAGCATCTTTAAGTAGGGCACCTTGTTTAGGATTTACCAATTGAGTGCCTGGAAGGAAACAGCTGAGCTGTCAGCTGACGTGGGCTTGGCTTCCAATCTGAACCGTCACTAATGAAGGCAGGCTTGCGAGCTAGGCGTGACTCTCTGGCCTGCCTGAACTAACGCTGTGCTTCCACTGCTCAAAACGAAAGCTGAATCCAAGTATCTGCACTTCACCGCACTCGCAGACTCGCAGACTTTGCGGGCGCGTTCACGGGAAGTCCGGGAGTGCTGAGGGCTGTCCAAATCCACAATTGAGCCCGTCCACAAGGGGCCTCCAGCGGACTTTCTGCGGACTTCCAGAGAGTCCGCTTGGGGTGCAGACTTCACTAGTGCAATTACCCACTATTCATTGCAATACGGACGTGACTTTTTAATTTTTCCAAATTTCTGACAGAAAAAAAGCACATTCACACACACAAAACCACATAAACATATTATAAATTTATAATATTAAAACATTACTTGAATAATGTAGGCCAGATATAAAATTTAACATCATGATACAGAAATATAGGCTATAGAGGTAATCAATATGCATTTGCACGGAAACGAGTGAAACAGACTCAAAGCCTGTCTATCAGCTCACTTTATAATGCTGCAGACTCCCGCTCTTGCAGACTTTACGTGATGACGGTGAAAACGTCACATTACGTACGCCTGAAGTCCGTGAGGGCTCAGTCTGCAAGTCCAGAGGGTGGAGATTTGGATTCAGCCTAAAACACACCCAGTTGGGGTTTGAAGCTGAGTCTCCCTCATTGTTGAGCTGAGCTGCAGGCCACGCCCTCTCTGCCTGAGTGCTTCAGGTCTGGGTGTGTCTCCCAGCCTGAAGGCAGTTGGTTGATTGCACCAGGTGGGAATGATCTGGTGATTAAGGTAGTTTGGAAGCAGTTACTCACAGGACAGTGGGGAGTAAGCAGTGTGTGAGAGAAATGGTTGGAGAGTCCGGACTTGGAAAAAGGAGACTGCAGGACTAAAGCTTGTTTCAAGCAAGGAAGAAGGAGCCGGTGAGCGTTCATGTCATGGTTTGGTCCCGCCGGATGCAACCTGCAATCCGGCGGGCACTGGGACCATGTACCCAAAAGCATAGAAAGGGACCCACTCGCACAGGCTGATACAAAAATAGCGAAAGTATATAAATATACTTTTATAAATATACTGTAAAAAATAACAATTCTCCAACGTAACACAGGGGAGCAGCAGCACCACACAGAAGGGATAAAATCCCAGAATGCAGCTGCAACGCCCATCGGCAAAAGCAGCTCTTAAATACTTAAACTTCACCTCCACTTCAACGAGCAACAGGTGTGGCTCGTGAAGTGGAGGCGAAGACAGCCAAAGGGGGAGGGACTGCAAGGAAACCCTTACAGTTCATTTGTGATATGTGTCTTTGCAGCCGCATTTGGAAAATCATTTGATCAAATTTAGGTTAAATGTGATGTACTAAAAAATCATGTGATTGAAATGTAAGTTACAATGTCATATATTTAATATCATGTGGGTTTAAAAGTATAGTTAAAAATGAAGTGTACTTTAAAAGAGTTTAAAAGTTAAAAGCTGCTAAAGTTGTAAGGTTAAAAATCATTATTGAACAGTGTTTTAAGATGTATTTAGTTTATTTGGGGTGCTTTAGATGTGGGTATTTTCCGCTTCAAAGAACGCTTTCCCTGGATGTGAGAGGACGCTGGCGCGTTTGGCTGCCGCTTCTCACTCCGAACAAATAAGGAAAAACTAGTTCGAACTGAACGGTTCACTCACTTTTTCCCTGAATCCAGTGGTTTCTGATCCTGCCTCATGATCTGGACTGTACCTTTTCCTGGTCGCCCACTGTCGCCTGTCACGGCGTTCAATCTGCTGTGACCACCATCGAGCTAGCTCCCAGGGTTGGCCGTGCCCCGACCTCGCTGTTTTCTGCTCGAGCAGCGGACTACGACCCGGTTACGGCCGACCTATACTCCGGGGCAGTCTGCCAGTGTTGTGGCTACTGTTTGTGGCTTCTTTGCTGGCATCTCCGCGACAGCTGCCATCTCTGGCTCCGACCATCGCTCTCCGGTACACGTCCATGCAGCTCCTCAGACTCAACCACCACAATGGACATCACTACAACCCTTAAACAACTCTGTCTCCTCCGTCGTCGCCCCTACATTCACCGGGGCTCCCGCCACAAACTTTTTTACAACTTCACCGCTGGAAACAGTATTCCCTCTCTCTGGACAAACCGCAGCTCTCACCCCCCTGGATACCGGCACGACAACAACATCCGCACACGTCATCCGTGCACTCGTCACATGACTCCTTACAACCTCCTGCCTGTTCCAACTTCCGCCACAAGGATTTCACTACAAAAGCCTCTCAAGACAACACTATTCAACACAAGATCACTCAACAATAAAAGCCTGCTCATTAGAGAATTCATCATGGACAATAAACTGGATCTTCTCTGTCTCACTAAAACCTGGCATAAACCCATGGACTACATCGCACTCAACCAGACCACCCCACTCGGATACACCTACATCGACAACCCCAGACTGGAAAAACGAGGCGGAGGCATCGCAGTCATCCACCGCAGCGACACCATCCTCCGCCCCATCTCCATCCCACCTGTTTCCTCATTTGAACATCTAGCTTTTAGACTTCCCGGTTCCAAATCACTCACCGCTGCCGTCATCTACCGTCCTCCCAAAAACTGTTCATCATTTCTCTCTGATTTCACTGACTTTGTAACTCAGCTCTCCTCTATCTCCCCATCTATCCTGCTCCTCTGAGATTTCAACATCTACATAGACTCCCCTACAGCCAAATTCACATCCGACTTCTTGGACATTTTAAACTGCCTCAACCTCATCCAGCATGTCACTTCACCCACACACACACATGGACACATCCTGGACCTGGTCTACTCCACACCTTCTCTCACCATCCATAACCTGTCATTGACTGACCTCACCATTTCTGATCATCTGGCCATTAATCTGGACATCATTACTCCCACTCCCACCACCAAACAAACTCGAACAATAACCTTCCGTAACCTGAAATCCCTCCCTCCCAACTCTCTCTCCTCCTCCCAATCCCATGTCATCACCAGCTTCCCCCATCCCACAGATTCTACTGTTCTACTGCTTCTGATCTCGTCAATTTCTACAACAACACACTCTCCTCCTGCCTCAACCAGTTAGCCCCTCTCAAAACTGCCACAGTCTCTTTCTCCACCTCTGCCCCATGGTACACCCTGGATCTCCACAACCTCAAGAAACAACGCAGACAGCTTGAACGACTCCATAGGAAAACCGGTATCACAGTTCACGCCCAAGCCTACATACTTTCTGTTACAACATACAACTCCGTTCTCAAAACTGCCCGCTCCAATTTCTATTCACAACTCATCCACTCCAACTCTTCTAACCCCCGCACCCTTTTCTCCACATTTGCAAAGCTGACCAAACCCAAGGACAATATCACTTCCACATTCACAACAGACAAATGCAATAATTTTCTCACATCCTTTCATTCCAAAATCCAAACCATTCACAGCTCACTTGTATCCACTACTTCCACCCCTATCCCCTCAGAACCTGACATTGCTCCACCCACATCTCTCAGCTTTTCGTCCTTCTCTCCTCTGACTCCCTCTGACACCACTAAACTCCTTTCATCTATGAAATTCTCCTGCTGCCACCTTGATCCCATTCCATCTCCTCTCCTAAAACCATGTATTTCTACTCTCATCCCTCTCATCACCAACATCATTAACACCTCCCTTTCCACTGGTTCTGTCCCATCCCCGCTCAAACTTGCCACCATCACACCCCTCCTGAAAAAACCTGGCCTCAGCCCGGACAACCTGGACAACTTCAGACCCATCTCCAATCTTCCGTTACTTTCAAAAAATACTGGAGCGCTCTGTCATAACTCAACTCCAACACCATCTCCACTCCACCCAACTTTACGAAACATTTCAGTCCGGATTCCGTTCACACCACAGCACAGAAACAGCCCTTCTCAAAGTCTCCAATGATCTCCTCCTCGCTGCTGACTCTGGTTCCATTTCCATCCTCCTTCTCCTCGACCTCTCTGCCGCATTTGAAAACATTAATCACACCATCCTCCTCCACCGTCTACAGTCTATAGGCATCTCTGGCACAGCACTCCTCTGGTTCATCTCCTACCTCTCCGACCATCATCACTTTGTCTCTGTCAACAATTCCAAATCCCACACTTCCCCAGTCAGCCATGGAGTTCCCCAAAGTTCGGTGCTCGGCTCCCTCCTGTTCACAATCTACATGCTCCCCCGCGGTCAAATCATTCGCCACCATGGACTCCATTTTCACTGCTACGCCAACGATACACTACTGTACATTTCCACCAAATCCATCACCCCCGTCATCCTCTCCACCATAACCAACTGCCTCTCTGACATCAAAACCTGGATGGACAAAATTTTTTTAAAACTAAACAGCAATAAAACAGAACTCCTCATCACCGGACCCAAATCTCTCCTTCCCTCTATGCAGAACTTTTCCCTCCTCATCGATGGTCACAATGTCACCCCCTCCCCCTCCGTTCGCAACTTTGGCATCATAATGGACTCCACCCTCTCATACCAATCGCATATCAACCACATCACTAAAACATCCTTTTTCCACCTCCGCTATATTGCACACCTCCGTCCCTCCCTCTCCCAGACCACAGCTGAGATACTCATTCACGCCTTCATCACCTCCAGACTCGACTACTGCAATAGCCTCCTCTTTGGACTTCCCTCCACTCATCTCCAAAAACTGCAATATGTCCAGAACTCCGCTGCCCGCCTCCTCACCCACACCCGCTCCAGAGAACACATCACCCCCACCCTCCAACAGCTCCACTGGCTCCCTATCCAACACCGCATCCAGTACAAACTCCTCCTCCTCACCTACAAGTCCCTCCATAACCTGGCCCCTCCCAACCTCTCTGACCTCCTGCAACGTCACTGTCCCACCCGCCCCCTCCGCTCTGCTGACTCCACCCTCCTCACGCCCATCACCCGCACAAAGCACCGGGCCTTGGGAGACCGAGCCTTCGCCGCCGCTGGCCCCACCCTCTGGAACTCACTCCCATAACCCATCAGGAACTCAGACTCACTACAAAACTTCAAATCCCTCCTCAAACCCACCTGTTCAAACTGGCTTTTCTTTAATTCTATATTCTGTTGTCTTCATTCGTGTTATTGTTGTCTCTGTTTTTGTTGTCATTGTTTAGTCTTTTATTTTGTAAAGCGTCTTTGAGCGTCAAAGAAAGCACTTTATAAATCGAATGTATTATTATTACTATTACTTATTTTCAAGATTAATTTCTAGAAGTTTAAAAATTAAGTATTTGATTTTGGGTTATGTTGATTTATTCTGGTTCCTTGGGTTACATTTTCCTTGACCTTCTATTTGTGTTTGTATTTAAACGTTTTTAACCTGTGCTTGGCCTTGATGACTTTTCAAAATAAAAGGAAAGAAAAGGAAAACGTTGAGTCTTGGTCATTGAGTGACTTCCAGTTCTATCTTCCGAAGCAAGCTGCCCGTTCAAGTGGGGGAAACTGCTGGTCAAACCTCACAAGAGTGAGGGCCACTTGACACTCATCAAAGCACCACGCCTTAGCCACCAAGCTAGCTGAATTAACTGACCACCTCAATTCACGTCCCAAATATGAAGAGTGAATCCACAAGACACGCCAGGCACCCCAGTTTCGCACTTTTCAGTACTTGCGCGTAATGGCACAAGAATTCTCAGTCAGACGCAACCGTAAAGACTACTTTGAAAATGAGTGGGGAATATTTTGCGTTCAATTATGATGAAAATATCAAAAAGAAACCGGTTTAGCAACTATATTGCTGCACCCATTGCAGCGCTCTTTACGGCAATTATAGTGGTTGAGGGCTCATTGGAAACGTCAGAGCCCATAGAATCAAACGGCCACCCCAAAAATCAAATTGACAATATCACAAGCCGATCACAGAGAAGAAAATTCATTCCATACAAGCGAAATGCCAAGGGCCTGACGTCATTGGAAGCAGTGCCTCGGAAAAAAAAAAACATGCATGAAAACTGGCAGATGTAGTTTCAATATGATATGGACACATTGGACTGATAATATCCAGCGCAGATTACCGATGAACACAATTTTTTATTACAAAATATCAAAGGTAAGAAAAATTTTTACTCCTCGCTGTACAATGTAAAGAGTATGCCTGCTGTTCTTTGAGTGTGGTGTCAGTTTAAAATGACAAGGCTTATATTGTTAGATTCTGTGAACTTTCCTCTTTCATTTGATGCATCGTTTGTATGCCTAGCACAAATTCAGTAGAAACGTTGGTAATCGAGCACTGATATGTTTTTATTTTATGTTTCGATGCATGCTTATTTACTTGCTTGGTGCTTGAATTGTTTTTGAGGTAAAAATGATTATTATGAGCTTTTTGCCGAGTTTCTTCCCATTAAGTAGATATACTGCATGACCATGTTGCTATTGGACAACATGCTGTATTTATAATATATATTGATTGCCCCCGGTACAGGGGGGGTTTGGTCTTAAGAGGTTTTTATGGAGTGACCTTTAAATGAACAGCAACAATTTGCAATTTTATTGAGGGAAATGCTTGTTATTTGGTTCATAACCAGTCCTGTGAGAACATGTAACAAATCCAGGGTAATTTATGACCCTTTCTCATAAATAATGATAAAAACCAGGAAAAGTAATCAAAGAGGGTGATCTAAAGTGTCTGGTGTCTTTTATTAATACATCTTTCGTTAAAACCATCAAAATCTTTTAAAAAACTAATTATTTATTTTCCATTGTGCATTAATTTCTGGCCAATTATTTTGTTACACATTACCTGATTTTGACTCAACTATACATCACTCAATCTGTCACTCAGTCTGCAGGACACAATTCATAGAACTCCAAGGTAGAGTGCTGATCTAGGATCAGTTTAGCTTTTTTTTTTTAGCAGATGTGGTGAGGAGGTGATTCAGAAATCAGCAGTCTACTTTTTGAGTCTTTCTGAATACAGAAGAGTGCACCATCATTGTCAATTTCTGAGATTTTTCCACTGGGTTTTCACTCAATCCATTTTTTGGTTAACTAATAATAATAAGGAACCATAAGGACACCAACTAGAGTATCCGCGCACGCACACACGCACACACACACAAAGACAGACCCATATGCACACACTTTACAATCATTAATAGAAAATACAACTGCACCTGTGAATACTGGCAAGCCAAGTCTTGGAGAATGATGATAATTAGGCTTTGGCAATCACTTCAGTGTGTAAACCACACATTACAAAATTAAGCCGCATTTCTCGCATTTCAAATTCGAGGACACGATTAAACATGACACGATTGCATAACTATGAGGAGCGACTGTGTTCAAAGAGACCATTAAATCCAGGCTGTTCCATTCAATCCCTACCAGAGCAAAGACGGCTTTAATGATACAACTGATGGTGCTTTTGGCTCAACTAGCCTGTTCTACTATCACACAGATACAGGTCAATAATTGAGCCCCTAAGAACCATACCGGGCCATCCCGCACTTTTAGCGAAATTGAGTTGAGGTAGTCAGCATGTGCAGAAAACTGAGATCTACGTTTCCTAAATGAGCCAACCCAATCTACCCACATGGATTGTTCAAACAAGCAAACGTCCTCTCTGCCACTGTACATATGCACTGCACTGCCTTAGCCATAGTGGACCATCCCACAACTTTTCCATTATTCAATGTGAACATGGCGGCTCGGTATCTCACTAATGAGGAACTGCTTGCTATGATTGATGATGATGGTGAAGTGGAAGATAATGGAGACCCAGAGTTTGTCCCAAATGAATCAGAAGATGATGGTTCTGCTTCAGAAGGAGGTACCTTTCACTTTAAATGAAACAGAAGGGCATCCAAAACCGACATAAAAAGTGCATAACGTAATTTTACATATCTTGGGTTTATAACATAAGCAGTGTTTCTAGTTCCCAGATACTCTAGATGACACAGGAGGCTGGCAACTTTAAGTCCCATTTTCTCAGAAGTTCCCCAGCATGGGTTGGCCCAGTATGGCTCTTAGGGGCTCAATTTTTTTCCAACTATTAACCACTGAACCATGTTACTGGCCTGCAACTGCCGAATTAGCTTATAACGGCGGGGGTGTGCTATTGGCTCAATTAAGGGGCAGTACTCTTGGGTCCATTCCTTGCACTACCCCACCCACAGCTGATCACATGAACAAGGACTGGTACTTGAGAGTTGTTGTTAATGGCAGTAATAGGTTATGGAGTCGAAACAAGGTCGTGATGAGGGAGTCCCCCCTCAGGAGCAGAGTGGGATACTGAATGATGAACCATCACAGTGATAAACTGGCTCACAAAGCAGCCAACCAAATCTTAAATGATCGACCACAGTTGATCCATGACAATCCATGCATTATCATCCCATGATGGAGATTAATTTCAAGGAAAATAATTGTAGAAGTGATTAATACCACTGCACTGTAATATGCCATTTCTCTTGACGGGTAAAGAAGGTTATTTTCCAGTTTGTTAGCTGTGAGCAGGGAGGCAATGTCACTCAACAAGCTTTTTTTGTTGGGATATGGAAAAAGGAATGTTTAACCCCTTTGTGCAGAAGCCAAGTATGGCTATTCATGGGTTATCCAATTTAGTGCTTTATAATTCAAGATATAAGCTTCATAGAGACCGAATATGGCTCAATTGAGAAAAGACACTTGCAGCATTTAGCATTCCATCGTATTTCCGTTTATTTTCATGATTTTGGTTGAGAAAAAGGGGCTGCAAACAAAAATTCTGCATTGAAATTGAAAAAAATACAACCCAATTCCGAAATAATTGAGACGAAGTGTAAATTGTGAATAAAATCAAAATGCAATGACTTTCAGATCACGAGCCAATATGTTATTTACAATAGAACATAGATAAAATTTCAAATGTTAAAACTGAGAAATTTTACATTTTTTCCATAAAATGAGCTTATTTCAAATTTTCTGGCTGCAACAGGTCTCAAAAAAGTTGGGACATAGGCAAAATGGGGCTGAAAAAGCAATTAATATATAAGAAAATCAGCTGAAAGAACATTTAGCAAATAATGAAGTTAACTGACATCAGGTGTGTAACATCATTGGCTATAAAAGGGATGTCTTAGAGAGGCTGAGTCTCTCAGAGTAAAGATGGCCAGAGGCTCTCCAACTTGTGAAGGCTTGTGTAAAAAAAATTGTGGAATACTTTAAAAACAATGTTCCTCAAGGTCAAATTGCAAAGGCTTTGAAGGTCTCATCATCGACAGTGCATAACATCATCAAAAGATTCAGAGAAACTGGAAAAATCTCTACGCAGAAGGGACAAGGCCGAACCTTTACTGGATGTCCGTGATCTTCGGGCCCTCAGACGCCACTGCATCACTCACAGGCATGATTCTGTCATTGACATTACTAAATGGACCCAGGAATACTTCAGGAAACCACTGTCTGTAAACACAGTCTGCCGTGCCATCCACAGATGCCACCTAAAACTCTATCATGTGAAAAGGAAGCCATTGTTGAGCATTATCCAGAAGCGCCTCAGTTTTCTGTGGGCCAAGGCTCATTTACTTGTTATTTACTACCTACCTACCTACCTACCTATTTAAAATGGACTGTAGCAAAGTGGCAAAGTACCCTGTGGTCAGACGAGTCCAAATTTGACATTCTTGTTGGAAATTATGGGCGTCTTCCTCCGGGCTAAAGAGGAGAAAAGACCACCCCTCCTGTTATCAGCGTTCAGTTCAAAAGCCAGCATATCTGATGGTATGGGGATGCATTAGTGCATACAGTGTAGGACACTTGCATGTCTTAAAAAGCACCATGAATGCTGAAAGGTATATAAAGGTTTTAGAGCAACATATGTTCCCCTCCAGATGACATCTATTCCAGGGAAGGCCTTGTGTATTTGAGCAGGACAATGCAAAACCACATACTGCAGCTATTACAACAGCATGGCTTCATAGCAGAAGAGTCCGTGTGCTGAACTGGCCTGCCTGCAGTCCTGATCTTTCACCGATTGAGAACATTTGGTGCATAATTAAATGAAAAGACCATCAAAGGAGACTCAAAACTCTCCAGCAGCTGGAAGCCTGTATTAAACAAAAGTGGGATCAAATTCCAATGGCTAAACTCAAAAAACTTGTCTCCTCAATGCCCTCCACTCAGACGCCTCCACTCTGTGTTAAAAAGAAGAGGGGATGCTACACCATGGTAAACAGGCCCCTGTCCCAACTTTTTTGAGACCTGTAGCAGCCATCAAATTTGAAATGAGCTCATTTTGTGGATATAATTGTAAAATTTCTCAGTTTCAACATTTGCTATGTTATCTCTGTTGTATTGTGAATAAAATACTGGCTGGTTTGATTTGAAAGTCATTGCGTTTTGATTTTATTCAGAATTTATACTTTGTTCGGAATTGGGGTTGTAATACTGAGGACTGAAAAATGGCTGGGGGTTAAAACAATACATTTTTGAGATCATAAACTCCTAGACCACAAGTATAGGCATGGGCAACGCTCTGCATAAACTCTAATGGAATGCGTAACAGCTGAACTGGGGCGGTAAACAAGCCTCAGAAAGCTTATAAAAAAATGATGTAAATACCATTTTCATACAAAAAGAACACCATGGTTTGATTAAAAGCAACCTTTTCAATAGGATACCCGCATTTCATACATGAACTCTGCGTATTACGGCCAATAACGCGATTTGAACAGAGCCCGCTATGACGTGATATCCCAGCTACGGCCCTGATTGACTTACAGCCATCTAATTTGAGAAATAACGAGTCTATTCGTCCAAACTAGACCTCCAGGGGATGTGAAATAAGTTCGACAGAAGTTGTTGAAGTTCGTCGCGAGTTCGCCGTTGACTTCTTCTCAAAAATAGCAAGAAAGGTGAGTGTATTTTTACTGTAATCTACATAGTTAGTTGACAGAATATCCTGTGACCCCATTTGTGAAGTTTCAGTAAAATATACCATGGAATAAACCAGCGCTAGGCGTTCAAAACCTACCAGTGTTCTGACAAATTTTGCTACCTATCAAAATATGCCACCTCGCGAACACCGGTCACAAGATTCATTCACTTATACCCTTCAGTTCGAGACTGCGAGGATGGAAATCTGATAATCAATTAGGAAAAATTCTCGGCTCTCGGTAATTCTGCATATTGTTTAAACATTTTGTTAGTCGGATTATGAAAGAAGACTGAAAATAAGCGCCCGCTTTTTGTTTGGGTGTAAAAGCGCGTATTTAAAGGAGAATACATTGTATATTGATTAAGCATTGAACTCTGCATAAGTCGAACTGTTTTAATATTTGTTGATGACATTGCTTCGGCTTCCTGTAAGCAAGTACCCGCAAATCTGCTGTCTAGTGAGCATTACAGGTTCAATGTACTGAGTAATAACGCCGCGGAAACTTAAACTGGCCCGTCATTCTGCCGAATAGTCTTACTAAACTAGTTAATCGTCTGATTGCTAATCAAGCAAAGGGGAGGTTTCTGCCTCACCAAACTAACCTCCGACTGCACGTCACTGTGTTTTACTATGAATTATTCACAGTAGCTCATTGAAACTATCATGGGAGGAGGGTATATGGACATTGTAAAAAACAGTGCAAAGGCTTTTTTTTTTTAATCACCACGGGTTATTGAAGGGGGAAAGTTTCTTAGCAGTGGGAGGGCAAACAACTGCCGGCATCAGCGACTTCACTGCATTTTATATAGTAATGGACGAGTAGCGTTAATGTTTGCCCTCCCACCAATAATTTTGACATTTTTGCAGGCCATTGATCCAAAAAAAAACTTCACAGGCAACCCATTCATACCATTTTTTAATATCAATGCAAAACCTAATGTTTGTTGAACATAATTGGGTGAAATTCAATGCATTTTCCATTAAAAAGGGCCTAGGGGGCACTGCTGTACTTCAGAAAAGGGGTTGATGACTTTAGCATCAATTATTTCTGTTAGGGTACCCTAATGGATAATTTGGCCAGGTTTATTTCTGAGTAGACTGCATTTTCGAAAATGCCCTCAGGCTTCACCTCCCAATTTTCACAATGGGTTTTGTTGATAAATGCCGAAATCAGCCATTTTTGGGACCCTGTGGCTCTGAGACCCTTTCCTGTAAAGGCGTTGGACTTGTGGCAAACTCTTCGTCTGTGTCTTCTGTACTTACCTGCAAAAAATCATTAGAAAATAATAAAAACTTTTTTCTCAGCAACTCAAGAAATGTTGTCATTTTATTCATTTGTATTGCCCATGCCTAACAAGTACTCTTGATCTGAGCATGAAATACTAAATTATCCACTCTTTCGAAGGCAGCTCTCCAGGTGGCTCCCCAAAGTCCCAGAGCTCTCAAAATGGTGCACTGTCAAATCATAAAATAATCACATTTTTAACTCGAATCACTTTGGACTCATGAAATTCAATATGAATGAATTATTTTCCGGTTGAATTTAGCATGACTTTATAACCTAACCGAAGAATACAATAAAGGTCCTATCCCAAACTACTGGAAGCACTGAATCACCTGGAATGTCAACTTACACTACAGTGTTAGGATTTTCCATGAGACAAAGTAACAGCCCAAATAAGAGCAACAGCCCCAGATCAAATTGCTACAAGGATTAAAAACTGAATTACACTTTTCACTTTTGCGGTCTAATGCATTTTCCATTGATTTCCTAAGGTATTACTTTTTCCACGTTTCTCATGTTTGTGGTAGCCATAACTTTTTTATTTATCATTGAAAATCAATGAAATTTGGGCTGCAGGTACTTCACTTCATTAGAAATGCAATGACATAGGGAAATTTTGCTTCTGTTTCATACTTTGAATATTTTGAGTATTCGTCAGATTCTGCGCAAAATAATTTCAAAATTTGAGTAAAATGCCCCAAAATCACAAAACTGATAAATTGTGCGAAGAATGGCTATGTCATTGCATTTGGATAAGCAATGGCTTTTAAATGATGAAAGAAAAACTGAATTCTATCATAGAGTTAAAGAGGAATTGGTGCCAGAAGTTTTCTGCATATTTTATGAGCTTGCTCGGTTACCATGGCAACCACGTAAACAGAAAAATGCCATCTTGTATCTTTTTTGGTGGTTATTACATATACCTCCTTAGATAAATTCTGAGTTGTTTCCTGGTGTCATTTTTCATTTAACCCCAGATCACCCCTTAAACGTGATTTTTTTTCGCGGAGTGGGGTGGGGGGAGTGAAATGTTGGAGAAGTAATGTAAATATAACATCAGACTCATTATAGTAATGGATGTGGTGAAGTGAGATTTTCTTTGAGAACAAGGTAGCTAACGTTAGCTGGTATAATAAAGTTAACATTACAGAATAATAAAGAAGAAAGCCATCGTTTGTTGTGATACATCGCTATTAATATTGATTGTGGGAGCTTTTCTCTTTTTTAACTTCTATTCAGTAAACTTAGACGTGATCTCTTGTTTGAGTGTTTTCGGATTTGTGATTCTGTTGACCATAACCCGTCAATATTATGTTGCTGCTCAGCTAATTTTGGATTGATGATGAAAGGTACCATTCCAGGCGGCTCATTTTTTGGCAAAATTATAAAAATCTGAGTATGTCTGGTAAGTATTAGACAGTAATCGAAAAAACGTTAGGTCTGACTGCCAGTGGCCTACTTGTGTGTGGGCTATTATTCCCTGGCTATGCTGTAAATCCTGTGCAACCGCCATCATCGATCCACCGCATCCACCGCTGCTAATGCTGTCTGTGTTGTAATGTTGTCTCCGGTGCTATCAAAATATGCTACCTCGTGGTTCTGCGCTTGCGCAAACCTAAAATCTTGGGCTCTATTTCTTCGCTCACATCTCAAGTATCTTCAAAAATTATAAATATACGTCTTTTTTCGGTGCGCCTTTCGACCTTTTAGCATATTTATATTTGCAAGTACACGCTGGGTTTTCTTGAAAATGCAGATATTGGATGATAATGGCGTATATGGGCATATATCTTCAAAAAACTTATCCAACTCATTATAACATCTGCTTATGTTATAATAAGATAACAAATGACAACGTTACTATTGTACACTGATTCATATTGCAATATTACGGCGAGAACAAAGACTTTACGATTGCTTTGCATTACGGTAGCATTTTTTGACAAGGCAGCACAAATTGTCAGAACACCGGCTGCACCGGTCAGCTGTTTGCGATGGAATGAAGCACGCTCACAAACTGAGTGGTGGGGACGTGGTTTGGGTGATTCCTGACTGGACGGAGGGGGTGGGTGCTCATCAATTGTGCAATTTGAAAAAAAATCGTAAGTCCAGCTGCCTGGGATGGTACCTTTAAGGGAGAGGGAGGCTGGAGGACCAAATAGAAGATTGAAAACAGAATGTATTGGCCAAATAGCCTTCTATGCTTAATTTTTCAAAATGTTTAGCCTATGTGGGGAATCATACTAAATACTAAAAATATTGAGCTGTACTGTATTTCTTGTCTGAAAGACTGCAAAGAACATGATCCAACTTTATGCTAATTCCTGTCACATCTGTAACTGATGCCACTTGCCATACTTTCTTAAACATCAGCAGCAAAAGCTGTTGATCACAATTACATGAGCTCCATAACCTATGTAGGGAAACAAAGACCACACCTCATCTCTCAGGACAATTTACCATCCATTTATAGGTGTGTCTAACCCTTTCTCCTGTCTTTTTCTGCCCCCCCCCCCCCAGCCAAAGAGCTGCAGGCGATTCCATGAAAGTCAGAGGACTCCCTGCAATGAGACAGAGGACACTCACCCAACACTCAGAGTCTTAACTCCCTAAGCTGTGCAAGCCTTTCCCTGTTCCTTATTTTTAATAAGCTGGACAATAAGCTTCCAAATTGTGTGGTCTTTGGTTGTGAAAAAGTGCAAGTGCAGTGTTTGAATCTGATCACCTTACATTTTTATTGTTGTAATTTTTATGTTTGTTCGATTTCTCCAGCTGAATTAAGCCAACAATTTTTTTTTTTTTCTTCTTCATGTCACTGGAGAAACCGTACATTTGCACTCAACCTCCCAGCAATTGGAGCATCCCCACGCAGCACAGCAAACCATGATCGAGATTATATACAAGGACAACATGGAGGAGAGGGCACAGACAGACTGCTTCAATTGCTATTCATGTTTTTGAGTTAATTCAAGATTTCTTTTTCATGAAGTAATTTCAGTACATTAGTGCAAAATAGATATAGATAAAATGTATGTGTATAACGAGATAAATTTGTGTTTTAATGTGTCTTGTTCTGTATGGATGTATAGTGTTTAATGAGCCCTTCCTAAAAATATTACTGTACATGCAAGCCTAGATAAATTTATACCTTCTGCATGGAAAAAGTCAATGAAAAAGTTGTTTTGAACTTATCAATAAACACCAATATATAAGTAGAGATGTACGTAACAATTATTTCCAGTGGATTTTCTAAGATGCCACACTGAACATTATGCTGCTTTCAATAATGCAGGGACTAATTGTGCTGTCATTTAATATTCATTGATAGTCACCTGTCAGTCCTCTGTCCTTTCTGAAAGTCATGAAGTTTACATAAGTCATTATTGAATTGATAACTTAGATCCTCCATTTTCATTGGATTATTAAAACCCCAAACAAATAAAGAAATGGTAGAAAATTAAACAGAATTTTGAAACGTTCCTTGCCTCCCTCTGCATTATAAACATTAGGATGGGATTAAACAAGCATTGTAGTCAAAAGCAAAAACAAACCAAGAATTCAAAGCAATCGACAACAGGAACACGCTCTTTAAAATGACTGAAACTCGTTTTAGTCATTTTTATTATTTTAATGATTCTAAGGCACTAAAACCGCTCGAATACTGAACAAATGTTCAACATTCTGCCGTTAAATGTAACTTTTTCGCGTTTGTTTTACGTTGGGGTCACTTAAGTGAGACGGCAAACGTTCACTCAAGCCTAAAATATGTCAACAAGGCGGAAATAATGCTATTTATTGACTAGTAATTACCAAGAATCGCAGGTATGCCTCTCTCTAGCCGATTTGACATATGCATTTAAATTGCCCGCCAGCAACTTCCTGGAACTATTCGCGGACTCCATGAGCCACATGACGATTGAGAATTTTGGACTTCCGTTGACGCGACTCTTTCTCTTCATGGCTCTGGTCATACCCACAGTTACCATTCGCTTGGTGATTCTGGGTAGGCAATGTTGAAAACATAACCATTGTCATTAATTAATTAATTAAAATAATAATAATAATTATAGTAAAAGACGATGATGATAAAGGCACCTTTAATTATTATGCTTGTTATTGTTTTCCTATAGCTTTGCCCTGGAACGTTATCTCTTAACCCCTGTGCTCCATCCTCAGACAAGAGCGCAGAGAATGTGCAGTCGGTCTCATATGCTCACCCGCAGTTTAATAGAACGAACATTCGGGTTGCTGAAGATGAGGTTTAGGTGTGTGCTTATTTTCTCTCAAATTACAAACCCCAATTCCAATGAAGTTGGGACATTGTGTAAAACATGAAAAAAAAACCAGAATACAATGATTTGCAAATAACTTTTGACCTATATTCAATTGAGCACACTACAAAGACAAGATATTTTATATTCAAACTGATAAACTGTATTGTTGTTTTGGAAATATTCACTCATTTTGAATTTGATGCCTGCAACACGTTCCAAAAAAGCTGCGACAGGGGCAACAAAATGCTGGGAAAGTTGAGGAATGCTCAAAAACACCTGATTGGAACATTCCACAGGTGAACAGGTTAATTGGAAGCAGGTGAGTATCATGATTAGATATAAAAGGAGAATCCCTGAAAGGCTCAGTCATTCACAAGCAAGGATGGGGCGAGGTTCACCACTTTGTGAACTACTGCATGAGTAAATAGTCCAACAGTTTAAGAACAACATTTCTCAACGTGCAATTGCAAGTAATTTAAGGATTTCATCATCTACAGTCCATAATACCATCAAAAGATTCAGAGAATCCGGAGAAATCTCTACACGTAAGCGGCAAGGCCGAAAAACCAACATTGAATGCCCGTGACCGTCGGTCCCTCAGGCGGCGCTGCATTAAAAACCTACATCATTGTGTGAAGGATATTACGGTGTGGGCTCAGGAACACTTTGGAAAACCACTGTCAGTTAACACAGTTTGTTGCTACATTTACAAGTGCAAGTTAAAACTCTACCATGCAAAGCGAAAGCCATATATCAACAACACCCAGAAACGTCGCCGGCTTCTCTGGGCCCGAGATGGACTGACGCAAAGTGGAAAAGTGTGCTGTGGTCTGACGAGTCCACATTTCAAATTATTTTTGGAAATCATGGACATTGTGTCCTCTGGGCTAAAGAGGAAAAGGACCATCCACATTGTTATCAGCGCAAAGTTCAAAAGCCAGCATCTGTGATGGTATGGGGATGTGTTAGTGCCCATGGCATGGGTAACTTGCACATCTGTGAAGGCACCATAAATGCTGAAAGGTACATACAGGTTTTGGAGCAACATATGCTGCCAGCCAGGCGACGTCTTTTTCAGGAACGTCCCTGCTTATTTCAGCAAGGCAATGCCAAGCCACTTTCTACATGTGTTACAACAGCGTGGCTTCGTAGTAAAAGAGTGCGGGTAATAGACTGGTCTGTCTGCAGTCCAGCCTGTCTCCCATTGAAAATGTGTGGTGCATTATGAAGAGCAAAATTTGACAGTGGAGACCCCGGACTGTTGACTAACTGAAGTCGTACATCAAGCAAGAATGGGAAAAAATTCCACCTACAAAGCCTCTACAATTAGGGTCCTCAGTTCCCAAATGCTTATTGACTGTTGTTAAAAGGAAAGGTGATGTAACATAGTGGTAAACATGCCCCTGTCCCAGCTTTTTTGGAACGTGTTGCAGGCATCAAATTCAAAATGAGTGAATATTTCCAATAAAACAATCACGTTTATCAGTTTGAATATTAAATATCTTGTCTTTGTAGTGTACTCAAATGAACATAGGTCGAAACGGATTTGCAAATCATTGTATTCTGTTTTTACACAACGTCCCAACCTCACTGGAACTGGAGTTTGTATTACCCTCTACAAAAATGTACATCAACTGTTTTTACTTACATTCTGTGCTATCAACATTTTGATCTATGCCAAAAAAACAGATGTTCTTGAAGCAGTTAAAGATGTAGAATGTGCAGATGGTGGTAGTGAAGTTTCGTGAGCGCTGCCTGGCGGAGTCCCACTGTTCATAAAGCCCCGTACACACGGGCAAATTTTCTTTGCCAGATTTTCTTTGCCCATGTGTACAGTGGCATAACTACCATATATGCAAGTAATGCCGCTGCATTGTGGAGCAGGAGCCCAGGGGGATCAGCCTAGCTGGGAAGGTTACCAATTCTAATCCCTATCACAGTGTCGGACATGGGTCCCAATAGAAGGATCTGGACTTCTGCCGGGCTCCAGCTGGTGGGTAGTAAAGAGGGGTAAAAATGTGACACGCCCAACCCAGCTAGATCAATCTAGAAAGGAACAACTTGAGACATCCCTGTGTTTAATGCTGGTCATCTCCACACCTTAGGATGAGGGGTGCCAGAAAATTTCATTGGTGGGAGGGGTCCAGCAGACAGAATTATAGGGGTCCCTAAAATTGAGCTAGATCAGCTAATTGAGTTACAGAATGAAACCTGGTGCAAAATGTTCAGCAAATCCCCCTGGTTCAGGAATGGCCACTGCCAGAAATTTTCTGTGGTGGGGTACCCTCGGCAGAAGCCCCCAAATGGGCCACACCCAAAATTGAGCTAGATCAACTCATTGAGTTACAGGGCAAACCCTGGTGCAGCCCTCTGGCCAGAAACATTGTGTGGCACGGTGTGCTTTGTTCATACATCCTAAATGGACGGTCAGTGATAACATGAGCTAATTCTTTGGAAACATTTGCAAAGCTGTGGATTTAGGCTTGGGCTTGGATTGTTTGTGCACACTTATATTGTTATATATGCAATACCCAATGATGTAAATGTTTTAAAATACATGTATAGTATGTCTGAAATTGACATGTGTGTTTACACATCGACAACACGTAAACAACACATTGGCAACACATAGACAACGCGTAAACAACACGTAGAGTACACGTAAACAGCATGTTTACAATGTATTGATTTTTCACGTGCTGAATACACGTAGAATACACGTAAACAAAACTTTGTAAACGTGTTGTTTACGTGAATTCTACGCATACAATTCGCAATGAAAAAAACGCCTATTTTTGAATTGTGTGGCTTGTCCTACATGACATCACCTCCTTTTTTGATCGTGTGACAAGTTCCTGTATTCGTCGATTTGGAGTTCATCATGGCTTCATACTGGTCAGATAGAGCAGTTATTGCATTATTAGATGAACAACAGACACGGGAATGCCTGTAGAACATATCAAGCCCGAAAAAAGCCCCCCACATCAACATTTTCATTTCTCCTCACTTTGCAGGTATAGTGTATAATTTATTTTCAAGAGATTGTACATGTCAGTGAGTTTTGATGACATAATTTCTAGGGATGCACCGATACCACTTTTTTAAAAACCGATACGAGTACGAGTATTTTATTTTGTGTACTTGCTGATACCGAGTACCGATACCAATATTTCTGAAATGTTTTCCAGGAAAATACAATGACAATTTCGGAGTACAGGTTTTATTTTCTTTTTATTACAAGCCTAAAAGAGGCCAATATCAAATGATTCACACATGGCTATTTCCAAAAAAAAAAAAAAAAAAAAAAAAAAAGAGTAGGCCTAACTGCTGAAAATCTTTCTGTATTGAGGCCTGACAAAAAGCCTTTGAACTAGCACTGCCATCCAATGAGGCAAAACATTACTGAAGCTTGACAAATGAAAAGTAAACTCGCTGCATAGGCAAGGTAACACACCCAACTTCATAAAAAGTCAGTAGAACTATTAATTGACACAGATAGTTTCTACACACATTCATAGGCATTCTCAATCCAACTAAAGTCAATAATAGCTTTCCAAGCAAACAAGGCATCACTTAAAGTGTATGGTATCGCCATATTTCAATTACACAAATGACAAATGAAAAAGATTTAACTTCAACTAAAATGTTTAAGGTAACAATATGTTACTTATATATTTGTAGTAAAATAAGAAGATTCATAATTCTAAGTCTCTGTGTGTGTGATTGTGGGTGTGTGCTTGTGTGAGCTCGGCTTGCTTGAAAAAATTCAATAACTGATCCGGGTGTGCCATCTAGTGATAAAATATTGTAATTGCGTGCATAAATTTGCAGCTCCATGTCCGCTGGCAGAAACATCTGCACAAAACGCTTAAGATACCCTGCCGAACACCGTTGTTGTTCTTGAACACGCCGCATCCAGATAATCCTTAAATGATGAATTATATAGTTATTTTAATTTGTAACGTGCAGTGAAGTGGCCAGTGTCAAAGTAACGAAGAAAAAGTATACTTTTTATCTTTTAAATGTAGTAGAGTAGAAGTCCCGGTAAAAAAAAAAAAAAAAAAAAAAAAAAGTAGAGTACAAATCCTCAAAAAAAACTACTCAAGTACTGTAACGAAGTTGCCTACATGTACTTCTTTCTTGCGTGTATGCGCGTATGCCTGCATGTGATGTGATGACCATAAAGCTCTCTTTCTCGTATTTTTTCTAACTCGCTGTCTCCCCCTAGACTCCCCTAGAAGTCAGATAGTACAACATACTGTAGCCTTAGCGACTGAGAGCAGGCAGTTACCTTGCGTCTTACATTAAGTGGTATCGGTGCGTCGAATCGGCAAATGTGGACGAGCACGAGCATATTAACGAGGTATCGGGAAGATACCCGATACTGATATCGGTATCGGTGCAACACTAATAATTTCTTATCTTCTTGAAAATACAGAACACAACGATAGTATTAATAGTATTAATGCGTTTGAAATTCAGTACAGCCCACCTGAGAAAACTCTGTAGTACTTTCCTTCTGTGGACGATAAATGTGACAACCGTCAGCAAAGAAAATTTGACGGCCCGAACACATGAGCGAACCGGCAAAGAAAATGTGGCAAAGAAAATTTGTCCATGTGTACGGGGCTTAATAATTTTCATTGCAAGCAGCCAATTAAGGCTTAATTAACTAGCGTTTGACACAAAATCTTTGTTAATTAACGTAAGATTGGCTAAGCAGCTGCAAAAGACACATCTTTCAACGCAAACGCATTTTGATAGTTATAAAATGCTTTAACGCAAAATGCGTTACATTTGGCGCTAGTAAATTAACTAACGCTTTAATCAATGCATTGCTCCTGTGATCTGGAAAAACCTAGTACATATGTCACTGAGAAACTGAGTTTGAGCCTCATTTGCAGTAATTATGAGTGGTGAGAATCTTAAAACACTAGCTATTAGAGTTATTTGAACTGTCAAAATCAAGTTTTTATTATTTTTATCGGTTGGGAAAAGTCCAGAATCGAAAGGTTTTTGTTCAGGTGCAAGAATACTTGCCACTGATAAATTCACTAGGTTTTTCCAGATCACAAGAGATTGTCTTAACTAGGTTTGAAACGGGCGCATGTTCTTTGTCTAACAACAGGAGGAGTAACAAAAGCCACAATTAAAATGGGGCCATTAGAACTGCTAACGCTTGTGTACTTATCACTAATAAATTGATTCCAAAAATTCATATATTCTGCAGCAGGTGGAAATTAATTTCTTAAGATACAGATGATGTCACCATCCCTTAATGTGTCCCATTTAATTGTCATTTGCAAATGCCTATGGTTTTCACAGCAGGGTTAGTGGACTTCGATGGTACCTTTTGGGAATTTAAAAGTTCTTTTCTCAACCTGCTTTCCTGAGCCATTCATTTATCTGACCCTTTCCAACACCATCTTCTAAACAAGTATAAACTGTTTCTTAACACAATGAGGCCATTTTTCATTCTTTACTTCCACTTTTTTCATGCATTGTCGGCAACATCATGGGCAAAATTTGAGTTTAGTTCATGTAGTAAAGCTGCCTGTTTATACTCGACTGATTAAACAGGCAAAATCCTCTAAAGCCCTGTTGAGCAGGCAGGAGAAGGAGAGCAGAGGACACAACTTCGATTTAACACTCCGGGCCTCTTAAATCCAAAGCACACATAAGAGCTGCGACTGGACCGGTAATGGCTTCTCCTGGCATGTTGACACATTTTCCCTCTTTCATTTCTCAGGCAATCACTTTTATCCCCCCGTCACATCAAACATTAATGCTCCCCTTCAAACTCTTTTCCTTTTCGTCTAGCAACTTTGACATCACAGGAAATTACAGTGGAATTGGCAGCTCTTTTTTCCTTTCAAGTTCTTTTTGCTTGCAAGTGAATGCCCCAGATCCCGCCATCAGTCTACCTCACTTTTCTTTATACCCATCATTCTATTTGTTCTTTTCCCACTGACGTGCGTATCTTCTTTTCTGTCTGACAGACGCCATGCATTTATGTAAATGAAAGGAGCTCTGAAAATATGACACCAAGGTGAGTTTTCAAATGTATTCCATGTCTGATTGCCTCACAATTTATGGCAAAGAAACATGGAGCTGTTGCTTTGAATGTCAGGAATGTGCCAGACAGCTTGGGAGAGTTAGTTTTGATATCAGTCTCTGGCAGTGAGTGTGTGGACTGAAGATAATGCCTGAAATTCATTGGGTGTGTTGTTTTGAAAAGCTATATCGCAGGGCACATTCATGACCATAGACCCCACTTTGAATTCAGTAAGCTTGTGGAATGCACCGAAAGCGTTGCATTGGTAAGTAAAGCAGAAGAGAGCCTAGTGCAAAAATACATTTCCCATTGTGGATCCCAGGTCCCTCCCAAGCCCAACCCCCCACAAATGTGACTGTGATTTTTCTTCTGAGATGGATTCCCACAGAAAGGCAAAAAATTGAGGGTGTAAAACCATTAACGCTAGAACCGCCAGAATTCCAATACCCCCTAGAACCGCCGGGCGGGGTCATTTTTACCCCCTGCCGCAACACCCCAAAGATCGATTTTTTTGAAGCAGTAAAGTTGTTAATTTTCATCTATTTTTAACATACTAAGTAAGACTCAACAAAATAACTATTTAAAATTCACTAAATGGGGTT
Source organism: Gymnothorax javanicus (assembly GCA_029692085.1). Taxonomy (NCBI): domain Eukaryota; kingdom Metazoa; phylum Chordata; class Actinopteri; order Anguilliformes; family Muraenidae; genus Gymnothorax; species Gymnothorax javanicus. Next base: position 111,036,785 of record CM056193.1, read on the forward strand.
TATAAATTTTGCAATGGCTTTACACTATTTTAATTGTAATTTGAAGGGATCAAATAAATTTTAAAATTAATAAACTGTTAGCTTTAAGAAACAACAAAAAAAGTATCAACACATTTAAATAATTCAATTATTGTAGAGGAATAAAAGGAATTTTGAATAATATGATTTAATTTTTGATTGATTGATATGATTTAATAAATTTAATTTTCATTTAAAAAACTGTAGACTAAAACAAGCAAACAACAAAATAATTTCACATATTTTTTTTCTTGTAGAACAATGCAACAAATTTTGGATAAGGTTTTTAGAAATGAATGGAGCGCTATCAATCTCTCTCTCACAAACACACTCATGCATACACACTAACAACATCAAAGTAATTTACACATTTAAACAATTCAATTATTTTAAAAGAATAAAACAAATTTTGCATAATAACGTGTTGCTTTCGGCTGGGATAAAAGAAATTACTCCCCAGAGTCCGCTCTGTAGGCTGCGCTGCGCAGCCAGCGCATTACGCAGCCAGTCATCCACTTTGCCCAGTTTTTTCCCGACTCAATATCCTATCCTATCCTGTCCTTACAATAAATATTCATATTTTATATAACAACAGTCTCCTTGCCTCTCTCTCTTGCACTTCGATTCATTGCTGAATACAGATTTGATAAGATGTTACGCTGATGGCAATAAAGAAACAAAGTGGTCACTGTTTGTTAATTTTAGTTTATGTCATAACATCGGGAAATAAACTAACTAACCAAACTAACTAAAAAACTGTGGACTACAACAAACAAACAAAAAATAACATTAACTTTTTTTATTGTAGAACAATGCAACAAATGTTTTTTATATTTATATATTGATATCTCTTGCAATCTATCTGTCTCAAATCTGATCAGCTCTAGGTCCTGACATGATATGCCCGCCTAAAAATGAAATGTATCAAATCTAGACAATAGGCGTTGCTTGGCAACACAGCTGTGGCGCTAATGTTGAGCGCAGCTGCGCAGCTGTTTATGAGGGGTAAAAATGACCCCCCTTCGCGGTTGTAGGTATAAATGGTCATTTTTTTTTTTTTCTGTCTATCCAACACCCATCATAATTCACTACATGATTAATAAATCATTTTTAGGAAAAGTCATGAACTGACAGATGTAGGGATTTTATTTTGACAGAGTTATGTGCATTTGACAATGCCAGGGGGGTAAAAATGACCCCTTGGCGGTTCTAGTGTTAAACAGCCCTGGATTTCTAAAAAATAAAAATAAAAAAGCCCTGAACCTCCATTATGATGCTTAAACAGGGTTATGGCTAAATTTTATAAAAAATAATAATAATAATAATAATAATAATAATAATAATAATAATAATTTTATTCGCACAGAAAAAGTACAGCAAAGGGAGGGGAAGCATTAATCAAGTACAATAGTGGTAAGCTTTACATACATGCCAGTGGAGTGATCATACATACAATATCATTCATTTCAAAGTCGCATACTCGCAGGCCAGCATCACAGAGTTCGGCAATACACATGGCAATTTCATCATTACAATCACCTTTTAAACTGCGTTTCAAAGCAGAACGGTCACAGCACAGAGTATTGACATTTAATCTGAACATAAGATGTCTCATGTTGACAGCTGCTGATGATTTACTATACATAAGCCTCTTGTAAAACAGACGAACTAAATTGTTAATACCATTAGCAATATTGCACTTAAACATGGCAAACTGACACAGTAACTGATTTTCAATACTAGGAGCAGACATAGGAGAGTGAAGCAAACTGCAGTGTGTATTATAAGGGACACGCCAAATACGCCGTGACACCTTACGCCATGAAACATAGAAACGCTGAATATGATTGCTATTCAAATTCCACAGCACCGAGCCATAAAAAGAAGCACAATACGTTTGGAATAACCTGGCCTTTGTACTCGAGGCACACATATTAAATTTAGCCAACATAGCATTAGAGCTGGAGATGAGGTGATTGATCCCTTGATTAATGTTCCTGATGTTACAATATGACCGAGATGTACAGCGGAGTCATCTTGCTTGATGGGAACATCACAGATTTTGAATGAAGTACCGGGATTACAATTAAATGATACACTGGCACTCTTTGAGGGGTTAAAAATGACACAATATTCCTTGGCAAATTCATCACAAATATTTAACAATCCTTTCATACCACATCTAGATGGAGAAATCAAAGTCAAGTCATCGGCGTAACACAAAGCACCACAGAAATGGCGTCCTATATAGCAACCATAACCAGACTGGGCAAGTTTACATAGCAAAACATCCATGTAAATACTGAATAAAATTGGTGATAGTACCCCTCCTTGTTTTACACCATTTAAACAGAGGAAGGCATCACTGACATGGCGGCCCCACTTAACTCGGAGGCGCTGGGTAGAATAAATATTCAATAATAAGATAGTTTTATTACACAGATTCCTGCCAATCAGTACCTCAAAAAGTTTACAATAGTGGACCCTGTCGAATGCTTTAGACGCATCTAATAGTACGACGTACACAGCTGAGTGATTCCTAACATACATATCAACTATTTCATTTAAAACAAAGGTGCAATTAGTAGTAGAACTCTTAGCCTTGAAGCCGAATTGTAACTCAGAGGTACAAAGCTTGTCGAGATTCCTAAACAGAATAATATTATCAAGAACTTTTCCAGTAACACTACCAATCGCGATAACACGGTAATTATCACTGTTACTCACAGATTTCTTGTTACTCTTCGGTATTGGAACTAAGGTAGACAGGTTCATATCCTAGAAAGGATACTATTACGATTAGGTGGCAAGTTCATGTGCGCTGGTAGTCTGGAGGTTGCATAGGGCCACAAAAATGTGACCCTGCTTGTGATAACCCAGCTAAAGTCATTTTCTGGTGATGTACAGTTTTTTATACAGTCATTCTACATCATGTAAGGAATATTCTGTGAAAAAATCTAACTGATATCTCTAATATTGACTGAGTAAGGTCATTTCAAAGTTTTGGCAGGCATGCCATGTCTTCAAACTAGGCTGGTTAGCTTCACAAGACGTTAATCTATAAACGCAAACGCTTCATTTCTGAAATTTCCATGGTGAAACGACGCAATCCATGGAGAAATCCGCACCCGGCTTAAATCGCAACTCTTCTGCTATACCTTCGACTGACCTGCTTTACAATGGTACGCATTATGGTCTACATTCATTTTTAATGGTAGAAAAGAAGTTCCTAAACCGAATGACACCCAAACTATCAGGCGTTTATCCGCCGAAGGTAAACTAAAAGCCAATTGAAAACCAGGCTTGTGGAAACCAATTTCCGCTATTTCTCCGTAATTTGTAAACGAAGTCTCAATAAGTTCATTAATTTTAATATGTATGATGTTACAAATTAATTATTGAACACTATATTTCGAAACCCAATATGTAACCTATCATTTACCTATCATTTACAGCAATAAACTCTCATCTCATATTTTTGTCACAGGGACTACTTGACGGTCTTTATCTAAAAATTAGATCAGGCGAGTTTAGTCGGGTTTTCACGGGCGGGGTCACAAATGTCCAGGAGCAGAGCCCCGAAGGGCGATTCAGTGGGCCAAAGCTTGGCTTTCCCTTATTTGTCATGATAAAAAAATGTCATTTAGAGGGACCTAAAGAAAACATTTCTGTAGTAATACACAAAAGTATTTGTGGAATATGTTATCCAGCTGACAAGCTATTTTTATGCTCTTTGTTGGCCCATTACATACATATTTAATACACCATCTCATCTTGGATTATTATTGGCAATTAATCTCTGATTTCATTACAATTTTAGCAAGTTCTGGAGTTTTTTAAAATTGGTATCATCACATGTTGCACTAAGTTACAGTTTCAATTTTGCCTTGCTACTTCCATATACAATGCATAGTGATGAACAACAAAAGTTTTTTTGTTTTTTTTAATTGAAGACCTGTGGGCAAGAAGTACTTAAGTCACAAAATAATACTTCTGAGATTTTGGGGGTCAAAGTTTTCAAAACATGTTGCAGATCATGACAATGGACAATGGAAATGCACCAGTACACAGGACTTGAGTGCTTCTTTGCAGTAATCTTTGTTATCAGATGATGCTCTGGCCATTGCGGCTTTTAATGCTGGTGTCAGCTCATTTTTTGCAAAATGTGACTAAAGTACTTCTTATACACAGGTCTTCAATTTTTCTCGATTTGAGCCTGGTGATATGTTTCACTTGACAAGTTCACATCCTCAATAATTGAAGTAAAATGGTAAAGAATGGATTTCAGAAGGACTTACTCGAAGATGAACCAAACAAAATATACACGAGATTGCTCCATTATTGAAGTAGCTGTGTCATGATTACTGCGCATGCTCAGAACTTTAAAAACTGCTCAACCTAGCCAGATTTCAAACAAAGTGAATTCACTTGACTGAGAGTCAAAATCTGATTCCGTCTTTGCTAATCTGTCATCATTGAGTTGTATTTATATACGTTGTATTTTAGATCCTCAGGCATTATGCTTTTTATATGAAGGAGTTTTCTATGGAAATTTGAGAGTAGCTGAAGGATATGAAGAATATAAGCTGGTTTGCCAACCACCAATAAACATCATAGAAAAAAAAGAAGATATGATATGTCATGCTCTTCTCAGAGCTCTTTACACAGCTACTGTCACATCTCTGGTGACAACAGTTTGCAGCCACTGCCATAGTTTTCCTGCCTTGGGGAGACATTCTTCTTCTTCTTCTTCTTCTTCTTCTTCTTCTTCTCTGATGTTTATAGGTGGTTGGCAAACCAGCTCACACTCTTCATATCCTTCGGCTAAGGCGCTAAAATTCCCTATCTATCCTCAAATTTCCATAGAAAACTCCTTAATCTAGAAAGCATAATGCCTGAGTTACTAAAATATATCAATACAATGCAAAACAAAGCAAAATGATAATGGATTAGCAATGGAATCAGATTTCAACTTCCAGTTGAGCAGACACACTTTATTTGATTTCTTGTTAGGCTGAACAGTTTTCAAAGTTTTGAGCATGCGCAGTAATCCTGACCCAACTCCTTTAAATCGGTAATTTGACGCTTTTACTCAGATGCAAACTAAATTGAATTCAAATCTCCACCAGAATTATCGTCAATCATAATTTATATTTTGCACATGACAAAAGTAACTTATGTTTAGGAGTTTTACTAACTTACATTTAAATGTGCTAAAACCAGATTCTAATTCTAATCTCGCTCAAATCTCAATGAACACAGCGGAACACTGCAGACTCGACATAGTCATCCCAGCACTAATGATCACCCTAGGCCTTTGTTTATGTTGGCCTGTATGATAGCAGGGAGTGCATCAACATTGCACACTATATACTGTGGGACATGCAACATTGTTTACAAAACACGGCACTGTTCCCCATCATTCAATTAACTTGAACTCCATACTGGTGCCCAAATGGGAAACTGGTTATGGGCCCACTAAGGGCTGAACTGCAGAGGGCCCTTTCGGGTAGTCAGTGGGAAAGCCCAAACGTAGGCTGCCTACAGAAAATCCGCAGAGGGACGGATGGTAAATAAGTGTGGGCTGCTCCGGCCCACATTGCCCACACTAAACTCACAGGGGGCCCAAAGTACTTTGTTTTGCTGGGATGTTAGAGTTGTCGCCCTTCTCCATGGAGAAACTGATATCCACACGATGACTCCCTACATCGGACAGTGAAGATCATTTATTTTATATTTTCAAGTAGGGCCATATAATAAAACAGTTATTGACTTCAGTCATCATGGCAGCGAGTCTTGCTTATAACATAAATAACATTCTTGGGCATTCTGATGAGATCGAGCTGTCCGCGATCAAACAAACTGCCCAGCCTTTTTTTTTTTTTTTTTTTTTAGACAGTGAGGTGATTGAGAGGGTTCAGTTTGATGAGCTGGTCCTCATTATTTTAATCAATGAGCTCTCCCCTCACCAACAGCATGTATCAGACAGAAACGATTCTACCGCAGATATTTATGTTTTTTCTTTGTGTTGGCAATTAAATTGGCTGTGAAAACATTTTTATCACCTGTAAACATCGCTATAACTGTCCTATTTTCGCTACATGCATTTTACCTTAAAACATCTAATGAGTAGCCTTGTACACATAAACATGTATCTATGCAGTATGAGGCCTTGTGAGTATAGCTACTTGGGCATCTAGTATGTATGCAACTTGCTACATGGCTGTCTACCTAGCGCAAAGCAAAGTCATCGAAGAGATCCTCCATGGCTGGCACCCACACATTACTATATATTACCTAAGCTACGGTGAGGCTTTGGACTGCCTGACTCTTAGAGGGTGAGGGTGAATTTACGCCGATCGAATCTCATCAATCGCATGGACATATGCATTATTAAGAAATTCTACTGTTTCATCCACAAGAAGTAATTCAGATATCTGTGTAACTCACTAAAAGCTCAGGATTGTCTTGAATCGTAATTTCTATTTCGTAGAGGTTTCACCCTTTAAGGCTGTCCCTATTGGGTTTATCCCTCTGTGAATGCGCAGCTCTGAAGATTTTCTTTCCCAAATGCATTTAAAAGAAGAATGCATTCAAAAAATGTGAAAGGTAGCAATGATTTATACTGCACAACAAACTTCAGAACCGATTAATAAACCATCGCAACAAATCACTCTTAAGAGCCTTGATGCAACAATGATTAAACACTTTCAATGGAATATTTTGATAATGGCATATCATACACTTATGTTAAAACTTGCACGAGTTGCAAAACGTCTGCAGGCAAGGTTATGGGCGATCTGTGCCATACAGTTAGCTTGACAATCACTTGTCAATCCGTTTACACTCTAAAACATTAAAATACTAAATAAACATAACGTGTTGCTGAATACCCCTTGGCTGGACAAGATTTCCTGCCTCAAGGTCACAGTGCTAAGGTCAAAGGTCAAATCCAGCAAAAAATGTGACATTGCACATCTATGTGTCACAGTAAGTTACCATACCAAATTTGGTGAAGCTGCGATCAGTAGTTGCTGAGTACTGACCCGTACAATATTTCCAGCCTCAAGGTCACAGCGCTAAGGTGAAAGGTGATATACAGCAAAAAACATGACGTTGCACATCCATGTGTCATAGTGAGTTACCATACCAAATTTGGTGAAGCTGCGATCAGTAGTTGCTGAGTACAGACCCGTACAAGATTTCCTGCCTCAAGGTCACAAAGCTAAGGTCAAAGGTCAAATCCAGCAAAAAATGTGATGTTCCACATCTATGTGTCAGTGTGAGTTACCATACCAAATTTGGTGAAGCTGCGATCAGTAGTTGCTGAGTACTGACTCGTAGAAGATTTCCTGCCTGAAGGTCACAGCGCAAAGGCCAAAGGTGAAATCCAGCAAAAAACGTGACATTGCACAATTATGTGTCACAGTGAGTTATCATACCAAATTTGTTTGAAGCTGCGATAATTAGTTGCTGAGTACTGACCCGGACAACATTTCCAGGGTCAAGGTCACAGAGCTAAGGTGAAAGGTCAAATCCAGCAAAAATCCTGACGTTGCACATGTATGGTTTCATACTGAGTTACCATACAAAATTTGGTGAAGCTGCGAGAATTAGTTGCCGAGTACTGACCTGGACAATATTTTCAGGGTCAAGGTCACAGCGCTAAGGTCAAAGGTCAAACCCAGCAAAAAATGTGACATTGCATATCCATGTGTCGCATTGAGATACCATACCAAATTTGGTGAAGCTGCGATCAGTAGTTGCTGAGTACTGACCCGTACAAGATTTCCTGCCTGAAGGTCACAGTGATAAGGTCAAAGGTCAAATCCAGCAAAAAACATGATGTTCCACATTTATGTGTCACAGTGAGTCACCATACCAAATTTGGTGAAGCTGCGATCAGTAGTTGCTGAGTACTGACCCGTACAAGATTTCCTGCCTGAAGGTCACAGCGCAAAGGTCAAAGGTCAAATCCAGCAAAAAACATGACGTTGCACAATATTGTGTCACAGTGAGTTACCATACCAAATTTGGTGCAGCTGCAATAATTAGTTGTCGAGTACTGACCCGGACAATATTTCCAGGTTCAAGGTCACAGAGCCAAGGTGAAAGGTCAAATCCAGCAAAAAACCTGACATTGCACATGTATGGGTCATAGTGAGATATCATACCAAATTTGGTGAAGCTGCGATAATTAGTTGCCGAGTACTGACCGGGCAAGATTTCCGGGGTCAAGGTCACAGCACTAAGGTCAAAGGTCAAATCCAGCAAAAAATGTGACGATCCACATCAATGGGTCATATTGAGTTACTATACCAAATTAGGTGAAGCTGCAAGAATTAGTTGCCGAGTACTGACCCAGACAATATTTCCAGGGTCAAGGTCACAGCACTAAGGTCCAAAGTCAAATCCAGCAAAAAACCTGACGTTGCACATCAATGGGTCATAGTGAGTTACCATACCAAATTTGGTGAAGCTGTGATAATTAGTTGCCGAGTACTGACCCGGACAAGATTTCCAGGGTTAAGGTCACAGCGCTAAGGTCAAAAGTCAAATCCAGCAAAAAACTGTTCGTTGCACATCTATGGGTCATAGTGAGTTACCATACCAAATTTGGTGAAGCTGCAATCATTAGTTGCTGAGTTCTGGCCCGGACAAAATCATGGACGTACGACAGACAGACACGCAGAGTCCAGAGTCGGCCGAGGGGTAAAAATCAATGACTGCATAAACCCACATTTTATTCACAATAGAACATAGACAACATATCTGACGTTGAAAGTCAGACATTTTACCATTTCAAGAAAAATATCAGCTCATTTTGAATTTGATGTTAGCAACACATCTCAAAAAAGTTGGGACAGGGCCATGTTTACCATTATGTAGCATCCCCTGTTCTTTTAACAACAGTCTGTAAATGTCTGGGAAGTGAGGAGACTAATTGCTGGAGTTTTGGAAGAGGGATGTTATCCCGCTCTTGTCTGATGTTGGATTCTAGCTGTTTAACAGTCCTGGTTCTTCTAAGTCAGATTTTTTGTTTTATGATGCGCCAAAGGTTTTCTATTGGTGAAAGGTCTGGACTGCAGGCAGACCATTTCCGCACCCGGATTCTTCTACAGCGAAACCATGTTGTTGTGATGGATGCAGTATGTGGGTTAGCATTGTCTTGCTAAAATATGCAAGGCAGTGTTCTCGCCAGCGAATTTCAGCGTAGCGGAATTTGGGCCGCTTCGCTGTGACTTGGGCCGCTACGCTGTCTTTTAATGAACGTAGCGGCCCAAAAATGCAAAGTCATGCGCCAGACACGCGCCTTGACTGTACGTGAGCCAACCCTTGGTAACTTTTCGAAATATAGTGTTCAAAAATTTATTTCTACCATTATTAAAATTTATGAATTTATTGACACATTGTTTACATTTTTTGACGGAGAAATACCGGAAGTTGGTTTCCACAAGACTCGTTTCAACTATGGTTTCAATCAGCTTTTAATTTACCTTTGGCGGATAAACACCCGATCATTTGATTGTCATTCGGTTTAGGAACGTCTTTTCTACCATTGAAAATTAATGTAGACAATAACATCAAAGCGCACCATTGTAAAGACGGTCATTGTATGGCAGAAGAGTTGCGAGGATTTCTCCATGGATTGCGTCGCATCACCTCGGAAATGTCAGAAATTCTGACATAATAATCTATAATCTATAACTTTTATAGATGAATGTCTTGTGAAGCTAACCAGCCTAGTTTGAAGACATGTCAGGCCCCCTCGGTCAATATTAGAGATATTGGTCAGATTTTTTTGGCAGAATATTCCTAACGTGATGTAGAATGACTTTTTTTTAAAAAACTGTACATCGCCAAAAACCGACTTTCCCCGGGTTTTCACAGGCAGGGTCACAATTGATCTATGCTGCGTCAGTCAGTCAACGGCAAACTTACAGCAGAGAGATTTGATAACGTTTTTTGAACTTTGCCACAACATTGCATCGGTACAGAAAGGTTAGAGTTTGTGAACTTTTTTTTCACATTCCGCGCAGTCTGCAGAAGGCATAAGGCAGCGGATAAGTGTATTTTATTGGCGATTTTTCTGGGAAACATGTCAGCATCCAAGCATGGGAATATTGCAGCATGTTTTGCTCTGGCACCTGAATGTGAGACTTTAGCAAAATGTTAAAATAGGTAATGATGTAAAGTAAAGATAAAAGGGCATTAGTGCAGTTTTACATTTGTCACAATCTGTAATAATAATACTTTGGGTTCACCATTTGATTTGGTGAATAGTCAGTCAGACATAATTTCCCTATGCTCTGTATGTACATTGTAATGGTGAGAACTTGTTTATATTCTTCAGAAGAATAAAGTTCAGCGGGCTTTCTGCAACTCTGTCTTGCATTCAATATTATTGGTCGCACTAGCAGGCCTTCAGACCAGATCACACTTCGAATAGGTTCCTTGTTTCCAAAAAATAACTTGGTAGGCAAAGAAAAAGATGGGAGGACAATATCTCAGAATGGACTTGCCTGACTCTAGAAACAATAAGAAGAACAGAGGATGGGGGAAGGGTAGAGAAAACTGATTGCCAGATCATCCTTGGTGTTGAACAGTCATACAGAAGGGGTTCGTGAAGTTAAGTTCTCTCGCTGTGAGTTTCCTTGAACTTGAATATTAAGTCAAGGCCCTGTGCAAAAGGTTATTAACTGCCAAGATATCATTAATCGGGACACTCAAAATGGAAAAATAACACCTCAAAATATGCTAAAATGCCAGAGCTTCTGGGGGGCTTTGCTGCTCCGGGTCCCCCATGGAGGCACTACCCCTGGACCACGCAGGAGGCCTAGGCGGCCCCCGGACCCCTGGCCGGTCATTACCCCTACGCTGCAAAAAAATCCTGGTGAGAACACTGCAAGGCCTTCACTAAAAGAGACGTTATTGTGAAACCTCTTTTTAATTTTCAGCACTGATAATGCCTATCCAGATGTGTAAGCTGCCCATGCCATAGGCACAAATGCAACCCCATACCATCAGAGGCGCAAGCTTTTGAACTTAGCGCTGATAACAAGCTGGATGGTCCCTCTCCTCTTTACTCCGCATGACACGGCGTCCGTGGTTTCTAAAAAGAATTTCAAATTTTGATTCATCTGACCACAGGACAGTTTTCCATTTGGCCTCAGTCCTTTTTAAATGAGCTTTGGCCCAGAGAAGATGTCTCTGACAGTGTAGAATTAATACTAAGTATTCATTATTCAATAACAGTCCAAATAAGATTTTTGATGTCTACTCTATGTAGTGATTTATTTCATGAGAAACAATACAATGGAAAGAACAGAAGGTATTCCTGATGACGATTTCCACTGCACTGAGGTGGATGTGCGTAGTATCCCTTAATGTTTGCCGGCAAGGCAAAGAGCACCAATAACCGAAGTGCTAGTGAGCTGCGCCACTGCCAGTGGCTGTAAGATGGATAGACGTGCAGTATCCGTGAATGTTTGCGAGTGGCCGTGAGGTGGATACGCGTAGTATCTGTGAATGTTTGCCGGCGAGGCAAGGAACATTAGCATTTGTAATGATTTTACAATTTTGGAATAAACATTGCAATCATTCAACAGCTCCATAAATGTGTGGCATTTAATTTGCGAAGAACACGACGTTCGTCTATAGCAAGAGTTGCTCGGACTAATTGGTAGAACCGACGAAAGTCTAATTTTTTTATTTATTTTTTGAAAGCCTTGTTATACATTGCGCTATGAGATTACATGGCATTTTCTTCTGCACATTGATGACAACGAAAAATATCAATAAGTCTTAGTAATTTCTGTGCTCGTGTGTGTGAAAACAATGCAGATTCGCGTAAATAAGTTTGCAAGGCTCATAGAGCAATAAGCCATGAGAATCCGTCATACAGTCTGAATGAAGTGGCAGCTAAATAGCGTTGTTAGGTATGATGCACAGCTGAGTGATGGCAAATATAATTGCTGCGGAGTCAGCGCAAGTTTCGGATTTGCAGATTGTCATCCTTGCGGAGTCACATCACATTAATTATATCAACGTAGCCAACAGGCAATCGCTTACCGTACAGCCGAAGCATAAAGCAAGATCGAGAACGAGTGTAGAGTAATCGTCCAGTTCTTGCCTCCGATGAGGAAAGGACTGGTGGATTGTGTCTCGGTAGAGTGGGGAATGGCGAATGGTTCGCGTGGGCTCCCCAGAACGAGTGGGGTTCGGGTGTCTGAGCTGTGCAGGGTTGATGACGGCTAGGATTTTTTTTTTTTTCCCCCTCACGACTAAAATATGAATGCGGAAATAGGATGGTTGAATGAGCTGGGCCAGCTCGACGTGCATACCTGATAAAATCTGTTGTCTAAGTGTGGGGTATAATGGCTAAGGGTTTGGAATAGGCTACGAGGGGTGTATGGGAGGTAAGGCAGTGGCTAGTGTGTGCTGAAACTGTGGTGAGGGGAACACTGCGAGGAGCCAAAGTAGTTGATGGGAGGGGCGGACTTGTAGGAGGAAACACAGAATTAGTAACATGGGAAACGGGGAGGGGGACGGGGAAAGATAGTGTGGGAGGGAAGAGACGAGCGGATGAGGCAACAGCGGGTGCTTCCTCAGGTGTAGGCAGGTTAACACCGGAACTGCTGGAGTCTTGGAGAATTCGGTTGTGGGCAGCAGGAGCGTAGAAGCCGGGTTTCGTCTGGCGGAAGAGATTGGTGGGGGGCTGGGGGACGGGACACATGTGCACGGGGCAAAGGTGCAGCCTGCAAACACAGGGAAGAAATAGGGGACGAAAAGAGACCGAAGAGGTCGTAAACGGAGGGAGCAGGCATGGGGGGGAGAAACTTGCTGGTTTGTGGAAAGAGTGACTTCCGCCGAATCTGGAGCGGGGAGGACATCTCCGAGCGTGATGACGTTGGCGCTGGGGACGTTGAGTGCGGAACCTGGAAGTGCTGTGTGGTCTGAACACATCTGGTCTGCACATGGGGAGGATCAGCTACATTGTTGAAAGAGTCGGTGTATAATTGTTTTGTAGTCTGGCCTTGTTGTCGGAGCGGTGGAAGGAAATTTTCTTTGCTTGAGTGCCCGATGGAGTCCGGCTCCGGCGACTGTCTGACGTGGAGCCTCGGCTGGGCTTGGAGTGCGAGCCGTGGTAAACATTGCTGAGGAGCCTCGGACTCTCGTTTCTAGGCGCCACGGTTAAAGAGGACCTCGGATGCTATATTTCCAAGGTTATATTTTGATCTTGGACTCCCCTAGAGTACTCCTGATCGTTCGAAGCCCAAACAGGGTCCTTATTTAGCTCATACTGCCATCCTCAAAAAACCCCATTTGAAGTCCATTGTAGTCTCTGCCTGAAATGCCTCATTGAGGTGGCTCTTCCGCTATGGCCCCCACTCCCCGTGTGCCCACTTTCTTCTGACTGGCCAGCTCTGTGGAGGGCGGAGTTGGGCGGGATGAGGCTGCAGAACGCAGTTTTCCGGGTCTGGCTCGCCAGAGTGAAACGCGAGACACGTCTGCAATCTGATAAGGAAGCGGCGGGAAAATTCCGCAATCTAACCTGATACTTGAATATAGATCTAATGAAATGAACTTGTTCTAACAAACGCAGTGGCGAAAGTGGAGGACGCAGTGCGAAAATCTGGCAGCTCAAGCTCAAATTTGCTATCGGCTACAGTTTCCAACAGCGACAGTGGTGAGTACAGCGGTTTTTTTACTTTATAGCTTGGATGCAGGGAAAGCTAGAATCCACCCCATATAGACACATTTGTAGAACGGGTCGACATGCCCAAGTGTAGACCGGAGATCGTAGAAATCCGGTGGGTCTGAGTTTAGAGGGAAACATGGACAGTGTGGAGCAGCTAAAAGTGGACCAACAGCTTATGGACTGCTTCAGTGTGTATTAGGACCTGCTGGTTCGTGTGCATCACTGTGGTTTGTGTTGTTAGCATGGAGAAACGAACAGCTTCCGCGCTGGTATATGACGGAGGGGCAAAAGCTCCAAGCAAAACAACCTTTTCGGAAATTGCCTGTGGTAATGGTTTACTTATTGCTTCGGAATGACCAGCTTTTCCTCACGGAAAATGGGCGCATTATGGATAGCGTGCGAGAGCTAGATAGAGCTCTGGTTATGTCATGAACATAATACAGGTTTTACAGACCGTAAGTTCCGTCTGCGTGAACCGTTGCTTATGTGGAGCTAGCGAATCGATCACTTTTACAGGAAAGAATTTAATATTCAATCGATGGCAATGCACAGAAATCGTTTGTTATACCGGACACGTTATAGCCTGTGCGCTTCCCTATTGCTTTCACCGGTAGCATCAGAGAGCTTGCCCAGACATTGGAGATGTATCGGGCTGACCCCGGTCATGGATAAGTAAAGCGATTGTTTCATAAGCACCCAAAAACGCACCCCAAGCTCTGCAAAATCTACGTCTGGTCTAACTGCAGCCCAACTCGGCAGACACATACAGCACCTCTCCGTTTAGCTTCAACTGTAGTGGCTACAATCAGGCAACGTTATGATGAAACTGTCACATTGATGGTTACCGAAGTAACACAAGCATACCGATCATAATTGCTGCATATAAGTTAACCAGAAGCATTTTTAATTTGCAGAGCACGTGAACTAACATGCAGTAGCTGATAAGCGGTCATGACTTTGAATGTAATCTGTTGCGCGAAAAATTCGTTTGGTGTCTGATGTGAAAGCAGCTTAATGGATAGTACGCGACAGCTAGAGAGAGCTCGGTTATGTTATGAACATAATACAGATTTTGCAGACCGTAAGTTCTGTTAGCGCAGACAAGTTGCTTATGTGGAGCTAGCGAATTGATCACTTCTACAGGAAAAAATTACCTATTTAATCTCCGCCTTTTTTGGCTTTTTATTAGCCACAACAATTTCTAAAGGGGGATGAAATTATGTCAAGGTAGTGCAGAGAAATCATTTGTAAACCGGTAGAGCTTCTGCGTTTCGCATTGCTTTCATGGTAGCACCAGAGAGCTTGCTCAGACATTTGTGAAGTATCCGGCTGATCCCGGTCATGGATAAGTGAAGCCCTCACTAACTGTAGTGGCTACAATCGGGCAACGTTATGATGAAACTGCCACATTGATGCTTACCGAAGTAACACAAGCATACCGATCAGAATAACTGCATATAAGTTAACCAGGAGCATTTTTAATTAGCACGGCATGCAAACTAACATGTTGTAGCTGGTAACCGAGCGGTCATAACCACAGAGACAAACCCTTGCAATACAGGTTTTACAGACAGCAAGTTCTGTTACTGTGAACAGTTGTACCAAGCATCCAAATTACAAACAAGTATTAAAAGTTAGCTTCAAATGAGGTTTATGTTCACACACCTTCTGTAGAATTTCCCCTGATATCACTCTTGCATATTAAGGACACAAACATTAGCAACAGTAACTTGACTATGTTAGCCGCTGTGCAACAGCCACAATCAACTGGCTATCACGTCAGGTTGGCTTATGCAGTAAAAGCAACTTACAGCTTCTGTGTCTGTGAGTCACGGACAGTCGTGACCGATACAGGCTTTATCTTCAGTTATTTTACAAAGCCTGCGTTTGAGGCCAGTTGTTAGTGCTAACTATTGCTAGCGGTCCTGCTAGCCACCCGTAACACGTTAGCTTCACTTACATTATTTGCTGTTATATGGTTACTTACAGCTTGTGGCTCCGAGCGCTTGATCGATGCAGCTGCTTCAGGTTTGAGAAGCAGCTGAAACGCTTATCCTGTGTCGAATTATCCTTTATTGACAAAGCTGTCTTTGGTGAAATGCTGAGCACAAACAGCTAACGCTCCCTTGGCCAAGGCTGTTTGCTGCAAGCAAACAAAAAAAGCTACCCACTGATTTCTGGTGGCATTGTCTTTTCGAAGAGAAATATTTGTTTTTCTTTGCGTCCAAAAGTAAACAGACAAGTAGCTTTGGGAGAGACACTAACAAAACTGCACCTCAAATGATCTGCGGTTCTTCTTTTGTATTTCCAAAAGTGTCGACGCTACTAAGGCATAGTATGATCTGCCGTTGTTAGTGCCTGCTAGAATAGTTTCCGGTGTGGGCAGGTCCAGCGCAGTGGTTGGCTCTGGCTAGGTCTGTACTAATTGGACGGCACAACCTGAGGTCAGGTTTTGCCCAGATCTCGTGAAGATCTCGGGAGGAGCTGTTCAGAGAGGAAATCACGCTCACGAAATCACGTTCTTGGATTATGGCAAAACCCCTGTATCTCATGTTTAGAAACTTTTCAAAGGTTGAGCATGGACAACCAACATTATAACATTACTAATATGTATCAAAAGAAGGATCAGCATAATAGGTCCCCTTTAACGAAGAATGTAGCTGGAACTTCTGCAGCGCGGAGCCTGGAACAGGGAACCGACTTTGATCGTCATCGCAGGGGAATATATGAGCATCCCGGTTGAGGCGAGTATGTGATGATTTGTGGTGGAGCTAGGACAAACGGAGTTGCGGGAACGGATTGAGAAGATTCCTCTGAAGCATCGGAGCCTTGGAATTACTCTGCGCCCGAGGGACTCGGTAGGATTTCGGGCTTCAGGTAAGCGAATTCTTGCTGTGCGCTGGCTGTCTGGTTAGTGAGTGAACGACGTAGAAACGAGACGAGCCGGGATTGTGGGAAAGTAGGAGGTGTATATAGGCGAAAGGACGAATAGGAAAGAGCATTGGGAGTGGCCCTGTTCATTAACCTACGTTATCGGGAACTCCCTAAAGTAAATGGTGAAAAATTATAGTCTATACAGCATCCACAAAGAAGTGGGTATGTTTCAGCACAAATTTGTGCTTTATTCGGCCAATACTCTGGCAACAGCAACTACAATCGATAGGTGTCATAAGTGAAATGTAACACATGTCCATTCCAAATATGAAAGTAATCGGTCAAAAATTGCAGCCTGTACCGTTTCAGCACAAATTTGTGCATTATTCCGCCAATACTGTCTCCATGGCAACCAAAATTGATAGGTGTCATAAGTGAAATATAACACATGTCCATACCAAATATGAAAGTAATCGGTCGAACATTGCAGCCTGTACTGCGACCACAAGGAAATGTCTATGTTTTGCCACTAATTTGCATATTATTTGGCCAAAACTATCGCCATAGCAGCAAAAAGCCATAGGTGTCATTAGTGCAGTATAGCACATGTCCATACCAAATATGACAGTAATCGGTGAAAATTACAGCCTGTACAGCGTCCACAAGGAAGTGTGTATGTTTCAGCAGATACTTGTGCATTATTTGGCTAATACTGTTGCCATGGCGATCAAAATTGATAGGTGTCACAAGTGAAGTGTAACACATGTCCATATCAAATATGAAAGTAATCGGTTAAAATTTACAGCCTGTACAGCGTCCACAAGGAAGTGTGTGTGCGTTTCATCACAGATTTGTGCATTTTTCGGCCAATATTGTCACCATGGCAACCAAAATCACTAGGTGTCATAAATGAAGTGTAACACATGTCCATACAAAATATGAAAGTAATCGGTGAAAAATTTCAGCCTGCACTGTGTCCACAAAGAAATGTCTATGCTTTGCTACTAATTTTCATATTATTTGGCCAATACTGTTGCCAGGGCAACCAAAATCGATAGGTGTCATAAGTGAAGGGTAACACATGTCCATGCCAAATATAAAAGCAATCTGTTGAAAATTACAGCCTGTAGATCGTCCACAAGGAAGTGTCTACAGACGCAGTGGTGGCGGCGGAGACGACGTGTGAATCCATAGTAGCCGCCCGACTTTGTCCGGGGCAACAATAAATACATCCTTTGTGCACTGGTCTTTTCAAATTTTAATCAGCCGTTACAAATTTCTTTGCATTTTAATCACTGCAAATTGCAATCATCTCAGAGAGAATTATCTTTGGCTATCTTGGGCGATGACGTCACGGAAGGTATCTAGCCAGCGGCAGAGAACACCTTGTCAGTGTCATTGGACTTAGTGATTCATAATTGTGGATTATTCCCTTGGGTAAATGCCGAATATCTGCCTTGTGTACAAACAGCTGCAACAATTAGGCCGATACGAGCAGAGGCATCATGGTCCATAAATTTCCAAAAAACTCCACAATTCAAAAGGCGTGGGTGGATTTTGTGAAAAGGAAACGGTGGATCGGTGATTTACTCTTAACACTTCACTGATGACTGCTTATTACTGTGATTTAGTAATTACTGAAATTGCCGCTTAATAAGCCATCGGTTAATTAGCCGAGCCAAAACTGCTCCGTTCTCAAATTTTCCATATCTGTTCTGAGAAAAGCCGGAAAAAGCCTATGGCGCCGCTTAATAAGCCCATCCTAAAATGAGCGTATAAACTATTTTGTGCAAAACATGACTCAAAATGAAACTAAGTCCATCTTTCACTCTGAGATCTTGAGTAAAATCGAAATTTCGGCCAAGATAGCGAAGCTGGAACGAGACCAGGAGCTGCAGTTGAAGAATGAAAAAAGCATAAGCTTCTAGTCTGTTCAAGTCAATGAGATGAATAATTCGCTAGGCAGCATGTTAAAGCTTTTCACCATTAGATTAATAAATTCAAGTTTCTACGAAAACTGTTACACTTATAACTTAATACTTTAATAGCAAAAGGCTTAAGCATGCTAGCCAGCTAGGGGTGCATTTCCCAAAAGTAAGTAAGCAACTTACTTAGTTCATCCATTCACAGTCAGTGGTTCCAACTACGTAAGTTAGCGTCTGTGGTTTCAGGAAACGCACCCCATCTGTGCAAACAGGGTCTCATTTGACCTGCATGGGTTGTGTTGTTTGTCGAGTGTGCACTGTGGGAGCAGAATTAATAGACCCTGAAGGTCTCGTGTTGTCATAGTGTACGTAAGCTACCTATTTTCGGACACCTTTCCTCCTCATGGCCTAATAAAACTCCTCAATAAGTAGTTTCGGTGCACCATGCCTACAGGCTGATCGTCACACTGTTCCTTTTCCCCCTCTGATGAGAAATATATTTGTTTTCTTCAATTTATGGAGATAGTCTTTGACAACATCTTCTTTTCCTTTTGTATTCAGCTTGACTTCCTCGTTCGGAACACCTGTCGTTACGCCACATCCACTAATTGGCAAATTTGGGTCAATTTTCATTTTGTTTTCGGAAATCTTCGCTCGATCTCAGTAAAGGGCTCGTTTCTGAGAAAAAGCAGCAAATTTGGGGCATTTCATTAGCAGGATACTGTTCATGAACTGTTAGGTCAAACGTACACCACATTAGTTTTTATTTTAGAAAATTTGATGAATTTGTGCTTTAAATTCATATTTTGACACAGTATCTTACAAAACCTGAATACAAATCTCATTTGGACAGACCCATGTCAAGAAATAAAATGTATGTCAGATAAAAAGATGATGGTTTAAATAATTTGGATTACGTTTCTACCTTGTCAACAAAACACCAAAGATTTCATTTTTCACCACCATTGAACGTGCTAAATTTTACACTAAAAAAATAGGACCAATGTGGCTCACCGGCAACAATCTTATGTGATGATACAAGTTATAAAAATTTCATGTGAAGTTTGACCTTTGATTCAATGAAGGTCAAAGTCAAGGTCACAAAATAAAAGTTCCCTTACATTTATAAGAGCCCCTGTAATACCCACTCCTAAGCTCTGAAGCAGTTTTGGTGATACAAGTTAATGAAAATTCAATATGTCAATTATGAACTTTAAAGGTCACACAAGGTCAAGTTGAAGTCAGCAAATGGACTTCATATAAGACTTTCTAAATGCCTCTATACAAACCTTGGCTCCATATGTGACCATTTTGGTGATACAAGTCAGGGTAATTTCACTGCCGAGTTTGACCCTAAAAGGTCACTGACAGTCAAGTTGAATGCCACCAAATGAAAGTTCATATACAACTTCCTAGATGTCTGTAACACAAACTAAGCTCCATCTGTGACCATTTAAGTGATACAAGTCATTGAATTTTCACTAGGTCACATTTGACCTTCGAAGGTCAATACGAAGGTCACCAAATGAAAGTTCATATGTGACTTCCTAAATGTCTCTAATACAAATCTAGGCTCCATATGTGACCGTTTTGGCAAAACAAGTCATTTTAATTGTATTAGGTCAAGTTTGACCTTCAAAGGTCACCAACAGTCAACTTGAATGTTCATGTGTGACTTCCTTTAAGTCTGTGATACAAACTTAGGCTCCATCTGTAACCTTTTTAGTGATAGAAATCATCAAATTTTCACAAGTTTGACCTTCGAAGGTCAATATGAAGGTCACCAAATGAAAGTTCATATATGACTTCCCATATGTCTCCAATACAAACCTACACCCTATCTGGAACAATTTTAACTTAAATAAGTCATTGAAATTTCACAGTTAAGTTTGGCTGCTGAAGGTCACCGAAGGTCAAGTTCAAGGCCACCACATGAAAGTTCATATATGACTTCCTATAAGTGTTCAATACACGTTCCCAATCTTCAATATTTTCAAGCCTAGAAGCCTTTGAAAATTGTAACATTCAAGTTTGACCTTTCAGGGTCATCTGAGGTCAACTTTAACACATCCAAAATATAGGTCATATCGAGGGTTTGGAGCGCAATGGTTATATGTCCATTTTAGAGGTTTTGAGAAAAAATGAATTTTAGGTTTCCAAGTGTTCTATTAAATCAGGTTTTTTATATCTTTTTTTCCACCAGTCACTCTTTTGTTGCATGGTTCAGAAGTATATTTGAACACCTAAGTTTTCAGTGGAGTGTAACTGCAACATCATGGTCAAAATTGCCAAAAATGGACATGTGACCAAATGGTCAGTGCTCCAACAATTCTAGCTCATATGTGAGACAACACAATGGTGTTTGGTTGAAGGTAAGTTCGTTTGCAATGGAAGACAGACTATTCTGTAATAAAATTCATGTTTATTCATCAAAATGTCAATGTTTAATTCATTTAAGCAGATTTTGTTGGACATATCACAAAATGAAAATGTGAATTCTGACTAAAAATGGACACAGTTATTGTGCTCCAAGGATTTGCTGATAGAAAGCTGTGACAGGGGGTAAAAATCTCAAAACCACAAATTTTGGACATATAACCATTGTGCTCCAAACCCTCAATATAACACTTCCTATATGTTGATAATACAAACTTAATCTTCATCTGCAACCATTTACCTTCCACAGGCAATTTTGCCCATTCTCCATGAGACCCAATGTTAAAGCACAGCGCCCCCACTAGACCCACTTCTGTCAATTCAATCAAAATGGCACTCGCACTGTACATAAATTGTATCAAGGCAAGTTGATTGCCATATTTAGAAAACAGTTTTTGAGAAATAATTTGTTGAAATTTCAAGTTCTATCTTTAAACATTGTAAATATTTTTCTTAACCTTGAGTTTGACCTTTCAAAGTCATCTGAGGTCAACTTTAACATAGCCAAAATATAGGTCATATATGAGTTCCTATATGTGGATAATACAAACTCAATCTCTGTCTGCAACCATTTGGTCTTCACAGGCTATCTTGCATATTCATAAAGTACAGCGCCCCCACTAGACCCACTTCCGTCGATTCAATCAAAATGGTGCTCGAACTTTACACTGACGGTACCAAGGTAAGTTGATTGCCTGATTTAGAAAAAAATTTATCGCGCAGTTTTTGAGAAATAATTTTAAAAAATTTCTCAGTCTTATCTTTAACACTGGGGCCAAAATTTCAAGGGCCCATCAAACCGAAAAAATGATTCAATCAAAAATCCGAAAAAAAAACCTCTGGAGATATGGTCTAGTTGTATGTTATGGAAAATTTATATGAAAATTCATCAGGCCAAAAAAAAGATAAAAAATGTTCCGGACGACGGATGACAGACGACGGACGACGGACGCCACACCAAAATGGAAGCAGATTGGAAGATTTTTTTCCAGTTAAATTAATCAAATTAGTTTAAAGTTGCTTAACTCAGTTGTGTGGAACTGTTTCACTTTTTCAGTGTCAAAGGAGGATGATGAAATTGGCTTAAATTGCAAACAAATTGTTACTTTCTATTCTTTTCCAATCGCAAATAATCAATTGCGTCATCTTTTGCTGCAATCATGTTCTTCCAGCTGCCATCACACAACCCCAACTCTCCCTCTCATTTAACATCAGGGAACCATCACAGCTACATGTCCAGGATCCTTGCATCTGCCATGGGCTGACGGGGACAGGGTATATGGGAGCATTTGTAATGTCAGCCATCACTCTCAGGAGTCACATAAAGCTAAAACCAACAGTCCAGGCTAAATATAACTCTGTAACAGAAGGGCAATTTACACCCAGAATAGCAAGCCTGCCATTCTGGCAACAAAGCTGAGTGTTTCACAACAACCCAGCCAAAGCGTTTGGCCCAAAAACCAGGCCAGAGAAAATAAATCCATCCTCAGTAAACAGACAGTTGGTTCTGTCTAAATCTGGCTGCACTCTGATGTTGATCGCAGTCATTTGCATTTACATCCCTGGTGCGTCTGGTGGATTTTTGATGGATAAATATTTACTGATGTGTTAAAAACAAGTGAAGTATCAAACTGGGAAAGATCAAAGAAAGTGAATTTTGGCTGTGGCCCTCTGGGAGCATGTTGATAAACTTTTGTAACATTCCCTTATGCTACAGACAATGGAAACTGGAACATTACTTCTCTCCACTTAAGATAAAATGAAATTAAATAGACAGCTCCAGGCAATTTCTAAGTAAAAATCCCATTAATCAAATCCCTCAGTAGTATTCATCTTGTAAAGGGCAAAAGATTCCCAGGTATATTACAAGTCATAAGCGACATGCAGTATGGATTATGGAATACTTGGAGAACATGAACACACAAACAAATGCAATTCAAGTCGGAAGTTAACATACACTTTGGTTGAAGTCATTAAAACTCATTTTTTAGTGACTCCACAGGTTTCCTGTTAGCAAAATATAGTTTTGCCAAGTCAGTAAGAAAATCTGCTTTGGGCATGACTCTAAATTCTCCAAAAATTGTTCACAGACAAATAATTTCAGTCATAATCTGTCAGGGTATCTGTCACCATTCCAGTGTGTCAGAAATTTACATAAACTAAGTTGATTGTTCCCTCAAACAGCTTGTAAAATTGAAGACCTGTATGCAAGAAGTACCTAAGTTACTAAATAACATTTTTGTGATTTTGGGGGTCAAAGTTTTCAAAATATGGAGCAGATATGGTGAATCAAAAGAAATTAGCCAGGACATCAGAAAAAAATTGTGGACCTTGACCAGTTCATTTCATCCATGGAAGCAATTTCGAAATGCCTGAGGGTACTTCGTTCATCTGTAGCACCGCTCCAGAAGGAGTTATGTTCTATCTCCAAGTACTTTGGCGTTAAAGGTACAAATAAATGCCAGGCCAACAGCAACGGAAGATGCTGGAGGAAATGGGTACATATCTATATCGATGATAAGACAAGTCCTTTATCAACGCTACAGTTAAAATGTACATTTAAAATGTAACAACCCCAATTCCGAAATAGTTGGGACGAAGTGTAAATTGTGAATAAAATCAAAATGCAATGACTTTCAGATCACATGAGCCAATATGTTGTTTACAATAGAACAAAGATAAAATTTCAAATGATGAAACTGAGACATTTTACATTTTTATCCACAAAATGAGCTTATTTCAAATTTTCTGGCTGCAATAGGTCTCAAAAAAGTTGGGACACAGGCAAAAAAAGGGCTGAAAAAGCTATTAATATATAAGAGGATCAGCTGCAAGAACATTTAGCAAGTAATTAAGTTAACTGGCATCAGGTGTGTAACATGATTGGCTATAAAAGGGATGTCCTAGAGAGGTTGAGTCTCTCAGAAGTAAAGATGGCCAGAGGCTCTCCCACCTATGAAGGCTTGCGTAAAAAAAATTGCGAAATACTTTAAAAACAATGTTCCTCAATGTCAAATTGCAAAGGCTTTGAAGGTCTCATCATCGACAGTGCATAAGATCATCAAAAGATTCAGAGAAACTGGAAAAATCTCTGTGCGTAAGGGACAAGGCCGAAGACCTTTACTGGATGCCCATGATCTTCGGGCCCTCAGACGCCACTGCATCAGTCACCGGCATGATTCTGTCCTTGACATTCCTAATGGGCGGAGGAATACTTCAAGAAACCACTGTCTGTAAACACAGTCCGCCGTGCCATCCACAGATGCCTCCTAAAACTCTATCATGCAAAAAGGAAGCCATTGTTGAGCATGATCCAGAAGCGCCGCCATGTTCTGTGTGCCAAAGCTCATTTAAAATGGACTGTAGCAAAGTGGCAAAGTGTCCTGTGGTCAGATGAGTCCAAATTTGACATTCTTGTTGGAAATCATGGGCGTCGTGTCCTCCGGGGGAAAGAGGAGGAAGACCACCCCTCCTGTTATCAGCGTTCAGTTCAAAAGCCAGCATCTCTGAAGGTATAAGGATGCATTTGTGCATATGGTGTGGGACACTTGCATGTTTTGAAAAGCACCCTGAATGCTGAAAGGTATATAAAGGTTTTAGAGCAACAAATGCTCCCCTCCAGACGACATCTATTCCAGGGAAGGCCTTGTGTATTTCAGCAGGACAATGCAAAACCACATACTGCAGCTATTACAACAGCATGGCTTCGTAGTAGAATAGTCAGTGTGCTGAAGTGGCCTGCCTGCAGTCCTGATCTTTCACTGATTAAGAACATTTGGCGCATAATTAAACGAAAAGTCTGTCAAAAGAGACCCAAAACTCTCCAGCAGCTGGAAGCCTGTATTAAACAAGAATGGGATCAAATTCCAATGGCTAAACTCAAGAAACTTGTCTCCTCAATGCCCTCCACTCAGACGCCTCCACTCTGTGTTAAAGAGAATAGGGTATGCTACACCATGGTAAACAGGCCTCTGTCCCAACTTTTTTGAGACCTGTATCAGCCATCAAATTTGAAATGAGCTCATTTTGTGGATAAAATTGTAAAATTTCTCAGTTTCAACATTTGCTATGCTATCTCTGTTCTATTGTGAAAATAATACTGGCTGGTGTGATTTGAAAGTCATTGTGTTTTGATTTTATTCACAATTTACTCTTTGTCCCAACTATTTCAGAATTGGGGTTGTACTTGGTAAGTATATATGTAATTTTCCGACTTAAACGGCTACAAAACAACATTTGATTACCAAATTATTTTTTCGCATGATAATGCTTATTAGTTGTTGGACATAACTGCTGTATGTAAAAGGTTAAACACAAGCCAAGTCTTACATATTGGACAGGAGGACAGTAAATATGGGGAGAAAGAAAGGACAGCAATGAAGAGTACTCTGTGACATACCCGCTGCATTCCGCCCATCCCCATTTGGCCCCGCCCTTGCGTGCCCATTTGATAGTGATGAGGGGATGGTGATCCATAGGGTTGACTGGAATAAGCCCCACTCTGCTGCTGGGCGTAGGGGATGTTGCTCGTCCCATACAGGTGGCAGCGCTTCATTGCCATGAACTCCATGGACCCCACCTGCAAGAGACAATTACAGTGCATCGTTCAAATGTTGCGGGGGGGTTGGACGCTGTTACCCAGTCGCACAGGTCTAATCACTGATCAAGGCTGCGTTACAATGGAAAACAAAGCAGAAGGCGGCTGTCTCGGCTCTTTCAAGGATTTTGCCTATGATCTAACAAGGACAGGGGAAACTCGAACGTGTGTTCAATCTTTATAATTCAAGATACAGCTTCACAGACAGGAAAGGAATGGCTCAATAGAGTCAGGACACTTGAAGCATTTAGAATTCCATCGTATTACAGTTTCTTTTCATAATTTTGCTAGAGAAAAAGGGCTGCAAACACAAAAAATCCTCATGAAAATTCAGCATTGAAATTGTAAAAAAAAATTCAAAAATAATAATAATACAGAGAATTCAAAAATAGCTCGGTCTTAAAACTACCCATTTCTGGGATCATAAACTTCTTGACCTCAAGCGCAAGTCATCTGACCATTGAATTCTAAATTACCTACTCTCTAGGACCCAAATAAGACAGCTATCCAGGTAGCTTCTCAAAGTCTAAGATCCCTCAAAATGGCGCACTGTCAAATCATAAAATAATCATATACTTAACACAAATCAACTTTTGATGCATGAAATTCAATATGAAGTAGTGATTTTCTCATTGAATTTAGGATGAGTTTATCAATAAAGGTGCAGTTGGACATCAATGGTCACCAGCAACCTCTCCAAACACAAAACATGCCTTTTCTGCATGATGAAGTTTAGAATTTTGTCAATTTTTTTGTCAATTAGAGTCCCACTAGCCAGCACACATACTCATTAAAGTAAGCACATTCACTCTGCAATGAAAAGCTAGCAGTTCCCGCAACCTTATATAAACACTTACCACACCGGACTAATCAGGACTAATTAGTCGATTTTCTACCCCAAATAGAACAGAATGGTGCAATGAAGGTACCAGGGGGTCTACTAAAGTGCATGAGCTGCTTGCATTTTGAAGAAAGCAAAACCTCGGCATTCGATTTCGTTGAACGTGGTATAAATTCTAAAACAAAGAGCCACATTTAGCAAAATGCAAACACAGCAGTCTAACCTTTCTCCATGAATCCCTCCTCCAGAGACAGATGTATCGGGTAAAAGGAACCCTCCAGTCCTGTTTCATTTGGAATAATTCCCATTGACTATGTTCGTACCTTATTTAAATTCCATTAAGGTAACTGAACACTTAAGGCCAGTTTTGGATGTCTTTTTTTCTTTGAAATCATGTCATTTTCAGCTGCACAACCAAGCCCAACATTAGGAGAATACAACCCACCTTACTTTTACGCACGTTTGTATACTATTCTTATTGTCCAATCAATGGGCCTCATGCAAGAAGCGACATAAGAACAAATTTCTCTTATTTTTGTTTGTATCCCCGATTTTTTCTTATTTTGTTCTTACCCATTGATTTCTGGGATGCACCAATGTTTTCTTATTTTTGCTCTTCTCTTAGGTTAGAGAAAATTTTACGAGTGGTCGAGAGCACTCTTACCGAGATAAGAGAAAACAGAAAACTGTTATCTCTGTTCACAAATTGCTTGTCCAATGCACAGAAACACAAATTTTAAAACCCAAACATTAAAAAGGCATCATATAACACCGCCCTGCATTTTGAAACTTTTTCTCTGCTGATTTGATAAACTGTGTTGATTTTATATAATTCGAAGGCGCTGATTTCAAATTTGCCCTAAAAATTAGTGTATCACGTCAGGTTTTTTGACAAAACGCGAATTCTTTTTTTCATATTGATATATCTAAGAATGCACAATGATAAATAAAAGCAAAATGACACAGTTAGATTTTAAGCATTCTGCAAGATGTAACAAAACAAAATGGAGCTTAACTAAGGATTAAATTTTCTTTTCTTTGATTTACGGGAATAATTTTGTTCGGGGCAGTCTCTCTGTAGGCACCAACAGCAACATCACCCTGCAAGTTGAAAAAAATGTTCTGCTGATTTACCAAAAAGGCCTCATATTACCTAGTTTGAGGAT
This sequence comes from Gymnothorax javanicus, assembly GCA_029692085.1. Taxonomy (NCBI): domain Eukaryota; kingdom Metazoa; phylum Chordata; class Actinopteri; order Anguilliformes; family Muraenidae; genus Gymnothorax; species Gymnothorax javanicus. Next base: position 111,064,344 of record CM056193.1, read on the forward strand.
GCTGAATTAAAAAATGCGAGTAAAAAGTTTCTATCAGTTTTTTTTTTCACAAAAAAATGATGATATTCCTTATTATATCATATAAATGGACTTTTATGCACTGATCAAAACAGCAACAAATGCTATTTGGGTGTAGTGAAACACCAACAGATGTAGCAGAAAACATCTGTATCATGTCTGCATTTTCCTCTGTCAGTGACCATATTACTACGCCTGACATCAGGATTAAGCACGAAATAATGTCCTTAGAATCATTCTACATGTAAAAATCAGCCAAGAATTGAACAAATAGTTCTCACGTGGCTCAGAGGAAAATAGAAATCACTCATTGTGGCAGTTTTTCCAGTGGTTAAGCACTTCTTAATCGTAAAAGTGGTTGTCGAAAGTGACAATACTATGAAATGCTTATCATACATTGTGAGAAAATGTGACGTGCTAGAGCAAAAGTAACACTATTTTTGGAATCGGCACCGTAAAGTTAGTAAGACACAAGAATTGGATTTTATTCAGCAAAAATGATGCAGGGTGGAGTAATCAAATGTTGATTGTTTTATGTTTTTGAGAAATTATCATGATTTTATTATTTAATTCTTGGGCTAAAGAGTTAGGCCAGTTGATCCTAATTAGGACTAAGCAATAAAAACCCTTAGATACTTGCGTGAATTCTCCTTCTGAATGGCTTACCTATTGCTGTTGGATGCTTTGGCCATCCAGGCCTTGTGCAGAGAGCGCGTTTTTAGAGATCGCGTGGATCTGTTTGCTGAGACAGATGAATGGCTACTCGTACCAAATGTGAAAGCAACCGTACTTGAGCACGGAAGATTACTGTTATGTGTTACGGCTCTCTTGTTCTAATAAATGCAGCCGCAAAAAGCTATCTCCATTTAAACAAAGAAATTCAATGCTTGCTCGAAATAGGCAGACAAAGACATACAATCACAACTGGATACTACCTACAAAAACTCAGAGATTTATGGAATAATTTGTGAGTAGTTACATTTGCGTGGTTATCACAGAATAATAGATCAGTGCCGTGACCAACTAAAGAAAATGCGGCTGCGATATTTCAAAGTGCGGAGCCTGGCAGCTCAAGTAATGAGATAGATAAATTTTCATGGAATGAGGCAGTGGACAGCATAATCAGCCAAAAACGCAAGGGCAAAAGAATTCTGTATGCAACATCCACCAATATCAAATGTAATCAGTTCATTTTCGGCTTACCTTGATGTTTGGGTACCCAGAGAAAGATTCGGATGAGTAAAAACATGAAGCATTCAGTCAAAAAAGTTTCGAGTTAAATTTTTCGTACTGCTATACGTAATCCATGTTACAGATGACACACCGGGTTGCCAGGGCACGCACAGCATATGCATTTGCAATATTAATATTCAATATTAATATTCTAAACCCCCTTCTGAATAATAAACCCCCCGAAATATATTGGCGCCTCCTTTTAAAATCGTTCCCCATTTAAAGCCACCTAGGTGCATACTGCAACACGCTGTATCAGAATTTTGAGTGAAATCGGGTACGGTACGATATTGCTAGTGTGAAAGCTGACCAGCGGGGGGAGAGGGGAGGGGGGACAATCGTACCTAGTGTGCCACGGGCAGTCGGCTCTTTGCACACGGCATGTCACCTGCCCTTATATGGAGTTTAGTGGGTGTCATATGTGCTAATTTAAAACAACCGGCCACGCGCTTCTAATTTACGATCAAGTGGGATTCAACATTCTGCACGCATGGGTAAGCACAGATTTGGATGGTAAGAGTGTTTGGTGCATCCGGAGTTTATTTCTCTTATTTTTTCTTCAAAAAAAAAAAATAAGAGAAAATATAAGAGAAATTTAAGAGAATGTTGCTGCATGAGGCCCAATGTCTTTCAGTTACTGTGGAAAGTTTAAACTCTCAGGAATTGGATAAGAAACTAGTCAATCAATACATTATTACCGCGGAAGTTTCCAGTGGGTGTGAACTATAAGTGTGCGTTACGCAGATGAGTCTTCGTAAATAATTGAGCTATTGGCTATCAATATGAGTACTTACAAGGATATAAGGGAGTGCTGAATTAGTAGATGGAGGAGTCCACGCATAAATCCATGGTAGGGAACTATGTGTTTTTCATACAGTGCCGTGAAAAAGTATTTGCCCCCTTCCTGATTTCTTATTTTTTTGCATATTTGTCACACTTAAATGTTTCAGATCATCAAACAAATTTTAGTATTTGACAAAGATAACCAGAGTAAATACAAAATGCAGTTTTTAAATGATGATTTCACTTATTAAGGGGAAAAAGCTCTCCAAACCTACATGGCCCTGTGTGAAAAAGTAATTGCTCCCTAAACCTAACAACTGGTTGTGCCACCCTTGGCGACAACAACAGCAATCAAACATTTGCGATAACTGGTAATGAGTCTTTCACATCCCAGTGGAAGAATTTTCGCCCACTTTTCTTTGCAGAATGGTTTTTATTTAGCCATAATGGGGGGTTTTTGAGCATGTTTAAGGTCATGCCACAATATCTCAATCAGATTTAAGTCAGGACTTCGACTAGGCGACTCAGAAACCTTCATTTTTTTTTTTTTTTTTTTTCATTTAAGCCATTCAGAGGTGGACTTGCTGGTGTGTTTCCGTTCATTGTCCTGCTGCATAATCCAAATGTGTTTGAGCTTGAGGTCACAAACCGATGGTTGGACATTCTCCTTCAGGTTTTTCCGGTAGGGAGCCGAATTCATGGTTCCATCAATTGTGGCAAGTCGTCCAGGTCCTGAAGCAGCAAAGCAGCCCTAAACCATCACACTACCACCACCATGTTTGACTTTTGGTATGATGTTCTTTTTATGAAATGCTGTGTTAGTTTCACCCAGATGTAACGGGACGTACACCTTCCAAAAAGTTCAACTTTTGTCTCGTTAGTCCACAGAATATTTTCCCCAAAGTCTTGGGGATCAAGAAGATATATTTTGGCAAATGTGAGACGAGCCTTTGTGTTCTTTTTGGTCAGCAGTGGTTTTTGCAATGGAACTCTCCCATGGATGCCATTTTTGCCCAGTATTTATCTTATTGTTGAATCATGAACACTGACTTTAACTGAGGCAAGTAGCGCCTGCAGTTCTTTAGATCAGTGGCTCTCAACGTCGGTCCTGGGGACCCCATGTGTGTGCTGGCTTTTCTTCCTACCACAATTGCAATTGTAGAACTTTAACAAGCTGTGACTGTCTTAAGTGCTTTTCATGTTCAGAGTTGTTAATATATCTCTTTAGTCAAATGTTACATAGGAACATCCATACATGCAATGAAGAATAAAACACCCTTGAAGATGGTGTGTTTATTGCAATACTGCAAGTAATGTCAAGTAACATAACATGTCAAACAGATCAAATTATACACTGAGGAAATCAATTAACCCCAGATTAGGCTGCTGGACGCAACTGTTTCAAGTTCTTTCAAAAAGCTTCAGGTGAACTTAATCAGATCAACATAACACAAAACTGGTTTGTTTGTGGACTACATTTGTCATGATAAGCCAAGTAGTTTTCACTAATTAGGAGCCAACTTCATCATTAATTTGATTGGTTACATTGTTTTCTCTCATTTTATGCTGTTATTTCTGATATACTGCAATGTGTGAATGGTATTTTTGAAATTCTTGATGGCAACTAGATATTTCTGTTAAGTTGTGGGTTAAGAGGGCAAATAACTGCTCTAAACATTAAATGCACATAAGACAAAATTAGCAGCTTGTTAAAATCCTACGATTGCAACTGTGGTTGGAACAAAAGCCAGCACACACATGGGGTCCCCAGGACTGACGTTGAGAACCATTGCTTTAGATGTTGTTCTTGGTTCTTTTGTGACCTCCTGAGTCGTCGATGCGCTCTTGGAGTAATTTTGGTTGGTCAGCCACTCCTGAGAAGGTTCACCACTGTTCCAAGTTTTCTCCATTTGTGGATAATGGCTCTCATTGTGATTCAGTGGAGTCCCAAAGCCTTAGAAATAGCTTTGTAACCCTTTCCAGACTGATGTCAATACTTTGTTTCTCACCTGTTCTTGAATTTCTTTAGCTCACGGCATGATGTATTGCTTTTTGAGATCTTTTAGCCTACTTCACTTTCAGACAGGTTGTTTTTAAGTGATTTCTGGATTTAACAGGTCTGGCAATAATCAGGCCTGGGTGTGGCGAGTGAAATTGAATTTTAAAAAAAAAAAAAAAAAGTGGTTAATCACAGTTAATTCATAATTATCAAGCGGGGGCAATTGCTTTTTCACATAGGGCCAGGTAGGTTTGGATAGCTTTTTCCCCTTAATGAAATCATTTTAAAACTGCATTTTGTATTTACTCGGGTTATCTTTGTCCAATATTGAAATTTGTTTGATGATGTGAAACATTTAAGTGTGACAATTATGCAAAAATATAAGAAATCAGGACAGGGGGGGCAAATACTTTTTGACAGCACTGTATGTGATGACTATAATTGACAGTAGAATGAAGTAGTATCAATACCATGTTGAATTTTTGCTTCAGAAAACTGATTTTTTCTTCACTACTAATTGGGATACCTGTGAGGATACGCTCAGGAACCAGACGCGAGAACCAAGCAATGCAGTAGATGAGTTTATTATGCAAGGGGGGAAACCCCCGCAGGGCAGAAGGCAAAGGCACAAAGTCCACAATCCAAACATCACAATCTAGTAGGGCAGAATCAGTTGAAAACCAGAGCAGCAATCACAGTACTCGTGGTCGGGCAAAAACAGGTTCGGTACACAGGCACAGGTTTGTCAGAGAAGCAAAAGCCAAAATCCAGTGGGCGTAATCCAAACCGTGAACAGGGCAGCAAACACAAAACTCGTAGTCGGGCAAAAAGGGTTCGTAAACAGATGCAGACAATAGTACCAAAAAGCAGAGCCAAAAATCGTAAGTCGGACGGTCCAGTCAGAAGAGTAACACTATGAGTACAAGGCGAAGACGATAGCAGCACAGGTAAACAAGAGAAATGTTCTGACGGGGAACTGCAGTGAGAAGACAGCTTAAATACACTCAAGGGAAGTCACATGCTATGATTAGGATCAGGTGAAGAGGATCAGACTAATTACGTGGGAGCAAAACATGAGGGAGAACCTAACCACATAAAATTGGCAAAAGCCAAAACGTGGACAGGGATCACGAGACAACCTATGACAAAACACACAGCTCCGGTTAGGGAGTTCTAACGTGCACAGATAATGAGAAGCAGGACAGAGTGGAGCAGGTGCAAAGGATCCGCTGAATTGCAGCGAAGACTAAGTGAAGGCAAGAGGCGGAGACTAGAACAGGGCGAGTGCTGAGAGCTTGTTAATCAATTAGTAAGTGCAGCTATACAATCCCTAGTGCTCGTTAGTAAGTTAGTATTATATACAATGTTAGTCTGGGTTAGTAACTTTAACAAAAACAACAAACTGTTAGTATTGGTTAGTAAAATAGAAAAGAGAGGCGAAGGAAGCAAACAAGATCGGAAGGAATGTTTGAAACCCAGAAACCATGAAATCACCTAAGCATGTGACACGCGGGACTGGGGAGAAGCTGTAACTTAACAAGAGACCAGACAGGGGAGACAAAGTGCAATGCAGGGCATGGCAAAACATGGACCGGACTATAACAGGAAAGTGGATTGGGAATGGCAAAAACGAAAACATGGCAAAGTACAAAAACTAAACAGAACATGACAAAACCTAACAGAACATAATCATAAACATAACAGGGAATGGCAGAAACATAATAAACATGGCAGAATCATAATAAACATGGCAGAATCATAACAAACATGGCAGAATCAGAACAGACTGAGCAGAATCATAACAATACCATTGGCTCACGGTAGTTGAAGTGGTTGCTACAGAGGAAAACGATTTTTTCTGTAGCAAAAGATCATTTTTTTGAACTGCTGGATAGACACTATGGGCAAGTATATTGAGCAGTTTGCACATCAGGCTTAGCTGAGGAGTTTAATTCAGGCAACTCCTGAAAAAATGGGATTGGAGTGAACTCGTCCATATTCTAAACCGTGTTCGAGCTCGGCTTGCTTGTGAATATTCAATAACTGATCCGGGTGTGCCATCTAGTGATAGAATATTGTAACTGCGTGCACAAATTTGCAGCTTTATGTACGCGGGCGGACACATCTGCACAAAGGGGTTAAGTACTAGCCCCATGAACACTCTATGTTTTGTCTGGTTTTATCACTAATCCTTACTAATATACTAATCCTGTAAATAACTAACATACTAACTCGCACAATTAAGTAAATTTTATGACTGCACAGACTACTAACTCTACTAATTGATTCTCTCCGCTTTCCACACTAATCTGTAACTCTGCCCTCTGTGCTCTCCCAGTCCTTTGCCTTTGTTTCTGGAGAGACTTTGCAACTATCTCTTATACTAGTCTGTTTCTCCCGTTTCTGCCCACTTAGGCACTCCTTGAATGGAGCTGTTATTGTTTAAGGTTGTCCTGTGAAAACCAGTCTTTGTCATTGTTTCCCATTTTGTATTGTGTAAAGGAAAAGAAAACCCTGACACAAAGCGTCATTCCAGTGTATGTTTAGCTATAAAAATACACATCTGTGCTTTCAAACTTGTAGCTCCTCCTCAGAATACTCAGGCTCATACTGATAAGGTTTCATTTGTGGTTTGTGCACCATGTCGTACTTTAATACTCAAAATCACTGTATGTATGCTGCGCATTGTGTGTACTGAATGTACTGTGTATAACGTTTGTGTCCAATATGCTGGGTGGCCGCTACGTCACTTTCCGTTAATATAAAATGCGAACCCACTGTCATGACTGTGGCGGAACGCTGATTTTTTAATACACAAAAAACACCAGTTTGGTTGCATGAGCAAGGCTGAGCTTTGTCAAGGTTATCTATATTAATATGTGGATTCTGTACATGCACCAAAATTCCAGGGGTTTTCTTTCCTTTAACTACCTCTTGTGTTTTCCCCTCTCATTTAATGTTTAGATTATCCCTCGCACCTGTTGCCCCGCCTAGCTTATTACCTTCCTTGTGCATAAAAGTCCCTCACTTCTGCTTAGCCCTTGTCAGAACGTTGATCAACTTTTCCTGTGCCGAGCTACCTGTACGCCGGTGATTTGTTTGAGATAGTGACACCCTTCTGCCCGATTGTGATTTCTGTCTGTGCCTGCCTGGATTTGTGCGCCTCCTGTTTACGACCTTTTTCTGTACTACGATTTCTGTCTTTTGCTGCCCTCGCAAACAAACTCGGATTTCGGACACTCGACTCTCTCACTGCTTTACGATTTGGTGTTGTACTCTGTGTTTTTTTTTGGCTTTAGAACCCCTGCCTGTTTTTGGACTCTCTTTTTGGATTGCCCTTCTGTACCATCGCTGTGATCACCTGACTTGGATACAGACTGTAATAAAGACCACGATTTTTGCATTCCGGACTACTTGAATTTGGTTCCTTTCACCAGACATAGCAAACTAGTTTTTGACCCCAAATGAAGGAATCCAAAATTTCAGCTTCATAACCCCAGTTATTTCGGCATTATGGCCCTGGAAAATTTGGGTACCATGCCCACTTTTTTCTGCATTTAATTTGTAACCGTATCTAGAGACCCATAACTTCTCCTTTACATGAGCTACAGGGATAAAAATTTGTAAAGGGGTCATTGCCTCCTCTCTTGGAACCAATGCTTACAAATGGGATTCTAGTTCCACTGTATGCAATATTAACCCTTTAAAACTGGGTTTTGTTTCATGCTATAATAATTTTTAGGATATTGAAGGATCCAGATAATTGAGAACTGAGAACTTCTGAACCCTCATTTTCAGCAATTATTTCACCATGTCCCACTTGAGATAGACAATTTGCTTTTAATATGATCAACTTACTCTCCTAATCCAACTTTAGGGCCAATGATTGCTTATTCAGCTCCTTCTGTGTGAACTGATTTTTTGAAAAATTGACCCTTTGGCCCACATTTCTTAAAATGACTAAGTCTAGAAAGTAGGTCAACTCTGATATGCTCAGTATTGATGGTTTTGGTGGTTGAAATCACACTCTAATACCAAATAATGATACACAGAATAACTTATTAATCTGAGGTAAAATGGTCGGCAGTTTTTTCTGTTAGCCTCAGTTCTAAAGTGACCTCTAGATGAGACATTGATGCACTCTTTGAGGAATTTTGGTAGGTCAGCCACACCTGGGAAGGTTCACTCCTGTTCCAAGTTTTTTCTATTTGTAGAAAATGGCTCTCACTGTGGTTTGCTAAAGTCCCAGAGCCTTAGAAATTGCTTTGTAACCCTTTCCAGAGAGATAGATGTCAGCAACTTTGTTTCTCATCTGTTAATGAATTTCTTCAGACCCCAATATCTTTTGCTGGGTTTTGCCTACTTCTGATTACCAGACAGGTTCTATTTAAGCGATGTTAAGATTCAACATGGCTGGCAGTAATCATCCCTAGGTATGTCAAGTGACACCAAATCCAGTGATCAATTAAAGTGATTTAATTGGTTGATGTTTCAACAGAGGGGGGCAATTACTTTTCTCACACAAGGTGAGGTAGGGTTTGATAGCTTTTTCCTTCAATAAATGAAATCATCATTTGAAAACTCTGTTTCCTGTTTACTTTGGTTATCTTTGTCACATATTAAAATTAGCTTGAGGATCTGAAACATTCACTTGCCACAAATATGTAAAAATGGAAGAAATCAGGAAGGGCACAGCACTCTATGTTGATGGTATTGCATTACCATCGTTAGTGTCATGGCCATAGGACTGCACAATATCTACAGGCTTGTCATGGAGTGTAGTGTCAATAATTTTGTAAAAGTCATCAAACTAATGACACTCCACACTCCTCGAGCACCCACTTTTGTGAAGAGAATTTCAAGCTTTGATCTGCAGACATTGTTCAGCAGGAAGCATTTCTCTTGAAATGCCTCGTTTATCCATTCATGAATGTCAGAGTTTCTAGTGTTTTAGCAAGTTGTACTGTAACTGATATCTATGAGGCATTGCACCTTATCAGTGCTGTACATTAACCCATGATTAACGCTTCCTCTTGGATAGCTAAGCCATTATTCTTTTACACAATATCTATCATGGATAGGGATCTGATTTGTATATTTTGTTAGCTGGGTTAGATTGGTTTCTCACCAAAGGTAAACTGCGCCAGAGTTTGTAACCACCCTTTGTTGATGATCTCGGCCTGCTTGTTTTGTCCCACATCCGAGTTTGATTGCTATGTTCACACATGCTCAAACAAACTGATAAACTGATCTTTGGGGGCAAACACTCCCAGTTAAAAAGAAAACTGCTCCAAATGAGTCAGGTGTGAATACAGCCCGAGAGTTTATCTTCAGTGCTTGTTCATGGTTCATAGATGGCACTATTACTGGTTGAGCAATCCTACCTACTCTGAAAATGTGTTTTACTGAAGGACTTGTGGCTGGCCAGTTCAGTTGAAGGGGCATTCAGTGCCACTAAGGGCTATGGAGACAGTGGGAAACACAGCTGGAATCCTGGATACATGAAGAGTAACCCAGTCCTGGCCTCCCACTTTATATCCTTTATTCACCTATTAAACTCCATATGCCCATACTGACTTCGGTCTAAAGATACCTTGAAACTATGGTCAAAAGTCAATCAGAGGTCACCCAATCCTGACACACAAACACAGGCTCAAGATGGGGTCAAACTGTGAACACAGTAGGCTTGGGCCGATTTTCTATATTATTGAATATCGCAATATTTGTCATCATATGCAATATTTTTCAACAATATCGACCATCGAACAGCTGTTATGGCATCCTCGGACTTTTATTTTACTTTTATACTCCTCCTTCTTTCCGCGTGAAAATCCATTGAAAATGGCTTCTGAATTATTTGGGTTAGCCTGCATGCAGCGTTTCAGTACGCAGACCTGGCAGATTTAGTCGCAAAGAAGAATGCGAGCTCGCAAATTTGGCAACATTTTGGCTTTCAACCAGGGGAAAATGAAAGTTTGTGTTGGAGTGTGAATGGTTAAAAGGAAAGAAGCCCTTTGTCTCCCCCTGCAGCTGACCTGCGGTAAATTTACAGAGGTTTCAGCAGTGGTAATTCAATGAGTGTAATTTCAAATGACGGTAAAATTGACCAATCATATTTCCCCTATGAATGGGCTTGAACTATGAGAAGTTCCGCCCACTGTCCCTCGGGTAAATCACGAGCTTTGGAGGGAAAAAAAAAAAAAAACGGCGGTAAATAACCTATCTAGACTGTGTTCTTGATTCATGATGGAAGACGCGAGTAGCGCTCAGCACTGCGAGTGATTAGGATATCGTTACGAGTTTACTAAACACGCCGTTTTTCAGATTAACATTCAATGAGAAGTTGGAGTTAATCAACGAGGGATGACCTACACCAGACGCAAAAAACGCAAGGCTTTTGAGAGGCATTTCAACACCAGCAATTACGCGCGATACCCATGTCAGGATGAGCCAAGAAGGAAAATCTGTATTGCTTGGATTGTCTGCCGTGGCTTCTGGGCCATAGATGGATTTTCTGAGCAGGTGAAAAGGCTAGCCAAATGATCATCAAACGGTAAGATATTTAAATAGGCTGCTGTGCCAAGTGATTTTACATCGGCTGCCCCGCCACTGTTCTGTGTATGTTAAATTTTATTTGGGAAAACATTTATTCGGAATTACTGAGATGATGAAATGGATCAACCGGTAATCACATTTTTAACGCTGTGTCAATATGCCCTATTATTTTTAATAACCAATATTTATTAAGAACAGCTTGCTTGTGCATTTTGGATCACACTACCGCCTTAAACTGTGATTAGTGCACCCACGCTTTTCAGTATACTGTAGATAGCTCAAAATGCAGCCTCCGACGTATCCAGATCCGATTGCTTAACGTTAGATGTTACCGAGGAGTCCTCCAAATGTGGTATTTTTCCAAAAATGCTAGCTGCTTGATGATCTACAAACAACCGGGGGAAAAAAAACCACTTCATTTTCATTTGAGATTGAAATCTGCCACATCCGTGTTTGACAGTACGGCGCAATGTAGTTTGGGAAATGTATACTGAGAGGCATTAAAAAGGCAAAGTGGTTTTTATCGTCTAATTTGAAAACTGATAATTTTTCCTTTTGCTGATTGACATGATGACCATCAGGTATGATAAGCATTGCAAAATGTCAAGTGTCTGGGTTCGAATCCTTTCTTGGTTTAACACCTCATTATGATTATCTAAATGCAGCACAATTCCCTGGATCATGGTCGTGAATCACATTGGGAGAAATCATTTTGCGCATGAAAAGTTGAAGATCAGGGCCAGTAAAAAAACACATGAACAAAGTCACATCATTCCCACTTCAAATGCCACAAACAAATGAATCTCGGAAGAATCAAACATTTTGAATGTTGAATGACGGCCAGTCTCAAAGAAAAGATTCTGGACGCATTAATGTCCATTAAATGACTGTATCCAGACTGCAGGGATGACACAGAATGACCAGATGTGTCAGTTGTCGACCCCGACAAAGTGCGTCATCTGTGACGCCACAAAAACACATTCCATAAAACGTCTTCTGCCATGTCAGATAATGCATTAAAAACTGCTGAATTGACAGCCAAAGTAATGATAACAGTGAGGGCAAGTCTCACTACCAAAAGCACAGTTTACTGAGACCGTGTTTTGCAACTACGAAAGAAACCATTTACCACTACTTAAAACAGTATATTTTATTGTGCGTTTTTAATGCCTCTCAGTATAGTTTTTTAGCTGCAGCATCAAAATAGTCTGTAGATACTTCAAAATACATTTCCCTTGATGCATTGCTCCTTCATATCAAAGACCGTATACGCACACCCACTCGTCTTTAGCAGGAAACAAAGTTGGGGCAGATCATTAGCGATTATGCAACCTATTGCATATGTGCAAATGTTTTACATTTATCTTTGCATATAATTAATTTTTAACAGCAAATGTGAGCATAATTGTCGCACTGTACAGCCCTGAGCATATCAACCTCTCAGCCATTATTTATTCATAGGCTAAGGCTACTCATTATTAACCAGCAACCCCCCCCGACGATAATATCGTCTATTGCAATATTTGGGCAGGACAATATCGAGATATTTAATTTTGGATATTGCCCAAGCCTAGAACACAGCATGATAACATGAGCCAACACGTGCATTACTCTTTGCTTGACCTGTGCCCCACAGCGTCTGAACAGACAGTGACCCCAGCACTAACTGCTTCAACAAGCTCTCAATATAAACAGTCAACTAAAAGGAAAGCCTGAACATCTGAAAGTCTCAAGGCTTGCTCTTGAAATTAAGTCAACGTTTACTTCATTAAAAGAACAGCCAGGGTAGTTGTACTTCCATCATATTTCAGAAAATTTCAGTTCAGCATAAAGGCATCTCTTGAAATACCTGTAAGTCTTAGAAGAAAGGCGGTCCCCGATTTAGAGGGAAAAAAACTATCTCTGAACATGTCCTTGAAAAAGGTTGTTGCATTCAGAGCTTTGCCTCTCTTTCCCTGTAAATCTTCTTCCCCATCTTTCAGTCTGTCTCTCACTCTCTCCTATAGAAAGAGGGGAGAAAGAGGGATTGTGCTCAGTGCTTATTTTCAGTGTCTTCAGCCCATCCTACAAGAAAGAGCATAAGGGGGGATGATGGCTAAGTCTGCATCGTGTTAAAGTCTTTGCTCAATTTTAATGCGAACGTTAAGGCTCACAGTCACAGATGAAATGCAGTAACTCAAGCAGCAACAGGAGAGGAGTTCACAGCAACTAATCTAAGGCCATTTTTCCTGTTTCCTCCAGAAAAAAAAACACCCCAGTAAAATATGCATTCAGTTTTACATATGACAGGAACTTGGTAGTTTTATGGTGCTAGTGACCAGTAATTGAGCTGAATTTTTCTGCGTTATTCATGAATTAACAGGACCTGTTTAATATAATGAATAGCTCAAGATGAAATACGTGCACTCACTAATAACAACAAATATTAAGGCAAAACCTTCCTCTGGGCTCAGAGAACATCCTCACCATCCGTCAGCTTTTCCTATGATACACCGGGAGAAGATGGCATGCTTACCTGATTTCTTCATTCCCCATTCACTGTTGTGTGTAATGCAAATAGCATCATCCATCCAACAGGCAGAAACCAAAGCAGTAAAAAGTGGTTTAACAGGGCTAACAGCAACCTGGCCACAGGGTTAGAGTTTATCACCAAACATGGTGGCACGCATAGACGCAGTGGCTCAGTGCTCCCTGATACATTTTTTATTTGGATTTTGTTTGTTGTGATTTGTGTCTTGGAGTTGGATGTGAGTGAGTCGAAGATCTTCCACAACCAAGAAGAGCTTCTTCACATCAAATTCCCATCACAACTGACTTTCGGAACTTGCGGCAGATATTAGCGGATCACCCTGCTGAGCAGCAGGCCTAAAAGGCAGCAGAGAAATCGGAAACAGAAGAGGGGCTGCCGGTCCGGACACCTGGCTAGGCTAAAGAGGGCTCCAAGCAGACCACCGCTACCCAGCCTTTTTGTTGAGAATGCCAGGTCCCTGTGTAATTATGTTGTACAACCCCAATTCCGAAATAGTTGGGACGAAGTGTAAATTGTGAACAAAATCAAAATGCAATGACTTTCAGATCACATGAGCCAATATGTTATTTACCATAGAACATAGATAACATTTCAAATGTTGAAACTGAGACATTTTTTATTTTTATCTGCAATATGAGCTTATTTCAAATTTTCTGGCTGAAACAGGTCTCAAAAAAGGTGGGACACAGGGCAAAAAAGGGCTTAAAAAGCAATTAATATATAAGAGAATCAGCTACAAAAACATTCAGTAAGTAATTACCGTAAGTTAACTGACATCTGGTGTGTAACATGATTGGCTATAAAAGGGATGTCTTAGAGAGGCTGAGTCTCTCAGAAGTAAAGATGGCCAGAGGCTCTCCAACCTGTGAAGGCTTGCGTAAAAAAATTGTGGTATACTTTAAAAACAATGTTCCTCAACGTCAAATTGCAAAGGCTTTGAAGGTCTCATCATCAACGGTGCATAACATCATCAAAAGATTCAGAGAAACTGGAAAAATCTCTGTGCGTAAGGGACAAGGCCGAAGACCTTTACTGGATGCCCGTGATCTTCCGGCCCTCAGACGCCATTGCATCACTCACCTGCATGATTCTGTCATTGACATTTCTAAATGGGCCAGGAATACTTTAAGAAACCATTGTCTGCAAACACAGTCCGCCGTGCCATCCACAGATGCCACCTAAAACTCTATCATGCAAAAAGGAAGCCATTGTTGAGCATGATCCAGAAGCACCGCCGTGTTTTGTGGGCCAAGGAAAATGGACTGTAGCAAAGTGGCAAAGTGTCCTGTGGTCAGACGAGTCCAAATTTGACATTCTTGTTGGAAATCATGGGCGTCATGTCCTCTGGGCTAAAGAGGAGAAAGACCAGCCCTGCTGTTATCAGCGTTCAGTTCAAAAGGCAGCATCTCTGGTGGTATGGGGATGCATTAGTGCATATGGTGTGGGACACTTGCTTGTTTTAAAAAGCACCATGAATGCTGAAAGGTATATAAAGGTTTTAGAGCAATGTATGCTCCCCTCCAACGACATCTATTCCAGGGAAGGCCTTGTGTATTTCAGCAGGACAATGCAAAACCACATACTGCAGCTATTACAATAGCATGGCTTCGTAGTGGAAGAGTCCATGTGCTGAACTGGCCTGCCTGCAGTCCTGATCTTTCACCGATTGAGAACATTTGGCGCATAATTAAACGAAAAATCCGTCAAAGGAGACCCAAAACTCTCCAGCAGGTGGAAGCCTGTATTAAACAAGAGTGGGATCAAATTTCAATGACTGAACTCAAGAAACTTGTCTCCTCAATGCCCAGACACCTCCACTCTGTGTTAAAAAGAAGAGAAGATGCTACACCATGGTAAACAGGCTTCCGTCCCAACTTTTTTGAGACCTGTAGCAGCCATCAAATTTGAAATGAGCTCATTTTGTGGATAAAATTGTAAAATTTTTCAGTTTCAACATTTGCTATGTTATCTCTGTTCTATTGTGAATAAAATACTGGCTGGTGTGATTGGAAAGTCATTGCGTTTTGATTTTATTAACAATTTACACTTTGTCCCAACTATTTCGGAATGGGGGTTGTAGATTGAAGAGCTTAGATTGGATTTATCATGCCAGTCTGCCAACTCAATCAGCTGTGTGATGATTATCACGGAAACCTGGCTCCACCAGGAGATACCGAACGGATACACAGCCTCCCCCCTCTCACATCTCAGACAGTCAGATCATTTGTCACTGTTCTTAATTCCAGCCTATAGGCCCATTATTAAAAAAGTGAAGCCTATCTCTAGAACTGTTGTTATCTAGCCTCAGCATGCATCTCTACAACTACAGGACTGTTTCCAATGGACTAATTGGGACTTTTTTTTCTAATCCAGA
Organism: Gymnothorax javanicus; assembly: GCA_029692085.1. NCBI lineage: Eukaryota > Metazoa > Chordata > Actinopteri > Anguilliformes > Muraenidae > Gymnothorax > Gymnothorax javanicus. The sequence continues at coordinate 111,079,836 of CM056193.1, forward strand.
TGTAGAGACTTTCTCCAGCACTGTTCTCTGTTACATTTAATGATGCATAGAGAACGTCTCCATCAGAAAAGACATTTGGGTATTTCAAAACAGGATATCATAGATGACAAGGGGGTCCAGATCCTGTTGAGAGAATGTAATGCGGCCTTCATATAAGGTGATAGAGAGCAGTACACCATAGCCAGGCACAACTTGGAAAAAAAGCATCAGATGGGCTAAGGCTGCATATAAGGACAAAACTGAGGATGACTTTACCAACAAGGATCCAAAACTTATGTGGCTAGACATTCAGCAAATCACAAATCACAGGGGTAACCCAGACCTAACCACATACAGTAACACCAACCTGGCAGACGAGCTTAACCATTTTATGCTCGTTTTGACACAGCAAGAGTGGAGAACTCTGCACTCCCAGCTGTTGCCCCCGACCGGCCGCTGACCTAGAGCCACATGAGGTGAGGAGAGTCTTCAGTTCGGTGAATATAAGGAAAGCTGGGGGGCTGGATAGGATCCCTGGGAGAGTCATCAGAGAATGTACTTGCCAGCTTGCAGGTGTGTTCACTGCCATTTATAACCTGTCACTCTGTCAGGCCATTGTCCCCGCTTGTCTTAAATCAGCCACGATAATACCAGTTCCCAAACATGATAACATTAGCTGCCTAAATGACTATAGACCGGTAGCACTGACACCCATTGTTGCTAAGTGCTTTGAGAGAGGTTTTAAAGCAGATTAATTTCACCCTTCCCATCGTTCCGCACCAGTATGCCAACAAAGCAAACCGCTCCACAGACGATGCTATTTCCACAGCATTACACACAGCACTGACACACCTGGACCAGAAAGGGGCCTATGTTAGAATGCTGTTCATAGATTATAGCTCTGCATTTAATACCATTGTACCCTGCAAGATGGTTTCAAAGTTGCTCAGCCTGGGACTTAATAGGTCTCTGTGTATGTGGATTAAGGACTTTTTGACCAACCACCCACAGACTGTGAGAGTAGGCTCACATCTCTCCTCCAGTCTGTCCCTCAGCACCAGCGTGCCTCAAGGTTGTGTGCTGAGCCCTTCACTCTACTCATTATACACAGAGCTATTTTCTGCTAGTTTTTTACTCTGTCATGCTTTTAGCTAGAAATGTCATTCAAACTGCAACAAGTTACGCTAAGCTTGTATAATTTCTTCACCGCTCAAATTTTTCATAACTTTTACCATTTTTTAATTATAATTTTTTTAAAAAAAACTTTTGTTACAATAAATTCTGGGAACTTACAGTGTGGTGACATCACTGTTAGAGTGGCGAACAGCTTTAAAATTGTCAAGAAGTCTTCTATTAAACTTGCTGTCACTCCCCCAGTTTTCACTCCACATAAATATTTTTATATGCAAGTTGTAGCAAAAGTTGTGCTGGTCACGAAAATGCAACTATGCAAGCAATCGGACAGATGGTTTTGGCAGTATTAGCCGAAAAGCGACGAGAGCACTAACCAAAACTCTATTAACTCCTATATTAAATGAGACAAAGAAAATTCTGGTTGGGAAGCTGAAAAACAGTTTTATAACTTGCTCATGTTTCCATTTTTTTGGCACTGCAAACAATTTTTTTAATTTTTTTTTTTTTTTTTTTTTTTTTTAATTTGGCATCTCCAATCCCACCCGAATCTGGAATGCCCAATTCGAGAACTATGTACAAGGCTTGCTTGTATGTGACCCCTTGTTGCCAGCTTAGGAGAGAAAGACAGTTTGCGGCTCTCCTCCGAAGCACGCGACTGTCAGCCCCTTCATCTTTACACTCATCGGTCGAAACTTTCGCAAGTTCAGAATGAGGGCGGAGGATACCCGAACATGAGCAAGCTTAGAATCTCCCGACGAGAGCCCGGCTGGCCAACAGGAGGCGCCTGAGCAACGAACAAGGCAATTTTTTCAAAATCCCTTCCCAGCAGTCCCTTCCCAATTTGCATACCCACAGCGCTATAGCCAATTATGCGCTGCCCTGAAAAAAAGCTGCCGACCACTGCCAATTGGTACAACCGGGGATTGAACCCCGCAATTTGCTCCGCAAATGCAGCGCCTTAACCGAGTGTGCTAACCCGGCAGCTCCAAACACAATTTTGACATATTATGCTCAGCTGACTCTCCTCTTCAGTATGGTACCTCCATTTTGTAGATTGGACTTACTATCCTTGAGGTAGAGGCAGTAGTATGTGAGACATCTTAGCTAAAATCTCCGCTGGACCAAAGGCTTTAACCATTAATCTAATGGCTCAGAGTGACTCAGTGAAATTGTGGCATAGCAGTATCGCAGTTCAATTCTGCCGTCTGCTGGACTTTTTCCTGGCCTCAGCATTATCATTGTCCGGATTAAGATTGATACGACTGTTAGACAAATCTCTGCCTTCCCTGCTGAGTTCTATAAACATTTCTGGAGCAGAATTCCATCACTGTTTCTCAGAATGAGGTTTGACATTAAGTCCAATTCTTAAAATCCCACAACAAATGAATACAGCCCTCCTCTCAGTGCGACTGAGACCTGATAAAGACCCAACCCAATGCTCTTGTTACCGCCCCCTTTCACTCATTAATACAGATCTCAAAATGATCACAAAAGCACTTTCTGTGCAAGTTGAAAAAGGCATATCATCACTTATCCATCCAGACCAAACTGGATTCATTAAAGGTAGGCATGCATCATCTAATATGCGTTGACTTTTCAATTTAATTCTTATTTTTTCAAACTCCAACAGCAAATCAATTTTGGTTTCATTAGATGCAGAAAAGGCATTAGACAGAGTTAATTGGACTTTCCTTTTTGCAAATCTAACCAAATTCGGTTTTGGTGAGTCATTCATTCACTGCATTCGAACACTGTACAATGCACCAATGGCCACCGTCACTACTAATGGACTAACATCACAAAGTTTTACACTTCAAAGAGGAACCAGCCAAGGATGCCCACTATCACCAACACTATTTGCCTTGTTCATTGAACTTCTTTCAGCAGCAGTTCAGCAAAACATTTACATCAAAAGAATCCAGCCCAATGACACACATCATAAGATCAACCTTTATGCAGATGATGTATTGCTCTTCCAACAAGATCCATCAAATTCTCGAAAGAAATGATTCAGCTTCTAAACTCCTTCTCAAAAATATCAGATTATGCTCTAAACTGGACAAAATCAACAATTTTACCCATAACTAGCAATAGTTTGAATGCTGCAACTCATGATCCACCACTCCCCCTCACCACTGGTAATATTAAATATCTAGGGATAAATATTTTTTCCCAGGCTGCTGGAATTGTTCCATCTGAATTTTGTTCCACTACTAAATGCAATGGAAGATGATTTAAACCACTGGATAAATCTCCCTCTCTGATTGATCAGCAGAATAGCAACTGTTAAAAAGTTCATACTTCCTAAAGTAAACTACCTTTTCAAGATGATCCCTTCTCAACCCACCTCTAACTGATTCCAGTCACTTGACTCAATAACCACAAAATTCTACTGGAAAAATAAAATGGCTACATCAAACTGGCTACCCTACAAAAATGTAAGATTCATGGAGGATTAGAAGCACCCAATTTTCACAACTTGTTTTGCTATGAACAAGAAATGTTAAAAGATAAAAAGTGTGACATTAAAAGCAATCAGATATCAGTTTCATGAATATGTTGTGCATTATTTCTGCGTTGTGGCCACATTAAGATTCCAGTGTCCTAATTGTCATATTGCATGACCCGTAGTTTAGGAAGTGAGAACTCTTACTTCACCAGTTCAGCGATTCCAACGTTTTATGCGAGTAAACTGTTACTGCATCTGTCCACATCTCACGCCTAATGTAGCATCGTGGGTATGTATTCACAGTCTAATGGTATTATCTTAAATCGCATATCATCAATTTATGTTTTTGCGTTTTGTGATGTTCGACGTGAGAAATGTACATAGTTGTTACGACTATGCATCCTATCGCTAGGTCACGCACATGTCTTATAAGGATAAGCTAACGTTAATGAATGAACGGAGATTTGTTTACATGAAACAATCTTGTATAGTAACGTTATGATTTGCTTACATACGAAATACAGCTTGTTTGAGTATAAACAATTTATTGACGCTGGGGAATACGGCCTTTGTATGGAATTAAGAATGCGGTGTGTTTTAAGTTTAGTATAGCACTGATTAAGTCTATGCCTTTTGTATGTTTCAGTTTCACTCTGTCCTACGTCAGTTAACCTGTTGACTGCGGAATCAAGTGTCTTCAGAGTCGTGATGATAGGAGAGAGTTTAGCTAGTCGTCAGAGTGTAAAGGGAAATATACCAAGGACGGCACACAACTAACATTTTGCTAGTCAACTCTACAATCAACCCACCCATCCACAGCACCAAACCCATCCTCATTGCCTGAATTATCGCCAAGAAAACCATACACCTTAACTGGAAATCCAGAGACAAAATTAGTATCACACAATGGCTGAACCTCCCCAAAGAATACAGGGCGGGGAAGCAAAACTTGCACTGACATTTAAAGTACAAACAATCCCACAACCACTCCCCTGAATTGTGTGCACCTGTTGTTTGAAAAAGCAAATAAGCTGTAATCTGAGTCTGTGCTTTAGTCGTTTGGTTGTAAAATGACTAAAATGAATAATATACAATCTATGGATGATGATTTATTTTGCAAATTTTGCTTCCCCACCCTGTACATATCCATGGAAATAACGTGACATGAACTTCAACCCCACATTCTGATAACATTTGGTCTGCTTTCATTACTTCTTTAAACTGATCCCATTCTCTTACAGACCGACCCACTCAATCACTCACTCACTCACATCCATTTCACCCGGATACTCATATGCACACTTGTCATATGTATGTGTAAGATGGGAAAAGGGGGGTTGGAGCACCGCAGGAGCTGATGAGTGCATCTGTGACACTGCAGCAAGACTGGCGGGCCTTCTGAGCATCAAAAGACTTCAACACCATGCAATATAACAAATTGTTGAGTTCCTGAGGACAAGCAGGTTGTTGTTTGCCGGGTTTTGTGTGAAGGGAAGTAGGGGTGGTTTATGCTCGTAAGAGACTGGAGACCAGAGCTAGGGGATGCAAAGGGTGAACAAGCTGTATCTGTGAATGGCAGGACAGGAGGAGGCAATAAACCCGGCCTCTGAGCTGGGAGTGGGGGTTTGTATTAGGGATGTCAATTTCAAGAAATTGCGTTACTCGATTACTGATAACGTTAACAATCAATCATCGATGAATTGTTATTTAAAAAAAAAGTTTTTGCTTTGTATATACACCAAGTAATTCCAAAGGCCTTTTTATTTCACAATCAAAGCTTTATTTCAGGTCTTTCACAGCAACATTTTTGCTTATTCTCCCTGCATATTTGCTTAAAAAAACAGCAGTATTGAAACAAAAATTGAATATTAATGTAACTTGCTTTGGCATACGGCTTCTTAAAAAAAGCGCAGTGGCGATTCGTGGGCTGTAACAAAGGGAAGCCAAAACTTGCACCCTTCAGTGCTTAATGACCTAAATCTATCGCAGTTTACTTTTGATTAGCAACAGTGGCTCACACTAATTGGTTGAACGACAGTCAAATTTATTTTACATAGCATTGTTAAACATTGCACCACAAAATTATGAGATGTTCGCACATGAACCTGTGCGAAAGATATGAGTTGATCGCGAGCTGCAGCGTGTGCGCTTTCTGAAATACGAAGGGTTACTTCAATATTAACGGTTTGCTTCTGTTACTTTTCAGTCTATATCAGATGCTGAGCAGATCACAGGTATATCATCCCGGAAATGTGATTTTAGCTATCGCCGATATTCCCAGGATTTGTCTTAATTAACCGCGAATGATGTTCACAAGATTTGACTCGATTACCCGTGACTGATGTTTGTTCGTTGGCACTCTTAACGAGACATCAGCTGCTCCACCGAGGGTTTTTAACTGGCATCACATTTCCAGCCATTCTCACTGATGAGTGATGAACTGGCTTTAAGCGACAGACAACAAATGTGAAAATATCTGGTAATTAATGTGTAAATATTCCATATTGTCAAAATTCCGTTTCATAAATCTAACATGCGATCGATGCATATTTTAATATTGCCAATACTTCCCAGATAGCAAGCACCTCCGCTCCGGATCTGCCCCGGCTCTGTGCCGACTCCAGCTGATCCGGCTCAGAGGTGCTTGCTATCTGGGTTCGTTTACCTTCCACTCGGCGTCAGTTGCACTCTCACGACCATCACTTCTGTAGCTAGGGTTAGCTGAGCACATCTAAGAAAACCATAACGATGTAGCAGTACTAGCTAGGTAGTTGCATCAGAAAATGTCAAAGTAAATTCAATATGAAACCGAAACAGAAAATCTGGCTCTGGAACATCGGCGATAGCTAAAATCACACTTCTCGGAGGATATACCTGTCATCTGCTCAGCATCTGATAGCCTATAGGCTGATAAGTAACAGAAGCAAGCCATTAATATTGAAGCAACCCTGTGTATTTCAGAAAGTACTCAACACCATCTTGTGCAACTAGCCAATGGGCCATACTGAACGATCTTTTGTCATAAAATAATGGACTGGGACAATCACCCTATCCAACACAATAACAGTGCATACCTCTGGGCAAAGGGCGACGTTTCGTCATTATCACGCGACCGTTGTAGCAGATGACAGCTAATTAGGGGGAATAAAACCTCATTTATCTAGTCTTTGAAAACAAAAATTCCACATTTTTGTATTTTACAACATTTATTTACGAATTATGTTTGTATAAAACAGCATTATGCATTATCCTTGAGTTCCCCTTTAAGTAAAAACATTAACTGTATGGCCGCTCAGTGTAATTGTTATCATGCGCCCTCCTCTGGTGGATAATTGAAACAGCTTTTGAAAATACACAGACAGAAAGTACAATAGACCTATAGGACATATTACACTCGCTTTTCCAGATTCACTTTTCGATCAAAGGTCACATGATCGAGTAAATACTTAACAATCAATCATTGATACGTCGAGTAATTGTTAACATCCCTAGTTTGTATGGTTTCTGTGCCTTTGATGTCACCCTGCATGGGAGGTCTTTGGCTTACCCAATGCCCCATATTGCCTTCAGTCATCTGTTATAAGACTGGACCCTAACCTATCTATTTAAAATAATCTCAACCAGTGGAAACTTCACAAATATGCTCATCTGTTTAATATACTGTCATGAAATCACTCCTGTATTTATAACACAATTTACCTGTATAATAATCCAGCTTAAGACTTTTTCATGACAGCTGCATCATACTCATACATTTTCCTGGCTTGTTTGGTATGTATGTTTTTGTTATAATTCGAGGAGTTGAGTGCAATATATTTCATATCAAATGAGATTATAATGCATTCACTCTCAGAAACTCCCTAAAATTGGTAGAATCTCCTCTCGGGTAATAGTACTAGCTATTTGCTAGATTACTTTACGGCCTCCAGATGGGGAAAGCCCAAGTTTTGGTTTCGACCCCCCTTCCAGGCAATTTATGGCCATGCGCCTTCATCAAAGGACGGAGTAAGTTTAAAGGAGGGAGAAATAATCCATTCTGGGAAGATCGCAGACGACTTCCCACACGTGCATCTCTATGCCGTGTGTAGCCCATACCATATAGTCAGGGAAGATCATATCTCCCCGCGCACGTTAGTGCGTGTGTAGCCAAAACAGGGTTGGTAAGAGACTCTTAGGTTCAATTGTTCTTTTCTAAATTATGTAACGGACTAATTAAATTTACTATGTGGACCTACCTACCTGTTTAATAAAACTTTCTTTCGTATTAATAAATTGTCTTCTTGTGATTTGTGTGGTTTTTATGATTTTAAATCCATCTTGGTTCCTTTAGCCAAAATTACGGTTAAATACTTAGGGGACACGGGTGCTGACTGAAACCTACTGTCAGAGGCCAGTTGCAGACAAAGTTTTTAGGGAGCTCTGGTAAGTTAGAACGGGGGCCAAGTTTGACTGCTTACGGGATTGGCGGGGTATTGGCTCTGGAGGTTCGGCTTAAGAGGACCCATGGGCGTAATATGCCAGTTCTTGTCAAATTCTCCTTAAGGAGCCCGATAGGTACTACTAGTATCATACCAGCTGACTCGGGTCCGTAACTACCGCGAGGGAAAGGTACTCGCGTATTACGGCGGTTGCTGGCTAACCAATGCCGGGCTCCCCGAACTAAGGTTTTGCGATTGTGTGGGTCCGGAAGCGCAATTGTGTAAAATTGGCAAAGGACCAAGTATGGTATTATGATTCTAAACTCAACACATTTACAACAAAATTTTATATTCTTTATTAATAATATGGAGTCAGATTAATCGTAACTGTTGTGCTTTTGTGCCCTGTTCTACAAACAGAAAACATTGATTCATTCTTATTATGATTTAAACCAACCCAAAAGTTAACGCACTAGCCAGAAGAACGCACTGAGCCTTCGCCTTCGGCAATTTCCGTCGTTGGTATTGCTGTGTGGTTTTACATATGTACTGTTATTACTTAAATAAATGTTCCCTGTAATTATACATAGTGTTTCCTCCTATCTGTGATTGTTTCATTCATCTCCAGTGTATGTCTGTACATCCTGTCCTGTCCATGTCTGGTTACGTTAGTCCGATTGCTTGACCTTGCTTTAGGTTTATGTCTTGTCTATTGCTGCCTGTCTGTCTGTTTTGCCCTCTCTGTTTGTAGCAGATTTTTTTACTCTGTCTATATCTATCCATGCAGTATCTATATCAGCCCCCCATTTGATTGTACTATTTGTCTATCGTTTTCTCTGTTTATTATGATTACTTTATTTACTTTTTTTGTGTAATTTGCTTTGCTTTGTTGTACCCCTCCCTCAAAGAGGTTTCACCATTATGTTTCAAGAAAAAACAACAAAACAAAAACAAATCTCATTCTTCTGCGTCAAATTCAGTGAAAGAATTTTCGGTATCGTCATTTGTACAGTCGCTCAAACCAGCTCTGAGAGAGCACATTTAGGGCAGCAAAGACAGGTCTTTTTGCAGGGCGGGTCCATAAGAACACACGTTACAGTAAACAACTGCAAAGCAGAAAAGAATTACTCGAGCTCCTATTCCAGTACTGTTTGCACCAGCTAGACATATTTACGATTGTGTCCAAAACAGGCAAAATATTGGTATCAAAATGATCGTAACTGCCATCCTTGCTAAGCCAGCAGACGTAACTTTTCCATACTCATTGAGTAGTTTTATAGTTAACGTCAGCTAGCTATTGATTGTCATCTGCAGTGATGGCAATTTCTACGCTCAAGTTTGACCGGTTTCGAACACGTTCTGTGCACTGTATGTTCGCGAGATAACTAGCTAATAATAGCACAGAAATAAAAAGGGAGCCGTGAATAATATCACCACGTGTTAATGATATCTTGCAGCTTGCTATTATTAGGTATTTAGCTGGCGAACACACAGTGCACAGAAATGAACAGAGAACTGCGAACAGTAGCATTTCACTACTTGGACAGGTCAGCGTTGTACAGTTCGGGACTGGGGGAGACACTGACAGCTATAAGCATGAGCTATAAGCAACAACAGCTGCGGCAGTCTGCCAATGTGCCCTGCCATGTTTACTTTGCCATAAAGCTAATTTCTCAGCATGCAATGCGTTGACCTAGATACCCACAGATCCATAGGGAGAGATGCGTCAAGCTCACTGATTCCAATTAACCATTTTTTTTTTTACAGCTGGGTTGAAGCAGAGTAGACTCGGTCATGATGCAGCTGGAGAGTCAGAATTCCTTAAACAATTATTTTCAGCTGTAAAGTCTTGTGTTTACATTTCAGCAGTTTTTCAAGGTCTCTTCAGCAATTTCCTTTGCCTCTCAGTTTCCAAGCACCTTCATTTTATAAGCCAACCTCTTCAACTTTTCTCGCTGAAGCAAGCACACAAATTTTCTTCAGAAAATTTAACCTTTTCTAGTTTAATTATTTATTTATTCATTCACTCATTGAGTTAGGTATGATTGATGTTTAATCACATGATTGTGTGTATTGATGTTTTACAGAATCACTTTTAAATTTTGTTGTACTGTTCTTTTTTTGTGCAATGACAATAAACTGATTCTTTTCTATTCTAGAGCAGAAATATTCGCCAACAAAAGGAATCACTTTTTCAACTCGTTATTTATCCTTTTGATAATGCAAACAGGTACCCAGACCATCGGTCATTTAGGAATGACATCCTCTTAACTAGAGTGCCAAGGGCCCTGAAGGTTGCCGACAGTTACAGCCCCAACAGGAGAAAAGTAACTAGCATCAGTCCGTGGATTCGACAGGAAGCCAACACGAATTCTTGCGAAAGCAACACGTTATCTACAGGATACTGGCGTTAAAAAGCTCCAGCTCGGAAATCCGCTAAAAAATTAAACCTGTTTAATTTTTTAGCGAATTTTGGCGGTGATGGCGAATGCACCTGTACCACTGCGAATCAATTCACGGTTCTTCGAATCAATTCTCCTCTGCGAAAGAAGAGAACTGTTTCATCCGCACACTTCCGTGGGCCAACGCTGCTCAGTGAGAAAGGGGTTTTAGTTACCATTATTGGGCAACTCGACTGAGCGGTCACATTTTTTCATGAGTGACAGACAGCAACATTTTTATGTCACTTTTCTGCCATTTAGCAAAAATATAATCTTTAAGAAGTCTACATCATGAAATCCGATGAGATTTTTTTCTAACCTGAACTTTCACTGTCGTCTGCTGTCACTTTGTGAAGTGCGCCATCTTCTCAATTCACTTCTGGTTCTTGCTTTGCTTTCAGACAATGATTTTTTTTACAAAACACTGCCACCGAGTGGGTCTAATTATATCCCCAAAATACGAGTTTAGGGGATATCATGGTTTCGCCCCACCCGCCGCCGCGTTCGCAGATTTTAGCCGTTAGCACGATAACTCAAAAAATACTTAACATTGGCTTCTCATTTTAAGCATATGGGTAGATATGGTAGAGAGGATGAACTGATTAGATTTTGGCAAGTATGCACTCCTAGGTTTGCCACCAGGTGGCGCTATATATTGAAAAATCAGTTTTTTCACCATATCTCTGGAACAATTACTTACACAGACCTCAAATTTGCCTCATATTGTAGGTCTAGTAAAGAGGAATCTAATAAAGGGGGCTTCGAGGATTTGGGAATTTCGGGGATATACCCCTTGCTGTTGGCCGCCGACAGCGTAGGCCTAGTTAGTATTATTCTTTCTATTCCATGATGCTAATTGGAATAAACATCCAAAAATGGATTTTGACCAGTTTTTATTGCTGCAATTGATCGCGAAAAAAGGTCGACCATGCGGTTACAGTGCCCGTTAAAATTTTAATTATATATGGGTTAGTCCCTAATACATACTAATGTCTAAAGATATAATTAAACGAGGAAATGAATAGATTTTGTCACATGACCTTGACCTTGAAGACCAAAGTCAAATCTAATATGGTGTGTTTGATCAGCATACATGATTTGTCATTAGCATCCAATACATACCGAAGATCTAAAGCTAACATTAAAGGACTTTCAGGGCGTTTTTGTCATTACCTGGACCTTGTTGCCCAAGGTCAAATCCAATATGTCGAAAACAACCACCATACATGACTTGCTATTAGTGCCCAATACATACCTAAGCTCTAAATACAATATTAAACAAATATGGGCCATTTTTGTCATATAACCTTGACCTTGAGGCCCAACATCAAATTTGACTGACTGCCGAAGAATGTTCAGCATACATGGTTTCCTATAGGTGCCCCAAACATACCTGAGCTCTAATTGCCATATTCAGCAAATTATAGCACATTTTTGCCATTTGATCTTGTGGCCCAATGTCATATTCAACTTGCCGAGAATGTTTGGCTTACATGATTCCCTATAGGTGGCTCACACAGCTCTAAATGCCACATTAAGCTGTTTTTTTTTTGCCATTTGCGTTCACCTTGAGGCTCAAGGTCAAATTTGAACAACCAAGAATGTTCGGCATACATGATTCCCTGTAGGTACCTCATACATATCTAAGCTCTAAATGTCATATTAAGCAAGTTATAGCACATTTTTGCTATTTGGCCTTGACCTTGAGGCCCAAGGTCAAATGTGACTGACTCACAATGTTCGGCATACCTGATTCCCTACAGGTGCCTCATACATACCTAATCTCTAAATGCTATATTAAGAGAGTTATAGCACATTTTTGCCATTTGACCTTGACCTGGAGGCCAAGGGCAAATGTGACTGACTCACAATGTTCGGCATACCTGATTCCCTATAGGCGCCTCATACATACCTAAGCTCTAAATGCTATATTAAGTGAGTTATAGCACATTTTTGCCATTTGACCTTGACCTTGAGGCCCAAGGTGAAATGTGACTGACTCACAATGTTCAGCATACCTGATTACCTATAGGTGGCTCATCCATACCTAAGCTCTAAATGCTATATTAAAAATGCTATATTAATTAATTAATTAATTATAATTGCTATATTAATTAATTAAATTAAATGCTATATTAATTAATATAGCACGTTTTTGCCATTTGACCTTGACCTTGAGGCCCAAGGTCAAATGTGACTGACTCACAATGTTCGGCATACCTGATTTCCTATAGCTGCCTCATACATACCTAAGCTCTAAATGCTATATTAAGAGAGTTATAGCGCCTTTCAGCTCAAGGTCAAATTCGACCAACCGACAACGCTCGGCAACCATGATATGCTGTACATATGTAATTCATACCTATACTATAAATGCAATAATAAGCAAGTGACGGCACATTTTGTGGCAAACCACCCCGAAATATGATGAAGTCCAGACACGTTGCCTAGATGGTGCTATGAAGGAGCGATTCAATCAAAACGCCGTTTACACCGTTGAAGCAGGCCATGATACTGATTCCATTACTGCGGTAAAAAAAAATTCATCAGGCAGTTTTGAGAAAATTGCACCTAAGTGCCAAAAATGGCAAATTTCGACATAAAAATGGCTGCCAAGTCTAAATGAAGGATTCAATCAAAAAAATTTTTGCTCGGGCATTAACTCGATGACCCATTTGATCACATCCCCAAATTAAAAAAAATTCATAAGACCGTTTTTGAGATACGGCTTTAAACGGACAACGCCGATGACGCTGCCGGACACAAAGTGACGACAATAGGTTTCTGGCCTACGGCCGGAAACCTAAAAATCACGTAGGGCTAAATTAAGGCATGGAACTGATTATGTAATTAGGCTGTCTGTTGGTTCAGCATGAAAACTTCAGATAGTGAGCAAAAAGGTTTGAATTTCTTTCCCTGAACACTTCTATGTCTACAATTGATCACGCACAAATACATACACACAGATGACAGGAGGAGAGGAATGCCATGGGATCAAAAAAAAAGAAAGAAATATAAGCAGACATTTGAGTGCTCCTGCAAAACCTGTGCTGCGGGTAAAATGAGTCTCTTGACCCAAACCCCCCACATAATAGGCCTCATTTGACCTCATGACCAGGCACATCACACCCGTGGGTTTCACAGGTGTTATGACACCTGCACTAAGTAGTGTGTATGGCCCCTGCATGCCTGTATGCACTCCCGACTATGTCTGGGCCTGCTCCTGGTGATGATGGTGTCCTGGGGGATTTCCTCCCAGACCTGGATCAAGGCATCAGTGGATGCACTGATACATAACGTCCAATGGGTGCTCAGTTGAACTTAGGTCAGGGGAAGGAGAGAGGCAGTCAATGGCACCAGTGCCTTCATCATCCAGAAACTGCTTACACACTCTGGCCACATGAGGCCGACATTGTCCTGCACTAGGAGCAACCCAGGACCCACTGCACCAGCATAAGGCCCGACAATCGGGATAAGGATTTCATCCCGGTACGAAACACCAGTCAGGGTACCATTGGCTATGACATGGTGGTCTGTGTGACCGTTCAAGGACCCTCCCAGACCATCACTAACCCACCGACAAATCGGTCATGTTTTATGATGTTTCAGGCAGCATAACATTCACCACTGTGTTTCCAGACTCTATCATGCCAGTCACACGTGTTCAGTGTGAACCTGCTCTCATCCATGAGGAGAACGGGGTGCCAATGGCAGACTAGCTAATTTTATGTTCTCTGGCGAATGCTAATCAAGCTGCGCGGTGCTGGGCTGCCTGTACAGGTCCAACTAGAGAACGCTGGGCCCCCATGCCACCCTTATGGAGTCAGTTTCTGACAGTTTGGTCAGAAACATGCACACCAGTATTAGCCTGCTGGAGGTCATTTTGTAGGGCTCTGGAAGTGCTCCTCCTATTCCTTCTCACGCAAAACAGCAGATCCTGGTCCTGCTGCTGGGTTGATGCCCTTCTACTGTCCTGTTCAGCCCCAACAGCCCGTCTTCTGGTATCTCCTACATCCTCTTGACCCTGTGCTAGGAGACACAGCAAACCTTCTTGCCACTGCACTTATGGATGTGCCATCTTGGAGGACCTGGACTATCTGTGCAACCTGATTGGGCGGCAGGTACCACCTCATGCTACCAGTTGTGGCAAGGATAGCAGCAGATCACAAAACCAGAGAAAAATCTGTCAGCAAGGATAAGGAGAGGGCAATTTCCTGTAGCCACCACATCCACAACCATTCCATTTTTGAGGGTTGTCTTGCTTTTGCCTCCCCATTGCAGCTGCTGTCAATTTCATTTGCACCAAAGCACGTGACATTGATTCAGTATCACTTGTGCTTCCTGAATGGACAGAATGATATCCATGAAGTTTAACTGACTTGGTATAATACTATGCTGATTCAGTGTTCACTTAATTTTTCCGAGCTGTATACCTCAACCCAGTAAGACCTGATGCGTCGTCTGCGTGGCTCTCTCTTTAAGACCTGATGCAATATGAGTGAGTTTTAAATGATGCCATGATTTTTGAGAAGTGGTAAAGGCGAAATGCATTATGGGATTTGTGTTTTTAAATTTTTTTTAGGCTCTGTGTTGACCCCAAAAAAGTTTTCGGTCACACTTTAGATGAAGTGTTGCTCATCAAGGCTTTATACAACATGTATAATGCCTTCATAAATCATACATAAGCAAATGTCACGCTTTGTAAAGGGTGAAATACGTTGCAAATCCTTATTCAGCATGTGATGCCAGATGTGACAATGACAGCGTCACTTAGCGTTTATAGCATTTAGCCACTAGCTAAGTGACATTGTCAGTTATAGCACATCTGGCATCACATGCTGAATAAGGATGTGTTATTTCAGCCTTTACAAAGCATGACATTTGCTAATGTATGATTTATGAAAACATTATGTCTCATTTATGAAGGCATTATACATGCAGTATAAAGCCTTTATGAGCAACACTTCATCTAAAGTGTGACCAAGTTTCCTAAGCTGCACTTCAGAAAGTGACAATTGCTGATGACCTGATCGAGAAAAGCAATATTGACCTTTCATTAGTGCTACTTATTTTTTTTGTAAACTGCCACTCATAAACTAATCACTGTAATATGTTCTCTTCAGTGTGCTTTTCGGCAGAGTATAATTTCGCCATTGGTTCTCTTTTCCTTTAAGGTAAATTATCTGTAAATTACCAATTATCAGAGGAATTACCTGTGGTACATTCTTCCATGACTTTATCACTGTGCCACTGTTCTGCTTCTGATATTAAAATAGATGAATATGAAGCTTGAATATTACAAAGAATTTGAGACTTTTTGAAGGGAATTAAATCATATGGCATGTATACAGCCATAGCATTAAATTAGACAGTGTTTCAGGATTCTAGTTCCATCTTTTGTTATACTTATAAGAGAGAAAAACTACCAACAATCACTAATCACAAACATAACTCTAATTTTTTTCTTCCTTTAAAGAGAGTAGGGTTGCCTGATCATTAACCATGAAAAAACCACAATGGTCTGATAAACTACAGACTCAAATTTAGAAAACACAAAAGGCTCCACATATTTTAGAACCCTTATCTGGTGAAATGATTTTTGAACGGCATGCTGGTGGGGCCCCACTACATGTAGGAAGACCCCGTTTTATTTATTTATTTTCTTGCCCCTGCTCCTCTTACAGTCTGTGCACATCTCATGATCTGAGCAATAGAGGGGTGAGCCTTGTCTGCTGGCGGCTAGCTCGAGTGGTGCTTGTCTGTCCAACCACGACAGAAGTTCACTGCTTCAATTTAAATCATCGACGAATGACAAGGGAATGTTTTAATCACTTGATATGTTTGAAGTCCCCGGGAGGCAGCTGTCTAGGGACCATTACTGTCTGCCAGTTTACCGTAACAATTCGAACTCAAAACCCTTGGGAAAGGATCCCAGCGACTTCTTGAGCATATGTGGCAGGGAGCGCAAGACACCTGCCGCGCGCTCAGTCTTCGTGACAGCCGCCCAGGTAAAGCGTAGTCCGCTTTAATTTTTTTTTCTACTCAGAGCGGTTTCTTGATATACCATTCACGAATACATGAATTAGAAAAATGCGTGTTCAATAGCGCAAGCAATAACTAAAGTGCCGACAGCAGCACTTCGCTCACCACGTTTCCTCAGCATCCACTACCCCATTTGCGATTCAGCGAAAACTAGCACACACCCAAGGTCTGTTTTCAAAACGCTGTAAATTTGAAGGAGCTTTTACGTTTTACCCGCAATTGTGGCCATACAGTTATAAAAAATAAAAGAGTCCTTATTAATATGCAACCTCACGTGAACAAATGAGTCATAATTTTTTATTTGGTTTCGGCTACATTGCAGTCAACTTTCGAAAATGTTCTTATTTTTAACAAACGGGAACAAAATTTTGGCGACTTAAGAAAGAATGCAGCATAAGATACAGCCAACACTGTGATGGGCTCAGTTTAATCATTGTGTAGGTTACGTGATTGAGAACTTAAGTGATTATTCAGCAATTTTACGTTCAGTCAAGAGTGGGCTTTCCGCGTGCAGAACACTGTATAGCACGGAACGACGCACGTAGAGTGCGCAAAGAATTAACGAGGAAAAAAAAAAAGTTGGGGTACCTCAGTCAAGTCCACAAAATGAGACACTTCATTCCTGAGCACAAACGAAAAACATACATTCTAAGTGGCAAACATAGCCGGATATATTATTTATAAATCGGTACCACTTGCCTGTGATCTGTTGGTACCGAGTCCATTATTTTCAGGACTGATTGCGGGGTGACTTCTATGCTGTCCACCCCAGCCGTGCGCCGTGGACACGTACTGAGAACTCAAGTCTTTGCCAAACCCCATGCTTCCTTGGTGTGTTGTGCTCATGTTAAAATCATAACCAGTGCCATAACCTCGCATCATCGGACTGGGGGAGGTCAAAAGCTGGTTCAGGGTAGGAGTGGCTCCGCAGGGATGCTGATTTTGCTCCGAAAATCTCAGAAACCCACCGACACCGCTACCAGAAGCGGAGGCAGCAGCCATAGCAGCTTTTCCCTGGGTCGGTGTTGAGCTGATCCCGGGACCGATCGACATGTCACTCCCTTGTCTAGTAGAAGTCATTACGCTGTAGCCCGCGCTGCTGCAGCTCACACGATAGTTCGGATAGTGGTTGTACTGGCTTCTGTGGTGTCTTTCTTGAGAGTTTTGCGCTAGATCCATGTCATTAGGAACCGAAGAATGCATTATACTCATTACTGGGCTTTGTTGTCCGCCATGTTGATCAAAGCAGGGTCCTCCTCTTGCATTTACACTATAATTATTAAACTCTGAGACAATGATGGTGCCCCCCGCACTTTGCAGCTGGTTATTACTGCCACTGTTGTTGCTCGTCGGTCCCATGCTGGTGTGCTCATACCTGTCTCCCACCTGGCCCGCCGATTTGCAAGGAAGAGTTTCTTTACTTTTTCTCAGCATTTGATACGATTCGTTTCGGTTTTCCAATATACTCTCCTTGATCCCATGTGTCAGGTTGTGCGCCTCCCCAAGTATTGGTGTTTGGTTGTTGTTGAAATTGGTTGTTTTTTTTTTTTTTTTTATCTGCGATTGAAATCGATGGATGTGTCGCTGTGGCAGCAAGAAGAGGGTCGCCACTAGTGTTTTTCAGTTTGTGATTCGCTATCACTCCCGTCTCATTCTTTGAGGCAGCGGGGAAATGCGACGAGGGCACCGATGAGGAGTTATTTCCATCGTCATTTTACTTTGGAAAAGAATTATTACAAGCTGAAGAATTACGCGTGGTATTGGCTATGTTCATCTCATTATGGCGATGGCGATCTGCATTATTCATCGCTCTTGTCCCCTCTCCAGCTCTTGGAACCGTTCCAGATCCCTGTGCCGCCCCTCCTCCTGACTTCAGAGTTAAATTGTAGACTCAGACTACTAGGAAAATTAGGTTTTATATCATCGGTCGCTGGAGCCACTTACGTTGCCATTATCAGTTTAGCACTTAAGACGGGACCCCGAAGCACAGGCACGCCATGCTGTCAAACCACACGAGGATGATGAAAACAAAATAACAAATAGCCTATATTTTAAATTAAAACAAAGCGAACGCGTAAACGCTAAGGTATCGGAAATGGAGGCGGTCGGAAGATAAAGCTCCGCTCCGAAAACGAACCCCGTAATATTAAGCGTGAGTTCAAGTCTAAAGCTATAGCTCACGTCTCAAACTTTCTCCTTTCCTCTGTCCCTAATCCGGGCAGATGAACATGCGCGTTTCTTTGAGTTGCGGTGGCACAGCATGGCATCAGAGCAAGAGCTCCGACAACTGTCATCCAGCGCTCAACCTATTGTTACATGGAATTTACGGAATGGAACTCTAAATGTGATCCGTTATACAAAAGCCTGACGATAGGCGCCGATTTCTGTTTATGCTGGTGGGTGCTCAAAACCTAAAAACACTTGCTATTAAAAAAAATTAATTAAAATAATAATAATAATAATAATAATAATAATAAGTTAATAAATAAAAAAGCAGTAAAACGCAAGTGGTTTTGCAATGTAGAACATTACCAGCTATGACCGACATGAACGTCGCGCGCACACACCCACACAGGCACACACACACAAATGCACTGATGATACAAATACCACAGAAAGAAATCAGTACCACCCAATTAGATCGAGAGGCCCATCTGAATAAAAAGCGTTGACCAAATCCACAATCTGACGCAGAAACTGGTTATACTATATGACAAGCCAGAGATATGCGAACGCAGGGCTTTCAGTAGTGCTGAAAGTCATTCAACCATAACGTATTTTGCAGCACTTTACCTGCTCCATTCGTTCATTAATCACTCCCTGATATTTTGTCAACGATCACCAGCGCTACCAAGCTTAGATGAGACAAAGTTCAACGACACACACCAACAAAGTAATAACCATAGCCACCAAAATTGGAATAGGAAAAGGACTCACATGAGCATAAATCAGAGCAAATCCTCGATCTGAAACCACCTCATTTGCATAGTCCTACAGTACACCCATCAAAATACTACGTAACTGTAATGGTTAAGAGGCCAACATATAAATATATCAAACAAACTAGGCCTACGCTGTCGGCGGCCGACAGCAAGGGGTATATCCCTGAAATTCCCCAGTCCTCGAAGCCCCCTTTATTAGAGTCCCCTTTACTAGTACAATATGAGGCATATTTGAGGTCTGAGTAAGGAATTGTTCCAGAGATATGGTAAAAAAATGGATTTTTTCTAATATATAGCGCCACCTGGTGGCAAACCTAGGAGTGCATACTTGCCCAAAATCTAATCAATTCATCCTCTCTACCATATGTACCTATATGCTAAAAATGAGAAGCCAATGTAAAGTATTTAGTGAGTTATCGCGCTAACGGCTAAAATCTGCGGACGCGGCGGCAGCGGGTGGGGCAAAACCATGGTATCCACGAAAGTCATATTTCGGGGATATAATTATCATGTGATATCATGTGAACAACGTTGCGCTACATCACAGCACATGCAATTAAATACATTTGATTGATAATAAATACATAGGCCCTCACGGCTACTACATGTTAAAAAACTTTGTTCGCTCACCATTGATGTTACTTCTTGATGCAGAAAGTGTTGCTCCTCCTAACCATGCGCTTAATGAACTGGTTTGCAATTTCATCCAGGTCCCTAATTATAACTTAGCCAGTTAGGTAGCTAACGAGCATTCTCCTGCTCAAAATGTTACTAGCAAAATCGGCAAAAAAAGGTTCTCTAGGTAGCTAACAGTTACATTTGGTGCATAGTTTGCTACTCTAAGATCTAGCCTACTTAGTTTGTCTTACCTGCCTTGCTAGATAGCCTGTTAATGTTTTGAAACTAGTACCCATTAACATTAATAGCCAAGTATCTTTGGCCAATGTTAGTTCATGCAAAAACTCCATAGCTTGCAAACGCAGCCTCGCGAATGTTTAACGCGTTTTACGTGGCTAATTCATGACTACTTGCTAATCCAACTCTAGTTAAGTAGCGAAATAATCGCGATTCACAGTTTTATTGGTTACATATACCGAAATTCGCTAACTTAGCAGGCGAAGTAGCTTGCTAGCCTAGCATGTGAGCTAGTTTGTTGGTTTCTTTAGTCATCATTAGCTGGTGCCTATTAATGCCAGCTAGCAAGCAAAATGCTCATGGTTCAATTCTGGCTAAGTTAGTCAGTGAAATAATTGCTATTCACTTACGTTCTCTTGTATTACAAGCACCAAATAATAATAATAATAATAATAACTTTATTTATATAGCACTTTTTCAGCAGTAGCCCAAAGTGCTTTGCACAAAGTAAAACAAACAGGAGCAAGAGTACAAAAGGAGTAAAACATTATTTAAAAAAATAAAATGAACTAAAAAATAAATCACTCTTATATAATAATAATATGACTGTTAGCTAGCTAGGCTAGCAAACTACCTAGCTAAGCAAGCAAACTTATGTTAACTCGCTTGCTAGCTAAAAAGTTTGGAGCACTTCAGTTGTTTTGAGGTAGATACGCTGTATTTATGTTTTTGCAGCGCATTTCTCCAATTGGAGGTGTTTTTGGCTGTTCCATTGGGTTTTTCCAATTGGAGATGTTTTGGACTTGTTTGCTGTGCGTTTTCATCTGTCAGCCTCTATAAATCAGTGATTATTTATTTAAGATGGGGCATGTTCAAGATCGCGGGGTCAAGCGAGGACCCGCAAGTACTCGCAACTTGAACGAGTAAACTACGCCGGTCTTCTTGCTTAACAGTCTCGCTTTGCTTTTCAAGATGGCGTTCAGTATTGTCACAGCTTATGCAGTGGAATTTGATGCACACCTTAGTTGGCAGCCATGTTGGAAAACTCGGAAGGACTCAGGAGCATGGATGTATTATAAGAACTGGATACTGAACCAGGGCTAAAATGCACGCTGACCAGGGCTTAGCGGTCAAGCTGATCTTGCAAGTCACGTGATGCTGGGGGGGCAAAAAGAATTTTTTCCATAGGGAACAATTGAAAAAGACACTATTAAATCCGTGAATAAATTTTTTTGACTAACGCAAATGATCAATATATAATCTGTTGATTTTTCTCTTTTAAATCATTGGTGCCTTTTTCCACAGCAGCGACAAAATTTTTTATTTTAATTCAGGCTACACAAACACCAAGGGGACCTTGTCTCTAAGTGCGTTCTTGTAAGCAGTGCAGTAGCTGCAGTTCTCTGCGTGTAGCACTGGTCAGGAGATTCCATGCTGTCGGCTTATGTTATTACCAAGTCGGTAAAGTGAGCAGGTGTAACGACACCAATGTTTTCATTTATTGTATTTGATGAATGGCTTTGTTATGTAGCGACTTGACTGCTTCACCTATCTTTTATGTAACATTGCAGAATATTCAATAAAGTAGCAAAGGCTGTTGTTGGTTAACTTAGGTTGGATAACGGGCATGTATTCGGTAACTATTGAAGGTGACATCCTATAATCGTGCATGTTGCTAACACTTGCTTTGCTTTCTCGTATTAAAATGTTCAAGATGCACCTAAGCTGAGTTGTTTATTTCCATTACTTTGAATATCTTACACCGACTCACGGTACTGTGCTTTGCTGCTTCATGTATTATATGCTGACTAAGTAGCACTGACTACGCCCATATGTGCACTTTCAGCATGGTACAAATTCAGCCCAAAAAAAACTATACAGCTAATCATTTATTTACCATTGCATGCTCTTTCTTAATTATTAAAACAATAGCAGATGTGCATACTTGATGTCGTGACTTTTCAACAACTTTTAAGATAAGATACAAAATATGAAGTTTCTGTTATTTTATGCATGCGCCAAACTTGCATGACAGCACTGCACAAACAGACAGTATTCGTTGTTCAGCCTGTGATGTGAACGGCACACTGTTCGTTAGCGGCATCAGTGTATGGAAGTGATGCTGTGTAGATTCGCTGATGCGGCTGATCTCCATCTGCGCAGAGAAAATAAGAGGGTCCCAGAAGAAGAAAGAAACAGATGAGAACGAAACGAAGATCGACTTTATGTATATTTTATAACTGGGCTGCTGATCATGTGAGGACTCATGATTTGCTAATCCTGTATAAGCGAAGGAAAATAATTCCGTATTGAAACTCCACTAATATCGAATAAAATCAGCACTTTTATGGCTTACCTTGATGTTTGAGTACCCAGAGAAACATTTGGGTTGTAAAAACGCTAGTGTGAATTTAGTCAAGAAAATTTAGAGTTTAATTTGTAGTGCTGATAAACGTGATAATAGCATATAACGGCAGGAGCTATTTTACGGATGACGCACTGGGTTGCCAGAGTATGCATAGCATATACATGTGCAATATTAAATATTAAAATTAAATTCTAATGAATGGTGTGTGCTCCCTGCGAGTCAGCTGGGATGGGCTCCAGTTCCAAGTATAGAGAATGGATGGATTTAATGAGCTTTGAGCATTCGTACACTAAAAGTAATTTCGCTTATCAGAATTGGCTAAATACTTTGATCAGCATCATCTACTGTAAAATTTATCAGTTCATGAAGCACGGGCAGTGCTCTGTGCGCGGTTGGGTTATCGTCTTGAATCCAGTAAGAATAGAGGAGGTTGCAAGCTAACACGCTTTAAACGTTTCACTTTCTCCGAATACATTTAGCTTTGAACTGTGTGGAAAACGAGATTGAACTGTCATCTTATACAGTAGCAAGTCAACTGTTTTGCTGACATTGTTTGCGATAGTGAATAATTTTACTTTCCTGTTAAATAAAAATAGTTCATCAACATTTTATATCCCTATTAGGTATATAAATTGTTTTTCCAAACTAAATTTAAGCCGAGTGCTATGTTTTCCCGTTCGGTACAGAGCTGTTGCATGGGTTTTGCAGTGGACATAGCTACATTTTGGTAGAACATTGGTCGTGAACAAGCGTCCTGTGTGGGAGTGCTTCAGGCGCGGACTGTTGTCATGGATACCTCAGGCGTCAGCGCGTTCACGAGCCCCACACTACGCATGTGTGAACGAAAAGTCTCACAGCGCATGTCCGCGTGACTCCGGAAATAAGGCCCCATGTCGGCGTGCTGTGCCACTGAGCAATTTCCATTGAAATGAATGGGCGGCCATTTTCGGTTCAGTATCCAGTTATTTTAATACATCCATGCTCAGGAGTCGTTCAAAACTTTTGAGTCTTCCCTCGCGAGACCTAGGCGTGAGACCCTTTGATCTTGGTCATGCCCTTGGCGCGCGTGGGTATTCGGCCTTTTCCGTGGGTGCTCGGGCCCCGAAGCACGCACTGAATCGGCGCCTATGAGCCTGACAGTTGCAGTGACTAACTGACATTATTTGAACTGAGGTTTTTATATTTTCAGTTACCGAATCTATTCTCTCGTTTCTGCATATAGTATGTAAGAGTACCGGCCAAGATGAGGGTTTTGAAATCTCAGTGAACATGGACTGTTGCTGGTTTAAACTGAATGACAGTGCTATTGAATAGCACATCGGTCCATTTTAATGGCACTTCAGCTGTGAGCTGAAGATATCAAGCGTCGTCATTAGTTAGCCACAGTTTCCTAAGAAAACACATCAAAATCTGCTGGTAAATTAATGAATATCCTTGGCATTATTGCCCATTGTATGATTCCATTGGCACTATTTAATAATAATAATTAAAAAAAAGAACTCAACAAGAACTTTTGGAAATCTTGATTTTTTTCTAATTTTTAAAAATTGTATTAAGCATGCATTTAAGGTGATAACCCCTGTTGAGATATTAAAACATTACGGTCTGAAATATTTAGGTTGATATCAAGGAGAGAATCCACCAGATGAGCATTTATTCAAATTCAAAATACATTTAATTCTTTCAGAATACTTTGAAATCCACCAGCTTTTCAAACTAGACTTGGCCGAATATGGGTCAGTCTTCGTAATCTTACACATCACACAGTCACTTATCATTAGATGTGGATAAGCAGTGCCTACATTTTGATATCCTAACAGAGATATGTGAACTTACATAAAAAAAACTGCTTTTTGCTACTGTGCTCCAAGGACATGGCACAGGTTTCAAGAGTCATTTAAATTGAATAAATTAATCTCATTACAGAAATTCAAAAAGTTGATGAAATATTTAGAGGTTGTGGTGTGTGAATGTTTTGATTAATTTTGCCTTTATTGTTATATGATGACTTTATTGTTTATATTATTGTAAATTGTCCATATTTTTATGATAATTTATTGTTTTCTGTTGTTAATAGGGCCCCATTGGAAATGAGACTGATGTCTCCGTGGGTTTCCTTGTATAAATGAAGGTTAAATAAATGAATAAACATAATTGTCGCAATAACTGTGATTAACTTCATGTATGTTTCCTTTTAAGGTAACTAATGTGTTTAATTCCACTCAATAGTCCATGCAATCAACTGCATATAAATTTCTGATGCACTTTGTGGATTAAAGATGACACATGTTGCATTGCAGACGATAAAGCTAGATTTTACAAGTAAAATTCAAGCTGAATAACATAACTGTAGCGATTCACAAACCTATAGTTCATCTAGTCCTCTTTTACTGTGACCATCTTTCCGAAAATTGGCATTAAGTTGTCGTAATTTTATAGCGTCATTGCCAGTTCGTTAAAATGATAAATACGTCCCTTGTATCCAGGATATTTCCATAGCCTTATTCAAAGAATGCCAGCAGGGAAGCACTGAGAAACTACAGAATAGACCTATATCGAATCTTTAGTTGCTTAAGCTGTGTTCTGACAAATTAGCAGCATCTAAATAGAGATGATATTCTGAACAAATATAAAGCGATCAATGGAAGGGATCAAAGGAGTACCTCATATTTATATATGAGTTGTCACTTGTCAAAATGAAGTCAAGCCATCATATAAGCAGAAACCTACATAAGAGTTGTGACTGACAAGAAATTGAAAATAATTCACAAAAGTTGTGACAATTGGCATCTTGTGACCTTCAATCTATTTCTTTCCTCATCTGTGCCATCTCAGGTCCTCACAAAAATGCAAACTGTAAAGAACTTAAACAAATCATCCAGTGTGATTCCCATTAATTTGTTCTGTTAATGACAATCCAGCCTATTTTTATTGTTTCAACTAGACATGAATTTTACAAAAGACTAGTGTCAGTGTGAAATTTATGAAATAAAACACAGTTTGGGATTGAGAGATCACAAAACTACGCTTTGAATTATATAATGATTAAGGTGAAAGAAATATTGTATAATAGCAAACAATCTTCCTGTCATGGTTTTGCCCCCGCCGGCTGAAGACAAGAAGCCAGCGGGCACTGGGACCATGTACCCAAAAAGAGGATTAGGCACTCACACGCACAGGCTGAGTACAAAAATAGAAACGTTTAATAAACTAGCTAAAAATACAAAATAAAACTCAGGGGAGCAGCGGCAAAAACAACAACAACAGCAGGGCTCAGGAATCAGAATGCAGCTGCACTGCCAAACTGGCAGTGCAGCTCTTCAATACTCTTCACTGCACCTCCACTTCAACGAGCAACAGGTGTGGCTCGTTGAAGTGGAGGTGCAGACAGCAGGTGGGGGGAGGGACTGCAGGGCAGAACCATCACACTTCCGTACAGCAACTCAAATGGGGAAAACGCGGTTGATGCTTGGGGTAACTTTCTCACCGCAAACAAGACATACGGTAGTAGCTGATCCCAATCCTGACCATCCTGGGCCACTACCTGGTGGAGCATGCGCTTCAAGGTCTGATTAAAGCACTCTACCAGGCTGTCCCTCTGCGGGTGATATATGGACGTGAGTAGGTGTTTTACTCGCAGCAGCCGACACACATCAGCCATGGCCCTGGAGGCAAAGGGGGGTACCCTAGTCAGTTAAAATTTCTGCCGGGATACCTACTAGGGCTGGGGCGATTCTGAATCGATTCTTTTTTAAGGCATAGTACCACCGCCTGCTGCCATGGGGCGAACATCCCAGCTTTCCCTTTTCCTTTATTAAACCCGACACAGGTTGAACGAAAGTACCAAACATCAAACGGCATGTGAAATGCTTCCGGAAAAAAACTTGACTGACATCACTATTTTTCGATGACATGCTGCACGGAGCCAAGTAAAGGACTACAGAATCGTCTCCTATTAACCAATTAGGCTACTCTAAGAAAAGTAAGCTGTTCCAGTTTACTTGCTTGATTAGCAATCAAATGGTGGATGCGTTTACTCTCGAAGTAGAATGAGTTGAGCTGTTTATTAAGAAAGTATGTTTGATTGCTGCATTTTGAAATTTAAATGGCCACAGAGCAGCACAACATGAACACGATTGGCATTGCCACGGCATTTTGTGCGACTGTGATAATTTATATCTCACATTCACGTTTCATCCGCTTTACAGAATGTTTCCTTGTGTATTTTTTAGACGCTTGAAATCCAGGGCGATCTGAAAACAAATCTCTTTATTTTTATTTTATCATTATAGATCTCCTAAAAATACTACAATGAGAGATGAAATGCAGAGTTGGGATATGGTGATGTTGAACGAGGATTTTTTTTTAAATTGTGATAAGATCACTTGCCGTCATGGGGTCGCGTGTAATTTTTTGAAACATACACACCTGAAGTGGCTTAAGCGATTTAAAATGCCGTCCGGAAGAAGCCTGAGTTTAGATTTCGCTAATTGCAGGTGCTCCGCCCTTCCCTAAATCTGCTCCCGTGTACTTGTCCTAAATAACAATCAAGCAATTTCAGTAGCCTATAACGATTAAGATGTGATGGTGAAAAGCAGACAAACCTAACTGGGCTACGGTGTTAGAGGGAAAGAATGCCAATAATTTGAATAATTAAAAAAAAATCTTCCTCTGAATTGCATCTCTCATTGTAGCATTTTAGGACATTATTAAAGATTAATGTAAATAGATTTGTTATTAGATCGCCCTGGATTTTAAGCGTCTAAAAAATACACAAAGTGGAAAACATTCTGAAAAGCGGATGAAACGTGAATGTGAGATATAAATTATCACAGTCGCACGAAATGCGTGGCAATGGAAATCGTGTTCATGCTGCGCTGTTCTATGGCCATTTAAATTTCAAAATGCAGCAATCAAACATGCTGTCTTAATAAAAAGCTATATTCATTCAACTTAGAGAGTAAACGCATCCACCGTTTGATTGCTAATCAAGCAAAATAAACTGAAACAGGTTACTTTTCTTAGAGTAGCCTACTTGGTTAATAGGAGACGATTCTGTAGTCCTTTATTTGGCTCCGTGCAGCATGTCGCCGAAAAATAGTGATGTCAGTCAAGTTTTTTTCCGGAGGCATTTCACATGCCCTTTGATGTTTGGCTTTCATTCAACCTGCGTCCGGTTTAATAAAGGAAAAGGGAAAGCTCGGATGTTTGCCCCATGGCAGAAAGCAGTGGTACTACGCCTTAAAAAAAAATTGATTCAGAATCGCCCCAGCCCTAATACCTACCATACTCACTAGTTGCACTAACTCATGGGCAACGTTTTTGGTGGTAGCCATCCGCAGGGGCAGGGCCTCAGGGTACCTGGTGGCATAATCCACAATGACCAGAATGTATTGGTGCCCCTGGGCCGACTGCGGCAGAGGCCCCACCAGGTCCATCCCAATCCTCCGGAATGGGGTTGTTGATAACCGGCAGGGGAATTAAGGGTGCAGGGGCAGCTTTGATTGGAGAGGTCAATTAGCATGTGGGACAGCTCTGACAAAACCTCCTCACTTCTCCTTAGACGCCGGACCACCAAAAAAAAAAAAAAATCAGTCAATGATGCATAAAAGGGTTCTCTCTTGGCCCTAGTGCGCCACCAGTAGGCAACTGAGAGCCAACATCCTTGCTTGGGTGATGTAATGTCTGGGCACGGCCAATAATTCTTTCACTGCTCCTCTCTTCGCCACAGTGTAGTAGAGGAGTTCCTTCTTTACTACAAAATGCGGGGATCGTTTTTCCCCCTCTCCATGGGCGGTGCCTTCTACCTCCTGCACCCTTGACCAGGCTTGCCATCGGTTGGGGTCTTGTAGCTGCTGCCCTCCGAACCTTCCCTGGGGACGGACCTGGGAGGGGAAATCGAACATATAGAGGATTATTTGTTGCTCACTTTCTTCGTCTGCCTCTCCCGCCTCCACTCCTGCAGCTATGCGCTCCGCAGCCAGGCCATGTAAGGGCTTTTCTCCGTATTCCCGGTCAGGCGCCCTCGCGTCTTCGCTCGGCTGCCAGCTCCAGCATTGGACCCACTGCACCAAAGTGCGTCAAACCCCAGGAAGTCCCGCCCTAACAGGAGGGGTACGGGGAGCTCCTTCACCACACCTGCCACCACCAGGGTAGATCCGCAGACATGCTTGATGTATAGTTTTACGATGGACACTTCTTGAATGTCTCCGTGGACACACATCAAAGAGCGCAGGCTGGCAGATGGAGCATCAGCAGGCACAGGCTGTGGCTGGACTAAGGTCAGGGTGCTTCCAGAATCCAAGAGGGCCCGGACTTTCTTGCCGTGCATCATCACGTGATATCCGGAGGGTCACTGTCCGCTCCGCTGTCTGGGTCACTGTCTTGGGGTGACTCAACAAGCAGCGGGGTATAATGGCTGGCTGGGGACCTGTGGCGCCTGGATCGGTGGGTATGGTGGCGTCGGAAGGAGTTTTCCAGGGTCAAGGCTGAAGAGGATTAACCGAGGTGAGCACTCTGCTAAGGCAGGCTTGAGTCTTTCTCGGATGTGTGCGAGAAAAGGATAGTGTGGTAGGAGCAGGATGAGTGGGTCTCTTGTCCAGCAACCTTCGGGCCCCAGGTCATTCAGGCCTCTGGAGGATTTCTTGCGTCGCTTCCACTCATTCCACCAGAGTGGCCAGCTCTTCTAAAGTGGTGGGTGCCAGCTGGCCAGCCAGATTTTTAACCTCGTAGGGGAGGGCCCGCATAAAGTGATCCACCACGCAGTCTACAATCTTGCTCGCGGGCAGCAGCTCAGGTTGTAGCCAACGGGTGCTCAGTCACGCCAGTTCAGCCATCTGGATGCAGGCAGGGCAGCGAAGTTGATACACCCACGTGCTGAACTTCTGGGCGGCAGCGTACACTGACAGGCCTGAAAGTAGTAATATCTCTTTGCATAGTCGGGGATAACAATGGGCTTGCATGGGTGGCAGGTCAAAGTAGGCCTGTTGTGCAATCAGGTACGGTGCCAGGATCCCGACCGCCTCATCCTGTTCCCACAGTTCTCGTTCTGCTATTCTCTCAAAGGTGAAGAGGAAGGCCGTGGCGCCGTCCTCCTCCGTCATTTTTGTCAGTAACTTGCGAGGTCTGGTCATACCTTGCTGGGGTCTCTTCCTAGTGGTATCAGCCAGGCGGGAAACTTGTTTGGCTACAGCTTGGGAGGTTTGTTGGGCCCCAAAGGAGGTCTCAATTAACGCGTGAATCAGCTCCTCCATTAGATCTGTAGGATAACCAGAAAGAGAGAGAAAAAAAACAACCCACACTGCGCTAACACCTGGGACCGAATACACTACACAGTATTAATCCCAATAACATTAATGGTTACCCCTGCCAATGTGCGCCTTATCAGTGTTTGCATTCTCCACCTGCGTAGCGAAACATGGTGCAGACTTGGCAGGAGGCTGGGTCAAAACCGGCCTACAGGGCAATCATTTTATTAAATGCTCGAAAAGAAAAGGTGCTATGATAGTGCACACACTTAACAAACATAAGGAAAATAGTTTTCTTTTTTTTTTTTTAAAGATTATTTTTTGGGATTTTCTCCTTTATTTGATAGTCACACAGTAGAGAGAGACAGGAAGGTTGGAGAGAAGAATGGGGAAGACATGTGGCATATGACCCGAGCCAGAATCGAACCGAGTCGCCACAGGAAGGCCACAGCCTTTATGGTGCGCGCGCTTAGACCGATGAGCCACTGGGGCGCCCTGGAAAATAGTTTTCTGACACGCAGCTGTAGCCTCTTCAGGCGGGGCTTCGGGATACCGGCGACGTATCTTTATGGCGCTGGCCAGATGATGCTTTCTGGGTTTTTTTTTTTTTTTTTTTTTAAGAGTTTCGGTAGTGTTCAGGCTTTGTGTGTCTCTGCCCGAATTCCCAGTCTCCCCACCATTGTAATCTTAGAAGAGAGAAAACATGAGAATGGTTAGACTCAAGCTTTACGTCCGCACTCCTCGCCTGTGTCCATACCACTGCTTGGTTCTCCCTTTTAAGCAGTAGTCGGCTCTGATTATCATGGGACGCAGCTCTGTCACCTCATGAGCACTTTCTCTAGGCCTGCATAGCCTTACGACTCGCAGCTGGTGGGAATTGTCCAACTGTACGCGAGTCTAGGGAGTGCTGAACGCCACTGTCCAGGGTGCTGAAGTTCCGAACCAGCTGGTCAATGCTGGTTCATGCTGGTCCCTGCTGGTTTAATGCTAGTGCATGCTGGTTTTTTGCTGGTCCAAGCTAGTCCATGCTGATCTGCCAGCATGGACCAGCATAGACCAGCATTATCTTCATGCTGGTCCATGTTGGTTCTGTGCTAGTCGATGCCGGTTTGGTGCTGGTCAAAGCTGGTCCATGCTGGTTTGTGCTGGTCTGCCAGCATGGACCAGCATAAACCAGCATTATCTCCACGCTGGTTTGGTGCTGGTCCAAGCTGGTCTATGCTGGTCTGCCAGGAATTTAAGTGCCTCTGATGTTCGTTATCTGTGTATAACAAGTAAAAAAAATTTGTTGGTTGACAGCACAACTGTGATGATATTCATAGCGCCAGAAGTGAAGAGATGAAAGTGTCAAGTTCTTCTATGTCCAGATGCCTGTGTGAAAATGGTCAGATTGGTTGTGTTGCAGCCAAGAGCTGGCAACATCAAAGAAAGACTTGAGTTTGCCAAGAAATTCAAGGATTGGATACCAATGGACTGGGAATAAGTCATTTGGACCAAAGAGTCAAAATTCTAAATTTTCTCACCCAAACGCAGAACTTATGTGCACTGAAGAGTTGGAGAACGTTTCAAAAATGACAGTGTAAGCCCTTCAGTAAAACAAGGAGGTAGCAATATTATGGTTTGGCGTTCAGCCTGCTCGAAAGCAGCTAGTGATCTCATAAAAATAGAAAGAATCAGGGATCAAAACAAGTATTACAGCAGCCTTGTGAGGCACTAATTGCCATCTGGAAAGAGACTGGGGGGTCGGGGATTTTATTTTCAACTATAAAAGGCTAAATTTTCTGAAGAAAATTTGTGTGCTTGCTTCAGCGAGAAAAGTTGAAGTGGTTAGCTTATAAAATGAAGGTGCTTGGAAACTGAGAGGCAAAGGAAATTGCTGAAGAAATGTTGAAAAACTGCTGAAATGTAAACACGACTTCAAAGCTGAAAGTAATTGTTTAACCCCTTTGCGCAGAAGCCATTTGGGAGTTACCTTATTTAAGGCTTTATAATTCAAGATTACAGCTTCACAGACAGGAAAGGAGTGGCTTAACTGAGTCTAGACACTTGAAGCATTTAGACTCCCATCATATTACAGTTTATTTTCATGATTTTGGTCGAGAAAAGGGGCTGCAAACACAAAAAATCTTCATGAAAATTCAACATTGAAATTGCAAAAAAAATAATACTGAGAATTGAAAAACTGCTGGGGCTTAAATCTATACATTTCTGGGATCATAAACTCCTTGATCACAAGTAGAATTT
The DNA here is from genome assembly GCA_029692085.1 of Gymnothorax javanicus. Classification (NCBI taxonomy): domain Eukaryota; kingdom Metazoa; phylum Chordata; class Actinopteri; order Anguilliformes; family Muraenidae; genus Gymnothorax; species Gymnothorax javanicus. The sequence continues at coordinate 111,111,955 of CM056193.1, forward strand.
CTCTGAACACTGAATTCTAGATTACCTACTTGCTATGAGCCAAATTAGACAGCTATCCAGGTGGCTTCCCAAAGTCTGAGATCCCTAAAAATGGTGCACTGTCAAATCATTAAATAATCATATATTTAACACAAATGAACTTTTAAGGCATGAAATTTAATATGAACTAATGATTTTCTGGTTGAGTTTAGCATGAATTTATCAATATCAGAGCAGTTGAACATCAGTGGTCACAAGCAACCTCTCCAAACACAAAACATGCCTTTTCTCCAAAATAAAGTTTAGAGTTTTGTCCATTTTTTTTCAAAGTCCCCCAAGCCTGCACACATACTCCTTAAATAGACTGCTGATTAAACGGTCAGAACATTTACCCTGCAAGTTCCCACTTCCAAGCTCACAATCTTCTTTCAACACTTTCTACACCTTATAAGGAACAAGTAAAACTCACTAACTCAGTAATATCTGATTTCTGAAATATACCTTATTTTAACAGAACAGACATTCCACTTTCAGGGAAAATCAAACAATCTATGCCTCCCTAGATTCAACAGAATGGTGCAATGAATGGACCAGGGGGTCCACCGAAATGCATGACCAGTTCACGTTTTAAACATGAAAAAAACCTCGGCATTCGATTTTGCTGAATATGGTATACATTCCAAAACAAAAAACAGCAAAAAAAGTAGCAGCTTTACCTAATCTTCATTGAATGCCTCCTCCAGAGACCGATGTATCCAGTTGAAGGAACCCTTCGGTCCTGTTTCATTTGAAATAATTCCCATTGACCATGTCCTTACCTCATTTAAATCCTGTAAATGTAACTGAACTCTTCATGCCGGTTTTTAGAGTCTTTTTTTCTATAAATTGCGTCTATTTCAGCCGCGGAATGTGCGCAACGTTGACAGGATACAACCGAGCTTGCTGATACGCGAAGGCTTGTAGTAATACTTTTCTGACTGTCCAATAAATGTGTTTCAATTACTATGGAAAGTTTAAACACTTGGGAATTGGATAAAAAACGAGCTAATCAAGACAGCCTGAGGAGTTACGTCACGGCAAGCCCCGCAGCGCCATTTTGAAATCCCACGCTAACGGTTGCCATGGTTACGGCCAGAGTGAGACGTGGAAAAGTGCAGGCGAGCACAAGACCATTCAAGAGCACATAGAGACAAATAAATAGATTTATACAGAATGGAAAGGAGTAAGGCGAACGAGAGATGTCCCTACAAGGATAAGCCCATACCCATCGCTAAGGGGAGATATTTAGATAAACTCCAGGCTGTCAATGGCATCGACCCCTACGAGCTGCCAGCCGTGCAATGGACCAGGGACCTTGGCGCCCTGCCTCCTTGCACCTATATGGACATCGTTAACTATCTGTTTGCTGTGGCTGAGTTCAGGACCTCCACATCTCCCACAGACTGCAAGAAAACCATCGTACTCGCCAAGGCAAGGAGGCTGCATCTCTCGGACTTAGTTGTGTTATAAACATTGGACAGTAACCACTGCAATTGTAAAACTATTTCCAAACATTGGACAGTTAAGACCTTATAAAAGCTGAATGATTTCAGGATTAAAACATGAAATTAGATAAATTGCATAAAAGCCTAGGCGAGAGCTAGCTTGAAAGTTAATGCAGCGACTGTCACAGAAACTGCCCCATATTAGCCTATGCAATTGGAAAGGTGGACAAACATATCTAGATGGAATGCAAGTTAAATAGTCGTAAATAATGTTATTGTTGTTTGGCCTAACTTTCTAGGTCAAAGCATGGTCATTCAGAGCCAGTGCCATGATTGTCAGTGATTGCTGGTGCAGGCTGAGCTCGTCTACGTCTCACTCACACACCTCCCTGTCAGCTAGCCTCCCTGTCATCGGGCCCATGAATAATTAACTGCACTTCCTACCTTTTCTTGTAAACCGATAAAATCCTTGCCAGCCACGTCATCTGCGATGTTGCCACGATAATCAACTAGTGTTAGAGTAAATATTCCTTATATGCTGCAGGCGGGCAGACCGATTCTTTATAATCAATGAGTCCGCAAGCTAGGTTACCCAGCGGCCACTGCTGGTTGCAAAGCAAACTGTAAAAAAACATTCCGGCTATAAAACTTTTTTTGGTCAATTGTGTAACGTCGGAGATGCCTTCGGCCTAGCAGAAAATCCAACTCCATCACTATACATATAGATATGTGAGGCACATCGTCAGCGATGTTTCCACAATAATCCACTGTTAGAGCAGTTCCTTGGATGCAGGCGAGCAGACCACTTCTTTATGATCAACAAGTCCGCAAGCTAGTCCTACCTAACGTCCATAGTTTGTTGCAAAGCAAATCGAACACACACTCCACCTGTAAAACCTTTTCTTTGGTTGATTGATTGTGTCTGAGTTAATATCAGCCTAAAAGGAAAATCCAAGTTTCTGGGTCTAACTGCCTGTGTGCAACATAGATGATGAGGAGTGAGAACAGTTGAACAATCTATCTACAAAGCAAGAAGCGTCTGTCTCTGTGTGTGTCTGTCCGTGTGTCTGTCTGTGGCTCGTATATCTCTCTGACTGTTCGTCAGATCGGCCTAAGCTTTCGGATATGGCTTGCGCATGGCCCGATGGTGTGCATCCTTCATTTTGCAGGTCTTTGCATAAATTTTCACTCCCCCTACGGGCACTTGTACTACTTGGATGACAAAGCCAACTGACCCTTGTCTTGACGAGTTCAAGTGTTCACCAAAAGATGTGGCCATTGCGCTTTACAATGAAGCATGTTACCTGTCACCAGAGCGGTAGATAACTCAAGAGTGGCACCAACTGCTTGCTGGTTCAGTGCAAGCACCGATTACGTGGGCCGGACTTTGACCAACAGACCAACGCGACCGCGTCAGTATTTTGAGCGTTCTGCCCGCAGTAAATATTGGAATAAAGAAGCATCTCTACTATATCTGCATGATACGTTAATATTGCATTTTACTTTGCTGCTTCAAGCATGTTTTAGCGCACCGCTTACGTCTATATTAAGCATTACGAATATGAGTTAGCTGGCTAGCTAGGGCAGGGCATTCGCGAATTATTACCATTAGCGAACTTGAATGGCATTTCAAAATGAAACTACCATCGATCTTTCAAACTTATGAAGTTGGAATGAAATACGACGGTTGCTCATTTATTCTGCCTTCTTCCTTGGGAACAGAAACGATGGATAGCGTGTTCCTATTATTACACCCTGTTGCTGCTTAAGATTTTGGGATTAACATGCATGGACAACAACGCAAGATACGTTACGCATTTATTTTCAATATGTGATCTTAACTCGGTAGGAGATCATAGCAATCAGGCTGTATTCCTTTCCCCCACTAAAACCGATAAAACCTAACTGACAATAATAGTAAACTGGACGCGAAACGAATTTTTCGCAGGACAGATTACATTCAAAGTTAATGCAAAGACGCAAATACACGCGTGTATTCGCGTCTTTGCATTGACTTTGAATGCAATCTGTCCTGCGAAAAATTTGTTTCGCGTCCAGTGTGCAAGCTGCTTTAGAACACAAGCATTATTTCAGTTTTTCATTTCTATTCGTGCTTTCCCGCAATCCATACTGTAGCCTATTGCTAAATGTTACGACAGCGCTGCTGAGAGACACAAAGATCTCGAACGAAGTTTCTTTTCTCCTGATCTGTTGGTCTTAAATTACAGTGACGTAATCGCGTGGCTCTGATTAGGCTCCTCGCCGATGGGAAAGCAAACAGGTTCTTATAGGAGGTTCGTAGGTTGAACCAACTAAGCACTGGCACTAGCACCAACACGGCTCGAGCACCAGGTTCTTTTTGCTGGAAAAGGGGTATCATTGACTTTGTTGCTACACTGCTCACGTGGTTCGAAGGGACGTGCTATAGTTCCAAACAAGCACCGCGCTGTCATGATATCCTATGGGACATGGTGTGCATCCTTCATTTTGCAGGTTTTTGCATAAATTTTCACTCCCCCTACAGCCACTTGCACTAGTAATAATAATAATAATAATAATAATCCAGCACAAAAATAATAGGGTTTCTGCCCTACGGGTTTAAACCCCTAAAAATAATAAACAGAATGATTTCAGCCATTTGGCTTCAAGCCCCAATGGCTGAAACAGCCCTAATAAACAGCACGATTACAACAGGGTCCTCGCACTTCAGTGCTCGGGCCCTAATTATTAACCAGACAGTCCAGTCACCCGCGACCGCATGGGTGTGGCCCCCAAATGCCTGCTTTTGGTACCTTCAAAACTCTGACCTCTAGATCATTCACAAGCCATACACTGAAATGGGCACATATTCGGCCAATTCCGTTGCCTCGAAAACCAAAATCCATATGTGTGTTTACCTTACCATAACCTGCGCCCACACCAAATATCAATGAAATCAATTGAAGTTAGTGGCCTGTAGAGCTTACACAAGAAAAGCACTACAAACGCAGCAGCGGAGATGACAACCTTGAATCCATAGTAGCTGCCCGACTTCATCCGGGGGCTAAAATAACAAAATGACTAATCAAGGAAATAAATAACAAAATGAAAAGGAAAAAATTGCAACTTTTAAATAGCAGTGCAGAGTGTAATGGATTTCTACCATAAAAATGCAAAAAGACTACTGACACCATGGGCACTGACCATTTTTAAGATCAGTCACATAATAAACGATTAAATTGCACTTAAATAGCCACATGTATACCTGGTAAATGTTCAGAGAATTGACGATTTATATGATGTAATCGCGTTCTGCTAATAAAGTAAACATGCTGAAAAATACAAGTTTTATTTGGCCAGTTGGAAATGAAGCGCTCTCACGGATTAGGCAAGAGCAGCAGTAATCCCTCTTTTTCTTTTCTCTGAAATAGCGGAGGGCTGCAGCTTCAAGATTGCGTTAAACAAGAAGTTGCAACGGGACTGCTTGCAATGTAACGGGTTACATCCTCGCCCTCACAGGGGAGTAGCATGCTGACTGGCACAACAGTGTGTAACATTTTATATTTGTTGCGCACTACACCAATCATTCGCTCCACATGAATTTGAAGGGGTGCAATGGCTCTGGTCTCCTCAACATCTTTGGCATCAAGCTGTGCATGGCCCCTTGTGTATGTAGGAATCCTCACCTCAGCACACATCATACCCACACTTTCCCTGATGTTGAAACCTCTATCTGCCAACACAATGTCACCTGGTAACAGTTTGTCCAAGAAACCACATTGCTCTGTAACTTGTTTATCACTCGTGCGCCCACCCCACCCTTTACAAATGAAAGAAATGGCACCCTGTGTCAGACTGCCGCAGCTGTCGTTGCTTATAGCTCATTATCAGTGTCTCCCCCAGTCCTGAACTGTATAATGCTGACCTGGCCGAGTAGTCAAATGCTACTCTTCGCGGCTCACTGTTCATTTCTGTGCACTGTGTGTTCGCTAGCTAAAATAGCCAATAATGGCAAGCTGCAAGATATCGTTAACATGTTGTGATGTTATTTACAGCTCCCTTTTTATTTCTGTGCTATTATTAGCTAGTTAGCTCGCGAATACACAGTGCACAGAACGTATTTGAAACGGGTCGAAATTGAGTGTTGAAAATGCCATCACTGCAGATGACATAATCAATAGCTAGCTAACTTTAACTATTAAACTATTCAATGAGTGTGGAAAAATTACGTCTGCTTGCTTTTCGAGGATGGCAGTCACGGTCATTTTGATACCAATATTTCGCCTGGTTTAGATATGATCGTAAATATATCTAGTTAGTGCGAACAGTTGCTTGTATATACTGGAATAGGAGCTCAAGCAATTCTTTTCTGCTTTGCAATTTTTTTCTGTAACACGTGTTCTCATGGACCCGCCCTGCAAAAAGACCGAACTTTGCTGCCCTAAATTTGCTCTCTTGGAGCTGGTTTGAGTGACTGTACAAACGACGATACCGAAAATTCTTTCACTGAGTTTTGACGCAGAAGAATGAGATTTGTCTAACAGTCGTATCAATCTTAATCCAAACAATGATAATGCAGAGGCCAGGAAAAAGTCCAGCAGAGGGCAGAATTGAATGGCAATACCTCTACGCCTCAATTTTGCTGAGTCACTCTGAGCCATTTGAGTTAATGGTTAAAGCATTTGGTCCAACGGAGATTTTAGCTAAGGAGTCTCTTACATACTACTGCCTCTACCTCAAAGATACAGGGTTCTGCCGATGCTGGTCGGCGGTGGTCGGCCCCTACCAGCGCTCGGAATGCACCGACCAGCACTCAGAACCCACCGACCGCCACTCAGTCCAGATAGTGCTTTTCCCTACGGGTACTATTTTTTCAAAGATCAGTTAAAATTTGTGCATCCAGTGTCCAATAAAATCACTAGAAACAAAATATAAGTGACCCTAAATATGCTCCCGCCTTCTTGTTATTGTCAGAATAGCGAACTTTCGTTTTTGACCTTCGCCCCGTCTGCGCTGGTCGTCATTGATATTGAAAAACCTGCCCAACAGTGATGGAAACACCGAGTGCCATCCGAGCCCACGTGTGCTGTGTACTCATGGGGGATTTAAATCTGAGGCTGTGGGGAAATGATTGGTGCTGTTGTCTCAATCTAATGAAAGACAGGCAATTATAATTGGGGTGGAGTGATTGATTTCTGTAGCGCTGTACTTCGCATGTCGAGAGAAAAGTTCTTGTTATATAAACGACAGCAAAGCTAAATAAATCTCTGTCGGGGACAGTAACATTCTTTACATGTTAATCTATCAGTGTTTAATAACAGTGGCGGTCAGTGGACGGAAAGCTGAGGGGATGGAAAACGTACCTTGAATCCGATGAGATTATTGACCCGATTTTAATCATTGTTCTTGGTTAACACGTTTTCCAACAATATGAATTATCCATTGGTGGTTCAGTGTGCAGGTTCCCCTTTAATTAAATGTCAAATGTGAATAATAAATTAAATAAATATTTTTAATTCACGTCTTAATAGGTAACCCTTCACGAAAAAAAACTACTGTGGATTTTCCGCATTAACTTTTGCCCCATCCTACAAAGCAAGCCATAACCCTCGCTTCATAATTGTTTAATTGAAAACAAAGATTGAAATGCGCACTTTTTTGCCTTCAATTGACGCATTGTTTATCTCTCGTCTTAACGAGGGCAATTAGCTGCACCTGAGAAGAGAGGGTTGAAGTATCCTTTATCAAGGAAAATGACTGAAAACAGATCAAGACTAATAAGCAGTTTAAAGACGTTTATCGCCCTCCTTCAATGGGCGCCACTGAAGAAATATTTAGAACATAAATGAGTCACTGAGTGTAATAATGTTATGATTCTGTCAGTTTGCCATGTCTGTTCTGTTTTGTCATGTTCTGTTTAGTTTGTTCTATGCCATGTTTTGTTTCTGCCATGTCTTGCCATTTTTGCCATTACCCATATTTCTGTATATAGTCCGGTTCATGTTTTCCACCATGCCCTTTGCACTTTGTCTCCCCTGTCTGGTCTTTTGTTACTACAGCTCTTTCCCCAGTCCTGCGTGTCACATGCTTAGGTGATTTAATGGTTTCTGGGTTTCCACCATTCCTTCTAGTCTCGTTTGCTTCCTTCACCTTACTTTGCTATTTTACTAACCCATACTAACAGTTTGTTATTTTGTTAAGATACTAACCAGACTAACATTGTATATAATACTAACTTACTAACGAGCACCAGGGATTGTATAGCTGCACTTACTAATTGATTAACAAGCTCTCAGCACTCGCCCTATTCTAGTCTCCGCCTCTTGCCTTCTCTTAGTCTTTGCTGCTATTCAGCGGATCCTCCGCACCTGCTCCACTCTGTCCTGCCTCTCATTATCTGTGCACATTAGAACTCCCTAACCGGAGCTGCATGTTTTGTCACAGGTTGTCTCGTGTTCCCTGTCCGCGTTTTGGCTTGTGCCAATTTCATGTGATTAGGTTCTCCCTCATGTTCCCTCCTTTGTAATTAGTCTGACTTCTTGCACTTGTGTCTTGTTAAGCATGTGACTTCCCATGAGTGTATATTAGGAGTCTTCTCACAGCAGTTCCTTGTCAGAATGTTCTCCTTTTGCCACGCTTCTCTCGCCTTGTTTTCATAGTGATTACCTTTCTGACTGGACCGTCCTTGTTTTTCGATTTTTGCCTATTCCCTGTACTTTGCCACATTCTCAGTGTATCGAACCTCTTTTGTCTGACTACGATTTTTGTTACTGGTGCCCTGTTTACGGTTCTGGATTTTGCCCTTTGGATTCTGATTTTTGGATTGTGGACATTGTACCTGCTCTGTTGGGGGTTTCCCCCCTTCAGAAATAAAGCCTCCATTTTTGCATTCACTGGTTCTCGCTTCTGGTTCCTGGCGTAATCCTCACAAATAATGGTCTAACTCTAATTTTCCCATTTTTGAGTTAGACCCATATTTCGCAAGTTAAAGGTAAAATCTATTCAGGGCATAAGTCGTCTAGATGTCACAGTGATGCATCTTACTATACAGAGATTTTTAGTTATCCTCACTCCCATTAAGACAAAATGCGTGAGTGGAACAGTGGTCTAACTTAGAACCCTTCAAAAGTCAAGGATTTGAAAGATGATCTCAACCTTGTACCGCCTGTCCACCACTCATTTTATCTGGGTCTGATCGAAGATGAATATGACCCAAACTTTCATCCAGATGATGACAGCTGTGAGGAACAAGATTAGCTGATGGATGACTTTCTCAGTGGTCAGCAGTTTGCAATACAATGTTTCACTTTTGAGCTGTATTCTCTTATTTTGTGTTTCAAATTCCAAGAATGCCGGAAATTAAAGCTATTATTGAATTATTAAAATTGAGTTATTAATTTACTTAAGTCAGTTACATTTAAGACAGCCAGTGCAAGAGTGGTCTAACTTATAAAAGGGCCTTTTTCCGAAAATTTAGAGAAAGTAACCTCTGAAACATTACTTTTGCGGAAAAAAAAAGTTATCTTGAAAAACATGGTCATAACCTCTCAGATGGCATACCCTACATGTGTCCTGAATTTTATCCAGGGCTTGAACTTTGGCATAGATTATCTCAAAACTATGAAAAACGAGTTAGACCACTCTTGTCCTCAGGGGCTCAAATGACAGTTATTGAGTACTTAGAAATTTAATCAAAAGTATTTGGATACAAAATAGAAAAACAAGTTTATGAATACGGCAAATATCTATGAAAATTAGAGGCATCTCGCTACGCACCTTGGAGAACATCAAAGAAATACAGTAATCTCGTGTGACTCAGAGGCAATATTTGCTTTCGAAATGTCGCAAAAATTTTTCCAGCTCGCGTGTTGCGCACACTCAAATGACATATACAGTATTCATACAAACTCTCAGATTAAACCTGCGCCCCTCATATTTAATAAGTAATGTGTATGATGCCTCATAGCTCGTGGAAGGTAGATTGTCAGTTTAGGAGATGGTAGAAATTTTCCGTCCAGCATCCTGGGCAGAACCCTGAAGATAGTAAGTCCAATCTACAAAATGGAGGTACCATACTGAGGAGGAGAGACTGCTAAGCAAAATATGTCAAAATTGTGTGGGTAGTGCCAAAAATTTGGGAACACGAGCAAGTTATAAAACTGTGTTTTTCAGCTTCCTAACCGGAATTTTCTTGTCTCTTAACCCTATTAACCACCGTAGCATATCTGCTACATAAAGTGAAAGGGTTAACAGCCTGGACACCCTGCTGGTTTTGTTTCATATTGCCAAATAAACATTTGAGAATAACTTGAATGGTCCGTCACTTTAATTTTTCCATTCGCATTATTACCCAATGTAGCAGATCTGCTACATTTTGGAAAGGTGGGCCAAAGGGTCGAATTTTTTTTTTTTTTTTTACTATTTTTCCAAATATTGGCCCATAATCAACATATTTGCCTAGGGAAATGATTTTTACACAGTTGGAAAGGTACTTGGTTAACAGAGGGTTAATATCGGAGTTCATGAAGTTTCAGTTAGTGCTCCTGTTGCTTTACGGCTCATCCTGCCAAAACCATCTGTCCGATTGCTTGCATAGTTACATTTTCGTGACCAGCACAACTTTTGCTACAACTTGGATATAAAAATATTTATGTGGAGTGAAAACTGTGGGAGTTAGAGCAAGTTTAAGAGAAAACCTCTTGACGATTTTACAGCTGTTCGCCACTCTAACAGTGATGTCACCACACTGTAAGTTCCCAGAATTTATTGTTACAAAAATTATTTTAAAAAATAATAGAAGTTATGAAAAATCTGAACAGTGAAGAGATTATACAAGCTTAACTTAAGATTTTGCAGTTTGAATGACATTTCTGGCTAAAAGTATGATAGTAAAAAATATAGCAGAAAATAGCTGAATCTACAAAAAAATGGCTTGATTTAACAGGACCCCAAAAAATGACATTTAAAATTAAATATCTCAAAAACTAAAAAGAAAAATAAAAAATCTGTACAGATGCAATGAATTCAGAACAAGCTGAATTTTTTAAAGTTTGAACGAAATCTATAGCTTAAACGGTGTAGGAGGAGTTAGTTAGGGGAATGTTCAATTCGAGAACTGCTGTTGCTGTTGCTGACCGCTTGGCTGTACTGTAGCACTGTTCGTTAGTCATCATTCTGCTTGAGTTGAGACGGAGAAAGGCGTGCAGGGATTGTAGCAGATTTACTCTTGTTTAAGGGGTGATCTGGGGTTAAATGAAAAATGACACCAGGAAACAACTCAGAATTAATCTAAAGAGGTATATGTAATAACCACCAAAAAAGATACAAGTTGGCATTTTTCTGTTTATGCGGTTGCCATGGTAACCGAGCAAGCTCATTAAATATGCAGTAAACTTCTGGCACCAATTCCTCAATAACTCTATGATAGAATTCAGTCTTTCTTTCATCAATTAAAAGCCATTGCTTATCCAAATGCAATGACATAGCCATTCTTTGCCCAATTTATCAGTTTTGTGATTTTGGGGCATTTTATTCAAATTTTGAAATTATTTTGTGCAGAATCTGACGAATACTCAAAATATTCAAAGTATGTAACAGATAGGGAAATTTTGCCTATGTCATTGCATTTCTAATGAAGTAAATTACCTGCTTTACTTTAAATAAAAAAAGTTATGGCTGCCACAAACATGAGAAACGTGGAAAAAGTAATAACTTGGGAAATCAGTGGAAAATGCATTAGACCGCATTGAAAAGTTGAGTTCAGTTTTTAATCCTTGTAGCAATTAGTGATTAATAAAGGTGGGTTATTATAGAATATTTTTATTCAAAAAAAATTTTTTTGAAAAATAATCAAATTTTGCCCATTTAACCCCAGATCACCCCTTAAACGGATTTTTCTGAAAATAATTTGTGTGTAAAAGCTCAAACATTTAAAGAGGTAAGACGATTTGCTCCCGAAGTATAACCTTGGTCGTATTAGGGGCAGGGAGAAACTTCCCCTTTTTCCCCCTTGTAACAACTCAGTTAGCAAACAGCCAAATTAAGTCGCTAATCTCGTCAAAGAAAGACGACAGGGTTTTTTTTATGGGGTTTCGGTCTCCCGGGAGCAAAGTAAAGTAAAATAAAATAAATTTAAACGCTAAATAATTACCTAACTAAATAAATTGTATAATATACAAAGTAAAACGGAGTTGTTTTCAAGGACTGTGCTACTACTCTTGCCTGGTTTTTCTGTAGCTGATTCAGCTAACAAACTTCAGCAAGCTTCTCAACACTAAGAAATTGTCAAATTGCCTGGATATCTAACTATAACCTGAGTTGGTTTAATACTTAGTCGCTTGCCTTTCATACAGTCTTCTAGCCAATAAATATTGACGCTCACCGGGGTTTTTAGTCCTCTTCGGTCTTTCTTTTATCGCATAAACACATTGCCAAGCTTGAATTAAATATTAACGCTGACCAGGGTTTTAATCTTTTGCGCATCTCATTTTTACCGAAGGGCTCTTCTGATTAAACAAATTGCAAATTACGTTATTTGTGAATTCTCCTCCAGTGGCGGTGCCTTGATCAGCTGCTTAGAGTTTAGTTGCTTGTTTGAGTGCTTAGCGATAGCTTGTTGGGGGACATAGCGTGTTTAGTTTGCTCACATAGTAAACGACTTGTTTATTCTGTTTGTTTGAATTAAAGGGTACCGGGGCTTTACTCTTTTTCAGTTACCTTAGGTTGTATGTGTGGCTAGCTCGCTAGATAGTTACTGTTTGCATTTTTAACTTGGGATCTGAGATTTAGTATTTCGTTAGTAGGGCAATAGTTACTTGATTCATCCATTCAGTTAGGTTTGAATTTGAAGGTATTGGAGGCTCTCGTCTGAGATAAGAATCTGGAGAAGCCAGTCTGTGATTATCTGGATTCTGAGCTAAGCCCTGTGATATTTTTAGACTAGTATATTAATAGTACTGGGACTATATAAAATCAAGTCAGCCATCTGAGTGCTTATTACATATCAAGTTTGTCTCAATTTGGTATTTCATTTTTGTTAACTGAAACTAAGCCCCTGCTGAAAGAGGCTTATTTACATAGTTTCCCCACGGTTTCTATTGTGACTGCTGCTTAGGGCTTCTCAGGTTAATAAATTGTGGTTCCTGAGCTTCTGTCTTGGCAATAATAATTTTCTTTTGTTATCTAGGGTGAGCGAGGTCATTAGGTAAGGGGTTCAAAATGTAGCCAAAACTATGTGACGGTTGCAGAATGATTGCACTTCTGGAAAGAGATTTCCAGGGTGGGTTTGTCTGCCACCGGTGCCAGCTAATTGAGCATCTGGAGAGCAAGATCCTTGATCTTCAGGGCTGGTTAGCGGCACAACATAGTTCGCAATCCGTAGAGTTCCTAGAGGAACTGAGTAGTATGTTGTTTATGGAAATGTGTGTGCACCAAAGCAGGGTTGTGCGGAGACCCCAGAGCAGGCAGGGAGAGAAAGCTGGGTGACTGTAGGACGTCAGCACAGGAAAGGGCGTGCACGCCGTACAGCGACAGCTCCTCCAGTGGTTGAGGTGTCCAACCGATTCTGGCCCTTGCTGGAACTCGACTTGGCCCTTGACCCTGAGAGTGGGGGGACTGATGAGCATCAGGGCACCCTGTTTTGTGTAATTAGCTGAGAAGCTTAGGAGCAGATCCTCCACGATAGTTTTTTTACGGAATCCAACCAGTACCATGTGCAAGCAGAGGGAAGCAGAATTTTATCTGGAGGTTCAACATGTGGCTACGAACCTGGTGTAAGAAAGAGGGGTACAGGTTTATGGGGCACTGGAACTTCTTCTGGGACAGGGGTAACCTGTTCAAGCCGAACGGGCTACACCTGAACCGGAGGGGTACCTTTGCTCTGGGTCAGCGTATGTTGAGGGTAGCACAGGGTTATTTAAACTTGGGACATGGGGGGCAGGGAGATTAGAGAGTGTTATACATAGGGAAATTCAGACTGCCCTGATGGAAGCTGACAGCGCTGCATGCACTATTGATGACATATTTTTAAAGCAACAAAGCGTAGTGGGGGGCTTGGAGCAGCAGGCACATGGGAAATCGAAGGGGAAGAGCATTCGTAATAACCTGCAATGTTTTTATTTAAATGCAAGAAGCATAGAAAATAAATTTCCAGAACTTGAGGCCATTATGATTAGTGAGGGCTATGACATAGTTGGGATTACAGAGACATGGCTTAGTGAAGAGGATGGAGATGAATATAATATAGAAGGTTATAAGCTCTTTAGGAAGGATAGAAGTAATAGGTGAGGAGGGGTTGTAGCACTCTATGTGAACAAAAACATAAATGTGCAGGAAATTCCTGAAATTGAACATTCCTTGCCCTGTGAAGATATCTGGGTCAGGCTCACTGGCAAACACGAGACAGGTTTAAACAAAGGAGTATGCTATCGACCGCCAACTTTGGACAGTATTGTCAACTAAATGCTCTTTAAGAGGATTAGGCAAGCTTGTGGAGGAGGAGGGACTATTATTATGGGAGACTTCAATTATCCTGGTATCGATGGGAAATGGTGAAAGGACAGGGTAAAGGGGAGGAAGAAATGTTATAAATGACAATTTTTTAGTGCAGTTTGTTAATACCCCTACAAGAGAGATGGCAATTTTAGATTTAGGGCTCTCTAATGACCCTGACAGAATTAGCAATGTTGAGATACTGGAGCCACTTGGGACTAGTGATCACTCTACTGTATATTTTGATTTTTCATGGGAAGTTAAAAAGGTGTCTTTGGAAACCAAAATTTTCAATTTTAGGCGAGCAAACTTTGACAGGATGCACTCATATCTAAGCGAAATAAAATGGGAGACACTCCTGGACTGTAGTTTCTGTAAATGAGATGTGGGAAAGATTTAAGGGGGCTTTACTTGATTCACAATGCAAATTGATTCCAAAAGTGTCCAAAAGTAAGCTGAAAAAGCAGAATCCTCAGTGGATGACCACAGCTATTTGTAGGAGTTTGAGAGAAAAGAGGAATCTTTATAAGATGTTCATAAAGGATAACAATGAGAATACTAAGGCTGAATACTGTAAAATGCAGGCTGTGGTCAAAAAAGAGCTGGGGGGGGTGCCATGGTGGCTCATCGGTCTAAGCGCGCGCACCATAAAGGCTGTGGCCTTCCTGCGGCGACCTGGCTCGATTGCGGCTCGGGTCATTTGCCGCATGTCTTCCCCATTCTTCTCCCCAACCTTCCTGTCTCTCTCTACTATGTGACCATCGAATAAAGGAGAAAATGCCCCCAAAAAAAATCTTTAAAAAAGAGCTGAGGAATGCCAGAAGACTGTATGAAAGGCAAATTGCAGACGGGGCAAAAACTAATCCTAACCGCTTCCTTCAGTACTGTAGCAGAAAAAGGAAAGTCAAAGAGGAGGTTAAGTGCATAAAGAATAAACATGGATCGCTGCTGTATGATAACAAGGATATTCGGATACCTTAAACAGTTACTTTGTTGAGAATTTTACCTCGGAGCGGGTTTTTATTCAGCCAGAGGGCATGTCCAATGCTCAAGAATATTTTGCGGAAATTGAGGTTAGGGATAATGAAGTATTAGACAAGTTGCATAAACTGAAGGCAGACAAGGCGGCGGGTTCTGATGGCTTATATCCTAGAGTGCTCAGGGAAGTTAGTGAGATCATCTCTGAACTGCTCTCAGCTATCTTCTGACTGTCTTTAGAAACTGGAAAAACACCAAATGATTGGGAGCAGGGCAATATAATACCAATATATAAGAAAGGGGACTGTACTGAGCCAGGAAATTACAGGCCAGTCAGTTTAACTTGCATTGCATGCAAAATACTGGAATCTATCATAAAAGACGAGCTGGAATTATTTCTTGAACGTAATAATATCTTGAGGGATAGCCAACATGGTTTGCGTAAGGGAAGGTCATGCCTGACAAACCGTCTGGAATTCTTTGAAGAGGGCACCAAGACTTATGATCAGAGCAGGGCTTATGGCGTCATATACTTGGATTTTCAGAAAGCATTTGATACAGTACCATATAAGAGACTAATTTTTAAAATGAGCTCTGTTGGAGTTACAGGAGTTATTCTGGAGTGGATTCGAAACTGGTTACAGGACAGAACACAAGGAGTGGTGGTCAGTGGAATCTCATCTGAGCGAGGTATGGTGGGGAGTGGAGTCCCTCAGGAATTGGTGTTGGGACTCCTGCTGTTCCTCATCTACATTAATGACCTTGATCGGAATATTGAGAGCAGATTAGTGAAATTTGCAGGTGATACTAAATTGGGAGGTTTGGCAAATAGTTTAGAGTCCACTAAAGTGATTCAGGATGATTTGGATAGAATCCAGAATTGGGCAGAAATGTGGCAAATGAAATTTAATGTAGCAAAATGTAAAGTTGCACATGTAGGTAATAAAAACATTAGACAGGATTACTTCATGGGAGGTTTAAAACTGGAATGCTCCACAAGAAAAAGATATGGGAGTGATTTTTGACCAGACCCTCACAGGTTCTAGCCATTGTGCCGTAGCAGTTAAAAAAGCCAATCGAATGCTGGGGTACATTGCCAAAAGTATTGAGTACAAATCCAAGGAGGTCATACTTCTCTTGTACAACACATTCGTCAGACCACATCTGGAGAATGGTGTACAGTTCTGGGGACCATACTTTAAGAAAGATATAGAGGCTCTAGAAAATGTTCAGAGAAGAGCCATTAAGTTAATTCCAGGTATAAAAGATGGAAGCTATGAGAAGAGGCTGAAGATCCTTAATCTCTTTAGTCTTAGGAAAAGGAGACTTGGGGGTGATCTGATTGAGGTCTTTAAATATGTTAAAGGGATTAACAAAGTGAATTATGTTGGATTCCTTTGGCCGAGTTTTGTTAGTAGAACTTGGGGTCACAAATGGAAGTTGACCAAGGGTAAATTTAACACTGATATTAGGAAAATTTTTTTCACCCAAAGAGTAATTTCGATGTGGAATAGCTTGCCTCACTATATTGTTGAGGCAGAAACCTTGGGAATTTTCAAGAGTAGGCTTGACTTAAAGCTAGATGCCATTGAGTCATTGAGTACCTGAAGTGATATATTCACAATAGTAAAAAGAAACTGGCGAGCCTAGTTGGGCTGAATGGCCTGTTCTCGCCACTCATGTTATGTTATGTTATGTTAGTTAGCCAAATTTAGGCAGAAGAAAAAGAGTAAGAAGAAGTAAGAGAATAGAGTGTACTGCTTCGCTTAAGAAAGCACACAACAAGATAATGACCCTAATACACTTCTTAGTGGTGCAAGAATTATCTCATTTGGAAAGAAACATCTGGTGACATAAAAGTTATGACTCAGCCTGCTCAAAATCCAGACCCTCATCGGATTGAACAAATCTGTAACATTGAAAGAATCTCTTTGGAAGGAACTTCAAACCATATGCAGTGGTTTAGCGAGTGATGAAATAAAAAAATGTGAAAACTTTGCCTGAAAGATTAAATGCTGTAATCAAAGCAAAGGGTGGCCACACTAGATATTGACTAATTCTCTCAAAAACACATTATAATTTTTGTTTTTGCTGTATATTGTTTTCTGTTTACCTATTTTCATCTATATGATCCAATATTTCATTAAATAAATCATTGAATAGTACTTGGTATCGGATTTATCTTCATTTTGTTAAGAGTATAATCATCACTGCACAATATTGTGTAAGCTAATGTTAGGTTTTATTTGACTCCTTGTTAATATTTCTGAACTGTGGGGTACTCTCGTCGGCTGTTTATCCCATCTTGTTTGATTACTTCCTCCTGTTGAAAGAGTGACACTTCAAAGTAACTACTGTTTCACTTTTGCCATAAAAGCAAGCATTGCCAGAAGACATGCCCTGTCCCTCTTACTGGCCAAACAAGTGAATATTGAGTTAAGTTTCTTACTTTGCTACATTAGTAAAGGCTACAGAGAGGCAAACACGCCAAAACATAGATTGGCATCATGAAACCTTACGCTATATGATGCTGAATGGCCTTTGCTTAATTTTCAAATGACGTTACACTTACAATTCCTAAAGTCGGAATTTTGATGACCTAGCAGGCAGTGGACATTTGAGTTTTGGTATGTTTTCACTAAATCAGAATGTTTGGATAAATGTTATCCCATATTAGCTGTTTGAGCTGCACAATACCGCACCTACTGTATATTAATTTTAAGTCCTCATATTTTGCATTTGAAACATTGTCAGGAAAGTATGCTCTACAGTCTACTATTTAATTGTTGGAAGTTTGTCATGACTTTTTACCAATTGAAAACATTGGGCACATCATAAAATGAAAAATCCGGCAAAGAAGACCCAGGACAGTTGAGAAGCTAGAATCCTACATCTGACAAGAGTGGGACCACATTCCTCTCCCAAAACTTTAGCAATTGGTCTCCTGACTTTCCAGCCATTTACAGACTGTTGTAAAAAGAAGAAGAGATGCTAAACAATGGTAAACATGGCCCTATCCCAGCTTTTTTGAGATGTGTGTGCTGCCATCAAATTCAAAATGAGCTAATAGTTTTCATGAAATGGTAGAATGTCTCACTTTCAATATCTGATATGTTGCCTATGTTCTGTTGTGAATATATTGTCAGTTCATGAGATTTGCAAATGATTGCATTCTATTTTTTGAAGAAATCCCTATGTTTTGCCACTAATTTGCATATTATTCGGCCAATACTGTCACCATGGTAACCAAAATTGATAGGTGTCATAAGTAAAGTATAACACATGTCCATAACAAATATGTAAGTAATCGGTCAAAAATTACAGCCTATAGAGCGTCCACAAGAAAGTGTCTACGGACGCGGACGTGGCAGACGTGGCGGGGGAGACAACGTGTGAATTTATAGTAGCTGCCCAACTTCGTTCCGGGGCTACAATAACTAAATCTTTCATGGCTATCCTCTCTTTGCAATGCAGATTCGCAGATTCTTGGTGCAAACACTCCACCAGCCGCTGCACCATCAGTGCAACAGCCAATCAACGAGCCGTTTTTACAAAATTAGCCACTGCAGCCTGAAAAGGATGGGAAGGTACATTTTGTTTTTTTCCCCAAGATTGTTGAGGCATCTCTTGATGACGACCCATTCCTTGTCTCAAGACAACAATGTGGTTCCCAGTAAAGCCCTTAGATCTGCAGAGGTCTTTATTTTTTAGATATCCTGATGCCTGTTCCAGATCAGTGGCTGGCAGTTATTTCTGGGCCATCAGGGCACAATAGTCCCCAAAATTCCATGAAAATTTTTTCATGACTTTTTGAGATATCATGCTAAGCAATAAATATACAGAAAAAGGGAGGCAAATTAAATAGCTCTATTGACCTTCAGACAATTACACCAAAATGATCTTCTGACACTTCTAAACACTAACAATACCACAATCAGTTGAAAATGACTAAAATTTCTGCAACCATTTAATTAATGAGAGAAAAGACAATAACATAACATTTTTACAAACTACTTTGATTTTTAGATGTGCTATTTTGATACAAAAAGTACATGTCACGTCGGTGACCCAGAGACAGAGAAAGATGGAGAGGGATGCCTTTGAGGGTCTATTTTGGAGATGGCACTTCCTTATAGTTCAGCAGTACACAATGCACAAACAACATAAGTCCAAATGCAAGTCTGTCTATGGTTTCTAAAGGTGTCTTTGGGAGTTCCCGTGTTTTCAGAGAATCAAAACTGGCTTTGCTTTTTTCCACAGATCAACATAGGCCACAACATCTGGCTAAGGGAAGAGGCCTGGAAGAAAATAAAATGTGCCTCCAAGGATTATTCCTGAAAAAGTTGGCTGTGGGAATATGGGGCACTGCCACTCTAAAAGACAAAAGCCTAACTGGGAAACAGTGCATCAACAAGACATCTGCAAGGCAACCGCTAACCCCTGTCAACATGGCCGGATCTAGGGGGGTGCAGGGGTGAGCTACACCCCCAAGATTTTTACCGCGCCCCCCCAGCGCCTCCTGACTTACTAACGTATATTTTAGCGCAATTAAAAGGAGTGCATAATGCGAATTCAATGAGAATGAAACGCGATCTCAACGCCCCCGGTCAAAAAAATTAAACACGATCTCACCCCCGTCAACAAAACGTCTCTTTGCCGCAGTCAACTGTATACTTTTCTGTTTTTTTTAAGTTGAATACTGTAAGTTGAATGTGAATTATGTGGTGTAATGTACATGGATCAGCCACAGCATTAAAACTACTGACAGGACGGTCACTTCATCAACAAATAGAAACAATGCTGTAACTCCGTACCTTGAAGTTCAAACTACTTTGATATTTGGCCACAGGCAAAATACAGTAATGTAGCGCAGACAAACTGGGCACATCCCACACATTCGTGAGTCAGATCAATCACCAAACCACCAATGCATGCTCCAAACCACACACTATTAAGCATTTCAGTTTCATTGAATTTCCTTTAGAACACCTCCAACTACATCCAAACAAAAAATCAATGTTATCGCCATGGTGTACCACCAGGTATCGTTGAGTACTCTATACCATGCGGGCGATTGGCGAAAGACTTTGGTCCTGAGACTCCCCCCTGATAAATCAATTTGTTTAAAAAAACAATAAAGGACATGTCGTCGGCGAGGATCAATTTGTATCCATTTCCCCTCAACTTGCATTATTGTTCATCGCAACAATTATCAAGAATCTTCCTCTCCACATTAATGGTTGACATAAAATAAAATCAAATGTCAATGTCTTTCTAAGCTTCGGAATACCAGCAGCTCACAATTCAGTATTTTCTTTTTCTGCATTTGCGTCTGATTTGCTTGATAGCCCAAAAAAAAACCTTTCTAAAAATGTGGTTTTGCAGACTCAGGTCCGCGTGTTAAGGCTGTTCATGTTTAAATAAAACTCTGTCTATAACCAGTGACATTACCATAATGCAGGTTAACACTCAACCTATTTTTGAGTAAAAATCGGTTAATAGATTGAATTTATTTATTGAGCAAATGGGCTTCCAATAAGCTGTGTTGCCATTAACGATGAAGTCATACAGCGTTGCGTCCGCGAGGAAGGCTACAATGAGATTGCATGGACGGTAGTCAACTGAAACTTCTCAAAATTCCATCTTGAAGTAAGAATGTAATCTGGTAAATGCTGCTGATGGTGGTATTTAGATAAGGTTTAGATTTCGTTTAATTAGATAATTTCCGTTTCAGAAGCTAGACTGGAAAGACCTCATGAATGATTTTGCTACCTTTAAAGTTTGACGCATGACATGCATATTAAATGATTTTAAATGCATGTCATGCGTCCAACTTTCATAATGCTCTGATAATCAATTTACGCAATTATTCAATTACCAACGATTCGAAGTAAGAAGCGTTGGTAATTTAATAAATTAATTATTATCGCTTGGTGCGACAACCAGTGCAGAACTATGCTTCCCTGCAAATACAACCTGTTCTTTGGAATGCTGAAAACATTAGGATTAAGTGCAGTTTTTAGATAATTTAGGTTGCACTGCTGAAAAAAAAAAATCCTTGAGCAGGAGATGGAATTCAGAGAAAGTGCTGGCTTAATTGATTTTTTTTAATTATTATTATTATTTTTGCATCCATACAATATCACTATTAAGTACAATGAATGTAGCCCTTCAGTGATCTCTCATTTCTGAATACTTTCTTAATAATCAAAGGCTTATACAACGTATATTGGTCTTGATTATTCTGAAAATTAATTGAGTGATTATTAATCAAGCGATCTTGAGCAGGAACAGCTTGAAAGAAATTATGTGTTTAAGGGTCAGAGGCTCACAGAAAGTCATATGAATATCCTGTAACGCCGGCGTTACACTAGGGGGATGTTGGGCTTTAGGCATTTACCAGGAGCCGTTTACACAAACAATCTTGTGTTAGTGCTAGGAGGACTTCTAAGAAGTGCTGAAAGTTCCAAACTAAGGGTTACCTCTCAAAAGTGATTCACAAAGGTGCTAAAAGCTACTCTTTGAGTAATTTACAGGTCGTATACACTTTTTTCTTATGAATACAAAAAATAGGACCAAGGGTCCTGTAGCTTATCGGCAAGCAATCTTACAGTGATGATACAAGTTATGAAAATTTCATGTGAAATTTGACCTTTGAATCATTGAAGGTCAATGTCAAGGTTAAAAAATAAAAGTTCACATTTATGAGACCTCTTATAATACTTTGTATAATCCTAAGCTCTGAAGCAGTTTTGGTGATACATATCACTGAAAATTCAATACATCAGTTGTGAACTTTAAAAGTCACAGAAGGTCAAGATGAGGTCAGCAAATGGACTTCATATATGACCTCCTATAAGTCTTTTATACAAACCGAGGCTCCATCTGTGACCGTTTTGGCAATATAAGTCATTGTATTATGTCAAGTTTGACCTTCAAAGGTCACCAACAGTCAATTTGTCATCAAATGAAAGTTCATGTGTGACTTCCTTTAAGTCTGTGATACAAACTTAGGCTCTAGCTGTGACCCTTTTAGTGATTGAAGTCATTGAATTTTCACTAGGTCAAGTTTGACCTTCAAAGGTCAATATGAAGGTCACCAAATGAAAGTGCATAAATGACATCCTATACGTCTCCAGTACAAACCTACACTCTATCTGTTAGGATTTTGCTGATATAAGTCATTGAAATTTCATTTTGAAGGTCACTGAAGGTCAAGGTCAAGGTCGCCAAATGAAACTTAATACCTGACTTCCTATACACAATAGAAACCTAAGCTCTTCCTCACAAAAGAAACCTAAGCTCTGTCTGAAATAGTTTTGGTGATAGAAGTCATTGAAATTTCACCAGGTGAAGCTTGACCTGCGAAGGTCCCCGAAGGTCAAGTTCAAGGTCACCAAATGAAAGTTCATATATGACTTCCAAGAAGTATTCAATACATATATGTTCCCAATCTTCAATATTTGCAAGCCCAGAAGCCTTTGAAACATTTTGTTACATTTTCCTTGATCTCAAGTTTGACTTTTCAAGGTCATCTGAGGTCAACTTTAACACAGCAAAAATATAGGTCATATATAACTTCCTAAATGTCGATAAAACAAACTTAATCTCTATCTGCAACCATTTGGCCTCCACAGGCCGTCTTGCGTATTCTCTATAGGATCCAATGTTAAAGTACAGCGCCCTCACTAGACCCACTTCCAGCAATTCAATCAAAATGGCTACATTTCTAAGTCCTATCTTTAACATTGGAGCCAAAATTTCAAGGGCCCATAAAACGGACAAAAATGATTCAATCGAAAATCCTTAAAAAGATGTCTGGAGATATGGTCTGGTAGTATGTTATGGCAGATTTATACGAAAATTTATCAGGCCAAAAAAAAGATAAAAAATGTTCCGGAGACGGATGACAGACGAGGGACGACGGACGCCACACTCACACAATAGCTTATCGGCCCATAGGGCCGGTAAGCTAAAAATACAACCCCAATTCCAAAATAGTTTGGACAAAGTGTAAATTATGAATAAAATCAAAATGCAATGACTTTCAAATCACATCAGCCAGTATTTTATTCACAATAGAACAGAGATAACATAGCAAATGTTGAAACTGAGAAATCGTGCAATTTTGTACACAAAATGAGCTCATTTCAAATTTTATGGCTGCTACAGGTCTCAAAAAAGTTGGGACAGGGGCCTGTTTACCATGATGTAGCATCCCCTCTTTTTTTTAACACAGAGTGGAGGCGTCTGGGCATTGAGGAGACAAGTTTCTTAAGTTTAGCCATTGGAATTTGATCCCACTCTTGTTTAATACAGGTTCCCAGCTGCTGGAGAGTTTTGGGTCTCCTTTGACTGACTTTTCCTTTAATTATGCGCCAAATGTTCTCAGTTGGTGAAAGATCAGGACTGCAGGCAGGCCAGTTCAGCACACGGACTCTTATACTACGAAGCCATGCTGTTGTTATAGCTGCAGTATGTGGTTTTGCATTGTCCTGCCGAAATACACAAGGCCTTCCCAGGAATAGATGTCATCTGGAGGGGAGCATATGTTGCTCTAAAACATTTATATACCTTTCAGCATTCATGGTGCTTTTTAAAACATGCAAGTGTCCCACACCATATGCACTAATGCATCCCCATACCATCAGAGATGCTGGCTTTTAAACTGAACGCTGATAACAGGAGGGGTGGTCTTTCTCCTCTTTAGCCCGGAGGACATGACGCCCATGATTTCCAACAAGAATGTCAAATTTGGGCTCGTCTGACCACAGGACACTTTGCCACTTTGCTACAGTCCATTTTAAATTAGGCTTGGCCCACAGAATAAGGCGGCGCTTCTGGATCATGCTCAACAATGGCTTCTTTTTTTGCATGATAGAGATTTAGGAGGCATCTGTGGATGGCATGGCGGACTGTATTTACAGAAAGTGGTTTCTTGAGGTATTCCTGGGCCCATTTAGTAATGTCAATGACAGAATCATGCCGGTGAGTAATGCCGTGGCGTCTGAGGGCCCGAAGATCACAGGCATCCAGTAAAGGTCCTCGGCCTTGTCCCTTACACACAGAGTTTTTTTTCAGTTTCTCTGAATCTTTTAATGATGTTATGCTCTGTCGATGATGAGACCTTCAAAGCCTTTGCAATTTGACGTTGAGGAACATTGTTTTTAAAGTATTCCACAATTTTTTTACGCAAGCCTTCACAGGTTGGAGAGCCTCTGGCCATCTTTACTTTTGAGAGACTCAGCCTCTCTAAGACATCCCTTTTATAGCCAATCATGTTACTCACCTGGTGCCAGTTAACTTAATTAGTGGGCCTGAGCTGAGTGCAGGCCCACTACTCTCCCCAGTAGGGAGTGTAGTGGGCCTGGGCAAAGCCCAGGCCACTTATATTATTCTGTGCCTATATTTTTATTATTTATTCTTCCGTAAAAATTTCGGTTCGCCACTAGTCCTACAGCTTTGAGAAAACCCATACAATATATATATTAAATCGTACAGCTCGATCACGAAAGGTGTGGTATGTCTTTTCAAAGCGATTCGACTTACGGATTTCCCACAATTCCCGAAAAACATGGATTTTCATCCCTCCCTAGCAACCAGGCAGAACTCCATAGCAACTGCCTAGTTACGCACAAGCAATCACCCACACCACCATAGCAACTGCCAAGCAATGCCTTAGCAACCATCAGGAATACCATGGCTACCGCCTGGCAACGCCCTAGCAACCACGAGGAGCACCATAGCAACAGCCTAGCAACGCTCTAGCAAAAGCCCAGAACACCATGAAATATGTCTTGCAATACCTTGCCAACCACCAGGAACAACATAGCAACTGCCCAGCAACACCAACTTTTATTTTTAATAATATTTGGCTTAGATCTGAAATACACGGACATGACACCAGAGGAGCCAGTGGGGGGCACATGGCCTTACCCCAACCCAGAAGCAATTACTTGAAAAAAACTGTCTTATACAGAGCTACAATGTCATGGAATTGTCTTCCAAGTACCATTAGTTCTATTAAAGGAAAGGCAAGCTTCAAGAGGAAGGTCCGATCCCACCTATTTTCCCTATCCTGATGCAACACAAATTTTCGGGGAATGTTTTTTGCACCTTGGATAAGCTATGTCTGTGATGTGAAGGCCTCATACCTTTTGAATGAGTGATGGATTGATTATATTTGTTTATTGTTTATGGTGTATTTATGTCTAATGCTGTATGTTATGTGTATGTTTGTCTGGACCCCAGGAAGACTAGCTTGTCACCTAGATGGCAGCTAATGGGGATCCTTTAAATAAACAATTAAACAAAACCATACCAACAACCCAGAACACCATAGCAACCGCCTAGCAATGCCCTAGCAACCACCCAAAACACCATAGCAACCGCCTAGCAACCACCTGGAACACCATAGCAACAGCCTAGCAACGCCCTAGCAACCACCCAGAACACCATAGCAACCACCTAGCAACCACCCAGAACACCATAGCAACCGCCTAGCAATGCCCGAGAAACCACCCAGAACACCATAGCAACCACCTAGCAACCACTCGGAACACCTTAGCAACCGCCTAGCAATGCCTTAGCAACCACCCAGAACACCATAGCAACCGCCTAGCAATGACCTACCAACCACCTGGAGCACCATAGCAACTGCCTAGCAGCGCCCTAGCAACCACCCGGAACACCATAGCAACCGCCTAGCACGCCCTAGCAACCACCCGGAGCACCTTAGCAACCACCTAGCAACCACCTGGAACACCATAGCAACCACCTAGTAATGCCCTAGCAACCACCCAGAACACCATAGCAACCACTTAGCAATGCCCTAGCAACAACCCGGAACACCTTGGTAACCACCTAGCAATGCCTTATCAACCACCCAGAACACCATAACAACGACCTAGCAACCACCTGGAACACCATAGCAACTGCCTATCAGCGCCCTAGCAACCACTCCGAACACCATAGCAACTGCCTAGCAACGACCTAGCAACCACCCAGAACACCATAGCAACCGCCTAGCAATGC
Source organism: Gymnothorax javanicus (assembly GCA_029692085.1). NCBI lineage: Eukaryota > Metazoa > Chordata > Actinopteri > Anguilliformes > Muraenidae > Gymnothorax > Gymnothorax javanicus. The sequence goes on from CM056193.1 coordinate 111,137,898, forward strand.
CTTAGCAACCACCCAGAACACCATAGCAACCACCTAGTAATGCCCTAGCAACCACTCAGAACACCATAGCAACCACCTAGTAATGCCCTAGCAACCACTCAGAACACCATAGCAACCACTTAGCAATGCCCTAGCAACAACCCGGAACACCATAGCAACCGCCTAGCAATGACCTGGCAACCACCTGGAACACCATAGCAACCACCTAGCAACCACCCGGAACACCATAGCAACCGCCTAGCATGCCCAAGCAACCACCCAGAACACCATAGCAACCGCCTAGCAACCACCCGGAACACCATATCAACTGCCTAGCATGCCCTAGCAACCACCCAGAACACCATAGCAACCGCCGAGCATTGCCTTAGCAGCCACCCAGAACACCATAGCAACCATCAAGTAATGCCCTAGCAACCACCCAGAACACCATAGCAACCACTTAGCAACGCCCTAGCAACAACCCAGAACACCATAGCAACCGCCTAGCAATGACCTAGCAACCACCTAAAACACCGTAGAGCAACCACCTAAAACACCATAGCAACTGCCTAGCACGCCCTAGAAACCACCCGGAACACCTTATCAACCGCCTAGCAATGCCCTAGCAACTGCCTAGCAGCAAACTAGGCTTCCCATGTTTTGAATAGGGCAATAATCATAACTTCACTATTAATGGTCACAGAGACATAAACCCACACATGTCCAATCAGCAGTCAAATCTGATTTAAAAATAAACTAACAGTTTGATGACTTTACCCCAAAGTATGGTTAAAATCGCCTTTTCCCTCCCCATTGGCTTTCAAACCCTTACTTTACGGCTCAATCCAGAGCGCCCTGACAATTCCAACTATCAAAAATCAGTTGAAGCTGTCATGAACCTCAACTGAGGGCTTCACTGCAGGCCTTAATGCTCAATTCCGATTTATTGCTCAAATCGGATTTTTTGTTTAGCTGTTCACATAATACTTTTTGATTCAACGCGACACGGCTGTTCAGACCGCGGTCGCCTCCAAAAGAATCCAATATGAATCTGATGCAGTAACACATTTGAAAATGGCCCAGATCGGATTTGAAAAGATCAGATTCCATGTGACTTGTCCTGTTCACACTGTCATAAAAGAATCTGACCTGAGTCATAAAGGGGGTAAAAAAATTTGATTTGGGCCCCATTTGCCTGCAGTGTGAACATAGCCCTTGTTTGTTTTAGTGCAGCAACGCCATTGGCTAGATATGTTTTATTTCAGCACCATATATGGCACTGGATGAAAGTGATTCATTTGTCTCTGGTAATACCTGCCTGGCAACCAGTCATGAGCTGATTGTAATTGGAGCTGCTGTTAGTCTATCAGACAAGCCGGCAATCCTAATTGGTCCATTGTCTTTTGGATGTCATTAAAATACTCATATTGGCTTGATTTGATCCCCTTTGACCTGGGTCTGAGGTAGGTGAAATTTGTCTACTAGTTATGTGTTTAACGAACTTTTTAAACTAGCTTGTTAGCATTTCGTCACGCTGCTACTGAATTTTTTGTAAAGTGTAATTTTACTCAGTGAGATTGTGTTTGCGCCAACCATTGAATAATGAATTCTCTGTTTTATTAGCTTGCTCCCTTCCTTGCTAGCTACCTAGCTCATGAGCTAATGTCAGCCAAGTAGCTCGGTAAGAGTACCACACAGAACCGGTGGGCACAATAAAATGAAATTCAGAAATCTTTGGCTTACCTTAATGCTTGATAACAAGTCAATTACTGGGGTGTCTAACAACGTCCAGCGCACATCCAGTAAAGAGAATAAACACGTTAATTTCTCATGCTGCTATACGGTAATCGCATAGGACGGTGGCAGCCATGATGATACTGGATAGCTGCCAACCAGTTTGGTAGCGCTCCGTGATTCGAGTGAGGATAATGGCTTGCTGTGCAGAGGGTACTACTGTTAGGACCTCGTAAGGGGCCCATAGATATATACACCTAGATGCCGCCTCCCGGGTTGTCAGAAGGGTCAACACGGCCGCCATATTGTGTCGGGGATTCAGGCGGGGTCAGGCCACTCATTCAATGTCTTTGAATGCAGCCCCAGTCATTTACAAAACCCAAAACCAGTGAAGTTGGCACGTTATGTAAATCGTAGATAAAAACAGAATACAATGATTTCCAAATCCTTTTCAACTTATATTCAATTGAATACACTGCAAAGACAAGATGTTTAATGTTCAAACTGAGAAACTTTATTTTTTTTTTTTTTGCAATAATCATTAACTTAGAATTTAAAGGCAGCAACACATTGCAAAAAAGTTAGCACAGGGCCTTTTTACCACTGTGTTACATCACCTTTCCTTTTAACGACACTCAGTAAACGTTTGGGAACTGAGGAGACCAATTTTGAAGCTTTTCAGGTGGAACTCTTTCCCATTCTTGCTTGATGTACAGCTTAAGTTGTTCAACAGTCCGGGGTCTCCGTTGTCGTATTTTATGCTTCATAATGCGCCACACATTTTCAATGGGAGACAGGTCTGGACTACAGGCAGGCCAGTCTAGTACCCGCACTCTTTTACTACGGAGCCATGCTGTTGTAACACGTGCAGAAATGTGGCTTGGCATTGTCTTGCTGAAATAAGCAGGGGCGTCCATGAAAAAGACGTTGCTTGGATGGCAACATATGTTGCTCCAAAACCTGTATGTACCTTTCAGCATTAATGGTGCCTTCACATATGTGTAAGTTGCCCATGCCTTGGGCTAATACACCCCATACCATCACAGATGCTGGCTTTTGAACTTTGCGCCTATAACAGTCCGGATGGTTCTTTTCCTCTTTGGTCCGGAGGACACGACGTCCACAGTTTCCAAAAACAATTTGAAATGTGGACTCGTCAGACCACAGAACACTTTTCCACTTTGCATCAGTCCATCTTAGATGAGCTTGGGCCCAGCGAAGCCGGGCGGCGTTTCTGGGTGCTGTTGATAAATGGCTTTTCGCTTTGCATTGTAGAGTTTTAACTTGCACTTGCAGATGTAGCGACGAACTGTAGTTACTGACAGTGGTTTTCTGAAGTGTTCCTGAGCCCATGTGGTGATGTCCTTTACACACTGATGTCGGTTTTTGATGCAGTACCGCCTGAGGGATCGAAGGTCACGGGCATTCAATGTTGGTTTTCGGCCTTGTCGCCACGTACAGTGATTTCTCCAGATTCTCTGAACCTTTTGACGATATTACGGACCGTAGATGATGAAATCCCTAAATTTCTTGCAATAGCTCGTTGAGGAATGTTGTTTTTAAACTGTTCGACAATCAGCTCACGCATTTGTTCACTAAGTGGTGACCCTCGCCCCATCCTTGTTTGTGAACGACTGAGCATTTCAGGGAAGCTGCTTTTATACCCAATCATGGCACCCACCTGTTCCCAATTAGCCCGTTCACCTGTGGGATGTTCCAAATAAGTGTTTGATGAGCATTCCTCAACTCTCTCAGTCTTTTTTGCCACTTGTGCCAGCTTTTTTGAAACATGTTGCAGGCATCAAATTCCAAATGAGCTAATATTTGCAAAAAATTACGAAGTTTACCTGTTCGAACATTAAGTAACTTGTCTTTGCAGTGTATTCAATTGAATATAGGTTGAAAAGGATTTGCAAATCATTGTATTCTGTTTTTATTTACGATTTACACAACGTGCCAACTTCACTGGTTTTGGGTTTTGTATTTTCACCTTCTTAAACCTTAAATCTCAGTTAGCTTACTGATAAGTTATTAATATTTACATTTTGAACGTAACAAAATTTTACTCAGAGGCAATTATCTTAGGTCGTTATAGAACTACTATTTACCGTAATGAAGCATTTTTTGCATAAAAACCTGCATTTTAAAATTAAGCAAGTATCCTGTATCATAAATACGTGGCTGCCATATGTAACAAATAATACAGCTTAATACGTAACCCCCATGCGATCTAACAGCGACAAAATAATTGGCTACATTCAGTACAGAAAAAAAATTTAATTATAAATAGGTCTATGCATTGGCACTCAGCAACGTTAATTTTTTTTCCAGCGAGGGCGGCATTTCAGAACTCTTTTGCGAATGAAGCCGCTTTCACACTGGACGCGAAACGAATTTTTTCGCACGACAGATTACATTCAAAGTCAATGCAAAGACGCGAATACACGCATTTAACGCTAGCAAGCCAAAGTGATATCGAACTGTGTCATAGCTAGCACGCCAATGTATTTAGCTACATAGCCAACTGGCTAGCGAGCAAAAAAGGCTACAGTTTGCTTACAATGGAGCACTCGCGAGCGAGCTATTCGGCTACCTAGCTAGCAAGATAAAGAGACATCGATATCTATAATGTTATAGTTAGCATGCCAATGTATTTAACATCCTAAAAAGCTTTCACACGGACCTTAAACAGAATTTTTTTACGACACATTACATTCAAAGTCAATGCAAAGACGCGAATACTCGCGAAAAGGCGGGTATTTGCATCTTGCATTGACTTTGAATGTAATCTGTCATGCGAAAAATTCGTTTCGCATCCAGTGTGAAAGCCGCTTCATTCGCGAAAGAGTTCTGAAATGCCGCCCTCGCTGGAAAAGAAATTAACGTTGCTGAGTGCCAGTGCATAGACCTATTTGTAATTAAATTATTTTTCTGTACTGAATGTAGCCCATTTTGTCACTGTTAGATCGCATGGGGGAGAGAAGCCTTGTCTTCAATTGCCACTTCATTATTCTTGAATTGGAAAACGCGCAAAACCATCTAGAATTAGCCAGGACTATTGCTGTCAATAAAGGGATGGATATTCGCCCCCGTATTTTCGGATCTAGCGCTGGCCCTGACCCGCCATTACGAGTTATCTCGTAGTCGGCAGTCAACGTGTTAAAATTATCTGAAAATTTGTTGAGTTGTGACGATAAAAATCATTGATTAACCTCTACCCCCCGACTAATGCCGTAGGTACGCACGGCTTCCATCGACACAAGATGGCGCCCGCGTACACCAATCGCTCCAATGGACAGAAGCAGCGAACGCGGCATCTAGGTGTATATATCTATGGTAAGGGGCTGATCACACCGGATGCGCTTTATCGGCGTGGAAACGCGAGGCGCGTCTGATCTGTTTTTTTGAAACCAGCGTTGTAAAAAGGCGCTGGACGCGTCTTTTTTGTGTTGCTAAGTAACGTTCCTGTCACTCATCTGCGAACATTCTGAAATTAACCGTTTCAACGAACTAGTCAGCAAACTTATTTCAGGTTTTTTCACGATTGGACAGCAGGGAAAAGACTGACAATGACGCGAAGCGCCTTTTTTCGAGGCGCCTCAAAGAAGCGCATCAAAAAACAGCGAGGCGTCTGGGGCGTTTAAACGCGAGGCGCTCTGTGCGCAAAAGCAGCGTACAGCACGCGTCTGATCATTGAGAATATTTAACAAAACGGGCGCCCCACGCCGATAAAGCGCGTTCGGTGTGATCAGCCCCTAACCCGTAACCTTAACCCTAACCCTTAAATGTTCCAATCGATTTTCAACTGGTTTATATTCTTAGCTTGGTTATGAAAAAAAAATTTGCAGGAGTGTCATCAGTATCCCAACTGCCGCCGTTGTATGCTATTACCACGTACAGCAGCACTACAAATTAAACTCTAAAAATTCTTGACTGGATGTAAGCTTGACGTTTTTTCGCACCTGAATGGTTCGGTACCCAAACACCAAAAAGGTTCTGATTTTATTCGAAATTGATGGAGGCTTAATATGGTACTATTTCCAACACTATTGCTCCAAAACAAACTCCACAATCGGCGAAAATAATGCATTATTTACATTAGCTCGAAATCTGTGTTTACGTGAAAACTGAACAGTTAACCATAAAAAAGGTTGCAAAATTAATTTATTTTTACAAAACAAGAAGCCACTGCACCTGCAAAATTGGCGTGAACAACATTTTCGGCGCGAAGTCGGTGATGTCTGACCGGTGTGATTTGAATCACTGCGATACGAGTAGTAATGGCGGCGGTTTAACCCATTTCAGACAGAAGATGACGCGAATCTGCTGCCTGCGCCCCAGCCTTGCGGGCCAAGGGGCTCGATCCCTAAATACCTTGAAATATAATCACTGACAAGGATGAAAGTGCTATTCATGTATGTTAGCGGAGCTGCAAGGCATATGAACAAAGGCAGCTTAACAGAATTGTAAAGCCAGCCAGCAGAATAATTGGTGCCCCTCTCCCATTCCTGATGGAGATCAACCAACAGTGCTGCCTACATCATCAAGGACGTTCACCACCATTCTCATGGCCTGTTTTCCCTCCTGCCATCCAGAAAAGGGTACAGAAGCATCTGTTGCACTGAGTTCCCGTCCAACACCACCTCTGACACCCCCCAGCTTGACAACTAGCCACCTGTCAAGGACAAATTTTGAACTGTAGTGTAAATGGCTCTTTACTAAGTTAATGCACCTTCTTCCTCACCTCTGAACTGCTACTTAACACTTTTTATTTTTTTATACGTTAGTGTTTTTTTACGTCTAAAAAATGCAGACAAAATATAGACAGAGACAAAATAGACAATTGAGTAGTCCCAGCAGCATCCCAGGGCACCCCTGGGTCCCGACCTGCAGAGGCCAGGCCCACTCTTACAATTTCTGCGGGAATTGTCTAGTTACTTACTTAATGTTCTTTCAACTGATTCTCTTATATATTAATTGCTTTTTCAGCCCTTTTTTGCCCGTGTCCCAACTTTTTTAGACCTGTTGCAGCCAGAAAATTTGAAATAAGCTCATTTTGTGGATAAAAATGTAAAATGTCTGTTTCAACATTTGAAATGTTATCTATGTTCTATTGTAAATAACATATTGGCTCGTGATCTGAAAGTCATTGCATTTTGACTTTATTCACAATTTACACTTCGTCCCAACTATTTAGGAATTGGGGTTGCATATAAACTAAAAAAAAATGAAACCGAATACAAAAAAATAAGACATTAATTTAAGAGGGTGTCACACGACTTTTAATGAGTACAAAATGCCATGGAAAAGTACATGAATTCAAATCAAATAACTTAGGCTTTGAAACCATCGCTAAATTTTACTGAAGGTGCTTTAGCACTTCTATCTCGGGCTCCTATGAAAAACTGCAATGAAGTGGGAAGTTGTAATGATTGAGGTAGTTGTATGTTTGTTACATAATTTGCCTGTAAAAACGAGTCATTCATTTTATTTTCTGCATTATTTATGACTGAACATTAATTTTTTTTAATTAATTAATTTCTTTTTTTTTAATACAGTGGGTACTGTATCATAGTAGTTATTTTTTCCTTTATGTCTTGCATTTTATTTTTTTAAGGATGCTTCCAGGACTGGCTTCAAAATAAAAATTTGGACCAAGAAGAACCGGACAGAAAAATGGCAAAAACAGGGCGTTACATTACGGAAAAAATTATGGGCATTAATATCAAAGAGAAGAAAATGGAAGAAAAATAAATGTGTGAGTGAGAGGTGGTGTGCGAGGGCGAGGGAAGTCAGTAATCTAATTCCTTGTTTCATGATTGTACATTAATGACTTGATTTTAATTAATTTTAATTGGTTACGTTATATTCATTTTTAGTTTTTAAATTGTAATTGTACAAACCCCAATTCCAATGAAGTCAGGATGTTGTGTAAAACGTGAATAAAAACAGAATACAATGATTTGCAAATCTCATAAACCCACATTTTATTCACAATAGAGCTTAGACAACATATCAGATGTTAAAAGTGAGACATTTTACCATTTTATGAGAAATATTAGCTCATTTTGAATTTGATGGCAGCAACACGTCTCAAAAACATTGGGACAAGGGCAACAAAATGCTGGAAAAGTAAGTGGTACTAATAAAAAACAGCTGGAGAAGCATTTTGCAACTAATTACGTTAATTGGCAACAGGTCAGCAACATGACTGGGTATAAAAAGAGCATTTAGAGAGGCAGTCTCTCAGAAGTAAAGATGGGCAGATGTTCACCAATCTGTGAAAAACTGCATCTGCAAACTGTGGAACAATTTCAGAAAAATGTTCCTCAATGTAAAATTGCAAAGACTTTGAATGTCCCACCATCTACAGTACATAGTTTCACCAAAAGATTCAGAGAATCTGGGGAAATATCTGTGCACAAGGGACAAGGCCGAAGGTCAGTATTGGATGCTCTTGATCTTTGGGCCCTCAGGCAGAGCTGCATTAAAAACAGGCATGATTCCGCACTGGAATACACTGCATGGGCTTAGGAACACTTCTAGAAATCATTATCTGTGAACACAGTTTGCTGTACAATCTACAAATGCAAGCTAAAGCTGTATAATGCAAAGAAGAAGCCATATGTGAACGCAATCCAGAAACGCCGCCATCCTCTCTGGGCCAAAATTCATTGAACATGAACTGAGACAGAATAGAAAACTGTTCTGTGGTCAGATTAATCAAAATGTGAAATTCTTTTTGGAAACCACAGATGCCGTGTTAGGCGGTCTAAAGAGGAGAGGGAAGTTTAAAAGCCTGCATCTCTGATGGTCTGGGGTTGCATTGGTGCCTATGGTGTGAGCAGCTTACAGATCTGGAAAGGCACTATCAATGTTGAATAGTATATAGAGGTTTTACAACAACATACTGTCCCATCCAGACACCATCTCTTTTAGGGAAGGTCTTTCATATTTCAGCCAGATATTTCAGCCTCAACAGTCCAGACTTTTCACCAATAGCAAACATTTGCGTCAACATCATAAGACGGAAAATCCGGCAAAGAAGACCCAGGACTGTCGAGCAGTTAGAATCCTACATTTCACAAGAGTGGGACAACATTCCTCTCCAAAAACTCCAGAAACTGGTCTCCTCATTTCCCAGACATTTACAGACTGTTGTTTAAAGAAGAGAGGATGTTACACAATGGTAAACACAGCCCTGTCCCAACTTTTTTGAGATTTGTTGCTGCCATCAAATTCAAAATGAGCTAATATTTTTCATGAAATGGTAAAATGTCTCACTTTCAACATCCGATATGTTGTCTATCTTCCACTGTGAATAAAATATGGGTTTATGAGATTTGCACATCATTGTATTCTGTTTTTATTCACATTTTACACAACGCCCCAACTTAATTGGAATCGGGGTTTGTATGTAGTAATTGTAAATTGTTGAAACTTTGTTGTGAATACAGTTTTCATTTTTTGCCAGGGTTTTTACAATGTTTTCTTGAGACAGAACACTGAAACTTTCTCCCACTATTCTCATAGCTATTCATACATGAGGACACTGTCAGCCCCGACAGCAAGGCTATATCCATAAATTCTCCAATACTTGGTGCTCCATAAATGTGACAATATAATGCACAATGACAGAGAGTTTGGTCAAAAATCATAAACCTGAATTAATGAGTTAATTAATTGCATAGAAATTAATTAGAAATTGACCAAAATTGATCAAGTTCTACCTCTGGAGCAGTGCTTCCCAAACCTCTCCTAGACGCCCACCTGCCCTGCCTGTTTTAGATCTCTCCCTGCTCCAGCACAGGTGATTCAAATGATCAGGTTGTCATCAATCAGCTTTAGGGGGTCATTAATGAGCTGATTATTTGAATCACCTGTGCTGGAGCAGGGAGAAATCTAAAACATGCAGGACAGGTGGGCCTCCAGGAGAGGTCTGGGAAGCACTGCTCTAGAGGTTATAAATGTCCAAAAAAATTGAAAAGAATAAAACCAAAAACTGCTGAAGTTGCTACATTAACATGGAGGATCTGCAGCTGTGGTGGAAATGACGGCAGTCAAGTTGAATCCCAAAAGTAATATGGGGTTATAACAACCAATACGTGCTGTCATTAACAAAAATTAGCGCTGGTCATCATAGCATGTGCTGCGGTCACTAGCGTAAACCAGCATGTGCTGGTTATCATAACCAGCAAGCACTGTTCAAGAGCTTAAACCAGCATGTGCTGGTCACCAGCATAAGCCAGCATACATGTGTCCAAAACACAACATATACTGGCATGCTGGTCACCAGCATAGACCAGCATGTGCTGGTCACCAGCAGAAACCAGCGTTCAAAACACTACATATGCTAGTATGCTGGTCCATGCTGGTCACCAGCATAAACTGGCACACCTGTGTCCAAAACACAACATGTGCTGGTAAGCTAGTCCGTGCTGCTCACCAGCATGAACCAGCATGTGCTGGTCACCAGCATAAACCAGCATACCTGTGTCCAAAACACAACATATGCTGGTAAGCTAGTCCGTGCTACTCACCAGCATGAACCAGCATGTGCTGGTCACCAGCATAAACCAGCATACCTGTGTCCAAAATACAACATATGCTGGTAAGCTAGTCCGTGCTGCTCACCAGCATGAACCAGCACGTGCTGGTCACCAGCATAAACCAGCATACCTGTGTCCAAAATACAACATATGCTGGTAAGCTAGTCTGTTCTGCTCACCAGCATGAAACAGCATGTGCTGGTGACCAGCATAAACCAGCATACATGTGTCCAAAACACAACATATGCTGGTCATCTGTAAGACCAGCACCAACCAGGTCATGCTGTTCTGTGCTGGTTTTTTCAGCAGGGGGTAAGAAGAGTATCTCTCCTTTCAAAGCTGAGTGTTGAGTGCTGTCAAATTTTCAGGTGCTATTGGCACACCATTTTGGAATACTGCTCTTTGTCAAATGTTTGACAGACTTCACTCGCATCAAAACCATTTTTAAGGTATGATAAAATTCAGAAACAGACTCTGTCAACAGTTCAAATATTCAATAGTTTTTGGCCTTTTATCAGTCCAATCGACTCTAATTCTCGATTATAGCTTCGTAGTCCTGCGGACAGCTCTGTAATTATGTCAGAGATCTCAAATTTTGTACAGTGCCTCTTATAAACCATTTGACATTAACTTTAAATACATATTAGTCACATTCACACTAGTATATGGAAAGATTGGTGTAGATTATTGGTGTAGATGGATTCCTGGTTAGCTTTGAAACAGAACAGGAGACTGGCCAGCAGTATGAGATGTCAGACATGGTACCTGGCCAATATGTTACCTGTGTGTATGATAAACAGTGGTGGGTAGGCAGCATAAGAAATACATCTGAGGAAGAGCAAGATGTGGCGATAGTGTTCATGCACCCCCATGGACCAACCAGGAGCTTTTATTGGCCTAGAAGGGAAGATGTATGCTGGGTGCCTAAACAGCACATAATTCGAAAGGTGGAAGCTCCTTCTACCACCACAGGCCGTAGATATGTGCTAAAAGAGGAAGATATTAGAGCTGCAGATATTTTCATGAAGGACTTCAAGTGTCTCTTTAAATTGGCACAGCATGTTCTATCATATTCATTCTGTGTTATTCATTAGAACTGATAAGTTATGTCTGTAGTTTTTTATGCTGCAGAACATTTATCATTATCACAATATAGTTGAAAAGTATATGTGTGTGAGTAGGTTAGCTGCAAGGGTATGGTTATCTGCAACATTTATTTTCTTGGAACTAATTGCAGACTAGATGCTACCTTAATTTGAAATAATTTTGACAATACTTTTTGTACAATTGTGTACTGTCACATACTTAAAATGCTCGATTTCAAACTGCAATAAAGCTTATTTTGATTTCCATTTTCAAGCTTCAATATCTTTCCATATACTAGTGTGAATGGCACAAATATGTATTAAAAGTTAATGTCAAATGGTTTATAAGAGGCACTGTACAAAATTTGAGATTTCTGACATAATTACAGAGCTGTCCACAAGACCATGAAGCTATAATCGAGAATTAGCACTCCAATATAAAACATAATTTTAAAAATTCATATTGGGAAAAAGAGAAAGAACACCATCACAATTTTTGGATATATCATTAACAAAAACCTGCTCTTTAAGGTGAACTTGATTTGGATTTGATACATGGTGTCATTCAACGGGAATACAGCTTCAAAGCTGCAGGAAAATGTGTGTTTTCTCATTTTTGATCGGCAATATCTCAGATGCTATTTACTTCACATTTGCAGTTTTTCAGAAAACCATGTACCTAGTCCAAAAGACACCCCCTACAAAATATCAGCCCCCTGTCATAAAAACTGATGAGTTTACAGGCCCTTAAAAGTCCTGCCACAGTTCCCAAATAGAAATTTTCGACAGAATCTAGGGGCCTATTACTGCATGTTACAAATGAGCCAGACTGCTGAAATTTAAATTATGTACAGATGTAGCACCAGATATTTGACATACAAACTTTGGAGGTCCTAGCTCAAGTACTTTTTAAGATATTCCAACTCAAAATTAGAACTTCAGAAGGCGATGCTAAAAAAAGGCTAAAAATCACCCAAATCTTTGTCCATTTAATAATTTTTTGTGGTCAAACTATTGGCAGTAGAGACTTACAATTTTGGGATTATTCTATTAAGGAGTGAATCCACCAACATTATTTTTTTAAAGAAAATCTGAGGGGGCCATGCGGGAGCCATTCGGTGAATTGACACGGAATGACCCTGTTCCATCTCCTATGCTGTTTGTAGCTATCTTTGCTTTGTGTTTTGTTGTGTGTTGACTGTGTTGATTTATCTGCTCTTTTTATGTGCTTATGTGCTCTTGCCGAGGCCTCTTGGCTACATTATCATTGTAAATGAGAATTGATTCTCAGTGATTTGACTAGTTAAATAAAGGTGAAATAAAAAAATTTAAAAAAGGGTTCAAATACTGGGTCGGCATGCACCATTTAGGTAGTAAAAGCATTAATCTTGCACAAATAATTCCCAGGGTTTTTGTTCTTCTTACTTTTTACTGTATTTACCTTATCTTTGTATTTATAATTTTGTTTATTTGCTTTTTTAAAAAATAAATCTGCTCCGGTGTAGTCAAACTTCATTTTCTTTGTATGTATTATCTTTGAATGGAAAAATGTATACAGGACTGGCAGAAATAATAATTTTAAAATTAAAAGTTTTACAGTGTGGTGCCAGAGAAGTATGAAACGGCACGCAGTGTCAGCTTGGAGAGGCCACTGTTAGGAAGTAGGCAGGGGAACACCAGATGCAGGAACTGAAGTGTTTATTTAAACACAAAACACTAGGAGAAAATAGGCACACAGGCCAGAAATAAAACACCGTGCACAAGCACTGAACAAATGGGAAAACTAAAGTACACTGCCCAAGGCAGGGGGAAACAGAAGTACACACTCCAAGAGTGGCTAAACTAGAAAAACAAAAACTGAACCTAACTAGACTGACGGACACACTGGGAGACTTAAACAAGGGCAGACAAGACGTGGGCAGCAAAAAACAAGACTCGGGAATCATTCACAGGAAATACTCGGAAGGCACAAGGAGCTGAGATTTCACCATGCAGAGCAAGTCTAGCAAAGTTCCGTCTGATGTCTCCTCCCATCTCTGCCACATAAATAGTCATGAGAGGAGGCGGGGACTCGGAACGCAATCTCGAAAGGAAACAGAAACACATGGGATTAATAAACAAATTAACGAGGACCGGGTAAACCATAGTGACTCGAGACAAGACGCTGAGACCATCAAACTAGACAGTTTAGATTAAGGTAATCTAAACGTGACAAGTAAAAAGCACCACGAGAGAAGCAAAGGAAAGCACAGCTTTAAACGCAGTTAGTCAGGGAAAGCTTAGGCAGGAATTACTAAAGCTAGAAACACTCGCACTCGCTAATGAGTTAATAAAGGTTAATACTACGTGACGAAAATATTTACAATCACCCTCAAATAAGTGCTGGTTAGTACGGTTAGTAATTATCCTATCAGAGAACGCATTCACTCAGTTTAGCTAGACCCAGAATTAAGCACAGGTGGAAACAATGAATGAAATACCACAGTCGAAACCGAAAGAGGAAACGTGATTGGACAACGAGACGCAGGCATGCTGAAGGCTGTCACGCGACATCACTGGAGATTGGCAGAGAGGGAATCGATCATCAGACGGCAGAATGAAAGCTGAAAAATAAAACGAAAGTAAGCACAAGCACAAATAAGCACAAAGACAACACACATGAGGCAAAACCATAACAGCCACCTAGACATTCCCAAACTAAAACCTGTCTAATTTTGCTCACTTGGTTAGAATAAACTTTGGCACAGATATTGGTGAGATTCTGTGCTGTAATTTTTTTTAGAGGTTTCAGATTGCCAGTCACAGAGATGCACTCATTTCATTTTGGGCATGTCATTTGCGAACCAGGGGCTCAGGGCTTAAGAGGTTTTAGAGCAGCAGTCACACCTTGCCAGATAGCGTTAACGGGCGTCTGACGGGGAGCAAAATTTTCAATCCGTTCGTCTCTGTTCACATGCGTTTCTTGTCTAAATCTTGTTTGGCGAATGCGCTCTTTGTCAGGCGAGGTCCGTTCAATCCGGCGGAAAGTTTTGCACATTTTGAGCCTGGAACAGCAACGGAGACGACTTTAAAGACAGGATAATTTTCTTTCGCAAAGTTTCTTTCTGTTGGACGTCCGTTAATGCTATCCGGCAAAGTGTGACTACTGCTTTACAGATTAACATGAGTTAATCGGGGTGGTGCTGTTGAACCATGAGGCAATAGGACGCACCAACAACTGGCTCCTGCAAAATACGTTTAAAAATATATGATTTAAGCACTAAATTTAGCATTTAGAATATTTAGCATATCCTAAGTCATGGCATTTATGACAGAGAACATCATGGTCCAAGTTTCCGTGGCAGAGGAGATGAGGAAGTCGAAATCGAGGAGCGATAAAAAGTCGGCTAACCCAGGCCCAACTGCATCGGATTCGCCGGATGATGACTGCGCCTCGCTGTATGGCTCCGAGGCCTCTGAACACTCGACCAACGCCAATATTCTTCATGCCATTAACTCACTCCGTTCCGATTTGCAAGCCACCAAGGCTGAAATATGCCAAACAATCTATGTTCGCATTGCCGAAGTTGCAACCACAATCAGAGGTGAGTTGTCCATCTTCAAATCGGAAACTCAGGCCACTACACTAGCTCTGCAAGCTGTGGCCGACAAACATGGCGTCACCATCAAGGATTTAGAAGAGTCAGCCACACACACATCGGATGCCAACACTAAGCTCCAGTCGGAGGTTAAACGCCTAGGGACTGCGGTGAAACACCTCACGGATAAATGCGTTGACCTGGAGGGACGTTCTAGGAGACAGAATGTGCGCATCACGATGCTTAAAGAGAGGACTGAGACTGGGAAGGAGCTCAATAAATTCGTCTCGCAACTACTTAAAGAGGCGCTATCGCTGGATGATGGTCCCCTGATTGATCGAGCTCACAGGGCTTTGCGGAAGCGACCTGGCGATTCGGAACCCCCGCGGGCATTCATTATGCGGCTGCACTACTTTCACGATGTGATGGCTGTTCTGCGGAGGGCCGCTGAGCTAAGGGACTTCTCCTACAAGGGACAGAAAATCCGGATTTTCCCGACTTTTCCCCAGAGGTGGCAAAACGCAGAGCAGAGTTTAATAAAGCCGGAGAGCTCCTCCGAGACAGACCTGGGGTACGTTACGGATTGCGATACCCCGCGACGTTGAGAGTGACTTTTAAAGGCACGGAGACTTTGTTCACTGATGCGGGAGAGGCCCTGAAATTTGCGGAGCTCCACTTTGGCCAGTCCGGGAAAGGACTATAGTATGGAGGTGATTAGCCCATAATGACATTTATTTTTATTATTATTTTGTTTCTGTTTTTTTTTTTGGTCGACTGAAATTGACTGTTTAGTGGAACAATGCGATTGTTCTCTGCCCTGATGCGAGCTGCTTTAAAACTGCTGGGATTGCTAAATTACAGACAAGGAACTTCTCTTTGGAATGTTTATATTTGTGTTTAATTAAACTGCTGCTCGGAGCTATGTTGGTCTGGACGTGCTAGTTAGTTGATAAGCATGAGGTAGGAACGATTTGTTTTCTTTTTTTTTTAGCGTAAGGTGCCGCTTTACCTGTCCAGCTGTCTCCGTGAGTATGTGGGGGTTCTGCCGTTTGGGGAAGCGGTAGTGGGTGGGCGGGGGGGATTTTGTTGTTGCCAGACTGCTTTAGTTTAGTATTCCTAGTCCATGTCAATGTTAGTCATTTCCTTTGGTTAATACATGAGTACAAACTCGCAAGGGATTAATATTTTGGGGACTGAGAAGCTCATCACATTTGTGTCTTGGAACACGAAAGGAGTGGGTAGAAGCACGGTTAAAAAAGGAAAAATATACGCACATTTGAGAACTCTGTCCGCTGATATAATTTTTTTGCAAGAGACCCACATAGCGCCAACAGAGCAATGGCGCCTAAGAACAAATTGGGTCTCTCAAATCTATCAATCTGCGTTTTCTTCCAAATTGAGAGGCGTTGCCATCCTGTTTCGCAAGTCCGTCCCATTCCAAGTGTCCTCGGTTGTGAACGACCCGTCCGGCAGATTTATTATGGTGTCCGGCAGCATTAATTAATTTCCGAAAACATGTTTAAATATCTATGGTCCTAATATACACGACCCTAATTTTTTTCAGAAAATATTCAGGCTACTCCCCGATCTTAGTACTACCAATTGATTTTGGGTGGTGATTTCAACTGTTATCTCGACCCCTATATCGATCGCCTGTCCTCTCGCGTTCCTCCTATTATTAACTCTGTAGGGGTACTGAACAATTTAATGAGGTCCACGAATCTAGTGGATGTGTGGAGAGTCCAACATCCGACGGACAGGGACTACTCGTTCTTCTCCCACGTTCACAAGTCCTATACAAGAATAGATCATTTCCTTGTTGATGCGAAAATTATTCCCAATGTACTGCAAACGAAATATCATAGCATCCTTATCTCAGATCACGCTCTGTGCACTATGCAAATTAGGCTCGCGCTACCAAAAAGTTGCTATGCTTGGCGCTTCAACCCCGCTTTGCTGTCTGAGAAAGCGTTTCGTGATCACATGGAATTTAGAATAAGAGAGTTTATGGACATGAACGATACTGGTGATGTCTCTGACGCTACATTGTGGGAATCATTTAAGGTGGTGTCGAGAGGGCATATCATTTTTATGAAGCCTCTAAAAAGAAAGTAAACCGCAGACATCTGGCGGAGATAGAGATACAACTTCCCCCGTTGGAGCAGAATTATAGGCTCTCGCAGTCCCAAACTGATCTCAACCAAATTTTGAGGCTAAAAAATGAGTACAATTCCATTTTAGGAAGACAGGTTAATAATCTATTACTTAAGCTCAGACAGAAGCACTTTGAATTAAGCGATAAACCAGATAAATTGTTGGCTACGCAGCTGAGGGGTGTACAGGCTAGCAGGGCAATTCATAACATGAAATCTAATTCAGGGCATTTGTTATCTAATCCCAAAGACATAAATAATCATTTTAAAGAGTTCTATGCTGATCTGTACGCTTCTAAATGTCATGCTCCAGAGTCTGAGATCAAGAGCTTTCTTGATTCCATCGACATGCCGGTGCTCAGTGACGATGCTCAGGAGGAGCTTGATTCTGATTATACTTTACAAGAAAAAATTGAAGCAATAAAATCATTCCCAAGTGGAAAGACAGCTGGCCCAGATGGCTTTGGGGCAGAATTTTCAAAGCATACAGTGATATTTTAGCCCCTCTGTTACTTTGAATGATAAATCATTCTATTGCCAACAATGTTTTCCCTGACTCCCTCTACAAGGCAAACATATGTCTTTTACTGAAGAAAGGCAGGGACAAATCAGATCCATCAGGATATAGGCCCATAAGTTTACTACATTATGATCAAAAGATAGTTGCCAAGGTGTTAGCCAATAGATTAGTAAAGCATGCGGGCACTCTTATTCATCCTGACCAAACAGGTTTCCTGCCTGGTAGATTTTCCTTTTGTAATGTTAGAAGGCTGCTCAACATACTCTATTCTGGTTCGAGTAAGGACGCTAAGGCTGCAATCATAGCGCTCGATGCGCAAAAAGCATTTGATCAGATCGAATAGAAGTATATGTTTACTGTCCTGCAGCGCTTTGGTTTCGGTGACAAATTTCGAACTCTTATTGGGATGTTGTATGCACACCCTAGATTGGTCATTCTTACTAACAATGATAGATCTGACTCTTTCTCATTGCAGCAGCGGCACTCGGCAGGGGTGTTGCATTAGCCCTCTGCTTTTTGATTTAGCACTCGAGCCACTGACCACTAGTATCAGAAATCACCCTAACATCAGCGGAATCAGGATTGGAAATTGTGAGAGCAATATTTTGCTTTATGCCGACGATGTGGTCCTGTACCTAGGGGATCCCGCTTGCTCTGTCCCATATCTTTTAGATTTAATAAAACTGTTTGGCACTTTCTCTGGTTATTCAATTAATTGGGATAAGAGTGTGTTCATGCTCATCTCAGGGAACTTAGATCCCCTTTTTTTGGACAGTCTACCATTTAAAATAGTATATGATCACTTTCTGTATTTCGGTGCAGTTATCCCAAGAAATCCCAGTCTCCTTTTCAAATTAAACTTCGGTGAAATGATTATAAAACTTAAGAAGAATGTGGAAAGCTGGAGAATACTACCTTTGTCTCTTGTAGGGCGTGTAAACGCCATTAAAATGGTTGTTCTGCCTAGGTTCCTCTATCTCTTTCAGAATTTGCCTGTCTTTTTATCTTCCTCATTTTTTAAACAATTGGATTCTATACTCATGCCTTTCATCTGGGGATACAAGGCGCAGCGCATATCTAAAGCCCACTTACAAAAGCCTAAGAACCTGGGAGGACTAGCCCTTCCCAATTTTCAGCATTATTATTGGGCTGCAAATGCTCGAGCTATGACCTTCTGGCAAGATTACTCCCCTGGGGATGTGGCCGAAGTCTTGGGCGCCCCCAAGTGGTTAGACATGGGGGCACATGTAAACTTGAAAAGCTCTCTCCCTGCAATGTTGTTCTCCAAGGTCGATTCAGTCAAGAAGTTAGCATGTAATAGCTTCATCCTCCGAAACTCACTAAGAATCCTGACTCAGATCAAAAAAGTTTTTAAAGTACCTACAACCTCACTATACGCCCCCATCTGTAATAATCATAACTTTATCCCAGCTCTCTCGGGCAAAACTTTTTCGGTGTGGAGGGAGGGGCGATTGACTACTATTAAAGACTTATACTTTGATGGTTGGTTTGCTTCCTTCAACCAACTGAAAGCAAAATTCAAACTTCCAAATTCTCATTTGTTTAGGTACCTCCAGGTGAGAGATTATGTTCGTAGCGATGTCCCTGATTTTCAAACATGTCCTGCTGAACATCCATTTTATAAACTCATGAAACGACCACCTGACTCAACGAAGTTAATATTGGATTTTGTCTCGTTTTTTGCGGCCCAAACAGTACCATCGTCCAATCGCAAAAGAGATGCCTGGAGCACAAAGCTTGATATAGACATTTCTGATGAGTTTTGGGAGGAAGGGCAGAGCAGAATCCACTCATGCTCAGTTAATGCCAGGGTACAACTTATACAGTTTAAGGTGGTGCAGACTGCACTACTCGAAAACTAAACTGGATAAAATCTTTCCATCCATTTCTTCTCTCACGTTTTGGTTTTGTCCCAAACTAGGTAAATACTGGACAGACATTTTCAGTTGGCACACCAATGTCTATGGGAGGGAAATTACCCCTGACAGCCTTTTAGCCCTTTTTGGTTGCTCGGAGACAAGTCTTGAACTTCCCTATAATGAGCAGCAGGTCCTTATGTTTGGAATGGCAGTGGCCAAAAGAATTATTTTGAAAGAATGGAAGTCCACTTCATCACCATGTTTTAAAAGATGGCTCATTGAGATGGTCTCTTCTTTGCAACTCGAGAGACTCAGGTATAATAGGTTTAACTCCTTAAAGAAGTTTAATAAGATTTGGGGCCCTTTTTTGGAGTGTTTTAATAGCACATGAGGTAGCTTCTCTAACTTGTCCCCTCTATTTGATTTGATTCTTTCTGAGAGTTTGTCTCTATTGTTAATGTCTTGACATGGTGTGTGTATCTGTGTTGATGTATTACTGTATGGCAACATTTTGTTGATGTGTGTAAATGTTGATAAACTTTGAAAATAAAATATATTAAAAAAAACATGAGTTAATCTAAATTCTTACTTGGCACATGACACAGGACAGTATTTATTAATATTCAGTAGTTTTATCCAGTGCCTCACCCCCCTTTTTTCTGTGTCTCTTTCCCAGGATCTTTCCCTCCACAACCCTGAGTCCTGGACCATGTGAGCCCTGTCCTTCAACATGAGCGCTGGCTGCTGCTGTCCTGATCCGGTCCTGATCCAGTTCTGCACCATCCTCAGCATGCCACTTCCTAGAGCTACAGACGCCACTGTTTAGATGGACTTTAATTGAACTCTAATTACCATTTTATTACTTCACCCCACGGAGTGGGCGTGAAGTACTGTTTTTAGCGGCTCTGTGTGTTTGTATGTCTCTGTTTGTGTTTCCGCACTTGCCAATATTTGCGTGAATGGGTGAAGTCTGCCATCTAGTGGCTCTGTGTGTTTGTTTGTGTTTCCACACTTGCCAATATTTGTGTGAATGGGGTGAAGTATGCCATCTCTGATTGCCTTATTCTATTATTACTTCATTACCCCGCCCCACCCGAAGGGGAGGGCAAGGGATATTGTTTTTGGTTTGGTTTGTTTGTGTGTTTCTTTGTTTGTTAACACTTTAGCAGCAAAACTAATGGCCAGATTCACCCCAAATTCAGTTTAGGGATTGCCACAGACCCAGAATAGATGCCTGTTGAATTTAGGCAAAGTAGGTCGAAGTATGTGCGAGGGGCGGGGTTTGTTGCGTCTGGCATGTGGGGTATGATTCAGGAACCACACGCGAGAATCGAAATGCCAATCTTCGTAAAACTTTATTCGTTCCAAGTCGTGACCAAAGAAGCACAGAGATTGCAGTACCGGAGGGATAATCAACAACAGTAGTCAAGGGACAGGCAGGGGTCAAAACCAAAAGATCAGAGTTCTCACAGTACATAAACGTAAGGCAAAAATTTGAAATCCAAAAACAGGCAATGGTCATACACAGGGCGTCAGTAGAAGGAATCGTAGTCAAACAGACAGGGGTCAAAAAATCCAAAGTATCAAACAAACAAGGCTAGGCAATCTCATGGTCGTACGGAAGGGTGTAGAAGAAGCAACAAATCACAATTGGCATACACGGCTCTCTGCTCAAAAGGAAATGGTCAACGTTCTGACAACGTCAGAACCACAGTGAGGACTCTAAATAGACAGAAGGGAAGTCACATGCTATGCAGGGAACAGGTGAGCCGGATCAGTCTAATTAACAAAGGAATGAACAAGAGGAAGTTCCTAACCACATGAAATTGGCGAAAGCCAAAACACAGACAGGGATGACACAGACAGCCTATGACAAACAAACGGCTCCGGTTAGGGAGTTCTAAAGTGCACAGAGTGAGAGGCAGAACAGTGTTTAACCAGGTGCGGAGAATCCGCTGAAGCACAGCAAAGTAAATTGAGTGAAGGCAAGGGGCGGAGACTAGCGCAGAGCGAGTGCTGAGAGCTTGTTAGTCAATTAGTAATGTGCAGCTATACAATCCCTAAGTGCTCGTTAGTAAGTTAGTATAATGTACAAGGTTAGTTGCTGTTAGTAGATTAATAAATAAACTGTTAGTATTAGTTAGTAATGATAGAACAGTAAGATGAAGGATGTAAACGAGATTGGAAGGAATGTTTGGAAACCCTGAAACCATTGAAATCACCTGCAGCAGTAAAGCACACAGACTGGGGAGACGGACTGAACCAACTAGATCACAAGACAGGGGAGACAATGGTGCAATGGAATAAAGCAATGGCAAGAACCGAAAACCAGAATGTACAATAAATGGAAAATCATAAACATAAAGACATGGTAAGCACAATAACATGGCAAAACAGGGCATGACAGATCAGAATCACAACATGGCACCTCTTGTTTTATTACTAATTAGCTAGCCAGCGGAGGATGGGCTTCCCCACTATAGCCGGGTTCCTCCTGAGATTTCTTCTCACAGGGGAGTTTTTTCTCACCATTGTTCGAGGATTTTTCTCCCTACTGAGAGTTTTTTTTTTGCCTCATTTGCTATAGTGGGGAATAGGCTGGGCACTGGCCTTTCATTTATTTAATCTCTCATTGTAAAGCGTCTTGTGACAGTCTATCCGTAATAAGCGCTATACAATAAATTGAAATTGAAAAAAACATATTAGTAAGATTTCTTAAGCAGGGCTGAAAGAGGTGGAAGATTTACCTTGCCCAGGTAGGTCTGTCATAAAACTATGCCATACTGCACGTTGCTTGTACCACCTTGGCTGGACAATTTGGACATCAAGAGGCAAGGACTAAGACATGGTCTGAGTAAGGTATGCTGAGAATATCACAACACATCTGCACAGTAAGTTTTTGGGGCTTATGCAATAATACTGCTCAAAAAGAGTGATAATTGAATACATTTTCATTAATTTATTTAAAAAAAACAGGAAGAAGAGACCCCTTTGAAATTTTTTCATCTCATCAATCTCATCCTAAACACCGTGGCCCCATTCATGTGAAAGACATTTTATTTCAGCCCAAATGCAGCAAAATCCAAAGCGATTATTCTTGCACTATAGTTCTGTACTGCGTGTGGAATTTGAAACAGATTATCCCACTGTCCAAATGTGACTACTGTCAGCAAAATAATGCATTTCTTAAATACTGCATCCAGCAAAAGCACTGTAGCCAAATTAGAAATGCCTTAAATTACCACCCAAATACAACCATATTTACATTTGCAAATTCTTCTTTTTTGTGTGTTTAACTGTAGCTTTTATTTACATACCATTCATGAATACACTCCACTGTTCTCAAATTAATCTCAAAACAGCTCAGTCTGTAAGAGAAGAACAATGCAGCACCATGTTAGCATTTATGTTTAATTTATGACTTGGCGGGGGCTTCCTGACGGAGTGAGATTGAAATCGCAGTCTAACAAAACATAGGATACTGAATGTGCTTCCAAAGTATGTGCGTGTGTGTGTGTGTGTGTGTGTGTGTGTGTGTGTATGATAAGTGTTCACATGTGACTTTGCTTGTTTTCGCATGAATGCATTTGTGTGCGTACGTATATGAGTTGATGTGTAACATAGTGTGAGTGTGTTTACACAAATGAGTGCACGAGTGTGTGTGCGTGAATGTGAGTGCATATTCATGTTCAAGACTGCCTGAATATCAATAGGAGTGTATGAGTGATCCTGGACGTGTGGGAGTGTGTGTCAGGGGAATAGCGCACCTCTGCATTCTGCCTGTCAGGAGTGGATGAGATCTTCAGAGGAAGAATCAACAAGAACGACCCCCTCCCCTAAAAAAGGAAACTAATCCATAAACTAGGTCAGATACTACACAGTCCCGTACCACACCACCCACATTACAGCAACACTGCGATGGCCAAATATCCCATCATATTATCACTACTATATACCAGATCAATAACACTAGCGCTTTGCTGTAGCTGTATACCACACTAGGCATTTTCTCTGGGAGGAATTGTCCACAAGGGAACTATACATCTGGAAGAAATTTTTGTTGGTTTGCTTTCGCACCGTCAAAAGGAACCCCTTGAGATGATGAAAACTGGCTGGCTGTTGGTTAACCAACGTCACATCTACACGGGATGCAATGTACCTTCAGCTGGACGTAGCTAGCTTTGATAACAACAAAAAAATTTTATTAGGCTACTTCGAAAGTAGACATTCGATTTTGGATTATGTGGCTGAAAGAATAAGAGGGAGAGCTAGGAGGCAAGAAGTCCTACGACAATTTGCAGTACTTCATATCATGCCTGTAATTGATACGTGGAACATTCCCACTCCCAAAACACGACTCAATTGTAGTAACCATTCTGAAAGAACCGTGTTGCCACCAGTAGTTTCTTGCATGATTAAATGAGATTTTATTCCATAAATGATTGAAAATTGGTGTAATACAGCCATGTCATACATGTAAGTTATTACACACAAGTGAAACAGCTTTCTCGCGTTGCGATTAGTGAGATTCCATTCATTGGCAAACATCAACCTACATCTTCGCAAAGGTAATGTTACCAATCCTGGTAACTGTTTCTAGTTATAGGTCTAATCAAGTCAATGCGAAGAATAATTTGTTAGCTAGCATGCTAACACTTTTCCCTGTTAAGGAAATAAGTTACAAGTGTAACCGGTGATGTGGAAACTTGAATTTATTAATGCAATGGCGAAAAGCGTTCGCATGCTAGTTAGCGAATTACTTATCCCATTGATTTGAACAAACCACCAACTAGATCAAAGCTTACGCTTTTTTCGTTCTCCTAAAAATATAACACTGACATTTGAGGGATAGACAGGATCTCAAATAGGAGCCTGAGTTATCAAATTTATGAAACTCGAGCAGTAATTTTCAATGTATACTTGCCCAGGGGCTCTTTTTACTGTAAAAAATATACTATTTTTTTAAAGAAAAACAATAAAAACCCAAATTAAATCATAAGCAGAACTTTAACTTTGAGAATATTGCCTTTTCCGTTTACAAAACGGAATTGCCTGTTTTCCTGAGCAGGAAATCAACACCCCAACCTTTTGAAATTTGTGTTGTATGAATCAAAGATGATAGAGCACTCCATCACCTTTGGTATGGATAGAGACCGCTGCTAGCAGCCGAGAAACAGGCTGACTCTTGAGTTTGTCCAATCAATATACACTTACGTCACAAATAGTTCCTCCTGTGTTGCAAAAGTACCGACTCCGAAGTTGGAGCTAAAATGTTCCTCTAAACAGAGTTCTAAGAACTACTATCATTCACAGTTCCTGCACGGCTAATACCATAAAAAGGAGGGTTCTACAAACTAAGTTCTTAGAACTATGAAAAAGTTCCTCCGGTCGGAAAACGCCTTCTAACTACACTAGCCTTGATGTAGTCCAATGCTATACTAATGAAACTAGCAATGCTATAACCAAAAAGCACACTAGCTTCACAAACATTGTTACAGTTCTGCACCATAATTACCAACAATGACTGTATGGCCCTAAAACAGAATATATACTGTGCAATTGCAGTGCTCTCGCCCTATGCTACACTACCTGTTCCAGCACTGCTACAACCCTGCTGCACAGAAATCATACAACTTGCACTGCTGAATACCGCATTATACCACATTAAAAGCACTAGCACTGCAAAAGCTCTAAACCACACCAGATACAATAACACAGCTTTTATTCATATCACAGACTAGACCAATTACCACATTGCACTGTTTTATTCCAATACAATGTTAATCACACAAGGATTACTATAGCCCTGAGCACACACAAACCAAATCTCATAGTACACTAACCTGATGACAGCTATTGCAAGAGTAAAGAGAATAACCTGAGATGGGATCAAATACATCGATCACAAGAATATCGCTAAAGCACTGAACAATCTATTTTTTGCCTTCAAAAAAAAAAAAAAACAAAATGTTTAGTTTAAAAATTATACTTTATAGCTTGTACCAAAAGCAAGTACAACATTCAGTTTCACTATGGTAACCACTGAGGAGGTCAGGAAATGCATTGATAAAACGAAACAAAGCTACCAGACATGGCACTATACCAACGTCCACTTTAAATGATGCACTACCACTTATTCTCATGTCTTTTTCTCATCTGATAAGTTAATCTTCACATGAAGGTGTTGCCTCTAAAGACTGGAAACACACCAAAATAATACCCTTATTTAAAGCAGGTGATGTGGTTTATCTTGAAAATTATAGGTCTATATCTGTATTGCCAGTTGCTTCTAAAATTGTTGAAAAGGTCATTTTTAAACAGGCTTATGTATCTCTAAATGATAATGACTTATTGATGGAAAAATAATCTGTTTATTTTCCGTCCAGATTTTTCCACAGAAATGGCACTATTAATCCTCAAGGAAAATGTAAATGAGGCTATAGATAGAGGGCAAGTAGTTGTTGTGGTAACCCTGTATCTCCTTTAGGTGTTGGATATGGTACCATTTTATATGCCAATTGAAAAGCTAAAACTCTATGGATTTAGTGAGGATTCCATTCGCTGGTTTGTAGATTGTTTTAGTCAAAGAAAACAAGAATTGGTCATAAATGGTAACACAACAAATGAGAGGGGCATATATTGTTGTATCCCTTAGGGAAGAATTATGGGGCCCCGTTTGTTTATCATTTATATGAGTGACTTACTTCGTGTGGTTAAACTTGCCAAGTGTCACTCTATGTGGATGACACCTGCATATTCTTTGCATCCAGCAATCCGGCTGATCTCGAAAAAGTGATTAACGATGACTTTATGTTGTGTTTCCAGTGTCCTGTGCCGTCTGCCAGGACACTGTTTGGGATTTTAACAGTTTCTTGTGCCAGGATTCACTTTTCATGTTCATTGTTCATGTTTTTACTTTTGCCATGTTTTGTATCTCGCCAGGTCTTGCTTCCCGATCTGCCCAGCCAATCCGCCTCTCCAGTGTCTGCGTGGTATTTTCCGTGTTTTAATTCTCGTACTACATTCAGGAGTGGCTTATGGTTTCAAACTTCTTTCTTACGTTTCCTCCTTCCGGGCTTCCTAGCTATAGATATAGCTAGATATAGTATAGTTTACATGTACATGGTTATTTTGACAAATGGAGACATTTCCCTGCGTTTGTGCCCTTCATTTACACGCAAACGGAGAATTCACCTCTGAAAACAATTCTTTCTTAAAACTCCGGCCAGAGTGGAGATTTTGGAAAACTTCAGTTGCAAGTTTGCATGTAAACTGAGAAAAACGGAGTTTTAGGCAGCCGACGTCACAGTATGCGCCAGAACTTGCACCTGCGCCAAAAGTACGACCTATGTTTACATTTTCATTTGGCTGCGGTGATCATGGATGATCGTGATTCGTTTCTGTTGTTGCCATTTTCCGGATTCTGATTGGCTAATGTGGGCTTGAACTTCTCGTTACACTGCCACCTACAGGTTTGGCATGCTCTTGATGGCATATATACAGAGGTACGTGTGAACGAAAACTTTTCTGAAAAAAAGATACATGTGCATGATATTATTTTTGAAAACGGAGACGGTGAAATGTTTGTTTATGAAAATGGCCGGCCACCGGTAAATGGAGTGCTAGTCTTCACGCTTGTTAATTTATTTTAATCTATTACTAACAACTTACTAATCAGTCACGGGGGGTGTTTCCATTAGATAGGCTCGTACTAACCATTACTAATTTAGATAGGGATTTAACTTACTTGCTTCCTGCTTTCGCTACATTCTAATACTATTAACTAGTTTAACACTTCTACTGTTCACAGTATCTTATTGGGTTCTTATATGCTGCAACACACTCATTTTCTTAATGAGCAAATACCTGCTCTTATTGTCTCGTTTTCACTGCGCTGGTTTTCCTCTCTCGTCTTTCGTGCCTGGTAATTAAGCAATCTCGTTTCTCCCTGTCGGTCTACAGGTGATCCTCGTTTGTCTCATGATTCTGGCTGCTATATCTGGGGAGAGGCTGGAGTTGGCTGGCAGACAGAGTCTCGCTTCGCATTCATTTTCTTGCCTTGTGTATTTTTGCTCATAGCGTTCATAGTCTTTCCTATAGCGCTTGTTTTGTATTTTCGCATGTGCCTTGTGCCATCGCTGAGTTTGTTTATTTTTGTTCATTGGTTTTCTTCCCTAGAGTTTCTAGTGGCTTTTTGTTTCTCTCGTTTTGTATTTTTGTTTACCTGCTCTGTGAAGCACTTTGTTGGATTTTTGCAACCCTTTGGGCCAAGTTTTTTGTTTGGCCATCGTGCCTGTTTCTTTTCTTTTATAATAAATATTCTAAATCAACTCTTGCTGTCTCACGCCTGGTGTCCACCTGAGTCTTGCAACACTTTATTGTTATATGTGAGAATTATTACACAATAAACTAATGTTAAATGTTAAAAAATGCCAACTTATGTGACTAGGGTCAAAAGCAATCGTAAGAAGTTTGAAAATACTAATATCAAAATCAGCAATTCCCCAACAGAAAAGGTTGATCATTGCAAATATCTCAGATACTATTGATACAGAGTCAACATGGAAACCAAAAGTCAATAATGTGAAACCCAAAGTGTTACGTAACTTACATGCTTTAAGGTGAGCAAGACTGTACATCAACCAAGGCATGGCATTAACCCTATACAACACAATGGTTCGACCCCACTTGAGTACTGTAGCACAATATGGATGAAACATAAGTTTAGTCACATAAGACGACTAAAGATTCCTCAAAACAGTGCTCTGAGAATCGTTCTCAAGGTGGATTATTGTTATGGTAGACAAGACTTGTATCAACGATTACAAGATGATTGTTCATATTTCCTAGTTTACAAGGACCTTGTTACTCTTATTTTTAAGATTTTAAAATGTCTACTTCCCAACTTTCTTTCTTCCCAACTCTATTTTAAAGCTCTCAAACTTCAACCTTAGAAATTCAGCCCAGAAAGTTCAATTACTTAAACCAAATACAAACTTTTGTAAAAGTAGCACAATTTACATAGCAACTCAATTATTCAATTACCTAACAGAAACCATATAAAAACCACACTCTCACCTTCTAAAATATATCGGCTCTTTTTTAACTTGAATTTTGAGTTCTTTTACTTGTGTTGTTATTTTTTGTTTTGATTTTTCGTTCGTTGTGTCTTAAATCTTCTTTTGTGTGTTCTTCTCTATTGCCTATATTTAATTTGTATAATTCAAATAAACATTCTTGTACATTACCGGAACACTCACAAAAATGTGTTGGGGATTCTTTTATCATGTAGAATGAGTAAATTCTCTATTTTAAGGCTGAAAAGACATGTCCAAGAAGACAAGCTGGTGCCTGTGAGCGTACCTTAGCAAAGAGCAGCACTGGATTGATCCATAGCCACTTAATTTCAGGGTTGGGTAAATAACAGCATTAGCATTGATCAGTCGACAAGGACAAGCCACTATGCAACACGGAGGCAGTACGTGAGGGATTGTGCATTCAAAAGCAGGTCCTTCAGAGCCTGGCCCTCAGGGAATAGTTATACTGTTAAAAATGCCATGGATACAGCCATAAAACAATATAAACCATGGATAAATTAATAAAACATACCTCTACATTTCATACTGAATGAGGATTATGGAACAAATATCCTTGAAAATGCTTCACCACGTACACACATGTACAGTCGAGGCACTGATGTCTTTCTGTCATCTACTCTACAAATACTCTGTGTGCATGATTAAAACATGCTATGGATGGGTATAAAACATGGGAGTGCGCGTATGAGCGCATATTTATATGCATTGTGTGAGAGTGTGTGCAAGCAGTTGTGGGTACGGGAGCATGTACATCTGCTCTTGTGCGTGTCACTGCATGGGAGCGAGGGTGAGTGTATATGCAGATCTGTGGGCAATTACCTCTTTTATTAGCTCCGTAGAGCAGTTGCATTCAGTTCAGTCTCCCTGTTGATCTCCCTCTTCAGAGGAAAGCCTTTTCACAGATCACAGTGTGTAGTGTCCAAAGAGAAGCACAGCTCAGAGACTGCTTTTACAAGATCCACAGCACGCCCACTTTTAACAGACCACACAGACAGACACTCAGGGGCGGAGCAAGGCTCTCACCCCAGAGGGGGCAAAGCATTATCAAGGGGCCCCTCAGATAGTCATTGCAGTCAACTGTAAAATAACGGATAGGTCTCCATCATATTCTATCCTAACCAACACAAATTGTCACTTATTGAGCCAAGCAAACTTATGTTTAAGAAAAAATACAGTGAAGCCACTTTGGCAGTCAAATTGTTCAGAGGGAAGGGGGAGAGAAAAAAAGTTGCCAGTGCTTTGGCAGCAAAAGCATATTGGGTATGGTTGCCAGACGTCTTTTAAACGAGAATAGCCATTTTCATTTATTCCAAGCCTTTGGCGAGGACAAAAGTAGTCATTTTCATTTATTCCGAGCCTTTGGCGAGGTAAAAGTGAGAATTACTACACAAGTTCCATTAATTTGATTTGTCAACAAAGCTGGATATTCCCATTTTTTGCCACTAGCTGGTCGGGCTCGTGAGAGAAAAAAAGTCACTAGCCCTCAGAAGATTTAACAAGCCCGACTGAAAAAGACTGGAGTATCAGGTGAAATTTAATTGCACAGGTACAAACCAGATTAAAACATTTTATACAAATCAAAAATAAATTTAAATAAATAAAAAACACTAACAGTTTAAATGAAGCAGATTATGTCATGTCTTGAGTTCGTACACTGACCGGCCAAAAAAGTCACCTCCTGGATTTAACTGAACAAAAAGGTAAGAGTCTTCCATTGGATAATTACAGCAGTGATTAATATGTTTCAGTTGGTAACGAGTTATTTAACCCTAACTGATGCAGTTAATAGCTTCTTATTATTAAGCTACGATGTCAGATCATATCCTGTGGCCATGGAAATGGTGTTGTACTGTTTCAGAAGGGTCAAATTACTGGCCCGCAGAGGTAAAGAAAACAACTGAGGAGATTACTGAAACTACCAAAATTTGGTTAAGAACTGCGGTTAAGAGCTGCAAATTTAGATTTGGTTAAGATATGTAAATATCGAAGCTTGCTACCCTGCCAAGACAATGACCACTAGCGTATACATGAGCAAACAAAGAGAAACCTTACATTACTGCAAAGAGTGAGATAATGCCGTAGATCTTTAGGCATGGGCACTCTGACACAGCGGCCCTGAACCCATGGCTTGGCTTTCGGGAGAACCCCATTTTCCGGTGCGCATCACAACATAGACATGTCTCATGCACATGCATAAGTACAAGTGTGTGGCAGCGCGGTCAGTAACAGGGTTACTGTGAGAAACATTGAACGAATACCACTGTTAGCAGTTAATTCCGCCAGTAATATTTCATAGAGGCACAAGCAAACGTCAGATTTATGGGAAGAAAACGAAATTGGCAATTAGTTTGGAAAGAATTCCAGTACAGCGATAATTGGGTCAGTTAAAACGTCCGAAAACTTGCATTTCTATGCATTTACCTCACGAGTGCAATATCTGACATAAAGGTGACATAAAGAAAGGACATAACTGACTTGAAAAAGCATGCGACGAGACGGACAAAAGCCGCAATATTTAACGATATTTAAATATATTTAAAACAATGCCACCATGTCCCCTAAATTGCCCAATAAAACAGCGTCTGCAAAAATCCCATAAAATGACCAATTTACTGCACAGTAACTGCCTTATTTCTGCCATAGATCTTAAATATATAACAATCGACTCTGGACAAAAAGAAAAGTCTCTTGTAGGTCTACTCACCTATTTGAATGGCATTCGTCAACTTTGACGAGGCAAAATCCTCGTCTTGTCTTGAAATTTATACAATAGCCGTGGACTTTATCATTATTTCGGTCAAACGTTAGCTTAGCTTGATCTGTTACCTGTTGGAAGGGTCGTCCGTGGTGCGGCAGCTGCTTGAAGCCAAATTAACTTAATGTTGGTAGCTTTGCTACCCTCTCCTCCAGTTCTTTCTTTTCTTTTCTTTTTTGACTACTGCTTTTATGTTTGAATGGAATGACTGCTCCTGAGTTTGCAAACTTCATGATGCTCAGATTTTGCGCTTGAACTATCAGACGTTACAGACATTAACGTGGTCACATGATCAAATCAAATACAGACTTAACATTGGGCATCAAATTACCCAGCAATCATCCTGACAATTTGCATATCAGTATGAAAGAAAAATATCAAATAAAATAAGAAAATGGTTGATTTCAGTAATAGTCTTTAAAACATGGGTATATTAAGCATGAAAACTTGATATAATATTTATGAATGATTGGTTAAAAAAAACATAATAGAGATTATATAAACAACATAAAGGTTTATATAAAGAACAGCAAAATAACAGCGAGTAATTGGGAAGAGTACGTGGTGTAACATCGGAGAAGGTGGGTTTGTTTTCTATTTGACGGTGATGAACATGTAGCTCAGTGAGGCAGCAGCGTCCCGCGAGGGGGCCCCCCACTGGCCGTGGGCCCTGAGGCGGCCGCCCCCTTGGCCCCTGCGGTTGCTCCGCTTATGCAGACAATAAAACCCTTGAATGTGAAATGTAACAAGTTTTCAGCAGTGCTTTGCAGATATTAAAATGATGCAGTGGGGAAAATATGTATTGAACGCGTCAACATTTTTCTCAGCAAATGTTTCTAATGGGGCTATTGACATGAAATTTTCACCAGATGTTGGTAACAACCGAAGTAATCCACAAATGCAGAGAAATAAAAACAAATAAGTCCATAAATTAAATTATGTGTAATAAAGTGGAATGACACAGGGAAAAAGCATTGAACACGCTTACCGAAATTTATTTAATACTAAGTAGAAAAGCCTTTGTTGGTAATGACGACTTGAAGATGCCTCCTGCATGGAGAAACTAGTTGCATGTATTGCTCAGGTGTGATTTTGGCTCATTCTTCCATACAAACTGTCTTCAAATCTTGAAGGTTCCAGGGGCCTCTTCTGTGAACTCTGATCTTCAGTTCTTTCCATAGATTTTCAATTAGATTCAAGTCAGGTGATTGACTGGACCATTGTAGCAGCTTTATTTTCTTTCTCTGAAACCAATTGAGAGTTTCCTTGGCTGCATGTTTGGGGTCATTGTCTTGCTGAAATGTCCACCCTTGTTTCATCTTCAGCATCCTGGCAGATGTCAGCAGATTCTTATCAAGAATGTCTCGGTACATTTCTCCATTCATCCTTCCATCAATTATACGATGTCTGCCAGTACCGTGTGCTGAAAAACAAACTTCACTGTTGGTATGGTGTTTTGGGGGTGATGTGCAGTGCTGTTTGTCCTCCAAATGTGGTGTGTGCCATGACATCCAAAAAGTTCAATTTTGGTCTCATCTGACCAGACTATATTCTCCCACTATTTCATAGGCTTGTCCAAAGGTTGTGCAGCAAGCTTTAAATGAGCTAAACGAGTCTTGCGCAGTTAGCGTGTTTAGAGGCCATGGCGGTTGAGTGCATTACTTATTGTTTTCTTTGAAACAACTGTACCTCCAGGTCTTTCTGAAGCTCTCCGCGAATGGTCCTTGGCTCTTGGACAACTCCTCTGATTATTGTTTTCACTCTTCGGTCAGAAACCTTGTAAGGAGCACCTGGTCATGGCCGGTTTATGGTGAAATGATGTTCTTTCCACTTCCAGATTATGGCCCCAACGGTGCTCACTGGAAGATTCAGAAATTTAGAAATACGTCTGTAACCAATGCCATCAGTATGTTTTGCAACAATAAGGTGGCAAAGGTCTTGAGAGAGCTCTTTGCTTTTACCCATCATGAGATGCTTCTTGTGTGACACCTTGGTAATGAGAATCCTCTAGCCATCAATTAGGACTAAACCAGCTGATATTAATGTGCACTGATAGGGCGCAGGATTGCTTTCAAAATACATACAGGTTTCAGCTGGTTTCTTGGCTTTCCATGCCTTTTTGCACCTCTTTTTCTCCATGTGTTCAAAACTTATTCCCTGTGTCATTCCACTTTATTAAATATAATTTAATTTATGGACTTATTTGGTTTGATTTCTTTGAATTTGTGGATTACTTGGGTTGTTACCGACATCTGGTAAAAATTTGATGTCAATAGCCCCATTAGAAATATATTTACTGAGAAAAATGTTGACACGCTCAATAATTATTTTCCCTGCTGTAGCTAGCCACAGGTATCTCATTCTGGGGGGAAACATCCCTTCACAGACATGGTTAACATAAAAAATAAAACAAGAGAAATATCAACCGCTGTCTTTATTTTAGACATGCAACATGCAGTCGTGTACAACATAAATCCCAAAGAATGTCTTGTGTAATGTTTGCATTTTTTAGGTCCTAGCTATCACTGAATAGCTGACAATAAGCGAGGGTGATAATCATAGAAAGCAAATGGGTTCGGTGAAGATCATAAATCAGCTTAGCATTATAAAGTATTCGTTCACATGAGAAGAGAGGTGCGTTATGGAGAGGTAGCTAGCTGAAACTGTTTGGTATTTGTGATGGATAGTAATCATTAAGAGCCACTTTAGCAGTTATACATTCCCATAAGTAACCTTGCAAAATTAAACTAGCCAGGTAATTGGGTGATACAATAATGTTAGCCTTGTATGTGCTGGCTAAAATTAGCCTTGATGATTTGGCAAGTGAGTGCCTCATGTTAGCCTAGCGTTTGAGCATCTGTCAGCCTATGGATGGGGTGCACTTTCAAAACATCAATATATTCATGATCATACGCAATACAGGCTAAGTACTGTTATTAACCTGTAGCTAGCTATGAAGAAAAATTGCTCTCCATGTATGGCATATGGCCGCTACTTTTTCAGCATGTTTTTTTTCCCATAAGCTTGAAAATAGTCAGCAACGTTCGTGTTACACGTATCGCGCACAGGGAAGCAGCATACCTCTTCCCCCAGCACTCCCCTCAGTGGAAGTTTAGCTTTCCATCAATGGACCACATCGGAGTTAGCTTAGCAATACCCATTATCCATTGCACGTGACGTCACGCATTTTCGGCTGGGGGTATAAACTCCGCCGTATCTCATATAGATTTCCATTGACAACCACCTACACAATGGTCATTCCTACCATTTATACGTGATATTTGCACACTTTTGTCAGAAGTTGCAGAGCAACAACGACTTGGAAAGTACGCGATTTGGTGGTGTTTGTTTTATAAAGTTTTAGGGAGTTTAAAAGGTTGAATTACGTGATGCTGCATGCATTCACTTTCATTTTGTAATACGACTATGGGCTGTGAACCACACAGCGAGACGTGAATTAAAATTTTAGCGCAGGTAAACAGTGGGGCTTACGTTAAAAAGAAATTGTCATGACTGTTGGCAAAAAAAAAATGGAAAATAACCGCTTCTAAAAGCAAAACGGTTGAAGTTTTTCTTTCCTTTTATTTTAAATTGTCCATGCTGGCAGTAGGCTACATATACAAATCCATAGCAGTAAAGTTTATCTTTTCTATCTTAATTAGATGCCAACTACATAGTGTGCTGTCAAGGGCTGCAAATACCACATATTATCTTCGTAAGTGGAAAAGGAAGATCTTCCAAAAACATGCTGGCCTGTTCGGTCAAGGCGCATACGATTTCCCTCTACCATTCTGAATGTTATGCTTCCTAGCTGACAACGAGCTGAGACAAGACTGTGTAAAGGCAGTCAACAAGGTTGATGTCAGAACTGGTATGTGTTCGGATTTTTAGCTCGATCCGAGCTTGATTCATAGAGATAGTGGTTTCTGTTGGGCTATTAAAATTAACTCTTCTTTGCATTTCGAAGTGGTTATTTTCCATTTTTCTGCCTACAGTCGTGACAATTTATTTTTAACCTAAACCCCACTGGTTGCATACGCTATAATTTTCATTCCCATCCCGCTGTATGGTTCGCAGCCCAAGAGTCATATTACAAAATGAAAGTGAATGTATGTAGCCTTTTCATTCATCATGTAATTCAACCTTTTAAACTCCCTAAAACTTTATAAAACAAACACCACCAAATCGCTTTCCATGTCGTTGTTGCTCTGCAACTTCTGACAAAAGTGTGCTAGTATAACTGGTAGGAATGAACGTTGTGTGGCTGGCTGTCAATGGAAATCTATATGAAATACGGTGGAGTTTATACCCCCAGATGAAAATGCGTGACATCACGCGCAATCGATAATGGGTATTAAAGCTAACTCCGATGTGGTCCATTAGCCAATAACCCCATCTACAGCCCAATCCATTTTGTTTTACAGCATTTTCATGAGCTTTGTGGGGACGCGTGATTATCAGGCATAATATGCCATGTCTTTAACTTTTCATAAGGTTTAGAAAATTAATGTTATGAAACGTAACTTCAGCACTCTCACATTTGCTTAATTGCAAGGATTGTTTTAAAATGGTGTCGCACAAAACATATATTTTTTCAAAGCTGGATGTGCTTTGCTACTAGAACTATTCTCATTTTTACCCAAGGCCAAAATATGGCCATCGGGTATTGCGAAGACCTTGCGTCTGTCTGTCTGTGTGTCCGTCTGTGTACACAATAACTCCTTTCCTATTAATGTCAGGGTAATGAAATTCACAGGGACTGTTCTTGGGACATATAACTTGGATAGGTTCGAAGATGGGTAACCTTGACCTACTTTAAGGGGTCGAAAGGTCACATTCTTTGTAAACACTGTTTCCTTAATTACATCCACTATTTTTGTTGTAGCCGCGTAAAATTTACAGCATGTATGTTCTAAATAATCAGCTTGCAGAACATTAAAGGTGGATGACCTTTACCTGGTGAATGGGGTCAAAAGGTCACATTGGAGTGTTACTTTCATTATGCCTTTGCACTACCATGACATTTTTTGGTGTAGCTATGTCAAATTCATAAGGTGTACTCACTGGATAATCAAGTTGGAGGACATGGAAGCTATATGGCCTTCACCTACTTTAAATACCTTCTAATAACAATTTGATGTAGGAACATCATCAATCAAACTGTTCAGTCACCTTCAACATAACATCGAATTTTGATGACTGCGCATCATGTCAGACTTCATATTATGAATGCCAAACGATGTAAAGTCCCAGCTGTCCTGTTCCACACTTTCCATATAACCTGCCAGGTCCTAGATGAAATTAGACAATTACCTCTGTTTTCCTTTTCACTCTTGAAATGTCTCTCAAGCCCGAAAGTATTTAACACATTGTGTTACATAGGCATACATTAAAAAATCCTTTATATGGTGTAATTCCTTGTCTTATGCCCATACGGTCGAGGGTGCTTTAGCATTGCATTCTATGGGCTCTATCTTTCACACTGCCTTACCCGTTGCCACTACCCGCAACCCGTGAATTACGCATTTAGCAGCTTCCACTATCCCTAAACGTATCTTGCGGCCACACTACCCGCTATGCATTATGTCTAATCCTTTATTTGCGCCTGGAGGTGTGCCCGTGGGCGTGTTTATGCGCTTTCCCTAAAATTGCTATCTTGACCACACACTTTAGGGAAAGCTTGTAGCGGGTCCTAAAACCACGCGCTACCCGCATTTGGGCTTTCACAAGAGCCCTATGCATTAGCACTCAGCAACGGAAATTTTTTTCCAGCGAGAGCGGCATTTCAGAACTCTCTTGCGAATGAAGGTAATTTCGGCGACAAGTATGTACGCCTGTATTTGCAGCACGGTCACGCAACTTGCTGTAAAAAAAATAGACAACTGTCCGATTGGAAAATGGAAACGGACGAAATCACGTACTTGTCACCAGAATTACCTTCATTAAGCTGAAGAGTTCTGAAATGCCGCTCTCGCTGGGGTAAAAAAAAAAAAGTTTAAATCGCTGAGTGCCAGTGCATATACCTAATTTTATTTTTCTAAAATGGGATTTTGTTCTATGCTTCATTTCAGACGGAGAGGGAGTTGGAAGTGCATGGCGAAACGCTTTTTTTTTTTTTTTTTTTTTTGAAGTTTCCATCACAAAAGGGGTAGGCTTGATTTATTTATTTTTTTTACTACATACCAAACATTAAACAATTTGTCAATGTCAAGTAATAATAATAATAATAATAATAATAATACAATTCATGATTAACTTAACAAAAACAGATCCTCCCTGACTGGATTTGACCTCATGCACGGGCAATTTAACTTCGTCAACGGAGAAACGTGGCGACCTTCCTCTCTCCATCACGGATTTCGGTTTGAGGATTTGGGATAGCGCAGCCTGCTCCGAAAGGCAGTGGCACCTGGCACACTGATTGGTTTAACTGGCGTAACGCCCAAACCACGCCTATGCATAATGTAACGGGTAGCGCTGGTGTTTTAGGGATATAGGCAGGTGTGCAAGATAGCAACTTACGCGGGGGAACGCCTCTTACGCAGTGCGAAATCCCCAAATAACGGGTTTAGGGACTCTGGCGTAAGATAGGGCCCCATGTTTAATATCTGAAAAAGTTAACGACCTTCATGAGGCTGGAAACCGTTAAGTCTTATCATCCTTCTTGGCGCGTCAGAAGAATGGAAAGAATCTTAATATGGGTCACAGCAATATTGCTTCAATGTTGAATAAAATCACTATATGAAAGTATTGAGAAGGTTTTTTTCATTCAGCAAGACAGTTTGATATTTGTATTCGCTTTTCTTTATTTCCACTCCTATCTCTCTGGAAAAGCAATAAAAATTGATTTATTCTTCAATTTGCAACAAATACAGTATATACTTCACCGCTGCCTTTTTAATGGCATAAAGTATAAAATGTCAAAGATATCTTCATGTGGTTCATCTCTTTCCATGTGCTGTACCCGTTTTGTGCAGGCTACATTCCTGTATTATCCAAATTGTACTTGAGCTGTGGCAATCTAGATTTGCAAGGCTGGAAAGTAGAAAAAGGATATTAGACAGAACTCAAATCTCCGGTATTCCATTAACAGTTCTGCAATAATTAGTGTGATCTATGTTTTCTGCTCATAACAGTGTCCACTTTTCTAAGTAATGTAAAAACAACATTTAACAGCAAGAAGTCATCTTTCTTGGTAGGTTACATGTGCCTTTATTTAGGATGACAAATAGCAACACTAATTTTGTAGTTTGATACCGTCACTTTTATGGCACATTTTAAGACACCACGTAATGAGCAGCATATTATGAATGTCCAAGTATGTTCAAGTCAATCTTACGCGTTCTTGCCCTGTAACAATACTTTTCTGTGTCCTGAAACACTAAGCAACACATCCATATCGTCTTTCAGCTAAAACTTTTACTTTTCAAATATTGATATGTGTAACACTTTAAGTACCCATGATCTCAGCTTCACATTTATGAATGTTTGTGGTTAAATGACAGAAAAAGCTTTTTTCTGGCATTACTTCCTTATAACCTGCTGGCATGGACATGGCATTTGATGATAGCTTTGGAGATTTGATGACTCCAAGATGCTACTTTTTGCTTTAATTCACTAACAGTTATCCTTGGGGATTGTCTGCCTCTCTTGTCATCCTCCTCACTATGAGTTGGAGCAAAATAAACTTGGGTCCTGTTCCATGCAAGTTTGCGACAGTTCCACTCGATCAGGGGCTGTATTCATGTCGGGAGTTTTACCTATAGGGCTGATAAAGCTTACCTTCCCAATAGCTAACGGACCACAAGTCCGCGGCGCCAAGCGGTATTCATGAACGTTAGTTAGGCGGGCCACCAGCTGATGGCCTGCCTAATTTTGGAATATGACGTGTTGATGAGGGGCACATGCGCAGTGACACGGCTATCTACCTTTCTCGTTTTCGAAGCGGAGCGTTCGTGTTGTCCGTTGTTGTGTTGATGAGTGATTCGTTTGTCTCTTGGCAGGTTAAGCAAGTTTTTCTCTCTTGTTGTACAATATGCCTTTCAAGCAAAAACGAAAAGCGCCAGAAAATGAGGAAAGCAGAGTTAGGGATCCCAACTGGCAGCATGGAGAGATGATTTTACTTCTCAAGGAAATTCGCTTTGAAAATAAAGACTGAGAACTACCTAGGACTAATTTTTATCAAAGGATGTATCTTTGCTCCAGAATTTTCAGTTCTGGCATTGGCCCTGATAGATAGAACCAGAATATATAAATAGGACATCGAACGAAATACAGCATCATTGTATTGATGTGAAGACTGATGTTAAGACGTGCCATGTACACCATATCCGAAAAAATAGCAACTATCGGCATTAAAGAACCTACAGAACCATAGCATCATTATTTATGGTCTTGGACTGCTATCTATTGGAATTAAAGTGTAACTACATGTACTGTCGACATCGTCCCATTCACCAGCATCACTCAAACCCAAACTATTTTCATTCAAAAATGGTTACAGGTCGGGTAAATTGGGTCAGTTAGCTAAGCTAGCAGGATTGTCTGCCTTGTTCTTCTTGATTACGGACTAATTTACAATTGTAATCCCCCTGTTTTAGAGAATGTAACTGTAATTTAATTAGGCTACATCTTTTTGTGTGTAGCCCTAACGGAATACAGTTACATTTTTTGGTAGGCCTATCCTAATTACATACCGTATCGCCATTCCATTACTCCCCAAGCCTGTTGCTCGGATAACGAACAAGAAAAAAGAAGACGTTTGGGAAACTATAGCTGAAAAAATTACGTCGTCTTTCGGTGTGACAAGAAGGACTGCCATAAATGCCGTCTATCAGCCCAAATTCGGCACTCTAAGTTGTCTGCCTATAGGCTCGGCAGATAAGGCCAAACGGCCGTTCATGAATTGCACCAATAGGGCCGTCATGATCTATCGTCCCGATAGGCGGAAAACGTCCCGACATGAATACGGCCCAGGACTTTTAAATTACTAGTCTTACAGAAGATATGGGCATTTTTAGGTAGTTGCCATTTTTTATAGTCATCCTCTGACTCATTAAGGTAAACACACCTTTCCCTTATGTTATTTTTGCATTCTCTTTTCTTTCGCATGTTGATGACCTCATGTGTATGCCACAGTGAAACCCAAAGTCACAGATTAATGCTTGAAAATTCCTAAGCACTCTGATTACCTTTGAAAAGTTAAATATAAATGAAAAAAAAAATTTAAATACCAGTTACATTTTGTTAATTAGAATTTCACGGGATGCCAATAATTATGGTGGGGACCACAAAATCCCACCTGAATCATTCACAGCTTAAACATGCATCAAGTAACATCTCAATTAGGCTACAGTGTGTGTTTTTGTGAGTTTTTCTTAGAATTAAAATTCAGGCACAATGCATGAATCATCAGACACATATTTAAAGACTCCTTCCTGGAAATGACTCAACCATTAAAATTTTATGTTCATTCCACAAAATTATTTTCTACGAAGTTTTTCCCTAAAAAAAAAAAGTCTCTTCATGCCTTAAAATGGCTAAAATGCAACTCTACACCTTTGCCTTAATTCAGAATGCGTGGATCCATCAATATGCAAATAATCTCTAACCTTCTCCAACCTTCTGCTGCATGCTGCTTACCTTCAGCTCAGCCACACAAATCTCCGCTTGTTTTCTGTTTAAGTACTGTTGGTTACGCAACATACAAAATGACAAGAGGTAATTCAGCCATAAATGTTCAAACCTGATTCTTAAGAAAAGCAAACTGCATGGTCACCTACAAGTGGATCAGAATGGTAATATTTTTATGTATCACTCTCAGCAACATTAGAAATCCTATGGTAACAGATGCCACAAGCCATCTGCTTGACAGTGTTATCAATCAGCTCATAATTTGTTAGTTTATGTTAGTTATTTTTTTTTAATTTGTTTTTTCATTTCGGCATGATTGTACAGTCGTTCCATGACAATTTCAATACAACATGTATCATGACCGAAAGGGTCGCGGGAGAAGCAAAATCGCTTGTCAAAGTCCCGCCCCCAACTCCCAGAAAAACAGTTTGATTATGGTTAAGATATCATAAAGATTTATAAATCACAACAGAGCTGAGTGTCCATTTACACTACGATTTAAACGTCACAACATAAGATCATAGAGATTTATGAACATCATGAAGAATTTTAATCACAATATAGCTGAGTGTCTATAAACAACCCCTATTGTTTATGCCCGTTATGGTTCCGTTTAGTTTATCCAATGCCATTTTGTTGGATAAGTTTATAGTTATTCAAACATGCACATTTCAAAAGATACTTAAAGTCCTTCAGATTGTCTGCCATTCTAATATTGTCTTCAAGTATGTTCCATGCACTGACTCCAGCCACAGATAAGGAGTGCTCACTCCGAGTCGATTTGACCCTTCTCGTTTGCAACAACATTCTGCCTCTTAGGTCATGAATACATTCACGCTGGAGAAATAGGCATTGTATATTTCTCGGCAATTCTTTGTGGTATCCTAAATATACAATTTGCAAGGAGTTGAATTTTATTATATCCTGCAATTTAAGAAACTTTGCCTTAATAAACAAATCGTTTGTATGAGTTCCATAGGGAAAGTTATGAATAATTCTAAGGGCCTTTTTTTGGAGTTTAAACAATGATTCTATTGTATTATTATAAGTGTGTCCCCATACTTCAGCGCAGTCGTGTAAGTGGGGTGCTATGAGTGCTGAATAGATTATTTTAAGAGACTTATGTTTTAATAATTTCTGCATTTTCCAAAGAATAGACACGCTTTTAGCTATTTTAATTCTGATTTCTGTGTGTTCCAGGGTTTTCGATCTAGCCTGGTCCCTTATATCTAATTTGCAGTTACAAATAGCAAAAACTGGTAGATGATCAGTAATGTCATTTATCATGATGCCACTAAATATTTCAGAATCTAATACATTAGTATACACATTATCTATCAAGGTGGCACTGTGTCTAGTAATCCTGCTTGGTTTTGTGATTAATGGTTGCATACCCATGGCATACATGGTGTTAATATAATCCTCTATTATAGGGCTATTATTTGGATTTATCAAGTCAATATTAAAGTCCCCACACATAAAAACATTTTTCTGGTTCATATTGACAAGTAATTCACCCATACATTTACTAAAAACATCAATTTGCGAATCCGGTGCTCTGTACACACAACAAATAACCGTATTTTTACCTTTCAACCTAGGAATCTCAATTGTAAGGCATTCCATTACATTTTCCACAACATTTGATTTGCATTCTAGTACCTGGAAGTTTATGGCCTCATCAATAAATAGTCCAACACCCCCACCAGCTTTATTCAGTCTGCTCTTACACACAAAGTTGTAACCCTCCATGTAGAAGTCCTTGTCCTTTTCTTCTTTAATCCAAGTTTCCGATAATGCGATGATGTTGAACGGATTAGCAAATGACAGAAGGTATTCCTTTATTTGGTCAAAGTTTGCATATAGACTCCTACTATTGAAGTGGATAATGGACAAACTCCCTTCCATTTTAATGTTCTTGTTAAATTTGTCTACAGTAAAGTATCCGCATGCGTTTGTTTCGTTGTAGAAAAAATGGTTATCCGGATCAATTTCTTCATTAGGGTCTATTCCTGAGTTTTGGTGATTTGTTGTTAAAAAGCCAGTTTCCTGATCTACAGTTTGGTTCATCAGATAACTGCTCATAGAGATTTGTCAGGGATTTTAACCTGCCTCAGTGGTCAAAAATTCTCCAGATCCCGCATCATCTTGATCAGCACCGGTCTGGTAGTTTCCGGTGAAGACCCATTTGGTTTGATGAAAATTCTGCAGTTAGCCGTCCAAGTGCTGTGTATCTTCCCCGCTTTTTTTAGTTGACGAGCTTTCCATGCGATGGTTGCATTGTGCTTGGTGAGGTTTTCGTTTATGAAAACATTGGATCCTTTGAGATTTTTCCCTTGCTTCAACAGAGAGATTATGTGCTTGTTGCTCGTAAGTTGTAATAACACAGCCCTTGCTGCACTCCAGTCTCCGCTTCCACTCCTTTTTGGTAGCAGATAACATGAATCCACATTGCTGGGGTCCAGAGAAATACTTTTGGACCGAAGGAATTCCATCACCTGCATTTCCACAGATTTATTGTCCTCCTCGCCTCCATCGTCGTCATTCGCTGCTGCCCTGGCATAACTCCTGGGTTTGATTTTGAGCCCTGTCAGGATTACATCATTACGTTTCTCTTGTTGCTCCAGCTCCTCCAGTTTGTTTGATAAAGATTTAATCTGTGTGTCTTTCTTGGCAATCTCTTTTTTGAGATCACCGTTTTCCTTCAAAAGCTGGTCCAGCTGCTCCTTCATACTGTCCCACCTCTCCCTCATTTCATTTCTCAATTCTTCAAGGGTCTCCACAATTGATGTAAGATCCGGCGGGCTTGGTTTGTCGCTTCTTCCCGTTTTACCCATTTTCTTAGTTCAGAAAAAAAAAAAAGGCTCTATTACAGAGTTTGTGAGAAAGTTTATCACTCAGCTTTTCTCCTGACTCTGTTGTTTTCCTGTATTGCCTGTATTGCGTGCAGTCGCTGTTCGGAGTTATCTGCATATATTGCCAGCACTTCACTGTGACTTTGTCATCACCACCTGTTGATTTCATGCACATATCCTCGAATAAATAGTTCAAGGCAAAGAAAACCTTTTTTCAGCTCTTACCCAATAAAAGTACACTGCCCCCACTATTCAAATACATTGTATATTCTTGAGTAATTAAAAAAAAAATTTTAACAACTAAATCAGCTTGAGAGGATCAGATTTATATGTTGTTTGCGGTGTGCCATGTTTGTTGGAATTGGGGTGGCTTGCCCGCCACCCAGACACTAGAACTCTTGAGCACACGAAGGTCATAAATTAAATAAAAGCAGTGGCACAGCAAGAACTGAAAGTTTAGTGGGGCACAGGACATACCTTTAAAATAGTTATTAGTCCTGACTTGTTCTCAGTCATTTTCATAATTAACAATAGATTCACTACGAGAACACACCACACTATCAGGTGTTGCTAGTTCTCCCCGTTCAGGTAAGACGACAA
Source organism: Gymnothorax javanicus (assembly GCA_029692085.1). Lineage (NCBI taxonomy): Eukaryota > Metazoa > Chordata > Actinopteri > Anguilliformes > Muraenidae > Gymnothorax > Gymnothorax javanicus. The sequence continues at coordinate 111,182,317 of CM056193.1, forward strand.
TCATTCATTTTGACGCATAATTTGGTGCATTTAAATCAGCGTCATTCAAAATTGCATACCTTTCGACTCTCATGCATATGGCGTGAGTCTCATGCTTTTTAGTGGCATATCATGTTCTCACGCCGTAGTCAGCATTCTGACACTTTATAACAAAAGTGATCATTGAAAATTTAAATGTGGAAAACAAAATTATATTTAATTGCCAAGTCCCACTTTTTAATCAACCCAGGCTGCACTGAGATTGAAAGGTAATATTTCAGTGGAACGCAGATTCGTCATTATTCAATCGACGCATATTTAAGAGATTATCATGCGGAATTTAATTTAGCCCATTATTTCATCGCTGTTAGATCACATAGGGAGAGAAGCCGTATCTTCACTTGCCAATTGATTATTACTATAATTGAAAATCCTGTCAACAAAGGAAAATGATTGTGAACTAGCCAGGACTAATTGTTGTTATAAAGGGATGTTCTGTGCCCCCAGCCATTGGTTGAATCCGATGTTGTGCAACCACTGTCTTAACTAGTCAGGCTTCACCAAGGGAATTCAGGGCAAGCTTATGCCCATGGGTAGGTATGTTGGAGCAATCAACAGCCGCGCACAGCAGAATTGCTCTAATTTTGTCGCTCAGGTTCTCATAATGATTGGTAATATCAGACCTTGATCATTTGGTGTAAAATGAAGCTGCAGCATGAGTGATATTCAAGACTAATTTGTAAACACTTTATATAGATCAGCTGATATCTTGGTGGGCTTTGGGACTCTCCCCTGGACTTTTCGTCCCTGGAATTTTTGTCCCCTTGGAATTTTCCTCCCCAGACTCTTCAACCCCATGGACTTTACGCCCTGGGACTTTTTGGCCCCATGAACTTTTTGTCCCCGGACTCTTCGTCCCTGGATTGTTCGTCTCCAATAATGTTTGCCCTCTTCCTGCATTGTAACCCGAACCGTAATATCATGGTGATCTGTCTGTCTTCCGTCTGTCCATCCATCTGTCAACAATGGTGGCAATTTTTAGCTTACTGGCCCTATGGGCCGATAAGCTCTTGTCGTGGTGTGGTGTCCGTCGTCTGGCGTCCATCGTCCGGAAGATTTTTTATCTTTTTTTTGGCCCGATGAATTTTCGTTTGAATTTGCAATAAAATACTATTAGACCATATCTCTAGACTTTTCTCTCGGATTTTTGATTGAATCATTTTTGTCCGTTTTATGGGCCCTTGAAAATTTGGCTCCAATGTGAAAGATAGGACTGAGAAATTAAAAAAAATTATTTCTCAAAAACTGCGAGCTAAATTTTTTTCTAAATCAGGCAACCAACTTACCTTGGTACCATCAATGTACAGTGCGAGCGCCATTTTGATTAAATCGACAGAAGTGGGTCTATTGGGAGCGCTATACTTTATGAATGTGCAAGATGGCCTGTGGAGGTCAAATGGTTGCAGATAGAGATTACGTTTGATCTTTATTTTGGCAATATCAAATTTGACCACAGGTGACTTTGAAAGGTCAAACTCGATGTCAGGGAATATATTAACAACGTGAAAAGATGACTTGAAATTTCAAAAAAAAAAATCTCAAAAATTGTCTGATAACTTTTTTTCTAAATCTGGCAATCAACTCACCTTGATACACTTTATGTACAGTGCGAGTGCCATTTTGATTGAATCTATGGAAGTGGGTCTAGTGGGGGCGCTGTACTTTAACATTGGGTCTTACGGAGAATGGGCCAAATCGCCTGTGGAAGCTAAATGGTTGCAGATAGAGATTAAGTTTGTATTACTGACATATAGGAAGTAATATATGACCTATATTTTGGCTGTGTTAAAGTTTACCTCAGATGACCTTGAAAGGTCAAACTTGAGGTCAAGCAAAATGTTACAATTTTCAAAGGTTTCTAGGCTTGAAAATATTGAAGATTGGGAACTTATGTGCATTGAACACTTATAGGAAGTCATACATGAACTTTTATTTGGTGGCCTTGAACTTGACCTTCGGCGACCTTCGAAGGTCAAACTTCACATAGTGAAATTTCAATGACTTCTATCACCAAAACTGTTACAGATAGAGCTTAGGTTTGCATTGCGGGCATATAGGAAGTCATGTGTGAAGTTTCATTTGGTGACATTGAACTTGACCTTCAGTGACCTTGAATGCCCAAACTTCACAGTGAAATTTCCATGACTTACATCAGCAAAATGGTTACAGATTGTTCCGGTTTGTATTGGAGATGTATAGGAAGTCATACATGAACTTTCATTTGGTGGCCTTGAACTTGACCTTTGGTGACCTTCGAAGGTCAAACTTCACATAGTGAAATTTCAATGACTTATATCACCAGACCTATTACAAATAGAGCTTAGGTTTGTATTGTGGCCATATAGGAAGTCATGTATGACGTTTCATTGAGTGACCTTGAACTTGACCCTCAGTGACCTTCAATGGCCAAACTATACAGTGAAATTTCAATGACTTATATCAGCAAAATCATTACAGATTGAGTGTAGGTTTGTATTAGAGACGTATAGGAAGTCATGTATGAACTTTCATTTGGTGACCTTCTTATTGATCCTCAAAGGTCAAATGTGACCTAATGAAAATTCAATGACTTGTATCAATAAAACGGCCACAGATGGAGCCTAAGTTTGTGTTACTGACATCTAGGAAGTCACATATGAACTTTCATTTGGTGACATTCAACTTGACTGTCAGTGACCTTTGAAGGTCACACTCAACAGTGAAATTACAATGACTTTTATCACCAAAATGGTCACAGATTGAGCCAAGGTTTGTACAGAGACATTTAAAAAGTCATTTATGAAGTCCATTTGCTGACCACAACTTGACATTCTGTGACCTTTAAAGTTCACAATTGACATATTGAATACATATTGACATATTTTAATGACTTGTATCACCAAAATTGGTTCAGAGCTTAGGATTATATTATAGAAGGTCTTATAAATGTATGTGAACTTTTATTTAGTGACCTTGACATTGATTTTCATTGATTCAAATGTCAAACTTCACATGAAATTTTCATAACTTGTATCATTGCTGTAAGACTGCTTGCCAGTAAGCTACAGGACCCTAGGTCCTATTTTTTGTTTTCATTAGGGGACATAAAATCTGGAGATGAAAAGTCATTGGGGAAGAAGAGTCCAGGGACGAAAAGTCCTCAGGGAGGAAGAGTCCAGGGATGAAAAGTCAGGGGACAAAAAGTCCAGGTAGGAAAAGTCCTGGGACGAAAAATTCAGGGACGAAAAATACAGGGACAAAAAGTCCTGTTACCATATTGGTGTCCAAGTGCTTCAAAACATTCGGGACATTGCCACACAAAGTATTTTTGGATTTGCGAAGATATACTGAATAGTAGCATTCATGAACTTAGAATTAGTTGTATTTCAGAGGTTTGAGGATTGATTACTCAGGACATAAAAATCGCAAAAATTTTCAAGAAATATTTATGGAACGAGAAGCTCATTTTTTTGGGGAAGAGCTGACAAAAGTGTTTTCTTTGCCTTTAAGGCATCCCTGAAGATCTTTCTTGGCCACATTATGTTAGACACATTCGACAAGAAACAGGCAATGTTTCGGAATAGGCAAGAGTGGTGATCAAATATCTGCTGTGCGCTGGCTATTTTGAAACTGAGCTGCAAAGCGTGGGGGAGACAGCAATAGTACCTAGGGGGGCTCATCTCCGCTACGGGACCTTTGCTGTGGGGCCGAAAACCATGTGACCTCCACTGCTGGGCCAGAAACCATGAAAGGCCAGAAATTACGTCACCAATTCAATTCCAGTTATCAATACAAGTTTATATTGTCCAAGTGTAAATCACTTTATAGCCATGTTTTTAAAAAGTACAATGCAAAATAAGTGATGTCAAACTGTTTAAACTGTTACAAGAATGACTAGAGTTTCGGCTCTAGGCTTGTCGAGGTCTACAAAAATCATTACCAAACACAAAAGGTATGTAGCCTCAAGTGAAAAAGGGGGCTGGCTGGTTGTGGAGTTGTGTGGGGGTTCTTACCACAGGTCCTCATGCTTGGTTAACTCCTGACACGAGCTCCTAAAGAGCAGCCAGCTCAGGAGGCGTGCATTGAGAGGTCTGGTTAAGTTTCAATCTAAAGGTTGTTATAAACAGACGAAAGGACTGGTGTGTAATTTCAAGGGCAGGGGTAGAAAAGGCAGCAATGCATGATCGTGTCTCAATCTTTGTTCAGGAATTTCGACATGAAGTTCACGGACCGTTGGCGTCAAAAAGATCACACTGCTTCCTGTTACCCAGATGGTTTATCATCAGCTCAGGTCACTGGGTTAATAGATAAGCCATCAACCCACTACCAGGCTCCAGCCAACCAAAAGAAAGAAGGAATTTCCAGGAATTTCTAATGTGATAACTAAAAGAGCTAAACCTAACATTCCTCCCCCCTTAACCCCTCTGAGCAGATGTAGACGCCAGCGGACATGGAGCTGCGCTATTTATGCACACTGTTTCACTATCCTATCACTAGATGGCACACCCAGATCAGTTATTGAATATTCCCCAGCAAGTCAAGCTCGAACACGGTTTAGAATATGGACGAGTTCAGTCCCATCCCTGTTTCCCAGGAGTTGCATGAATTAAACTCCTCAGTTAAGCCTGATGTGCAAACTGCTCAATATACTTGCCCATAGTATCTATCCAGCAGTTCAAAAGAATGATTCCTTGTGACAGAAAAAATTGTTGTCCTTTGTGGCAACAACTTCAGCTATAGTGAGCCAATAGTATCCCAATGAAGTAGTTAAGAAACATCAGTTTTCTGAAGCAAAAGTTCGAGATGGTATTGATACTGTGTCATTCTATCAACTAGAACTGTGTTTTGTTTGGACGAACCTCGAGAGTGTGCTTGCTATAATGTTGACGCTAAAGTTAAAAACAATGTCAGCTAATGGAATAGCAGAGCAGCGAGGTATTCCAATAGCTGACATTGTTTTTGTTGTTCTCTCTCTCTCTCACACACAATTATCAGCTGACATTGTTTAAAGGACAAATTTCAGAGCGCTGAAATTCGTCTATATACTGGTTGTGGTGTTGAGGCTGCCCTCTAGCTTTCCGTGATGTCAAAATGACAGAACTCTACCATGCATTTTTAATGGAGATAAAAAGGGATGAAAAACAGGGATTGCGAAAGAAAAAAAGGGGCTATGCAACCGTTTGTACAAGGCCCAGATACACAGTCAAGTTGGATGTTTCAGTGTTTGAAGCGCGTCTCTATTGCGAACACTCAGGCACTTGATACAGGACAAAAAAGTGTGTGGAAATGGAAAAATAATAAATAAATAAATAAATAAACTGACTTAAGAAGAACGTGTTGCTTGCCGCAAGCACACAATTATAGTCATCAAATATCAAAAACGCGTAATTCCCTACCGTATATTTATGTATAAATTCCTCCATCGACAAATTCAGCGCTCCCTTATATCCTCCTATTTACTCTCATTAATAGCCAGTCACTCAATTGCTTACTTAGGCTCACCGCGTAAAGCACAGTTCACGCCCGCGTGAAACTTCCCTTGTAATCATCTATTGATTGACACGTTTCTTATCCAATTCCAGAGAGGATAAATTTTCCACAGTAACTGAAGGACATTGGGTCTCATTCATGAAACATGAGCAGAACGAAATAGTGTGTAAACTGTTCGCAGATGGAAATTTACATGCATCTCTGCATTCATCAGTATTTTAGTAGCCCCGATCTTTTCGTAGCTACTAACAAAATCTACACATGCTGCTGACCACGTGAAGTGCTTGTGTAAATTTAAGAATGCATATAAATAATGCTTGTCACTATTGGAAATTACAATTTTAATTAATATTGCGCTCTGTTATGTACACAATATGCAGATGCCTTTGAAACACATGATATAGCCTAAACATGACAAACGATTAAAAATGTAACACATTTAGTTAAATTAGTTGGCAATTGGCAGGTTTAAGATCCAGATTAGGTTCATGATTGTGAATTATCTATGTGAATCGACTCAATAGATTACACGTTCTTTCTACATGTTGAATGATGATAAAAAATAAATTAAAAAATGAAAGTGGAGGCATGTCGCTGTCTTCATCAGGTATAATTCCTGACAGAGAGGTCTCCCCAATTATGCCAGCGATGCGCTCGTCTGCAGTTGATAGTTAAGTCCATGAATAACAAAAAAGGTCATAAAGACACATTCCTGATGAAACCTGTTTTCTGCACCACGAAGTACTACAGCCGTTGTAGTACTTCCGTGGCAGAAAAACAGGTTTCATCAGGAATGTCACTTTCAAGTTCATTATTCATTATTCTTGGGACGAGTTGTGACTGTGAGCCTCCTCCTCCTGTGGCTGATGTATTTTTTTTGTGCGCGCTTATGCGTTTCTTTGCCTCCAGTTTCATGTCAAAACATTTATGCTTCACCTCGGACATGGTTCCTTGGACCACAGAGACAACATTAACGGCATCTGTCACCTACCTCTAGGCCTTCGCTTTGCCTGTCTCTGTCACACCACTGCTAACAGATGAAAATAAAATGTTTTTTCTTAACTCCACTTCACCCAAAATTATTTCAATCTCCGCTTTGGAATAATTCTTTTTTCTTTCTCTCTCTTTCTTTGTTTGCGCCATGACTGACAGGTCAACTAGATGCATCTATACCTCCTTATATGGTGGTTATTGGCAATTCATGGGCGGGGATTTATGCGAATTGCTGATTACCGGGAGCGCACTGTCACTTTACGATGGATTGGCATTCATGATCATACACACGTGTTTACGATCAGATCTGAGTTTCCCGCGGTGTTTATGAATCTGGAGCAGGTTTTTAGTAACGTAGGCTTTTATGTGCAAATCTACGCACAAATTTACTAACGTTTCATGAATGAGACCCATTGATTGGACCATCAGAAAAGTATTTAAACCATTGCGTAGCAGCAATTAGGTTGAATTCTCTTAATGTTGCACAACTGAAAATTATGTGATTGCACAGAAAAAAATTACTTCCGAAACTGGCCTGAAGTTCTCACTTACATTCACGGAATTTAAATGAGATACGGACTCGGTCAATGGGAATTATTCAGAATGAAACAGGACTGGAGGGTTCCTTCTACCGAATAGATCTATGTTTCTGGGGGAGGATTTCACTGAAGAAAGGTTTTTGTACATTTTATGAGAAAGTACAACTTTATATTTTGTTACTTATGGCTTGCTGGCTTGCTGTTTTTTATTCTCAGTTTACCATAGCCATGATGATCACAGAACTTGCTTGCCACATTAGTTAGTAAGAGTAACCGTTAGTCTTTGCTAATAATACTGCATGTGGTGGCATTTTGCGCGTTGTGGCTCTTTGTTTTCGAATTTATACCGTATTCAACAAAATTGAATGCTGAGGTTTTGGCTCGTTTAAAATGCGAACAGCTCAAGCACTTCGGTAGACCCCCTGCTACTTTTCTTGACCCATTCTGTTCAATCTAGGGTAGCATATTGCCTGCTTTTTTCCTGATAGTAGAATGTCTATTCTGTTACAATGAGGTATATTTCAAACATTACTGAGTTAGTGAGTTGTACTTGTTCCTTATAAGGTGTGGAAAGTGTTTATAAAAGGTTGCGAGCTTGGAAATGGGAACTGATGGCTTTTCATTGTGGGGTGATTGTTCTGACCGTTAAATAAGCAGTTCCTTTAATGAGTATGTGTGCTGGCTTGTGGGACTCTGAAGAAAAATGGACAAAATTCTCGACTTTATCACGGAGAAAAGGCATGTTTTGAGTTTGGAGAGGTTACTGGTGACCATTGATGTCCAGCTGCACCTATATTGATATACTCATGTTAAATTCAACCAGAAAATCATAAATTCATATTGAATTTCATGCATCAAAAGTTGATTTGTGTTAAATATTTCATTATTTTATGATTTGATTGTGCACCATTTTTAGGGATCGGAGAGTATGGGGAGCCACCTAGAGAGCTGCCTTATTTGGCTTCTAAAGAGCAAAAAATTTTGAATTTCATGCTCAGATGAAGTATACTTGTGGTCAAGGAGTTTATGATCCCAGAAACATATAGTTTAACCCCCCACTGTTTTTCAATTCTCAATATATATAAATATTTTTTCACAATTTAAAAGCTGAATTTTCATGTAGAATTTTCGTTTGCAGCCTTTTTTCTCTACCAAAATCATGAAAATTAACTGAAATACAATGTAATTCTAAATGCTACAAGTTTCTTGACTCAGTCGAGCCATTCCCTTCCTCTCCGTGAAGCTGCAATCTTTGATTATAAAACCTTAAATGAGGTAACACATAAATAGCCAGATTTGGCTTCTGTGCAAAGGGTGTAACAACCAAAAAACAACCTCTTTTTAATAGATTACAGTTTTTTTCCTTTTATTGTTAAGGTAAAAACATACATCTTCCTCAAACTATATATTTAATCTATTTACAAAACACTATCAAACTTCGACTTTCATAAAAAAAAGGATAGGATTTTTTGCACAAGGACACGTCATCAAACTACCCTAAAAGCCATCTCACATTACTTGAGACCATCCACCTCTGGAAAGTGCATCTGCAATAACATTCTCTCTGCCGCGTAAGTGCATCAAGTTCAAGCTGTACAGCTGAAGGATCAATTTTCATCAAAATAGTTTCCGATTGGACAACCAAAACTAAGCCAGAAAGGTAAGAAAGTTATGGTTTGTTTAAACCACTAAATCTCCTCCAGCAATACACACATAGATCTCAAAGTCTTGCACTGCTAGGACAAGGGCTAGGGCTTCTTTCTCTATGGTTAAATACCGCCTTTGATGCAGATTCAATTTTTTGGAGAAATAGGCCACTAGCCGGTCCATTTCATTAGAATCCTCCTACATGAACACTGCTCCAACTCCAATGTCACATACATCTACATCAAGCTTAAAAGGAGCTGAGAAAAGTGATCAATCAACAGTTTCACTGGATAAGATGGCTTTTACCATGTCTAAAGCACACTGACACTCCTCTGACCACTCAAAATTAACATCTTTCTTCAATAAGTGCTGTTACTGCAGCAAAGTTGTAAACAAACTGCCTATAAAAACCACAGATTCCCTGAATGCGCAACAGTTGTTGTTTGGTCTCAGGAACAGGGAAGTCCAATATGGCCTGGATCTTAGCTGCTCTCGACACGACCGGACCGCACCCACCTAATGCCCTAGATAAGTTGCCTCACCTTTTCCGATTTCACATTTCAGCCAGTTAACTACCAGTCCAGCTATCTCGAGTCTCTCAAACAGCTGCTTTATATGCGTAACATGATCTTCTCAGCAAGAACTGTACAGCATCATCCAAGTAGGTTACTGTGTTTTACAGACCGGCTGTCCCTTTGTTCATCAACCTTTGGAAAGTAGCTGGAGCATACTTCATTCCAAAGGGACAACCCAGACAGCGATACAAATTCTCTGGGGTTACAAACACTGACACCTCCTGAGCTCTCACAGTTACAGGAACCTGCCAATAGCCCTTCAACTGGTCAATTTTTGATACAAACTGCACATGTCCTATCCTGTCAATTCAATCTTCTATTCAATGGAAAGGGAAAGGATCAGACTTTGTAACACCATTTACCTCATGGAAATCTATGCAAGGACAAACAAACTGGTCTAGCATAAGCACAGGTGCCAAAGGCTAACTCCACTCACTAGCTCCCTACTCAGTAATTCCAAGTCCTCCATATAAGCTAACTTGTCATTAACCCTAACCCACTTGCTGGGATAAATCCTATACAGGGGTTGTTTAATGGGAGGTGTATTTCCAGTATTTACATCATGAGTTATTAAATGAGTAAGACTAAGTGTATCTTTACACAATGCCTTACGGTCTCTTACCAACCAAATTACATCATCAACTTATTCACTTGTAAGATAAAACAGTTGTTCTCTTAGATATGCCTTAGCCATAGAATTGTTCAGTGTAGCAGTAACTAGTTGTACACAAGAGACTCCATCATCATCTCTCTCACAGTGTTCCTCAGCCTCAGCTTGATTTCTCTGAGTCACTAGAACCATCAAAGCAGGAGGATCTCCTTCAATATAAGGCTGAAATTGATTAACATGCCTGGATAAAACCTGGTTTTCTGCCTACGGTATTGAGTGCCGACAACGTAATTATGATCACGTACTCTCTTTGTGATAAAATATAGACCACATTTCACTCCGGGGGAAGCTCCAACAACAGGCATCGAAACCAGCACTTAATGTCCAATCGAGAACACACGTTTGACGGTTTTCTTGTCATAATGGGCTTTTGTGTGTCTTTAAGAAACTCCCAGCTTCTCTTTGGTCAACTCAAAGTCAGTTTTTAGCCTGTCTTTGAAAGTGGCCACATACTGTAGAACCCCACTCGGTTCCTAGGGCTCCAACAATTGGTCCTTTCCCATCTTATGGAGTGCATTTGATTCAATCCAAGAGCACAACTCTAGCCTTGTGTTTGTGTATGAAATGCCGAGAACAGTGCACTGGGGTTGCCACCTCGTGTCAATTACATACTCTCCGATTTACTGGGAAAAACAAGAAACATGAAGTCACAACATGGCAGTTTAAAGCGACGTTGACACATTCAGAGTAAGTTTTAAATGATAACTATCAATTATTACGTGAAACGCAGTATGGTATTGGTGTTTTCTGTGGCTAATAATGGATTTCACCGGAAAGCCATCTTGTCGTGCTCCCTACTTCTGTGTGCAGTAAGATGCATTTCTCACTTCATCAAGTCTAGCAAAAATCAAGTTCACAATCATGTATGAAGCACACAAAACTGGCCAAACCACAAACCTCAACTTATGTAGTGTTCCGCGTGTTAGATGCCCGTGCACACAAGAACCTCAGCCTAACCTGCGCGTTACCAAATCAAATACCACCAAGAGGTCCTCTCACCTCTTGCCCGAGCACCAGTTCAAAGGGACTGAACCCTGTTGACTGATTCACCGAATCACATATAGCAAAGAAAAAGAATGGCATAGCAACATCCCAGTCTCCTGGACTACTGACTGTGTGGGTTTCAATCATTGTCTGGAGAGTCTGGTGGTAATGCTCAATAGCACCTTGAGATTGAGGATGGTAGCCCGACGACATAACCTGCTTGATTCCTAGTTCATACATAACTTACTGGAACAATCCAGAAGTAAAACTAGACCCATGGTCATGCTGAATCTCATCTGGCAGGCCAACTGTAGAAAATAACTGTAGCAGGGCCTCTAGTATTGTCTTCACCCTGATATTTCTCTCTGGTACAGCTTCAGGAAATCTAGTAGCCCCACCCATGATGGTCAACAGATATTCGTTACCCTTCTACCCTTCATTCCTTCAGCTGATGGTTTGATCATTGTCAACCACATGTCTGGGGATGACAGTGGGTTTCAGTCTGGGCAAATGATGGATGCTGATCACAAAGAACAGTCAATCTTTAAATACTTTACTCCAGGACTTTATGTAGCCTGCCTGTATGATGGCTACTCGTGGCTGGCAGTTGTCTTGGATACATCTGAAGAATATCAGGATGTCAATGTCAAATTCATGCATCCTCACAGACCAATGCGAAAGTTTCAGTGACCCCAGAATAAAGATGGCATTTGTTATGTTCCCCTGAACCATTTGTTAATCATCTCTGCTCAAAGTACTGCAGGATCTGGAAGGCAGTACACTCTTTGAGTTTGACGAAATCATTAAGTGGTTTAGAAACCAGCGACTCTTGTAATGTTACTGGTAAGAACTAATGCAGCTGAAGGGGCCATTCACAATTTTCAACATCACGGGGGTGGGAGCAGGGATATCTGTGTACACTTCATACATTCAAAAAAGAGGAAATATTGAGGTAAAACTGAATATCTTTACAGTACATTTTTGGTGGGAGGAGAATCTGAAAAAATGTACTCCGTACACGTTAATACTATCTAGACTGGGCTTTTTGGGGCTTCCTGGGGGTGGTGGGGGGGGCTTTTTACGCCCCCCCGGTAACTCGTAAACGACATGGCGTATGACCACCAAATTTGCAGGGGATGATGTACACGTAAAACTAAATCACTACAATCATTTTGGTATTATTATGGCCTATTATGACATCATTATGACATCATGTTCTGATGTCTATTACCCAGAATGCTTTGCTTATTTTATCCCATAGTGCACCAGCTCCAAGAGGCCATAAAATACTGTACACAAAATTCTATTTGTGTTCCGTGAAAATAATTTTTTATTGACTCAGAATGTTTTTCTTAGAAGTTCAGGTCAGAAAGAAATGAAAGTAAACTTATAAAGGATTACAGGTTTGCGTAAGCAAAACTTGCTCTGCTCTTATCGTCAACTTCTTTGTATTTAGTGTATTGATTTCAACATAGAGCCTAAAGACCACCTTAATAATGGAAAGAAAACGTCTATTTGTTGTTAGTAGAAGCTTTCATCATAGGAAAATAAAAGGAATCAATGAAATTTGAGGGAAAATGTACTTGAGTCAAAGATATAGTCCGCCATCTTGGATTTTGGCCCTTTAAATGCAATGACGTCATCAAATTAGCATAAATGAAATCTACTTAACAAAGCTGACATTAAATTACTTAAGATATTGTAAATATAATAGAATAAGTATGTGTTAAAAAGAAAATCTGGAAACTACATTGATGCAACTGAAATCGGCGATGTTTTGTCAGACATACCTGTTAGAAAACCGTTGCCATGGAAACGGCGAAGATGGTGGCCTTGACTTATTGGTATAAAATTGTTCCCAGACAAGTTTTTGGAAAAGTCACCAAAATTGGTGGTCCAAGCTTAAGCCATTCAGAAATTATACGACGTGAAAACTGGCGCAGGCATAAAAAGCCCCCCCGGGTCTAGATAGGGTTAAAATGTTGAGAATTGTGAACGACTCCTAAAAGCAGGTTAGTTTTAGGATGAAAATTGAAGAAAATGACTCAACAATTTTTAATGAGGGTATGCTAGTTCCATAATTAAATTTATTTTGGTGGAAGTGCACATCAAGAGCTTTCCAAAAGGTTTCATTAAAACTGAAGGATATCCACATTGAGAAAAAAGGGGTGCATAAAGGGTTACCCCCCATAGGGGGGTTAAATAAGGATTAATATTACCAAAGAACTATAAATGCTACAGGATATTAATTGGTGGCCATAGAAAGCTCTTGACATTACTAATAGCTGATATTACCACAAATCCACATATGTCGTAAAATAAGTGTGAAAATGGTACCCTTAAATGTACATGTTTTGATACTGGTTCGTAAAAGTAGCATTTTTGAGAGTCCATAAAACCACAATAAAAGGGTTAAAACTACTTTGATTGGCAATAAAGGGTAGTACAGTGCCTAGAGAACAAGTCCTGAAAAAGTCATAGGGATGCCTTTATTAGTTCCAGAGTTACAACCTGTTAAAAATGGAAAAAATGCACATTTTGCCAACTGGGGTGCACGCCCACTTTTTTAACCTCCCTAAAAATCAAAATCAGTGGACCAATTGAGCTCAGACTTGGTAGTTTTTCATTTGGCACCCAAAGCAACATTCTATAAGGGTTTGAAGAAAATCCATGACTATGCCCATGGAACTTGTCTGAAAACTGGTTGATTTCATATGGAATGACCCAACTGGTAATTTTACGTTGTCAAAAAAAAAAAGAACCCATGGATCAGAGCAGAAACAACTTTTTCATTGTGAAGACTGGCAGCATCTCTAATCTGTAGTGTAAAACACTCATACATCAATGAAACAAACAATATATTTTAGAAGGCAATAGAGCCTAGAGGTAGAGATGCCCATGCGGGTACAGGTATAAAAATCAGAGAAAATAATTTTGGGTGGGTGGCAGATGTACGATTTAAGCATGTATGCAGATTTGGATGACGTGAGAGCCAATCTGCAACTCTCTATAGTGTTCATTGTGTTTCTGAGTGAAGAATAAACACGGCACCTGCTTCAAACTCTCATTTTAATGATAATTATAGCGCAGATAAATTGAATAATTTCCTCACTGTCAACCACTTTAGGGCACAAACACTACAATGACAAAAGTAAATGCTGTTCCCCGGAATATTTTGAAAGTTTGTCCCTCGCTACTATTTCATGTTTCTAAAAATGTTTTTAAGGACAGAAATACAATGCCAAGAAGGGGGCAATGTCCTTTAGTATAAAATGTATAAATATTCAGATGTTCGAAAAACAGTTTAGATATTCTGTCTGGCTGCCAAAGGGCATTTCACAGAGACACAGGGTCACTTGATCCCCGGGATGCACAAACAGTGGAGAGAAGGCAATCAGCCAAGAGACATCACAGCTTGGCAATATCCTCCAACCTTGGTCTAATGCTGTCCCTGTAATTTTTCCTGGTGACAGGGTAACATGTACCCACCTGGACGTCTCTTCCTTTCAGGCCCAGGGCTTGAGTGGGCTGTTTGAGGTGGGAGGCACCTCGCTGCAGTCTCTTATTTACTGTGGCCACTGGTCGACCAGCAGAACAGGATGCCAGAAAACCTATTGGACTTAGTGGAATTGATTGGCAAGATCAAATGGGAAAAATATCAGAGCTGAAGTCAACTGCCACTTTCAGAACACATGATGTTGATTTTGTTTTCTATTCAAAAGATGGAGTAACACCCTGGGCGATTAACATTCAGGAAATCATCAGATATGATGCTGTAAAAATCAGCTTTGAGAAGCTCACAATGTAATTTTGGACAGTGAATGGTTCAGATATGGATTGACTCAATTTATTGGTGATTTTTAGCGCTGTTTAGAGCTGATTATGTTTATGGATATAAGCACCTATCCTATCAAGTGTCTGTCTGTCTCTGTTGGAGACATTTTGACTTGCAGGCACAGTTCTTGTTCACTTTTGCCAGGTCTGTGGCCTACCTGCCTGCAATTCAGGCAGCAATTTTCTGGAACCTTTGATCGTATCTGTACCTTTATTTTTTCAGAGCATATCTTAACATTGTGTTTAAATTTACCTTAAACTGTGTCTGTACCTTTAGCTTTCAGTCTATCAAGGCCTGTTTGTTCACCTTTAGCTAAATCTGTACCTGTGCCCTTACTTTTGACTGTGTTTGTACCTGTACCTTTACATTTGTGTTAAGAAGTAGGCAGGGGAACACCAGATGCAGGAACTGAAGTGTTTATTTCAACACAAAACGGGTGAAGCTAGATCCGGAGTAGTTCAAGTACGCTGAGCGACTGAAATCTTGTAAAATCTCGTTTCCGCGATCCTCGGTAATTACTAGTCAATAAATTGCGTCATGGTTTTAGTGCCTTCGAGTTATTAAAATAATTATTTTTGGGGGGGGGGGAATTTTTCCTTTTATTTGACAGTTATACAGTGTAGAGAGGCAGGAAAGTTGGGGAGAAGGATGGGGGAAGACATGCAGCAAATGACCTGAACTGGAATTGAACCCAGGTCGCTGCGGGAAGAACACAGCCTTTATGGCACGCGCGCTTAGACCGATGAGCCACTGGGGCGCGAGTTATTAAAACAATTAAAATGACTAAAATGAGTTTGTCATTTTAAAGAGCGTGTTCCTGTTGTCGATTGCTTTGAATTCTTGGTTTGTTTTTGCTTTTGACTACAACGGTTGTTTAATCCTATCCTAATGTTTATTACGTAGAGGGAGGGGAAGGAACGTTTCAGTTTAATTTTCGACCATTTCTTTATTTGTTTGGGGTTTTAATAATCCCATGAAAACGGAGGATCTACGTTACCAATTCAATAATGACTTATGTACACTTCATGACTTTCAGAAAGGACGGAGGACTGACAGATGACTATCAATGAGTATTAACTGACAGCACAATTAGTCCCTGCATTATTAAAAGCAGCATAATGTTCAGTGTAGCATCTTAGAAAACCCACTGGAAATAATTACAATTTATCTGTTCATGTACATCTGCACTTATGTATTGGTGTTTAGTTCAAAACAACTTTTTCATTAACTTTTTGCATGCAGAAGGTATAAATTTATCTAGGCTTGCATGTACAGTAATATTTTTAGGAAGGGCTCATTAAACACTATACATCCAGACATAAGACACATTAAAACACAAATTTATCTCGTTATACACATACATTTTATGTATCTTTTTATTATGCACTTACAGTGCCGTGAAAAAAGTACTTGCCCCCTTCCTGATTTATTTTTTTGCATATTTGTCACAAATGTTTCAGATCAGCAAATAAATTTTAATATTAGACAAAGACAACCCGAGTAAATACAAAATGCTGTTTTTAAATGATAATTTAAGGGGAAAAAGCTATCCAAACCTACCTGGCCTGGTGTGAAAAAGTAATTGTCCCCTAAACCTAATAACTGGTTGTGCCACCCTCTACGACAACAACTGCAAGCAAGTGTTTGCGATAACTGGCAATGAGCCTTTCACATCGCTGTGGAGGAATTGTGGCCCACTCTTCTTTGCAGAATGTTTTAATTCAGCCACTTTGGAGGGTTTTTGAGAATGAACGGCCTGTTTAAGGTCATGCCACAGCATCACAATCGGATTTAAGTCTGGACTTTGCTTAGGCTGCTCCAAAACCTTCAATTTGTTTTTTGAAGCCATTCAGAGGTGGATTTGCTAATGTGTTTCGGATCATTGTCCTGCTGCTTAACCCAAGTGCGCTTGAGCTTGAGGTCACCAACTGATGGTTGGACATTCTCCTTCAGGATTTTCTGGTAGAGAGCAGAATTCATAGTTCCATCAATTACAAGTCATCCAGGTCGTGAAGCAGCAAAGCAGCCCCAAACCACCACACTGCCAGCATGTTTGACTTTTGGTATGATGTTCTTATGAAATGATGTTAGTTTTACGCCTGATGTAACAGGATGCACACCTTCCAAAAAGTTCAACTTTTGTCTTGTCTGTCCACAGAATGTTTTCCCAAAAGTCTTGGGATCATCAAGATGTATTTTGGCAAATGTGACACGAGCCCTTGTGTTCTTTTTGGTCAGCAGTAGTTTTTGCCTTGGAACCCTCCCATGGATGCCATTTTTGCCCACCCTCTTATTGTTGAATCATGAATGCTGACTTTAAATGAGGCCTGCCGTTCTTTAGATGTTGTTCTAGGTTCTTTTGTGACCTCCTGGATGAGTCGTTGATGCGCTTTTGGTAATTCTGGTGGGCTGGCTACTCCTGGGAAGGTTCACCACTGTTCCAAGTTTTCTCCATTTGTGGATAATAGCTTTCACCGTGATTAGCCGGAGTCCCAAAGCCTTAGAAATGGCTTTGCCACCCTTTCCAGACTGGTAGATGTCTCTTTAGTTCCTAGCATGACATGCTTTGAGATCTTTTAGCCTACTTCACTTTGTCAAACAGGTTCTATTTAAGTGATTTCTTGATTAAGCAGTTCTGGCAGTAATCAGGCCTGGGTGTGGTTAGTGAAATTGGACTCAAAATGTGGTTAATCACAGCTAATTCATGATTTAACCAGGGGGGCAAATATTTTTGCCACATAGGGCCAGGTAGGTTTGGATAGCTTTCCCCCCCTCTAAATGAAATCATTTTAAAACTGCATTTTGAATTTACTTGGGTTATTTGTTTTATATTAATATTTGTTTGATCTGAAACATTTAAGTATGAAAAATGTGCAAAGTAGTAAGAAATCAGGAAGGGGGCAAATACAGTGCCGTGAAAAAAAAAAAGGCTCAATTCAGGAGAAATTGAACATTGAAAATTACAATAAAAATGTGAGGTGATCACATTCAAACCCTGCACTTGCTCAACCAAAGACCACACAATTTGGAAGCTTATTGCCCAGTTTATTAAAAGTAAAGAACAGGGAAAGGCTTGCACAGCTTAGGGAGTTAAGAGTCAGGGTGTAGGGTGAGTGTCCTGTCATTGCAGGGAGGCTTTTATTGAATCGCCTGCAGCTCTTCAGCTGAAAGGGGGGAGAGAAAGGGTTAGACACATATAGGCTTGGATGGGAAATTGTGCTGAGATATGAGGTGTGGTCTTTGTTTCCCTACTTAGGTTATGGAGCTCAAGTAGCTGTGATCAGCTTTTGCTGCTGATCTAAGTATGGCAAATGGCATCAGTTACAGATGTGACAGGAATTGGCATAAAGTTGGATCATGTTCTTTGCAGTCTTTCAGACAATACAGCTCTATTTTTAGTATTCAGTATGATTCCCCACTTAGAAACATTTTGGAAAATTAAGCATAGAAGGCCATTTGGCCAATACATTGTTTTCAATCTTCTTGGTCCTCCAGCCTCCCTTAATCCAAAATTAGCTGAGCAGCGACATAATATTGACAGGTAATGTCAACAGAATCACAAATCCTAACACTCAGAGATTACATCTAGGTTTTTTTAACCCCCCCCCTGTCTTGTTGCACTTCCGGCGAGATTTCAGTCAACTCTCACAGCATACTTGAACTTCTCCAGATCTAGCTTCACCCAACACAACACTAGGAGAAAATAGGCACACAGGCCAGAAACAAAACACCGTGCACATGCACTGAACGATTGGGAAAACTCAGGTACACTGCCCAGGGCAGGGGGAAAACAGAAATACTCACTCCAAGAGTGGATAAACTAGAAAAACAAAAACTGGACCTAACTAGACTGACGGACACACTGGGAGACTTAAACAAAGGGCAGACAAGACGCGGACGCAGCAAAATACAAGACTCGGGAATCATACAAAGGAAATACTCAGAAGGCACAAGGAGCTGAGATTTCACCATGCAGAGTCTCACTAAGTTCCATCTGATGTCTCCTCCCATCTCTGCCACATTTATAGTCACGAGAGGAGGCGGGGACTCGAAAAGCAATCTCGACTGGAACAGAAACACATGGGATTAATAAACAAATTAACGAGGACCGGGTAAACCATAATGACTTGAGACAAGACACTGAGACCATCAATCAAACTAGACAGTTTAGATTAAGGTAATCTAAACGTGACGAGTAAAAAGCACCACGAGAGAAACAAAGGACAGCACAGCTTTAAACGCAGTTAATCAGGGAAAGCTTAGGCAGGAATTACAAAAGCTGGAAACGCTCGCACTCGCTAATGAGTTAATTAAGGTTAATACTACGTGACGAAATATTTACAATCACCCTCAAATAAGTGCTGGTTAGTACGGTTAGTAATTATCCTATCAGAGAACGCATTCACTCAGTTTGGCGAGACCCAGAATTAAGCACAGGTGGAAACAATGAATGAAATACCACAGCCGAAACCGAAAGAGGAAACGTGATTGGACAACGAGACGCAGGCATGCTGAAGGCTGTCACGCAACATCACTGGAGATTGGCAGAGAGGGAATCGATCATCAGACGGCAGAATGAAAGCTGAAAAATAAAACGAAAGTAAGGCACGGGAGAAAAAGCACAAGCACAATGACAAAACAGCACACATGAGGCAGAACCATAACATTTGCCCATATCCTCATCTGTGCCTTGGCTACAGTGTCTTTGCGCCCATGGATGGATTATCATGACCATGGGCCCTGAGCACAAACTCACCAAGGGCCCCTGTCTACACACACTGCACATGCTCTCCACAAGCACACAGAGTTTGGTCACACAGTAGCACAAGGCAACTTACAACCACACAGTATTACTCTGAAACAATATTTGTCATTTGAAGGCCTACATGTTTAATTGCTGGCATATAATGACCATTTCATTCTATGCCTACTTTGCGCAGCGCAATATATCCAGTTAAAAGACAACTTAATTTTAATAAATCCGCCACCAACAAACTTAGAAGCAAAACATAAATGAACATCAAAGAGAATGCAGATCGAGCTACTACCACACAAAAGTGCAGTTAAAATAATCTCACCTAAACCATCGGCTTTCTCCTTGCTTTCTTTGAAGAAAACTAATCAATTATGTCATTTAAGTCCAACTCCAGGACAAGCTCAGATTTGATGCAACGAGCAAAAATGAAAAACTTTCCTTGACCAAGTTCTGGATTGTAGAAGTCTGCCTTTACCTCATGGAAACTGAGAAGTCCTCAAAATCTATAATTAAAGCGGTAGTTTGTATAATGATCAACATATATCTGAAGTTGGAAAGAATTCCGTATTCAACCTCCATCAATATCGAATGAAATCAGTTCTTTTTCTGTTTACCTTGATGTTTGGGTGCCCAGCGAAACATCCCGGAGTGTAAAAATGTCGAGCATACATCCAGAGTGGCCAATGCAAGACAAATTACCTGCTGACTAGGGTCCACCAGACGCCCCCCCCCTCGAAATTTGGCCCTTATGACTACTCCCTTAGGAATAACATGGAGTAAATATTGAAAGTACCACTTCAGTTTAAAAAAAAAAAAAAAAAAAAAAAATCAGAAAACTTCCCCTAGTGCAGAGAGGCCCAAATTCTCCTTTGTATATGGCTACCCAGACCCCCTCCCTCCTCAAAAGTGGACCTTACAGTAAGGTACCTAGTAAACACCCACCTGCCCCTGCTTTCAAGCAAAGTAGGGTAGGTGTTTGCTATACATTTACAATGTAGCTGTTTTCTATTGTGGGTGTTTACATGTGCCAGGTACTTTACACTATTCTGCACAAATCTTAGAAATGACATTGAGTTAATTATGATACCCTCTTGAAACTTAATTTTGAGAATACCACTTGAAATTAACTTAAAGGTGGTGTGTATCTGTGGCATTTGTTTGCAAACGTTGGTCTGTTTATCATCAGGCCCCCAACTTGTGCAAAGTTTACATTTGCATTCAAATGAACCAGATATACAGTATATCACTGCCAGAAAAATTGTCCTACCGTACCCCCTAAAAGGTCTCAAAACCTGACTGGAATTAATATGTATAGCACTCAAAATAAATCCTATACTACATTAGTTAGTACACTAGACTTAGGTCTATGTATAAAACCCTTAAATTTTGAAATGCTCAGATCTGTTTCATTTTCCGAGTCATCACTTCACGGTAGCTCAGAACTTGAATCATCAGCATCGTTGAATTCAGTATCAACATCTGGCTGGTCACTCTCAAGTTCCTCCATACTGTTATTACGTATATTAGCCTTAGGATTATGAACGTCGTCAGTGGGGTAGTCACCATCCATTGCGGGTATGTCTTTATCCTGAAAATGAATTTATAGCAATGATATACCTGATTCTTTTTACCCTGTATGAGGTTGAACTGCATGCATGGTCTTGTGGGCATAACAAGCCACAAACATCCGCAGTTTTTTTTGGTTGAAAATTGAAATGGATGAACCGACCTTTCATAGCAAAATGATTGATACATACCTGTCGAAATGCTTCAGCACGGTTACTGTCAATGGAGATGTTAACATCCATTTTGGATCATTGGCTGAAGCTGAATGAAAGCATTATTTATTATGTTACCCAGTGTCTACAGGCTACATTTGTGAATGGGGAGTGGGACAGACGCCCAGACGCGACACAGGATAGGGTTTCTAAAAGCCACCCGCAAAACGTGAGTGATCACTAAAGGAGAAACAGTAACGGAAAAAAGGAGCATAACTCCCCGGTGATTCCACCAACAAAAAACAGCCCAGAAAAAGTGGGCGAAAATCCTTCCAGAAAATAAAAGCTCTCTCATAAGAGACAGACACAGTAACCACTCCATTTTGTGAGAACAGGAGCAAACCAACAGAGGTCTGCGAGCAAAGACAATGCTCCAACAAACAAGATCTTCTGCGGGACAGAACATATACGCTGATGAACAGAACGATAAATCGGACGGACAACAATAAATAGAACGGACAAACACCAAATCCTAAACTCTTTCAAGGAGATTCCTCCGACTAAAGGCTAAGGGCTTACTAGTCCTCGCAAGAGTGACACAAAAGCGCAGAACAGCAGCGGACGAGCTTATTAAGTAGCCTCTCCACAGCTGCAAACAATAAGCAATCAACCACCTGATCAGAGAGCAGGATAGCCCTCAGGTGGGGAAGAAAATGCACAGCAGGCAGCAACCCCCCAAACCATGACAACATCAGGCTTGAGAGGATGGAGTTTAATTATGACGGACCTATACTGGTGTTTTGAGTGGGGGTTAATTAAATCTCTTTGGGTCAGAAGGGCAAACAGACAGACATTTTTACTGGTTTGGGAGTTAAGACAGGACAAATACATGTGTGGGGCCTGTTGCAGCAGAAACAAAATGTGACAGAAAAAAATGTCCACATCATAAAATTCCTACTTCAATTAAATTGACGCAATCAAATGTAAGGCCTACGCCCTAGCAGCTTAGTCCTCATTCCATTTTTGTTAATATGTATTCAAATTTATTGTTGGGAACGCCAAGAGATGCAGTCCTACTTGCTGCAGGACTCTTTGACTCAACCTATATGATTCTTTTCACGATAGATATGGCCTACCCACTTGAACAAGTGTG
The DNA here is from genome assembly GCA_029692085.1 of Gymnothorax javanicus. Lineage (NCBI taxonomy): Eukaryota > Metazoa > Chordata > Actinopteri > Anguilliformes > Muraenidae > Gymnothorax > Gymnothorax javanicus. The sequence continues at coordinate 111,204,695 of CM056193.1, forward strand.
TATGACATGGAGTGTATGTATTGGTATTCATCCAGCATCAAGTCGCAGCGGTGTCAGTGGGATAGGGCCCCCTTGCTCTCTTTTAAAAATGAGGTTAACCAAACAATTAATACTAGAAATGGCCCCTGCTAGGAGCGAGGTACATGTAGGTTGAGTCAAAGAGTCTTGCAGCAAGTAGGACTGCATCTCTTGGTGTTCCCAACAATAAATTTGAATAAATATCAACAAAAATGGAATGAGGACCAGGCTGCTAGGGCGTAGGCCTCATATTTGATTAACTTTACATTAAGCCCACATTGTTACTTATGAATTATTCTTCATTTTTTTTACTTACCTTTTCATCTAAAAGATGTTCTTCCAAACAGAGTTATTGATTTAACAGATGACAGACAACATGATAAGACAATGACAATGCTAATTAATGCCCTGCTGCCACCTATGTTACACCAACATAACTAAACAACACTTGGGTAATTTCTTGGGTCTTTTGGGCCTTTGGCAGAGCAGAATTTTTCTGGCAGCGGCCATATTGTATGCAGTGGAAGTTACCTGATTATTTAAAACTGGTTTCATGTGGTACATTCAATATTTACTCCAGGTCATTCCTAAGAGTACAGAAATAAGGGCCACATTTGAGGGACATCTGGCGGACCCTAGGCAGCAGGTAATTTGTCTTGCATTGGCCATTCTGTGGTCTTTAGGATGTACCTATTAATTTAATATTGGTTTCATGTGTTACCTCCAATGTTGGATCCAGCCTAAATTTTGGTACCCTTTTTGGAGGGTCTGTTGACCCTTACGCAGCAGAAAATTTTCTGGCAGATGCCACTCTGTATTCAGTGGCATTTTTCTGATAATTTAAAAGTGGTTTCAAGTGGTACTTTCAATATTTACTCGAGGTCATTCCTAAGGGAGTAGTCACTGTAGTACTTTGTGGTGCAGAAAAACAGGTTTCATCAGGAATGTCATTGCAACCTTTTTTTATTCTATTCATGGGACGTAGTCATAAGGGCCACATTTGAGGGGTGTCTGGCAGACCCTAGACAGCAGGTAATTTGTCTGGCATTGGCCATTCTGTGCTCTTTAGGATGTACCTATTAATTTAATATTGGTTTCATGTGGTACCTCCAATGTTTGATCTGGCACAAATTTTGGGACCCTTTTTGGGTGTCTGGCAGGCCCTCTGCAGCAGAAAATTTGTCTGGCAGGGGCTATTCTGTACCCTGTGTGATGTACCTGTTAACTTCAAATTGATTTGAGGTGGTCCTTCTAATGTTTGAGCAAGCCCATTTTTGATCCTATGTTTGAGAGCCCCAGGGGCCACAAGCAGCAAGGGTTGCCCGGCAGACATCCATATCAGCATATGTTAAGTTCCACCATATATGATCCTGTGCTCAGATATCGGTACCTCCTTCATTTGATCAAAATGCTCTGGGCTGACGGTCTGTGGTGGGCGTCTGTTATGCATTACACTTGTCTGGATTTGGGCTTGCTAACTGCTCAAAATATGGCTATTTATTACACAAATGATTAAAAAAATCAGTGTGATACAGCTCATGAGATACAGGTTTACCAAATCTGCTGGTGACCGTTCACCATCGCTGGCGTTAGCGTCAGGGCCGGATGCAGCCTGCTTTGACAGGGGGTGCAGTGAAAATTTCTGGGGGGGTGTAATGGTACACAGTGGTGGTCTAGTTTCTAGTGGTTGGTATACTGAGGCCTAAACGCCCCCCCCCAAACCCATCCCTCCACACACTCATACACTCAAGCAAAGAAAAAAAATAATAGACTATGCCATTTCTTTTTCAAAATGTTCAGTATTTGTTCATACGTTTACATTTCCATTTAGTAGACGCTATTTCCCAAAGTGACTTACAAAATGATGAAAGTTTTGCAAGCTATGAAGAACCTCAAGTAAACAAAAGAGTAGGTACACACCACCAGAGGAGGAGAGTGCTAAGTGTAAGCGTTAGTGAAGTCAAAGTGGAAGGAGATAATTGCAGAAAACAACTAATTATTGATAGATTTTCTATGATGCACCTATCACTTTTAATGCAAAACCCTGTTGTGTCAGCATCGTCATATTTGTTAATCTGAAGCATTACCAAATTTGCCAGGGTTTCAATAATCTTATTTTACAAATTATGAGAAGTAAACTTTGCATTTTGAGGTATAATACTGGCGATCTCTCTAAGCTTAGCATCCTTTGCGAATGTGTACTCAAACAGCTTCAGGAAAAGCCCAGCAGAGAAATCATCATTCATAGACGGAGGGCTCTCAGAGGTTCCATGGAGGGGCAACTCATTAACAGCAGGAAACCTTACAGTCTCTCCTATGCTTTTAATGTAATACTGTATCTATTCCTCTCAGTATGGTTTGGGCCGAACAGGTGAGCAATAGTTCCTCCAGTTGCCTGTCCTGTTCTCATTTCTGCCCATGGGTATGAGGCTTGTACATGGCAATGGCTAGAGCAGTGCTTCTCAAACTCAGTCCTGGGGGACCGCTGTGTTTGCAGGTTTTCATTCCAACCACAAATGCAGCCACAGAGTTTTCATGAGTTGTTAGTTTTTCTTCCGTACCCTTTTAGGCAATATTGTCAAAAAAAAGTTATGCAGGTTATGAACAATTAAAGTTTCATATTCGCATCATGCTATATGGGAAACTGCAGAATAATACGAGAGAAATTCAAACAGATGTACCAATAACTTTCAAAATATCAGTAGGCTCTTGATTTGTATAATTATTGATGAATGGTCACTAAATTGAACCATTTATTTGATGAGTTAGGAGGTAGAGCAATTGACAATGACTAGCACCTGTTTTGTGTTTATATTGTAAAAAATAATAATAATAAAAAAATAAATCAGAACTTTAAGCTTGTGTGCAGCAACCTATAGGGTCTCAAAAATTATCTTTTGTATGACTTGGTAAATATATTAGACCTTGTGCAATTACTGTTCATGTATTGCAGCATTATAAACACAATATGGACATGGGACTCTCATTTCCCATGGCAGGCATAGCATTTCTCTCATAATGTGAAGTTAGAGGGTAAAACAAAAAATCCAACTAATTAAAGCAAATCAACAGCGTAACAGAATTCTAGGGTTGCATTTGTAGTTGCAATGAAAACCAGCATACACAGTGACAGTGGTCCCCCAGGACCGAGTTTGAGAACCACTGCTAAAGGCATGTTAACTGAATCCCCAGTCAGACCCTAATGCCGTTTTCCTATTAGTGAAACCTCGTCCAGTGAACGTGACGTCTTTGTCATTTTTAGCCGCGAACCTGAATATGGGGTAACAGAAATATGCATCTGGCTTTACTGAGTACTCTAACCATGGTCGAGAGTGGTACCAACTTGAGTTGAATGCCCGAGGATCTTGGCAAAATATCTGCATAAGGCACATCTTATAATTGGCTGCGTCAGAGCCCTGTCATTAAGACCATGCTCGCTGACTGTATCACCCGCAGTAGCATTATTCTCAGCATCATGAGAGGAAGAAAAGCTAAAGCTAGCACGCTCTGCCTGCTCTTGAATAGGTCTTGCACGAGAAGTGTCTGAGCTACTACATGCTTTGGTGATTATAAATCGATGCATCATTTTTTCTTTAAACAAACTCATACGCAAATAAGAAAAAAGTGGCAGTGGATAACCGAGCTAACAGGACTAGCTTACCTATTTATGTTAATTGAAAGACTGTCAACGATGAAATATGAAGAGTACAAATAAAGCTATAAGCTTAAATTAAGATGTGGTATATTAGTGTTTAATAGTAGAAACTAATTGCACAATCAAAAGTTAAAGAAATCGCTATCCAACGCTCCTGACATTTACTCGAGGCGAAACGAGAGTGGTAAGAAACTGCTGGTTGATATCAGTTTTATCAGTGACTGTGGAGGTGCAGCTACAGACTTCGTTGCCAATATTCAACCAGCCAATCAGAAACAACAAAAAAATCCATTTGAAAAATCCTATTAAATGATTGAACGATCTTTAGATTTTAGCTGAAGCACACAGTCAATGGGCTGAAGTTTACGTCAGTAAGTCAGGAGGAGCTGGGGGGCGCGGCAAAAATCTGGGGGGGCGTAGCCCAACCCTGCACCCCTCTGGATCCGGCTGCGGTTACCATCTAGTTGACTGTTAATTCTGGTCAATAGGATGAATTATTCGTTAGCTAGCATGCTAACGCTTTTGGCCAGTAAAGTAATAAGTTACACATGCAATATTGCTCTCGTAGATGCTTGAATTTATTTAATGGTGAAAAAATGCAATAGCATGCTAGCTTACAAATTATTCATCAAATTGACTTGAATAGACTGCCAACTGGAGGCTAACGATAACGCTTTATTACCATTTTCCAAATTATACAACGCTGACATTTATGGGATATGCATGTGTGCTGGCTTGGGGGACTCTGAAGAAAAATGGACAAAACTAAACTTTATTATGGAGAAAAGGCATGTTTTGTGTTTGGAGAGGTTACTGGTGACCACTGATGCTCAACTGCACTGATATTGATAAATTCACGCTAAACTCAACCAGAAAATCATTAGTTCATATTAAATTTCATGCCTCAAAACTTTATTTGTGTTAAATATATGATTATTTTATGATCTGACAGTGCACCATTTTGAGGGATCTCAGACTTTGGGGAGCCACCTGGATAGCTGTCTAATTTGGCTCATAGCAAGTAGGTAATCTAGAATGCAATGTTCAAGATAAATTATACTTTATGAGTTTATGATCCCAGAAATGTATAGATTTAAGCCCCAGCAGTTTTTAATTCTCAGTATGATTTTTTTGCAATTTCAATGTTGAATTTTCATGAAGAAGTTTAGTGTTTGCAGCCCCTTTTCTCCACCAAAATCATGAAAATAAACTGAAATACGATGTGAGTCTAAATGCTTCGTCTAGACTCAGTTCAGCAACTACTTTCCTGTCTGTGAAGCTGCAATCTTGAATTATAAAGCCTTAAATAAGGTAACCTCCCAAATAACCAGATTTGGCTTCTGCGCAGAGGGGTTAATTGATTGCATGCACAAAAATATCGATTTTCGTAATGATTCGATCAAAGGAAAATGTTTTATGAAGGAAGATAAGAACAGTCTTTGGTGGTCATTCATGAGAATTTAAAGAATTGTGCCTGAAATGCCAGATTTCATAAATTGTGTGGCTAATTTAAATAATTAACTAATTAAAGGCCAGAAGTTGATGTGAATTCAGGGACAGATACGGCCCTCGTTGCCACCTCTGACCTGAAGCCTACGTCATTACAACAGTACCGCTATTTTGCAAAGGAAAAACATTCAGACAAATTCACAAGCGCACTACATGTCCACAGCGCAAAGTGATGAATGATTTCCGCCCTGTCGCGCTAACGCCAATAGTGATGAAGTGCTTTGAGAGGATTATCCGGACACGCATGCTTCCGGAGGTGAACTCATGTTTGGATAATAGTTTGCGTACCGCGCCAAGCGCAGTGTTGAGGATGCTACACTCATACTCGTGCACTCTCTCTACGAACACCTGGACACCACAGGACACTATGCTAGAGTTTTAATGGTGGAATTTTCCAGTGCTTTCAACACTATTCATCCCCACCTGATGATGGATAAGCTGAGGACCTTAGGAGTGAACCCTTACATTGTCCTGTGAGATCTCCTTACATCCAGAACACAGCGTGTATGTCTCGAGTCAGTGGAATCGGACATCATCACTGTAAATTCTGGTGCACCCCAGTGGTGTGTTATTTCCCCGATCTTGTTCATCTTATACACAAATGACTGTATCAGTAACTACCCAAGTTGTGACATTATTAAATATGCCGATAATACAGCGATTCTAGGGCAGTTATCAAATGACATAAGTCAATCAGAATTTTATAATTGTATAAGAGTTTGTGGCCTGGTGTAAAACAAATTTCTTGGAACTAAACGTGTCCAGTTCCTGATCCGCCAATCACTATCCACCTTATTCCCAGGTCCCATGACCGCTTGCGCGAATTATGGGCGTGACTTCCGCTGCATCCTGTCACTGAATAGTTTACCATGGAAACGGTTAACACTAATCCGCTTTTTTTTGAGCAATTGTTGAATAATATATGAGGGAACATCACCAATTACCCCTCAGAAAGGATAACGTTACGGTACTGCTGCCGTCAACAATCGAGGAATGGGAGAACGACCTGAAGCAGTGGCCACAGATAACGAACGCTAGCGCATTTGGCTACATTAGCGGTTCTGCTGCCATAGACTGCGAAGCTATTAACAATCTAAAAAGCTCTGAAGCATATGCAGTACTTCCACAGCAACAAGGTCGGTCACGTTCTGTTAAAGAAGGTAGGACACGACCTTATGTGCCTTAAAGCAGATATACCATCTGAGAATATTTATGAAGGATAAACCATATTTCAGAGGTAAATATTGCTCTACATATGAAATGTAATGGATTGTTATACAGAGTTTATTAAGCCATCCGACAGTACATGAGTCAAATTAGCTCTACCCCAGCCAATTACATTATACAGTGTAAAGTTGCTTGCTAATCCAATACTATAACATGTAAAACACAGTGAGTCCATTTGCCCATACTTTTAATTTTAGTGAATTGGGGTTTGGAATGCAAGGCTCTTGCTTGGAACAGAGTAGGCTATTTTCAAATGGTAGTAGACTATTGCTACTTTTTCAGCCTCATCTTAAACTGTGCAGCATGAAACGTTAGTTACACTGACTGGCATTACCGGATGAATACAACAATTTTCTTTCCTCCCTACACGTATATCATACCTGGTGCTCTGGTGGCACTGCTGTCAAAATTATTTTCAGGACCCCACGTCTCCTCTGCGGCAGTCTGTCTGAGCCTAGCCATAAAGTAGGAATCGCTGTTTGTCGACACAATGAAATGATCACCAAATGTTTTTGGGGGTCTATTCAAATTCTGATTTTTCAGCCACATTCTGGCTTCCTCTTCTGTAGGTAGGCAATGGAAATCATATCGCTGAACACAAGGACAATCCCCAATGTTCCGGGTGCGTGTTCAAAACACTGTTGATCAAGCCATAAATTTAGCTTCCTCTGGTTGTTGGTATAGCCTCGAACAGCACAACAGGTGCCAGAGCTCCAAAGGGACATTTTAAGAAAAGCAAGTTAATTTGTTAAAAAACAAGCTGTTTACTGAATTATTTTCGAATGAACCGCCGCTGTTATTTGTTATTGACTAGCCACTGGCTAACAGCTACTTCCACCGGAAGTTGCACCCATAATCATATATTCAGTAGCGCCCTCAGGAATAAGGTGAATAGACGGAGGAACAGTAGAAAAGGTTCATGAACACAAATACCTTGGTACAGTTATCGACACTGAACTGAGTTGGTCTGTACGTGTTAAAAATGTTCATACTAAATCTCAGCAAAGGATGTATTTTCTCAGGAAACTGTATTGCTTCAATGTTGATGACACTATTATTAACCTGTTTTATAAATCTGTAGTCCAGAGCATTTTTACTTTTTGTGTAACAGTCTATTACAACAGTGGCAGCAAGCAAGACCAAAGCAAACTGTTCAGGGTCATTAAACAGGCAGAGAAGCTCACGTTGTGTGCTCTATCTTCACTAGATGACATACATGGAGCAATGTGTATAACAAAAGCTGAGCTTCTCATACACGATGAGCTACATCCACTTCACACATCCTTTGTTTTCCTTGGGTCTGGAGTTAGACTGAAGACCCTTAGGTGCAGGGCAACAAGATTTAGCAAATCATTTGTGCCAACTGCCAATAGGTTTTTAAATTCCAAGCTCAGGCGTTAATGCATGTATGTATGCTTGAGTTTAGTCTGTTTACCTACCCACACTGATCTAGCCCCCCATCTAGTTTTTTAATCTGAGCACTTTATAGTATTAGTAATAAATTATTATTATTATTTTTATGATTATTATCATTATTAATGCATTGTTAGTGTTATTACTAGGGCTATTATTTATTTATTCAATTATTTATGTATTAATCATTTTATCAGCCTTCACAGCTGTGTTGTCACTTTTGTCATTTATTTACATATTGGTACTTAGTTTTACATTGTACTTTTCTTGTCATTTTATCATTTTACTTTCCATTTAAGTGAATGTCTTCCGGGGTCTGCGGTGTTGAATATTTCTGTTTCAGTGGTTGCATGTATGCTTGATCCATATGTAAAGGTGTGTCCTGTCATTTTACATTACGTTATTAATATCCATCTATTTTAGTTGTAAATCAAGTTTCCTGTTTGAAGGATCTAATAAAGCATCTATCTATCTATCTATCTATGTATCTATGTATCTATCTATCTATCCAAAATCAAATTAGTCCAGTATTTTCAAACCAAAAATACTTTACCCTAAAAAAAAAAAAAAAAAAAATCTTCACAGCATTGGCTCCATGGCCCTGGGCACGTGCTTTTACAGTAATCCGTCTATGTTTCTGTCTATGTATTTGTCATTGTTTACAGGCGAAAGCCACCCCTCAGGAACAATAAAGAGCTCATTCCACTATTATTATTGGCTAATAAAATGTGAGTCACTCACTGTCCTTGTTGAGAACTCAAATGGATCATTAATGGACTGCAGTCCATAGTTGGCAGTCTGCCAGAGCAGACACAGCAGCTGCCAACATGTTTTAGGGATTTTTAATGATTGTTTGCACCAACTTCAATTTTTGTTTAGAAAAAAGGGTGTTACAAACACATTTGGCTTTGCGGCATGAGAGTCTCCACGGAATGTTTAAATTTCTTTGTGTGCAAGTGCATGCAAGAAGGGGAACCAGGCAAACCCAGAGGTGGTAAGAGTGAGACCATACGAGGCAAGGCTGAGGCAGTGTCCACGGTCATGTGCACAGCTGGCAATGATGCTCCCTCCATCAGCACCCAATCCTTGTCAATGGCCCCAAACTCCCAAACTGTCAAATTCCTCTGTCTTAGCAGCATTATTATATGGTGTGGGCTGTTGGGGAAATGCCCTCACACTATTTTGTGGATCAATTCATTTTGAGAGTTCCATTCTGCATCCGTAACCACAGAGGGTGCTCTTTCATCTACAGCATCCACCCTCCCCTTTGCATGCAATACCCAATGCCCATCAGCACATTCTCAGACACAGAAAATTCAAGGTTGCCATTGAGCACCACTGGTTCTACAACATCGGTCTTGGCATTCTAAAATCAGAATGTGGAAAGGATGATGGACAATCATGACAACAGGGTGATGCAGATAATGTTTGCAATGGTGTCAGTATTCAAAAAGAGTCAAGTAATGTGTCCTATGGGTGATTGTTTGCATTGTGTCTTAAAAGTTACACTGACTGGAGCTCAGGGTTGAGAGAGTGAGTATCGATCGATTCCCAGTGACTTATCAGCCTCATTGCAACAGTGATTAACGAGACCAAGTGGCCCTGCAAGGCATAAATAAAGCATGAAAACAGAAAATTATTCAGCCAAATGAGAGGGGATCTATTTTCTTATTTTCTTCTTCGCACTGATGTTTTTTTTTTCGTCTTGGCAAAATAGAATTGTTGATGCATCCAATTTGAAGAAGCAAACCAAAAAGCAATTTGGCTTTGTCATGAATTAATGAATTCATCAAGGCTTCAGGGCTGGAGAGAGAGAATAACCCAGTCGACAAGCAGCAAGGAGCTAATAATTTAAGAAGAAATACAGCCCTATTTCCCTGTCTAACTTTTAACGAAGGCTACAAAGGCTTTCCCCACTCCATCCACGTTGATTTGATTGCATTGGGAAAGATTAATTTCCTCTGAACTTTACATTGCACCAATAGCTGTGCAGCAGGCATAAAGATGAGCAAGGGACAATTTGAGGAAATCTTTTTAGAAAATAGAATGAGACATAGTGAGGCATCCAAAAAATGCATTTTCTTAATATATGGAGCTTTTGTCAAGGCTCTCAATGAGGGCTTGAATTGGAGGCGTTTTGGTGAGAATTAGATATGTTACAAACTTTTGGGTGAAGTTGGACATCACAACATATTCCAAAATGTTCTTTGTAAACTTTTCATTTAAATAGAGACTTTTGAAGCCCCTAGCCCAGTCCCTTTCCAGCACCCATAATGATGTTTATACCTGTGTAGTTGTGAAATTAGTGTATTTGCAATTATTACATTGACCTATTATTCAGTCAGGACACTTATGTTAGATTTAACCATTTACTGCAGGACGACCTGCAATTGAATTTGGCGGTGACTCTGCTCGAGTGCTGCCCTGGAACAATCTGAGCAAGCATGATACAGACAGTCCCTCAAATCAGAACCCCCCTGGCAGAGCGAGCCTGAGAATCTTTTAAATCTTGTAAAGGTGTAAGTAATTGACCATGATATGAACAAGTGCTTTTTAAGATGAACAAAAGAAGGAGGATGGGGAGGTGGTGGGAGATGAGAAACATATTTGTTAGTAACCCAAGTATGAGTGCAGTAGAGCAGTGGTTCCCAAAGTCGGTCCTGGGGACCCACTGCGTATGTCGGTTTTTGCTCCAACCACAATTACGATCCCAGAGTTTTAACAAGCTGTTCATTTTTAATTAGCAGTTGCTTGTCAGATACGAGGACATTTTACCCCTTAAACCACATTATGACAGAAATGGCTACGCATTCCATGAAATTTCAAAGCCCAACATTCATATTTTTTATTTTGATGTATTCCACGTAAGCACGACAATCAAAGGTGGCAGTATGTTTCATGTGATCAAATGCAAGACTGCAATCAGTCAGTAATCTGGTGATTAGGGTTCTGAATGCAGGTGCTCAGGTTCTTTCCTGAAACCAATCAAGTGACATTTAACAGGTTTGACTCATCGTTTGCTTTGTCTTTGAATTCTTAATTGCCTAATAATTGTTAGCTTTAATGACCTTGGGTCCACAATTTTATCTACTAGAAGCCCATTTATAGATTCATGTCATCAGTTGCAAATTTCCATTTTTTTTATGTTAGAGAAGTAATTTCCAATTTAGCACCCTATGAAATGATTTTCATCATGGCCATTTTTGACATGTGGTTTAAAAGGATAAATAATCAGCGTGAACAAGAATAGTGCAATCAAGAGCAATGAGCAACTCATTAGCATTCTAAGATTGGAGCTGTGGTTGACACAAAAACCTGCGTACACAGTGGGTCCCCAGGACCGAGTTTGGGAACCACTGCAGTAGAGGGCACGTCGGAGGAGAAATGAATGAACACAGCCCTGGTTATAAAAGCTTGCCAATCAGGTGGGGTTAAGATGATTGGACAGGAACAGGCTTGCGACCAGGACTACCGTGCCTGACTGAACTATTGCCTCAGGCTCCATTCTTTACAGCATAGCTGTTGTGTAGTACCTGAGAACTACATATTCACAGTTAAGCTGCCCAACCATTCCATTTGATCGCAATTGAGATAATCAGTTGCCATTCATTAAAGATTTGATGCAATGTGGTACCTCTGCTTATTGTCCTCTTAGATAGCAGAGGAAACAGCCCTGGCTCTCTGTGAGAGTGAATATGCAGTGAAGGTGAATGTATCACTAAATGAGTTAAAGGAAACCCCCACTCTTAAAGTAAATATCGCTTAAAATGCTCTGAATGTACTGAAAAGAAGATATGTCGCACAAAAATGTATTCTTCTCACCAAAATATATTTTTTTGGCCTCCAGAAAAGGCCCTTGCGCTGGTTTGAACTTCCCGCGGGCCACCATCTTGATAGGCACGTGAAGCAGTCTGGGCTTGTGACATAACTTGGTTGCTCGGCTCTCTGGATATCAGCCATATCACAGCAAAATGCCTCACTGCGTTGCCTTCGAGTGCAATAATCAGGCCAAAAACAAACCAAACGAAGCCAAACTTTGGTCCCACATTTTCCTAAGAGATGAAGAACTACGCCAGGCGTGGATTCATGCTATCGGGAGGACATCTCTACCGGGCGTTACGCATGATAAATACAGCATGATTCCTAATCGCAACATTGTCATGCGGCATATCCACTTAACGCGAAGAAACTCAGCAAAAAGCTCATGCTGACCATTTTACCTCAACCAAACACAATTCAAGCACCAAGCAAGTAAATAAGCATGTAGCAAAACATAGGCTAAAATCATATCAGCGCCGAATCGCAAAAATTTCTCCTGAATTTGTGCTATGCATACAAACGATACCTCAAATGAAAGAGGAACGTCCACAGAATCCAACAATATATGCCCTGTCATTTTAAACCGACACCACACTCAAAGAACAGCAGGCACACACTTTACAGTCTACAGAGATGAGCAAAAAAATGTCTTACCTTTGATATTTTGTAATAAAAAAACTTGAGGGTAAATCTGCGCTTGCTATTTTTTGCTCAATGTGTCCATGTTATAACAAAACTAGATCTTCCGGTCTCCAAGCATTTTTTTCCCTCAGCATTCAGCGTGCTTGCAATGTATTTTCCTCTCTGTTATTGGCTTGTGATGCTGTCAGTAAGACTTTGCGGGTGGCCATTTGATTCTGTGGGCTCTGACGTTTCCAATGGGCCCTAAACCACCAAAGCTGGGAGGGATGTTCGTTGTTGGCTTAGTTTGAGGGAGGATAATTGAGGGCTTGAGCAAATGAAAATGCACCCTTCCCTCTGCAAAACTGGATTGGAACAACCCTACAAGTGGCAGCCATCTTACATCCGGGATTTTTTGGGGATTCCCCCCTTTTCCCCCAACCTTGAATGGGGGATTCACCCGATTGGAGGGCGAGTGAACATGACGAAGCAAGCATTTTTTCGGATTGGAACGCAGCCCTGGAGCGTTGGGGGTGGATCCATGGCCACTTCCTGATTTCGCAAAAAAGGCGGGTCTGTGGGAAGAGGAGGCCCAAATGCTGCAACCACCTCATCCGGCCATACCAAGCTCGCCGTGTGCTTGGGGGCGGGGTTATGGTCTCCCCCTTTGTGTCTCTGTGGGAGGTCAGTGTTTTGCTCGAGTTTGTTCAGTTAATGTCAATGTCCAGTGTTTCTGTGTATTTGAGTTTAAGTTACATTTTGGTTGACCTCTTTTAATGGGCCTAGCAGCTGAGTTTTGGCCCTTTGTAAGGCAAAACCTTTTCGGGCAAATATGACGCCTAATTAATTGAATCAACAGACTCCTGTGTCCTCATGCCTAGACAGTTTGGTCCGTTACAATTGGTGGCAGCGATGGGATCATTCAGTGAAAGGCACAAGAATTCTTTTTTTTTTCTCTGAAATTTTTTATTTTTCCCCCCTGGAACAAGAACAACTGATGACTACAACAGCCTCGAAAAAAAAGCCAAGCTGGAGCTGCAAATGCAAGCCAACCTGCAGAGGACGAGGACAATCAAGCTGCTAATGGAGAGGGTGAAGCTGGAGCTGCTGGAGGAGGCGATGGTGAAGGTGAGGAGAAGCAAACAACCCTGAAGGGCCTAGTAGACATTCTCCGTACACACATGGCACAGCAGGAGGCCCGAGATGAGAAACAGAAGGAGATCGCTGCAAGACAAGAACAACGCTTTAAAGCACTTCAGCATCAATTCTGACTTCTGCAACTGGAGGTACAGGCCTGAATGTCTCCAACACCACACCCACTACAGCAAGAGGCTGATGAGGAGCTGGAGGACCTCCCACCTAGCAGACCTTCTTCTCAGGCTCAAAGAGAATCACAAGCTATGAATGATTCATCCATGTCTTCAGCAGGTCAGACGCATCCACGTTATGTGCCTAGACTGGAAAAATGAACACATGACGATGACATTGAACATTTCCTTGTTGCATTTGAGCGCATTGCCGTGGCTTGCCGATGGCAGAAGCCAGACTGGGTTTTTCATTTGATGTCATTATTGACTAGTAAAGCTAGAAGTGCATATATGCATATGTACATTGATTAGGGGTCGACCAACAATCGGCCTGACCATTTTTATGGCTATCGGCATCAGCCATTTTTTTCCACCGATATGCCGATAACATATATATTTATATACATGTTTCTTTTTAAAGTGCTGCTTTGTCCCTCACGTGCCTGCCAATGCCTGCACTCACCACTCTTAGCGCTAGAGCAATGTCTCGCCCACCACACAATCTGATTTGTTAGGCACCACGAATCCAGCCAATCAACACGGAAGGCTAAATACCGTGAAAGTCTGTTTACATCAACGCAGGTGGAGATTGATCTTCAGCAGTACGGAGATATCTCTTGAAGGTAAGGCAGCCTATGTCCTTGTCATACAATAAATCACAACCCTCTACACGGAAGTTGCAAAAACACGACATTATAATGTCTTTAGAGTCATAATTGATGCATCTACTACTCAAGTGAAAATTCCCCATCGCACGTGTGTAGCCAGGCAAACTTTTAGTTGACGTGAGGAAGCGACAGAATTTTCATGTATAAACTACAACCGTAACCAGTCCCAGTGAAACTATAAAGCATAACAGTCTCACCATTTGGTAAACGTAACATAATTTTAAAATCCTCATCATTTGGCGACGTTACATTGGAGTAGTTTTGCCTACACATGTGTGAATGTGTTGGTAAGTTCTAGACGAAGAGTAGCCTACAGAAAAGTTACATTTCGGCTTCCATTCGACTAACGACCCGTTTAGCGCAAGCAAACACGACAGCTAACATCAATAAGTGTTGGCTATTTGTTGATAATTTAAAACTCACTAGCGAAAAAAATGTACTGGCTGTAGCACATGAGTGGTGGAGCCGGTCATAATAAATCCCTGAAGGCGATACCTTGTCATGAAGTCATAACGTGACTCATGCCCTACCTTAAAGGAGGACTATCATGGCTGGGAAAGTTGGGTGTTATTATTTCAATATATCATGAAAAAAGCTCCTACGACTTTGTTTTCTTTATTTTGCGATTTCTTTAATTTTTATGAGCGAGTTTACAAAACTAGAGGACCGCGCCATTTTCACCACAGCAGACGAAAAATTCACCCTCGATCCGCTTTGGGGCGCCTAATCGTGACGTCAGTGCGGCTGTCAGCGCCATGAATTTCCATTGTCCTGCGGTCCTGCATTGAGATTGTTGAATGACCGAGATATTCCCGCTTCCTCTATGGGGCAGACAGACGAGCTTGCTTATTACTTTTTCTATCCAACACAACTTTAATTTAGAGGTGAACTAACACCAGAGGCCATTTGAAATGCTTCCGGAAAGAAAAGTGCGATTTGAAGTCTGCTAATTACCAGCGAGGCTGGACAGCTGCCGTCACCTTGGCATAATTAGCTCACCTTAAATCAATTCCCATGTACTTTGCCTAACTTGTCATCAAGCCATTTATTCAGCCAACTGACCAATCAAAACCAAAATCAAGCCAATAATGATTTAGAAGAGACAATGAGAAGCTGATTTTTTGATTTCTTGGAAGAGGGACCGTTTGGACTCCCATCACCTGAGGATAGTCTCTTCCCAGCATTCAAAGGACTCTCTGCTGCGACTGGGCTCCCATTACCTGAAGATGGCCGTCCTCTCTTCGGAGTTTCGCGTGTTGTGTCCACCTGATTTGAAAAGAGAAGAATCGATATTAATATTTATAATCAATTAATGTACATGTCAAAAATGCATGAAGATACAAGTCAAAGATATCACAAACATGGCAAATAACAGAAATAGATTCTTAGCAGAATGAGAGAGGATGCTAGCTGTGCCTGGAACTTTCTCATGTTCAGTATCTCCTTCTTTGGCATCTTGAGAGCTTGGCAGTGCCGCTTGTAGAGGAGCCAGGCGTTGACCACTGCGAGGGTGATGGTGTGCCAGAAGATGTACATGTACCAACGCCGGAATTTCAGGGCGAACTTGTATTTCGCTCTTCTTGGTTTTCTTTGTCCACACAGGCATCGTTATCTGACTCCTCATCACTCGCATCAGCGTCATCGAATTGCATGTCCACATCACTCTCTCCATTTTGGACGATTGCAATTACATCCTGCACACTGTACCGAGGATCTCTCCTTGCTGGTGGCATTCTGAAATGGAAAAAATAAAATTGAAACAAATGTATATATAAATAGCACACATTGCACTGAAGTAACCTATTCACACATTTCACTGGTCACACAATACTGTATGGCTGACCAATTGTAAACTCTGATTATCATCCTAATAGTAATGCATGTAGCCTCCAACTTACAACCACACCTTACATTCATGAACATTAACACCTGTTCCAGAACAATGCAACAAATGCCCCTCCAAGCATCCCCCATAACTGCTTTGACTATGAATTGATGGGAACATTTTCTTATCAATAGCCAAGACAAAGGGCAGACATGCACAAACAGAATTTCTTTGTTAGAAAGTCCTGCTTTCTGTGATAAGGGGAAAATACTGATTGTTGAAGGTGGTTAGAAATCATTATAAGTAAATGAAAATGATTAGATGTGGCAATATATCTTTGAACATTAGTTTCTAATACAATAATATTTTGTATGTAATCCAATATAAGGCTAAGGGCTAGAATGTGTAAATCATGTGTAGTTTAACGTTATATTGGGAAAATTTTAATTGAAGTTCCTCTCAAGACGTTCCTCTCAAAAACAGGGTTGTTTTGACTACCACATTCACCCAACATTGTAATATTGCAACAATTACAAAACAAGCTCTAGATAAAATGTAGGGCACATTTTCCACAATAAGTAAATATGTTCTAGACACTGTAATAAACACAAAAAAAATATTTAAAGCATTTTACTTACTTTAATCAGATAAATCCAGTCCAGTAAATCGAAGGGATGATACTCAGTCAAAAACCTGGAGGTTGTGTGACTTCTTGACCTGAGAGCAGGCCTTATATACAAATGTATGACCCAATAGCATTGTGAGACCGAACAATAGGACCCAATGAGTATGTTAATGTGGTTGAACCAAAAAAAAAAAAAAAAAAAATTATAGGTTTTTTTGGGGTAACAAAAATTGTTGTAATTCTGCAACAGTGGGTCTTACAGGGTTAAAAGCACATTGCATTTGGACATACTGTTATGATTCTGATCTGTTCTGTCATGATTCTGCCATGTTCATTATTGTTCCTGCCATGCTTGTTATGTTTTCCCTAGTCCCTGTTATGTTTATGATTATGGCTGTTAGGTTTTGCCATGTTCTGTTTAGTTTTTGCATTTTGCCATGTTTTCGTTTTTTGCCACTCCCAATCCACTATTCTGTTAGATTCCGGTCCATGTCTTTGTTCATGCCCTGCATTGCACTTTGTCTCCCCTGTCTGGTCTCTTGTTAAGTTACAGCTTCTCCCCAGTCCTGCGTGTCACATGTTTAGGTGATTTCATGGTTTCTGGGTTTCAAACATTCCTTCCAATCTCGTTTGCTTCCTTCGCCTCTCTTTTTCTATATTACTAACCAATACTAACAGTTTGTTTTTGTTAAAGTTACTAACCCAAACTAACATTGTATATAATACTAACTTACTAACGAGCACTAGGGATTGTATAGCTGCACTTACTAATTGATTAACAAGCTCTCAGCACTCGCCCTGTTCTAGTCTCCGCCTCTTGCCTTCACTTTGTCTCTCCTGCAATTCAGTGGATCCTCCGCACCTGCTCCACTCTGTCCTGCCTCTCATTATCTGTGCACATTAGAACTCCCTAACCGGAGCTGTATGTTTTGTCATAGGTTGTTTCGTGTTCCCTGTCCGCGTTTTGGCTTTTGCCAATTTCATGTGATTAGGTTCTCCCTCATGTTCCCTCCTTTGTAATTAGTCTGATCCTCATCACCTGATCCTAATCATAGCATGTGACTTCCCTTGAGTGTATTTAAACTGTCTTCTCACTGCAGTTCCCCGTCAGAACGTTCCCTTGTTTACCTGTGCTGCTCTTGTTTCTCGCCTTGTACTCATAGTGTTTCTCTTCTGACTGGACCGTCCGACCTTCGGCTCTGCTTTTTGTACTATTGTCTGCATCTGTTTACGAACCCTTTTTGCCCGACTACGAGTTTTGTGTTTGCTGCCCTGGTAACGGTTTGGATTTCGCCCTCTGGATTTTGGCTTTTGCTTCTCTGGCAATCCTGTGCCTGTGTACCGAACCTGTTTTTGCCCGACCACGATTACTGTGATTGCTGCCCTGGTTTTTCGACTTTTGGATTTTGTCCCTGGGATTGTGTTCTTTGGATTGTGGACTTTGTACTGTCGCCTCCTGCTCTGCGGGGGTTCGCCCCCTTTCCAATAAAATCCCATTTTATCTTCACTGCTCGACTCTCGCGTCTGGTTCCAGAACCGTACCTAACAGTACGTTCTGACCATCATGGAGCCAGCGAGCATCAAGCCTCTGCAGGCTGCAGTGAAGGAACAGGGCGAGCAGTTGGAGTGCCAGCAACAGCAGCTCCGGGCCATGATGCAGCACCTTCAGACCATGTCTTACCAGATGGCCGACCTCACCCGGTCCCTACAAGCCGCACAGCCCTTCCGCGCTCCCCAGCAGCCCGTCACTACTACCTCTGCCTCCGTTCCTGCACCAACCACTGCCCCACCCGCTCTGGTTCACGAACCACGCCTGCCCCCTCCTGAGAAATATGATGGCGACCCTGGATCCTGCCGTGCCTTCCTGACCCAGTGCAAGCTGATCTTCAGCCTACAGCCTACCACCTTCCCCTCTGAGCAAGCTCGCGTTGCATACATCATCACGCAGCTAACCGGGAGAGCAAAACAGTGGGCAACATCAGCTTGGGAAGCGGGACTACCCTGTGTCCAGTCGTCCGATCTTCTGGGGGAGGAGATGAAGCGGGTGTTTGACCGTTCCAGACACGGGCATGAGGCCGGAAGGGAGATTCTCCGGATTCGCCAGGGGGGTCGCTCAGTCTCTGATTACGCTATAGAGTTCCAAACTCTAGCTACCAACAGCAGATGGCATGAGAGAGCCCTTTATGACGCATTCATCAATGGACTGTCGGAACGAATCAAGGATGAGCTGTTACCACGTGACCTGCCTGAAAGTCTAGACCGGATTATTGAAATGGCCATCCGCATAGATTCTCGTTTGGAGGAGCGAAGACGGTCTGCCCACAGAGCCAGTACCTCCAAGCCTCTGATGACGCCACCCCTACCTCAGCCTGACAAGACCAAACCTCCCCTGAAATCGGAACCCATGCAGTTGGGCCGTCCCAAGCTCTCTAGCGAGGAGAGGGACCGCAGGCGGAGGGATCGGGTCTGTTTTTACTGTGGCACAGACGGACATTATATCTCACGGTGCCCAGTAAAGAGGAGAGGAGCTGTAGTGGGCGTCATCCCTGTGGATCACTCTACAAAAAATCGTACCTGCTTTCCTGTTTCCTGGGTGGACTGGAGGAGGGAGGAAGACCACCGCCCCCTGATCGACTCAGGAGCTGAGGAGAATTTTATCGATCTGGAAGTAGCCCAAAAGTGGGGCATCCCTGTTGAAAAGATCTTCCCGGATCGTGTTGCTAATTCCCTCAACGGCCAGAGGATTGGCCACATCACCCACGTTACTGGGCCAATCAAACTATGCATCTCTGGAAACCATCAGGAGTCGATCAAGCAATACCTCATCCAGTCTCCACATGCTCCCGTCGTCCTTGGGCACCCCTGGATGGCCAAACACCTGCCTGAGGTCGATTGGGGGAAACGCGAGATTAAGGGCTGGAGCCCCAATTGTTCTCTTACCTGCTTAAATGATGCACTTGACCATGTTCCTTTTTCCTCCCCAGAAGTTATCCCGAACCTGGAGAAGGTTCCCCCTGAATTCCATGATCTCAAAGAAGTGTTCTCGAAAGCCCGTGCTACCAGCCTGCCCCCAAGACAGACCATATGACTGCGCGATTGAACTCAAGCCTGGAACTATGCCACCCAGAGGTCGCCTGTTCTCCTGTCACGCCCTGAAACCCTTGCCATGGAAAAAATACCTCAGTGAGTCACTGGCAGCGGGCATCATTCGCCCCTCCTCATCTCCTGCTGGAGCGGGGTTTTTGTTTGTGGGCAAGAAAGATGGGTCTTTTCGGCCCTGTATCGACTACAGGGGCCTCAATGACATCACTATTAAGAACAGATACCCCCTGCCACTCATGAATACTGCCTTCGACCTCCTCCAGGGGGCGAAGATTTACACAAAGCTGGACCTGCGCAATGCATACCATCTGGTTCGAATCCGTGAGGGAGACGAGTGGAAGACTGCCTTCAACACCCCTACTGGACACTGGGAATATTTGGTCTTACCTTTCGGCCTTACCAACGCCCCAGCAGTCTTCCAAAACCTTGTTAATGACGTTCTACGAGACATGATCAACAAGTTTGTTTGTGTACCTTGATGATATTCTGATCTTTTCTAAATCACAGGATGATCACGTTCACCATGTTCGCCAAGTCCTCAAGCGCCTGCTGGAGAATCGCCTGTTCGTCAAGGCTGAGAAATGTGAGTTTTTCGTCCAGACTACTTCCTTCCTGGGGTACATCATCTCACCCGACACCATCCAGATGGATCCTGTTAAGATTGAGGCTGTCACCAACTGGCCCAAACCTCCTGATCGTAAGTCACTTCAGCGCTTTCTGGGTTTTGCCAATTTCTACAGGCGATTCATTCGCAATTACAGTTCTGTTGCTGCCCCACTCACTGCTCTCACTTCTAACAAGATCAAATTTCAATGGTCCGAGAAAGCTGAGCAAGCATTCCATGATCTCAAGACCCGGTTTACATCTGCCCCTATTCTAACCATTCCCGATCCCAAGCTCCAGTTTGTGGTGGAGGTTGACGCCTCCAACGTGGGAGTAGGGGCTGTCCTTTCTCAGCGATCACCCAAAGACGGCAAGATTCACCCGTGTGCCTACTTTTCCCGTCGCCTGAGCTCCTCTGAGCGAAACTACGACATCGGCAATCGGGAACTGTTAGCTGTGAAGCTGGCTTTGGAGGAATGGAGACAATGGCTGGAGGGTGCCGAACTTCCATTCCTGGTGTGGACGGACCATAAAAATCTGGAGTACCTCCAATCCGCCAAGAGACTGAATCCTCGACAAGCCAGGTGGGCATTGTTTTTCTCTCGCTTTAACTTTCACCTTGCTTATCGTCCCGGCAGCAAGAATATAAAACCTGACGACTGTCCCGCTGCTTTTGAGACGGATGATGAACAGCCAAGCTCTGATACTATTCTCCCTAAAGAGACGTTCATCAATGCCATCGACATGGACATCGAGACGGAGATGAGAAATGCCCAAGACGGTTCTGCCGCTCCCAGTGCCTGTCCCGATCATTGTCTGTTTGTTCCTGCCAATCTGCGCCCCGAGTCCTTGACTGGGGGCATGCTTCTAACCTCCGTGCCACCCAGGAATTCGTCAGCACCCTGGATTTCATAACACGCCGCTTCTGGTGGCCGGGAATCAACCAGGACGTCCAGAATTATGTCTCTGCCTGCTCGGTCTGTGCCCAAGGAAAGGTATCTCACTAACCCCCTCACGGCCTGTTACAACCCTTGCCCACTCCGCACCCGCCCTTGGTCACACATAGCTCTAGATTTCATCACTGGCCTTCCCCATCCAATCATTTCACTACCATCCTCACAATTGTCGATAGATTTTCTAAAGCCGTCCATTTTGTTCCCCCACTAAGCTCCCTTCCGCCCAAGAAACTGCCACCCTCATTATTCAACATGTTATCAGACTACATGGTATCCCCACAGACATCACTTCAGATCGTGGTCCCCAGTTCACAGCTAAATTTTGGAAATCTTTTTGTAAGTCACTTGGCACATCTGTCAGTTTGTCCTCCGGATTTCACCCCCAAACTAATGGCCAGACCGAGCGGGCCAACCAATGCATAGAAACTGTGTTAAGATGTCTTTGCCTCAAAAACCCCTCCTCCTGGAGCCATCAACTTCCCTGGGCCGAATATGCAATTAACAGTCACACCTCCGCTGCCTCTGGACTTTCCCCGTTTAAAGCTTGCCTTGGCTACCAACCGCCATTGTTTCCCTGCCAGGAGGAGGAGGTTGCAGTACCATCTGCCCGTGAGTTTGTGCGCCGCTGCAGGCGTACTTGGAGGACTACACGGGAGGCGCTGCTCAGGTCGGTGGCACGCATGAAGGCCCAAGCGGACAAAAGACGCATTGCCGCTCCATCCTACCGACCTGGGCAGCGCGCATGGCTGTCCTCCAAGGACATTCCCTTAAGGGGGAGTGGGGGTAAACTTTTCCCTAAGTACCTTGGCCCCTTTACCATTGAAAAAGTGCTTAGCCCCACTGCTGTCCGCCTCCGTCTGCCCCTTTCCATGCGCTGCATCCACCCCACTTTTCACGTCGCCCAGATCAAGCCTGCTGTAACCCACCCCCTATCTTCTGGTCCTGATCCCCCACCACCCACCCGTATCATCGACGGAGGCGAGGCCTATACTGTGCGAACTTTGTTGGACTGTTGTCGATGAGGTCGCGGATACCAGTACCTCGTCGACTGGGAGGGCTACGGTCCAGAGCACCGTAGCTGGATTCCTGCCCGCTACATCCTCGACAAGTCTCTAATTACGGACTTCCATGCTACGCACCCCAGACCTACTAGGTGAAACGCCAGGAGGCGTTTCTTAAGAGGGGGGGTACTGTTATGATTCTGATCTGTTCTGTCATGATTCTGCCATGTTCATTATTGTTCCTGCTATGCTTGTTATGTTTTCCCTAGTCCCTGTTATGTTTATGATTATGGCTGTTAGGTTTTGCCATGTTCTGTTTAGTTTTTGCATTTTGCCATGTTTTCGTTTTTGCCACTCCCAATCCACTATTCTGTTAGATTCCGGTCCATGTCTTTGTTCATGCCCTGCATTGCACTTTGTCTCCCCTGTCTGGTCTCTTGTTAAGTTACAGCTTCTCCCAGTCCTGCGTGTCACATGTTTAGGTGATTTCATGGTTTCTGGGTTTCAAACATTCCTTCCAATCTCGTTTGCTTCCTTCGCCTCTCTTTTTCTATATTACTAACCAATACTAACAGTTTGTTTTTGTTAAAGTTACTAACCCAAACTAACATTGTATATAATACTAACTTACTAACGAGCACTAGGGATTGTATAGCTGCACTTACTAATTGATTAACAAGCTCTCAGCACTCGCCCTGTTCTAGTCTCCGCCTCTTGCCTTCACTTTGTCTCTCCTGCAATTCAGTGGATCCTCCGCACCTGCTCCACTCTGTCCTGCCTCTCATTATCTGTGCACATTAGAACTCCCTAACCGGAGCTGTATGTTTTGTCATAGGTTGTTTCGTGTTCCCTGTCCGCGTTTTGGCTTTTTTTTAATTTCATATGATTAGGTTCTCCCTCATGTTCCCTCCTTTGTAATTAGTCTGATCCTCATCACCTGATCCTAATCATAGCATGTGACTTCCCTTGAGTGTATTTAAGCTGTCTTCTCACTGCAGTTCCCCGTCAGAACGTTCCCTTGTTTACCTGTGCTGCTCTTGTTTCTCGCCTTGTACTCATAGTGTTTCTCTTCTGACTGGACCGTCCGACCTTCGATTTTTGGCTCTGCTTTTTGTACTATTGTCTGCATCTGTTTATGAACCCTTTTTGCCCGACTACGAGTTTTGTGTTTGCTGCCCTGGTAACGGTTTGGATTTCGCCCTCTGGATTTTGGCTTTTGCTTCTCTGTCAATCCTGTGCCTGTGTACCGAACCTGTTTTTGCCCGACCACGATTACTGTGATTGCTGCCCTGGTTTTTCGACTTTTGGATTTTGTCCCTGGGATTGTGTTCTTTGGATTGTGGACTTTGTACTGTCGCCTCCTGCTCTGCGGGGGTTCGCCCCCTTTCCAATAAAATCCCATTTTACCTTCACTGCTCGACTCTCGCGTCTGGTTCCAGAACCGTACCTAACACATAATTAGGCAACTATTTATTATTTGAACTGCTTTTTGAACATTTAAACATGCCAGCTATCATCCCAAGCGTTCTCTCGCGCTCTCTCTCTCTCTCTCTCTCCCTCCTCTGTTACGCATGTTCACACGGACGTGGACAAACCCGTTATAGCTGCCTGTCATTTTGGGGGTTTTGAAGACCTCTTTTATCATGTGGATGAATATTTTGAGTCAATTTGATTTTTTTTTTTTTTTAATGAAAAAATCAAGGTCTGTGTCAACAGTAACTCAGAAAATTCCATCAGAAACCATGACAGAACGCCATAACTGCAATTAAGGTGCTTAGCCTTTGTTTTGGGATGCTGACGTTGACTTAAGGCACTCTGGCTTAGTTTAGCTGAACATCAAAGCTTTGTTACTGTACAGCCCTGAAGTTACGGTCAGTGATGGTTGGTGCCGGCTCGTCTACGTCTCACTCACACACCTCCCTGTCAGCTAGCCTGCCTGTCATCAGGCCCATAAACAATTAAATGCACATCCTACCTTTTCTTGTAAACCGATAAAATCCATGCCAGCCACCTCATCTGCAATGTTTCCACAATAATCCACAAGTGTTAGAGTAAATATTTCTTAGATGCTGCAGGCGAGCAGATGAATTCTTTATGATCAATAAGTCTGCAAGCTACGCTACCCAACGTCCCACTGTTGGTAGCAAAGCAAACCGTTAGAAAACATTCTGGCTATGAAACTCTTTTTGGTCAATTGTGTAATGTTGGAGATGACTTCGGCCTTGCAGGAAAATCTAATTCCATCATTATACATATCTGCTATGTCAGGCACATATCCATCTACCCTAACGATAAACCTTGAGTTTCTGAATCCCTCAAAAACATAATCAACCAGCGCAATATTAGTTTTATCAAGGAGGACATGACTCGGTACAGGAGAGCTGCGTAAGCAGGTTAAAAAGGAACTTAATCTTGCTAAACGTAGCTCTAAAGACAAAGTGGAAAGCTTACTCTGTACCAGCAATTCACGTCCCGCATGGAATGGAGTGAAATCCATGATGGGAATACAGTCCAGTAAGTGCCCAATCTCTCTTAATAATAAGTCCAACCTTGAACTTTCTAATAACTAAATACTTTTTATAACCGTTTTAATGTCCATGATTTTAGGGAGGAGCAATCATTATTCAGAAATGTGGCACCAGGGCAGGATTCTGTCCACGTTGATAGGAGCACAGTTCTAAGACTCTTCCGGGGTGTGAGGAAAGAGAAAAGTCCTCGCCCTGATGGTATAGGTGGCCGCATCCTTAAGAACTGTACGGATCAGCTGTCCGATATTTTTTGTTATATTTTCAGGTGCTCACTCCAACTCCACAAGGTACCTTGCTTATGGAAAGACTGCATAATTGTTCCCGTGCCTATAGTCAAGGCCCCAAAACAGTTAAACGACCTTAGGCCTGTAGCACTCACCTCTCTTGTCATGAAATCATTTGAAAAGATTGTGAAGGATGCTATTCTTAACACTGTTAAAGACAAGTTGGACCCGCTTCAATTTGCCTATAGGTCAAGTAGGGGAGTTGATGATGCCATTTGTACCTTATTGAACATGGTCCTTGCACACTTAGAAGGTGCTAAAACCCTTGTACGCCTTATTTTCATTGATTTTTCTTCTGCTTTTAATTGCATTCAGCCGCATATTTTAGCAGAAAGGTTAAAAAGCAATCATGGCATTGACACTGGTCTGCTTTTCTGGCTGATGGATTTTTTAACTGTCAGATCTCAACGTGTCAAGGTCAATGATGTTTTATCTGATGCTCTTGTTTCCTCCACTGGCTCACCACAGGGGTGTGTCCTCTCGCCCCTGTTATTTGTTTTATATCCAAACGTGTCAAAGTCAGCACGCCAGTCGGTATATTGTAAAGTTTGCAGACGATTCCGTCATTGTTTCTCTGTTAAGTTTAGATGATTTTACTCATGGTCCTGTAGTGACTGATTTTATCAACTGGTGTGAGTCATTTTTTTTAGAGATAAATGTGGGTAAAACCAAGGATATGTTCATTGATTTTAGGAAAAATCAGAATGACATCCCTCCAGTGGAGTTTAAAGGTTAGGCTGTGGAGGTTGTACAGCAATACAAATACTTGGGTACGATCATTGACAATAAGCTGATCTTTGAGCATCAGGTGGACGCTGCTTGTAAGAAAGCTCATCAACGCATGTTTTTTTATCGCAAACTCAGGAATTTTAATGTGGACAGTACTTTTATTGTTGTTTTATAGAATTTGTTCTTACCTTTTCTTTTATTTGTTGGTATGGGTTGTTGACTCAGAAGGCAAGGTCCCGCCTACGGCATGTCACTGTGTGCAGGAAAATAGCAGGTACGCCCCTAAACTGCCTCACTGTCCTGTTCAAGAATAGGTCCCTCAAGAAGGCCCAGTCAATTCTGGCCGACCCTTGCCAACCCCTGTTTGTAGAGTTCTCTTTGCTCCCGTCAGGCCGCAGATTTGCTTCAAGGAAGTGCAGAACTAACAGATACAAGAACTCATTTGTACCTGCCGTTATTGGCTTCTTAAACACCCTCAACTGAGTATTTCACTTATTATTTATTAAGTTTTGATCTCTTTTTTATTATTACCATTTTATTTTTTACTGTATTTATTATTTATTTATTTCATATGTTTTATTCAATGTCCATGTTATATTTCATCTTTGTCCGTGCTGATGATTGTTTGTGTTTGTTTGCTGGCTGTATAACAAATTTCCCCCTTGGGGGATGATAAAGATACCTTGACCTTGACCTTGACATCATCAGTGATGTTTCCACAATAATCCACTGTTAGAGCAGTTCCTTGGTTGCAGGCGAAACGCATGTATTCCCGTCTTTGCATTGACTTTGAATTAAAAATAATTTCCTGTATTTATTCATACTGTATAATGCAAAGTAACTTATCTGCTGGCATTCTGTTTCTGGTGCCGCACACCAAACTGGAGCTATTCTCTATCATGAAGATATGATGTTATGTCACCGCAGCTCTGTATAGCAACAATTAAATGTATCTAATTCATTCTTAATCATTCAAAACAAATGTCATGATGGTTAGACCTCAAGCTTCTTTCCAAAGAGGCAAGAAAGTTTCTCTACTCACCGTCCTCATCTGTACCAAGCGAGTGGGTCTTTAGTGAGATCTCCGCTATGTATGCTAAAAACAGGAACCACCTCACGGGAGAACACGCGGAGAAACTGTGCTTCCTCCTCCACAACCTTGTCCTTCTAAATTGGGAATATTAGACCTAGACATTATTAGCATTAGAAATGGTTAATTATTGTGAATTGACATTGTTATAACAGGGAGTGATATTATTTATTTTTTATTTATTTCTCCATTTATTCATATTCATTATGTATTTGATTTTATTTTTTTAAAAATTCTGCAGGCAGCTCCCTGCACTTTTCATTTTCATTGACTGTTTTTTTTTTTTTTTACTAATGTCAGTGCTTAAAACTTCAGGGAGTACTTTTATTTATTTTTCCATTCATTTGTTAACCTGTTTAACTTCATGTTTTCAAGTGCTGCTGGCAGCTCCCTGTACATTTTGAGTTTTCAGGATTAAACATATGCTTAATGGCATTTGAATTGAGTTTTGTGTCAGTGTTTGTTATTTTTAATTTCATGTGAATTATCATTTTTACTGCAGACATTTATCGGTTTTACATATCGGTTATCGACCTCCCAATTTCGTAATTATCGGTATGGACATCGGCTCTGAAAAAACCACATCGGTCGATCCCTAACATTAATGACTCCCTTGATTATGACCGTGTGAAGCAGACTATACTCTCCAAATATGACATGAACCCTGAGTCCTATAGGCAAAGATTCCGCTCCCTGGATGTGAAAGCAGATGAGAGCCCCAAGGAGCTGTATGCAAGGCTTAAGGAGCTCTATGGGAAGTGGGTGCAGCCAAAAGGTAAAACAATTCATGCTCTTGGTGAAATGATCATTTTGGAGCAATACTTGAGAATGGTGTCTCCTGAGCTTTAGGTCTGGATCCGAGAGCATGACCCAGGCTCTGCAATGGAGGCTGCCAAGCTGGCTGATGTCTTTGTGGTGGTGCGGAGGAAAGGGCAGCCATGGAGTTACAACTCATGGAAGACCTCCAGAGACAGCTGTAAATCCACACAATACCACAACCAGAGGGCGCCAGCCAGCACTGGCAAGCCGTCCAGAGGAGAGGAGCTATTGGCAAGTAGGCCTCCGAAACCCTCAGGTAAAAAGCTAGTCTGCTATCTTTGTGGGGTAGAAGGCCAAACAAAGCCCTTGTGCCCTAGGAATACAGACAAGTTAACTCAAATGTGTGCAGTGCCACGTCTTCAAGTGGAATCTGTTCTCAATGATGATCAAGCCGTAAAGATAATTGATGTTGAAGTTAATGGAATTGCTTTCAAGGCCTTGATTGATACTGGGAGCAGCCAAACACTGGTGCACAGGAGGTTCGTACCACCCCACATTATCAGAACCAGAGAAACTGTTCCAGTATGCTGTGTTCATGGAGATGAGAAGAAGTATTTAACAGCTGACATATATATTAAGATTGATGATCAAACTCATCTCTTGAGCATCGTGGTTGCTGAAAACTTTCCTTATCCTGTTGTGCTAGGCCAAAACCGCCCAGTGCTTTTTGATTTGTTGGAGCCAGGCAAAAGACAACCATGTTGAGCTGCTGTCACCACGGGGCAGGCAAAGAAATCAGAGGAGCAGCTGGAGAATCTCAGTGCCCTGCCATTCTACAATGATGAGTTGGAGGTAGTACCCGGGAAGTCTTGGAAAACTCGTAGGCAGAGACGGCATGAGAAATTTCTCCACACTGTTGTAAATCCGCAAGTTCACACTGAGCCAGAGTCCTCTTTAGGATTTTCTATACCAGCCAATATCATTAACATGCAGCAAGCAGATCAGTCTTTAGCACCTCTCTTTCAGAAAGCCAAGGAGAAAGAGGAAGGAGCAAAGGAGAACGAGGACCGAGAGTACATCCGGCAAAATGGCATTCTCTATCGTCAGTGGGGGTCAGTGTTGCAGCTTGTAGTCCCCAAAGAAGTGAGAGACACTGTTCTTGAGTTGGGGCATGCTGTTCCCTGGGCTGGCCACCTGGGTAAGCACAAAACCACAGCTCGCATCACACATCACTTTCACTGGCCTGGGCTGTGTAGAGATGTTGCTTCATTCTGCAAAAGTTGTCCACAATGTCAAATGACTTTGGCTAGCCTTCCCTCTTGAGCTTCACTTCAGCCACTTTCCATTATTGCTATTCCCTTTGAACGCCTGGACATGGACATCATTGGGCCAGTGGAAAAGAGCAAGGCTGGTAATCGTTACATACTGGTCATAACTGATTATGCAACCAAGTACCCTGAAGTTTTCCCAATTAAGTCAATAAAGGCAAAAGCAGTTGATTTCTGTCTGGTGCAGCTCTTCTCTAGAGTTGGTTTTCCTCGTGAGATGCTGACGGATCGTGAAACTAACTTTATGTCAACTTTGTTGAAGCAGGTTTACCAGCTGCTTGGGATAAGGAGCCTGATAACCACGCCGTACCACCCCCAAACTGACGGGCTCGCAGAGTGCTTCAATAAGACACTGAAGCAGATCAGTGAAGTTTGTGAACAGCAGTGGTATGAAGTTGGATCTCTGGCTACCGTACCTACTATTTGCATACAGAGAAGTACCCCAATCCTCTATAGGTTTTTCTCCCTGTTAACTCTTATATGGGCATGAAGTCAGAGGGCCCCTGTCATTGCTGAGAGAGTTGTGGGAGGGAGACCAGGGGAAGGGGGGTTCTGTTAACATCGTGTCCTATGTTGTGCAGATGTGAGATTGTCTGGAGAAGATGAGCGAGCTTGCCCAGACACAAATGGCAGAGGTCCAGCAACAACAAAAGACCTGGTACGACCAGTCAGCCCGCCAAAGATCCTTCAATCCTAGTCAGAAGATGCTGGTGCTTCTTCCCAGTGACGAGAGTAAGCTCCTGACAAAGTGGCAAGGGTCTTTTGAGATTCAGAAGAGGCTGGGGCCCATCAATTGCAACTCCAGGCCAGTCACGCTCCAGCAGAGTATTGCATGTGAACCTCCCGAAGGAATGGGTGCAGCGGTCTGAAAGAAAGAAGGTTATGCTGGTGAGAAACATTCTGGAAGAGGAGGAGGTAGAAGAGCAATACTTACTCTCTGCTGTTGATCCAATTGACTTTGATCTCAGCCACCTCTCTGAAGACAGGCAGCACCAGGTGAGGTCGATCTGTAGTCTTGAAATATTCCAGGATAACCCTGGGAGAACAGATCTTATTGAGCATGATATTGTCTTGAAAGATGGTGTTTCTGTAAGAAGATTGCGTTACAGGATTCCTGAGCAGCTGCTGTCTGCATTGAAGAAGGAGACGGATCTGATGCTGTCATTGGGCGTCATAGAAGCCTCAAAAAGTGAATGGTGTAATCCCACAGTCCTTGTGCCAAAAAGGACTCCAGCATAAGATTCTGCATTGATTTCAAGTATTTGAATTCTATTTCTCAGTTTGATTCATACCCTACACCAAGGATTGATGACAAGCTTGAAGGCCTTGGGAAAGCGAAATTCTTAACCACCCTTGACTTGAGTAAAGGATACTGGCAGGTCCCACTCACGGAGAGATCCAAGGAGCTGACGGCCTTTTGTATGCCCTGGGGCCTATTCCAATTCACTGTGCTTCCTTTAGGGCTCCATGGGGCCCCAGCAAGTTTTCAGCGGTTTATGTACCGAGTACTTAATGGGCTCTCTGATTTTGCTGCAGCATATTTTGATGATGTGGTTCTTTTTTCTTTTTTTTTTTTTTTTTTTTTTTAAATTTGGCATCTCCAATCCCACCCGAATCTGGAATGCCCAATTGGTGAACTATGTACAAGGCTTGCTCGTATGCGACCCCTTGCTGCCAACTTAGGAGAGTGTAGACAGTTCGCGGCTCTCCTCCGAAGCACGCGCCTGTCAACCACCGCTTCTCATACACTCATTGGTTGAATCTTCGCAAGGTCAGAACGAGGGCGGAGGATACCCGGACATGACCAGGCTTAGGATCTTCCTGACGAGCGCCCGTCTGGCCAACAGGAGGCGCTTGAGCAACGAACAAGGCAACTATTGTAATCCCTTCCGGCAGTCCCTTCCCAATTTGCAACCCTGTAGCGCTTTGGCCAATTGTGCGCTACTCTGAAAAAGCTGCCGACCACTGCCGGCTGGTACGAAGCGGGGCTCGAACCCGCGACGTGATAGTCACTTCTGCTTCGCAACGCGATGCTTTACCGAGTGAGCTATCCGGCAGCGATGTGGTTCTTTTTAGTGACAGCTGTGGGCAGCATATTCAACATCTGCGCATTGTTCTGGGCCGCCTGCATGCCGCTGGGCTGATCATTAACCCAAAGAAGTGCGTCTTTGCTGCATCAGAGACCGAGTACCTTGAACATGTCATTGGGAATGGGAGGATACGACCACAGGTCAGTAAGATCCAAGCCATTGAATAATGTCCTTTGCCACAAACAAGGAAGCAGCTTCGGTCCTTTCTGGGCATGGCGGGCTTCTATCATCGCTTTATTCCGCAGTTCTCCAGCAGGGCAGTTCTGCTCACGGATATGACCAGAACCAGGAGCCCCAGTCAAGTCCGGTGGACAGATGGAGCAATTGCAGCCTTCCATGATCTCCGTCAGTCGCTCAGTAAGCAGCCAGTTCTATATACTCCAGATTTTGACAAATACTTTATAGTGCAAACTGATGCTTCCAACAAGGGGCTGGGGGCAGTGCTCCTGCAGGGGCCACCGGAAGACCGCCACCCTGTGGCCTATATCAGTAGAAGGCTCTTCCCCAGGGAGGTCAATTATTTGATGGTGGAAAAGGAGGCTTTGGCCATAAAGTGGACTCTGGACTCCTTCCGTTATTACCTCCTGGGCCGAGAATTCACACTGGAAACTGACCATAGAGAGCTACAGTGGATGGAGAGGATGAAGGACAGTAATGGGAGGCTGACTCGATGGTACCTGGCCCTTCAACCTTTCCGGTTCAGCATCCAGTACATCCCTGGCAAAGAGAATCTGACCGCTGACTACCTCTCTCTCGGTGCCAGCGAGAGTCTTGAAGGGGGGGAGTGTGTGATGGCTGCCGCCCCTCATGGTAAAAACAGCCCAGTCACTACCTCTTCACCTTTTGGTTAATGTATCATTTCATTGCATCTTCATTAGTTTTTATCATTTCATTATAATTATCAGTAAATTTTCATCCTTCATGATTTACAGCCAAATATACTAGGTTTCTTTAAATAAATCACACAAACATATTTGTTTCATTAAAATACTTTAACCTTACATTGTTTTATATGGAGTGCACACATTTTAACACTGTAAGGTTTCAAGGTTTAAGGTTTCCTGGAGCATTGGGGGTGGGTCCGTGGCCACTTCCTGATTGCGCAAAAGGCGGGTCTGTGGGCAGAGGAGGCCAAAATGCTGCAGCCACCTCATCCGGCCATGTCTAGCTCGACGTGTGCTCGGGGGGGGGGGGTTATGGTTTTTGAATTTGTTTCTAGTTAGTCTTCATTTGAGTTTCCCCTTTTGGTGTTTTTTGGTTTGGCCAAGCCAGTTTAAATATCCCCCTTTGTGTCTCTGTGGGAGGTCAGTTTTTTGCTTGAGTTTGTTCAGTTAATGTCTATGTCCAGTGTTTCTGTGTATTTGAGTTTAAGTTACATTTTGCTTGACCTCTTTTAATGGGCCAAGCGATTGAGTTTTGGCCCTTTCTAAGGCGAAATCTTTTTGGGCAAATAAAAAGCCTAATTAATTGAATCAACGACTCCTGTGTCCTCATGCCTAGGCTGTTTGGTCCGTTACACAAGCTGATCACAGAGAGGAAAATACATTGCAAGCAAGCTGAATGCTGAGGAAAAAAAAAAACATGCTTGGACACTGGCAGATCTAGTTTCGTTATAACACGGACACATTGAGCTAACAAAAGCAAGCACAGATTTACCCTCGAACAGTTTTTTTTTTTTTTTATTACAAAATATCAAAGGTAAGACATTTTTTTGCTCATCTCTGCAGACCATAAAGTGTGTGCCTGCTGTTTTTTGAGTGTGGTGTCAGTTTAAAATGACAGGGCATATATTGTTGGATTCTGTGGACGTTCCTCTTTCATTTGAAATATCGTTTGTGTGCATAGCACAAATTCAGGAGAAATTCTTGTGACTTGGCGATGATATGATTTTAGCCTATGCCTTACTACATGCTTATTTACTTGCTTGGTGCTTGAAGTGTGTTCGGGTGAGGTAAAATGGCCAACATGACCTTTTTGCCAAGTTTCTTCGCGTAAAGTGGATATGCCGCGTGACAATGTTGCAATTAGGAATCATGCTGATTTTATCATGTGTAACGACCGGTAGAGATGTCCTCTCGATAGCATGAATCCACACCTGGCGTAGTTCTTCATCTCTTGGGAAAACGTAGAACCGAATTTTGGGATCGTTTGGTTTGTTTTTGGCCTGATTATTGCACTCGAAGGCAACGCAGTGAGGCATTTTGCTGTGATATGGCTGATATCCAGACAGCCGAGCAACCAAGTTACGTCACAAGCCCAGACTGCTTCACGCGCCTATCGAGATGGTGGCCTGCAGGAAGTTCAAACCAGCGCGAGGGCCTTTTTTGGAGGCCGAAAAAAATATATTTCGGTGAGAAGAATACTTTTTTGTGCGAAATATCTTCTTTTCAGTATATTAACAGCATTTTACGCGATATTTACTTTAAGAGTGGAGGTTTCCTTTAAAGTCTTTGGAAGGGACAATTTGAGTGTAATATGTGAGTGACTGTGCAGTAACCCTGTCCAAAGTGCATTTTCTGAGTCCCCACTTACCCTTGGGTGCTGAGTATTTTGGATGATGGCACTTGTTCAACAGGGTATCAGCTCAGATTATTCCCGTTAATTACATATTGACAGGAAGTCACTGATTCTCCGATGGTGGTGATTGAATAATCATGGACATCTGTCACAGATTTGTGACCAGGTTGCTGCCACCTCACAACCCACAGCCAGCCTGTGCTGTGTGCCAATGCCAGTGGAGAGAAACAGCCAGGACGTTTGTCAAGCTGTTCAATGCTGTATTCAGATGAACCTACACAATTTGGCCAGGCTGAGAGAGGATGAGTCAGACCTACACTGACTCATAAGAAAGTTCATTGTTTCAGCACAATTTACTTTAATCTGCTTTTCCTGAGGTTGATAGGGGCAAAACACAGTGTTGAGCAGCTTTGTTGTATTCCCGCTTTTTTCTTCTGACTTATTTTGTTGACAGCTCCTCTCTCACCTCTGTTCCAGAGCAAAGTCAGTACCGGTATGTTAAATTAAAAGTTAATATAAAAGCAATTAAGTGAGCATGCACATTAAAGGCATTGTATGATAGTATGGTACAGCATACAAGTGTATGCAAACAAAAACACATGAGAAAACTTTTACATGATACATTTGAAAAATCTGGACCGAAGAGGACTGTTTCGATTGAAGATTTCAAAAGAGATACACAGTACTCAACAGCAAGCAGTTCCCAAGCCTGTGAGCAAATATAGGAAAAACCCAGTCACCCTTTAACTTTAACTCTTAAATGCCCCCTGTGACAAATTTGTCACACGATTTTGGGGGTTGTCAAAACCACTGATCCCCCTTTATTTTGCAACCTAATGCCCATAGTGACATATTTAGACCATCAGTGCTACCATCTGATGCATAAAAGTGGAACTGACAGTACACTGGCTGCACCAGCTAACCTTTCCAATATGGCAGCCCCCATGGTGGAATCCACACAATAGATCAGCGCCCATTCATCACTGGATAAAGTAGACAAACAGGCAAGCTAATGAAAAATAAGCTATGCCTAATTCTTCAGCTGTATGTCAACTGTTTTATCATTCAATTCATTTTAGCAATAAGGTCCCCGAAATGCCCATTGTAACATATATGTCAAAAAACCAAAATGAGGTCAAAGGTCACCAAAAATTAAAAATTGCTATTGGGTTGTTATTAGCCCCTCACAGGACATATTAACAGAATACACAGATTTTTCTTTCAACTTTTACTATGGTTGGGTATTTAAGGGTTAACCCAGACAAAGGAACAACCAAAAGTAATTGATTTGAAGACTTCAGTGGCCTATGTATCAAATAATGGTAGATTCACAGTAGGTACTGTAGTTTATGAGGGGGCCAGCCAATGAAGTACTTTATAAACAAAATGTAAAAAATATGCAGCCCTAGCTCTTCTTTGGTGAGACAGCGGATTTCAGTGGGTGGTGGGGGGTGAATGATGCTGTTAACAGATTTAGTTGGGCCATATAAAATTGCATCTGGTTTGGAGGGATTTAATAGAGAAACTTGTTTGTAATCCAGCCTGAAATGTGAGTCATTAAAGTGCAAATTCATTGCATTTTCTCAATTAAAAACTAATCTGGTTTATGTGTGACCAAACAGTTCATGAACGGTATCCTGCTAATTGAATGGCCGAAATTTGTTGCTTGTTCTCGAAAATGAGCCTTTTACTGAGGTCTGAGTGGAGATTTCCGATGACAAAGTAAAGAGTGACCCAAATTTCCCAATTAGCGGATATGACGTAACGGGAGGTGTTCCAAACACAGAAGTCAAGCTGAAAACAGTAGGAAAACAAGATGTTGTAAAAGAATATAATTTCCATAAATTGATTAAAACAAATATTTTTCACATCACAGGGGGACCCATAAGAAATTTTACCATGGTAAACTATGGAACATACCATGGTATACCATGGTACCTAAGATTGTACGTTGTACCATGGTACTTACCAGGGGGTGCCATGGTACAGTAGGTACCTCATTTTGGTGAAATTTTAAGGAAACATCCAGTGGTTCCTTCTCAGCAAAGGAATATGTTAGCAATACTAGTTGATAACAACGCATTACGCTGTATTTTGCGCGTATAAACACCATAACAAGTCACCAATAAAAGAAGTACAGTACTGTGTCTATGGCAATTAAATGTGACACAAGACATAAGGGTAAATAAACAGTACTGGAGCGTTATAGAAAAACCTAGCAAGTCTAATTTTGGTCGAAACTAAGTTAGGACCATTTTTGTACTTATTGGGCTTTGCCTTATCATATACAGTAAGATACATTAAAAATAATCATTGATTTCCTATGTTTTCCTGTAGCAAAACCAAGCAAGTCATTGGTATTTAATCAGTTGTGAAGTAAAAATCAAGCAAGTTGATCTTCCTTGGTTCTTCCACATAAAATTCTCTATTTTTTAATGATAAAACCTGGTCAGTGAATTAGCCAGTTATGAAGCAGCATACCTATATTATCTGATCTGTGAGGTAAGTCCCCATGCAGAGCATTGGATGTGCAGGACATTCATGGTCAGAATTCGTAGTTCACGCAATTCACATGCTAATAATGCCTGAAAAATGGCTTGAAGAGGGAAGCAGATGGTAGAGTTAACACTGGAAAACTGTCAAATGCCACTGCAGCTGCATAATCATTCAGTTATTTTTTTTTTAAAGATGATTTTTTTGGGAATTTTTCCTTTATTTGACAGTTATACAGTGTAGAGAGACAGGAAGGTTAGGGAGAAGAACGGGGGAAGACATGCAGCAAACGACGCGAGCCGGAACCGAACCCAGGTCGCCGCGGGAAGGACACAGCCCCCACGGTACGCGCGCTAAGACCGATGAGCCACCGGGGCGCCCCAATCATTCAGTTTTTGTCAATCATTTTGAGATTTGACATTTTATATTTTCAGATGGAAAAATTTCTTAAGTCATATTGCCAGGGATACTAATAAAAAAGAAAAAAAAAATTTCCTCCATAAATATCTCTTATTATGTAATGAACAAGTAACTATCAAGTCAGTTTCATTGTCAGACAAGAGCTTAACCCCAGAGGGATACAGTTTTCTGTCTTTTTCTCGGAATCATCTTTTTGTTACTTACTAGGTTTTCCCATAACACTCAAGAGTATATTACTGCATCTTTGATTTTGTTGACACAGGGAGCAGCCATCTTAGACTAGGAACTTGAGGTAAGTGAAGTTTCTCCAACATTCCGAGTTAGAAATCTGACTTCAGGGGCCATTCCAATTGAAATTTCCGACTGAGAGCTCAGAAATCCCAATCTCCCAGTTCAAATGGAACGCAGCATTAGTACCAAGTAAAGTGGCCACTTGAGTGACGTTTTTCCAGCATCTGGCCGAAGTGTATAAGTAGGTGCAATGACTGCAAGTGCTTCGACGTTTTGTCGTCTCGCATCAGGACGCTGTATTTCCAGTTGAGGCCGCAGTTAGAAGAGTTTATGAGCCGAGACTGACAAGGAGAATAAATGTTTTGAATAAATTTGTGAACGAAGACCCATTTAGCAATCCAAACATTAAAACTACAAACATTGAAACATCATCTATAATCATACAGTACTAATTGGGCACTGTGTCAATAAATAAGTAATCAAGACAATCAGTTGCTTAATCAACACCAAGAATATATCTCAATAACAGGAGCTTCAGTAACCAGATAACTTCATTTACACTGTAATATTTTCTTGGCTGTCATCTTAATATCTGCTCCTTCCTCTCTACATTCAAAATCCTGATGGGATACACGTAGCCATGAATACCACTTCAAAGCAGGATTAGGATATGGGCTCTTAAAATGTAGATTAACTGCACCTGAGCTTGGGCATTTCAGAAATGGGACTTTCTAAGTCACTTACTCTCTGGCACATGAGCCTGCACTCAAGAGTGCAAGTTTGGGCACTGGGATTAAGCCATGGACGTTCAAATTTTTTCTCTCCTTGTGTCATATGTTCTTACCAATTTTAATGACATTGTGACATTGATAAGACCAATTCAAAATGCCCAGTTAGGTTCCTTACTAGGCATATGGTAAGTTGGGGAAACCAGGCAAGAGTTGGTAGTGTTGTGTTGTGTCATTACACTTTCCAACCTGCTAAGGGCACTGCATAATGGGACCACTTGAGTTACTGTACTTGATGACATAAGAGGAAACGTAAAAGAGAGAGCACAAAGTGAAATAAACATTATGGATGGAGACACAGTGCTTATCTCTGTCTTTATCAGGCTTTGATAGAATTCCTAATTATTTACAGTAATTAATATGCTGGCTAGCTTGGTGAACAAAATGCATTGGTAATTCATGTTGGCTAACAGATACAATTACAAGCAGATACAAGCAAAACACATTCTTAAAGCAAATTGTTGATACTTACCAGGAAAAATGAACAGCTAAAACCTATTAGTGTCTCTCCGTATCTGCTGGTGTAACAGTATGGACCAGAACCAAATAGAATACCAGCTTTGTCACTGATATTCTAAGGTTGCACTTAAATGTCAATGGATAGGACCCTCGAGTTCTAGTTTTGGACCTCCCCACAAAAAAGGCCACGGGTTTAGGACCACTGAGGAAAAAATCCCAATGGAGGCCCTGCCCCCCACTGCATTTAAAGGACCATGGACAGTACTGGCCGAACCTACTGGCTCACAACGCAGTGATTGATTGAAAAGCAGCCCTGGTGAGTCTCGTCACTGTTAAGCATGTAAAGCAGCACTGTGGTACAGTCATTAGCACTGGTGCCTCGCAGTGTGGAGGTTCCAAGTTCAAGTCTAGGCCAGCCTGGACCTCTCAGCATGGAGTTTGCATGTTCTTCTCGTGTACATGTGGGTCTTCCCTGGGTACTCTGATTTCACGTGTATTTGTGTGTTTGCATTGACTTTGAATGTAATCTGTCGTGCGAAAAATTCGTTTTGCGTTCGGTGTGAAAACAGCTTAAAGCTTTGTGGAAGACCCCACTATCAGCTTAACGTAGCTGACAAAGCTCAACAAGGATGTCTACATTTGTTCCAAGCTAAGTCAACATCGTATTTAAGGCGACATCTTGTCACTTTGCTGGAGATTAATGTAAAATTATATTTTACATCGCTAAGTTAGCTAACTTTAGCTAAAGTTAGTAAACTCTATGGCTAACTTCAGTGCTGATGGACATTGGCTTAACGTGAGCTCCTGGCTGTGTTGTTCACCATGTCACCTTGTTTGCTTAAAAGGAGTTCAGTCACATCAGGTTAGATTTCTTAAATTCGGTAGCTAGCAATAATAATACGTAAATTAAAATTATTACCCTGCGGTGCACGAACTTTGCTGATCCTCTATCTTTTTGTGTGAGAGGGTGACGGAAACGAGATGCGGTTGATCGCGTTTGCACTGAGACCTGAAAATTTTAGCTTCTAATTTAAACTTTTCGTTGACCTTCTCCACTCTAAATTCATTAATGTATCCCTCCAATGCATAGTGTAACCCTATTTGCTGACTTCTTGATGATATTTGAACCTTCTATTGCCAAAAATCATCGATAGCATCCTGAAAAATATCTCCGACTGTGATACCAGCCATTAGCGCCTGTTCTAAAATGTTGATTGTTTGTTTGAGTCAGTGGAGGGGGCGGGGCTTAGCCATAGGTCAATTATTCTTCCCTGCCCTTTATTTTTCGGTTACATTCAAATTTTCTTCTTTCTAATCCTCTGCTGTGGCTTTCACCAGTGGAATAAATGGCTGCCATCCAGTTAAAAATTTGCCTGAGAGTTTCAGTTCAATTCTCACCTGGTTGCTGACTATGCTGGGGACCATGCCATAGTACTGAATGGTGGAACCGTTATCTTAATTCTGCCACAAAGTTTGCACCACACAGAGGCCCAGATTATCTTTATGTTGCACCCTGCTGCTCTTTCATTCAATCAGTATTTAAAAGCTGTCACAGGGAAAAAGACTGAGATCAACACCTATTGACAACCAACTGCCATGGCGATCCTGACAGATTCCCTGAGCAAGGCCCCTAATGCCTTGTAACAAGCCGACTGTATAGAGGACACTGTAGCTCCTCGAAGGAGTCCACTTTGCAGGCATGGGGGCACTTATTCTCCTTTTCTCAGTGCC
The DNA here is from genome assembly GCA_029692085.1 of Gymnothorax javanicus. NCBI lineage: Eukaryota > Metazoa > Chordata > Actinopteri > Anguilliformes > Muraenidae > Gymnothorax > Gymnothorax javanicus. The sequence continues at coordinate 111,244,491 of CM056193.1, forward strand.
TTACAAAGTATGAGACTTGAAAAATGACTGATCTTAATTGGCCAAAAAGTGCAGCATCAAGAAATGTGTGAGGATCCTGAGCACGTAAGTGTTTTCATTTTACCAGGTTCTGAATTTCTGGGACTGCTCTAGATATGAGCAAATCTGCTCCCTTGTGCAAAGAAACACCTATTTCCAGGTGAAAACAGGGCTCTTCCCCATGTGCCCAGTGATCAAAAATGGGCGGAAAATTCATTAAGGAAGTAACTACATTTGGACTGAGATTTTTTAGAGTTTTTAAAAGATAATCATTTTTTTCCTTGCCATTTTGCTGTTTAATAAGTTGCACAACTGCACAGTTTCCTTAGACTATTGGAAGACAGTTTGCCTTCAGTTTTTCATGTTATTTTTGCTGACAGATTATTGGACAACATGTTATCTATTTTTTCAGAGAAAAAAGTGAATAGGAATCCATCCATCCATCCAACCTTCCATCCATTTTCCGCCGCTTATTTGGACCAGGTCGTAAGGGTAACAGACTAAGCAGAGAGGCCCAGGCACCCCCCTCACCAGCCACTTCATTCAACTCTACCTGGGGGACCCCAAGCCGTTCCCAGGCCAGCTGGGAGATATAGTTCCACCAGTGTGTCCTGGGTCTGCTTCGGGGCCTCCGAGTTGTTGGACATGCCTGGAAAACCTCTAAAGGGAGGTGTCCAGGAGGCATCCGAACTAGATGCCTGAACCACCTCAACTGAAACCTCTCAACGTGGAGGAGCAACGGTTCTTCTCTGAGCCGCTCCCAGATGTCCAAGTTCCTCACCCTGTCCCTAAGGGTCAGCCTAGCCACCCAATGGAGAAAGCTCATTTCAGCCACTTGCATTCGCAATCTTTTTCTTTAAGTCACTACCCAAAGCTCATGACCATGGGTGAGCGTAGAATGACCAGTAAATCCAGAGCTTCGCTTTTAGGCTCAGCTCCTTCTTCAGCACAACAACCTGGTACGACGCCAACTTCACTGCAGATGCTGCAGCGATCCGTCTGTCAATCTCAGACTTCATCCTACTCCCACTCGTGAACAAGACCTTGAGATACTTGAACTCTTCCACTTGGGGTAACAACTCACCCCCCACTTGAAGGGTACAATCCACCTTTTTCCGGGAGAGAACCATAGCCTCAGATTTGGAGGTGCTGATCCTTATTCCGACCACTTCACACTCAGCATCGAACCGCTCCAATGTGCGCTGGAGGTCACAGCATGATGAAGCCAACAGGACCACATCATCTGCAAACAGCAGAGATGTAATCCTGAGGCCACCAAACTGGACACCCTGCTGTGCCTTGATATCCTGTCCGTGAAAATCATGAACAGAATAGGTGACAAGGCACACCCTTGGCAGAGTCCAACACCAACTGGAAACGAGTCTGACTTAATGCCAAGAACTCCGGCATTCGTTGTACAGAGATTGAATGGCTTGAATTAATGGCCCTGGAGCTCCATACTCCCGCAGCCACAAAACACAAAATACAAAATACATATACACTGGATGGGCAAACTCCCATGACCCCTCCAGTATCCGTGCGAGGGTAAAAAGTTAGTACACTGTTCCATAGCCGGAACGGAACCCGCATTGCTCCTCCTGAATCCAAAGTTCGAAGAATGGCTGGAGTCTCCTTTCCAGCAACCTGGTATAGACATTTCCTGGGAGGCTGAGCAGTGTGATCCCCTATAATTGGACCACACCCTCTGGTCCCCCTTTTTGAAAATGGGGACCACCACCCCAGTTTGCCAGTCTAGGGGTGCTGTACCCGATATCCATGCGATATTGAACAGGCTGTGACTGTTGCGAAAGACAGGTGGACACCAGGCGCGAGATGCAGAACTTGACTTAGGGGTTTTTATTAAAAAGAAAAGAAAACAGGCACAATGGTCAAAAGAAAAACATAAGTCTGCCGTGGCCTTCATCTGCTCCCCAGTGACTTGGCTAAGGCGCGACGTGCAGATTGCCACATCCGTCAACACCGGCGGAGGAACGCCTCAGCTGAAGGCACCCCGACTTCCACCTCTTTGCTGGGGAACAATGGGGGCTGGTACCCCATGCAGCACTCGAAGGGGGAGAGACCGGAGGCAGAGGCGGAGTGGGAGTTGACGGCGTACTCGACCCATTGCAACAGGTTGACCAGGATGTGGGGTTGGCTAAGCACACACACCGTAGGACCGTCTCCAAGGTCTGGTTAGCCCACTCAGTCTGTCCATTGGTCTGTGGGTGGTATCCAGAGCTGAGGCTGAAGGACGTGCCAAGGGATCTACAGAAGGCTTTCCAAAAGTTGGAGGTGAATTGGGGACCACGGTCAGACACTACATTGGTGGGGATTCCATGGGGATGGAGGACGTGCTGGATGAGGAGGTCGGCAGTAGACTTGGCAGTGGGGAGCTTGGGGAGGGGCACAAAGTGGATGGACATGGAAAAACAATCAACAAAAGTGAGGTGGTGTGACTATTGGAGCGGGGCAGGCCAGTGACAAAGTCCAGTGCAATGTGGGACCAGGGGTGGTGAGGGATGGGAAGGGGCTGGAGGAGACCGGAGGGTGGTGCATGGGAGGGCTTAGCACGCGAACAGACTGAGCAGGTATTCACAAGCTCCCGTATGTCCTTCGCCATCTCGGGCCACCAGAACTGCCACCAGACAAAGTGTTGGGTGCAGCCAACCCCAGGATGGCAGGACAGGTTGGACGCGTGGCCCCACTGGAGGACTTTGGAGTGTGCAGCCGCAAGAACATACAGGCAGCTGGTGGGGCAGGCACTGGGTGTGGCTTCACCATCCTGGGCATTGCGGACCAGCTCCTCAATCTTGAGGCACACGTTGTTAATGAAACAGGCTTTGGGTAGAATGGGGCTGGGCTCTCTCTCAGACGTTGAAGCATCAAAATGTCTGGAGAGCGCGTCGGCCTTAGCATTCTTAGACCCCAGCCTGTAAGCCAGGGAGAAGTTAAAGCGGTCAAAAAATAACGCCCACCTGGCTTGTCTGGGCGTGAGCCTCTTGGCGGAGCGGAGGTACTCCAGGTTCTTGTGGTCAGTCCAGACCAAAAACAGAACCCGAGCCCCCTCGAGCCAATGTTTCCACTGCTCCAGGACCAACTTCACTGCCAGCAGCTCCCTGTTCCTGACGTCGTAGTTGGACTCCGCAGGTGTCAGGCGGTGTGAGAAGTACACGCATGGGTGTACCATCTGAACATTGCTGGATCTTTGTGAGAGGACCGCACCAACCCCGACATTGGAGACGTCAACCTCCACTATGAACTGCCCGGCAGGGTCGGGGGTGGTGAGGATGGGCGCGGTGGTGAAGCGCCTCTTCAGCTCACAAAAGGTCTTCTCGGCTTGCGGAGTCCAACGGAATGGCTTCTTGATGGAGGTGAGAGCTCTTAGGGGAGCTGTGACGGTGCTGTAGTTCCTAATGAACCGGCGGTAGAAATTCGCACAGCCCAGGAAGCTTTGCAAGACCTTCCAGTCTTTGGGTGCAGGCTAATCCACCACTGCCTTGACCTTCTCAGCGTCCATGCCCAGATGGTTAGGGGACATGACGTGACCCATGAATGTGGTAGTGATGGTGCCGAACTCGCACTTCTCCGCCTTCACAAACAGTCGGTTCGCCAGGAGTCGGCGGAGCACCTGGCAAACGTGTTTAACATGCTCCGCCTTGTCCCGGGAGAATATCAGGATATCGTCCAATCATGTCTCCTAGCACATCGTTCACCAAGTTCTGGAACACTGCGGGGGCATTGGTGAGGCCGAATGGAACCACCAGGTACTCCCAGCGGCCACTGGGGTGTTAAAAGCGGTTTTCCATTCATTGCCGTCTTTGATATGCAGAGGGTGGTAGGCACTCCGCAGGTCCAGCTTGATGAAGATGGCTGCCCCTTGAATGACGTTGAAGGTCGAGGACATCAGTGGGAGTGGGTAGCGATTCCAGACAGTGATCTTGTTCAGGCTATGGTAGTCGATGCAGGGGCGCAGGGTGCCGTCCTTCTTTTTAACGAAGAAGAAGCCTGACCCAGCTGGAGAGGAGGATGGACAGATAATGCCAGCCACCAGGGACTCGTCGAGGTACTTGTCTATGGCCTCCCTCTCGGGCTCCGACAAGGCGAAGAATCGGCCCCTAGGTGGCGCCGTACCAGGCTGGAGCTCGATAGCACAGTTATATGGGCGGTGCGGGGGCAGAGACACCGCATGGGACTTGCTGAAGACAGGCCCCAGATCATGGTACTCGGGTGGCACTCTGGTCAGGTCAGGTTTGCCTTCGGGGGCCGGTCTGCCAACAGGGATGGAAGGTCGGGAATGTTATAGGCAGTCGGCCGAGCAGGTCACCTTCCACTCCCGCACCTCATGACTAGCCCAGTCGATCACCGGCCTGTGCTTGGCTAGCCAAGGGTGCCCCAGGATGATGGGAGAGCGAGATGTATTGGTGACGAGCAGCTGGATTTGCTTGCGGTGGTTGCCCGACACCAGCAGCTGGATGGGAGCGGTGCGGAAGCACACCTTCGCCAGGGGTTGCCCACCCAGCCCCGAGATGGAAAGGGGACTGGAGAGCTGGCAGACGGGAACCCCCCATCAGTGGCAGCTCTGGTGTCGATGAAGCTTTCCTCCGCTCCAGAGTCAATGAGGGCAGTGGTTTTGCGGGACCGACCCTCCCAGGTCAGAGTCATGAGAACACAGGCCCGGCGGTATGAGGAGATTTTATTAGAAGAAGCGCCCGCTAGTGCTCCTCCAGTCACTAGTGGGCAGGCTCTTTTAATGCACAGCTCCGTATCTCATGCCCCTGCTTGCCACAATAGAAGCATGCCCTGGAAATTCTCCTCTGCTGGCATTCGTAGTGGGTCAGCTGGGAACGTTCAACCTCCATGGGCGACGCCTCCTCAGGGGCAGACGCAGCAGCACCTCCCGGTGGCTGGTCCTGGGGCGATGAGCAACTGGGGGCCGTAGGTTGAGCCAGACCAGGTAGGACAGGGTTTTGAGCAGAGGAGGGCCAACGGGTCATGCTGAGTGCCCTCTCCTCCAGGCGGCTGTCAATCTGAAAGGCAAGGTCTACGATGGCCACTGGCGAGTCGAGGATCTAGCAGAAGAGCAGCCAGTCTTTGGTTCGGTTCGGATAGCCCCTGGAGGAAGACATCGCAGAGTGCTTCCCTGCTCCATCCTCAAGTCGCCGCCACTGTCTGGAACTCAATGGCGTAGTCTGCTACAGACCTTCTCCCCTGCCGCATCCTCAGCAGCTCTTAGCCAGCTGCTCCCCCCTGCTTAGTGCGGTCCAACACTCGGAGTAGTTTGTCTGCCAGCGCCCGGTAGGTGGAGACACAGGAAACCTGGACCTGCTATGCTGCAGTTACCCACAGGCGGGCCCTCCCTGTCAGCTGCGACAAGACGAAGGTGACACGAACTGACTCCGAGGCGAAGGTAGATGACTGGAGAGCAAAGGACATCTCGCAGGAGGTGAGGAAGGCCCTGCAGGATCCAGGTTCTCCACCATACCTCTCTGGCTGTGAAAGGCGGGGCTCAGGGCTAAGGTAGGTGGAGGCACTCAGGGATCTGGCAGGCGACCGCTGGATAGATTCAGCTTGCACCCCCGTCTCAACTCCGGACTGGCGCACAGGCGCAGCAGCGGGCTGGTGCGCGGAGGGAGTGAGGGATTGGAAAGCTGAAGCGACGGCGGGCTGGCTGGAATCTGCTCGGGGAAGGCTGGCTTGCAGGGTAGCCAGAGCAGCAGTGAGGTTGTATCTGCTTGCGCTGGCGAAGCAATTCAGCCTCTTGCTGGGCGAACTTCCGCTCCATCTCGCTGGTGTCCGTGAGACAAAATCTGATGTTGCGAGAGATGGGTGGACACCAGGCATGAGACTCAGAACTTGACTTAGGGGTTTTTATTAAAAAGAAAAGAAAACTGGCATGATGGCAAAAAGAAAAACTTGGCCCAAAGGTTGCAAAAATCCAACTAATGAATGCTTCACAGAGCAACAAACAAAAATACAAAACAAGAAAACAAAAGCCACTAGAAACTCTAGGGAAGAAATCCAATAAACAAAAATAAATGATGACTGCGATGGCACACGGCACATGCGAAAAACAAAACGCGAGCTATGGCAAAAGACTAGAAATACAAAGCGAGGCACACACTTGCAATACTAGGAACGAGGTGAACGAGAAAGGAACGAGACTCTGTCTGCCAGCCAACTCCAGCTTCTCCCCAGATATAGCAGAGGAAATGACGAGACAACAAGGATCACCTGCGGAACGACAGGGAGACACAAGATTGCTTAATTACAAAGCACAAGAACGAGAGTAAAACGCGCGGCGAGACGAGACAATAAGAGCAGGTAATTGCTCATCAAGAAGATGAGCGTGTTGCAGCATATAAGAACCCCAATAAGATACTATGAACAGTAAAAGCATTAAACTAGTAAGCAGTAAAGCACAGGTAAGAATAATAGCAAAAGCAGGAAGCATTCAATTTAAATCCCTATCTAAATTAGTAATGATTAGTATTTGCCTGTCCAATGAAAAACACCCACCGTGACTGATTAGTAACTGGTTAGTAATCAATGAAAATAATTAACAAGCATGAGGACTAGGGAAGCCCGTAAGAAAGAAGGTTGAAAGCATAAGCCACTCCCAAATGTAGTGCGAGAATAAAAACATGGATACGGCCACGCAGACACTGGAGAGGCGGATTGGCTGGGCAGACTGGGAACAAGACCTGGGCAAGAAGCAAGACATGGAAATAATGAAAACACATGATCACGAACAATGAACTGTGAAACCTGGTACAATAAAGTGTTAAACCCCACACAGTGTCCTGGCAAACAGCACAGGACAGTGACAGCCTGGATCGCGGTGCTGGTGCTGGTGCGCCCCCCCGCACACACAGGCATCTTCGACTGTCTTCTCAGCTGTTTACGTCTCCTTGGCAACAACAGCCATCACCTGGTTACACCTCTGGAAACGCAGGTATCCAAAAAAACTCACCGGTTCGTACCCAGTTAGCGCCGGCATTCAAACCACTTGCTATATCCTTCGCTCAGTTGTCAGTGTGAGAGAGAGTCATGGAGCCTTCAAACAGAGCAGCACGCTGATTGCGCGGTCGCAAAAGAAAAAGTAAGGTCAGTTAATCCCTTTTTTTTTCTTCACTTTGAATCAGCTACAAGCAGCCCCTTCTGGTCATTACAAAAAAAAATCCTGTGAAAACTCCTGGATCTCCCGTCATCATTGCTCCACTCAGCTGATTCACCGACGCCGACCATTCACTCCACTACAAACGCAAAAAAAGAAAAAAAACCCAATTTGGATTTATTACTTCCGACTGACTGACTGGACTGGTTATTGCCTGACGAGACGTTGCTGGGGGAGTGAGTATAAAAACTTTTTGACGGCTGTTGTTGCCAAGGAGACGTAAACAGCTGAGATGACAGTCGAAGATGCGTGTGTGTGCGGGGGGGCGTACCAGCACCGCGATCCAGGCTGTCATACTTTTCCCCCCCCATAAGAAACCTGACATTGGATGTTTTTTATTCAATAAGAGGGACTTTCGTTGACTGGTTCTCTTTTCAAGTGAGTCTCTTCATTCGTGATTAGGGAGTAGGGAACCCCAGGAAATCATCCTCATCCCATGCTGTTCCCTGTCCAGCTCCTTCGCTGTGGGATAGCAAGGTTTTAACTGAGCCATATGAACTGTTCGGCGATCTTCACCTGTGGCCTCTAGAACAACTTCAAAGTTCAGGGGTCCAACTGTCCTCATCACCCGGTATGGGCTTTTCCACCGTGGCGCCAGCTTGGCTGAAAAGAATTGGTCAGCTTTGGAGTAATGGTGGGTACGTACCCAGACACGATCGTGAACTGAGAAATTTCCATCTCTTCTCCCTTTGTCATAGTTTTGTTTCTGTTTCTGTCTTGCTTTTTCCAAGTCACCCGAGCTCGGCAAGCTGGTTGGCTGTAGTGTAAGCAGGGACATCAGGGTCACACAGCTGGGGGCTTTGCTCAACATTCAGTGGGCCTTCGAGCAGGTGACTAAGATTGAGCGCGGCGAGTGTGACTCCTGTGGACTCCTGTACTGCCGAGTTCAGTGCAAAACGAAATTCAGGTAGGTATCTATCCCAACTTTTTTGTTTTTCTTCCACATAAGAAGCAATCTTTTTATTAAGTTCCGGTTAATTCTCTCTGTCAAATTAGTCTGAGGATGGTATGGTGAGGTTCTTTTCCTTTGGAGGTTCCATCGCCTGCAGGTTTCCTCAAAGACAGAAGAAACAAACTGTGGCCCTTGGTCAGACAAGATGATGTTCGGGACACCCCAGCAAGTCAGGATTTCCTTGACTAAGATCTGTGATACCATCTCAGCCGTGGCTTTGCAAAGAGGGAGTATTTCTACCCATCTGGTATAATAATCGACAAAGACGATAAGGCACAATTTGCCATTGGAGCTTCGAGGCAAGGGACCCATGAGATCTACCCCAAACATTTCCCAGGGCGTGTGTACTACTGTCTGCTGGAGTTTACCAGGAGGCTTCCGAGTCTCAGGTTTGTATAGTTGGCATACTTGGCAACACTGCACATAATACTTTGCATCCAGGCTCATCTTAGGCCAGTACACAAGGGCTTGTATCTTTTGTACGTCTTGTACCGCCTAAGGTGGCTGGATAGTGGATTGTCATGGATGGAGAAGCTGGTTTCGAAGAACAGACGGAACATAGATTTGGAACAGGGTTTTGTGAGTTAATGTAATGACTCTGTATACTTTGTCCTCCAGAACGGTGTATTTAGTGGTAGGGTTTTCCACTACTTCCCCCGTCTCCATTATTTTCTCGTATAGAGATTGGATCAGGATCGCCCTGTTGGGCCTTCCAAATGTCCTTGTCAGAGATTTGGAGGTTTTTGGAGGTTTCCATTTTGGACCTTAGGACAGCCGCACAAGGGCAGGATGTGGTTGGAAGTCAGTCACAAGACCTCTTGATAAGGCATCAAGTACTGTATTGTACTTGCCTTTACGATACTCCACCGTAAACGAGAACTCCTGTTGATGAAGTCCCCATCGAATAAGCCGAGTGCTGGGCTTTTGAGTTGTGAAGACCCAAACAAGAGAGGATATGATCGGTTATCACTGTAAATTGTCTGCCTTCCAGGTAATATCTCCACTTCTCTAGGGCCCAAACAACGGCGAGACATTCCTTCTCCATGGTGGAGTAGTTTTGCTCTGCTGAGTTTAAAGTGCAACTAGCAAAGGCAAGGACCTGTTCCATACTGAGCCCAGTCTGCTGAACAAGGAAAGCCCCCACCCCAACATCACTAGCATCGGGGTAAACAATGAACGGTAGGTTGAAATCGGGATGTCCCAGTATCGGCGGAGAAATTAGATGTTGCTTTAGCACTACAAAAGCAGCCTGACAGGAGGGGGTCCAACTGAACTTTGCTCCTTTACGTTTTAGTGCGTTGAGGGGTTCCACCAGCTGAGAGAATCTGGGTACAAAGCGATGATACTATCCAGCCATTCCAAGGAATCGTTGGAGCTCTTTGATGCTTTTAGGGACAGGAAAGTCCTCTACTGCCTTTGTCTTCTCGACATCCATCTTCACTCCAGCGTAGGAAACAACATGTCCCAAAAAATTTAGGGAAGTTCTGAAGAACTGACTTTTCTTCATGTTGACGGTAAGATGTGCTTCCTGTAGATTGTCAAGCACAGCTTGACAATCTACGGGAAGCTGTGCTGGTCCAAGGTGTTGGAATAAACGATAATGTCATCCAAGTATAAACAGCATATTTTTCCTTGTCGGTTTCCAAGGACAACCTCCAAAAACCTCCAAATCTCTGACATGGACAATTGGAAGGCCCAACAGGGCGATCGTGATATCCAATCTCTGTACTAGAAAATAATGGAGACGGGGGAAATAGTGGAAAACCCTACCACCAAATACACTGTTCTGGAGGACAAAGTATACAGAGTCATTACAGTACCTCACAAAACCCTGTACCAAATCTATGTTATACTTAGTATGGGCTTCGCCCTCTAACAGCTCCGCTAGTGCCAATCCTTTGCTGCGCAGCAGCCCCCCTGAAGAAATTTGCATATCCATCCCCCTCCTGGCTTTATAATGGTGAGACCCCTTTCATTGGCTAAAGTGCAATTAAACTAAAGCCCTGTCCACACATACATAGATATGTTTTCAGGGTTTTGACTGAGAGAAAGTTTTTTTGCTTGTGATGTCACAGTGTGCACGTGCCTTATCTCCTTTGTTTACGTGGCAAACCATTGTGCAATGGTAGACATGGACAAACTACTGTGAATTTTAACCATTCTTTCAGGACATTTTGCATGTACACACATAAATAAAAGTCATTCAGTAACTACTGTAGTGTGCAATGATGATTATACACCACTGTTTTCATCTAAAAGGGGTCCTAAAGTATTACTTCTCTATAATTTTTTGGTGAAAATGTATTGAAAAATAGTATTGTTGGCAATGAGTGCAAAAAAATCATTCCCACAAGTATACTGCAGTAAAAATATGGGTAATAAACAAAAACGCTGAAAACATCCATTTTTTTTATTACAATTGAAAGATGTTGCAAATTTTATTTTTTTTTTTGACTCTTGCATGGCATGATTGCATGTTTGAAGGCTCATTCCATGATTCTTGGTGCTAAAAATCTTGTTTAAACTGGTTTGAGGCAACAAATTTTGCAAATTTACCCCCAATGGTCAGTTTTTCCATATATGGTAACATGACAGTGTTAAACACAATGGCACGATGGAAGGAGCTCTCTGAGATTGTTCGTAGCCAAATTGTGGCCTTACGTGATGCTGGTTGGTTGCTTAGACAAATTCCGGAAGACTTTATTTATTTATTTTTTTCCATACAATTTTTAATAATTTTCTAATCAAAACAGAGCAGAACGCAACAAAGGCACACAGTGTAGTCTGTACATTCCAGTTTCAAGATACAGATATAGACTGAACCCCCCCCACACACACACACACACACAAAAATTACAATTAAAGTAAATAAAGTGAGAAAATAATGATAATAAATCATAATAATGCAATAAAAATAAAATCCAATCAAGATTTTAGATTGAAGAAAAAAAAAAATAAACAGCAAAATTAACAGCAATAGCATCTCAAAAGTGAATGGTCCTTCAACTCCCATCCATACAGAGTCCTCAGATGTAATCCGAGAGGTATCTCATTTTTTTATGTAACACTAGGCACTATTTGTTTCCACTTTGAGGGGTACTGGCCCTTCAGCAGCGTGTGTCTCAGATCCGAAGGTAAAAAGTCCAGGAAAGGATTCCAAATTTCAAGAAATTAGTCTTCATTGGTCCTAAGGACTGCACTTATCCTTTCATGAGGCATTACATTAAAAATTTCTCTGTACCACAGTGTTACTGTGGGAGGGGTGTCTTCCACCCATTTCAACAGGATACATTTGCGAGCAAGGAGCAAGAGTTTATCCAGTAGTTTGTAATGATTATGAGGGAGAGCTAATTCTTTAGAAGGTAAACCCAATAAGAAAAGCCCTTGATCCTTCTGTATAGTGGTCTGAAAATTCCACTCAGTTCTTTGGCTATGTGACTCCAGTATGGAGCAATCTGATTGCACCCCCAAAAATAATGGGAATGAGACCAAAGGTCTGTTTTACATTTACAGCAAATGTCGGACACGGAGTTATATTGAAACCATCCGACTGTCGGACACGGAGTTATATTAAAACCCTGTCCGACTTTCGGACACGTAGACACTGCGTTTATCGCAAAGTTCGCATCAAGCTTTATTGCACATTCTGTTTGACACTTTTAAATAATCAATGTTTGATATCCAGTTACGTTTGTAGTGCATTCTATCTCTGAAGAGTTTGTAAGTGAAATCACAAACCACAGCGCCACAGCCATGCGTTTGTATTTTCCACCTTTGCCCGTACGGCGCTGAGGTTTCTGTAATTTCACTTCAGCTTTAAGGCGCCCACAACTGGCACACTGGTGAAAGAAAAATTTCTCCAGCAGTAGGGTGGAGTAATTGAAATTCTTTGCAGTGAAACGTGACGGGCGCTTACATGGCTTACTGCTCCAAGCCATGCATCCTGGTACACTACGTACAGTGTACTAGTAGGGGAGACCGGGTCTAGTTGTTACACGTCCATGTTGTTACATTCTAAATAGTTCCGATAATAAAACACAGACGGCGCTCTAATTTTTCCCGCTGCTCCGCGAAGGTGACCCACGTCTTTACGTGACAGAAGGACGTACGTCGAAAGTTGCAGGTTAGTGTTTCAGAAAAATGCTCAAAAAAGTAACTTTCTTGGTGTCTGGAAGATTTCGATTCACATCAAGTGTAATTGATACATACCCGAGATTTTCTGGATTATGAGAGAGGAAGACATTAGCCACTGTGTCATAACACACCCATGTTGTTACAGTAAGAACTTGCCCCAAAACCTGGAACAACTTGGGCAAGATCAAATTACCTCACTGAATGACTTTCTACCTTTTTGTATTTCAGAAAGGTGCCTTGAAATGACAAACGAATAACGAAACGTGGCAATGCCATTAGAGAATGACTCAAGAGATTCCTTACTGTGGCTTCGTGGGATAATAGTAGTAAGGCATCCCCCTGAACTTGCCTACTTAAGTGGGAAACACGTCTCACTTAAGCAAATTCTTAGTGTAACAAAATGCCACACAGCCTGCAACAAACTACCCCTCCTGTAACAAACAAACCCATATATGGGGTAGTTTGTTACAGGTGACAGGGGTCTATTTTTTCCTCACCAGAATTACGCATGCACAGAATATAGGGGTTGCTCCAGATCAGTCATGTAGTCTAATAAACTTTCTATCTTTACAGTGCATATTGATAACAATAACCTGATAATGTCAATTCTACAGCCGTTAAAAGAAAAAGTGTAACAACTAGACCCGGTCTCCCCTACGTCACACTCCGACTCGTCAGCCTCTGGATAGTCTGTTCTAAAACTCGCCGTACCACACAAGGAACTTACACGTTTTCCTCAATTGTGCGGAATTGTGCTGGTGAGACACAACAACCATGTCAACCCTCTTTAAAACAAAGAAAATGACAACTTTTTTCCTGGATTTAAAGATCAGCCCCTGGTGAGGGTTTACATATGTGTAAGTATTCATGAGCCCGACAAAATGTGAAATTGATACCTATTCCTGTTTTATTGAGTTGTTGATGCGTTTCTTTTTGGTACGATTAGTGGTTTGGTATGGTGTTGTTACATTTATGTGTTGAAGGGGTTGTAACATTATGTGTTAGAAAATGTTGTTACACTATGCGTCAAAAATTGTAACAATGTGCGTTCGTAAAAATGTTACAATATGCGTCATATTGTTACATTATGCGTAGGATAGGTCATGCCTAATGTAACAAAAACACATAGGGCTCTATCTTTCACACTGCCCTTAGCATTTAGCAGCTTCCACTATCCCTAAACGGTATCTTGCGGCCACACTACCAGCTATGCATTATGCCGACTCCCCTATTTGCGCCTGGAGGTGTGCCCATGGGCGTGTTTATGCGCTTTCCCTACAATTGCTATCTTGACCACACTCGTTAGGGAAAGCGTATAGCGGGTCCTCAAACCACCCGCTACCCATTTGGGCTTTTACAAGTGCGCGCCCAGGCGGCTTCAATACGCGTCCACTTGGACACATGTGGACGTGCACATGCGGCTCCACTTCCCAAATTAACTCGCCTATAAAAAGCCACCTTGCTTTAGCCTCAGTTGAACCCCTGAGAAAATGGCAGAGATAGTACTAAATCGCCAGTTAAATAATAGAAGACGCCCAGAACGCGTGTACCGCTAGCGCACCAGCTACCTGGGCCTTTCAGGTAAGTCTATATTGTTTGTATTTTGTATCAATCATTTTTTCTGCTTTTATAATAGTATATAATTATTATACACTACTGCTCAAAAGTTTGGGATCACTTGCAAATTTCTTTGTTTCCCAAAGGAAAATACATTTTCATGCATTTCACAAACATTTTTTTCCATTTCACAAACATTTTTATCCATTTCACAAACGATTAAAATTAAACACATGATTTTCAAAGAATGATCTACATTTTTGCATAGAGGCCTATTATCAGCAACTGTCAGTCCTCTGCATCAATCTCCTGGTATGGCTGCTAATCCAAGTTAAGCATTTTATAAGGCTAATTGATTATTAGAAAACCCTTCTGCAAATGTGTTGCACAGCTGAAAACCGTTGAACTAATAGGGGAGCGCAAAAGGGAGCATGGCATTCTTGAGGTTGGTTTAGTACCTGAAGCATCAGCAGTTGTTTGTTTGTTTACAGGCTCAAAATGGCCAGAAAGAAAGAACTTCCTTTAGAGACCCGTCAGTCTATTGTTGTGCTTAGAAAAGAAGGCTATTCAATGCGAGAAATTGAGAACTTAAAATCTCTTACCATGCTGTCAACTACTCCCTTCAGAGAGCAGCACAAACTGGCACTAACAAGGACAGAAAAAAGGAGTGGGAGGCCCCGATGCACAACAGTGCAAGAAGGCAAATATCTGAGAGTGTGTAGTTTAAGACAAAGACGCCTCACAGGTTGTCAACTTGCAGCTGTGCTAAATAGTGCCCGTCAAACACCAGTTTCAGTATCAACAGTGAAGGTGGGTTTTTTTTGATGAAGGCAAAGTTTGAAGTACATATTCATCATTTTCCATTAAAATCATTATTATCCCCCACCACGAAGTGGAAGGGGGATATAGGAATGGGTGCCGTCCGTCCGTCCGTCCGTCACGCTTCGTTTCCGGACCACAACTTGAAAACCGTTAAAGATTTCTTCATGAAACTTCACATGCATATCAGTCTAGTGGTGAACTGGTGCCTTTTGATGGTTTTGTATTTTGGAAAAAATTTTTTTTTGCGTTTTTGGGGAAAAACGTTGGAATTTGGTTGAAAATTCAGGGTTGTGTTCGTTTCCGGAGCAGAACTCGAAAACCGTTAAAGATTTCTTCATGAAACTTCACATGCATATCAGTCTAGTGGTGAACTGGTGCCTTTTGATGGTTTGGTATGTTTGAAAAAAATTTTTTTTGCGTTTTTGGGAAAAACGTTGGAATTTGGTTGAAAATTCAAGGTTGCATTCGGTTCCGGAGCAGATCTCAAAAACCATTCAAGATATCTTCACGAAACTTCACATGCATATTAGTCTAGTGGTGAACTGGTGCCTTTTGATATTTTGGTATTTTTGAAAATTTTTCATTTTTGCGTTTTTTGGGAAAAACGGAATTTGTTTGAAAATACAGGGTATCGTTCATTTCCAGAGCAGACAAGATATGTTCAAAACCGTTCAAGATATCTTCATGAAACTTCACATGTACTGCAGTCTAGTAGTGAACTGGTGCCTTTTGATGGTTCCATGTTTAGGATGCAATGCTACATTGAATTTCAGTGCAGTGTTACACATAGTTGGAATTTGGTTGAAAATTCAGGGTTGCGTTCGTTTCCGGAGCAGAACTCGAAAACCGTTAAAGATTTCTTCATGAAACTTCACATGCATATCAGTCTAGTGGTGAACTGGTGCCTTTTGATGGTTTGGTATTTTTGAAAAAAATTTTTTTTGCATTTTTGGGGAAAAACGTTGGAATTCGGTTGAAAATTCAGGGTTGCATTCGTTTCCGGAGCAGATCTCAAAAACCATTCAAGATATCTTCACGAAACTTCACATGCATATTAGTCTAGTGGTGAACTGGTGCCTTTTGATATTTTGGTATTTTTGAAAATTTTTCTTTTTTTTTACCAATTTTTCATAAGGTAATTTAGGAGACAAGTATCTTGAAGCAATCCCACAAAATACTTAATTTTGCAAAATTCTAAAAACTGACTGATCACAATCTAATCTTTCAAATATTATCGTTATGTCATTATCATCATCAATAATCTCTCAAATCAATCTTCATATATATAGACCTACTTTTAAAAAAACATATCCGTGGCGGGGGATGTGAGTATTTCATGCTTGTTTCTAACTCAGACAATGTCAGCATGTTCTGTTCATTTGCTATCTTTCCTATTCAGACTAATTTCATGTGTGTTTCCATGGAAAACAAGAAAATTTCCAAGTGATCCCAAACTTTCGAGCGGTAGTGTATATAATATATATTAATGATATATATTATATATAATATCAGGGCCGACGCTAGACCTGAAAATTTGGGGGAAAATATCCATCCCTTTATTGACTACAGTTAGTCCTGGCTAATTCTAGATGGTTTTCCTTTATTAACACGTTTTCCAATTCAAGAATAATCAAGTGGCAATTGAAGACAAGGCTTCTCTCCCCCATCCGATCTAACAGCGACAAAATAATGGGCTACATTCAGTGCAGAAAAATAATTTAATTATAAATAGGTCTATGCACTGGCACTCAGCAACGGTAATTTTTTTTTTTCCAGCGAGAGCGGTATTTCAGAACTCTCTTGCGAATGAAGCTAATTTCGGCGACAAATACGCACACTTGTTTTTGCACGACGGTCACGCAACTTGCTGTAAAAGGTAGACAGCTGTTCGATTGGAAAATGTAAATGGACGAAACCGCGTACTTGTCACCAGAATTTCCTTCATTCGCTGAAGAGTTCTGAAATGCTGCTCTCGCTGGAAAAAAGTTAAGTCGCTGAGTGCCAGTGCATAGACCTAATTTTATTTTTCTAAAATGGGATTCTGTTCTATGCTTCATTTCAGACGGGAGAGGGAGTTGGAAGTGCATGGCGAAACGCAGTTTTTTTCTCTTTTTTTTGGAAGTTTCCATCACAAAAGGGGTAGGCTTGATGTTTTTTTTATTATTATTACATACCAAACATTAAACAATATGTCGGTGTCAAACAATAATAATAACATTAATAATAATACTAAAAATAAAATAATACAATAATACATGATTAACTAAACAAAAACAGATCCTCCCCTGTCTGGATTTGACCTCATGCACGAGCAATTTAACTTTGTCTTCGGAGAAACATGGCGACCTTCCTCTCTCCATCACAGGTTTCGGTTTGAGGATTTGGGATAGCGCAGCCTGCTCCTAAAGGCAATGGCACCTGGCACACTGATTGGTTTAACTGGCATAACGCCCAAACCACGCCTATGCATAATATAACGGGTAGCGCAGGTGTTTTAGGGATATAGGCAGGTGTGCAAGATAGCAACTTTTGTGGGGGAACGCCTCTTACGCAATGATAAATCCCCAAATAACGGGTTTAGGGACTCTGGCGTAAGATAGGGCCCAGCGTGTAACACCTGTTACATTATGCGTCGTTGTTACATTACTAGTTGTAACAAGCCTCACTGCAGGTGGGAATTCCAGGTTATTGCATATGGGTGATAACATGGATTTTACACCTCGTCTATCTATAAAATCAGAAATCTCATGCCACACTCTCATATGTAGAGTTTATTATCAGTGGGTTATTTTTAATGTTTGCTTTAATTTATTCTGGTTTACATGTCACTAGGCTCCAGAGAGATTCCGGAGAACATGCCCAGGAGTCCACACAAGCTTCATGCCTGAGATACGAATGTAGCCAGGTCCAAAGAGTATGAACATGGCAGGACCAGTTGTTAAAATGCATGTTGGGTACTGCTAGGCCACCTTTATCTTTAGGGAATTATGCAGAACTGAACTTTTGCCTAGGCCTTTTACCATGCCAGATAAATTTTGAGAGGGCTGTCTCTAAGCCTTTGTTAGTTTTCCTAGAGATACGCAGGGGTAGCATTTGCAGGGGATAAAGAAGTCTGGGAAGAACATTCATTTTTATGAGGCTGATGCGACCAATTAGTGTGAGCGGGAGATCATGCCATCGGATGAGATCTTGTTTCACATCGGAGAGTACAGGGGCAAAGTTGAGTTTCCATAAATCTTGAGTATTTGGCGAAATATTTATACCCAAATGTGTAAAACCTGCAGTGACCCACTTAAAGGGAAAGTTCACTAATATGCTGGCAACATTGAAGCCGCCTAGAGGCATAGCTTCTGACCTAATGAAATTGATTTTGTAACCCGAGATGGAGCCAAATTCATGTATTATTGTTAGAATTGTTGGAACAGAGATTTCAGGCGAGGTGAGAAATAAGAGAATATCATCAGAATATAAGGCTATTTTGTGACTGCAATCCCCGACAGTTATACCTCTCACATCTGCATCACATCTAATTGCCTCTGCCAGCGGCTCAAGAGCTACTGCAAAATGCAATGGGCTCAAGGGGCAGCCCTAGCGTGTAGACCTTTCCAGAGGAAAAGAAGCAGACCACATACCATTTGTTATAACGCAGGCTGTAGGGGAGTGGTAGATTGTTTGGATCCACTTTAGAAAATCGCCTCCTAAGCCAAACCTCTCAAGGACATCATATAGATAGTGCCACTCAACTCTATCAAATGCCTTTCCAGCATCCAAAGAAATGGCAAGGGCTTTATGCTTGTATTGGTTTGTATACTGTATGATATTCAGCAGACGTCTAACATTTGTGAGTGAGTAGCATCCTTGAATGAAACCAGTTTGGTCAGCATTAATAATGCATGGTAGAAGAGATTCTAACCTCCTGGCAAGTAATTTAGAGAGCAACTTATTTTCCACTGAAATAAGGCTAATAGGCCGATAAGAGCCACATAAATCTGGTGGTTTGCCCTTTTTTAAAATAGGCGAGATGTTAGCTTGATCAAGGGATGCAGGGAGGCATCCCTTTACAAAGCAATCTTTATACATGTCTGTAAGAGGGCCAACTATAATGTTACCTAACTTTTTATAAAATTCAGGGCAGTACCCATCAGGTCCTGCTGCTTTACCCCCTTTCAGTACCTGAATGGTTTCCAAGACCTCCTTCTCTGTAATTGCTTGCATAAGTCCTGTTTTTGTTCCTCTGAGAGAGTTGGTAGTTTTATCCTGTTAAGAAAACTATTCCTAATCTCTTTTGAATAGAGACCATCTGAAGAGTATAGTTTCTGGTAAAAGGTCTTCATAATGTTATTTATCTCTGTGGATTTATCTCTTGTGATATTTAACTCCATTGGAATCTTGGAGCACAGATATTGTCCCTAGGCTCCTCCTTCCTTTGACTAGACGGGCCAGTAGCCGACCTGGTTTATTAACAGATTCAAAAAGTCTATGTTTTACAAAAAATATCACAGATTCTGCCCGTCTTGTTAACAGTTGGTTTAAAGCAGAGCGGGTAGCATCTAACTGTTTACTCATGTAACTGGAGGGACAGCCCTTCAATTCTCCCTCCAACTCCTTAATTTTTTCCTCCAGCTCTAATTGGGTTTTGAAGGCCTTCTTCTTTTGTGCTGAAGTGTATGAAATGATAACACCTCGAAGGTAAGCCTTTGCTGCTTCCCATAATGTTGTGGGGCTAATTCTAGTTGATTTATTCTCAGAGATGAATTGTTTCAATTCTTTACTAATGTAATCAACAAATAAGGGGCTGCTTAATAATGAGGGGTTCAAACGCCAGTATTTATGACAAGAATCTTTGTCAATCCGGAAGACTTTAAATGCTGCCTTGGCACTGTAAGAAACACCATCGAGCATTTCAAAGAGACATGCTCGCTGAAATCTAGTGGCAACAGAGATGCAAAACAGACGTTAAGTGCCTCTGATATTCGTTATCTGTGTATGACAAGTAAAAAAAAGTGCAATTCACAGCACAACAACTCTGGTGATATTAACAGCACCAGAATTGCAGAGATGAAAGTATCAAGATCCTCTATCTCCAGATGCCTGTGTGAAAATGGTCTGATTAGCTGTGTTGCTGCCAAGAGCTAGCAACTTCAAAAAAAGACTTGAGTTTGCCAAGAAATTCAAGGATTAGACACCAACAGACTGGAAGCAAGTCCTTTGGACCAATGAATCAAAATTTGAAATTTTCTCATCCAAACGCAGAACTTATGTACACCATAGAGTAGGAAAACATTTCAAAAATGACTGTTTAACCCCTTCAGTAAAACATGGAGGTAATATTACAGTTGTGGGTTTAGTCTGATTGAAAGGAGCCGGTGATCTCAAAAAAACTGATGGAATCATGGATCAAAAGACGTATCGCAGCATCCTTATGAGGCACGCATTGCCATCTGGAAAGAGACTAATTGGTCAGGGATTTTATTTTCAATAAGATAATGACCCGAAACACAGTTTTAAGTTGTGCAAGAATTATTTCAGTCAGAAAGAATCATCTGGTGACAGAAAAGTTATGACTTGGCCTGCTCAACGTCCACACCTTAATCCATCTGAGCAAATCTGGGATTTGCTTGACACCAAGATAAACAAATCTGTTGTTGAAAGAAATTATTTTTTTCACACAGGGCCAGGTAGGTGTGGATAGCTTTTCCCCTCAATAAATGAAATCATTGTTTAAAAACTGCATTTTGTATGTGCTTGGGTTATCTTTGTCTAATATTAAAATTTGTTTGATGATCTGAAACGTTTAAGTGTGACAAATATGCAAAAAAAAAAGAAATCAGGAATGGGGCAAATACTTTTTCACAGCACTGTATCTTCATTTTGTTAAGTGTATAATCATCACTGCACACTACTGCATATTGAGGAACAGAGGCATCACAATGCGCTACATTGGTTATTGCTACATTATCCAACACTCACGCAAAGCAGTCCACCTTTCTGCATGTGCCATTGTGTGGTTTTTAACTTCACCGCACAGGGTCGAGTCAGGTAGTCGAGTCAGGTCGTCTAGGGTACTGGTTAAAGTGGTTTGTTTTATGACTTGTGATTGGCTTACATGGTCTTAAATTAAGTTATAGCATTGCTGCCTATCAGTTTGGCATGCTCTTTACACCGCTTTAGTTATGTTTCGGAATTTCTGTGTGGACAGAGATTTTTTCGGGAACGAAGGGCAAAAACTCCATTTTTAAAAATACCATGCACATGTGGACAAGGCCTTTGTTACTTTAGAAGAGTAAATAATCTCTGGCAAGAGCAGAAAGACAATGGTTTGAAAGTTGCCACTTTATGCTGTCTTCTCTCCTTCACATTTGGAATCCTGTGAGTCTGTTGCATCACTGGTTCTGACTGCAGCAATGGCTCATTGAGCTTTAACTCACTAAAGTGGCACTATTACTGTCCTGAGCAAAAAGCCAACTATTTGTGGTTTACTTCATTGATACAACAAGCAAACCCGTCCCATTAAAGCTGATTTTTAGCTGAATAGACGTGGATTCTTCTGTTGCATGGAATAGCCAATTTACATTCCCACTGAGGCATCATAAAATGTCAGTAAACTGCACCCAACACTAAGTATGAGAAAGCTGGAAATCCTGGCAAAGTAAAACTGGCATTTGTTTACGCTTTATAAAAATTACTCTATGACTTCAAAAGGGCAACCCATATTTCTCAGCTCCTTCAAGTTAAAGGTGAACCATATTTTACCATATCAGACTTTGTTATCAGTAAAATGTTGCAAATCTCATTTTCCAGTGCTTCTATCAGCAAAATTAAAACATCTGTCACCTGCACTGATAGCATGTAACTGATAAGGCTTATAATGTTTTAGTTTCATATTAAATAGGAGTCTCCTCCTTGGATTAGAATTCAGTTGTTACCCTCTTGATTTAACAACACACATGAATTTTGATGTGAGGTAGGCTACATAATGAACAGGCAAATAGAGTAACATACATCCACCAAATTTATGGGGATTCACTACTATATTAATGGTTTGGCAGTTCCAGTCATGAGCCATAATATTGTGTTGTTGTTGATGTTTTTTACCTCCCCCAACGAAGTTGGGGCGGAGGTTATGTTTTCACCCCTGTCTGTCTGTCTGTTTGTGAACAATATAACTCAAAAAGTAATGCACGGATTTGGCTGAAATTTTGTGGGTGCATTGCTATTACATCATGGATGGACCCTATTGATTTTCACCGCGATCAGTGAAACAATAATAATATGACAAGCGATAACTCAGCTTTGATCCCACTCATGAAGATTTGGATTGTGCTGCCTTGGCAGAAGTTTGCACTACGAGTGCCTCTAGTTTATTTTTATTTTATCAATGTTTTTTTTTTGCACATCAGTTAGTCAATTATTTACCTCTGCTTCCCCAGATAAATTGCGGCTCAGAGTTGTATTTTTGTTTTGCCATATGTTGTCAGACAAATCAGTGATACTGTTTTGTGAGCCTGAATGCACTACATCAAATGTAAATAAAAAATAAATAAAATAAAATAAATAAATAAATAAAAATACTTGTTTTTGAAAAAAAAAAACCCATTAAGATTTAACTGGTATCAGAGTGGAGAAATGGTTTTAGAGTGCCACCTATAGATCTTTCTGTTTGGCACATGCTACTCTCAAGTGACACCACATGGTTGCAAGTATGCCAACACCTTTTTATCCAACATCTTTTTCAAATTCCTGCAAAGTTATTCCCCATTTTTCTGCTCTGACAGTGTCAACTTTTTGAGAATGGATTTCCGCAAAATGTTCTTGCATTGCTGTGGGAATTTGCATCTATTACATAAAGAAAAGCATTACTGTGGTTGAGCACTGATGCAATGAAATTAGGCTGAGCTCAAAGTTGGCTTTCCAGTTGACACCCAAGCTGTTGGAGTTGGGGATAGAGCTATGTTCAAGACAGTCAAGGCCTTCTTCACCAGTCTTCATAAACCATTCATGAACTTGTTCTGTGCACAAGAACAATGCCATGCTGAAAAGGGAAAGGGCTTTCCCCCAAACTGAAGCAAGGAATCATCTGGAATATCATTTCATGCAGTGGCATCAAGATTTTTTTTTGCACTGACTTTGAATGTAATCTGCCGCACGAAAAATTTGTTTCGCGTTTGGTGGAAAAGCAGCTTAGACTAATTGTAGACTTTGTCACAATTTCGTAACTTTTCAGCAACTTGTCAGATAAGATCAAAAATGTTCGCTTAGTTGCTGTTATTTCGTATTTGAATGACAGCACCAAACAAGCACACATTAGATAACTCACATGCAGAAGCATCGCAACTAGAACTCCTCTCTTCCACAGTCAGACCAGAGCCATGTAGAGAAAGAGTCGCGTCAACTCCATTCACTCCAATGGACCAATTTTTTTACAGTAATGGCGGGTCGTGGAGTCTCCCAATAGTTCCCAGAAGTTAGCGAGGAAGACTAGTCCAGCAGCTGAGATGAAGCGGAATGGACCATTCGTGATCTTTCAAAAGGTAAGACGTTTGAAGAATTAGACTGTATATTGTCAGCACATCTGATTTAAATTAACACGTACAGTAAAGCGTTTTCCTGGATTTCCCCTGCACAATTCGAGATAAATTGAAAGTTTAAGGGCAAAAAATTAGGTTAGGATACTAGCTAGGTACAGTTAGCGACACAGTTACTAGCACTAACCATGAGCAGCAGCATAATTGAAACTCCGTTCTCTCAGTGTCATTTCATCCAACGACGCGATATTAGAGAAAAAGGCTTCTGAAAGTGATTTTTTGCCGAGTGGGGTGGAGGAGTGAAATGTTAGAGAATTAACGTAAATATAACATCAGACTGGCTATAGTAGTGGAGGTGGTGAAGTAAGGTTCTCTTTGAGTACAAGGTAGCCAACGTTAGCTATTATAATAAAGTTAACATAACACAATGTTAAAGAAGAAAGCCATCGGTTGCTGTGATACATCGCTATTAATATTGATTGTAAGAGCTAATTTTTTTTTACTGCTATTCAATGAACTAAAACGTTATCTATAGTTAGAGTTTTCAGGATTTGAGATTCTATTGACCATCACTTGTCAATATTATGTCGCTGCTCATTTTGCTAATTTTGGATTGATAATTAAGGGAGAGGGAAGCTGGAGGACTAAATAGAAAATTGAAAACAGAAAGTATTGGCCAAATAGGCCAAACAATTTGGAAAATAAAGCATAGAAGACTAAGTGGGGAATCATACCGAATAGTATAAATATTGAAGTGTACTGTATTATTTGTCTGAAAGACTGCAAAGAACATGATCCAACTTTATACTAATTCCTGTTATATGTTACTGATGCCATTTACCATACTTTCTTAAACATCAACAGCAAAAGCTGATCACAACTACTTGCGTTCCATAAGCTAAGTTGGGAAACAAAGACCACGCCTCATCTCTCAGCACCATTTCCCATCCAAGCCCATATAGGTGTGTCTAACCCTTTCTCCTGTCTTTTTCTCCCCCTCTCTCTCTTTCAGCAGAAGAACTGCAGGCGATTCAATAATAGCCAGAGAACTCCCTGCAATGAGACAGACGACACTCACCCTGCACCCTGAGTCTTAACTCCCTAAGCTGTGCAAGGCTTTCCCTGTTCTTTACTTTGTATAAACTGGACAATAAGCTTCCAAATCGTGTGGTCTTTGGTTGTGAAAAAATGCATGTGCAGTTTTGAATATGATCACCTCACATTTTTGTTGTTGTAATTTTGAATGATTGTTAGATTTCTCCTGCTGAATTGAGCCTAAAACTGTGCATTTGTACTCGATCCCCCAGCGATTGGAGCATCCCCACGCAGCACAGCAAACCATGGTAGAGATTATATACAAGGACAACATGGAGGAGAGGGCACAGACAAACTGCTTCACATGCTATTCATGTTTCTGAGTTTATTGAAGATTTCTTTTTCATGAAGTCATTGTAGTACATAAGAGCAAAATAAAAAGATATACAGAAAATGTATGTGTTTGTATGTGTATAACAATATAAGTTTGTATGTTAATGTGTCTTGTTCTGTCTGGATGTATAGTGTTTAATGAGCCCTTTCTAAAAATGTTACTGTACATGCAAGCCTAGATAAATTTATACCTTCTGCATACAAAAAGTCAATGAAAAAGTTGTTTTGAACTTATGTATTGGTGTTCAGTGGTAAGTGCAGATGTGCATAAAAATTATGACCAGATAAATTGTAATTATTACCAGTGGATCTTCTAAGATGCCACACTGAACATTATGCTGCTTTTAATGATGCAGGGACTAATTGTGCTGTCAGTTGATACTCATTGATAGTCACCTGTCAGTCCTCTGTCCTTTCTAAAAGTCATGAAGATTACATTAGTCATTACTGAACTGATAACTTGAATCCTCCATTTCCATGGGATTAGTAGAACCCCAAGCAAATGAAGAAATGGTAGAAAATCAAGCAGAATTTTGAAACGTTCCTTCCCCTCCCTCTGCATAATAAACATTAGGATGGGATTAAACAAGCATTGTAGTCAAAAGCAAAAACCAAGAATTCAAAGCAATCGACAACAGGAACACGCTCTTTAAAATGACTAAATCTCGTTTTAGTCATCTCAATTATTTTAATAATTCTAAGGCACGAAAACTGCTCGAATACTGCCTATATTGAGTGCAAGTGTTCAAAATTATGCCGTTTATTGTAGCTTTTTCGCGGTTGTTTAACGTTGGGGTCACTTAAGTGAGACGGAAAACGTTCACTCAAGCCTAAAATATGTAAACAAGGCAGAAATAACGCTATTTATTGACTAGTAATTACCAAGAATTGCAGGTATGTCTCTCTGCAGCCTATTTGACAGACGCATTTAAATTGCCCGCCAGCGACTTCCTGGAACTATTCGCTGTCTCCATGAACCACTTGACGATCGAGAATTTTGGACTTCTGTTGACGCGACTCTTTCTCTACATGGTTCTGAGTCAGACCAATATACGCGCGAGTCGCCACACCCCCTCCTCAACTTGCTGCTTGAGTACTCAGACTGTTGGGGCGGGGTGTAAACCAAAACAAACCAATCACGTCTTGAGCTCCGAACAGGCTGCTGGCCTCTGATTGGCCTGGCCTGTCTCGCTGACTTAAAAAAAAAAAAAGGTCAGGCAGGCGAGCCAGCCGGAGCCGACCGGCCTGAAGCTGATTGGTTCTGGCCAGCGACCTGTCTAAAAAAAAAAAAAAGGCATGCAGGCCAGCAGCAGGCCAGTGACAGACCGGCGCTTCGGGAATTCTCGCGGTTCTCCCGATGTACAGTCCGGGCCTGAAAACGTAAGTCCCTCAATGCGCAAATTGCGGGTTTTTTCACTTGCTTGCGGGTCCGCGGGTTTTGCTATTCAAATGCGGGTCGGATCAGCCAAATGCGGGTCACTTGGGAGCTATGAGATGCCACCTAAAACTCTATCATGCAAAAAGGAAGCCATTGTTGAGCATGATCCAGAAGCGCCGCTGTGTTCTGTGGGCCTAGGCTCATTTAAAATGGACTGTAGCAAAGTGTCCTGTGGTCAGACGAGTCCAAATTTGACATTCTTGTTGGACATCATGGGCGTCGTGTCCTCCAGGCTTACGAGGAGAAAGACCACCCCTCCTGTTATCACCGTTCAGTTCAAAAGCCAGCATCTCTGAAGGTATGGGGATGCATAATGCATATGGTGTGGGATACTTGCATGTTTTAAAAAGCACCATAAATGCTGAAAAGTATATAAAGGTTTTAGAGCAACATATGCTCCCCTCCAGACGACATCTATTCCAGGGAGGGCCTTGTGTATTTCAGCAGGACAATGCAAAACCACATACTGCAGCTATTACAACAGCATGGCTTCGTAGTAGAAGAGTCCGTGTGTTGAACTGGCCTGGCTGTAGTCCTGATCTTTCACCGATTGAGAACATTTGGGGCATAATTAAACGAAAAGTCCGTCAAAGGAGACCCAAGACTCTCCAGGGGCTGGAAGCCTGTATTATACAAGAGTGGGATCAAATTCCAATGGCTAAACTCAAGAAACTTGTCTCCTCAATGCCCAGATGCCTCCACTCTGTGTTAAAAAGAAGAGGAGATGCTACACCATGGTAAACAGGCCCCTGTCCCAACTTTTTTGAGACCTGTAGCAGCCATCAAATTTGATATGAGCTTGTTTTGTGGATAAAATTGTAAAATTTCTCAGTTTCAACATTTGCTGCGTTATCTCTGTTCTATTGTGAATAACATACTGGCTGGTGTGATTTGAATGTCATTGCGTTTTGATTTTATTCACAATTTACACTTTGTCCCAACTATTTCAGAATTGGGGTTGTATTATATGAATCACCAGACTTTAATGGCTTGTAATATTTGAACATCTATGGCGAAACTAAACTGATTTTAAAAGATGTGAGTCAAAATTAAAAAGACCTTAAAAGGAAGTCATGAAAGTATTTTCCATTTTATCCCTCCCCCAAAGAGAAAATGGAAAAAAAAACACTGATTTAAATTTCCTCTCTACACTGGTAGTAAAAAAAAAAAAAAAAGAACTGCATTATCTTTCTTCAGTTTGTTAACTCCTATATAACATTGTTTCATTTGAACCAAAACATCAGCATAAAACAGAATACACTGCCTGTCCAAACAAAAAAGGTTGCCTTTTGGATTTAGATGAACAAATGCTATTAGTCCAGGAGCCTGTGAGAATTTAATTAGCAATTTGAGCCCGAAAGGTTTGAGGTGTGGAACATATAGCTTGTGGGTGTGGGTCATAGGAATGGGCATTCTTAAGTTCCACAACTGTGGGATACAGCAGGGTGCGCCACCAAAAGTACCCCCAAAAATGACTCAAATTAGCAATTGACGCCCAACCAATATCTTTTCATGAATGGAGTAATTTTGATATACTTTTTACAAAATTCAGATTTTTTTGGATAAGTGTGCTTAAGAAGCTTGCTAATTAGTGCTACTCAGCTTCTTACTTAGCAATTTGAGCCCATCAACAAAACCTTTGCCAAAATATAGGATTTGGTAGCCCAAACAAGGAACAGTTACTTAAGAATGTATAAAATGCAGGATTCCCTATTTACGAAGAGGTCAAAGTTCAACTATTTTCATATTTTCAACCAAAGGCTATTAAAAAGTTCTAATTTAGCAATTGTTTGACTGTTTTGTATCAAAGAGGGCGCAAAATGACAGACTTGCTGAAATGGATACTGTTCCAATAGTATGATGATCTGAATGCAAGGTGTCGACATATGCAAGCTTTCTATGCCTTCACAGGATGAGACTATACATTGGCCTTTGTGAGAAAAGGGAGGGCGAGACCACATGCATTTGCTATGCTTGGGTCACAGAATGAGGTGAGCGACAGCACAGAGAAAGCACCCCAGACATTCACTCTGAGAATTGATGGTGTGAATCCGAGGGAAAGTCGGCTAGATCTCAATTGATTCCACTTTAAGGCATTTGAGAAGGCCTACTGTCCGAAGACCTGCTCAAGGAATCCCTTGGACAAGCTGAAAAAATTGGATGCAAGTGGACTCCCTCCATGCGAATAGGAGCTGTTTGCCACCTGAGGCGGTTTGCCTTTGTTGCTAAAATGTGGGCAAATGCGGAGAAGTCAGAGATCTGCCAGCACCCATCGAAATATGACAGCTGGAAACTTGTTGAACATAGCTACAGTATAGTGTGGTTTCAGCGTCCACAATTGCCATATGTGTTGGTCCCTGAAAAAGAGGCGAAGCAAATGACGAGGCAGTGAAGATGACCTTGATGAGCTTAGTCTGTCATCTTATGATGAATGAGCAGAGTTTAGAGGAGGAATACACAGATCACTGAGTTGATATCATTGCATGGTCGTTGTCTGTAGATACACTTAGCTCCATGTACGTGACCGCATCTCCATCCTGATCCAGTAGGATGTTTTAAGGCAGATTCTTTGTCAGTAATGCCAAGGCCATGGACCATCCAGTTATCAGATTTGACACTGTGCAATGAATAATCTGGTCTCAATATCTGTAATTCATGTTCATATTATGATGTTCACTTTCCAGTAACTTGTTCAGAC
Source organism: Gymnothorax javanicus (assembly GCA_029692085.1). Classification (NCBI taxonomy): domain Eukaryota; kingdom Metazoa; phylum Chordata; class Actinopteri; order Anguilliformes; family Muraenidae; genus Gymnothorax; species Gymnothorax javanicus. The sequence continues at coordinate 111,273,237 of CM056193.1, forward strand.
TTTGTAATGCTCTTCAGCTATTCATCACAAATACCACTTATTTGGTTCTTAAGACATCCATCCATTCTCTATAGCGCTTCTTCCTCACAAGGGTCGCAGGGGAGCTGGAGCCTATCCCAGCTGATTCTGGGCGAAAGGCAGGGACCCATCCTGCACAGTTCGCCAATCCATTACTGGGTGCACACACTATTTGTTCTCACACTTATACCGATGGCAATTTAGTATTCCCAATTAGGCTGATATGCATGTCTTTGGACTGTGGGAGGAAACTGGAGTACTCGGAGGACACCCAAGCGAACACGGGGAGAACATACAAACACCACACAGAGAGGCCCCATGGCCAGATTCGAACCTACGATCTTCTTGCTGTGAGGCAGTAGTGCTAACCAGCGCGCCACCGTTCTTAAGCAGTTGTTTATTTTTTAAAATTTTGGTGAACACCCAGAAAAATGAAATGGGAAAATAATGATGAAACCTGCAGGCATACATGTATTAAAATAAGCACAATCAGCGCATGGGATCAATGAGTGCATATACAGCATTTAATTACAGCGTTCTTAAGACAAGAATACCAAGTAACTTTAGTTCTTAAAAATAACCTCTGTTCTTAATTTTGAATGATAATTCCAGACCACGAAAGGTCCATTTTGCGGTATGTTTGGTGCATGGGCATCAATTGCTAATTACAGCTAAATTAAATAATTAGGTCTAAAACGGCTATATTTCCAAATGTTATTTAGCATTTTTCCCAACAGGAAGCATTCAAATTATCATATTGGGACAGCATCCATTTCAGCAATTCTAACTGTCATTCTGCACCCTCTTTGATACAAAACGGTCAAACCATAATGAATACCTTTTAATGAGCCACTAGTTGAAAATATGAAAACAGTTTAACTTCGCCCTCTTCTTAAATAGGGAATCCTGCATTTTATACATTCTTAAGTAACTGTTATTTGTTTGGGCTACGAAATTCTACATTTTGTTTTGTTGATGAGCTCAAATCCCTAATTAAGAAGCTAATTAATGCTAATTAACACGCTTCTTAAGCACACTTATCCAAAAAAATCTGAGTTCTTAAGATGGAATTTTGTACATCACCTGAAGTCCATCAACATTACTCCATTCACGAAAAAATATTGATTGGTTGTTAATTGCTAATTTGAGTCATTTTTGGGGGTACTTTTAGTGCCCCCTGCTCTCTCCCACAGTTGCGGAACTTAAGAATCCCCATTCCTATGACCTACCCCCACAAGCTATATGTTCCATGCCTTAAACCTTTCGGCCTCAAATTGCTAATTAAACATTCGCTGGCTCCCAGGCTATATGATTGGATATGATTGGGTCATTATTGCAGCAAGTAATGTGTTTCAGCTGGCATTAATTATTTCAGCCCTAAATGACAAAGCCCTTAGCTTCTCATTTCCCAAAAACTTAGTTGGAAGACATATCCCTCAGTGGCAGAAAAGATGTACAGTGTTTCAGAAGGGGAACATTATTGACCTGCATCAAGCAAAGAAAACCATGAATGAGAAAAACTGGGTCATCCCCAGACTTTTTGTCCCCAAGGAATTTTCGTCCCCGGACTCTTCATTCCTGGATTGTTCATCCCCAATCATGCTTTGCCCTCTTCCTGCATTATAACTCCAACCCTAATCCTTATATATTATGGAGATCTTTCTGTCGTCCGTCCATCCGTCCATCCTTCTGTCAACAATGGTGGCAAGTGTCGCTATCATTAGGGGACGAAAAATCCAGGGTCGAAAAGTCCTTGGAGAGGAAGAGTCCAGAGCCGAAAAGTCCTCGGTAATGAAGAGTCTGGGGAAGAAAAGGCACTGGGGACAAAGAGTGCGGGGATGAAGCCCCCTTTAAGCATATTACCCTTCCATTGATTTACACGTAGATACATCCCTCGCAGCATTGAGTTTCAGTTCTCACCGCAAACAGCCTCTCCTGGATATACAGTCTGATTCGTAGTTGCAGATGATGTGCTGCCTGAATGCACACCTGTAGTTCACCCCAACATAAGTCTTTTTCGATAACTATCTGTTGATTCACAAGTGTTATATTGTGTGTGGTGGGAACAAGGACCAGCATACACCGGGGGCCCCCAGGACTGAGTTTACGAACCACTGGACAAAACCACAGGTGAGCATTAAATCAGGTTCTGAAGACATAGCAATCAGGTTTAAGAGATTAGGAGACTTGTTCAGAACAGTGCTGGATCAAAATTTTTTGAACTCTAAACTGCAGCTTAGATAATGACGGAGGAATAGCCCTAATATGGTCAAGAGTTTCCCACATGAAAAGCACTTAGTTAAGAAAACTGAATAGCTGGTTACAATAATTTGATTAATGGGCTATTCCAGGCCTGAGTTTAGGAACCACAAAATTGATCAATTCAGACTTCAAAAAGTTGATGCCATGGCTGAGGACAGTATTGCTGGGCATAAAGCTCAAGGATGTGCACAAATGTTGGAAGTAGCTTCCTTTTACCTCACCTTTATTGTTTTTTTTTTAAGTCAAGAATTAAGAATTGGTTTATAAATTTGTCTGTGATAACGAATAAAACGAACTAATAAAAATATGTGCGAATGGCGTATACCAGTGGCAGAAATGTATGATGATGGTTTCAGGCAGGGACATAAACTATTTTTCTCCACAACAAACAGAATATGGTCATAGATAGGCAGTCAGTCTTTCCAAAATTGTGCTTACGTAGGTAGGAAAACAGCATGACTCCTAGCCCTAGAAATATCTAGGCTGTGCACTACATTATGATAAAATGTTTATAAGCAAACAACTAAACAGTTTGCACCAACTTATGAAAATTTCTTGCATCAAAGTTGTTTAATCTGTCCATTCTCTATACCCGCGTCTTCCTCACTAGGGTTGCAGGGGGAGCTGAAGCCTATCCCAGCTGACTACAGGTGAAAGGCAGGGACCCACCCTGGACAGCTCGCCAATCCATTGCAGGGTGCACACACCATTCGCACTCATACCTATGGGCAATTTAGCATCTCCAATTAGCCTGATGTGCATGTCTTTAGACTGTGGGAGGAAACACACGTGAAGACAGGGAGAACATGCAAACTCCATATAGAAAGGCTCCAGGCCGATTTGAACCCACAACCTTCTTGCTGTGAGGCAGCAATGCTTACCACTGCAGTTGTTCAACGTTCTGGCTCAAGATATTAAAATCATTCTAGTTTGGCAGATTTTAGTTCTGAGATTTTAAAGGGCTCACACTGTATTATGCCAATGCTTTTTATGGTCAGAAAGCACTTCGTTACAGCTGTCCAGGCAGTGTGTGCAACACTTCAGGCTCACTCAGCCTGAAACTGTTTGAAATTGTTTTGGCCCTTGTCTCTTTAAGGCCACCTCACTTGAGGCTCTGTCTGTTGTGATTGGCCAACTGCAGTTCAGGAATCAGTCAGTACAATAAAAGGTTGGGGTTGTACCGCTGAGAAAAAGTGCTAAAATGATTCTTTACTTTGTCTTCCTTTGAAAGTCCATATAAGGAGAATTTGCATTCTCGCTGAAAAGAAAAGCGTATTCCTGACATGGCAATATGCACAAGCCAAACTCTCCCCAGCATCTGCTCTACCTTTGTTTGAAGGTGAGCCAAACTAGCTGCCATTTGGGAATTGTGCAAATGTGTTGCATTATGATGTAAACGTTACTGTAAGACCACGCCTCCAGCCGTCCAGCTCACTGGTCCGTTAAGACTCGGACTGCATTCCTTATTCCACAAATCATTATTTGCATCTGTTTGTCATTTCCACTGGGTGGTAGCAGTGTGCTAGATTCAGTCTTTGTGAAGTGTCGTAACTACATGTCTGCGTTGCATTCCTAGTCTTGTATAGACATACGTATTCCCCACGTATCACGTGCATATTCTGAAAACTCTTTATACTTAGCAGTGTTCGAAATAAGTGGTAATCCGGTTGTCTAGACTACCTGAAATAGATCCGGACAACCTAAACTACCAACGAGGTTGTCCGTTGGACAATCAAAGATCCCTGTAGTTTTTAATTCAAATTTGCCAAAAGTTTATTTACTTCCCTCTGCTATGGACGCCACCATTTTGGCCTACTGCGCATTACTTTCACGCATGTCGTACAGGCGAAAACATGAGTTTTTTTCTTCTGATAAAGTACCGCGGCAAATAACGACCTAGAGACAAACCACGGCGTGCACTTCAATTCAGGCTTAGGCGATCTAGTCAACGATGTAATCGTAAACAACCTAAGGGAATGTAGATTCGATAATGTGGCAATAAGCATCTTCCTTTGAGGTGAATTTAATGTGCTTATATTAATGGCCTTATGCAAGAAGGGCGTAAGTGACATTTTACAAATTTTGCAGGGGAGCCAAAAAACTGCCACAGCACCAGCTGTTAAAAAATTTTTCCAGCAGATAGGACCTTTTAAACCACCTTTTTAAACCACATTTTAACCACCTTAGGATAGGAATTGAGACTCCAGACTTGGTCAGGAGATGGGCTAGTCTCAGTTATTCCAAAACAACCAAAAAAGTCATTTTTGACCAAAGTGTCACTGTCCCTTCTTGCATGAGGCCATTGATTATTATAAACGTTAACGTACTGTATGCATATTCAGAGTTCAATCAAAATAACTGTGGTCCGTGGGTAGCGGTTTGCTCTCTTCTGGGATGAAACATCACTGCGCTTTGACACTGAGAGGTAAGTTACCTGAAATTGCACTTCCTTATGTCAAATTTCATAAGTATTCATTTATAACTGGTAATCCAGCACTACTAGGAAGCAGGAATGTTTAGATTGCGTTTGACGATGGTCTTTTCAAGTACTTGCAATCTGTATGTCTCTCACTTGTCCCAAGCCATAACAAACAGGTCGGCTTTGCTCCTGCAAGCCATATAGCCATCTAATGGTGAGTCCGATAACAGAGGGAGGTGCAGTGTCATCCGAATGAAAGACTTGTCTTTGCCTGAGATTGTGATGAAAGACCGGGCTCAGAAATATTAAAGGAACAGCACGCAAATGAACTGAGCTATTGAGTTGCTATTGGGTTTGGTTAACAGTTGTTTATCTTGGCAGGATAATTTATCATTTTATATTTGATTGCATTGTTCTAACATCACCTGTACGACAAATGAAAGCCTTAATAAGCATTATTCAACTTCATTTTTCCTCTCGAATTGCCTGGTGTGGTCCCATAGGTCAGTGTGTTTTCAGATTTCAGTGATGGTGAAATAAATTGTAAAGGTTAGCTTTCCAGTTATTGCGTGTGTGTGTCATATATATATATATATATATGGGGCTAGTCTAGCGGAAGTAACGGACGGACACTGTTACTTAACAATGTACTTCACTTATGGTATGCAGCATGATGAATCTTTTTGTTTCAATTCAGTAAGTTGGCCTTGCTTAATAATTTCCCTAATCTGCTATAGTGTACGATATACATAATGTCCAAAATAAACTTGGTAACGGACGGACAAATGTTCACTTCCCCTTGACCAGGCCCATATATACAGTGCTGTGAAAAAATATCTGCCCCCTTCCTGATTTCTTTTTTTTTTTTTTTGCATACAGTATTTGTCACATTTAAATGTTTCAGATCATCAAACCAAGGGCGTAGGTTTGTATATGGAAGGTCGGGACATGTCCCAACCAATATTTTGGGAAGCCAGATTGTCCCTACCAATATTTCAGCAAACTCCTTCTTATCATCTTTCAAGACAAGCCATATAAGACCCAATTGTGGAGGCTACGTCTCCAAGACATTTGATTGGTTGAAAGGGCGGGGCTATCTGAAGGCTAAAAGTCAAGAGTAAACTGACCACGCTATTCAGGTCATGAATATTCATTTTTGTCCAAAGCGGGGCTTGAGACGTGCAACTGAATCGCCAGCTTTGATTATGTGTTTGCAATGGCTTACCCATAGAAGAGAACCATAATTTGGCATTTGTTCCAGATTTTTCTTCATTGCGTAACTGTAGCACTTTTCCCATGGCCCAACTCATGACATACATTGATAACACCTGAGGTACGTATCACTTTTGTGGAAATTTCATTGTCCGAGAGCGTGAGGAAAAAAAAAGTCGCTCCATGTTAAGTCATGCTGCTGATATTTCGCCAAACTGAATGCCAAGTGTAATGTTGGTTGAATAACTGATCTAACTAGTCAGAAACAGATAGTTACTTGAAGTGAAAACTTGCAAGCTACCTTAAGTTAGTTTTTACAGGAAAATAATGTCAACAAATGTTAATTAAATGTCCGCTAGTTTCAACTAGCGAACTAAGCCTGGTTTCTGTCACATGTTGGTTTGGGTTGCTAGCAGTAGTAAATATAAGCCAAGTGGATATGTCAAATTATGAGGTGAATTTCAGCGGAAAAATCCTGCGAAGGTGCCATTATTAATTAATTATTTTATGTGCAGGAACCACAGCAGCAAGCTAGAGAAACAGAACAAGCTATTGAGGATACAGGTGTATCAGGGCTTCAGGTGAGGTCATAATTGTCATGTTAATGAAACGCGTAGATGAACTCCATAACTCTGTATTTATTAATACTTTCGACAGAGGGTACACACAGCATGTGTTCGTAGCATAGCCACAGCTAACAGCGACCAAACGTGCTGGCTAATGACGTCATCCGAGTGACTACGGTGCTGTCTACCTAGCACGCACACACACTCACACATCTCACCACATCTCCCCCTTTTGAGCTGAACAAGGGGAATATACCAGTAAGTACAGTGGTTAAAGGGGACCTCGGATGCTATATTTCCAAGGTTATATTTTGATCTTGGACTCCCCTAGAGTACTCCTGATCGTTCAAAGCCCAAACAGGGTCCTTATTTAGCTCATACTGCCATCCTCAAAAAACCCCATTTGTAGTCCATTGTAGTCGGCCTGAAACTCCTCATTGGTGTGGCTCTTCCGCTATGGCCCCCACTCCCCGTATGCCCACTTTCTTCTGACTGGCCAGCTCTGTGGAGGGCGGAGTTGGGCGGGACGAGGCTGCAGAATGCAGTGCTGTAACCTCCGAGCTGGTCGCACAGGACTGGAACGGGTCCCTGGTCGCACCGGGCTCCCGCCTGACGCGTGCGGCTGGTCAGCAGGCACGATGTTCTCTGGAACTGCCTGCAGATGTCTCCTGTTGCAACGCACTGTTGACGCCACCGTCCATCTTGACCAGGTAGGATCACGGTTCTCCTGATGGTCCGATAATCTCCGCTGGGGTTTTCCACCCTTTTTCTCCTTCCAGCATCACTCTGACCGGCTGTCCCAGATGTAGCGTTGGCAGTGGGCGGGCAGAGTGTCTCTTGTTGTAGAAGTGTTTGTATGCCTTTTTGGCCTTCAACTCATTTTGTAACACTAGGTCCCGTCCTACAGGATCTGGTTGTAAGCTCGTCTCCAGCGTTGGCACAGGAGTACGGATCTGCTGTCCCAACATTAGTTGAGCTGGACTGACCCCCGTGGCAGTGATGGGCGTCGCCCGGTAGCTCATCAGAGCCAGTGATGGATCCGGCTGCTTGAGGATCCTTTTAACGGTTTGGACCGCTCTCTCAGCTGCCCCATTTGACTGGGGGTAGTGTGGACTGGAGGTCGTATGGGTGAACCCATAATCTTTAGCAAAGTCTCTGAATTCTGTCGAAGCGAACTGCATGGTGTTGTCGCTAACGAACTCCAGCGGTATTCCCCATCTGGCGAAGATACCCTTTAAGCGGTTGATGACCTGCAGGCTAGTCGTGGAGGGCAGGTGTGCCATCTCGATGTAACGTGAATAGTAGTCCACCACTATCAGATAGCTCCTCCCATTTAGCTCACACAGGTCTGCCACAATCTTCTGCCAGGGTCCTTCCGGTAGCGGTGTAGTAATAAGGGGCTTGTATCTTTGCTTTGGCTTGTGTTCTATATAGAACGCACACTGCGTCACCATTCACTTAATGTCACCACTGATGCCACCACACTGACAACTTGGCCCTTGTGCGGCATTTTGTTAGCCCCTGGTGGCAATCGTGAATTTGGATGAGGATGTTGGCCCTCAGTGGTGTTGGGACTACAATTCAGTCCTCGTACAACACTAGTCCGTTTGACTCTGAAAGGTGACTCCCAGCAGTGTAGAATCCGGGAGAGGATGGGAACACGGCCAATCTGCGCGGCCAGCCACCCCAGATGCATGTGATGATGGTCTGGAGATCCTGGTCACTTTGTGTGGCTTTTCGTATCTCTGTGATTCTGTCCACTGACACCGGTTTGTTCATCACCACTGCTCTGACGCATGCCTCCACTTCCTGGTCCATGTCTGACTCTGCTTCCTGGCTTAGAGGGCTACTAGACAGCGTGTCAGCTACAATCATTTGTTTCCCAGGAACGTGCACAGCCATCACATTCAACCTCATTAGGCGCATTAACAGTCTTTGGCACGGCAGCGGTGCTTTGTCCAGGTCGTACATGTTGATTAGCGGTATGAGAGGTTTGTGGTCTGTCTGGAGGAGGAAGCTGTCCATCTCCTGCATGTACCTCGTGAACCGCTCGCTGGCCCACACTGCTGCCAGGCACTCCTTTTCTATTTGGGAGTAGCGTTTTTCTGTCTCTGTTAAATTACGCAAACAGAAGGTGACAGGTTTCAAGGTGCCGCCGTGGTCTTGCAGCAGTGCTGCTCCCAAGCCGTATCTGCTGGCGTCTGAGCTTAGGACCGTACGACGGCTGGGGTCGTAGTATGCAAGTGCAGGCGCAGATAGGAGCATGATTTTTGCTTTTTCCAGTGCCTATTCCTGGAGCTGGCTCCACACCCACTCGCTCTCCTTTTTGAGCAGCTCATTGAGCGGGTGCAGCTTGGTGGAGAGAGGAACCTCCCCTCATAGTTGATGAGGCCCAACAGCTGGCGCAGCTCTCCGACATTAGTCGGCCTGGGCATCTCCATGATGGCCTTGACTTTGTTGGAGTCTGCCCTGACGCCAAGGTTATAATAGTTTTGGATTTTTCATTATAGTTTAGTTTTATTTCGTTTTGACTTTTTTTTCTCCAATTGTTAGTTTTAATTAGTTTTTAGAGCAGTTTGCTAGTTTTTATTAGTTTTCATTTTTTTTCTAAATGCTTAGTTTTAGTTTATTTTTTTAGTTTTAGTATTAGTTTTAGTTTTTTTTTCATATTTTGGGTTATTTTTCAGGTGCAGGATTCAAAATGATCAGAGTAAGTATTGTGAAATAAAACTCAACAAAAGATACCTGTAAAAAATAATCACACACATGAACAAAAAAAAGCCATTTGTGAGACACATGTCACATTTATGGACAGTCATGAGTCTAAGGGAGCTCACTCTGAGTAAAACATGAACAAACTCAAAAACCCAATACACTCTACAGGTTTGAGTCACTTTTTGACCAAAATTACCAACTCAAAAATAAATTAAGAATTAGGCTTCTCAGCACTAGATGCAGGCATATAGGCAGTGCCGGGGAGGGGCTAGGTGGTACTGTAGCTACCCCTGGAATAGCCATAGCACCCCGAAGAAATTCCAGTGATTTTTATATTACTTGTGTCAGCCGTTTTGGAGGTTGAAAAATTTGTGACGAGTTTACGGAAGGACACTGCAGCACAAAAAAACTTTCTTGAATTAAAAAAAAATGAACATTTAGCGAATCTTCATACAAATACACTGTGTAAGTTTTGTTACCTTAGTGCTCGTCTTTATTGGTAAAATCTCCAGTGTTTGACATCGTCTGCACACACGATGAGCCACCGAGCTATGTGATGACAGCAAGCAGTTTTCGAGCCATCAGAAACACTGAAATCTGCAAGCCTATGTATCTCACCCCAAACCTCTATTTCCTTAAAAATAACTTATTGGCCAACCGTACTTTTAAAATTGGATATGATCATTGTGCCACCCGGCGATAATGTTATGAACTGAAAACAAAGCAGATCGCAGCGGATCTGCTTTCAGGTTAGAAACAATTATATCTTCCGACAGCGGACGTATGCATATTCGTGTATACAATTGTGTAGTAGCTTAACTAACCTACCTTTTATTCGAAGCATCGTGGCGAACATTTGAGTGTTTTCTTTGCTGACGAAACTGGTTCAGTCTGACCAAGATCACAAACCAGTTCACAAAAAGATGGCAATGGCAATGCAGCTTTACATCGGAAACTGCCGACGCGAGTATATATATTTCAATGTTGCGTGAATAGTTTTATTCATAATTTGAAAAAACGTAAATTAATGAATTTTAAAAATATATTATTTTTAGACTAAAAACATAAAGGCAAAACAGATGATCTGCTTCGGCCAATGGACGCAGCGCCCGTTTTACTTCTGACCTTAACATGAGTCGGCCTCTTGACCGCAAGTTGATTCATTATTAGACTAGTGTTGGTAACTGGCTGTGTGATTTCGTGATCTCAGCATTTTGGCTGAAACATGCAGTGTTTACTGCTCTTTGTGTTCAGGGCCCGTCTGTGGCGGAGTTGTGTGAAATTTTATTTCAGAGGTTTATGTTGGCAGGCTTATGAACTTTATATCGATTTCTGTACGTTTATCAAAGTGACATAGGCTAGTAATAGTCGCGGTATGGGCATCGTTAATGCGGCCGTGTACGCGCGTCTGTGTACGTGTTCCAGGGTTCCGATAAGACCGACATAATAACGAGCACCCCCAAGATTCAGAGCACCTTCTTTATAGAGTCAAGCATCCCCATAGCACCTGTTAAAGAAAATCTCTGCCGCTGCCATTGGATGCAGGTGCAGCTTTTTGGCAGATCGGTGCAGTAGATTAACAATACAGTACCTCAACTGTAAACAAGAAGTGACGTGAGGTGCCGCCAGCTCACGTAAAACAGCTCGAGCGAAATAAATCGATTTCATATCAATCCAAAAGGCTTATAAATACATTGACAAAGACGAAAACGAAGGGAATTTTATTTATAATTTCAGTACGTTTTAGTAAGTTTTGTGAACACACAATACAGTTTCAGTAAGTTATCGTTTTTTTTCTTTTAATTATCGTTTTTATTTATTTCAGTTAACAAAAATGTTTTTTCAATTTTAGTTTTTGTTATTTCGTTCATTTTCGTTAACGATAATAACCTTGCCTGACGCCACCTGTGCTAATTATGTGTCCAAAGTAGTGGAGTTCTGCCTTACCAAAGTGACACTTAGCTTTGTTTAACTTCAGGCCCGACTGCTTTATAGTGCGTAGAATGGCCTCTAAGCATCGGTCGTGCTCCTCCTCGCTCGATCCGCACACCAGCACATTGTCCATGATGTCAACGACTCCGTCGTGGTCCTTAAGCAGGTCTGACATCAGTTGCTGGATGATCTCCGGCGCTGACGAGATTCTGAAAGGCAGGCGGCGGAAACAAAACCTGTCCATCGGCATGATGAATTTAGTCAGTAGCTGGCTACCTGGGGCTAAGGGAATTTGCCGGAAGCCACTAGATGCATCCAGCGTGGAGAACTCCTTGGCTCCGGCCAACTTTGGAGTGATGTCATCGAGTGTTGGCAACATGTAGCGCTCCCGCTTGACCACCTTATTTAAGCGCTTCCGGTCGACACACACCCTGATGGACTCTGAATTTTTTTTCGCTGCCGGCACCATGGGCACGCACCAGTCAGTAGGCTCAGTCACCTCCGAAATTACGCCCATGTTCAGCATTCTATTAGTTCAGCTTCCACCTTAGGTAGGAGGAGAAACGGAACACGGCGGGGCATCACCGTGGCGTAGGGCTCAGCGTCAGCCTATATGGAGACCAGATTCTGATAGAGCGCCAGTGCCTCTGGCTCATTGGCTTTTGACACCAGGCAGTTATCCACGTAGAAATAGTGTAGGAGTTTCTCAGTGATCTCCCAACCAAACTGCCTTTTATTATCCTCAGCACATTTCCTCAGTGCAAAGTTAGCGCAACTTGGTGACAAAGTTGCACCAAAGATATGCTCTGTCATTCTGAAGTCCGCCAGCTGTTGAGTAAGGTCACCGTTGGGCCACCAGACAAACCTTTGCAGATCAGTATCTTCTGCTGGCACCTTCACCTGGTGAAACATAGATTCTGTGTCAGCTATGATCACTACTGGCTCCTTCCTAAAGTGGGTCATTACTCCAATGACGGAGCTAGTGAGATCTGGTCCCTGTAGGAGTTCAGCATTGAGAGAGGTCGCCTGGAAATTTGCTCCACAGTCGAATACCACCCGAATCTTCCCTTTGCTAGAGTGGTAAACGCCATGGTGTGGGATATACCACAATCTCCCGTCACTACGTTGCAATTCCTCTGCAGGTACCTGCTCTGCATATCCTTTTGAAATACTGTCATTCATGAAATCCGTGTCCTGCTGCCGGAATGACAAGTCTTTCTTGAATCTCCTCTGTAGGTTTAAAGCGCGCTGCTCTGCAACCTTCCTATTGTTGGGCATGTTTACCTCACTGTTCTTCAAAGGCAGTGCAACCTAGTAGTGACCGTTTACAAGCTTTACTGAACGTGCGACCAGCTCCATGAATCTTTGGTCTTCTCTGGACAAACCGAGTCGTTCTTCATAACTGCATTCAGGGAAATCCATCTCGAACTGTTGTCGCCAAAGCTCATCCAAGTTCATGACGGAGGTTCGGTTGACTGTGACAACATCCATTTCATTTTCACCGTCTCCCCCTAGTGGTCCATTTACAGTCCAGCCCAAAATTGTCTTAACGGTGTAGGGTCCATCATCCACACTACGGATTCCTTGTAGTGGTTCCAGTGCTCTCGACACATTTGTCCCTATCAGCAGCTCAACTTCAGAGTCAATCTCTGGCAGATGAACATGTTTTAGGTGGGGCCACCCCTAGGGATCCCTCTGACGCAGAATGTTTCCCCTATGGACGGGCATGCTCTCCGCGTAAAGGTTTTGGGCAGGTCTAAAAATATCTCACCTTCTAGGCCAGCCACCTCCAGCCCAGTGACAACATTGCTGTTAAAAACCTTCTCTTGACCCCTTGTTCCTAGAAGGATGCGTGTCCTTCTTCCAGAAAGGTTGAGCTTGTTCATGAGGTTGACTGTACAGAAAACAGCTGTGCTACCTTCGTCGAGGAAAGCATAAGTAACCACTGTCTTGTTACTTTTCTTGCATTTGAGTTGCACGGGAACAATGGGAAGTTTGCAATGGTTATCACCAGCCCCAGTAAGACCACTGGATACTAGAGCACCAACCTCTGGAGGGTCTAGTTCTTTCTCTGCCTCCGTCTCCCTTTTCTTTGACTGGATGTGAAGCATCAGGGGGTATTTCAATCCACACACTTTACATTCAAGATGCTTTCTACATTCCTTGCTGATGTGTCCTATACACAAACAAGCAAAGCACACTCCATTTTCCTTTAAGAAAGTGATCCTTTCGGTGTGAGCCCTCTTCTCCAATTGCGAGCAACACTCCAGGGCATGCCCACCTTCACAAAATAGACAGGGTTTGTTGAGTGTTGAAACAGAATTTGAGTTTTCCTTTGTTCTAGAGTTTGTGCCAGTCTCCACTGTGGTCACAGTTGTTGCAAAACTGCTTCCCTTTGTCCTGGTTCTGGGATTTGAGCAGGTTCGGTTCATGCCTTTACTTGGTGTCGGAGATGTGTCTTGAATATTTCCAAACACAGGGTCTGTCGCAATTCTCACTTGCATTTCAATAAAATGAACAATGTCACTGAACGTTGCCCTTTGGTTCCGGCTCTCCTGTATTTCACAAACCTTCATTCTCCATTGATCTCTCAGCTTATAGGGCAGCTTCTTCACTACTGCCAGCATGTTAGCAGGCATGTCAAGCTCACACATGTACTGCACTTCATTCATCACATTACAACAGCCTCTGAGAAACAGACTGTAGTCCTGAAGTGCCTTAACATCTTCTGATTTAATTTCAGCCCATGACAAAGCCTTTTCCATATAAGCAGCAGCAATCTTTTGCTCGTTCCCAAAATGCTCCCGTAGCAAGGCCTTGGCTTGAATGTAGCCCCTCTCTGGGTCAACATGCTGGCAGCTTCTGATAAGTTCCCTTGGGCGGCCCCTAGTGAATTGTTCAAGATAGTACAAGCAATCACTGTAGCTGGCAGACTTGATTTCAACATAACACTCAAAGGCTCTCATTAATGAATGGCACTGCAACGGGTCACCATCAAAGATTTGAAGGTCTCTTTTAGGCAAAGATGACTGATGCTGTTGTTGTATCAGTAAAGTTGTTATTTCGATTAGCCTTTTTAGAATTTCAAAAACTGTATTTTGATCCCTGTTGTTTGAGGATCCTTCAGTGTTCTGAGGGGTTTCACTTTGCAGCTGAATGTCAAGAGCCCTGTTCTGAGGATTGAGCTTGTAGACGTGACTCCTCGCAGTAGAAGGCTGAAAATGGGTGTCACAGGCTGGTATTCTGAATTGGGATCTTGTCTCTTGATCACTGCCACTGTTCGTTACCTTTCTGTCCTGTTTATGGGCTACTGACACCTGAGGAATGAATGGAGCGGCGTCAGCATTGAAATTTGTTCGCTTTCCCTGAGTTTTATCAAGATAAGAATTTATGGCATTGGACCGCTGGGTAGCATTGCTTTTAGTACCAGATGTGCTAGCCGCCCTTAGCACGCTCAGTTTAGCCATATGAGCAGCAATTTCCTCATCCATTTTAAGTTTTTCTTTACATTTCCGTACCCGTTCCTCTTGCTCATCCAATGCATGTTTCTCCTGTAAGAGTTGCTGCCATGCCATCAATGCAGCCAAATCAGGCTCTGTTTTAATGCGAGCAGAAGAGGTGGTCGATACAACAGATTTTCTTCCATTTGCAGAGCCTTTAGCAGATCGGCTGCTTGGCATATTTGATATACTATCATTAGGCCTAACATCATCCTGTAGGCCTCCACTTGATGTAATGGAGCCCGTGGCTTCAACTGCTGCCTGAGAGGTTTCATTCATTTGCAGGTGAGGCTCAGCATCGTTTGTTGCAACCAAGTCAGATTCCACAAGGTTGGGTGAATTTCCATTTTTAACCAGCCATTTCCTCACATCGTCTTGGAATGTGCTGCTGTATGTTTTGATACTAAAAAACCAACCATTTTGCTTAGTTTGATTCATCCTCAGGTACCAAAGGAATCACTGATTCATGCAGCTGAACAGCAGAGTCACAGAGCTGAGTGAGAGTTTGCAAATGGGATTTCAACTGTAGTGCATTTTCATCTCGTTTCATGAGATTCTTCATAATGGGTATTAAACCATTGATTTTGTCAACGCATTTCTTATTCTCCTTTTGAAGATTTTCAATTTTATTTGCCAAAGCCTTGGCGGTGAGTTTAGTTTCCCTTTTGTGTTCCTCCATTTTCAAAACCTTTTCATCAACATCAAATGCATTCGTATTGCCATTTCCAATATATAGCATGCGCATTAACTCATCCAAGCAAGTCCAGACATACACAGGTAAGCCTCGGCATCCACAACAACAGATGGATTTAACCAGTGATTCAATCCCAATATCTGCAGCAGCCGCGTTCTCCGAACAAAGGCCTTCCACCATACAAACACACACAACCAACGTCCCTAATGGACAAACGGCAGTAACCATACAAACTGCGTCCAAAGCTGCGAAAACACAGTAAGTATCAATGAAGGTTACATACCACTTCTGTAGTGTTGTTCATAGGAGTAGGGCTTTCCTTTTCCACCGGTAATAACTTTCAGGCTTTATCCGCTTTCCTTCACGTAGCGTTTCTCCAGTGCAGCGGCGACAGAATCCCATAGGTGTGTTCTCCTCTTAATTCAAAGCGTTGGCTTCATCAAAGGCATTTCCGATGGCAAACACTTGTTTTAATACACGCTTTTGTTGACAATGTAGCGGCTACATTATTAATCACCAGAAGCCGCAAGGGGCTAAGTACGGAGATTGTTTGCGACGCGCATGAGCAGGACAATAAAAACTCAGATCCACTAAAGTATGTGCGTTTTATTGTTTATTCTTCTCGTACCAAACTGTTATGTCGACAGACTTACAAGCGAAAGGATGCGCGCACTAAAAGGAAAGCTGAGTGAAGAGGTCAACAAAAGATATGCTCTCCCTTACTCACTCCCTCTCCATACTGACACACACGCACGCACACACACACACACACACCGGTGCAGAGGTGTAGATAATTCTAAAACACCACTACCACTATGCCCACATGATGTGCCAATTACCGTAAATGATATAAGTGCGCAACATAAACAATACTCACATACCATTCATATGAGCCATATGGCTCCAACAGAAGCATATGCTGAAAAGTGGACTTAAAGGAGTCGTGTGACGATTACTGCGCATGCTCAAACTTACATCCCAAGAAAGTGAATCTGCTTGACTGCAAGTCATAATCTGATTCCATTGATTCTATCCTTGCCAATCGGTCCTCATTTTGCTTCGTATTTATATATTTTAGTCACTCCGGCATTATGATTTTCATATTAATAAACTTTCTTTGGAAATTAGAGCATTCAAAGTGCTATTTTAAGCTTCAGCCCAGGGATACGAAGAATGTAAGCTGGTTGCTATCGCCAATTATCATTGAAGGAGAAAAATACCTTTTAGATTTTGACTTGCAGTTGAGTGGGTTTACTTCGTTCAAGTTGTGAGCATGCACGGTAATCATAACACAGCTCCTTTAAGGCCTTGTAACTTTGCGTACATTTTGCATGCACAGAAAAACAATATAACATACAGGAGGAAAGGGAAAAACCAATAAAGCATAATATTTCCCTTTTAATACTACTATGTTCTGCCTCAAAATGCTGGAATATTAATTTTTGGACTGGAATTTCAAAATTTTGTGCAGCACATACCCCCAGGCCCCCTAAAGGGGAACTTCAACTCCAGTAAACATGACTCCAACTTTCAAAGCTTGTGAAAACACTAACGGTGTGCATTTTTTTACCTCGCACTTTACTTGTCAAAACCCTTGCGTGAATGCCCTCCATGTCTCCTCTCATTCAGCAACTAGCGTGCCTATAAGAAGTAATGTGTCCTTTGATTGGTTTACGTTTTGCATGTGCCCCTATTCCCGGCTGCGTCTTCTTTCATTGTCACTTCCTGATAAACTTGTGACGTGTATTTAAATCCCCTGCTTTTAGCTGCAAGTTGCTGGATTGTAATTTGCTATTCATGCTTAGAAACAGTCAGTATTTCCTTGTGGAAAGTTAAACATTACCTTTTATGATATTAATTTGCAGAAACCTACCTCTTTACTTAATTGGAACAAGCTGCAAAGCCTATTCAGGGTCCAGGATTGGGACCTCGTTCAAGTTAACCCAGTTCATTTCAGCTTTTTTGTCAATGTTTATAGGAACAAGCTCTCAAGCCTTGTCAGAGTCCAGGATTGGGACCAAGTTCTTGTAAACCTTGTCCAAGTCTGTTCCTCTATCCAGTTTGTTAGGAACAAGCTCCCAATCCTTCTATGGTCATCAGGATTGGAACCAAGTTCCTCTCAAGCCACTTCTTGGATTCCTCGTGGATAGTTCGGCCCTGGCAAAGTGTGCACTCTATCTGGCAGCCATCCTGGAAAGCCTTTGGCTTTGCCCCCAGCATCTGCACTGAAATATGCCTTCTTCTGGGTTCTGTCCCATTGTTACCATATTACTATCAATAAACCTTACTATTGGATTGTACTCTGCCTCCGCACTTGATTTCTGGTTTGAATCAAACCATTACCAAATTTTCTGCTCCCCAAGATGGTGCATGGCCATACATGGAAAATGTAAGTAACCATAAACTATACTTCTCAAAGATGCAAAATTTTTATTATAAACATGCACATGCCAAAGGAATAGCCAGAGGAAAAAAAGGAATACACGGAAAATAAAGGAAGAATAAGGAATTACCAGGAGAAGGCCACATGAAATACGATTCTGGACATTTGCAAAACGTACAGCAGATAAGCATTTTACACCGGCTTCAGCTGATTTGCAATTTGAAAACCTTTTTGTCATTAAATAAACTCCATTATTAAGAATGGTACTTAACCTGTGTTTTTGTCAATAATCTCATGTTATGGATACAGTATTTTAAGTCACCAAAAAGATTCAAAAGGGAGTGGTGAGTTCAGTAATAATTTGAATCATAAAACTTCAAACACACTGGCTGCTGCTTCAAAATGCAACTTGTTGAGCTTTATTGGGAAAAGAGAGCTATGTTGACAATCAAGAAAGTTTTCTGTTGGCTCATCTTCATTATCACTAAACCAGCATGCTTTTTGAATATTTGGGCAAAATCCTGACCTAAGTACATTTTGAAATACTGCGCAACCCTGTGAGACCTTGAAAAGAGATTGAATCAGCTTTACTTACAATGCAAAGTTTTCATACAGATGTCCAAGCTCTGTACCATTCAACTTAATATAAAGAAGTCCAGTGACTGACTAACACAATGGTGCACTTCCTCTTAAGAACACCTAAAACTCTGTCATTAAATTTTCTGGCAAGTAAATGTAACCTATTTATAAATATGTGAACAGACCATGTGGAATTACATAATTTCGCTAGAGTGGCTGGCTGCAGGCATTTCACTGATAGAAAAATAGACGAAATGGACTTGTGAATGTGTTAGGGCTCTCCAAGTGCGTCAAAAGGGGTGAGACATCTAAAACAATTTAGAAACCTTCTCTCTTTTCTTCCTCATCTATTGTTAGCGGAACAGCTCTGTAACTTTATGCCACAGTGGGAATGCTAAAATATTTCAGCTGGGGGATGGCTCTCAGTGGATATCAACTGGTTTGGGATGCTTAGTATTGGCATAGACAAGATCAGAGGATTGTTGTTGGTATGGGCTGGCTTGGTGTTCAGAACTGGTGGAGACTGGTGAGGGGAGTGTAAGGTCGACATTCACAATTCTAGGCCCCTCTGAATTCATGTAGACTAATTTTGACTGTTCTGAAATTGTGCACGCTGGCTCAGGATCTTCTGAAATGGTGTGGACTAACTTAGAATGATTTGAATTGGTATAGACCGATTGAAGGTGCTCTAAATTGGTGTAGACTGGTCTAGGGGGGAGTAAATTGGCATAAACTAAGTCAGAGTGCTTTGTGTTGGTGGAATAAGGTGGCTCAGTACCGAGGGCCAATATGCTGTCCAAACTGGCACTGCTAAAGTCAGGTAAATCTATTAAACCTGGGCCGGAATTCACCAATCTATATGACTCATCAATTGAAAATGTTGGGGAGGAGACCTGAGGGGCATATGCCTGAACTTGATGGAGGGGAGGGAAGGTGGGGTAATGAACCCCATCCTGAAGGGGAGGTGGGGTGAAGAATCCCATCAGAGGCTCATGGGAGAGGTTTACATTTGACTGCTCAGACTGAATTGTTCTTTGTGGGAGCTTGATGTAAAGGTTGCTCTTTGCCTTTGACTGGGCCCTGTTTCTTGGGTTGCCGTCCATGGAGTCATAGTCATCGTCGTACTGTTTCAAGTCAACGTAAGCCTTCCTCTGCAGTGTTTTCCTCTCTTCAACAGAGAAAACCTGAAGATGAGTATTTTTTTGTGTGTATGTGTGAGAGAGAAAAAGAGAGGCTGAGATATTGAGAGATGTTTTGATTATAGTAGATTGTAGAAAACAGTGGATGAATTAATTAATTTTACTCACAAGGTTGAGTGGTAGAGTGGCTGGTGGTCGGTAAATAGATTTGAATGCCCAGATTAGCAGGAGCAGCATCGATATAAGCAATAGGGGCATTATTAATCCCACACTCATGCGCATAATCAACAGTTGTTGCCTCTGATCTGTGTTGGAAAGGCATATGTTCCACATCCATTATTTACAACACTTGTATAGTGTACTGTACAGGCTATAATGACACACTGTTCACAACAAGCCGTACTAAAATAATATAACACGCAACATTCAATATACTACGTATATACCAACCTTGTTCCTGAATATCAACATTCCTGCAGGTTTCAAGCCATACTAATGCTACAGTTAACAGCAAAAATTTTAATTGAACGAGTAATTCGAGAGAATTGCACTGAATCAAGGTTGAAATGGAGACTTGTAGGATGATACATGTACATTTCCTGGTAAAGGGTTGATAATCACTTCTTATACTCACAAAAAAAAAAGGTTCCCAAAAGGATCCCGTAAATCCTCAGAGAGAAACCATATCAGCTTCAAAGGTTCTTTGCCAGGCAAACTGCATCGATCTGAGAGCTTTCTCACTTTTCACATCCATGGTAGAGAGTTAAAGAGCTCGAAAGGCTTCTATAATAGTGACAAGCCAAGTGACCCTTTTTCTGAGAGTATAAGCTTCTCCTGGGAAAACATATGGGGCCCTATGTTAACAATCTAAGCGCAGTCTGAAGCTTGTGGCGCAAGTGCATTTAGGGCGTGTCCAAATCCATTTTTGCTAGTTTAAAAGTGGGTTATCCAGGCGCAATGCAAGGCGCAAGGTTAATCTCTTAATTAATCATAGGCGTAACATGAAATAAGCCAATCAGAGTGTCATCACCCAAGTCCTTTAAATGCCACATGCCCTTGCACCTTGGCGAACTGTGATTATAAGGGCTAACTTGCCAAGCAGCAGGGGAAAAAAAGTGTTCGCTGTAGAGAAAAGGGTCTGCGAAGCGCGTGAGTAAACCATTACTTAAAGTATGGAAACCAGAACACAGTAATCTCCAAAAATGTAATATAAACATTTTTGAATATTGTTCAAATTTGTTTTATTCATATCCTGATGTTAAAAATCATCATAGTGAATTTCCGGGGTTGCATTTGAACTTAACATTACATTACAACTTGTGGATAAAACAAGCAAACAAAAAAAACTATATTAACCCTTTCACTACCGCTTACTGGGAATAAGACAACCCTTGCTTACTGTAAATTTTTGTGCTATCGCAGCATGATATTGCATGTCGATTTTCACCCCCTTTTTCAAACTAAAAATGCCAGAAATGGACAATTTTATGTACAGAAAATATGTTCAAAATACATTTATCTTTCCATTGACACATATCTTTGCTTAGTTTTTCCAAAAGTAAAAACAGAAAATGAGGATAAAAACTGTATTTCGGTTTGTCAAGACAAGATGATTTCTCCTCTATGGGATTTTTGTACAAACGGAGATACACGCGCATTTCTGTACAAACGGAGATACACGTGCATTTGTGCACAAACGGAGATACGCGTGCTACAGCACGCACTGCCTGCAATAACCTGTATAAAATAAAATAAAACTGTGCATAACCGGAGGATTGGGAACTACGGGAAGCCTGATGACATCACTGACGTGTTGTGCGATACCAGACTCATCCAAAGGGGTGTTTTGTTGCGGAGCTTTTACAGTTTTTGTGAGGGACTTTCTCTAGGCACAAAATAGCGACAATGGTAAGTGTTGCGGGATCGGTGCTGTCGTGGAAGTGCAACAATGGTAATAAAAGGGTTAATTGAGGGTCGCGGGTAAAACAGTAACTCCCTGGGGCCCCCCAGTGGCACACTGGTCTAAGCATGTGCACCATAAAGGCTGTGTCCTTCCCGTGGCGACCCGGGTTCGATTCCGGCTCGGGTCATTTGCCGTATGTTTTCCTCATTCTTCTCCCAAACTTTCCTGTCACTCTCTACTATATACCTATCAAATAATGGAAAAAATCCCCCAAAAAAATATTCTAAAAAAAAATGAAATAAAAAAAAATAACACCCCACGCGCTAGTGGGGAACGGCCGTTAGAAATGAAAACGAGTGAGAAAAACAGCCAGTGAGAAAGAGACAAAAATAATGTTATTTTGAGTACGCCACCGTAGCCCCTTGAATAATATCCGACAGGAGTGAAAAGAACTTGCTTCTCATTAGCTGAAGATTGAAGGTCAATCAGATACATGGAAGAAATTTGGATTAATTTTCTACAGCGACAATGTCTCAGTTGCTTTTGCAACTACGAAAAGAGTTGTTTTTGTGGCCATTTAGTTTTTCAGCTTAACTGTAAATAATAGTGAAGACATGTCAAATGAAATGCAGGGTTTTGTATTTGATAATAGATGCGGGACAGATGGGTTGCAGGCAATGTATTAATGAATCAGATTCAAAATGGATTTTTCAGAGAACTGGGGATAATGGGTCGTCCCATGCACGACTTATCCAGTGCATTTTCAAAACTTCAAACATTTGTTCTGTTACAGTTTGTGTTTTGTGTGATGGAAGGAAAATCCACACAGTTTTAGACGATGTGTCATATACTGAATAGAAAGGCCAACCAATGTCCCTAAACAGCCAATCCTCCAGGAATGATCTTCTGGAGAACAACAGGAATGAGCTTGCCAATATCTAGAAGTCATGGCTTTATCCAGAAGAATTTGCGAACACCTACATGCATAACCTCACATGTTGAATCACAAATTATGTGGTTGAACTGGTTCACTTATGAATTAAATAGCCTGTATCACAGCATGCCTTGATGTGCGGACGTCTGTCGCACTAACCATTGACATGCATTTTTTAAAATATCTCGACAAAATCTTTCACATGGTAATCTCTTTATTTTTAATCGGTTGCATGAGTGGGTGCTGCTGCTCATCTCTGCATGGGTAGTATGACGCAAGCAGAGTGTATGCGCGTTGTGCACTCGCCTACAAAGACGCCTCATACTATTTGACTATCCGCCCTGAAATGAGCAGTCAAAAACTGACCATTGACTTTAGACCAGGTTTTTGTGAGTCAATAGCGAGATCGCTTTTTGCAGTCTCAAGATATCAATGCGCTCATTTTAAGACCAACACACTCATGGGTGCTCAATTGGGCGCAAATGCATTCCCTACTTAGGCAGACTGGGCCCAGTCTCATGAAACGCTTCTAAGCCTAGTTGACAGCTAAATTGGCCTGTAGTTGGCTGCTATCCCTAGTTGCCTCCTAAGTATTTTTCATGAAATGTCACTAGGCCTAGTTACATGCTAAGTTGACTGCTAAAGTTAGAGGTGATCTGGGGTACCTCTAAATCTCTAGTTGGCAACTATTTTATCCTTTGCTTGCTTGGCATTGACGAGAGAACAAGTTAACATGGCAAGAAGGATACTTGAGCTTGTGGAACTTGTGGAGAGGCGCCGTGCTTTACGACGAGAGCGAGTTTTTAGAGATCGTCGGAATCCTCTGGACATCTTCATTGACGGGGAATTGTTTCAGAGATACAGATTCTCTCGAGAAGGGATCATGTTCATCACAGACTTAGTCACCCCAGATATTGAGCATCCAACAAGACAAAGCAAGGCTCTCCTTCCATATCAACAAGTCCTCATTGCCCTGCAGTATTACAGGACAGGGACATTTCATAAGGTTGTTGGAGATCCATTGCAAGTGTCACCGGCAACTGCTAACCGAGCAATCCATCGTGTTTCCAAAGCCTTGGCTGGAAGGATAAATGACTTCATCAAATTTCCAGAGGGGAATGAATTAGGACCCATTAAGGATAGGTTCTACAAAATGCGACACTTTCCGGGTGTGATAGGGTGTGTCGATGGGACTCATGTCTGGATCATCTCACCACATCAAAACGAAGTTGACTACGTGAACAGAAAGGGTTATCATTCCATTAACGTGCAAGTGATGTGCGATCATAAGGGCAAGTGGATAAATCTAGTTGCTAGATGGCCTGGCTCGGCGCATGACAGTCAAATTCTTAGATCAAGCCAGGTTTGGGACACAATGGAGGCTGGTTTGGTTCAAGGCTTCATCCTTGGTGATTCTGGTTATCCATGTCGGAACTGGTTGAAGACACCACTCTTGAATCCAACCACAGAAGCAAAGCGTCAATACGATGCTGCCCATAAGTCTACATGGGTGTTGGTGGAACAAACCATCGGGAGATGGAAGCGTCACTTTCATCTTCTCCATGTCGAGAGTAGATTGAAAGACCGAGAGAGTACCTGCAAGGTTATTGCTGCCACGGCTGTGCTGCATAACATTGCAGTGGACCGAAATGAGCCAGATGTTGAGTACCTTGGACCAGTAGGGGAGGAGGTCCGAGCTGAACAGTACCACGGAAATTTAAACATTGCTAATGGACATAGAGCAAGAGCATTGTTGATTCAGAATAGGTTTTAATGGGACTATCTAATGACAATGATGGTTGACACATCTACATGATGTTATACATACGTTATGTAAAGTAGAACTTCACTGATAGCAGAACTTCACTGCAAAACAGCAAATCTAAGGCTAATTACAACTGCAACAAAACACTTCCTTCTTCAGTTTGCAATAGCAATGCTGGGTTTTCCCACATGTAATTTGCGCTTTAAAAGTTCAATTTGCAATTTCAGTTTCTCCTGTTCTAGCAGCAAATTCTGACGTTTGATGAGCATGTTCTCCCTTTCTGTTTCAATGAGACTGTTGTATGCTGCATCTTTCTTCAGCTTCTTGGATGATGGGGGACTGCAGCAGCCCTTGGCAGCTGACTTTGATGAACTTGGCTTAGGCTTGTCAATTTCATGGACATCGGGCAATTCTGCTACATCACTGCTATCCGATTCTGAAAATAAAGTGGAACATCACTAAGAGCAAACTCCTTTGGAGACATGAGAGAAATTTTAGTTGTAATACTAGTATGAGGTGTTCATCAAGAAAGGTGGATCTTAAAAGGAAGCAAGTGGCTACATTTAATTATTTTTTAGTACCAAGGTATACAATGTACATTGCTTGATCGTGTTTTTGACTCAAAAACAAGGCTCTGACCCCCTCCCCTGATTGTGGTGCACTTTGATTTATATGGACGATCCCTTAAGCTGCTTACCACTCAGCAAGTCATCTTGTCCAACCGACTTTGCTGTTACTCCAGATTCAATGCCAGTCAAACCCTGAAACCCCGGAGTATCTGCGCAAAGATCAAGCATCTTCTGTTGTGCAGGATTAGGCTCTGGTGCTGGTTTTCCACCACCTGTTTTGGCCCGAGACTTCTTCTGCTGCTGTGCGATTTCTCGTGACTCTGACTTAAGTTTTGTCAGCCGAGATTTTAGGTCATCCAATGACCGTTCAGTGTCTGGAAATCGTGCACAATGCTGTGTAAGGATGTTTTCCCAGGCCTCCTTCTTCTTCCGATTTGTGTTAACATCCTTCTGTTTTGCATCTATAATGTCTTTAAATTCTTTTTTTTTTTTTTCTAGCCTGCCACCACCCCCCCTCTTTGGAGGACAACTTTAGTATTTTGCCGGACTTAAATACAATGATATGTCACCTCTTGAGGGAGGGAATGGATGGAGGGAATGGAGGGAATGTCTTCAAATTCTTCGTACTTCTGCCACAAGAAAAGGTTTTCCTCCTGGGTGTAATTTGCCTTACGGTGCCTTTTCTGGGACATCTTTACTGCAGTGCAGTCTGTCTGTGCTATGACAGATATGAGGATTGCACAAAAAGCATATATTTATCCCCAGGACACACCCCTAATGACCTAAGTGTCCTCAAAGCAGTGGTTCTCAAACTCGGTTCTGGCGCCCTGCTGTGTATGCTTGCTTTTGTTCCGACCACAGTTGCAATCTTAGGATTTTAACAAGCTCTTTATTTTCCTTAATTGGGTGCATTTATGTTTAGAGCAGTTAGTTGTCCTCTTAAGCCATATTTGACAAATCTGCACATGCCATGAATAATTAAAATTTCATATCCACAATGAGATATGTTAGAAACCAGCATAAATAACTGCAGAGGGAAACAATTTGACTGAACCCTTAATCAACATAAACAATAAATAGGTTCCTCATTGGTGAAACTGTCAACACATGGTTGCAAAAACCAACAATTTTTTTGGCAAACAATAAAGTCACACCTATTTCATTTCATTTCATGTTCTTTTTATTAAGTTCAGGAAAATTATTTTGAAATAATTCAAAACACCTGAGTTCAGCAACCCAATTTGGAGCTTACTGATTTTCTCAGAGTTTAATTTGATCTGTTTGGACATGTCTTCACCTGAAAATCCTTTCAATATGGAAAAATAAGCATAACATATTTGAGGGTTTTTATTCTTCATGGCACAGTGGATATGTCCAAAAAATGCAGCTAAAGTTGGTAAATAACTGCTCTAAACGTGGAACGCAGCTAATTAAGACAAATCGACACATTGTTAAAATCCTAAGATTGCAATTGTGCTTGGAACAAAAACCAGCATGCACAGTAGGGCGCCAGGAACGAGTTTGAGAACCACTGCCTCAAAGTCAGCACTCAGCCCATTGAAATTGAAATTGACATGCTGCGGTTTATGTGGTTTGGACGTCTCCCCACACTTTAGTTAACAACTACTTTTCCTAGCTGGCAACTAGTTTGCTGGGTTCCTAGTGTCGTTTCGCGAAAAGAAATTTAGAAGTCAACTAACAAGATGGCAACTAGTGATTTAGAAGCCAACTACCCCCTAGTATGCAGCTAATTTAGCAGCCTTTCATGAGATTGGGCCCTGGACGCTGGACGAGTTAATGGTTTTTGTGTTGGTTGGAAAGTTGCAAAATGGGCGCCTTACGCTTTGTGTTGGGTGTAAGATAGGGGCCATGGACTTGCCTGATTTGGTGAAGCCGCAGATTTCATTTGGAGCTGATTCGTAATCTTGCCGGGTGGGGCTTATCCAGATCTTGGAGGATACTGAAATACAATATTCTGTCCCAGGAGAGAGGTCTTTCATCCTGTATACAGGAAGTTCTGTTCTCACAATGGGTAATTTCTATCGAACAAAAAATGCATATTAGAATAAAAAATGCAGTGAATTCAACAATCAACATATTACATTTACCTTTCTTGCAAATCGGTCTTCCTGTCCGGTCTTACCACAAATACAAGCATTATTCAGCACAAAATATATTTTCTGAAAGCTTAAAGATGTTTACTAATCATGTGAGGAAGGAAAAGTCATTTAATTTTCCAAGGAGACATGTCATACCCCTTTTTGTATTCTGTGCCTTATCCTGTTTTTCAACATTTAGTAATATTGAACAGGGGGTTAAATAATAGAGGACAGAGTTCCTATGGATGTAAATGACCATTGGAGATCTTTTGATCTACAACCCCAATTCCGAAATAGTTGGGACGAAGTGTAAATTGTGAATAAAATCCAAATGCAATGACTTTCAGATCACATGAGCGAATATGTTATTTACAATAGAACATAGATAACATTTCAAATGTTGAAACTGAGACATTTTGCATTTTTATCCATAAAATGAGCTTATTTCAAATTTTCTGCTGCGACAGGTCTCAAAAAAGTTGGGACACAGGCAAAAAAGGGCTGAAAAAGCAATTAATATAAAAGAGAATCAGCTGAAAGAACATTTAGCAAGTAATTAAGTTAACTGGCATCAGGTGTGTAACATGATTGGCTATAAAAGGGATGTCTTAGAGAGGCTGAGTCTCTCAGAAGTAAAATGGCCAGAGGCTCTCCAACCTGTGAAGGCTTGCGTAAAAAAATTGTGGAATACTTTAAAAACAATGTTCCTCAATGTCAAATTGCAAAGGCTTTGAAGGTCTCATCATGGACGGAGCATAACATCATCAAAAGATTCAGAGAAATTGGAAAAAATCTCTGTGCGTAAGGGACAAGGCCGAAGACATTTACTGGATGCCCGTGATCTTCGGGCCCTCAGACGCCACTGCATCACTCACCGGCATGATTCTGTCATTGACATTACTAAATGGGCCCAGGAATACTTCAAGAAACCACTGTCTGTAAACACAGTCTGCCATGCCATCCACAGATGCCACCTAAAACTCTATCATGCAAAAAGGAAGCCATTGTTGAGCATGATCCAGAAGCGCCGCCGTGTTCTGTGGGCCAAGGCTCATTTAAAATGGACTGCAGCAAAGTGTCCTGTGGTCAGACGAGTCCAAATATGACATTCTTATTGGAAATCATGGGCGTTGTGTCCTCCGGGCTAAAGAGGAGAAAGACCACCCCTCCTGTTATCAGCATTCATTTCAAAAGTCAGCATGATGGTATGGGGATGCATTAGTGCATATGGTGTGGGACACTTGCATGTTTTAAAAAGCACCATGAATGCTGAAAGGTATATAAAGGTTTTAGAGCAACATATGCTCCCCTCCAGACGACACCTATTCCAGGGAAGGCCTTGTGTATTTCAGCAGGACAATGCAAAACCACATACTGCAGCCATTACAACAGCATGGCTTCGTAGTAGCAGAGTCCGTGTGCTGAACTGGCCTGCCTGCAGTCCTGGTCTTTCACCGATTGAGAACATTTGGCGCATAATTTAACGAAAAGTCCGTCAAAGGAGACCCAAAACTCTCCAGCAGCTGGAAGCCTGTATTAAACAAGAGTGGGATCAAATTACAATGGCTAAACTCAAGAAACTTGTCTCCTTAATGCCCAGACGCCTCCACTCTGTGTTAAAAAAGAAGAGGGGATGCTCCACCATGGTAAACAGGCCCCTGTCCCAACTTTTTTGAGACCTATAGCAGCCATCAAATTTGAAATGAGCTCATTTTGTGGATAAAATTGTAAAATTTCTCAGTTTCAACATTTGCTATGTTATTTCTGTTCTATTGTGAATAAAATACTGGCTGGTAAGTCAGTGGTACTGGTTGAAAATCATTGCGTTTTGATTTTATTCACAATTTACACTTTGTCCCTACTATTTCGGAATTGGGGTTGTATATCTCACATAGCATTTGTTGTTGCGCATGGAAGGGCAAGAGTTCATATGAGATCTGTCGCCATGTATGACATGTTCCATTAGTGTTTTACTTGCATGCATAAACACAAGGGGTTAATGCTGTTAGCGAGCATTCTTTAAGCTTATTCTGAGCTGACCTTTTGAAATTTAAACAGGTGAGTCAGCATAAATCATTGCGTAATCTGGGTATGCCCTCTTGGTAATTGCCTCAAAATTGCATAATGGGTATAAATTTGTGCAAATTCTGTGCATTGGCCTTCCTGTTCATCTGGATGTCCATGTGGATTGATAGAAGATGGTCAGACCTCAGTACACACCCCAGCAACGATCTTTCATGGTCACCGAATATCATCTAAGTAAAAGTGTCTCAGTTGTCCTTGAGATGTTCCGCCGAGAATACCCAAATATTCGCCTTCCATCATGTTGTTACGACCTGGTCTAGGACAGGACAAATCGGGAGCTGACAAAACTGGGGCATTACACAATAGACATGTAACAGCTTCAAAAGCATGCTGGCAATCAGCTGACCATAGAAATGGTTGACAGGCACGCAATAGGTTCGTGAGAGGTGAAACAACAGATGAAAAGTTCTTACAAAAACTCCTGTAGTACCCAGCCATTCCTAAGAAACGCCTGAGTTCCCTTCTGGTCTTGGGAACAGGGAACGAACTGATTGCCTCAACCTTGGCGTCCACAGGACAAACTGACCCCTGGCCCACCTTTTTTCCCAAATAGGTAATCGTCCCTTGACCAAATTCACATTTCTCAAGGTTTAAGGTTAGTGAAGCATCCCGAAGGCATGAAAACACACTTTCCAGCGTAAAAAGATGATGTTGCCAAGTTGAAGAATAAACAACTACATCATCAAGATAAGCTTCACAATTATCAATATTTACCAGAACATAGTTCATCAACCTTTGGAACGTAGCAGGCGCGTTTTTTAAACCAAAAGGCATTACCGTGTATTGCAAGAAGGTGTCCGGAGTGACAAAGGCCGACTGTTCTGAAGCATGTTCAGTTAGAGGGACCTGTCAGTATCCCTTTAATAAATCAAGCTTGGAGACAAACTTTGCATTTCCGATTCTGTCCACATAATCCTCAATTCGCGGAAGGGGAAAAGAGTCAGATTTCGTCACACTGTTAAGTCTCCGGTAATCCGTACAAAACGGGAAGTGCCTGCAGATTTTGGTACCAATAGACAAGGGGAAGACCAAGGGCTAGAACTAGGGGCAGCAAGACCATTATGCAAAAGGTATTCAACTTCCTTTTTCAGAACAGTCCGTTTTGATGGGTTAACACGATACGCATTTTGTTTAATAGGCTTATGATCGCCCACATCAATATCATGTTCTAAAATAGTGGTTTTCAAAGAAACGTCTGAGAACAGCTGCGAATATTTCTCAATAAGACCCCTGATATCAGCCTGAGCCGTCTCAGGTAAATGAGACAACTTGGATGGGAGAGCACAAAGAGCTTCAGAGTTCAGCAAACGAGCAGGTGGAAGACAGGTACTTGTCTGACCAAGTCCATCTAATTCAGGGGAGTATTCTGACATGGGCACATCTACATAAGTTGTTGCAATCAGGACCACAGGTGGTGTTGAGAAAAGCTTTGCACCCTCAGAGCGCGACATGTAGGCTTTTAGCATGTTAATGTGGCAAACCCGAGACTTGCGTTTTCTATCATGTGTCTTTACAATGTAGTCTGTATCACTTAATTTTTTTTGTATTACATACGGCCCACAAAACTTTGCCTGAAGGGTAGATCCAGGAATAGGAAGAAGCACTAGGACTGCATCACCAGTCTCAAAAGAGCGTTGAACTGACTTCTGATCATAATATGCCTTCATCTGGGCGTGGAACTTAAGGAGTGGTTGGCTAAGTCCCAAGCTGTGTGTAACCGTTCCCGGAAAGTGCTTACATAGTCCAAAACATTGCGGGGAGCAGATAGGCTCTGGTCAGTCCCTAACCACTGATCCTGCAGGATTTTTAATGGTCCATGTACCGCGTGCCCAAACACCAATTCAGACGGACTAAAATTGAGGGATTCTTGCACAGTGTTCCGAATGGCAAACAACAAAAAGGGAACTGCCTCATCCCAGTCCCCCCCCTTGGTCTAAGCAATATGTTCGAAGCATGGTCTTAAAAGTTTGATGGAACCTCTCCAACGCTCCCTGAGACTCTGGGTGGTAAGCACGGAGGTTTGGTGAGTTATATTCAACTATTTTATTGTCTTTGCAAACAACCCAGATGTGAAATTTGACCCCTTATCCGATTGCACATACTTTGGCAAACCAAACGTAGTACGGAACTTAACCAAGGCCTTCACAACTGCTCAAGCTTTCAGAGTGCGAAAAGGAATGGCTTCAGGGAACCTAGTTGCAGTACACATGAGAGTCAACAGATTACAATTGCCAGATCTGGTTTTAGGGAGAGGTCCCACACAATCAATTAATATCTTTTCAAAAGGTTCCCCAAGACAGGAATTGGCTTGAGAGGCGCAGGGGGAATTACTTGATTAGGTTTCCCCACAAGTTGACAAACATGGCAGGAACGACAATACCGTGACACATCAGATTTCATGGCAGGCCAAAAGAAATGTTTCAAAATGCGAGTGAATGTTTTCTTAACCCCAAGGTGACCAGAAAGTTCATGGTCATGAGCTACAGCCAATACTTGTTGTCTGAATGGAGTGGGAACTAATACTTGCACTACTGAATTCCACTCTTCCCAAGTGTCAGAGGGGGTCCATTTGCGCATTAGTATTTTGTCATCAATAAAATATGAAACAGATTTGGACGGCAACGCAGAGTTACCTTCAGCCGCAGCAAAGTATTTACTTAAGGAATCATCTGCCCGCTGAGCAGCAGCCAACTGCAGCCTCCCAAATGGCTGGAGGAGTTCAGAATTACTGGCTGGGTTCTTTGGAACAATATCAGCAACAGTGATCGCATTAGAATCCCCTTCAGTAACCATACTTTAGGACAAGTCAGCCTCCAGCAAGGTATCCGATAGGTCAATTGTATCTCCGTATTTGCAAGCCTGCGCGCGGGTGACGACACATGCAGAAAAAACGGAAGGGAATTCTGAAACTGCATCATCAGCGCCCCCGTACATGTCAGGCTCATGGGTGGCCTCAGGCAGAGGGAATACGTTTCCTCCCGCTAAATCATTGCCGAGAACTAATGAAACGCCTTTAACTGGCAATTGAGAACAGACTGCGATTTCCACCGTATCAGAAACTATATCAGACTGCAGTACATTATTGTGCAAAGGAACTTTCATGATACCTAGCTCAATGCCTTGAATTAATACATCAGTTCCACAACTCGATCCTTCAGAAAATGACAACACATTCTAATATAGAAGACTGAGCACCCCCCGTATCACGCAATATTTTAACAGGCAGATTTTCAGATTCGGAATCAGAGAAAGACACCATTCCATCAATAATAAACGGCTGGAAAGACGATTCTGACAACGTCCCAGAGCGTTTCCAGTCATCGTGGAATGACGGAGAGTTAATAAGCCCAACGTCCTTAGGAATCAATTGTGACTGACTTTGTTTTTTACGTTTTAACGCTGGGCAGACGGCAATAAAGTGTCCGGTTTCATGGCAATAAAAACACTCACTAGAATTGCTTGGGGGTTTAGTTAGTTTCACCGAACCAGGTAAAACCCCACCCTGAGCAATGTGATGACCATCAACACTTTTAGGAGACAAAAAGACAGTCTTATGTGTAAGGATGAACTCGTCAGTACACACGGCCGCTTCCTCAACAGTAGACACTTTCCGCTCATTCAAATATACTGCGATTCTATCGGGAATGCATTTTTTGAACTCCTCAAGCAAAATCAACTGTTTCAGCTGCTCAAATGAAGTAATGTCACTCGCCGAACACCATTTGCTGAAAAGAACAGATTTCTCCCGAGCAAACTCAACAAATGTTTGACTGTTGGATTTCACATGCTTCCTGAATCTTTGTCGGTAAGCCTCAGGAACAAGTTCATACGCCCGTAACACAGCACTTTTCACTGTATCATAATTCATACTATCCTCTAGGGACGAAGATGAACACACTTCCTGAGCTTTCCCAACAAACGTACATTGTAATAGCAATGTCCAAATACTTTGTGGCCACCCTATTGTTGCCGCAATTCTTTCGAAAATAGGGAAATATTTATCAACCTCACTTTCCCTGAACGGAGGTACCAAACGAATTTGCCGACTGAGATCTAAATCCAGCGAAGTGGCTGTCGAGGGGTTCTGCGAAAGCGCAACATGACCATGGACAGGAGATGGACTGGGTATTGGAGAAACGGTAGTACGAGAATCTACTTTAGATTTCCGGGGCATTGGAGTGGGTGCCAAATCCCTTGCTCGCAATTCAAGCTCCTTCAACTTGACCTGACGGTCAGTTTCCATGTCATAAGCTCGGAGTTGGAGCAACCGATTCTGATATTCCTCTTTACTGAGCTCCAGCTCCAGTTCCTTCAAACGCAAATTGAGCATTGGGTCTTCCGTGGACGAGTGCAATTCACCGGGAGACGCACTATTCTCAGTTGTAGCCTCAGCTGTCACAGTCGGATTCTGAAGCGCCGCCAAATCTGACTCAACACTCGGGAGCACCTCTCCGTCAGGTAAATATCCCTGTTACACCCACAGGCGTAGGAACCGGGGGGGACGTGTCCCCTCCAATATCGGAGACAGGCGCATTTGTCCCACCCAAAAATTATACCGCGGAGGAGAAAAATATTTGATTTTGAAATTTTTAACTTATGTGCTTTTATTTTGAAAGCGCAACACAGCGTCATGTCACTGGTCCGCCCCCTCCCTCACTGGCTCTGAGAGTGTTTTTCGAGGCGGGAGACAGCAGCAGTCGACAGCAGGCGGTCTGATGACAGAAACTCATTTCATTATTTCCACAGTACTATAAGGGTCAACTTATGTTAATTAAACATGTTCGCTAGTTTCAGCTAGCGAACTAAACCTGGTTTCTGTCACATGTTGGTTAGTAATCGGGTTGCTAGTAGTAGTAGCTAAATATAAGCCAGGTGGATATGTCGAATTATGAGGTGAATTTCAGTGGAGAAATTATTAATTAATTAATTCAGTGGGGGTGCCATTATTAATTAATTTTTTTGTATGCAAGAACCACAGCAGCAAGCTAGAGAAACAGAGCAAGCTCTTGGGGATACAGGTGTATCAGGGCTTCAGGTGAGGTCATAATTATGCCTTCTTCTTTGGAATTATAGGGAAAGCATTAAAGTTAGTCTCATGTTCAGCAAATATAACCTTTGAAAGTCAAAATGTCCGAACCAACTTTGGCTCATTGGGGGAAATGAAAGAAACACGTAATCGTAAATTTAACTTGATCCAGTCCGATTAACGCTCGGCTTGTGGCTTGTCCAATTCATAGTCGGTGGTCCATTTTGAGGTGTTTATTGCGGCTGCAATTGCGTTCCCGCATATTAAGATGCTTAATAGAGAGGATTGCGAGCTGTATTGCTAACGTAGTTATACCGTATATCCACTCACTTGGTATCAATGTCCAGGTTACTAGATCTGAGCGGGTTTCATGAGTGCGCTGATATGGTTTGCAGCTGTCAGTTAAGGTTGTGGCAAGTTTATGTATGTGGCATCTTAGTATGAAAATTTTGGAGGCACCTTGAGTAGCCTAATTAAAAAAAAACAAGAAACACTCATTTGGATAATCTCTGTACACAGTAAAGGCAGTATCTGCACTCAGATTTACAAAAATTTTCTTGCTTGCACGCTATGCGCGTTCACATTACATACTACTCCCTACTAATTCTCACATTAAACCTACGCCCGTGGTCCCCCCAATGTTAAACTCATTCCTATGCCCTTGGTTCCACCAATTCCTTATAAAGCACTGTCCTTATTTCCCATTTCGCCTTACTTCGTGGCACGGAAATGTAAAAGTCTGCTATGATTAATAAATCATTCTCTCTGCATCGGTTGAATTTCTCCTTAGTCGGAAAAATAGTAAATTCTTCCAAGTTAAATTCGGCCATTGTAAATTCGGACAACCCCCACGTATGTTACGACCCGGTCTAGGACAGGCTGCAACAGGTAGAGAAATGAGGGAAGGACAGGCGGGGAGAACTGTAATAGGCACGAGTTTGCACACTGATCAGTAACTCCGGTCCCTAACTGCCTAACCAGAACTAAACTAATCCTACGGCTAGTCTTCAAAGGTTCGCCGGGCTCGGGGCGGCTTTTAAACACTGAGCTCCCGAACTCTCAGTCCGCAAATGAAGACTGAGGGAACGAATAGTGTACCCCCTATGGAAACACGTTTCCGCCCAGAATCACCTTCAAAAATAACAAAGGAAAAATAACAAAGCAAAATAACAAAGAGCCCCGATGGAAGGACTGTGAGATCCAGCTGGGAGCACGTTACCTAACCAGTGCAAACCTAACAACGTGCAAAAAGGGGCAAGGCGAGAGGGGTAGTCAGTACAGAAACCGAGGTCAAACACCAGGAATTCACCAAACAACCAGACTAAAACGCAAGGGCTTTAATTCGAGTCGAACTGGGACAGGCCAAGGGTCAACCACTACAATCCAAACGAACCAAATAAAAGGCAAGACGAGAATCGCAAATCCAAAGGCAAACCAAATCAACAAAGAAGGCAGCAAAATACTCACAGTACGTGAACGCTAGGTACAAAAGCAGAGGAGCTAGTCTCCAACTGGCACTTGCAAGCGGCGGCCTTAACCCTTTCGCAGGCAAATTTTGGCCCAGATGCATACCCCCACGGACGGATTAATTTTGGGTTTTTACCAAAATATGATTGTTATTCAAAATAACAATAAAATAACACCAAATCTCATAATAAGTTTCCCATAACTGATGTTTTTATGTTTTAATCCTCTTCAGAATCGCTAAAATCGTTTGGATCCAAGTCACTCCCGCTCTCTGGATATTCAAACTCATCGTCAGAGTCATTCAATAAAGCAAAAACTTCATCCACGTTGTATTTACATTTAGAAACACGGCTAGAATGCCGGCTATTTGTACTCGTCGATGCCATGTTCACATGTCCCACAATTTGACCGGAAGTAGTCTCAGTATTTAGCGTTTTTAGGAAATCCCATGCCTCGTTCACGGCTAAAAATACAGTGCTGGGTGACCTGAGAGACAGCCAATGGTAATGAGTGTAACTAACAAGGGAATTCCTGCAATCGGGGAATTTAAAGAAGACTTTATAAAACACGTTGGTTAAAACGACAAAAATGTCGCTGTGCCTGCGAAAGGGTTAAAAAGCACCGCCCCTTCCGGAAGTGGAAACATTCAGTTAAGAGTAAGGCAAAATAATTACTACACAGCTCGTAACAATGTTCAACCATCTTTACAAATACATGCACATACTTTATGAGTGGAACCAGCCGAAATCTCAACGAAGAGCAGTGCAGTCGACGTCATACTGCACGAACAGCGGCTAACATTGAAGCAGTGAGAAACCTCCTTGAGTAACATCATGCTGGCGAAGAGAGAGAACAAAAATCAGGTGCCAACGGAACGGTCTTGGGTTATCTTCTTCAACCTTTAATTGCATTACCCACTTCGACTTGCCCTTTCATCCCTATCAGGCGATAAAGCGACACCAACTTCTTCCTGGTGATATTCAGCACCGCTTAAGTTTCTGCCGATGGCTGCTTGCACAGCGACAACGCTTCCTGGAGGATTTCACCATTGGCGATGATTCAGAATTCACTATGAATACCATGGTCAATTCTCATAACATCAGGGAATACCGGCCTCGGGGAGAACAACCGCTTGATTTTGATTACCGGCGCAATAATCACCCACATCTGCAGGTTTCGGCATCACTAGAATTGTGAATTTCAGCATGCCTGGTGGGCGCAAGATTGAGCTCCCCCACACAGAAGACGTATTGTTACCGACCCCCTGACCGAACTGTTTGACAACAGAGCCGTGGCTCTGAACTGGCCAGTGGAGTGACCCCTGCGGTCCCCCGACCTGACCCCACTGGATTAGTTCCTCTGGGGCCACCTGAAATTGAAGGTGTACGTCACTCCACATGCTGATCTTGATGACCAGGAGAGGAGAATCACAGCTGAAGCTGAACTCCTGAGGCCAAACAGAGCAATGATTAGGCGTGCCTTCGCGGATATGTTCAGCAGGGCACAAATTTTTGTGGCAAGGAACAGGGCCTATGTGGAGGACTAAACGTGCTGGAATCCTTTGACATTTGAAGTGTCTGCCTTTCAATTAAAATCCTGAAATCCTGAGGTAAAAGTATTTCAATCTTGACTCAATGAGCAAATTTTGCTGTTCATTTTCAGTTTCTCACTGATATGCGAAATCTTTGTATCGAGGGTAAGGGATTAACATGTAATTTTTTTCCCCCTGTTTTATGCAGGCAAGTAAAACACCAATGGAACTTGTCATCCATGGTGACAGATCTCATATGAACCCTTGCACTTCCATGTGCAACAGACTTTTATTTAGCAAAATTCAAATTAGCTGTGTTCACTGAAGCGTGAAAACTGAATCACGACACTGGTGTCAATCAAGGGAGAATTACGTGGTCTATCAACACGTATGACCAGATTTTCTAAATATCTTCGCATTTTTGTTTTATGGTGTTTTTTCTGAGAGTCTACTTTTTTCTGATACACCCTGTATAAACATAACACCAATCCTGTCCCTCAAATACCAAATGTATTTAGAATATCATTGCCTTGTATTGTTAAAAGTTGCATAGTTCGTCAACAGCACTTACAGGACCATTTCTTTGTTTGAAATGAATATGATACTCCATCCTCTCCACTTCTGTGGAGTTCTCAAAATATGTATCAATGTGTACTTGCATGGAATTTGTCTCTGGAACAAGATGAAATCTTGGAGGGTCAATAGTCACTGAAAAAAAAGAACAAAAAATCACTTTCATTAAAAATGAATAATGCACAAATAAGAACAGTCTGACTCAAGGCCTATGCCTGCATTAGGATTTTTCAGAGTCCTTGGGACACTTCATATACCTGTTAGTACTAGTCTAGTGCACAACACAGTCCTACAGAACTGGTTTTCAGAATGGGCTAGCCGTACTATTATTAAATTGGCAAAATAAATTCACGATATTGTACATGAACTTTCAGGCAACATACAATTCAGGCACTATTCAGTGTTGTGGAAAAAGTTTTTTGCCTCCTTTATGATTTTGTCAACTTTTGTACGTTAGTCACAATTGATTCAGAGCTTCAAACATACAGATGCGCTCAAAAGTTTGCATACCCTGGCTTAATTTGTGACATGTTGCCATTTATTCTAAAAATATGACTCACCATGCAAAAAAACTTGTCTTTTATTTAAGGATAGTGATCATGTGAAGTCAATTATCATTGCATAGGCGTTTGGCTCCTTTTTAAATCATAATGATAACTAAAATCACCCAGACGGCCCTGAACATAAGTTTGCATGCCCTTGAAAATATGACCTTTAGACACAAGGTGACACATTCAGGTTTAAATGACTATTAAGGGTTCCACACCTGTGGCTTTTTAACTTGTAAATAATGTCTGTGTATAGTCATTGAGTTTGTTAGCTCCCGAGTGGATGCACTTATCTGGCTAGACACTGAGCCATGAGGAGCAGAGAAGAAGCCTCTGCTTCTTCAGGGCATAATTCCTCCTCAAACTGAGTTTACAAATTGCCAATATAAATGCAATAATCATTATCTTCTCTGACTTCGCTCATGCTTTCAGCCATTACAACTCCCTTTGTTTACAACCGCAATGACGTCACTGTTATGATTCTGCCATGTCTGACCATGTTTTTGCTTATGTTTTACTCCATGCCATGTCTTTGTTTTTTCTTTGTCTGTATTCCTGCCATTATCCATTCCCACAGTTTTATTCGGGTTCTTGTTTTGCTCCATACCATGCATTGCACTTTGTCTCCCCTGTCTGGTCTTGTGTCATGTGACAGCTTATTGCCCCAGTATTGCGTGCCACGCTTTCAGGTGATTTCATGGTTTCTGGGTTTTCAATTATTCCTTCTAATCTCGTTTGCTTCCTTCGCCTTGCTGTTCTGTCATTACTAACAGTACTAACAGTTTGTTATTTTAGTTAAATCTACTAACCAAGACTAACATTGTTTATAGTACTAACTTACTAACAAGCACTAGGGATTGTATAGCTGCACTTTACTAATTGACTAACGGGCTCTCAGCACTCGCCCTATTCTAGTCTCCGCCCCTTGTCTTTACTCAATTTACTTTGCTGCGCTTCAGTGGATTCTCTGCACCTGGTTTACTCTGTTCTGCCTCATTACCTGTGCACGTTAGAACTCCCTAACCGGAGCCGTGTGTTTGTTATAGGCTGTCTTTGTGATCCCTGTCCGCGTTTTGGCTTCTGCCAATTTCATGTGGTTAGGTTCTTCCTCATGTCTGTGCCCTCGTTAATTAGTCTGATCCAATTCACCTATTCCCTATCATAACATGTGACTTCCCCTACGTGTATTTAAGCAGTCTGTTCACTTCCAGTCCCTGTCAGAACGTTTTCCTTGTGCTGCGATTCTATGCCTTGTACTCTTTGTGTTATACTTCTGACTGGACCGTCCCCGTTCACGATTTTGGCTTTGTCTTGGATTTCTCTGCACCTGTGTAACGAACCTGTTTTGCCCGACCCTGATTATTGTGTTTGCTGCCCTGTGTACGATTTGGATTACGTCCCTGGGGTTCTGATTTTGGATTGTGGACTCTGTACCGTTGCCTTCTGCCCTATGGGGGTTCACCCCCCAGCTTCAATAAAACACCTTTATGCTGGATCTTTTGGGTCTCGCGTTTGGTTCCAGAACGATACCTCACAGTCTCAGCATAACTTCCAGTTTATGACTGCTCGCCAGGAGCTGGGAAAGCTGTGCCATCTGCTTGCCGGAGTTAAAATTCATCAAACTGCATAAATGTTTCGCTGAAATAGTTAAGAATAGTATCAAACGAAAGCTTTTTTTTTTTTTTGTATTTTATTATAAAATGAATCCAATATGATGTCAGCCGCACTTTAAGGTGCTTTAATAAGGTAATGCAAAGCTGCAATTGGCATAAACTGAGGCAAACAAACATGAAAAGGGCTCATGAAAAGCAAGGGAGTGGTCAGGAACAGTCGGAGTCGGTGGGTTGTCAGTCGGAATCAAGGCAGTTGGTCAAGCCGTAGCAGGAATTTAGTCTGAGGTCGATGCCAGGAAGGCAATCTGAGGGAAACAAGGCATGCAGGATTGAGCACGCTATTGAACTTAGCTGCTTGTTGAAACTGGAGAATTCGCCACTCTTTGACTGGGAGAGCAATCTGAAAATAATAGTTACCTGTTTCTTAGTTTTAATTTTTTTACCGAAGATTGGAGAGAGCTGTGCTGTTAAAATAGAACTGGCTTGGGGCACAATGCACAGGGCGAGAGTGCAGAAAAGGTAAAATGAAAAAACAGGCATTTACAGTGGGCCCAAAAATTACTGGCACCCCTGACTGGCAATGCACAAATAATACAAAAAATATCATTATAGAGAACGGAGTATACCAGCATGTGTGAAATACAGTGCTTTATTAATGTTTTGATGGAAACACCCAAAATCATAACAAGCATTTAATACAAAGTAAAGGAGGTTTCGCAGGATATAAGCAAATTTGCCCACAGCCCAATTTGAACCATCTTCTGGTTATATGTACCTACTTGTGGAACTGTCCAGAAAATAGATTTGAAATGTGAAATTTGCATACAGGAAGTGAACTGTGGCCTATTTAGTGATTTCAAGATTTTTGTGGGGCAAGGCCTCAAAAAGTCCATATTTAAACCCATAAATGATTGTTCTGAAAAACCAGATGATATTTAATGGCGACACAGCAACATGACGGACATTTTGATACCAAACAAAAGTATATATGTGAAAAACTGAAGTTTCAGACAATTTTCCATTGAAAAATGCATCTGTCTTGATGCAAAACATAAAGTTCATCTTGAAAAACAACCAGGTTCCTATGAAAACACACCTAAGATATTTTCACAAAAGTTGCCTCATATAGTAGGCTAAATAATGTGCAAGTGTCGTTAAATTGCGAGACTGGTAACATGGTGTATTCAAGCCATTTTTATTATATACTACATATTTCTCAGAAAAGCCATTTAGATGTTTTCATAAACTGTTGTACATTGTATAGGTTGTATACAGGCCTTGTGGATTTTACGACGTAATTATAGACTCTGAGAATTTTCGAGAAGCATTGGTATTGTTAAGCATTGGTCATCGTATTGTTTACAAATGGAACACCTTTGATGTGATGATGTTCCATACATTAAATCAACAGTTGGACAGGAAACTTTAAGAGGATTTCCTTGGATAAGGTCTTCCTCATCTGCCAAGATTTCCTGAAGAAACAGTCTCTGTTTCATCAATGTCATTGTTTGATGTAGTAACATCATCTGTTGTCATTGTCCGTGTCTGGTTTTGGTCATTTTTTGACATATTTGAAATAACATTTGCTGCATATCTTGTCACCGTCTTGAATTGTCATCCCTTCATTCACCAACAATGAGTATAGCCATTGATTTTGTTGTCCATTTAGATTACCCTTACTACACTTTGCACTATCTTTGAACCTCGTAGTGCAATTGTTTATCACACATTTCTTTGGCATAATTGTGTTTTTGCAATCCAAATGCACTGTATATATGATTTATAAAATGTGTCACATGAAACAGCGGCAGTATGTAAAGCATGAGCATACAACAGGGGTAAGGAACCTTCTCCAGAAAGAGCTATTGTGGGTGCAGGCTTTCATACCAACCAAGCTGCTACACACCTGATTCTATTAACCTCTGGAACGTTTGTTAAGGGCCTTGATTAGTAGTATCAGGTGTGTAGCAGCTTGGTTGGTATGAAAGCCTGCACCCGCAGTGGCTCTTTCTGGAGAAGGTTCCCTACCCCTGGCATACAACAATGTTGAATGCTTTGTGGTTCACAAAATCATTGAAGCGTGACCACAAGCGCAGACTACGCTTTGCTCCGTGGAGTAAAAACAAGGCCTGGGAGATATAGAACCTATACAATGTCCAACAGTTTATGAAAACATCTAAATGGCTTTTCTGAGAAATATGTAGTACATAATAAAAATGGCTTGAATACACCATGTTACCGGTTTCGCAATTTAACGACACTTGCACATTATTTAGCCAACTACTGTATATGAGGCAACTTTTGTGAAAATATCTTATGTGTGTTTTCATAGAAACCTGGTTGTTTTGTTTTTTAAGATAAACTTTACATTGCATCAAGACCGATGCATTTTCCAGTTGAAAATTGTCTGAAACTTCTTCAGTTTTTCACATATATACTTATGTTTGGTATCAAGATGTCCGTCATGTTGTTGTGTAGCTATTAGAAATCATCGAAATTTTCAGAACAATCATTTATGGGTTTAAATATGGACTTTTCGAGGCCTTGCCCCACAAAAATCTTGAAATCATTAAATAGGTCACAGTTCACTTCCTGTATGCAAATTTCACATTTCAAATCTATTTTCTGGACAGTCCCACAAGTAGGTGCATATAAGCAGAAGATGGTTCAGATTGGGCTGTGGGCAAATTTGCCTATACCCTGCAAAACCTCCTTTCAAAAAAATCAAGGTTTCATAATAATTGGCACCCTTCTGTAGTATTCAGTGCAACCACCTCTGGCAAAGGATAGCAGAATAGAGTTTTTTCCTGAAATCTTTGACAAGGTTAAGGCACACATTTGAGGGATTTTGGACCAGATGAGTGGATCCTTTCAAGATCCTTCACATTCTTGGGTTTGTGTTGCTCAACTGCCCTCTTCAATTCAGCCCACAGGTGTTCAATTGGATTGAGGTCTGGCGACTGAGATGGCTATTGCAGAATGTTGATTTTGTTGTCACAGAACCATTTCTGTGTGGATCTTAAAGGTCCCCTATTATGCTGATCCTTCTTTTAATACATACAAGTAATGTTATAATGTTGCATGTCCATCCTCAACCTCTGCAAAGTTTCTAAACATAAGATACAGGGGTTTTGCCGTAATCCGAGAACGTGATTTCATGTACGTGATTTCCTCTCTGAACAGCTCGTCCCGAGATCTTCACAAGATCTGGGCGAAACCTGATGTCGGGTTGTTGCGTCCAATCAGGACAGATCTGGCCAGAGCCAATCACGCCGCTGGACCTGCCCACCCCGGAATTTATTCTATCAGACACAAATGAGCCCAAATCATATAATGAGTAGATTTATCAGTATGTCTCCCAAAGCTGATCGTACATGTTTTTTTGGATACGAAAAAAAGCACAACTATTTTGTCTTCCAAAAGATGATGCCACCAGAAATCAGTGGATAGCTTTTTCGTTTGCTGGCAGCAAACAGCCACACTCAAAGGGAACGTTAGCTGTGCTCAGCATTTCACCGAAGACAGCTTTGTCAATAAACACTGGATATGCATCTCAGCTGCTTCTCAAACCTGTCATCAATCACCTCAAACCAGTTGCATCGATCAAGCACTTAGAGCCACAAGCTGAAAGTAACAATGTAACAGCAAATAATGTAAGTGAAGCTAACATGTTACGGGTGGCTAGAAAGACCGCTAACGATAGTTAGCACTAAGAATTGGCCTCAAACACAGGTTTTGTAAAATATCTGAAGATAAAGCCTGGATCGGTACCAACTGTCCGTGACTCGCAGACGTGGAAGCAGTACAGTGGGTTGACCGGTTCCGCAATTTGACCGGTTCCGCAATTTGCAGAAATCAAACTTTATTTGCGGGAAAACGACTTCGCTGTCAGCCTTCATTTTGACACCGCTGGAACAGTAAATTATTGTGGATTTAACTCTGAACTATCGTTTCGAGATATTCGGCTTGATAGAGAAATAAATGCCCGTGAACTGTTGCTTGCCGTTGCAGCAGTACCAAATCAACACCTGTGATAAGGAGCACAGCGCAGTGTGTGGCCGTTAAACGCGTGTATTTCGGGGATTCATCACACGTTATTAGTGTCATTATGATCGGAAATTATCGTATATTTGACCATATAAATCCCAATTTCGTACTCTTGATACTTTTTCATCAACACCCATTAGAGTGACTGCTTGTCGTCTGA
Source organism: Gymnothorax javanicus (assembly GCA_029692085.1). Lineage (NCBI taxonomy): Eukaryota > Metazoa > Chordata > Actinopteri > Anguilliformes > Muraenidae > Gymnothorax > Gymnothorax javanicus. The sequence goes on from CM056193.1 coordinate 111,316,976, forward strand.
CTAGTTCCGCAAACGCCATTTTGTAGGTTTTCAAACTCATAGTTTATGAGATATGTTTATTCTTGTTTATTTTTCTGAAATAATTTTATTAAAGTTTAATGTAGTCAATGTGAAATAAAACATCATTTCCCCCGCCATAACTGTTTTTCAGTGGCTCAACGGGTTGATCATTACTCATGTCCTGTGTTAATCTGAATTTGTAGTCTCATCCTGATAATTTTAATGTATACTTGGTATGTACTTTAATTGGAAAGAGTAGAAAGAACCATCCATAGTCGCTGATAGCAGTTGAATATCGATGGATGTACAAAATCGTCTTGAACTGAGGCCAGCACACGTGGATTCCAGCTGACACAATGTCGACACACGGAACAATTATTCATAAATTTGACCAATTATTATGATATACCCTGCAGAGTAATGCTGGCTAAAATTGGTGGAAAATACATGTGTATGTTCCTTAGTGGCCAGGGGCATGCAATTATGCCAATAAACAAAGAATATCATAAGTTTGGCCTGACAAAGGGCGCTGTTTGCGAAACTGGAAATTATTTATGAACTGGTCAAAGGACGTGCCACTGAAAAATGACTGTGCAAGGCTTTATTCCTGATGACTGAAGAAAACTAATTGATCCACAAAGTGCGTGAGTAATTTCCGCAAATTCGTGAACAGATAACTTTCCGCCACCGAATGCTGTATCGATACCAGACGCTTCAGACAAATTCCGTTTGCGGAACCGGTCAACGCACTGTAAGTTTTACCATTTTTTGCTGCTTTACTGCATACGCCTACCTAATGTGATAGCCTGTTGAATGTGGTTGTAGCGCTGCTGCTAACGTAGCTAAGAGACTGTTGCTAATGTTCGTGTCCTAAATATGCCAGAGTAAATAATATCAAGGAGACATTCAACTGAAGGTGTGTGAACAACCTCATTTGAAGCCAACTTTTTATACTTGTTTGTAATTTGGATGCTTGGTACAACTGTTCACGGTAGTGTTGTAGTACTCGAGACCGGTCTTGGATCTTGTTTAATAAATTTTGGCTTACGAAACCACCAAGAGTTTATCTGCAATACAACATCCAAAAGAAAACACTCAGCAGCTTGCAAATTCTGCAATACAACGTTTTCTGAGGTATCTGGGACCACATCAAAATTTTATCGGCTCTTAGAAAGGAAGCATAAATAAGGTTAAGTCATGATTGCAAAGCTAGCTAGCTAACGTTAGCAATCTTCCTTCGTACCAGAACTCCACTGAAATCTCTTCACCCTTCACCGTAAGAGATTTGACGATTGTGAACATAAGCTACCTACGTACATACTGTGTGTTTCAAGCCACTAGGTTCAGTTGCTTGCCAGCTATTTGCAGCCAAACGTTAGTGTTGGCTACTGGCTGCATACAACTCCAGCCAGAAACATAGTTACACGTCATAGTGCCAGTGTTCTGACAATTTGTGCTGCTTTGTCAAAAAGTGCTACCTAATGCAAAGCGATCGTAAAGTCTTTGTTTCCACCTTAATATTGGAATATGAATCAGTCTACAGTAGTAACTTTATTTGTTAGCTTGTTATAACTAGTGCTGCACGATTTGGTAAAAATGTGCGATTGCGATTATAGTGGACCATATTGCAATTTGCGATTGCGATATGATTTTTTTTTTTTAATGATACCTTGAGCCTACTTGCTTTGTTATTAAGGAGAGTGCAGAGAATAATGATGATTTTGGAGGGTATTTTTCTCAACTCAAAAAATGCAAACATTAAGGTGCATAAAAATACAAAACAAGTTTATAGCACTGTTTTCAAAATAACATTTTCCAAAAAAGAAGTTTTTCCTTTTTTGAAAATCAGGATATTTTCTGCAAAGTGCAAATGCAGTGGCACTATTGTAAACTTAGATGCCTTTCTGCAGGCATTTTTGTAAACCTATTAAGTACTACTTAATACAAAAAGCAAAAAGTTTGCACAGTACCCTTAAAAAAATAAAGGCATTTCTGCAAAGTACAAAAGCAGTAGCTCCATTGGGCATTAGCGGCTTTCAGTTGTCTCTTTGGCTTTACTTTGCTTGGCTTTCATCACATGCATTCCTTATCTTTCTCTCTGTGCTGTCCCAAGTGTTGATACAGATTGGTAGTGTTGCCGCGGGATGTGGAGATTTTAATTTTGCAAGTTTTACACAACACGTCTTATTCTGTTCAACGTCGCTGTACCTGAAATCAAAGTATCGCCATATGCCGAGATGCCAAGTCTCACGCACTCGGCCTAAGTCTCGCGCATTTTTTTTTTTTTTTTTTTTTTTTTTGCTTATTCACCGTAGTCCGCGATTGCTCAATGAACGCTTATTAATGAGATTCTCACGCGGAATTAAACTCCTCGTGCACTGAAGTTTCAGTTTCACTTGCATAAAGGTGGACATGATCGTTTGAATTGTTTAAATGAAATAAGAACATTTGAAACGTCTTTATGCAATTCCATTGCTTTCAATCCCTCAGTAAAGACAAGCATGAGAGTCAATCGATTTCCGTGTCACTAGTGGGGAAATCCACCGTAATGCACGTGAAACTGATTAACATAATGCACAATGGCTTAAATTCCGCGAGTGAATTTTTTCAGTGCACGTTGATAGAATAATTGCTGACACAGGAACGTGAATGCCACTAAGAGACGAGACACTCACGCCTAATCTCTGCATATGATAGTACATGTTGCGGGGTTTTTTTCCGCCACGAACTCACTCTCAGCCTGGACTTGCTCATGCTCCTGCTCATGATTTTATTCGGCGTCAATGTTGGTCTCTGAGAACTGTAGCGAGTAGTCACGTGACGATACCTGCTGCACAGACGACGACTGCGTCTCTATTTTTATTTCGCTGGGGAAAGTTCCTAACTCCTGAAAGCTGATCCGGAAATGATTACGTGCCGTGGCAACTATGATAAGAGCCTTCGAATTCTTTAAATGTTAAGGAACGGTGTCTCAGTGCTTCCTAATTTACCTCCTTTAGCATAGGGTACACAGACGCATCCTTTTCGAAAAGAAAGGAGATAACGCCATTCCACAATTCTGCGCAGCAGCAGTATTTAAAGGGGCAACTATTCATCTGACCAGTCGCGTACAGAAACGTATGGGACCCCGTCATGTTCACGTTGCCTGCTTTAAGTGCATTCAGATTTTCTTATTAGCGCGGTTGTATTCCTAAGCGGTAGGAATTCCATGTTACACCCTTCCTTTATCTTCAGACGTTTTCCACAGATTAAAGACAAGTGGCGTGGAATTATTCTATAGGACGTAATTTTTGACTACTCGGACACAGCCCAGGATAGCGCTTGTGGGCATAACGTCAACAGACTCCATACAATTAAAGGAGACGTAGTTATGTTCACTGGCAGCACACGCATATTTAGATTGAATCGCAAATCGCCGCCTTTTTTGCGGTTATGCAATCGCACTGCTTGACATCGCGATTGCAATTGCGATTAGATTAATTGTGCAGCACTAGTTATAACATAAGCAGACGTTATAATGAATTGGACAAGTTTGTTTAAAAAGATATATGCCGCACGCCATTATCATGCAATTTCTGCATTTTCAGGAAAGCCCAGCATGTGCATGCAAATATGTATACGCTTACAAGTCGAAAGGCGCACTGAAAAAAATGTATTTTTATGATTTTTGAAGATACTTAAGATGTGAGCGAAGAAACAGAGCCCAAGATTTTCGGTTTGTGCAAGTGCAGAACCGCTAGGTAGCATATTTTGATAGGTAGCAAAAATTGACGGAACACCAGTCCCTCAGTTGGGTGAGAGAGCTAGAGATGTGACAGCAGAGTGGAGACGGATGCTACCTTGATGGAGACAGAAGGCTACCTTGCTTGGCCATAAGCACACGGCGCCTTACTTTAAGAGTGCTAATATTGACTTTGAATGCACATTTGCAGATTAAATAAAGTATAATGTTCTACCTAACACTTCTTAAAAAAGGATGTTAGATACGTAAAAGAAAAATACACATTTACTCCTTTGTATTTCTGTGTTATGGTAAGGAAATTAACTGGTCTGGGCATATCATAACATACCAATCATATCGTTGTAACTATATGATAATAGTGGTTGCCATAATGCCCTTGCTGTGTATGTATTGTGTTGATCCACACATTAATGGTCTAATACAGTACACACATTTACATAAATGTATGAGGTTTTTATACTTCTGCTTTTCTGAAACCATTTTTTTTTTACATTTGCTTTTTTGACTTGATCTAGCCCTGCCTTGGTCTTGGTCTTGACTTGGTCTCGGCCTCTAAAAGTCTTGGTCTTAAAGGCCCAATATGCAAAATTTCCCAATTCAAAGATCTATAAAATATATAGATATATTATATATGTTTTGGTGTTGTGTACTTACATTATCCATGATGTATTCAATGATTATCAAAGACAGAGATATCTGTATTATCAGTGTAGGGACATGGGCCTTTTCTTTTTGTCGCATATTTGACGTCACTCCCAACACAAAGAGTGCACGAGACCGAGAAAATCACCCTCCAAGCACGCGTGCTTCGCTGTTGCCAAAGAGTTTCAAGCCATGATGGTAACATAAACGTAACGTTACTCCACTTCAAAACATTTTTCTTGTGATGCCGCATGACAAACAGAAAGCTGATGATGTGGCACGCACATCGCTTATGCTTATGAGAAGTCAGTGCTACGTTAGCTACATTACTTGCAGTTAGAACACGGCTCCCTTGAATACTCGATTCAGTTTAGCCTATCAGCGTGTCTCGACAGATAACAACTGGCCAGCTGGTCTGTTGAGCACATCGTTGCTAAGGAAGCTAAAGCAATAGCGGCAGGAGCAACTGAAAGCATACATTGCCAGCTGACAGTGGCATTTCCTCGATATCTGTTACCTTTAGCATTTGCATTCAGCAACAGAGTGTTCACATCTGTTATTATTCTCTACAAAGATGGGAAACATGAGCCGGCCCCACCCCCTTATCTCAGCCTCTGACCTGCAGCACATCATAAGCGCTGTAAATGGCCGACTTATCATTATCCCTTACATTTTTTTTTTATTTGAATGAAATAAGATGAAGTTATATAAAAGTAAAAAAAATAACCTTACCTTGTCCATGTACATGGTTTCGCCACTCCTGTTTGAGTCACGTCGGAGAATTTAGCTGTCAGCGGTGCGTGTAAATTGATGAAGACAACGATTCCACGCGATCCCATTGCATCATCAAACTCGGCCTCTTGTTATTGTTTGGTTAAGTGCCCTCTAGCGGCAGAGAATTACAAATTGGGCCTTTAACTCGGTCTCGATGCACTCTGGTCTTGGTCATGTCTTGGTCTGGGTTTAGGTGGTCTTGACTACATCACTAGTTCATGGTAACGGAACTTACTGTCTGTAAAACCTGTATTGCAGGGTAATGTTTGTCTCTGTTGTTATGATGACCACGCGGTTACTACAGCATGTTAGTTTGCATTCTGTGCTACTAAAAAAAATGTTCCTGGATAATTATATGCAGTAATGCAGATTGGTATGCTTGTGTTACTTTGGTTAGCATCAAGGTGGTAGTTTCATCATAACATTACCTGACCATAGCCGTTACAGTTGAAGCTAACCGGAGAGGTGTTGTTTGTGTCTGCAAAGTTGGGCTAGTAAGGCTGCAGTTCGACTAGACGTACTCTTTGCGTAGCTTAGGTTATGTGTTTGGGTTTGTTTACTGCTGCTGTAAAACGATTGTTTTACTTATCCATGACAGGGGTCAGCTGGATACTTTGCCGTGGTGTGGGTTAGCTCTCTGATCCTACCACGGTGAAAGCAATCGCGAAACGCACTATAATGTGTCTGGTATAACAAACAATTTCTCTGCATTGCCGTGGCGGAATTTCATCCACCTTTGAAAATTGTTCTGGCTAATAAAAAGCTGAAAAAGCAGTGGAGGTTGGATTCGGATTTCCGGTAGAAGTTATCGATTCGCTGGCTCCACATAAGCAATGCTTACACTGTTTGTGTGTTTATGATTCAAACTAATTTAGTAGCTTGGTGTCGGAATTGTGTTTCGTTTTTGTAGAAATGGTTAGCAGGAGGTTTTAGCAAAGTTTCCTCCGGTACCTAAATCACTTGGCTATATTACAGTACAGCTACAATCACATGCATGCAAGGCAAGACAGTACAAGCAAAACACTAAAATTTCAACTTGCCACTCATTGACATCTTGCTGTAAATGTTACTGCAGTACTTCAATAGCATCTTTCTCCCGTTCGGGGTCGGATTCGGGATCCAACAAGTATGGTCTTACAGCAATAAATGCCGCAGAGAGCTGTCCTGAAATACCAGCCATCTTGGTTTCCTGGTTTTTTGGGTTTGCAACGAAGCGGCCAGGCAGCCAATCACAGCAGCGCCTCATTAGCATAACCTCCCCGCCCACTCAAAACAGCTTGTGTTTCAGGCCGGCACAGATGGGGTGAGAGAAGAGGTCTCACTAGGCCTGGATGTGTGTGGGGGTTTTTTTGTAACTGAATTCTTAACATTATTTTAAAGACCCATTGGACATATTTTAAATGACTGAATACAGCATAATATGGGATCTTTAACGTATGCTTTGGGTCATTGTCTTGTTAGAAAGTCCACCAACAGCCAAGTCCCAGGCTTCTGGTGGAGGCAACCAGATTGTCAGCCAAAATATCCTGATACCTGATGGAATTCATTATGCTATCAATCTTAACAAGCGCCCATGGACCTCTTGAATTAAAAAGCCCCAAAACATGACTGACCCACCATCATATTTCACCGTAGGCATGAGCTGCTTCTCCTTGTATGTATTGCTGTTTCAACGCCAAACATGCTGATGCTGTATCTGACTGAAACATGCAATTTTGGTCTCCTCTGAACAAAGTACTTTGTTCCAGTCATAATTTAAATGACTTTCAGCAAACTCCAAGCGCTTGCCTCTGTGTCTTCTGGTCAGAAAAGGCTTTTTTCTGGCAACCCATCCAAAGGGCTCTTGGAGAGGGAGGGGGAGGGACCTGAAAGTTGCATTTTTTCAAATTTTTATGCCAAGTCCCCTCTCTCCTCAAAGTTACCAACTGCAGCTTTAAGGTGGTGACGCTTTATGGTGCTTTTTGGAACCTGGTGATCCCATGATGCCACCAAGGCCTACAATTCCTTCGCAGTTATTCTTGGACATTTGTTGCTTCTCTCACCATCCTCCTCAGTATCCCGGGGACCAAAATACAGTTGCATCCTGTATCCTTGAGGTTTTCAACAATTCCATATCATTGGATTTTCAAAATAATTTCTCTGACAGTGCTCCGAGGCATATTCAATCCTTTGTGAATCTTCTTGAAGCCATAACTAGATTTATGAAGATCTATAACCATCTGCCTCTTTTAAACTGACATTTGTTTTGTTTTCTTCATGATGTTGGATGACAAAGGGATATTGCATGTGTTTTACCTCATTTTATATCCCAGTGAAACAGAAAGTGATGAAATGTCTCAATATAGTTCCTTAACACTTAGACAAAACTTAAATAAGTGGAATTTAATACCTCTTTTCATTTTGGTAGATGTCATTTTCAATAATCTTTAAGGATGCCATTAATTGTTAAACCTTGATTTGGAGGAAATTGATTTTAATTTCATTAGTAAATGATTTTGTTTGGTTCCATTGGAACATTTAATATCATATAGTATTTCTCACATGTTGTTGTATAGAGTTTTTTTAAGGAAAATATATTTTTAGAATTTTTTAAGTATTGTTTTTGCATTGCCAGTCAGGGGTGCCAGTAATTTCTGAGCACACTGTATATGCACACCACACCAATCAGCAATTAGGAAATGAAGAGCATTGAACATGCAAAGACACATGGAGGGAAAAGAGATAAAAAAGACAATAATTTATCAATTAAGGAATACTGCACTGGAAACCGACATGGACAGCTGGATGGGGTCGCCATCAGTGAGTCGGGAGGGAGGCAGCGAGCGGGGAGGAGGGTTGTAACAAGAGGAACAAACAGCTTTAATATGGGAGACATGAAACAGAGGGAAAAAGGAAGGATAAGCCTGACAACTGAAGACGTTAAGACCCGTGAGATGATGAAGGGCCTGATGAAGTGAAGGTTTAGCTTCTTGGAATTGTCCCTCAGGGAGTGTGTCCCGGGTCACAAGCCACACCTTCTGACCCACCCCGAGGCTGGGAGCTTAGTGGCATCAGCGGTTGCTCTGCTTCTGGAAGAGCATAAGTCTTCGAACCCTGGCGGGCACAGCAAACAAGCAGCTGAGCCGATAGATTGGGAGCCTAGGGGGGTCAGCCTAGCTGGAAAAGTTACCAATTCTAATCCCTATCACAATGTCAGGCATGGGTCCCAATAGAAGGATCTGGACTTCTGCCGGGCTCCAGCTGGTGGGTGTCGTAATGAGCGGTAAAAATGTGACACACCCAACCCAGCTAGATCAGCTCATTGAGTTACAGGATGAAACCTGGTGCAAAATGTTCAGCAAACCCCCCTGGTTCAGGAATGGCCACGGCCAGAAATTTTCTGTGGTGGGGTACCCCCGGCAGAAGCGCCCAAATGGGCCACACCCAAAATTGAGCTAGATCAGCTCATTGAGTTACAGCAGGGGTCGACAATATAAATGGCCCGGTGGCCCAGATGTACTTTTAAAACCGTCAGGGCCACCAGAACGCTCCAAGCACTGGCCCGGTGGGGCCAGTGAAAAATAATGCCTTGAAAATAAAATAACAAGTAAAAATGTAATAAATCTAATTTCACATTAATTCCCTGTGGTACTCCGTCTTCTAATGATTTCTGTTAAATCTTCTCGGTAATTATCGCTAACACATAGTGTTATGTGATCCCGATCAAAGACAGAGACATCTACTTTCTGTGTGCAGCGCTCGCTGTGCCCTGGGACGTGCTGTAAGCAACTGCACTGTGCACAGCTCGCTCGCTCCAGCGGAACGCTCGCCGCTCGCTCACTGCTGCTGATTGAAGACGCATCTTTACGTAGTTTTTATCAGTTAGCTACTTTAAAATGTTTCTAAAGCCCACAGTACCCGGCCAAACGCCGGGCAAAAAATACAAAGCAAAGAAAAAGTCACGGAAGAGTTGAGGGAGTGAGAAGGAGTATGAGAAGAAAAGAAGGGAAAGAAAGTTCCAGCCTCAATGGCGAGACCGCTAGAATTGGCTGGGATATAAAGAAGCCAAAAATGAGGTATTTTGTGAATTCTGCAAATGAATGCCCAGGTTTGCAGACAAGTAAGTTAGAGAAAAGTTAACGTGTATGAAAAGTAGTGTATGATAACGAATTGTTGTGGAACTACGGAGAAAATAACATCGTCATACAACGGTCTCGCTTGAAAATGCAGATCTGCAAGCACACAACGTGTCCCTTTTGTGACACACTGTGATCTTGTAGATCGGCGTTTTCCGCGTTGTACCGCAGCAATTCGTTATCATACACTTCATTCTCTAAATCGGTGTTTCTCAAACTTTTATATCAAGGTCTCCCCTTTACTCTGACAAATGTAGATATTTCACCCTTCCAATCAGAATAGGGTACTTGGAATTATTATGATACAATTATTTTAATAATCTGATGATAAACACTTGCTTAATATAAATGTATAGTAGCTAGTTGTAGTAATTATTTAAGTAGTCCGATTAAACAACACCCTTATCGGGTCAGTCCGGAAAAGCTACCGTCACATATCTGGGTCGAGTTATTGGAAGGGGTCAGGTGCGTCCAGTAATGGCTAAGGTACTTGCGATTCGCGAATATCCCGTTCCATGTGATCGGCGTGACTTACGCAGTTTCTTAGGAATGGTAGGTTACTACCGAAATTTTTGCAGAAACCTTTCTTCGGTGGTGTGTCCTTTAACCGATCTATTAAGTCCAAAGGTTGAGTTTGTTTGGACCGAGGCGTGTCAAAATGCTTTTGAAAATGCCAAAGGTTTGCTCCTCTCTGCTCCAGTGTTGGTGGCGCCAAACTTTGCATAGCCATTTCCGTCTCGCAGTGGATGCGAGTGGCAGCGCGCTGGTGCTGTTTTTCTGCAGTGTGGAACTGACAACACTGAGCACCCTGTATGTTATTTTTCAAAAAAAAAAATTCACGCCTTCACAAAAGGGTACTCTACAAAAGAAAAAAAAACAAGAAAGAAACGCTTTGCCTTAATAATGGCAATCCAACATTTCAAGTATACCTCGATCGTCACCCCAGCCAATTACCGTTTATACAGATCATGATCCCTTAAAACTCCTTGCTCACACGCGCAACCATAATCAACGACTAATGCGTTGGAGTTTGATACTGCAACCCTTCGACCTTAAAATTTCACACATCCGTGGAAAAGATAATATCTTGGCGGATGCCTTATCGAGAATTGACCGTTAACTTTAAACCTGTTAAAAGTACATCTGTAAATATTGCTGTATATACACATCTGTTTGATTGTAGGCCATTTAACTTTCTATAATGTAGCACTTTGTTTGACTATCATGGTAAGAAAAATTGAAGGAAATGTCTCACACTGATAACGCGGCGTGCAGATTCATTAGCTTGCGTTAGTTTTTGTGTATAGGCCTACTAGAAATTGATGCTGTAAACTGGTGAGTAAAAAATAAAATAAATAATTAAAATATAATGGTTATATTTAAATATAAAAATAAGGTTGCTGCCTTAGTTTTTTTGAGAAATGTGTAATGGTCTAGTTGTCTTGGTGCTCTGCTCTACTCTGTGAGCTGGCGGCCCAGTGACAATATTTGAGTGGTTAATTTTGTACGAGATGTCTAATGTAATTTGTGGGGACTAGAGTCACCATTTTGGGGTGGGGGTGTGGCGTCCCTCAGCCTACTGTGGCTCCATTCTAAGGTGTGATTGGTTTTGGCTACCTCTCCTGGTAGTGGTCTGTCTTTTAATTTCCCCTTAAACTACAGGTAATGCAGAGCACCTGCGGTGGCTAGGCCGTGCCCACAAAAACCCTCCTCCTGGACCCTGAGGTTGGCATTCACCGGGGCTGGCAGGGACGCACACAGTTCCATGCGAGAACAGTTTCCTCTTTGTGCAAGACTGGTCGTCGATCCAGGCTCCGCGTCGCGTTATTGTTATAAGTTTTTTTTCCCCTAGACCATATCCTCTGTTAAATGTGCGCAACAAAACTATTGTTGTACGTGCCAACCCGGTGTTGTCCACCCTTGTGTTGCGTTCAGAGGTGTCCGGGCATAACATCATTGTTTAATCGTTACTATGGGGATCAATACCTGACACGGTCCTGGGCCAGTGGTTACAATGGTGGGGCCAGTGATCTTCAAAAGCCACTGGCCCGGAGGGCCAGTTGCAAATTTTCCTTATTGTCTACCCCTGTACAGGGCAAACACTGGCGCAGCCCTCTAGCCAGAAACATTCTGTGGCACGGTGTGCTTTGTTCATACATCCTAAATAGATGGTCAGTGATAACACAAGCAAATTGTTCGGAAACCTTAGCGAAGCTGTGGATTTAGGCTTGTGCTTGGATCTTTAGTGCACACTTTGAGGCCTGTATGCATGAACGAGGTATAACTTGTACTGGGTGTAAGCTTATATTGAGAATAGTTATTGCAGCCCTTGTGGTACAAAAAAATTGGTATGCACGAAACGTAGTTTAAGTATTTGCGGAATAACTATTGTGCGAATAAGCTATTCCGTACTTGTAGGGTTATTCAATGATTTATTGCTGTCGTTTTCCACATCTGTTGTTTACCATCTACTGTTCGAACGCTGTTTTCTGGTCAACGCAAAAAAGATGGACGATCGCATACACGTTTCGGAGGAGTTTGCGGAAAATCCCTAATCACAATAGGGTTCCCAGCTCTTGGTGATGATAATGATGACACTGAGGACGATGAGGTGGAGCCAAATGAACATGTCGAGGACAATATGCAAGGGGTTTGAGTCAAGGCCAGGCTGATTGCCGATCATTTTGCCAGTTACCGTACAGGCCAGCAGACAGTGCCATTTCTACGCGAGATTATCGGGAGAAATACACGAGACATACACGAGAATATCGCGACGCAGCGTAAATGTACGAGTCACATACATCATGCGTAGGAAAAATAATAGGCCTAGTGCCGGTGACAAGTATACATGTGTATCGCGATAAGTCTCGCATGAAACTGGTGTCGGTAAACAGCATTGTTAATGAACGAGATTCCGAATGTCTAACATCCAGTTTTGAGGTTTACTGTCTCACGCACGTTTAAAATATGGCTCCTGGATAGTGTCATTTAGGCTATGTTCTTGATTTTCTTATGTATTGATAATACACTCAAAATATTATTTTGTTAAAATTTAAGAAAAACAAATTTGTTACGCCTTTGTAACAAATTAATTTGTTGATGCAACAGAATCCGATTTGTTAATCTAACAAAAATCTCAACAAAATATATTTTGTCCAGTCGTCTTAACAAATAGATTTGTTACTTTTCCACACGGCCCCAGCGAATTTTCTGTTGTCACTTTTCATTGGCGAGAATCGATTACATGCACCAATTTCAGTGTTGTCTGACTGCAAAGGATCGTAAAATGAGCAGGAACGCAACGGGAAGGTGAGTTTTAACCTATGCCATCTTTTCTCTGTATACTATATATCGTCATTCTTTAAGTTTTAATATTTAGCGACATACACCGACAACGTTATTCTGTCTTTATTTTTGTATCGCAATCTAGATATTTGAGTGTGCAGATGATATTTGATGATATCCCACCATATTTTATCTTCCGCAAACCAGGTAATTAAACATGAGGAGACTGCTTCTGATGCCTGTTTTTGTTCCTTTAACAGCTGATTGATTTGTCAACAACTCATTGGCATTTGTTAAAAATTCGTCTTACTATTCACTTCTTGCATTACCACTTCACTGTGAAGTAATACAAGTACGCACTTAAAGGGGAACTTTGCAGGACTTCGGCCGTACTTATTGTGCCTCGGAGTCACTGTGATGGTTAAGCAACTTGTTATGGGGAGAATGGGGCTTATCTGCCCTGCTCCCTAGCGTACCTTGGCTGAAAACTGACCTTGCAAGATCAGGTCCACCGCCCCGGTGTCCCAAATCTCGTCGCTGGATGGAGCTATCGCGAGAAACGAGCTGCTTTACGGTACGAGACAAAAACACTCCCCAGCTGCGATATTTTTTTCCATACCGCTAATGCGTCGCTACTCTGGAATTCTGGTCCCCACTTCACTTTCGTCCCATAATCGCGTCAATTTGTGTCTTGATTGCACCGACAAAAAAAAAGGCTACAGTTTGCGTACTGTCTTACTCGCTAGGGACCTGGTTGGCTATGTAGCAAGCAAACAAAAGTGATATTGAACTGTATAACGTTATAGCTAGCGCACCAATGTATTTGGCTACATAGCCAACTGGCTAGCGAGCTAAAAAGGCTACAGTTCACTTTCAGTTACCGAAGTATTCTCAGAAATAATTACGCCGACAAAATAAGGCTACAGTTTACGTGCACTGTCATACTCGCTAGCGAGCTAGTTGGCTACCTAGCTAAAGTGATATCGAACTGTATAAAATGATAATAACCGGTTACAGCCTTTTTGTGTTTGACAAGTGCTTATTGTGTCCTTTTCGCAGGCTGCAATTTTTTCTGAACCGTTAACACATCACACTTTCTAGGGCCAAGAGGGAATAAACGTCCCCCAAAAAGTAAACACTTCCATAGTTCACATTGCTCCTGATAAATGTGAATAAAGCTGAGCACTACAGATTTTCATCATTGAAGAGATGATGATGACTCCCAGTGACAGTTACTGTGAATGCTCTCCTGAAATGAGGGAAGTTGGGATGTTAAATACATTGGCATGCGAGCAATAACATTATAGATTTCGATGTCACTTCATCTTGATAACTAGACAAATAGCTCGCTTGCGAGTATTCCATTGTAAGTGAACTGAGGCCTTCTTAGCTCGCTAGCCAGTTGGCTATGTAGCTAAATACCGCTAGCTATAACATTATACAGTTCGACATCACTTTAGTTTGCTTGCTAGATAGCCAACCAGCTCGCTAGCGAGTAAGACAGCACGCAAACTGTAGCCTTATTTTGTCGGCGTAATCAAGACGCAAATTGACGCGATTATGGGACGAAAGTGAAGTGGGGGGACCGGAATTCCAGAGTAGCGACGAATTAACGGTACGGAAAAAAAATATCGCTCCCCGGCTAGTAATAAAAGGAAAACAGCCTCTCTTAAGTGGTGTTACGATGGCGGAGCCGGCGAAAAAGAAGAGGTGGCCGTTGTCAGAGGAGGCGAGAAAGAGAAAACAAGCGTCTAACCGAGCGAGAAGTCAGACACGAGTCAATCTTGGTCGAGCTTTTTCAGAATAGAGAGAGCTCAAGGAGAAAGAAGCATGCAAATCAGATGCTGACCTGGTGTTGTTGCTGTTGCACTTGTAAGTATCGTTGCGAAAAAAAAAAAATGTATGTATTCCTTGTATTCATATATCGTTGCCCACTCTTCATGTTTGCTGTTGTTTGTAAAGGCCTTTGCGTGATTATTGTATGAGTGGTGCTTGATGGTTGTTAGCTAGCAGAGATGTTAGCATAGTTACCGGTAAACAAGTTTGTTTGTCACGTAGCTGTTATTTATTTCACTACATCGTCCTGTTTCTGCCTCAGGAGTGCAGTTTTACTATGAGCCGCATAACTTCGTCAGCCGAATCTAGGTTTTGTGAGTTTTGCGCAGTTCGCTATTTACATTGTGTAGTTCAAGATTCGTTAGAAGAGCAACTAGAAAAGCGTGTTACGAAAACATTAAGTCTGATAAATATCGGTGCTGAAGAAAAAAAAACTCAGAAAACATAAACAAAAAAGCCGCAGTTATCCTTAGCCTTTTACTTTTTCCGTAATTGTTTTGTTTATGACAGATATACAACGTAAAACTTGTGATATGGTTACAAAGGGGGAGCTGCGGAGAGGGGGAAAAAAGCACCAAACCAACAAAGAAGCGAGCGATTTCCGACCAACTTACGTAGTTCTTCTTTAAATTATTTCATCTACATGTACATCGGCCGCATAATCGGTTTGTGCAGATTTATCTTAACAAAAATCCTAACAAAATAATTTATGGTCCAATCGTGTTAGCAAAACACATTTGTTACTTAATTGTTAGTCTAACACAATATTTTGTTAATATAGCAACAATTTTACTTTGTTAATAAAACAAACTAATGTGTTACTTCCTGAACAAATTCATTTTGTTGGATTGATTTTAACAAATTAATTTGTCATCTCTCATGGAACAAATTAATTTGTTAAACATTTTCTTAAAAGTAACAAATTTATATTTTGAGTGTAACGGTCATCGTAGTATTATTAAACTGGTCAAAAAAAGATTTATTAGTCTGTGATTATTGTATTTATCCGATTGAGAGGTTTACCGGCTCTGTTAAATTTCGAGTTTTGGGCCGATCGATTGGGACGTGGGGTGTGTTTAAGGATAGCTATACTATTACAAATACAGAAAGGAAAAACCAAATTCTTCTGTTAACAATGTAACCCTGCATGACATTATTTTTATAATCCTATACTTGATTAATGAGTAGATGTCCCTTTGCACTGAAGTGTTTCATGCCACATGTGAAAGAAGCCACGGTTTAGCCAATCTCATGCATAATCCCTTTAATCCTGTGCAATAATGCTCACCATTTAGATAATACAAAGGCCGCGAGTTCCAGACGTCAAAATGGAAAAGGAGTCGTTTTTTTTAATCCGCAGTTTGAGGCCCGTTCATCAGTCCTTTAAATTCATACGTAATGAGCAAAATTATCATTCAGTAAGCAAGATGCAAGTAGAGAAGATACGTCGTATTTCCCCTTATTTAGAAGCGCATATAATGTCTCTGTAAATGATGAGTGCACAGAAATATATGTAAGTGTTCATTCAATACACGGCACATGAAATAACTTTATAGCTGTATAGGGCAAAAACAATTTAGGTATAACTTTTTTAGGTTGCCGCCCGTAGGCCAGTAACCTATTGCCGTCACTTTAGTCCGTCGTCGTCTGCTTTAAAGCTGTAAAAAATGGTCTGATGAATTTTTTTTTTAATTTGGGGATGTGATCAAATCGGTCATCAAGTTAATGCCCGAGCAAAAATTTTTCTGATTGAATCGTTCGTTTAGACTTGGCGGCCATGTTTATGTCGAAAATGGCCATTTTTGGCACTTAGGTGCAATTTTCTCAAAAACAGTCGAATGAATTTTTTTTTTAATCGCAGCAATGGAATCAGTATCATGACCTGTTTTAACGGTGTAAACGGCGTTTTGATTGAATCGCTCCTTCATAGCGCCACCTAGGCAACGTGTCTGGACTTCATCATTTTTTGGGGTGTTTTGTGCTATAACTCTCTTAATATAGCATTTAGAGCTTAAGCATGTATGAGGCATCTATAGGGAATCAGGTATGCCGAACATTGTGAGTCAGTCACTTTTGACCTTGGGCGGTAAGGTCAAGGTCAAATGGCGAAAATGTGCTATAACTCGCTTAATATAGCATTTAGAGCTTAGGTATGTATTAGGCACCTATAGGGAATCAGGTATGCCGAACATTGTGAGTCAGTCACATTTGACCTTGGGCCTCAAGGTCAAGGCCAAATGGCAAAAATGTGCTATAATTTGCTTAATATGATCTTTAGAGTTAGATATGTATGAGGCACCTAAAGGGAATCATGTATGCCAAACATTCTCGGTTGTTCGAATTTCACCTTGAGCCTCAAGGTGAAGGTCAAATGGCAAAAAATGTGTTATATAACAGCTTAATGTGGCATTTAGAGCTTAGGTATGTGTGAGGCACCTATAGGGAATCATGTAAGCCAAACATTCTCGGCAAGTTGAATATGACATTGGGCGTCAAGATCAAATGGCAAAAATTGCTATAACTTGCTGAATATCGCAAATAGAGCTCAGGTATGTTTGGGGAATCAATAGGAAAACAAGGAATGCTGAACAGTCAAATTTGTCAGTAAAATTTGATGTTGGGTCTCTAGGTCAAGGTTATGTGACAAAAATGGCCCATATTTGTTTAATATTGTTTGTAGAGCTTAAGTATGTATTGGGCACTAATAGCAAATCATGTATGCTGGTTGTTTTGGACATCTTGGATTTGACCTTGGGCAACAAGGTCCAGGTAATGACAAAACGGTCTAAAAGTCCTTTAATGTTGGCTTTAGATCTTCGGTATGTATTGGGTACTTATGACAAATTATGTATGCTGATCAAACACACCATATTGGATTTGACTTTGGTCTTCAAGGTCATGTAACAAAATCAATCTATCTATTTCCGCGTTTAATAATGTCTTTAGAAATTAGTATGTATTAGGCACTAACCTATATATAATTAAAATTTTTATGAGCATTGTAACTGCATGGTCGACCTTTTTTCACGACTAGTTGCGGCAATAAAAACTGGTCAAAACCCATTTTTGGATGTTTGTTCCTATTAGCATCGTGGAATAGAAAGAATAATACTAATTAGACCCATTCGGTGGCAGTGTTGTGTAACAAAATTCATTGTCTGAAAGCAGAGCAAGAACCAGAAGAGAATTGAGAAGATGGCGCACTTCACAAATTGACAGCAGACGACAGTGAAACTTCAGGTTAGAAAAAAATCTAATTGGATTTCATGATGTCGACTTCTTAAAGATTATATTTTTGCTAAATGGCAGAAATGTTGCTGTCTGTCACTCAGGGAAAAGTGTGACTGCTCAGCTGAGTTGCCCGATAATGGTAACTAAAACCCCTTTCTCACTGAGCTGCATTGGCCCGTGGAAGTGTGCAGATGAAACAGTTCTCTTCTGTCGCAGAGAATTGATTTGAAGCACCGTGAATTGATTCGCAGTGGTACGGGACCATTCGCCATCACCGCCGAAATTCGCGAAAAAATTAAACAGGTTTAATTTTTTTGCGGATGTCCGAGCTGGAGCTTTTTAACGCCAATATCGTGTAGACAACGTGTTGCTTTCGCAAGAATTCGTGTTGGCTTGCTGTTGAATCCGTGGACTGATGCTAGTTACTTTTCTACTGTTGGAGCTGTAACTGCCGGCAACCTTCAGGGCCCTATGCACTCTAGTTTTATTAACTAAACACTACATGAATACAACAATACATGTACATCTGGTGAATTGTTTGTTCTGAGAATTACCTAAGACATATGCACATGGAAAAACCATCATTCAACAACGTGACAACTTTAGATGGAAGGCCGGCTTCTGAACAATTTGATGACTCCAAGACCTATACCGGATATTTGGTTAATTTTAAACGCCATTCCTTCTGGATGTCGTCTTGATGACCCCTACACAACAGTGAATATTCCATTAATTTGGGATTAGTAATAATTTGCATTTCAGTACATTACTTCGGCAAAATCTATACGCCAAATAAATATCAATCTAATAATTACTGTACACTTAACCAATTCCAACTGAAGGAAAAAAGACATGGAATGTGAGCTCTGTCGTTTTCAGGATAGTGCAACAAGGCGTCACTTTAAATATAATTTGACATGTGAATCGATAGATTTGTTGCTTTATTTATGACACAATGAGACGTGCACAGAAAACATTCTACGGTGCATTTACAGTATAAATTTTTAAGAATAAACCAATATCGTTAAACAGAAGGGTATTAAACAGCAAACATAAAATGAGTTATCTCCCTCTACCACATGACCTGATGAAATGATGAAACAGTAAACCGGCTGAAATAAATGCAAAATTACAAACTACATGTATGTAGCTCATTATGTTTTATTCAGACCAGGGTTACATGTATATTGAGATTTTCAAAGTGATTCTTCAACCGCTGCTGGATATTGTATACTCTTCTTCAGCCCACCCTCGATTTTCACGAATTAGTAATTAGCGATTACCAACAACAATGCAACAACGTATGATATCTGTTAAATCCGCATACAAAAAGTAATTCTCAGTAACAACTGTGCATAGGCCTAATTCGGACAACATTATGTCGCGCATTTGGCAGACTCTAGGCATACGTGTGTAGGTTCTGCGGCCCGCCTACTGCGAAGCTTGTCTCGGCAGAGTACAAGGTTGATAATAGCACGCGACATAAAGAGGAGATTATCGTGAGAAATCCACGAGAGATGCACGAGACGTCTCGTGGGAATTAGGCAGTATCTGCTGGTCTGTGCGGTAAATGAATATGGACTGCAACCTTGAATGTTTGTTCAGGCAGTCAGTTATACTTTTTTTGGTAAAGACAAGTATAAAATGAGTTGAAAATTTACGGGCTCTTAATTCGTAGACCAGGCGCAGGCGCGGCGCAGGTGCGGCGAATGGGGGGTGCGCCGCGCCAACGGGGTGTGTCCAGGCGTATGTTGCAATTTCGTGCCCGGCGTAGCCTGGCGCAAGTACTCCTCTGTCCCGCCTCGGTCCCTCCTGCCGGCGCAAGTGGCAAAGAGGGAGGAGAGAAGGCGTGTTTGGGTATAACACGGCCGAGTCAAATCTTCACCAATCAAATGAGCTCCTCTCCTCACCTTTAATGTGTTGGAATATAGAAGCCTCTGTCCTATATCTGCATGATGCGTTAATGTTGCATTTTACTTTGCTGCTTCAGGCATGTTTTCTGCACCGCTTACGTCTATATTAAGCATTACGAATATGAGTTAGCTGGCTAGCTAGGGCATTCGCGGATTATTACCATTAGCGAACTTGAATGGAATTTCAAAACGCAACTACATCAGATCATTCAAACTTATGAAGTTGGAATGAAATACCACGGTTGCTCATTTATTTCTTCTGCCTGCATCATTGGGAAGAGAAACGATGGATAGCGTGTTCCTATTATTACACCCTGTTGCTGCTTGAAATTTTGGGATTAACATGCATGCACAACAATGCAAGATACGTTACACATTATTTTCAATATGTGATCTTAACTCAGAACGAGATCATAGCAATCAGCCTGTATTCCTTTCCCCCACTAAAAACGATAAAACCTAAGTGACAATAATAGTAGCCTAGTATTAAGCCGCTTGCACACTGGACGCCAAACGAATTTTTTTCAAGACGACAGATTGCGTTGAACGCAGTGTCTACGTGTCCGAAAATCTGACAGGGTTTTAATATATCTCCGTGTCCGACAGTCGGATGGTTTCAATATAACTCCGTGTCCGACAGTCGATTATTGTTTTTAATTTCTTCAAATCTACTGAATCTTTTAGATATTAAACGTGAATATTTTGATAAGAGGGCTCAGTTCTTCAAGATGAGTACCGAGAATTTCAATCAATGTTTCTGTTTAAGCTCTGCTCAATAAAGTGAATCGACATTGGCGCGGGACAATGTACAATGCCTGTCGGACATTAAATGCAAAATACTCTGTTTCTGTCAGCCAAAAAAAAAAGAAGAAAAAAAGAGGACGATTAGAACAGATTGATAACAAAATAAAGAATAAAAAGAAACATTTTAACAACAAACAGAACATCCAATGAACACTGCAATATATTTATTTGTGGGCCATCTTTTTTGGATGCTCTGTTTGTTGGTGATATATTTTTATTCTTTATTTCGTTATAAATCTGTTCTCATGCCAATACTTTTACTTTTTGCTGGCTGCCGGACATGGGGTATTTTGCATTTCGCGTCGGACAGTCTTGATCGTGCATGCGATAATTTATTCACACTGTCAATGGTCATGGAATTGATTTGCTCACTGACTACAAGCACTATTTTATCTCTGGTGTGGAAATAAAGCATGAATCTGTTCGATCCATCTGACTAATTTTCAAAAGAGAGACTGAATAAAGACTGTTGTCTATCTTCAACGGAAGAAAACACACGAATAAAAAGACCAAGAAAAGTCGATGGCAATCAATTTGCATTTTGTGAAGGTCGAACACAAGCATGGCCAAGTTTGCACGTCTAATAATTCCTGGAATACTCGAAAAATTAGAACTTTTATGACTTTGGGACACGGAGATATATTAAAACCCTGTCCGACTTTTCGGCGTCTTTGCATTGACTTTGACTGTAATCGGTCGTCTGCGAAAAAATTCGTTTCAAGGTCCGGTGTGCAAGCGGCTTTACTGAGCATAGAACGCAAGCATTATATATATATATATATATATATATATATATATATTATAGGCAGTTTGTGGTTGGCTGAGAAAGATGTGAAGTCGTTAGTTTGCATCACAGATTCAGCTGCGTTGATTAAGCCAGGTGGAGTTTCCATTACGCTGCGTGCCACCGCCTTTAATCTGACATCAGGACAATCGATATAGATACTATAATTTATGTCCTGATTCAGATAGTTACATTAAATAGTGGTTGCTGTAATTATTTTTGGCATTGAAATGTGCCTGACATTCTGGAAACCTGCCTGTGAGGTTTCGGTGACGTGTGCACACTGTGCGCCGGTCAGCCAAATTACCACTGCACAGAAAGTAAACCAGGTTGGAGCTGGCGAGCTTTCTGCAAACTTCAGCGAACTTTTTTCTACGAAATTGTCACTGCGTCTTGATGAATATGTCACACCTCCCCCTACTACGCTGCCACACCCATCTCGGCGCACGTCCGTCTACCAAATTGCCAAAGTGGCTGCGCACGGTGTTGCCCCGCACGAAATTACCACTGCGCGGGCTGCATCGGACGAAATTACCACTGCGTGGTCTGCGCCACGCTGCGCCACCCTGCGCTGCGCCAAGAAATTAGAGCCCTACATCTCCAAATGAGTGTCAATCTATACAGGGTAATTTGAACATCATTTCACACCAGTATCCTAAAAACAGAAGGCGCAGTTTTGAGACATCCACTGAAAGTGGACTGCAGATTGTCTTATTCCACTCCTTAAACCTACCCCTTGGTTGGTATAAGTTACACCAGGAAATCTGCAGTATTTACACCACAGATTAAGCTATTCCATGTTTGTGCATACGACTCCCTATTCGACCTTTAAAGTTATACCGCAGTTTAACTTATACCACGTTCATGCACAGCAACAGTGGTAAAACCATTGATTTATACCTGGTTTTATTCCGCTTTCATAAATACGGCCATATTGTTTAATAAGCAATACCCAATGATGTAAATGTTTTAAATTACATATATAGTATGTATTAAGTACAATTATAAATGCAAATATTGTATCCTGGAACCAATAATATGAACATGAATTTAGCCAAAGTATTTTACGACCCCAATTCCAAAATAGTTGGGACAAAGTGTAAATTGTGAATAAAATCAAAATGCAATGACTTTCAAATCATACCAGCAAGTATTTTATTCACAATAGAACAGAGATAACATAGCAAATGTTGAAACTGAGAAATTTTACAATTTTATCCACAAAATGAGCTCATTTCAAATTTGATGGCTGCTACAGGTCTCAAAAAAGTTGGGACAGAGGCCTGTTTACCATGGTGTAGCATCCCTTCTTCTTTTTAACACGAGTGGAGGCGTCTGGGCATTGAGGAGACACGTTTCTTGAGTTTAGCCATTGGAATTTGATCCCACTCTTGTTTAATACAGGCTTCCAGCTGCTGGAGAGTTTTGGGTCTCCTTTGACGGACTTTTCGTTTAATTATGTGCCAAATATTCTCAATAGGTGAAAGATCAGGACTGCAGGCAGGCCAGTTCAGCACACGGGCTCTTCTACTACGAAGCCATGCTATTGTAATAGCTGCAGTATGTGCTTTTACATTGTCCTGCTGAAATACACAAGGCCTTCCTTAGAATAGATGTCGTCTGGAGGGGAGCATATGTTGCTCTAAAACCTTTATATACCTTTCAGCATTCATGGTGCTTTTTAAAACATGCAAGTGTCCCACACCATATGCACAAATTCATCCCCATACCATCAGAGATGCTGGCTTTTGAAGTGAACACTGATAACAGGAGGGGTGGTCTTTCTCCTCTTTAGCCCGGAGGACACGACGCCCATGATTTCGAACAAGAATGTCAAATTTGGACTCGTCTGACCACAGGACACTTTGCCACTTTGCTACAGCCCATTTTAAATGAGCCTTGGCCCACAGAACTCGGCGGCACTTCTGGATCATGCTCAACAATGGCTTCCTTTTTGCATGATAGAGTTTTAGGTGGCATCTGTGGATGGCACAGCGGACTGTGTTTACAGACAGTGGTTTCTTGAAGTATTCCTGGGCCCATTTAGTAATGTCAATGACAGAATCATGCCGGTGAGTGCAGTGGCGTCTGAGGGCCGGAAGATCACGGGCATCCAGTAAAGGTCTTCGGCCTTGTCCCTTATGCACAGAGATTTTTCCAGTTTCTCTGAATCTTTTGATGATCTTATGCTCTGTCGATGATGAGACCTTCAAAGCATTTGCAATTTGACGTTGAGGAAAATTGTTTTTAAAGTATTCCACAATTTTTTTTACGCAAACCTTCACAGGTCGGGGAGCCTCTGGCCATCTTTACTTCTGAGAGACTCAGACAACCCTTTTATAGCCAATCATGTTACACACCTAATTACTTGCTAAATGTTCTTTCAGCTGATTGTCTTTTATATTAATTGCTTTTTCAGCCCTTTTTTGCCTGTGTCCCAACTTTTTTGAGACCTGTTGCAGCCAGAGAATTTGAAATGAGCTCATTTTGTGGATGAAAATGTAAAATGTCTCAGTTTCAACATTTGAAATGTTATCTATGTTCTATTGTAAATAACATATTGGCTCATGTGATCTGAAAGTCATTGCATTTTGATTTTATTCACAATTTACACTTCGTCCCAACTATTTTGGAATTGGGGTTGTAATTATAAACCAGTATATCCATGGAATACAGTGGGCCATTGTCCTTTACCAATACTGATCCTCATGGTTTGTTTACTAGGACAAGGCATATTTGTTTCAACAGGCCAAACACCTGGTTCAGCTCTAAACAAACATTGCAATACAAAAACAAAGAGGAAAGAAGCGTCCTTAATAAACACTATCAGTAATACAGAGTCTGGTCTAAAGCTGGGGTAACAATGTATTACAAACAGGAAAGCAAAAAGAAAACGAGGTTCCTCTAAATATATCCAGTATACATGCATATTACAATGAGTGAAGCTACATCAGGCACTCGGACATGGCGGCAACCTCCCCTGTGCCCTTGGGACCAGAGCCAGACCGAAGTCACAGCGGTGGACTTCTGGTTCAGAGAGGCAGAGAGGGTCTGGGAAGCTACTAACATCCAGATCTGGAGGGCACTCCATCATCAGAAGATCCAAGCGGACCGGAAACGTTGGGACTCCCCCAAGTACTAGCCGGGGTACTGAGTCTAGCTCTGAACTAGAGACCTGTGCCTCCGCCTGCCCTGCAGAAAGTTGAGCCCACGGTTCATTGGCTCCTTCCGTGTCCTCGAGAAGGTCAATGAGTCCGCGTACACCGTACAATTGCCATCTCACTACCACAGTAATAACACATTTCACACATCCCTGCTTAGACCGGTGCCGTCTCACTACCACAGTAATGACTCCTTTCACACATCCCTGCTTAGGCCGGTGCCGTCTCACTCCCACAGTAATGACTCCTTTCACACATCTCTGCTTAGGCCAGTGCCGTCTCACTACCACAGTAATGACTCCTTTCACACATCCCTGCTTAGGCCGGTGCCGTCTCACTACCATAGTAATGACACCTTTCACACATCCCTGCTTAGGCCGGTGCTGTCTCACTACCACAGTAATGACTCCTTTCACACATCCCTGCTTAGGCCGGTGCCGTCTCACGACCACAGGAATGACGCCTTTCACACATCCCTGCTTAGGCCGGTGCTGTCTCACTACCACAGTAATGACTCCTTTCACACATCCCTGCTTAGGCCGGTGCCGTCTCACTACCACAGTAATGACACCTTTCACACATCCCTGCTTAGGCCGGTGCCGTCTCACTACCACAGGAATGACGCCTTTCACACATCCCTGCTTAGGCCGGTGCCGTCTCACTACCACAGTAATGACTCCTTTCACACATCCCTGCTTAGGCCGGTGCTGTCTCACTACCACAGTAATAAGTCCTTTCACACATCCCTGCTTAGGCCGGTGCCGTCTCACTACCACAGTAATGACTCCTTTCACACATCCCTGCTTAGGCCGGTGCCGTCTCACTACCATAGTAATGACTCCTTTCACACATCCCTGCTTAGGCCGGTGCCGTCTCACTACCACAGTAAGGACTCCTTTCACACATCCCTGCTTAGGCCGGTGCCGTCTCACTACTGCAGTAATGACACCTTTCACGCATCCCTTCTTAAGCCGGTGCCGTCTCGCTACCACAGTAATAATACCTTTCACACATCCTGCTTAGGCCGGTGATTGCTGGACCCAAAGCAGAGGCTCCCCCCCGAAGACCCGCCTCCTGTTCTGGACAGAGACGGTGGCCCAGCCTACCGGGTGCGCAGCCTGCTTCAATCAAGAAGGCGAGCAGGTAATATACAGGTAAAATTGTGTTACGACCCGATTCAAAGGTCATAACAAGAAAGGAGATCACACAGGGAAATAAAGGTAAAAAAAATAAAAAATTATTTGGCCAGGCACATTAAATAATCAGGGGCAACCCATAAAATCAACACACCACCAGCACCATGGTCACAAACAAATCCAAGTCCAGTTTAGGCAACCAAAAACATAGGCTGGGCAGCCGAAAATCAGAAAAGTGAAAAAAGAGGTTGCCCTGGCGGTTCCAAAAAATGTTTCAAACCCTGCAGTATTTCCTGTTTGCTAATCCCATCCTTAATCATATTTGTTTAGAGCTGAACCAGGTCTTTTGCCTGTTGAAACAAAGATGCCTTGTCCTAGTACACTGACCATGAGTATCAGTATTGGTAAATAGCAATGGCCCACTGTATTTACTTTTATTAATTATACTTAATGCATACTATACATGTATTTTAAAATATTTACATCATCGGGTATTGCTTATTAAACAATATAAGTGTGCACAAAAGATCCAAGCACAAGCCTAAATCCACAGTTTCGCTAACGTTTCCAAAGAATTTGCTTGTGTTATCACTGACCGTCTATTTAGGATGTATGAACAAAGCACACCGTGCCACTGGATGTTTCTGGCCAGAGGGCTGCACTAGGGTTTGCCCTGTAACTCAATTAGCTGATCTAGCTCAATTTTGGGTGTGGCCCATTTGGGTGCTTCTGTCGGGGGTACCCCACCACAGAAAATTTCTGGCAGTGGCCATTCCTGAACCAGGGGGCAGTGCTGAACATTTTGCACCAGGTTTCATCCTGTAACTCAATGAGCTGATCTAGCTGGGTTGGGCGTGTCACATTTTTACCTCTCATTACGACACCCACCAGCTGGAGCCCGGCAGAAGTCCAGATCCTTCTATTGGGACCCATGCTCGACGCTGTGATAGGGATTAGAATTGGTTACCTTCCCAGCTAGGCTGAACCTCCTGGGCTCCCGGTCTACAAGGGGACCCCCACTTCCCTCTCCTCTGCCTGAAAAAGGGGGGGTGGAACTCCAGACTACATTCACAAGGAGACATCCCAAGACCTGCCACAGGGAGGAAATTGTGTGCAAGTTCAACCTAAGGAAGGGGGCGATACCACTTTGAGGAGGTACCTTCTGACAGGTGATGAAGTGTTTTTGCCAGCTCCTGGTTCAGCCTCTCAACAAGCGGCTGGCGAACAGTTACGGTTTATCAAAGACCACCTCCTGAGGAATGCCACGGAGCCTCACCACTTGGAGTTCTGCCATCTCCTTGGCCATGGGCGGCTTTGCCAGAGGGCAGAGTGGGCTGCCTTTGAAAAATGGTCCACAATGTTTAACACCACCATGAAACTGTCACGCTCGGGCAGCTCAGTGACAAAGTCCATTGCGATGCTTGCCCACAGCTGACGGGGAACCTCCAGGGGCTGGAGGAGGCTGCTAGGAGGTTGGTTACTGGACTTAGCCTCGACACAGTTATGGCAGGTAGTGACATATTCCCTTGTCTCCTGCCAGACTGCAGGGAGGGATGGACTTTGCTCTCATCTACCCAATGGGAGAGGACTGCCCCAGTGCCAATGGCAATAGTGAACTGGCGTTTGGGATCAGGGAGAGCCAGGACAGGGGTGTAGGTGAACCTTTCTCTGAGCTTGCAGAAGGTGGAGGTGGCGAGAGGGGTTCTGTAGAATGGGACTTCATTGAAGGTGAGGGCCTTGAAAGGAGCAGTAGAGTAAAACTTGAATAAAGCACCAGTAAAAGCTGGCAAAGCCAAGGAACCTTTGCAATGGTTTCCTATCCACCGGGTCCAACCAATCAGGATATCTTGCAGCTTCTGTCAAGCTATCATCATTTCTCCACGGGAGGCAGTGAAACCCAGGAACTGAACAGATGCCTGGTGGAATTCACACTTCTCATGTTTCAGGTAGAGCTGATTTTCAAGCAGGTGCTGAATCACATAGCGTACATGACATGTGCGTTCCTCCAGGGTGCGGGACCATAGGAGTGTGCAGTACAGTAAGTTATTAGTGTTTTTGACCATGGTTTGATTTCAGTTTGGGTTTGGAAAACAATCATTGTTTGCAATTTCAGTCTTTATCGATTTGTTAAACTATAAACTGCTAAATAACATCAACTACAATACATTTTGAATTTTTCACTTAAATGTTAGATACTACGGTCTTACTGTCAAAATGTGGCATTGACCTCTTGGCCGTCACCCAGCCAGACTCACTGCCGTGAACGACAGCTCTGACACGGCCACATATCATGTTTCTCATATGTATTATATCCTTTGTGAGGTCACACTGAGCCATGGAGATGTTCCAGCATTC
Source organism: Gymnothorax javanicus (assembly GCA_029692085.1). Lineage (NCBI taxonomy): Eukaryota > Metazoa > Chordata > Actinopteri > Anguilliformes > Muraenidae > Gymnothorax > Gymnothorax javanicus. The sequence goes on from CM056193.1 coordinate 111,344,754, forward strand.
TTTTTTCCGTGTCCATTGGGAATGTTCACATCTAATATAAAGCACACAAAACAGAGTACAGGTAACTTGAAACTATTCTGTATACAGCGCCCTCCATAATTATTGGCACCCCTGGTTAAGATGTGTTAAAAGCCTTAAAATAAATTCAATTTTTATTGCAGAAGCATTCTCTCACACTGAAAATTGTAGAAAAATGTAACCTTCAACTCAAGTGAATTTTAAGGGGAAAAAAAATCCCTGACTAAGAAATAATTATTTTTCATAAAATCACCTGTTCCACAATTATTGGCACCCCTAACAATTCCTAGGAAATAAATGTAATTGAAGTATTTCTGTCATTTCTACAGTAGTTTACAAAGTTGATCAGAGTATCTAGGAACATTAAATCAGTAATTCATCACTTCCTGTTTCCCTGGGGTATAAATATGACGTGACACAAGCCCCTTTTCCATCAGATTTTCAAGCGAATTAACTCTAATGTCGAATTATTTTTTAGCGACATAAGAAGCGTCAAGACGGTTTTCCATAAACAGAACGTTTCTAGCGAATTAAAATGATGTCACAATGCCCCGAGTTGAAGCGCATTTTTCTGACGCGCTAGACGATTTTCCATCAACAATGTAGCGAATTAGAACCTTCTGAGAAAGTTTGTGTAGCGCAGAGGTTGGGAACCTGGGGCTCGCCAGCCGCAGGATCTTTTGTTGCTCTGCCGGGGCTCTCGGACGACAAAAAAAATAATATAATAAATAAAATAATAAGCTTGCAATCAAGGGATAAGCCCAGGCCTAGTAGAAGACTAAAATAACAGTCAATACTACTTATATTAAAATGACAAGGCTTCGTGGCAAATACGTAGGTCTATTGGAGTAGAAAATGTATAAAAAAACTGTTGAATAAAAGGCAAGGCCGTTTTATTTGTATTTCTTACATCAAGACATTTCAATGTGCTTTACAGAGAAAAAAACAACAGTATAATTGAAGAGAGCATAGACATAGAATAAAAGCAACAGTAAGTTAAATATCCAAAATTTTTCTTGTAACCGCCTTTATGTGGCTCTTCTGAGATTAAAAAATAGGCTAATCTTTCCAGCGCAGCAAACATTTATGAAGTTATTTGGCAAGAAAATTCATTGGCTGTCGTTGCGATGGACATATTGTGAATAATAAGTGAACGTTAAATGGCTATTATCGATCTACCTTAGCATGACACCTTCGGCAGCTATAATCAACTAGCCAAGGCGGTCTTATCAAGAATATAGCCCACTTCAAATTAGTAACCCTTTGCGTTAGCCTAATTTATACACAAGATTTCACGACTGCATCTGACGTTATCAGTGAGATCCATGTCACACGCCATAGCTTTTTTAAAGCCAGCATCATTGATACGCAACGCTGTTTTATAATAGACTGGTCTTACACATGAAAATGCAATAAAACAAAATTTGGGCTGTAGATGAGGTTATTGGCTCATTTATGGAAGGAAGTGGCTATTCGCCCCGCAGTGGTGTGAATTGGGGGAAAGAGATTGGCTATCTGCCCCGCAACGGGGCGACAAGAGAAGCAGTTTTTCTATTTGCACTGCGGTGGGACGGATAAGAGAAGCACTTCTGCTATTTGCCCCGCAGTTGTGCCAATAAGAGATTTCATTTTATAATCCGCCCAGCTCTTTGATCTTTTTCACGCGTAACCGCCGCGCAAGGGCTTAATAGCCTCTTCCTTTATGGAAAGCTAAACTTTCACTGACCTGAGTACTGAGGATATGTGTAACACCGAACGTTCCTGACTATTTTCAAGCTAAAGGGAGAAAAAAAAACATGCTGAAAAAATAGCGACCTGACGTCATACATGGATTGCATTTCTCCACATAGCTAACCACAGGTTAATACCAATACTTCGCCTGTTTTGTGTATGATTGTGAATATGCTGTTGTTTAGAAAGCGCACTCGGTCCACTGACTGACAGATGCCCGGATGCTAGGCTAACGTTAGGCAGTCACTGGTTAAATCATCAAGGCTAATTTTAACCAGCTCAAATGAAGCGAACCTCATCATATCGCCCAATAATCTGATTTGAATCTAATTTTGCAAGGTTACCACTGGAAATGTATACCTGCTGAAGTGGCACAAAATGATCACTATCACAAATACCACATAGTTTCAGCTAGCTACCGCTCACCTCCTCATGTGAACGAATACTTTATTATGCTAAACTTAGCTGATGTAACATTAGGCTCATTTGAGATGAGCCAGGTCTGCGCAGATTCGAGCACCGGCGATCGGCGCACAATGCATGCCGGTTAGTTTTGTGTCCGCCTTCATCCCGCCTTGCTCTGACGTATTACAAAAGTGGACGGCGATAAAATTGCGATAGCGAGGCGGCCGCAGTTTTTAGAGCCAGGCGCGGCAGTTGCCCTCCACTGACTGCACCGCCTGGCATTAGCCTGATCTAACAGCTGATTGGTTTAGAGGTTGGCTCAACAATATGACGATTTATATGCACTCTCTACTTTTGTTGAATGGGAGAGAGTTCGATTTTATTTGTCAGATTTGAAGGTTTAGTCTGGTTACAGAGAACTTGTGGCTGATGGTGATGTTTAATTGGGATTCATGTCACAGATCATGAACTGAATATAGTCTATTGTATGTTAACACTCCACAGTTTTAATTATTGAAGAATTTAGCAGCGCAAATATTTCTGGTAAGTGGGATGTGAGGATTTTTATGGGGGGGAGACCTCGGGTGAATAGGATGTACGTATTTCTGTGACTTCCTGAATATTTTCTCAAGGCTGCTGGTAACTGTCCAACTTGATTGCAGCTTGTTGTCACCGCCCCCCGCAGCAGCCGCCTGCTCTCGTTTACTTTCCAGGTAAGGGGCAGTTTATCTCGAATGAGCCTATTATCTTCACCGAACCTATTTGCTTCCTACGACTGTCATATTGGCTTATTGTCTGCTATTCAGTGATGGCTAGGACTGAAAAAATGGGAAACGAAACACAAGACATTCTTTGGGACTTAACGTTGTACAGGATTGCATGTCACATCTAGCAAGCTTTTCTAAAATAAAGACAACGGCTGATGTCTTTTTTATTTAGTCATCATTCTTCTGAAGTTGGGCGATAGGATCATTCCTGAGGTGAACTGAACTAAACTGCGCGAGACAGAAGACCGCAGAGACGGCACAACAACATTCGAATTCTCGTTACCAATGCGCAAGCGCGACATTCTACATCGCTTCAACCCTTTTCCATCTCTTCTATGTCGATAAAACTTTCCCAAAACCACCTCTGCCGAGCGAATTAACTTAGCGCGACAAAATCCGCGTTAAAGCGATAGAAATCTTTTTCCATCACAAATGTCGCACTAACTTTTTGATGTGTATCATTTTAGAGCGAATTATCTTTTTGATGGAAAAAGGGCAACAGAGGCCATTTCTCTTATCCACTCTTCAACATGGGAAAGACAAAGGAACACACCATTCAAGTAAGGCAGATGTGTGTCGACCTTCACAAGTCAGGCAATGGCTACAAGAAAATAGCCACTCGCCTGCACCTGCCCATATCTACTATCAGAGGAATCATTAAGAAGTTTAAAACAAGCCTGGACAAGGACGCAAGGTTATTTTGCCACCACGCACAGTGAGGAGAATGGTAAGAGAAATAAAAAGTTCTCCAAAGCTCACTGTTAAAGAATTGCAACAAATGGTAGCAGCTTGGGGTCACAAAGTCTCCAAAACAACCATCAGGCGCTATCTACATGCCAGCAGGCTGTTTGGGAGGCATGCACGGAAAAAACCTTTTCTCACTCACAATCATAAACGCAAACGCCTGGAGTTAAGCTAAGCGGTACTGGGACTTCAACTGGGACCGTGTGCTTTGGTCAGATAAGACCAAGATAGAGCTTTTTGGCAACAAACACTCTAAGTGGGTCTGGCGGAACACAAAAGATGAGTATGCAGAAAAGCACCTCATGCCCACTGTGAAGTATGGGGGAGGATCGGTGATACTGTGGGCCTGTTTCTCTTCCAGAGGCCCTGGGAACCTTGTTAGGGTGCATGGCATCATGAACGCTTTGAAATACCAGGACATTTTAAAGCAAAATCTGGTGGCCTCTGTCCGAAAGCTGAAGATGGGTCGTCACTGGGTCTTTAAGCAAGATAATGACCCTAAACATGTGGCCAAATCTACACAGAAATGGTTCACCAGACACAGAATCAAGCTCCTCCCATGGCCATCTCAGTCCCCAGACCTCAACCCCATTGAAAACCTGTGGAGTGAGCTGAAGAGGAGAGTGCAGAGGAGAGGACCCAGGTCGCTGGATGATTTAGAGAGATTGTGCAAAGAGGAATGGTCAAAGATCCCTCTTTCTGTATTCTCCCATCTTGTGAAACATTATAGGAGAAGATTAAGTGCTGTTTTGTTGGCAAAAGGGGGTTGTACAAAGTATTAACATCAGGGGTGCTAATAATTGTGGCACACATGATTTGATGTAAAAGAATTATTTCTTAATGTGGGATTTTTTTTTCCCACTGAATAAATGCACTTGAATTAAAGGATGGATTTTCCCTTTTTTTTTCCATTGTGGTCCTATATTATTTAGAAAAAAACTGAATTTATTAGAAGCTAAAGAACACATCTTAACCAGGGGTGCCAATAATTATGGAGGGCGCTGTACATACTCATGAGGCAAAAAATGGGCCAAGCCAAAAATATTATATTTCAACCCCTTTATGCAGATGTCAAATCAAGCCAATCATAACCTACGTGTGCAAGACTCCTATTTAAGGCTTCATAATTCAGGATTTGAGTGTCACAGAGACTGAAAAATGATTTAAGGCAGGGTCGGTAAATTAATAAAATATACCATTTTTGTTTTACTTTTTGAAATGGTCTTTGCACTCCGACAGCAATAAATAACTTACGAATTCTGAAAAAGGACCTAAAAAGATCCGTCATTTGTACCTACTGTAATCCTGCATAAATGCCAACTAATCACTCCCTTGCGGTCCGGTTGGAAAGAACCAATGACAAGCCTCCTTGCCTCCCTGCGCATACTCTAGCCTCGCCAGGTACCAGCTTGAACTCAAAACATGTAATCACTGCCAACGGAAAGTTGTTCTGCGATAAAATCAAAAGATGAAGAGGTTGGAAGTCTACTAGAGAGTGGAGGAGAAAACTCTGCCAAAACTGCCACTGCCATGGTTACTTGTGACCGCTCTCCCTGCCAAAAACGGCAGGAAAAGAAAGTCTAAAGCAGAAAAAGCTTCAGCTAAAAAGGCTGCAGAACAAGAGGACAAATGCAAGTCAATATTGGTGTCGCTTTTCAGTGATGGAGGTGACCAAGGGAGTCAAAAGGCCTCAAAAGTGATGGAATGGTTGCTGTCTTTCTGATGGACTGGTAAGTTGTTATTTTGTTTCTGGTGGAGGATTAGTTGTTTTCACAAATTGAATCATTGGGTTTCCGAAGTTTCACCCAAGTCCAATTAATTAAAGGTCTGCATATCTTATAACAAAAAGTGGAACTTTCTTATAATTTTAGCCAAAAGTATCCCAATGACACTCTCTTGTAAAGAAACAAACTAAAAATATATGGGTCATAACTTATGGGCAAAAAAAAAAAATCAATTTTTTCCCTTTCTTGAAAAAGAGTGTTCCTTGAAGTTGGGCCCTTTGGAAACTCAAGGATTCAATTGTTTAGCCAACACAACTATTTATGCAACGTTAGTCATATTACCCAATGCTAACGTTGTCTTCCCTGCCTATTCAGGCTAGTAAGTTACATTAGCTAATGCATGTTCACCTTTCTAACAAAATGCTAACTTGTGTAATGTTATGTGGTTGTTGGTGTGAGAGCATGTGTTGTTTACAAATGAGCTTTTCACAAATGTGCTGATACGAAGCCTGTTTTTTATTATTATTATTATTATTATTTTGTAGTTAGATTATTTTGGTAGCAGATAAGGTTTAATGAGGAGTTATAATTCATTCAACGTCTAAACCACTATTTCAAACATTAACGACATCTTTGGAATAGTTCTAGGGAACCACCTCCGCATGAATATTCAATATACAGTCATATGTACTGTATATGTACTGTATGTATATATATATATATATATATATATATATACATACAGGTATAACTAATATTACAGTTTCATTTAGACGCCTGAGTCTTTGGTTACTGCTCCTCTGTGGCAGGGAGGTTAATGTTCTTAACAAGAAATCATTAGTAAGAAAATTGGCAAGAATTCAACAAATGGATAAAGTAACTTATTGTATTATAGCTTTTCCTGTTGATTTCTTTATACATTTACCCATTTTTAGCTTGTCCCATTATTTTGCCCAGGAGTTTTCAGTATACTTTTTGTATACAAACACACACACACACACAATAGAAAGATAAAAAGTTCTACACAATACTCACAGTTTATACTCCACCTGATACAGAGTCTCATTACTTCCGGTGGCTGGTTCCCAAGTAAGGAAAGTCATCAGGTTTTTTGAGGTGAAGTTAACAGCATAGGGTGTATGGAGAGCACAACCTTTGGAAGACATGTAATATGCAATAACCTTTTCAAGATATGCTAAATGCAATAGCCATCATGCAATATATAATAACCTTTAAAATAATATGCAATATATACTGACCAGCATTGAAAAAGGCACCACCCTAATTTCAAGGCCCAAATACAAACTATGCATGTTTGTGATGTGTAATTGTTATCAAAGTGTAAGCCCCCTAACAAAATGGCAAAATGCAAAATTTGGTCTTTGGTGCGTTTTAATGCCATTTCAAGCCGAAAAAGCTAAAATCGTGATTTTTTTATCACCAGGGAAAAATGCAGTCACATCTTTCTGAGTCTGTTCACGAAAGCTGGACTTTCAAAAGGTGGCAAGGCAAAAGCCACCCTAAGTCAGCTGATAAACATCACAATTAGATGGCTAGTGAGGTCAGAACTTGATGAAAATGAGTAGAGACACACCCTCAGAATGTTGCGAGCGCAAATGCTTGTCTGTGCTCTTGCTACATGGCAGCAGCATTGTCGTTATTCCATCACAGGGAAGAGTGAGCAAAAATTTGGGGGTATCTGTCTAGAGCCGGACTGTCCACAGCTTGCCAGCCATGGTGTAAATTAAAGAATCAAGATCATTTGAATTTAGTGCATCCGGGTAACATGTGCATGGTCACAGCAGATCAGTGACTCGAAGGGCTCACCAAGTTCATGTCAGAGGGGTCGAGTGACTGAATCCACAGTTACAAGTCGCCGAACAGCTGCAACAGCGGTGTGTCAAACCTCCCACTTGAGCCCATTTTCACCAAAGACACCACTGTAAACTGTTTGAAAGCAAAGGTTACTCCAAACTAGAGGCAAGGAATCTAAATCTAAATCATTTGGTTTGTGTCCAGTTTGATCATTAGAAAGATCAATCTGATTTTGTTGTCCTTGCTGCTGAGGACATTGTCAGTGATGTAGGGCTCAAATGGGGTTGTTACATCCCACCTCTGCAGCTTTGAGGGGACGTCTGACAGTGGATTCGGACACTTGGTTCTCTTAAACATCACGTTGGCGAGCTGTTTGAGTTATTGGTCACTTGTGATCATACAGTTGTGTTACCCAGATGAACTCATTTGGACTGACCTCGATTCTTTGATCTACCTCATAGCTTATAAAGTGAGGAAAATCAGACACAGCACAGATACCCCCAAAACTTTTGGGGAATCTTCCCAGTGACAAAATAATGACAATGCAGCCACCTATCGACAGCAGGGATGCACATGTACTAAGGCAACTTTCTAAAGGTATGTTCCTACTTTTTTTTCATCAAATTCATGTCTCATTAGCAGCGGCGCCGTAAGGAGGTGGGGGGTGGGGGGTAACCAAGGACGATTCTAGGGGACAAGCATTCACAGGGGCCCCTCAGAGGATAGTTATTATTATAAACATTTTTTTTTTAAATAAATTTGGCATCTCCAATCCCACCCGAATTTGGAATGCCCAATCCGAGAACTCTGTACAAGGCTTGCTCATATACAACCCCCTATTGCCAGCTCAGGAGAGAGAGACAGTTCGCGGCTTTCCTCCGAAGCACGCGCCTGTCAGCCCCTGCATCTTTACACTCACTGATCGAAACTATCGCAAGTTCAGAATGAGGGCGGAGGATACCCGAACGTAAGCAGGCTCAGAATCTCACTAACGAGCGCCTGGCTGGCCAACAGGAGGCGCTTGAGCAACGAACAAGGCAATCATTTTAAATTTCCCTTCCTAGCCGTCCCTTCCCAATTTGCATTCCCACAGCGCTTTGGCCAATCATGCGCTATTCTGAAAAAGCTGCCGACCACTGCTGGTTGGTACGACCAGGGATCGAACCCACGCCGTAGTAGTCACTACTGCATCGCAATTGCGGCGCCGTAACCGAGTGAGCTAACCTGGCAGCCCATTATTATAAACATTTGCAAATAAAATATACGGACACTTTAATTTTACATTTTAATTTTTGTAATTAACTTGCTCGATTTAAAATGAATTCGTTGTTTGTTTTTCAATTTTCAAATTTTTAAGAATAATCTTGGCACATGGGCCCCCCCTCTTACTATTCATCATTTTTTGCGGCCCATGTTATGCCAATGCCTGAACTGGCTGCGAAAATTTTTCTGCAGGTCGGTTGGTACCATTACGTACATCAGCCAATCACAGCTCGGCAGTACTCATGCATCGATGAGAGTGGCAACGCATTCGACCTTGTCACTGTCAGCTGAGTAGTGCACGCGGAAAATTTGTAAATGCTCATCTTACAATAACGATACAATTGCTCCACAATACGCAGAATTACAAGTACACTAGCTGGTCTGCTGCACAATAGTCTATTTATTAGCCTTGGCTTTGGTGACTAATACTGCAGATCGGAGAACAAATTTCAGACTGTGTTTCCATTACCAGTTTTTTATTTCGCTATTCAGATTTTGCGCATTTCTAAGGGTATTAAATTGAAACGCACCTAGAGAGTGAGGACGATGTCCGACGTTTTTAGCCCCAAAACACAGTCTGCTTCGTAACCGTAGACTTTCGTGACACAGATTCCTCTTTGAGGCATTGAGCTTATAAGCATATGGTCGTCGCTGGAGTACATTGGGGAGGCGTTACCAGGTAGTTTCTGAATCAGTATTTTGAACATTTGCTGCAATCGGCTAAATTCAATTCTACTGACTGCCGGCCAATTATCGGAACCCCAAAGAAAACAGGCTATCTATAAGAACCGCAGCTTTTCTCATCTTTATCATACTCTAATGAAAATAAATCATCTTGCACCCGGACCAACCAGTCACCGATTTCATACATACTGCGTGATTAATCATATGCATGCGGAATTACAGATCAGAGTGGAAGTGCGCATCCAATCTAATCCATCAGGATAGAAGGTTAGCGATTGATGTTGAAACGAGCTAGATAAATAAAACCATTTGTCACTGGATGCATGCATTCATAGCTTGTTTCAACATCAATCTCTTATTTTCTGTCCTGATGGATAAAGTTCTTCGGTAGGATTATTTACTTTGATCCCTAGAACACTTTCATGTTTAAAAAAGACCAGAAATCGACAAAAACATATTTTTCCGAAATGCACCTTTAATATTAAATGCCGTGATGCACAGATGCAGCAGCCCCAGGAAATCTTCCCTCAACCCCCCATACACAAGATACAGTCGAATGGGTGGAAGGTGAGCACTATAGGCTACAACATGATACATATACAAAAGGCTTTGAGGTTAAGATATCTGTAAACTGAGTATTTTTGCAAACTTGCTAGGCTACCTTACTGTACAATTATTGAAATGAACTGAAAAACTGGCACACTAAGACAGGTTTGTGAGTTAGTTTTATTTAAAATGCAAAGTTGATGTTTCTTTGCAGGTTATTCCAATCAAATAGTTGGCCTGTATCACAACTATGTGTAGCCAATGTAGCCTATAGCCTACTGTTAAGGCCTATGACAAATTCTGAATATATGATTCTTATGGGTGCTTTAGAGTCAGGGCCATCTTCAGGCCATGAGGCAACCACAGAGGAGACCAGAGGTCAAATATTTATATATATATATATAGAGCGGTGTCACGATTCTGAACCGCGGTTTTTTTAAGGCGTAGTATCACCACATGCTGCCATGGGGCGAACATCCGAGCTTTCCCTTTTCCTTTATTAAACCCGACGCAGTCTTGAACGAAAGTGCCAAACATCAAAGGGCATGAGAAATGCTTCCGGAAAAAAAAAAAACCTAACTGACATGAGTTTTTTTTCGGCGACATGCTGCACGGAGCCAAGTAAAAGACTACAGAATCGTCTCCTTTTGACCTATTTGGTTACTCTAATCCTGTCCCTGTTAATTGATAATTTATATCTCACATTCACGTTTCATCCACTTTACAGAATGTTTTCCACCTTGTTTATTTTTTAGACGCTTGAAATCCCGGGGGGGTATACTACGAAGCAAGTTCAACATAGACAGGCTTTATTTGAGTGAGCGGGCTCAACAAACCCTGAACTCACAATCAGAGATAATTGATACCACAACTGTGGTTATAACCTTTCTTGGTTAACTTCGGCTTTGTGCCTTAATCACCGTGAGCACTCTCAATTAAAGGGTGTTCCAAGCGTCAATTTGCTGTATTTCCGCTCATAAAATGACCGATCGCGTGCTGAATGTTTCTCCGTGGAAGCTATCCCTGATCCAGGATCAGGAAGACTGCGGGATGTCTCCCCCCCCAGACACATTTTTCACTGATTGCTTGGACCCTTGAATGACTGCATGATTTTGCATTCGCTTAGTCGGGTAGACACTTGGGAAATTGTAATTGAGATTCATGTTAGTATATTTATTCTTGTTGGCTGATGTATGCACTTGTTCGTTGGATGTAATGTAAGTGGTTGCTGGGTGATTAATAAAATCTTTTAAAAAATCTCCTAGAAGGAGTGGATCGTGATTATGGACAGTTATGAGGAATGTAAAAATATAAAAACAGCAAAAAGCAACACTGTTGCTGTTAATAAGGCCAGAGAGGAATTCTGGCGGAAAATTGCTGACCGTGTAAATGCGCAAGTCCTCTGATGAAGGACTAGTGAAAATCACTTTAGTTTCTCGGCCAAATGAAACAAAGTGAAATTAAATTATACATTGAATATTATCTGACTGATAAATACCAATAGTGAACTCCGTTTTACTAATTTCTTCGTTTTTGGTTTAAAGTATTTTTTCCATTGCTTTTCTTTTACACAGCATGATTTTAATAAAATCGTATCCCACCACTAACCCTAACCAGCTGCGCCATTGCAAATTTACAGTAGGCCTGTGGCATAAAATATTATTTTATGTTGTAATTGACGCTTTAATAGTTGCAGTACCAGCACTGTCAAGAGGACATGGCAGCAAGTTAAAACAAAGCATAAGAACATTTTTCAAAGTGGTACACCCTATGCTGCTTGCTTTCATAATTATTTAAATTCTTTTAATGGTATGCTGTGTAAAATGTATATAGCGCAGCATACAATATTCTTGTTCAGATTTTCTGCATCACCACCTGAATCTTGTCGGTTCCCGTGGCAAAAAAAAAAAACAAAAAAAAACTCAACGCTATGCATACTGTTCGTGCAACTGTAAGTGCCTCTCTTTGCTACATTGCCAGTATATGGCTCCAGTAGATTGCATAAGTAACAAATTCCCTCAGATGAGAATCTGTAGCGTTCATAGAGAATATCATCAGAAAAAGCGAACAGGTCATGCCATCTCCCTCCGAAGAGAACCGCGTACGATTTGGGCACCAAAGTCCATAGGATTGTTCAAGAAAGGTGATGCCAACTTCAAAGGAGGTGCTTAGTGATAAGGCAGCACATGTATAGCCGATTTCATCCGAAACTCGCCACATAACCTGCTCCCGACCAGGTTAAGTTCGCAGCATAAGTTACCATGGTAATCTAGCCACGTTAAAAGAGAGGCACCTTCGTGACATTGAAAAGCATATGTTTAGGCTTGACATACCTCGCTAACCCACTTATCTTGCTTCGTAGTATACCCCTCAGGGCGATCTGAAAATAAATCTCTTTATTTTTATTATCATTATAGATCTCTTAAAAATACTAGTCTACAATGAGAGATGAAATGCAGAGTTGGGATGTGGCGATGTTGAACGAGGATTTTTTTAAAGTGTGCTGATCATGAGACCACATGCAGTCATGGGGTTTGTAGGCAATTGCGTGTAATATCTTGAAACATACACACCTGAAGCGGCTTAAACGATTTAAAATGCCGTCGGGAAGAAGCCTGAGTTTAGATTTCGCTAATTGCAGGCGCTCCGCCCTTCCCTGAGCCCCCGCTTACATGTAGATGGTTATTTTGACAAACAGAGACATTTCCCTGCATTTGTGCCCTTCGTTTACACGCAAACGGAGTATTCACCTTGAAAACGATTCTTTCTAGAAACTCCGGCCAGAGTGGAGATTTAGGAAAACTTCGGTTGCAAGTTTGCGTGTAAACTGAGAAAAATGGAGTTTTAGGCAGCCGACGTTGCAGTATGCGCCAGAACTTGCACCTGCGCCAAAAGTGTGACCTATGTTTACATTTTCATTTGGCTGTGGTGATCATGGATGATCGTGATTCGTTTCTGTTGTTGCTATTTTCGGGATTCTGATTGGCTAACGTGGGCTTGAGCTTCTCGTTACACTGCCACCTACAGGTTTGGCATGCTCTTGACGGCATATATACACGGGTATGTGTAAACTAAAACTTTTCTGAAAACTGATACGTGTGCATGATATTATTTTTGAAAACGGAGACGGTAAAATGTTCGTTTATGAAAATAGCCGGCCATGTGAAAATGGAGTGTAAATCTGCTCCCGTGTACTTGGCCTAAATAACAATCAAGAAATTTAGCCAGTAGCCTAACGATTAAGATGTGATGGTGAAAAGCACACAAACCTAACTGGGCTACGGTGTTAGATTGAAAGAAGGCCAATAATTTGATTAATTAGAAAAAAACTTTTCCTCTGAATGTACTCTCATTGTAGCATTTTAGGACATTATGCAAGATTAATTTAAAACAGATTTGTTTTAAGATCGCCCTGGATTTTAAGAGTCTAAAAAATACACAAGGTGGAAAACATTCTGAAAAGTGGATGAAACGTGCATGTGAGATATAAATTATCACAGTCGCACGAAATGGCGTGGCAATGGCAATCCTGTTCATGCAAATCTGCTGTTCTATGGCCATTTAAATTTCAAAATGCAGCAATCAAACATGTTGTCTTAATAAACCGCTCTACTCATTCAACTTCAAGAGTAAAAGAATCCACCATTTGATTGCTAATCAAGCAAAGTAAATGGGAACAGGTATACTTTTTTTTAGAGTTGCCTTATTGGTTAATAGGAGATGATTCTGTTTTCATTTGCTTGGCTCCATTCAGCACAAGCCGAAAAATACTGATGTCAGTCAAGTTTTTTCCAGAAGCATTTCCCATGCCCTTTGATGTTTGGTACTTGCGTTCAGGACAGCACGGGGGTTAATAAAGGAAAAGGGAAAGCTCGGATGTTCGCCAATGGTAGCAGGTGGTGTTACTACGCTTTAAAAAAAAAAAAAAAACCACGATTCAGAATCATTTCACACCTTATATATATATATGTGCGCGTGTGTGTGTGTGTGTGTGTGCTATATATATGGGGGGGCCCAAGGGGGGAGGAAATCGATTTCCAGTCATAGGGCCCAAAATTGCCAGCGGCGCCCCTGCTCGTTAACCTTCTAATCATAATGTTTAATGACTGTTTTTCACTTGCCACATTTTGAAAGACCAGATTGTGTGAGGAGAACCAAAATGATGTCCTTGCCCTGGTGACAAAAATCTTGATTTTAGATTTCTCAACCTGCAATGGCATAAATGCCTGTCAAAGACCTAATTCTCCCTTATGCCCTCCTGTCAGGAGGCATCAGACACCTTTAAAACACTTACACATCATAAACATTCATAATTTGGCCATGAAATTAAGGTGGTGCGTTTTTAATTCTGGTCAGTATATATACAGAGACATATTTACAAAAAAGCAAAAAAAAAATTATTTGATATTTCTTATAATTTTGGAAGTCCAAAATGTCCACGCTGAGATCAAATAACAATTCCGATGTGAAATGTAATGTAATTTGAGACTGCAGGCTACCTTGGTGGCTTCAAAGCTGTATTCAAAACCTGAACTTAAGAATAATGGAGAAACAGCTTTTGATACAGCAATTTCCATGATACAGTAGTGTGCTACGAAGATCACCCATTCCTCAACATTCCCCAGCATGTGTAATCCATACTGTGGGAGATAAGGTTTTGCATTTAATCAGAGGGTGAATGCACCATACTGCATGTGACCTCAGGGACATTTGTTTGCAAGTATCCATGGTCATGGGGGAAATTCCATATACAAGCCAAGATGAATCTTCCAATAACCAGGTTTGCTCTAGCAGGATAGTATTTGGCATTTGCCAACAGTCTGTACCATGCTGGCTTACCAGGCTGCATCCATTCTGACTGGTTTGAGTGCTATGTCATCTTTCTGCCAGCCTGACTATCTCCAAAACAATTTCAAAGCAGCTGGACTAGTTTAAAATCAACTGAGCCAACATAAAACCAGACTGGGATCAAGCTGAAATTCTCATCAGGGGAGATAAATATATGCGCTTTATCAGTAGGTTGTGTGAGTATTTAATCACAGAGGGTTTTTGAGGAAGTACTCTACCGCCCTCTATTGATACAAGAAAAAACCTTGCATACATGTTTCTTTGCTTGTGGTGGGCAAAAGAAGGAAGGGGTTCTTAACTTGAAGTTACAGTGTTTAGAGTCACATACTTTCAACAAATCTGATTTGATTATAGTTAAGTTAGTTGATTTTTAAAATTATTTTATTTAAGCTTGCTTTTATCTATCTCCCCATTTACTATACTATACTATTTTTTTGTGATTATTGGGAAGTTGCTATGTTAACTCATTGATTTCTATGTCTTTGAAACAAAGGTAACAAAATCGCAGGTGAAAACAACTTGCAAGAAATTTACTTTATTATTATTAATATTATTATTATTAACTGAAGAAATGTTTTTCTTTCATAGCAAACATCTGTTGTCACAGCCCATACGTCACAGCGCATACTCCATACACAAGTTTTGGGGATATGCCTCAAGCACTCTAGCGCAAGCGAAACTGTAGTTCTTGGTCGTAACTTCTGAGCCAATTGACATCGCTTGAATTCTTGGGTCAAGCCAAGTCTATCACAAGTATGCCTTTCTAAATTGTCCACCATTTTGAAAAGAATCAAAAAACATTAAAAAAAAAAAAAAAATCTAGTTTTACAGGTTTGGTCCAATCTTGACCAAATGGCACAGATGATATCTTTAGACTATGACTCACAAATGTCATCAGTTAGATTAGTGATATTTATCACAGCTAAGGCATACAGTGATTTAACAACCAATGATGCCATACGAGAAAGTGAGGTCAAAACTATGGTATATTTTGCCCTATTTGCACTAAACAATTTTTTACCAACACTGCTTATGAATATGTACATACCCTTCAGATTAGATAAAGTCCTTAGTCTGATTTAAGCACATTCTATATTAACATAATCAATAACTTTAATAATATTACCTACCTTTAGTTACTATTGTGAGGAACAGCATGACAATTACAGACATCATAGTGTTTTTCTGTCCTTGGACTCAAAAGGATATGATGAATAACTTCCTTATTTGAGCTATTTAAACACTTCACTTCCTTTCTCAGGCATGAGAAAACAAGGATTTAAAGGAACACCTGTGGTCAGGTGATCACTTATTTCGTGTCTAGCCTCTACATGCTAACCATTCAACACAATACCTGTGTTTCCCCTTTTATTAATCTGATTAGAGCAACAGACACAGTAAAAATGGAGGTACAAACAGACTATTGAATGGAATGTTAGACATACAGTTTGCTCTGTATTTAGATACATTCATTCTTCCTTGTCATAATCATCATAATAATAAAAATAATAATAATAATAACTAGAGACCATCTGGGACCATCCACAGCAGCTGCAACAGCAGTGCTTGTATTGTCTTTAGAATAGCAGTCCTCATTATTATGCGTTCAGTGAATGTGTACTCACACTACACTCTGTTCAGTGAGTGTATACTCAGAGCACCCCATCATTGAACTCAGCCTTCCTTTTTATGCCTTTTTAACTACTCACCTGTTTTTAATGTTTTGTGTCTGCATCATAAACCGTTGTGATGCTATCATGTACAAAATAATTGTCCACAAACAGAACCACAGACAGGCAGGCAAACAGACAAATAAACACCAGCAAAATACTTAAAACATCTTTCACAGCAGCTGTACAGTGGTTTTGGGCTTCTTGTTGAAGTTTGCCCTGATGAGACACTTTTGCAGCTGGAAATAATAAGAGGGTGGCTGAGTGGCACAGTGGGTAGCACTGCTGCCTCATAGTGAGGAGGTCTTGGGTTTGAATCTGGCTTGTGGTCTTTTCAAGGCTGTAATTTGCCTGGAGGTGTGAGTGAATCGTCCGTGCACCCTGCAATGGATTGGTGAGCTGTCCAGGGTGTATTTCTGCCTTTTCCCCAGAATCAGCTTGGATAGGCTCCAGCTCCACTGCAAACCTACTGAGGAAAAAAAGCGATATAGATAATGGATGGATAAAAATACACAGTAAAAAAATACATTTTTCAAACTGTTAATCATTGAAAAAAGGAGTAACGCCTGTATATGGCACGAAAGTTTGAAAAAGACAACATTTCTATTCAGGCGAAGGTCCAATCATTGCCTTTACTTTCGTGGCATGGCACATGTATGCAGGCATTACTTCTTTTTTCTTTGATGCTGTTTACCAATAGCCTTGCACCTATATGGGATTTGCGGAATTTTTTCTTCATATAGTTATTCTTTACCATAGCTAAGATCAAACTGACCCAAGCATGCTGTTTTGCATGGTCAACAGTGTACTGTCGTGAAGGACTTTGAAAGTTGCTTTCATCCAGGGGTCTGCAACCACAGTCCAAAAGAACAACAGCCTATCAAATGTCCTTCAGGTTTTAAAAGCCATTTCAGACAAGGGAGCTACCAAACCAGGGCGAGTGGGAGGTGATTAAAACGCTAAAATGTTTGCGTTCCCAATGAGATGAATTGAAATTATACATGGTCTTATCTGAGTTAGTCAGTGGATGGCTGACTAGCATAGGCTTACGTTCAGTGATACCAGACTCATTTTCTGGCATTTACATCGTGGCTTGTTGTCAGATAATCTAACAAGCAGGATCTCTTTTGAACATTGGTTGTCCAGCAATCATGAAGTGCTGTGGAACTGAGACATCTGTGAAAGAATGGTAGCCCTACCTCACCTACTTCAGCATGTTTGGAGATCATACACACGTTGTGAGGGGATGAGGGCTCGGAGCAGGTGTGCAGATTTAGGTTTTTCTGACCCACACTTGGTCGTGCGGCTTTCCTAAGAACCTCATTACAGCGCACAGATGCTCACATCACATATCAAAGAGGAAGTTGTGGTCATAAAAACAGGAAGTTCTGTGGGCTCTTTGCAACTAAAACTCTTCACAACCGTTATGAAGAGAAGCATATGCATCAAACGCTCTTCCTCTTCCTAACAAAAAAAGCCAAGGTGCATGTCAAGACAAATACCATGGCCATAATGGAATCAGTTGTCAAATGCAAGCCTTATTTTGCATAAGAAGAATATCTTTGGGTTTTAATCAATCTATAAATCCCTTCTGATATGCTATGAAAAGATTTGGAAGAAATATGTCAAGATACATTGCAAATTCAAAAAACTTTTGTAAAACGTGGTTTCAACAAGGCAACAGTGGTCAATTTCTGTTAAATACCAGTTTTTAGTGTCACTGCTGGAGCCTGTCCTCCAACAAAATACGCCCGCAAAGGTTGTTTGTCAAGCAGCTTATTACGACCTTAAGTCACCTTTAGGAGTTGAGCGACCTCTAGCGGTCATTTAAATAACTACAATCTGGTTTCCATCGTCAGCATCGCCATCAGTAAATCCCTAACCTAAACCTAATCCTAATTCTAACCCTTACCCAAACCATTATTTTAAGTGTAAATATGACTGAAACTGTATCTGGAACTCAAACTGTAACTGTAACAGTACCTTCCTGCTGCCAGTAGGGGCACGATTTTAGGAAACGCTCCCATGGGTCGTAAATCAGAGTAAATATGAATAAACGACCTATCTGGGAGTATGGTTGGAGGACAGGTTGGAACTGACAGGTTGCTTACTCAACTATGTCACCTGCTGTCTTTGGTGGGGTAAATCGCTGATTTTAAGGAAAGCAAACCCATCCTGACTGTATGTCAATAGCAGCATGCCTAGCAGTAGTTAGTCTAATAAACTACATTGCAACTTGAACGGCAATTCAGATCTGTAAAGTAAGGGTGAGCTCTGATGCACTGTTATTCTGCAATCCAGGGTTTTAATGGCTAGGCAAGCAAAAAAATAATAATAAATCATCCAGTGGCTCTTCACAACCAGGGTTTTAGGCCTTCAGCTATGAAAAGAATAGAAAGAGAAAAGACCCTGGCATCATTGTAGGGACTGTCAGTGACAATGATAACTTACAGTCAGGTCCATAAGTATTTTGACACTGAAAACGTTATTGCTAATGTCCGTCTCCCACAGAAATTAAATGCTAAATATGTGCTGAAAGTGCAGGTTTTCTGTTGTAAATTGAGAGTACCGTACAATATTAATGTTCCAATGGAACCAACCAAAATAATTTAATGATTAAAAATCAATTTTTTCCAAACCCAGGTTTCACAACTCATGGCACCCTTAAAGACTATTGTAAATAACATCAACAAAAATTAAAACAGGTATTGAGTTCCACTTATTTAAGTTTTATCTAAGTGTTAAGGAACTATATTGAGCCATTACATCATTTTCTGTTCCACTAGGGTATAAGGGTGTATATAGGGTGTTGCCTCTATTATCCAACACCATGAAAAAAACAAAGCAACTGTCAGTTCAAAGGGGGCAGATAGTCAGACCTTCATAAATCTGGTAATGGCAACAAGAAGATTCACAAATGATTTAACATGCCACTGAGCACTGTCCATGCAATTATTTAAAAATTAAAAAGATATGGAACTGTTGAAAACCTCAAGGATAGAGGCCCCTCAACAGCATTTTGCCCCCCAGGATACTGAGGAGGATGGTGAGAGAAGCAACAAATCCCCAAGAATCACTGTGGAGGAATTGCAGGCCATGGTGACATCATGGGGTCACCAGGTTTAAAAAAAATACCATCAGGTGCCACCTCCACAACCACTGGCTCTTCGGAAGGGGTGCCGAAGAAAGCCTTTTCTGACCCGAAGACACAGAATCAAGCGCTCGGAGTTTGCCAAACAGCACTTAAATTATTACTGGAACAAGTACTGCTTTGGTCAGATGACACCAAAATTGCACATTTTGGTCAGACAGCATCAGCATGTCTGGCGTCAAAACAGAGATGCATACAATGAGAAGCACCTCATACCCGTGGTGAAATATGATGGTGAGTCAGTCATATTTTGGGGCTGTTTTAATTCAAGAGGTCACGGGGCACTGGTTAAGATTAATGGCATAATGAACTCCATTAAGTGTTGGGATATGTTGGCTGACAATCTGGTTGCCTCCGCCAGAAGGCTGGGACTTGGCCATCGGAGCACATTCCAACAAGACAATGCCCCAAAGCATACCTCAAGATCCATGCAGAAATGGTTCTGTGACAACAAAATCAATGTTCTTGCAATGGCCATCTCAGTCGCCAGACCTCAATTAAATTGAAAACCTTGGGGCTGAGTTGAAGAGGACAGTTCATAAATGCAAACTGAAGAATGTGAGGGATCTTGAAAGGATCTGCTTGGAGGAACAGTCCAAAATTCACCTAAATGTGTGCCTTAACCTTGTCAAAAATTCCAGGAAAGGACTCCGTACTGTTATCATTGCCAGAGGTAGTTGAACTAGGTATAAATGAAGGGTGCCAATAATTATGAAACCTTGAATTTGTTGAAATTTATTTTGTATTAAATAATTGTTATTTTTGTTGTTTCCATCAAAACATTTAATTAAAATAAAGCAAAGTATTTCACATGTTGGTATATTCTATTTCTCTTTAATTATATTCTTTATATTTTTTGTATTGTTTGTGCATTGCCACTCAGAGGTGCCAGTCATTTTAAAGCACCCTGCAGCCAGTTTTTTGGGGGCTGCCTTTTTCATAAAACATCGCATTTAGTGTGGCATTCGGATTTAGCTCTCCTTCCTACATCACACGCAGGCACCTACGGCTTATTTTTTATGGCAGCATCCTAGCATCAATCGGCAAATGCCTGTAGCTATGTGTGTGCTATCCACGTTTTGTCTGACTGTTTTATACTAGTAACCTGGATCATTACCATACTGGACTTGCAACAAAATAATTAATTGTAATATATGCTGGATTTTGTCTCAATTCTCATGTGTCATTCATTGGTTCCTCCCTGTTGATTCAGGGTGTATTTGCGTGTATTTGCATTTTTTTCTCCTTTAATTGATTTATTGTCTTGTCTCCTCCCTTGATCCCGGTGTTATCATTTGTATGGCTCACTCCTTTTGTGAATCTCCTGATAATATAAGTTCATTGTGGTGGTAGTGCAGTTGCTGGATTGTCATAGTTCTTACGCTACTAAGCCTTCTGGTCAGTTTGTGTCTTCAAGTATTGAGCTAAGCTCTTCTTCCACATGTTTTGGTGAATTAATGATGAAGAAAACTTACTATTCCTCAGAGTCTTATTGAAAGAAACAGGCTTCCAAGTCTTTATACCCATCTCCAGGATTGGGATCGTGCTCTTGTTAATCCATTGTTCCTGCCTATTCCTCTGAGTCAGTTTATTAGGACCACCTCTCAGCCTTCATCGGTCTCCAGTATTCGGACTGTGTTCCTGCTTAACCCCGTTAACCCTTCTGTGCTCCAGCTAAACTGTCAAGCAGTCCTGCTTCTGGGAGGGGGATTTGCCACCTGGCTTCAGCACCAGGACGGCCACTGGTCAGGGCGCGTACATGCCTCCTCTCTCTCTCCAGTCATTATCAACTAAGCTGGACTGCCCCTCAACAGTTCTGGGCTACGACCTTTTCCTCCTCTATCACTGTATTCATATTGAATACTTCCAAGTGGATTTTACCCTGAATATGCGTCTGGTGCCTTGTCTGTATCATAACAGGATTTATTAGTTAATATTCTTTGGCAATGAGATGCCATGCCCCTTCAGATTAGTAATTAACAGTTTGGAAAGGCAGGAAGTGGATTATTAGGATTTCTTCCTTTTGACAGTTGTCTACTCATTGTAATGGGTCACAATATGACAAGGAATTTCTGTGCCTGGTATTCAGTTGCTGGCACAACAATTTCCTGATTAGTTCATGGGCATGGTCTTGTCTGATCAACTACAGATACTTTGAGAGAATCTGGGGGCAACTTTGAACTGCAACTGTTCAGTTGTAGCATTGTCAAATTATTCTTTTATTACCATCTTTGTACTTCACAGTCAAACTACATTTGAATCATGCAATCTTATTGGCATCGCAGTTAAGGGATGTTTACTAACAACATTGTTAGCGTATGATACCACTTCACTGAGGGTGTTAAGCTCAGGCAAATTATTGGATTCAACAGCTGAATGACAGGCATGTTCTCCAGGCCACGACCACTTTGGGCCAGGTGGTAGGGCTATAATAAAATAAGCAAGAGCATTTATTATTATTATATGAACTAATTTTTCATCATATGGGGTTTTCATTATACTGTGGTTATACAGTGAGTAATTCTTCCTGTGGCCTTTATCTATTCAGAAGTGGTTGATCTTTGTCCATTGTTCATTGGGAGAACAGAAAAAAGGCTTTATTGCACAGAAGAGGAAGCAGAAGTGCGGCACCCATTGTGTTTGTGATCAAGTTTTAACCCACTAGTCATTATTGCATCTGCAAAGCCACAACAGCTTAAACGTTATAAACACACATTTTTACTTTTTGCCCATGAAGATAAATACAAATTATCAGAAACACTGCTATAAATATGAGCTTTGTGGAGCTCACGTCATTCTGTTTTGGTTGAAACTGATTCAAATATGGGTCTGAGCGTATGCACCACGCTATGCTATACCCAGTTAAGGTTAATCCTATCAGTGTTTTGGAGGAAGAGACCTCCTTGATGTGCTGCTTGGTTTGCTTGCAAATCTGTTGATGAGCCAGGCCGTATATGGTTGTAATTGCTGTGCAGTGTTCCTGGGGTGCAGTCTGGAGGAAAACTGGTCGCTCTTTAATGTCCCAGCAGAGTTAGCAGCTTGGTGTGAACCTGCTTTATGCTCCTATTAGTAAAGTCAGCTAGCAGGCGTGGGTCATTGCAGCTGACACTACGATAAGCGGTCAAAGGCAGGCCCACGTGCCGCTAAAAATAGTTTGGTCTGTGGCACGGTGGAGGGGACCTCTGCCAAAAGTCAGAGAGCCATCGAAGGGAGCCAGTGAGAGGGGAGAAGAAACAGAGAGCAGAGTTCTTGCTTTATATTGACTGATGATTTCTTGGGTCATATGCCACATTGACTAATGATAGCTGAAAGCTGGGATCTTGGGTGGAGTTCACACCTTGGTGTGAAGATCTGGAAGATTGTGGCACACGTGAAGGAGTCTGGGGAATTGACTTTATTCATTGGCAAATGCCCAACATTGCCTATACTATCATCAGGTAAAATTTATCCTGTAAGAAAAATACATTAATTTTCTTGCGGCATCCAAAAATCTCTGTCTCCATTCTAAGCTGTAATGAATGACTTGACACAGTTTTTCAGATCACAATGGAAACAGAATAAAACCTTTGCCAAGTGCCTAAAGCGGTCTGTAGTAAGAGCACATTCAAAGTGCCGAATGTCTGTTCAAAGTATGCTGTCTGAGGGACACGTATTATCACGTGTTCAAATTTTCTAATCTAGTCTTCTCACAAATGTTCATTGGGTCTCATTCATGAAAGGTTAGTAAATTTGCGCGTAGATTTGCACATAAAAGCTTACGCTACCAAAAACCTACTCCAGATTCAGGAACACCGCGGGAAACTCAGATCTGATCGTAAACACATGTGTATGATCATGAATGCCAATCCATCATAAAGTGACAGCGCGCTCCCGGTAATCAGCTATTAGCATAAATCCCCGCCCATGAATTGCCAATGACCAGGTGTAGATGCATCCAGTCGACCTGTCAGTCATGGCGCAAACAAAAAAGAGAGAGAAAGAAAAAAAGAATTTTTCCGAAGCGGAGATAGAAATAATTTTGGGTGAAGTGGAGTTAAGAAAAAACATTTTATTTTCATCTGTTAGCAGTGGTGTGATGGGACAGGCAAAGCGAAGGCCTGGAGGGAGGTGACAGATGCCGTTAATGTTGTCGCTGTAGTCCAAAGAACCATGTCCGAGGTGAAGCGTAAATGGTTTGACATGAAACTGGAGGCAAAGAAACGTATAAGCGCACACAAAAAAAATACATCAGCCACAGGAGGAGAAGGCGGCTCACAGTCGCAACTATCAACTGCAGACGAGCGCATCGCTGGCATAATTGGGGAGACCTCTCAGTCAGGAATTATACCTGACGGAGACAGCGACATGCCTCCACTTTTATTTTTTTATTATCATCATTCAACATGTAGAAAGAACGTGTAATCTATTGAGTCGATTCACATAGATAATTCACAATCATGAACCAAATCTGGATCTTAAACCTGCCAATTGCCAACTAATTTAACTAAATGTGTTATATTTTTAATCGTTTGTCATGTTTGGGCTATATCACGTGTTTCAAAGGCATCTGCATATTGTATACCTAACAGCGCAATATGAATTAAAATTGTAATTTCCAATAGTGACAAGCATTATTTATGTGCATTCTTAAATTTACACAAGCACTACGCGTGGTCAGGAGCATGTATAAATTTTGTTAGTAGCTACGAAAAGATCGGAGCTACTAAAATATTGATGAATGCGGAGATGCACGTAAATTTCCGTCTGCGAACAGTTTACACACAAATTCGTTCTGCTCACGTTTCATGAATGAGACCCATTGTGTGTAACATGAAGGAATAAAATCATTGAAATTTTAATTTAGATTTTGTCTTCATTTTCAAAAAAGAATTTGAAGGTATAAGATCAGGACTGTTTCACTTTCTTTTTTTGATGTGAATGCATGCTATTTTTCCATTCTACTTTGCTTCAAGGAAGAAGATATCATGCCTCATGTCTCACATTAATTCATCAATTTAAAATTTTATGCACTTAAAGGAGGAGACAGCACTTCGGCAAAGTATAGTTCAGCGGAAAGTAGAATTCTTGAAGTGTTTAAAACACATAGTTTTATAAATTTTAATTTTGTAATGATCCAGTGCAACACATTTTTAAACCGGCAAGTCTTCAAATCGGCGTCAATACCAGGGGGCAGACATTTTTACTTGGGGAATCTAAGGCTGCGTTCAGAATGCACACTTGTTCATTCGCCCACTCACTCTCCATATTGTTTTCAATGTAGAACATTCACTACACAGTGCCCTATATGTGGGTGAGTGTGCATTTCGAACGCATTATCCAATCCAACGCCAGTGCCACGGTGCTTGTGCATCAGTTATTCTCTTACGTGATGTCAGTTGCTCACTTTCTTTTTATCCGGGCCATGGAGTAGTTCAAAGGGCCTTCAGTAAGCTCT
The DNA here is from genome assembly GCA_029692085.1 of Gymnothorax javanicus. Taxonomy (NCBI): domain Eukaryota; kingdom Metazoa; phylum Chordata; class Actinopteri; order Anguilliformes; family Muraenidae; genus Gymnothorax; species Gymnothorax javanicus. The sequence continues at coordinate 111,369,554 of CM056193.1, forward strand.
CCCTTTACGGCTTGGCTGCCTGCAAGCTGTTTTTGGGTGCATCTCAAAGCATAGGCTACATCCTTCGTAGACTGCATTTTTAGGGGCCGTCACGTAATTCCATCCACCAAACTGACATGATGTCTTTTCATCTCTGCTAAACAGCCTTGATTTAAGCGAGTCTTCACTGGTTTCCCTGACTCTAACACAGGGCTATTCAACATTATTCTGCAAGGGCCGGTGTGGGTGCAGGCTTTCATTCCAACCAAGCACTCACACACCTGATGCCACTAATCAAGCTCGTTAGCAAAGACTCTTGGGGTTGATTAGTGGTGTCAGGTGTGTGAGTGCTTGGTTGGAATGAGAGCCTGCACCCACACTGGCCCTTTCTGGATAAGGTTGAATAGCCCTGCTCTAACACCCAGCCCTAAACCTAACAGTAAATTTCTTCTTATTCCTAAACCTAAATGTTAGTTTTGCGAATGGTAATAAGTGACGATCCCTAAAAATGCAGTCTTCGAAGACTGCAGCCTATGCTTTGAGATGCACCCTTTATTTATGCTGGCCTGATTAACAATCAAACAATTTATCGACTGAGCAACCAAGACCAATACATGGCCTATAATTAGAAATGGTAATGAAAGGTGAATTCCCATTGCCTACATTTATATAATTGATATGGCATTGTAAATCCAAAACTTTCAATGACTTTGCAGCATTTATTTTCGCTGTCCTGGTGATTGTCACACAGCTGTGCAACCTTACAGCGCCCTTTAGCCTTCACAACATTCAAAATAAAGAATGGATTCCCGCAGCCTCGCAAACAAATTTCTGCAAATCTGTGCTGCTTAACGAGCGCTGAAATTATGAAGACATATTGATATTTTATGCCGTCATTTATGCGCAGAAGACGCCTCATAATTTTGTGGTGCAATGCATAACAATGCTATCAAAATTAAATTAGGCTGTCGTCGGTTTTTACCAATTAGTCTGAGCAACTGTGGCTAATCGGGAGATGTAAACTGTGAGAGGTTAAGGTTATTAAGCATTTTTAAAGGTGATGTTTCCGAAGATCAAATTCAAAATCAGAAGATTCCCCAAGTAAAAATATCTGCCCCCTGGTATTGAAGCCAATTTGAAGACTCGCTGGTTTAAAAATGCGTCACACTGGATCATTACCAAGTTAAAATTTATAAAACTATGCGTTTTAGACACTTCAAGTATTCTACTCTCCGCTGAAATATACTTTGCCAAGGTGCTGTCTCCTCCTTTAAATTTAACAACTGAATAGTTTAAATGGGTGTTTAAAGATTGTATTTAAAAACTGAGCTTCTTGAATGTTGTTTTCATTCATGGAATGGGCAAATGTTCCTTGTTTCGTGCGTTTTACAAAGTAACTGGACAGCAACGTTGTCTGCTTTTTATTTATTCCATTTTAATTAATTTATTCATTTTAATTCCTTTCATTTATTTGTTTACCCAAAAACTGATCCAAGCCGGGACTCAAGTGATGTGATTCAAGCCATGAGATTAATGATCCACTGCACCACTACTGCCAACATCTGTCATTCATGTCATGGCTTTAATCCCCTTGTGCAAGATGTAGACGCCCGTGGACATGCAGCTGCTCTTTTTATGCATGCAGTTACACTATCCTTTCAATTGGTTGTAAACTCGAACCAGTTATTGAATATGCAGGAGGAAGAGGAGCCTGTAAATCATTTAGAATATGGACGAGTTAAATCCCATCACTATTTTCCAGGAATTGTATGAATTAAACTCCTCAGCCAGGCCTGATGTGCTAACTGCCTCATATACTTGCCCATAGTATCTATCCAGCAATTAATAAAAATGAACTCTTGCAACAGAAAAAAAGTCATTGTCCTTCATTGCAAACATTTCAGCTATACTAAGCAAAAGGTATCCCAATTAACTGGTGAAACTAAAAATCAGTTTTCTGAAGCAAAAATTCAGCATGGTATTGATACTATGACATTCTACTATCAATTACAGTCATCAGATATTGAAAACTTGTGATTCACTACTATTGATTTACGCGTAGATTTGTCTCTCAAAGAATTCAGTGGCCACTTACTGTAAGTCCTTATATGATCTCTCACTGAAATCCAGTCACTTTAATGCTTGCTCAGGTTTATCTGGGCAAAACACAGTTATAGTTCATGCCCATGAAAAACTTTCCCAGTAATTATCTATTGATTGACACATTTTTATCCAATTCCAGACAGCATAGACGGGATATTTCCACAGTAATTGAAAGACATTAATTTGATCCTAAGAAAAGTACCTTGCGTAGCAGCATGTTAGGTCATATTCTCTCAACTGTGCGCAGCTGAATGACATGAATGTGTAGAAAAAAAGACTTCCAAAACCAACCTAGAAGTAATCAGGTTACATTTACGAGATGGAAATATTATACGGACATGGACATTGGGAGTTGTTCCGAATGGAAAAGGACTGGAGGGTTCCTTGTGTCCGATAGCTGTGTTTCTCTGGAGGAGGAATTCAATGATGGAGAGTTTTTCTTTAATATGTGTGAGTACAATGGAGTCATATGGAGTACTTATGGCTGGCTGACTAGGTGTTTTTTATTTTCAGTTTACCATAATGATCACGGAGCATTTTTGCCACATTTACTAAGGAGAGTAAGCATTAGCCTTTGCCAATAATACTCCATGTGGTGGCAATTTGTTTGAGAATTTATACCACATTCAATGAAATAGAATGCCTAACTTTAGGTTTTCGCTCATTTAAAAAGCAAACAGCTGGAAGCCTTCAGTAAATCCCCTGCCATTTTGTTGCGCCGATTCTGTTCAATCTAGGGTAGCATATTGCCTAATTTTTCCTGATAACATCTGTTTTGTCAAAATAAGGTATATTTAAGATATTACTATGTGCTAGTCATACTTGCTCCTTAAAGGGTGTAAAAAAACGTTTATACAAGCTTATGTTTTGCTTAGGTGCATGGAGTTTTTGACCATAAAATAAGCAGTTCCTTTAATGAGTATGTGTGCTGGCTGAAGGGGGTCTGAAGGAAATATGGACAAAATTCTAAACTTTATCATGGAGAAAAAGCATGTTTTTGGTTTAGAGAGGTTACTGGTGACCATTGATGTCTATCTACTACTATACTGATGAACTCGTGCTAAATTCCACTAGTAAATCATTAACTCCTATTGACCTTTACAGGGTTTTTCCTGGTTCAGAATGAGGTGATGGTGGTACCCGGTCATGGGCTCACGCTCATACGTACCTTGCCTTCAACTGGCTCAAGCAAATGTTTTACAAGCAGTGTATTTTAAGAGTTATAATTGCATGATGAAAAATGAGAAGTATTATTTTATGCATTTTTTTTTTTTTTTTTTTAAATGTGCTCTGTACAGCATTTTAGAACAATTCATTTTCCTGGGGACCCCAGGAAAACCCTCAATGACCCCTAGAGGTCCCCAGACCTCACGTTGGGGTAACACCATACTAACAGGGGTGTGCTGGGCAAGTAGTAGTAGGAATAAAGAATGTAGTGAGGCTGCAGCACAAACTTGACCTGATAACTGTAGGTAAAAATGCAAAGCTTAAACACTAGTAGCATGCAGAGCATGTTTGGGGCGAGCGAATTTCGAGTGATCGGTTGATGACATACATATATACTTACATACAAACGGGGCGCATTGAGCTGACTAATAACAAAATATAAAAGATTTTTCTAACAAATTTCACAAGTAGCAAAATGAGGCCTTGTTGCAAGGTAGTTTAATACACCAGCCATTCATTTACACAATTCACATCCAGCTGCGAAACATTCCAGCCTCCTAGGTTACATTTTGAAGAACTTCCTCATATACTCCTTGTAATGAAAGGCCTCCTGGTCTGACCCATCAATGGCCACCTTGCAACACACATCCAAGTGCCGCAAGGCTCAGAGTGGGATACAATTGCGAGGCCTCTGGAGAAACAAGCCACCACTGAAGCAACTCCTGCAAAGATTTATTCTGAAGTACAGCAAAAGTGAGAACAAAGATATAATAATGCTTCAAAACCAGTAGAGATGGGCAACATGACGTAAGCACAGCTTTACAAAGTGTTGCATTGTGGGAACACCTGGCATGTAGTATCTATTATTTACGCCGTCTTTATCAACTCTCAAATGCATTCTTTTCATGCCGTTTTGTATGCTTTACATTACTTAATTTGCTGGCCTATACAATTCTGAATAAGTTGGATGACTACTTGTATGGTTTTGAAATAGATATAGGCCACACCAGTGATAAAATATGAAGTAGTCTCAATGGTGTTACAAATAAAAATAATTATTTTCAACCCTATATGCTAGGTTTACAAACCACTAAAATCATGCATTCTGTTTGTAACTCAATAAGCTCATTTGTCGCCTGTAAACGATGTAGCTTGATTCTGCACTGTGTTGATATTCCATCTACCCTAAAGAGAGTATTTAGGCTACTGTTGCAATGGCAACAGGTGACAACTGATGTTAGCAGATAATAGCTGGCCTTGCTTAATCTTGCAAACAACAATAGCCAATAAAATTACAATTAAGCATATTTCAGCAAAATCCACAGCAATGACGAACAGTCTTGTTGCTTAAAACCTTTGCTAATGTGTTGTCATAGGTTAGATTGTCAAAATGAGAAAAATATCAGCTTCATATTCCCTGTGGAATTATGTAAGCATTAGTGACGGCTGAGCCCACGAATATGCAATTAGCTAAGGTCATACCTTCGTTAAACAATGTATAGAAGCACATAATAAAGAACGTAGCTAAACAAATTAGGCTATTGAAGGTAGCCAACACTATTACTGATAAAATATGAAGGTGCTTATTTTATATTTATCCACTTGAATGAGTAATGGAAAACGAACAGTGAACGACTTTCCTTTGTCGGCTCTTTTTGTAGCGTCATAAATGTACAAATTTTGATGCAGCACCACTGCCACCACCAGTGGTTACGTGCCACAATTGCAGTTATAATTGACAGAAATGACAGATCCTGACAGTAAGTGCTTTTACATGGACTTGAGTATCCATGTTATGAGGCTCATTCCGGTTATGTTTCCCATAAAAAACCAAGCATTATGCCGTGAGCTGGTGGCGGTGAGAAATTTGGCGGTGGCAGCCGCCACCAAATTCTCTATGCAGGAAAAACCCTGCTTTATGTCTAAAAAGTTGATTTATATTAAAAATTTGATTATTTTATTATTTGACAGTGCACAATTTTGAGGGCTGTGAGAGCATGGGGAGCCACTTGGAGAGCTGTCTGATAGACCAGTTGAGCTTAAGCGAGATTTGGGTTGCACATTTGCTCTTTGCAGACTACATATGGTGGAAGGTAAAAATAGTAGTCTCTTGCTATATTGTTGGATGCACAAATCACTTTGAAAAAAGGGGGAATATTAAGTTCTCTTGCTTTTCGTGGTAAAAGGCAGCAAACAGCATGAATTTGGGCTATAAAAAGGAAGAATTTTGGAAAGAATTCCATATTCAATCTTCACCAATATTGAAAGAAATTTGTACTTTTTCAGCTTACCTTGATGTTTGGGTACCCAGAGAAACATTCAGGTGTGTAAAAACAGTCGTAGATCCAGCCAAGAAAATTTAGAGTTTAATTTATAGTGCTGCTATATATGTGGTCATAGCATATAATGGCAGATGCCATGTTACTGATCACACACCGGGTTGCTATGGCATGCGCAGCATATGCATTCGCGATATTAAATATTAAATTCTAAACCCCCTTCTCACAAATAAACCCCCCCAAATATATTGGCGCCTCCTTTCAAAATCACTCTAGCAAACAAAAAGCTGAAAAAAATGGAGGTTGGATATGGAATTCTTTCTGTCTGATGATGTAAATAAGCGCCATCAGTCTTCTCATTCAAACTAAAACCATTGACTCCTACGGCGCAATGTAGACTTGAGAGGCTAAATCGGCGAGATACTGTCAAGGTTAGTTACATTGTTGTTTTCAGGACAAATGAGAATCCAAAATCAATTTTGTTGCGCTGAGTCAAGTAGTAATGATGTTGTTGTTTTAGGTATGTCTAGGCCTTGTATTTTACATGTGTACCTGTGCACTTATCCATGTTGAGAAGAGGTTAGGATCATGTGTGTTTGCCAGTTGTTTTGCACAGTGCGAATTCATCGTAGGAACACCGTAGCTATAAGCTGAATTATCGCTGGGACCCAGTTATCATGGTGTTAATGACATTAATTTAGGTTTGTAAAACTGGCGAGCAAATTCATCTTTGTTAGCTATATATAACAATTACACTGCAAAAAGTATCTGTCTTAACAAGTCATTTAGTCTTAATAGAAGACCTAACTTCCTAGTTTTTCCTCTCCAAGTCGAAAATATGTGCTTGTTTTAAGTTACCATGTGCTTGACAAGAGAAATTGTCTTATCCCATTGGCAAATCTGGAAATAAGTCAAAATTATCTCACCCCATTGGCAAATTTTTGTTGTACTGAGAAAATAGGTAATAGAAATAAGTGTTTTAAGTCTTAATACAAGATAAAAGTGCTTGGTAAGGTGGACTTATTTTTCGGTTTTTGCAGTGTAATTGAAATCACAAAGCAACCAGATGATTATTGCAAGAAATCTGCGCTGAAATGGCCGAAATGAAAACCACGTCAACTTAATTTTCAGGACGTTTTAAGTGATCCAGCTATTGTGGTAGTAGAGAAGGAGCGTGCTGTAAATGGGGATGGTTAGCCTGTCGTATGCAAATGTTTGTTTTGACAGCAGATGTTTTTCAATTATTGCTTCAACTAATTCTCCCTTTTTGAGCTTTGAGTATGGTACATCCAAATCTTTGCATATCTGTCTCAATTCACAAACCGTGAGTTGAGAGATTGCTCTCCTCTCATTGACTGCAGGTTTGTAATGGTCTCCAGTTTTTCCTCTGCCATACACGATGCCCAGTGCTCATGCACTCTCCAAATCTCGCTTTTTCATGCCCTAAAACCAAAAGGGTCTATTTGGCTCATAAACAGTGGATCATTTTGAAATATCACACTCAGCTGAAGAACACTTGTAGTCAAGGAGTTTATGATCCAAGATGTGTATTTTTTTTTTAACAATTTCATTGGTGAATTTTCATGAAGATTTATTGTGCTTGCAGCCCTTTCTCTGTACCAAAATTATGAAAATCAACTGAAATACGATGTGATTCTAAATGCTACAAGTGTCTTTTTTCATTTAAGCCATTTTCCATCTCTCTGTGAGGCTCAAATCTTGAATTTTAAAGCCTCAAATAGGGTAATGCATAAATAACCTGATTTGGCTTCTGCACAAAGGGGTTAAGCCAGTGGTTCTCAAACTTGGTCCTGGCACCCCACTGTGTATGCTGGTTTTTGCTCCAACCACAGTTGAAATCTTAGGATTTTAACAAGCTGTTGATTTGTCTTAATTAGGTGCATTGATGTCTAGAGTTGGTTGGAAAAAAAACCCAGCATAAACACTAGGGCGCATGGACCAAGTTTGAGACCCACTGTTTTAAGCAGAAAGCATTCCAGGAGGCTCTCGAGTAACCTTGTTCATTGCTCCTCAAAGCTCCCTCCTTGCTCTACACTGTTGAAGCAGAAATAAGAGTTTTCAGATAGCCAGCAAGAATGCTGATCTGGAACAACTTCCATTTCAAGCAAGCATCAAGGAGCAAGGAAATATATAAGAGAACTGAGATGCGCCCATGCATGAGCTGTATGGCGAGGCTGCTCAGGTAAAACTGCAAGGTGAAAATATTTTAAATTGAGAAATGAAAACCGTTCATCAGCCACTGGTAATGCCTGCATCATGATAATTTCACAAGGCGATAGTAGCATATAGAGGATATTTTTGATCATAATTGAATTGGTGAATTCAATAAGGTCCCAACTTCATGTTGAAAATGTGTGGAGTTGGGCCCTTATTGAATTGACATTTAAAAGAATTGCCACCTTATCGTGGTGGAGGAGTTTACGTGCCTCTGGGATCTTGGGAGCTTAGTTGTTTGGAGCACTTGCTCTTGGTCGAGTTTGCCACGGGAGATTGGTGCAAGGTGAGGAGCCAGACAAAATTCAATTCATTAGACCCCTATGGAAAGCCACATCCAAAGCAAGGAAACCTCACTGGGAACAGGAGCACTGGGCCCCCTCCTGGAGCCAGGCCTGGAAGGGGAGCTCATAGGCGAGTGCCTGGTAGCCCGGTTTTTACGGGACCCAGTTGGGTTTAGTCCAAAAGGGCAACGTAGAGCGGCCTGCTCATAGACTCAATACCTGCGAGGAAAAGAGTAGGGGTCAGGTGTAGTGTAGCCTGGGTGCAGACAAAGGTAGAGACCTTGGCGGTCTGGGCCCCGCCTATGGAAGTTGGCTCTTGGGACATGAAATACCACCTCACTGGCAGGAAAGGAGCCAGAGCTTGTGAGGGAGGTGGAACTGTACTGACAAGATATAGTCAGACTCACCTCTATGCACAGGCCTGGCTCTGGAACCAAACTCCATGATAGGGGTTGGACCCTCCTTTCCTAGAGTTGTCTAAGGTGAGTGGTGGCAGGCAGGTGTGGGGACACTTATGTCTCCTCGGCTGAGTGCCGCTGTGTTGGAGTTCACACCGGTGAATGAGAGGGTGTCAGCAATGCGCTTGCAGGTTGCGGAGAGGAATGCTCTGACATTTGTTTTGCCTATGCACCTAACAGCAGTTTGGAGTGTCCAGCCTTCTTGGAGTCCCTGGGTGGGGACTGAGAAAGGGCTCCCATTGGGAACTCCATTGTTTTTCTAGTGGACTTCAGTACTCCCATGGGCGACGATGAAGTCACTTGGAAGGGAGTGATTGGGAGGAATGGTCTCCCTCATCTGAACCCAAGTAGTGTTTTGTTACTGGATATCTGTGCTTGTCATGGATTACCCGTAACAAACACACCATGTTCAAACATAAGGGTGTTCATAAGTGTACTTGCAGGGCTTCCGCCAAAATATTTTTCAGGGGGGGATTTCCCCCTTTCCAACTTCTTTTGGTGGGGGATTTTCAATTTGTCAGGGGGGATTTTCTTTCTTCTTTTTTTTTTTAAAGATTTTTTTTTGGGTTTTCCCTTTATTGGACAGTATTTAGTGGAGAGAGACAGGAAAGGTGGGACAAGAATGGGGATGACATGCGGCAAACAGGTCCGAGCCGGAGTTGAAACCGGGCTGCCGCGGGAAGGACTCAGCCTTTTGTGGTGCACGCGCTTAGACCAATGTGCCACCGGGGCGCCCCATCGGGGAGGATTTTCAATTTGTCAGGGGGAATTTCAGTATGTACCGGCTAGCTGTGACAACCATTAGAGACTGTAACAACTATTCACTTAGGATATTCAGATGAACTGAAACAAGATAAAAGTTCTCACAAAAATAAAACATTTATTCAACAAATGTAATTACTGTACTCAGTGACTGAGTGACCGTGTAAAATTTGAAAAATAAAAAAATACAAGTTACAACTGCCATTGACTATAATCAGATAATGGATATTACGCGACAGAACGGTATGCTTTGGAACAGGGCTGGGCTTGACTAGATTCTCCTGAACTTCTTTTTGGGGTGCCAGGTGTGGAAGGCTTTATTGAAGTCAAACTTCAACAACTCAGGGCCTTCAATCTTGATCATGAGCAAATCTTGCAGCAACTTGTCAGACGTACATGACTTCAGTGAGGTTTTGGTGACATTGGAAGCACTAAAGCCTCTTTCACAGTCTGCTGATGATACTGAAATCATCATGCTAATTTTGTACAAAATGAGGACATTTGGGTTCACTCCAGTACAATCATCCTGGATGGTCCTCACTAAATCCTCAAGTTTGTGGCTCTTATAATTATCAAACACCAGCTGCCTGAAATTGACCCATTCATTCTGTAAATCCTTTTTACAAAGTCTATTACTAAAGTGTTCACCCAACCTACTGATAGTTTGATCACCATAGTATACAAGTTCTTTGGCATTTTTAGGGAAGTTCTTGGGCACTAGGATACTAAAGTCACCAACTATTCCAACATCTTCAGCTGGAAATCTGGCCTCAAAGTTTTCAATGAGTTTGTTCAAGTAGCTTACTTTGAGGTTTTCAAACTGCTCCAAGTTCAGGGCATTATGAATCAGTCTCAGCTCATGGAACTTATGATCATCAGTGGCTATGACTTCTTTAGCCTCTGTTTCCATTGGACCTGGATTTTCTTTGAGGAGATTTAGTGAATTAGTGACCGTTTTAACTGTTGTTGCCACTGTTCTGTAATTTAAATCATGCTTTTAGAGAGTGTCATTGGTAGGTTTTATGATCCCCAACACATCAAGCAATAATGAAGCTGTATAAAGACACTTGTTTGATTGCATCCAGTCATACAGACCTCTTGCTTGAGCAAACCCCACATCTTGTTCAAATGCTAACATGATAGCTCCAAAACACCTCACCAATGAAGCCACAGCCCTCTGCAGGGAGAGCCACCTGTGAATGCTGTGCCATTCTGCCATTCTGACCTTTGGTTCATCCAAGAGATTCTGCAATTCTTTCAAACTATTTTAGAGGTTGGATGAATTGTGGAAATATTTGAAAACCTCTGATACATTACTTGCAAATTTGGTCAAGTAATCACACCCCCTAAGTTTAGTGGTGTGTGATACAGCTAAGGACAAACGATGCCCAATGCAGTGCACATTTATCACGTCTGGATTGTCACGCCTGAAAAAGTTACAAAAAATTCATATTGAGCTTCACTATGAGAATACATTGGCCCACAGTAGTCTTTCAGGGATAGACAGTCCAGATCCTTCACAAGTTCCACCAGAGGTTCATGGATGCTAACTGGAAGGTCCTCCTTGGCAATGAAATAGGAACATTTCATCCAAGACAATACACCCTCTTCATTTTTGCTGAGTCTCTGTCGAAACTAACCTGCGAAGACACAAACAAGACTAGGTGCAACCTAGTATATGGCTGGGCCGCCAAGTGCTGTCTGAGAATGTGCGGCCAAGAAAAAGGTGCACATTGACGATATTAAATATTAATCTGAAATTATAAACCTCCCTTCTCCCTCCTAAAAGGGCGCCCCCTTTTAAAATCGTTCTGGCGAGTAAAAAGCCGAAAAAAGTGTAGGTTTGATACGTAATTCTTTCCCTTTCTCTGAATCCCATCTCCCATTTCAGCATTTTTTACATTTAAAACAGAAACCTCTTCCTGCTGCACCCTATGAAACATCGGCGCAGAAGGACATGACTTCGTAAGCCTAGCCATCATGTACCGTTTTATGAGCTACTCGAGGTCTGCAGTCCCAGAAATAAACAAATAATCCTCTGACAAAATCCTAAATTTGAATAAAGTGATTAATCGCATTATAAAGGACTTACTTTTTTAATTCAATCAACTATCTTTAATGAATGTAACTTGTCACATTTGCCAACAGAAATACATCCAGGCAGCAGGCTAATCCCATACAAGGCATAAAATAATGATAGCTTGATAATCGTTCCCTTTGGGCTCATCACCAGCATTCTTAAAATGCTCCGAAACCGGCGATTATATTTTAGGCTGATGATATTCGCACTTATAGCCTACTTGCGGCCAATGCTAAATTTTTTCCTTGGCCAAACTTCGCACTTATACCTGTGGCCAATGCAGAAATTTTCCCTTGGCCACAGCTTAAAAAATTTTTGGCTTTGAAGACACTTAAAATAAGTGTGGGCAATGGAGCAATTTGCATCTTCGCCACACTTGTGTGAGTCTAACGCGAATTTCGATCAATTTTTGTGCTTGGACGCACTTAAATAAGTGCGAATAGTCACTTCGTTTATTTTATTTTCATCTTTTTACTACGTGAAAGCGATTCTCAAGCTTTCAGTAACGAGTGCATTCTCTCAAACATAAGCTGATGCAGTACTTGTCGCGATGACTGTGCCCTCTGAGTGATATTCCTTCATGGCTCAGGAATTTAGCAGATCTGACTAAATTTTACAACACTGTCCTAGCAGTATGTTGATTCCTAGCTGCAAACTCCGACAGCATAGCGCTGATTAGAGTTACTTAAAATCGTTCTGGCAAGTAAAAAGTGGAGGTTTGATAAGTAATTCTTTCCCTTTCTCTGAATCCCATCTTCCATTTCAGCATTTTTTACATTTGAATAAGCTACATTTTATGAGCTACTCGAGGTCTGCAGTCCCAGAAATAAACAAATAATCCTCAGACAAAGTCCTAAATTTGAATAAAGTGATTCATCGCATTATATCTGACTTACTTTTTTAATTCAATCAATTATCTTTAATGAATGTAACTTGTAAATTTCGCCAACATAAACATCCAGGCTGCAGGCTAATCCCATAAAAGGCATAAAATAATGATAGCCTGATAATCGTTCCCTTTGGACTTATCATCAGCATTCTTAAAATGCTCCGAAACCGGCGATTTTATTTTATTTTCATCTTTTTACTGTGGGTACGTGAAAGCCATTCTCAATCTTTCGGTAACGAGTGCATTCTCTCAAACATAAGCTGACGCAGTACTTGTCGCAATGACTGTGCCCTCTGGGTGGTATTCCTACATGGCCCAGGAATTCAGACGATCAGAATAAATTTTGCAACACTGTCCTAGCAGTATGTTGATTCCTAGCTGCAAACTCCGACAGCATAGTGCTGATTAGTTACTTAAATCATAGCGAACACATGTTATGAATCAGAGTGCAGGCCAGACAATTTATGCTGACCAAGTTTTTCTTTTGCCTTTTCCCAGTTGCTCAATCCCCCCTTAACAAACAAACTGTCGCCGTAGTTGTGCAGATAAATCAAAGAATACCGTTGGTTTTCGATGCAACTTTTGCCATTTTTCAAACAAACCTCATTGAAAGGATCGGTCAAATCACACTGTACCAAGTTTTCTTCCAGGAAATGCAATGCTTGGTTGGAAGGATCCCAAGTGCATGGCAGCGCTTTAATGGTCCATTGCTGAAGCTCTTCACCGGGGCGACAAGCTAACTGGTGCTCAATGCAAGCTATTGCGGTGACAGTATTGTTGCTTTAACTCTATCATGTTATGATTCTGCTGTTGCCTGACCATGTTTTTGTAATGACTCTGATTCCAAGCCATGTTTTTTGATCCAGTCCATGCCATGTTTTGTATTTTGCCTGTCTTTCTTTGTTACGTCCTTTGCCTGCCATTTCCCATATTCACAGTTTAGATTATCATTCTGGTTTATGTTTTTCTCATGCCCTGCATTGCACATTGTCTCCCCAGTCTTGTCATGTGTTCCGAGACAGTTTTATTCCCCAGTCTTGTGTGCCACGTTTTCAGGTGATTTCATGGTTTCTGGGTTTCCAAACATTCCTTCCAATCTCGTTTGCTTCCTTCACCTTTCTGTTCTATCTTTACAAACATTACTAACAGTTTATTATTTTAGATAAATTACTAACATTAACTAACATTGTTTATAGTACTAACTTACTAACAAACACTAGGGATTGTATAGCTGCACATTACTAATTGACTAACGAGCTCTCAGCACTCGCTCTGCTCTAGTTTCCGCCCCTTGCCTTCACTCAATTTACTTTGCTGTGCTTCAGCGGATTCTCCGCACCTAGTTAATCACTGTTCTGCCTCTCACTCTGTGCACTTTAGAACTCCCTAACTGGAGTCGTCTGTTTGTCATTGGTTGTCTGTGTAATCTCTGTCCGCGTTTTGGCTTTCGCCAATTTCATGTGGTTAGGCACTTCCTCTTGTTCACTCCCTTGTTAATTAGTCTGATCCAGCTCACCTGTTCCCTATTGTAGCATGTGACTTCCCGTATGTGTATTTAAGCAGTCATTTCACAACCAGCTCTTGTCAGAACGTTTTACCTGTGCTGTGATCGTTAATGCCTTGTACTCTTAGTGTTATACTTCTGACTGGAATGTCCCGGATTTTGAGTTTGGCTTTGTCTTTGATATTCCTGTGCCCGTGTACTGTACCTGTTTTGCCCGACCCTGAGTTTTGTATTTGCTGCCCTGTTTACGAACTGGATTACGTCTACTGGATTTTGGCTTTGGCTTCGTCTCTGATATTCCTGTGCCCGTGTACTGAACCTGCTTTGCCCGACCCTGAGTTTTGTGTTTGCTGCCCTGTTTACGAATTGGATTATGACTACTGGATTCTGATTTTGGATTGTGGACTCTGTACCGTTTACTGCCCTGCAGGGGTTTCCACCCCAGAACCAATAAAGAGCAAGTTTATTGGATATTTTTGGTCTCGCTTCTGGTTCCTGAACGCTACCTCACATCATCTGTAATGTTATTTTCATCACTGTCCTTGCATCCACGAGTAACGCAAGTGTTTGTATCAGTTACTTTAATTTTAAATATTGTTTGGAGGGGGAAAAACATCCCTCTCTGCTTGCTGTCGTTCGCCGTTTTTGCTTCCCACTGCGTTAGTGTCAGCGCCTTCCACTTCCTTGAAAGCGTTTCCCCCAATTCATAATTAAAAATGAAGAAAAATTCAACGCAGATTTTGAACAAAGGTTTTAGAAATGGATTGTACAAAACAGTTAAACCAATTCATGTTTATTTTTCTGTCTTAATTTTTACTGTTTAAAGGTAATGTTACGTTGAATGCTGTAAGTCTGCAGCCGCCACCGGGAAGTGCTGCAAAGGGAGGGGCACCGTTGTACACTTAAACATTAAATACGAATGACGTCAACACCCGGCCTGCCATCCAGCCAGCCAATCGTTTGCCAACCACTTGTTGGAGTTCTTCCCTGCCGGCCGACCAATTGCTGAACAACCAGCCAGCCAATCTTCGGCCAACCAATCGCTTAAGTTCTTCCCCGCCGGCTGACCAATCACTGAACTTCTTCCCTGCTGGCCAGCCAATTGTTAAACTTGATCACTCAGGCAGCTAGTCAGCCATTCACTCACTCAGCGACATTCGCGTTTATAGTGGCCTGGCCGCTATTCGCAGCCCAGCCCAAAAAAAAAAAAGCTTTCGCTAAGCAGCGCGATTCTCGGTCGCTACATATGTCCGCGTGGAACCTCTACGTGCAAAACAAAATTGACAAGAACAGGAGGCGACACTTTGGAAACTTATCGTACACCCAAAAAATGAAAGATTGGCATTGACAGCATGAAAAAATGATTAACGTACAAGCCATCTCTCCCATTATAAAAATTATTCACTTGATTTGAAGCTAGTACGGTGAATAAACATTTTAATGAACATACAACAGGTGCAGATGGCGCAAACCTTGTCCCCAAGGCAAAAATATGTACAGTGCTGGGCAGGCTAGTGATTACCATGGCTGAAATTAGGGACGAGGTTGGCCATGAAGATTCAGTGCACCATACTCTACACTGTAGCTAAGCATCGCTGATCTGGCAAGCCGCGTCAACACCACGTCACTGAAAACACAGGGAGTATTGACCCTCTCAGTAACTTTTAAATCTTAGAAAGCTTACTGTTCACTGTTGAAGATTTCGCTTGCTTTAGTCTCAGCTCTGCTGCAGTATGTTTCTTGCCATTAGCTTGTCGGATGAGTGCACTTGTTTTGTAGTCCTTCGATCCCCGTCCCATAAACGGCGATTCAGCGGAGGGGTAGATTTTCTTGCAAGTCGTGCAAAACATTCCTGTGTCAGGCGCGCCGTAAGTCAGCCACGACCATTGTTTCTCCCAAGCAGCCTGGAATCGGTCAACTTTCGGTTTCTTTTCCGCTATAATGCTTTACTGGCACACTATAAAATTTTTATCACGTGTATAGCCTCTGACCTGATGGCAGTTGTTGCATGACGAAAGGGAAGACTCAAGATCGTCTGTGGTCAGTGGCCAGTGGCAAGGAAGAAAACGTACCCAGCGATTGGCTAATTACTCTCTCTATGTCCAGATTCAAAATCTGTTCAGATTTTGTGGGCAGGAATGAACGTGCGAGTCAAGCAGTACTTATATAGGTACTTTAATTCACTGAAAACGTGTGGGAATGGCCCGCTTAGACTATTTTTTCTTGCGGGCGCTAGGGCAGTTTTTGCGAGAATCCCGCAATCGCGCTGGTTGGCGGAAGCCCTGACTTGGTACCAGAACACTATTAGCCGAGGTTGGTGATTGATTTTGTAACCGCATCATCAGATCTGCGGCTGTTCCAAACAGGTGTTTTTTTTTTTGAGCATTCCTCATCTTTCCCAGTCTTTTGTTATCCGTCCTAGCTTTTTTGGAATGTGTTGCAGGCATAAAATTCAAAATGAGTGAATTTTTCCAAAAAAACAATCAAGTTTATCAGTTTGAACATTAAATAGCTTGTCTTTGTAGTGCACTCAATTGAATATAGCTCGAAAAGGATTTGCAAATCATTGTATTCTGCTTTTATTCACGTTTATACACAACGTCCACACTTCATTGGAAATGGGGTTTGTACATTTTACACAGCATCCCAACTTTTTTGGAATTGGAGTTGTGTTTACGGAACTATATCGACTAATTTACATATTGATGTTTACATTTATCTATATTTTAATATATTTATTGCCCCATTTACTTATTTCAAGATTTATTTGTTTCATGGGCATGTTTAATTATTTATGTATTTAATTATTTAATTTTAACCCAAATGGCTTTCCATACAAGATAAGTCCTGAAGTACACATCCAGTAGCTGGCGGTAATACACCTCGAGCTTGTAAACTACCATTATACCTCAAAGAAGAAGAAGATATTATCTAATATCTTAATATGTAAATCAAACATGGGTCACACCTCTCATTTCTTATATAGACACGCAAATGTGCATTGTAATTGTTGCTTAAGATCTGCCAGGCTACAGTTTAGTGATAGTGATATAGGCTTACTTTAGTTGCTCACTTCGACATGGCCTTGGAACATGTCAAAGACGAAAATCAGGAGCTTGGCAGCATTTCGTTTAAGTTGCAGATGATCTAAAAACTGTAATGAGAAATATACAAGTTTTGCTTACCCAGCTCAGCAACGACCACGTACCACTTGAAAACGGTGCATCAGCCTTCTTTGTATTCTCATGTGTACACGTTTTATCTGCTTTATAGGTGAACATTAAGTTTGAGCTGTTGTATGTCACCTATTAGTAATACGAGCCAATAGTTATTTAGGCTATTTAATTTGAAACTGAATTAAAAGGTGCATCTCCACGACATCGCCAGCAGTGCAGTACTGCAGCTTGCAGGTTTCACAGACACATATAGCACGCCAGTATCTTTGAACTAGAGTGCCAAGGGCCCTGAAGGTTGCTGGCAGTTACAGCCCCAACAGGAGAAAAGTAACTAGCATCAGTCCGCGGATTCAACGGGAAGCCAACACGAATTCTAGGGAAAGCAACTCATCGTCTACACGATACTGGCGTTAAAAAGCTCCAGCTCGGACATCCACAAAAAAATTAATCCTGTTTAATTTTTTCGTGAATTTCGGCAGTGATGGCGAATGGTCCCGTACCACTGCGAATCAATTCACGGTTCTTCGAATCAATTCTTCTCCGCGAAAGAAGAGTACTGTTTCATCCGCACACTTCCACGGGCCAACGCAGCTCAGTGAGAAAGGAGTTTTAGTTACCATTATGGGGCAACTCGACTGAGCGGTCACACTTTTTTCATGAGTGACAGACAGCAACATTTTTATGTCACTTTTCTGCCATTTAGCAAAATATAATCTTCAAGAAGTCTACATCAGTGGTTCTCAACGTCGGTCCTGGGGACCCCATGTGTGCGCTGGCTTTTGTTCCTACCACAATTGCAATTGTAGAACTTTAACAAGCTGTGACTGTCTTAATTAGGTGCTTTTAATGTTCAGAGTTGTCAATATATCTCTTTAGTCAAATGTTACATAGGAACATCCAAACATGCAATGAAGAATAAAACACCCTTGAAGATAGTGTGTTTATTGCAATACTGCAAGTAATGTCAAGTCACATAACATGTCAAACAGATCAAATTATACACTGAGGAAATCAATAAACCCCAGATTAGGCTGCTGGACACAACTGTTTCAAGTTCTTTCAAAAAGCTTCAGGTGAACTTAATCAGATCAACATAACACAAAACTGGTTTGTTTGTGGACAACATTTGTCACGATGAGCCAAGTAGTTTTCACTAATTAGGAGCCAACTACATCATTAATTTGATTGGTTGCATTGTTTTCTCGCATTTTATGCTGTTATTTCTGAAATACTGCAATGTGCGAATGGTATTTTTGAAATTCTTGATGGCAAATAGATATTTCTGCTAAGTTGTGGGTTAAGAGGGCAAATAACTGCTCTAAACATTAAATGCACATAATTAAGACAAATTAGCAGCTTGTTAAAATCCTACGATTGCAACTGTGGTTGGAACAAAAGCCAGCACACACATGGGGTCCCCAGGACTGACGTTGAGAACCACTGGTCTACATCATGAAATCCAATTAGATTTTTTTCTAAACTGGACTTTCACTGTCGTCTGCTGTCAATTTGTGAAGTGCGCCTTCTTCTCAATTCACTTCTGGTTCTTGCTCTGCTTTCAGACAATGATTTTTTTTACACAGCACTGCCACTGAGTGGGTCTAATTAGTATTATTCTTTCTATTCCATGATGCTAATAGGAACAAACATCCAAAAATGGATTTTGACCAGTTTTTATTACCGCAATTGATCGCGAAAAAAGGTCGACCATGTGGTTACAATGCCCGTTAAAATTTTAATTATATATGGGTTAGTGCCTAATACATACTAATGTCTAAAGACATTATTAAACAAGGAAATAAATAGATTAAATCACATGACCTTGACCTTGAAGACCAAAGTCAAATCCAATATGGTGTGTTTGATCAGCATACATGATTTGTCACTAGTATCCAATACATACCGAAGATCTAAAGCCAACATTAAAGGACTTTTAGGCCGTTTTGTCATTACCTGGACCTTGTTGCCCAAGGTCAAATCCAATATGTCGAACACAATCAGCATATATGATTTGCTATTAGTGTCCAATACATACCTAAGCTCTAAAAACAATATTGAACAAATATGGGCCATTTTTGTCATATAACCTTGACCTTGAGGCCCAACATCAAATGTGACTGACTGCCTAAGAATGTTCAGCATACATGGTTTCCTATAGGTACCCCAAACATACCTGAGCTCTAATTGCCATATTCAGCAAGTTATAGCACATTTTTGTTGCCATTTGATCTTGATGCCCAATGTCATATTCAACTTGCCGAGAATATTTGGCTTACATGATTCCCTACAGGTGCCTCACACATACCTAAGCTCTAAATGCCACATTAAGCTGTTATAACACATTTTTGCCATTTGACCTTCACCTTGAGGCTCAAGGTGAAATTCGAACAACCGAGAATGTTTGGCATACATGATTCCCTATAGGTGCCTCATACATATCTAAGCTCCAAATGTCATATTAAGCAAGTTATAGCACATTTTTGCCATTTGGCCTTGACCTTGAGGCCCAAGGTCAAATGTGACTGACTCACAATGTTCGGCATATCTGATTCCCTACAGGTGCCTCATACATACCTAAGCTCTAAATGCTATACTAAGAGAGTTATAGCACATTTTTGCCATTTGACCTTGACCTTTTGGCTCAAGGTCGAATTCGACCAACCGACAACGCTCGGCAATCATGATATGCTGTACTTGCTCAATTCACCTACACTATAAGTGCAATAATAAGCAAGTTATGGCACATAAGTCCAGACACGTTGCCTAAGTGGCGCTATGAAGGAGCGATTCAATCAAAATGCCGTTTACACCGTTGCAGCAGGTCATGATACTGATTCCATTGCTGCGATAAAAAAAAAAAAATTATCAGACAGTTTTTGAGAAAATTGCACCTAAGTGCCAAAAATGGCCATTTTCGACATAAAA
Source organism: Gymnothorax javanicus (assembly GCA_029692085.1). Taxonomy (NCBI): domain Eukaryota; kingdom Metazoa; phylum Chordata; class Actinopteri; order Anguilliformes; family Muraenidae; genus Gymnothorax; species Gymnothorax javanicus. The sequence continues at coordinate 111,389,395 of CM056193.1, forward strand.
ATGGCGACCAAGTCTAAACGAATGATTCAGTCAAAAAAATTTTTGCTTGGGCATTAACTTTATGACGCATTAGATCACATCCCCAAATTTCAAAAGAATTCATCAGACCGTTTTTGTGATACGGCTTTAAACGGACGCTGCCGGACGCAAAGTGACGACAATAGGTTACTGGCCTATGGCAACCTAAGAAGAGAGCGCGATAAATGATCCTCTTGTCACCGAAGCCAGTCTGACTACCCTAAACCATATGAAAACTAACCTCAAAAGCTTGCCTGTTTGTTTACTTCGTTTATTAGCGGAATGGGATTACACTGCATCAAACTTTGCGTCGCAGATCATTCACCAGGCATGTAAAGGATTTTCGCACAATTTAATTGATAATACCCCCGTCACACCAGAACTGCGTTCTCACAGAGTTCGTGCAGCATCCACAAAAATTGTAGAATGCCGGAGTGAGCGCAGTGGGATCACCTAGAGCGCAGCGGCATCTCTGTGGCATCTCCACTAAACGCCATGGGGTCTCCTAGAACGCCAAGCCACGGCATTTGTTTTGTGCATGCTCAAAACAAATGCTGTGGCTCTGCGTTCTGATTTGAACTCCGTAGGATAGTTCTAGCAGCTCAGTGAGGTCTCCTACAGCGCCATGAGCACGCCCCAAGGTCGCATATGAACGCCACACGAACGCAGCTAAATCTGCTTTCACACCGGACGCGAAACTAATTTTTAACACGACAGATTACATTCAAAGTCAATGCAAAGATGCGAATGCAGGCGAAACGCGTGTATTCGCGTCTTTGCATTGACTTTGAACGTAATCTGTCGTGCGAAAAAATTGTTTTGCATCCAGTGTGAAAGCGGCTTAATAGTTGAAAAGAAAAGGATAGGAGTGTGTACGAGGGGGTATCAAAAAGTTGTAATTATCACCAAGACATATTCAGGGTAGAAACTTTATTTTGCTTTCTTGTCCTTAAGACTTCTCTACATAGTCACCATCCTGAGTTACACATTTCTCCCACCGGTTCTTGACCTTGTGCAGACCGCCTGAATAGAAGTCCCCTGATTTCATGGAAAACCAACCCTCCACCTCTTGAATGACCTCATGGAAATTCCTTTCCCATCTCACAACAGTGTCATGAGATGGGCTATCACCACAAACAGATTGCGTCTCATCATGAATCTGTCAGGCAGTGCAACCTTCAAGTGCAAAAACTTAATTACACTACGCGCCTCAATCTTCTCCATACTTGGGGTTACTCAACTAGCACAAGATTTAATGAAGTGAAGAAGACAGTTCCTGGTCCATAACTAGATAAGGATCGCTGATGTTACAATCAAAATTTCATCTTGATTGCTTAATAACTTCTTGGGGATAATTAGAACTTTTTGATACCCCCTCGTATGTCACGGCTTTTGTACCATCTGGGAAAACGCAGTATGGACGCTTTGGGGACGCAGTGAAATCAGCTTGTACGCAGTGAGTGTGCAGTGAAAACGCCTAGCTTGCAGTGGACTCGTAACGAGAACTCCATGACAATGCCCTTGATCCCAAACGAGAACTCAGTGGGAATGCATCAGCACGCCACGGGAGAACGCCTCAATCGCCGTGAGAACGCCCTGAGATCTCTAGCTTGTGAAAATTTCAAGTAATTTGCAAAACGATTTCCAAACTTCTCTGGCATCCCACGGAGTTCTGATAAGTTTCAGATCACGGTGACAACTCCGTGGGAACTCTGTCTGGTGTGACAGGGGTATAAAATGACTGCACTTTTAAGTGGCCGAGTTGGGTAAGTTTACTGAACGGCGTTTATGTTCACTCAGCAATACAGTTGGCAAGTTGCGATTTAAGGCATATGTGAATTTGCCTTCTCCTATTTATTTCCTCTGTAAGTTCTTAGATTAGTCATATATACTATTCAAAAAAAGTAGGGGATATTGGATTTACAAGTACCATGAAATGCAGATCATGTGGTCAGGAAGGAAACAAATGACATAAAAACATTAAGGAAACATTTGTCAATTTATTCGAAACCCTGTGTACAGTCAGTAAAGGACAGATTCTCCAGAATAAGGGTCGACACAAACACAGGGTCACACAGCAAATTTACCACCATTGTGAAACAGAGTCAGTAGCGGGTAAAACCCCCTCGGTTGGCTAGACAAGCTCGACCGGGCGTGGCATACTCCTAACGAGACGCCCCAGGTCATTTTGGGGAACGTTATTCCATTCCTGTTGCAATGCTGCAGCAAATTCTTGGACATTGGCAGGAGGTTGTTGACGTTGGCGTAGCCGCTGTCCAAGCATGTCCCAGACATGCTCGATGGGGGAAAGGTCCAGACTGAGTGCTGGCCATGGTAATGTGGTGATATTCTGCTGCTGGAGGTAATCCGTAACGATCCTGGCCCTATGACATCTGGTATTGTCATCTTGGAAGATGAAACGGCGGCCATAACGACGTGCAAACGGCACAACATGGGGTGCCAAGATGTTGTCCCGGTAGTACTGCCCTGTGACACGCCCAGCAACAACATGCAAGTCTGTTCTGCTGGCAGCAGTGATGCCTCCCCACACCATTACAGATCCACCCCCATACGGATCATGTCTAATGACGTTAACGCCATGGAAACGTTCGTTACGCCGGCGCGCCAAACCCTCCTGCGTCTGTCAAGGAAGTCCACAGTGAACCTCGACTCATCTGAGAACATTACATTGTTCCATCGGGCGATTATCCCAGCGTTGATGATGACGACACCATTGGAGTCTGGCCCTAATGTGACGATCCTCAAACAGGGAATGACACGAGGACGTCGGGCGTGTAAGTGAAATCCGTGCAGACGATTCCTGATGGTCTGGCCACTCACTACCAAGCCAGTATCCCTTGAAGTTGAGACCTTATCTGATTTGCTGTTACCATACGATTTCTCAAGACAATAGTGCGGATGAATCTGTCCTGAGCCTGAGTTGTTGCCCTTGGTCGACCGGATCGTGGTCTATCCTGAACAGACCCTGTAGCACGATGTCTGGACCATAATCTGCTGATGACAGACTGGGAAACATTCATTGCCCTTTGCCACAACGACCTGTCTTGTGCCAACCTGTAGCATGCCAAGGGCACGTAACCTCTCCTCCTGTGTTAGACGGCGCATGGTCTCTGTTTAATTAACGACTTCAACCACTGATAATCTGATGCTTTCTCTTCAAAATCTTCCTTTACAGTGGCTCTAACCTTCCAATTCAGAGTCATGCAAATTTGTGGCACAACCCCTTGATCATCAATAGCATTCCGTGCAGATCGTGAGAGTGTCATTGATGTGTTTGGGTGATGAATTTCTTTGGAAATGCTTCCTCAGTAAGGAACTATACAACATGGTTTCGTATCCCTTTGTATATGTGAAAATTTTGATCTCAAAATAAAATATCCCCTACTTTTTTTGAATAGTATAGTTATTAATAATATATACTTAATATTGCTCGACTCAGAGAGAACCTCCTTTGGTTAATTTGGTAGACCTATTGCGATTTCAAATGAGGAAAAGCAAAGTGTCCGTCGTGGTAGTATGTTGGAATGGTCTGTAACGTAACGGTTTTCCGTAAGCACAAATTGAAAACCTAACAAATAAGTGGTTAATAATTAATAGCAGAAATGAAAACAAAAATAACTCTGATTCAACTGAATAATGTTATTTCCACTGTGTGTCTGAGAGCCACTATCGGAGTCCAAGAGAATTTTCAACTGCATGATTGCTACAGCTAACAATAAAACGATACTGGGACTAGATGAACCAGGTCTATTAAATAACACATAACTTACGAAGTGGAATGTTTTATGATAAGGTCAAATACGAGCATCAGTCTATTGTGTAGTCATATACTTCGACCTCTCAAGCGCAATAGTAGAATCTGCAAGGGCTCTGCACTGAGTTCAAAAATTTAGAACAATCGGAAAAGACTGCCGACTGTTGGTCGACTGAGATTTGTTTTAGTAGGGGACAAACCTAATAATTTATTAATCAAATCACAGCGAAAACTGCAGTTGAGATGAGAATCAAGCCAATCTGCCGGCAAAATTAGCAGGAATTACCGACTGATCGCGCAAAGTTTCACTCACCATCAAAAAAAGAAACAACAAAAAAAAAACCTCAACAACAAAATCGGCAATGAACACCTTCTTGTGATGCATAAAAAAAACACTCATTTCCGTAACCCACTCCTTCCCGTCCTTTTTGACAATTTTTACGGGTTTTATGCCCTTAGTTTCCACATCAATGTTTTAACGGTGTAAAGCTGGGCAATGTGCGCAGCCTGCTTCACCACCTTTACTGGTTGAGGCAACGCGCAGTTCCATTGGTTGAAGAAGTCTCGCATGGCTGGGAATCCACCAATGAGAAACACTTACTGTATGTCCTCACTGTTACTCATGAGCCTTTGCACGTTATGCAAAACAGTTTGGAAATGTTAAGATGGCGCTGCAGTTCGGATAGCTGGGCACGCAAAAATGGAATGTTTTTGATGGATATGTGCGAATTTATTTGCGCAGCTAAAATGCAATTTGCGCGCCTTTCATAAAAAGGCCAGCAAATAGCCAAATTAAGTCGCTAATCTGGTCAATCAAAGGCGACGGGGTTTTTTTTTGTGGGTGTTCGGTTTCCCGGGAGCAAAGTAAAGTAAGATAAACTTAAACACTAAATAATTAGCTAACTAGGTAAATTGTATGATATACAAAATAAAACGGAGTTGTTTTCAAGGACTGTGCGACTCTCGCCTGGTTTTTCTGAAGCTGATTTAGCTGAAAAACTTTAGCAAGCTTCTCAGTGCTAAGAATATTCTCAAATTATCGGATATCTAACTACAACCTGGGTTGGTTTCATACTTGGTTGCTTGCCTTTCATACAGTTTTCTCACCAACAGATATTGACGTTCACCGGGGTTTTTAGTCCTCCTCAGTCTTTGTTTTACCGCATTACTGCATAAACAAATTGCCAGGTTAACTATTCGGTATTCCCTGCAGGTCGCTGTGCCTGGAACAGCTGATCACAGCCTAGTCGTGTTTAGTTAGCTCACGTTTTAAGTAAGGACGTTCACCCGGCTCGCTTGAATTAAATATTAACGCTTTAGTCTTTTTCGCATCTCATTTTTACCGAAGGGCTCTTCCAATTAAACACATCACAAATTACGTTATTTTTGTATTTTCCTCTGGTTGCGGTGCCTTGATCAGCTCGTTAAAGTTCTGTTGCTTGTTTGAGTGCTTAGTGACAGCCTGTTGGGGGGGAAGCCATGTTTATTTTGCTCTCATAGTAAACGAGTTGTTTATTTGGTCCGTTTTAATTAAAGGGTACCGGGACTTTACTCTTTTTTTGGTTACCTTTGGTTGTAGTACCTATTTGTGGCTAGCTAGCTAGATAGTTAGTTACTGTTTGCATTTTTGACTTTGGATCTAAGATTTAGGGCTCTAAATTCGTTGACCAGGCGCAGGCGCGGCGAATGGGGGGAGCGCCGCACCAACGGGGTGAATCCAGGCGTATTTTGCAATTTCGTACCTGGTGCAAGTACTCCTCTGTCCCGCCTCTGTCCCTCCTGCCGGCGCAAGTGGCAAAGAGGGAGGAGAGAAGGCGTCAGTGGGTTTAACACAGCCGAGTCAAATCTTCACCAATCAAATGAGCTCCTCTCTTCACCTTTAATATGTTGGAATAAAGAAGCCTCTGTGCTATATCTGCATGATACGTTAATGTTGCATTTTACTTTGCTGCTTCAGGCATGTTTTCTGCACCGCTTACGTATATATTAAGCATTGCGAATATGAGTTAGCTGGCTAGCTAGGGCATTCGCAAATTATTACCATAAGCAAACTTGAATGGAATTTCAAAACGAAACTACGTCAGATCATTCAAACTTTTGAAGTTGGAATGAACGAGGGTTAATTGCTCATTTATTTCTTCTGCCTGCATCATTGGGAAGAGAAACAATGGATAGCGCGTTCCTATTATTGCACCCTGTTGCTGCTTAAAATTTTGGGATTGACTTCCATGGACAACAATGCAAGATACGTTAGGCATTGATTTTCAATATGTGATCTTAACTCAGTACGCGATCATAGCAATCAGGCTGTATTCCTTCCCCCCACTAAAAACGATAAAACCTAAGTGACAATAATAGTATTAAGCCGCTTGCACACTGGACGCGAAAGCGATTTTTTGCCGACAGATTACATTCAAAGTTAATGCAAAGACGCTGTCTTTTGCATTGACTTTGAATGTAATCAGTCGTATGAAATTTGTTTCAAGGTCCGTGTGAAAGCAGCTGAAGGACACATACCCACATAGCCTACACACGCACTTACGCGCCCACATGCACATCTCTCTCTCTCTCTTTGATCTGACATCAGGACAATCGATAAAGATGCTATAATTTATGTCCTGATTCAGATAATTACATTAAATAGTGGTTGCTGTAATTATTTATTGCATTGAAATGTGCCTGACATTCTGGAAACCTGCCTGTGAGGTTTCGGCGACGTGTGCGCACTGTGCGCCGGTCAGCCAAATTACCACTGCACAGAAAGTAAACCAGGTTGGAGCTGGCGAGCTCTCTGCGCACTTGCGGCAGAACCTTTATCCACGAAATTGTCACAGCAGGGATTGGTGAGCCTCAGGGCACCCTGATAGCCCTTTCCCCTCAGAAAAGCGAGTTAGTGATAGTGGGGGACTCAGTTATTATAGAAATAGACAGCTTAGTCTGTTCGCTCGACAAGGAGTCTCGTACGGTGTGTTTTACCTGCCTGGTGCCCAGGTAGGAGACCTCCTGGAGCGTGCGGACAAGCTCCTGGCCAGAGTGGGGAGGGACCCAGTGGTCATGGTCCATGTTGGGACAAATGACATAGGTAAGGGTAGGTTTGAGGTTCTGCAAGACAAATTTGCGGAATTAGCTGAAAAGCCTCTGAGCCGATTCTCCATGGTAGTTTTCTCCGGGATTCTACCGGTACCACGTGCAAGCAGAGGGAAGCAGAATTTTATCTGGAGGTTTAACACGTGGCTACGAACCTGGTGTAGGAAAGAGGGGTACAGGTTTATGGGGCACTGGAACTTCTTCTGGGACAGGAGTGATCTGTACAAGCCGGACGGGCTACACCTGAACCAAAGGGGTACCTTTGCACTGGGTCAGTGTATGTTGAGGGTAGCACAGGGGTATTTAAACTAGGGACTTGGGGTGCAGGGAGGTTAGAGAGTGTTATAAATGGGGAAATGCAGACTGCCCTGATGGAAGCTGACAGTGCTACATGCACTATTGATGATATATTTTCAAAGCAACAAAGCATAGTGGGGGGCTTGGAGCAGCAGGCATCTGGGAAATCAAAGGGGAAATGCATTCATAATACCCTGAAATGTTTTTATTTAAGTGCTAAAAGCATAAAAAATACATTTCCAGAACTTGAGGCAGTTATGATTAGTGAGGGCTATGACATAGTCGGGATTACAGAGACATGGCTTTGTGAAGAGGATGGAGACCAATGTAATATCAAAAGTTATAAGCTCTTAAGGAAGGATAGATGAAATAAGCGAGGAGGGGTTGTAGCACTCTTTGTGAAAGAAAACATTAATGTGCAAGAAATTCCTGAAATTGAAAATTTCTTGCCCTGTGAAGATATCTGGGTCAGGCTCATTGGCAAGCACGAGACAGGTATAAACATAGGACTATGCTATCGACCGCCAGCTTTGGACAGTATTGTCCATGAAATGCTCTTTAAGAGGATTAGGCAAGCTTGTAGAGGAGGAGGAGGGACTATTATTATGGGAGAATTCAATTATCCTGGTATCGATTAGGAAACAGTGAAAGGACAGGGTGAAGGGGAGGAAGAATTTCTAGATGTTATAATTGACAATTTTTTGGTGCAGTTTGTTAATAAACCTACAAGACAGAAGGCAATTTTAGATTTAGTGCTTTGTTATGACCCTGATAGAATTAGCAATGTTGAGGTACTGGAGCCACTTGGGACTAGTGATCATCCTACTGTTAATTTTGATGTTTCATGGCAAGTTAAAAAGGTGTCTTCGAAAACCAAAATTTTCAATTTTAGGCGAGCAAACTTTGACAGGATGCGCTCATATCTAAGCAAAATAAAATGGTAGACACTCCTGGACTGTTAGTCTGTAAATGAGATGCGGGAAAGATTTAAGGGGATTTTACTTGATTCACAATGCAAATTCATTCCAAAGGTGTCCAAAAGTAAGTTGAAAAAGCAGAATCCTCAGTGGATGACCACAGCTATTCATAGGAGTTTGAGGGAAAAGAGGAATCTTTATAAGATGTACATAAAGGACAACAATGAGAATACTAAGGCCAAATAGTGTAAAATGCGGGCTGTGGTCAAAAAAGAGCTGAGGAATGCTGGAAGACTGTAAGAAAGGCAAATTGCAGAAGGACCACAACCAATCCTAGGTGCTTCTTTCAGTAATGTAGTAGAAAAAGGAAAGTCAAAGAGGAGGTTAAGTGCATAAAGAATAAATATGTATCGCTGCTATATGATTATAAGGATTTTGCTGATACCTTAAATAGTTATTTTGTTGAGAATTTTACCTCGGAGTGGATTTTTATTAGGCCAGAGGGCATGTCCAATGCTCAAGATTATTCAGCGGAAATTGAGGTTAGGGATAATGAAGTATTAGACAAGTTGCCTAAAATAAAGGCAGATTAAGGCAGCAGATCCTGATGGCTTATATCCTAGAGTGCTCAGGGAAGTTAGTGAGATCATCTTTAAATTGCTCTCAGTTATCTTCAGACGGTCTTAAGAAACTGGAAAAATACCAAATGATTGGAAGCATGGCAATATAATACCAATATCTGAGAAAGGAGACCGTACTGAGCCTGGAAATTACAGGCCAGTCAGTTTAACTTGCATTGCATGGAAAATACTGGAATCTATCATAAAAGAGGAGCTGGAATTATTTCTTGAACGTAATAATATCTTGAGGGATAGCCAACGTGGTTTCCGTAAGGGAAGGTCACGCCTGACAAACCCTCTGGAATTCTTTGAAGAGGCCATCAAGACTTATGACCAGAGCAGGGCTTATGACATCATATACCTGGATTTTCAGAGAGCATTTGATGCCGTACCGCATAAGAGACTAATTTTTAAAATGAGCTTCATTGGAGTTACAGGAGGTGTTCTGGAGTGGATTCAAAACTGATTACAGGACAGAACACAAAGAGTGGTGGTCAGTGGAATCTCATCTGAGCTAAGTATGGTGGGGAGTGGCGTCCCTCAGGGATCAGTGTTGGGACCCCTGCTGTTCCTCATCTGCATGAATGACCTTGATAGGAATATTGAAAGCAAATTAGTTAAATTTGCAGATGATACTAAATTGGGAGGTTTGCCAAATAGTTTTGAGTCCGCTAAAGTGATTCAGGATGATTTGGATAGAATCCAGAAATGTGGCAAATGAAACTTAATGAAGCAAAATGTAAAGTTGTACATGTAGGTAATAAAAACATTAGACAGGATTACTTCATGGGAGGTTTAAAACTGGAATGTGCTCCACATGAAAAAGATCTGGGAGTGATTGTTGACCAAACCCTCTCAGGTTCTAGCCATTGTGCCGTAGCAGTTAAAAAGGCCAATCAGATGCTGGGATATATCGCCAAAAATATTGAGTATAAATCCAAGGAGGTCATACTTCTCTTGTACAACACATTCATCAGACCACATCTGGAGTATTGTGTACAGTTCTGGGGACCATATTTTAAGAAAGATATAGAGGCTCTAGAAAATGTTCAGAGAAGAGCCATTAAGCTAACTCCAGGTATAAAAGATGTGAGAAGAGGCTGAAGATCCTTAATCTCTTTAGTCTTAGGAAAAAGGAGACTTAGGGGTGATCTGATTGAGGTCTTTAAAATATGTGCAAGGGATTAACAAAGTGAATTTTGTAGGATTCCTCCGGCCAAGTTTTTAAGTAGAATTTGGGGTCACAAATAGAAGTTGACCCAGGGTAAATTTAGCACTGATATTAGGACATATTTTTTCACCCAGAGAGTAATTTCAATGTGGAATAGCTTGCCTGACCATATTGTTGAGGCAGAATCCGTGGGAATTTTCAAGAGCAGACTAGACTTAATGCTAGATACCATTGAGTCATTGAGTATCTGAAGTGATATATTCACGATAGGCGAGCCTAGTTGGGCTGAAGGGCCTGTTCTCGCCACTCATGTTATGTTATTTCAGGGGTAGCGTATTTTGATAGACTAATAACCCCTATCAAATATTGCTCCCATACTACAGAATCATATTAAATTTCATTACTACTCACTCCAAGTATACTGTGATAATATGGGGGGCATGCTTTGATATTTGAAAGATTTCAGGGGTAGTGTATTTTGATAGACCAATAACCCCCATCAAATATTGCTCCCACTACAGAATCATTGTAAATTTTATTACCACTCACTCCAAGTATACTGTAAAAATATGGATATCATATTTAATACCTGTAAGATTTCAGGGGTAGTGTATTTTGATAGACCAATTTCCCCCATTAAATATTGCTCCCACTTCAGAATCATTTCATATTTCATGACTACTCACTTGTTACACCCTGGCCTAGGGGAAACCTTGGCGCAACATGAAATAATGAGACACCCCTCTACCCCGCTCCCAAGAACCACCAGTAACAAAGGTTTTCAGCCCTTCCAAAAGGTTTATTTTTCGGAATATCTCTTCGGGGTGAGCGCACGGAAAAATAATAAACAAAATCAAACTAGGTGTAAATGACCATCGCTTGCCTACATGAAAATAAGGAGAAACAAAAGACATCACCTTCACCTGGGCAACTAGCCAAAAAAACAGGAGAAAACAAAGATTAAACAAAAGGGCTACCCACCCCTACCAAACCAGGGCTGTAGCAACATTTTCTATGTGGACATCCTAACACATTATTTTCAGTGGCAGCCAATTTGGGAGCAGGGAGAAGAGAGTCCGCCGCTCCTGATGTGGGTCCGTCTTTTGAAATGCAGTTTTGAATGTGGGAACCAGTCAGCGCTCTGGAGCCACCTACAGTCACGGGCCTTCAATCATTGAGTTGGCAGTGCCTGCAAATATTCACGAACAACAAACATACTTGCAAATACAAGATAGCAAAAAAGTCAATACGACCATAAGGCCGTAACACCTTCTCCCCTAAAGAAATGCTCGATCTCACAAATCACCAGAACGCGAGAGTGCATCAGCAATAATGTTCTCTTTCCCTTTTTTGTACTGGATTTCAATATTAAAATCCTGCAATAACAAGGACCTGTTATGATTCTAATCTGTTCTGTCTTGTTTCTGCCTTGTATGCCATGTTTATTATGATTTTCCCTAGTCCCTGTTATGTTTATGATTATGTTTGTTAGGTTTTGTCATGTTTTGTTTAGTTTTTTGCATTTTGCCATGTTTTTCGTTTTTGCCATCCCCTTCCACTTTTCTGTTAGATTCGGTCCATGTTTTATTCATGCCCAGCATTGCACTTTGAACGCTGATTGTTTGTTGTTTTTGTTAAAGTGCACTTACTAATTGATTAACTAGCTCTCAGCACGTCTCCGCCTCTTGCCTTCATCTGGGGCAACTCCCTAACCGGAGCTGTAAACACCAGTTTACCTGTGCTGCTTTCATTTTCGCCTTTGTACTCTCTGTGTTTATCTTCTGACTGGACTGCCCGACCTGGATCTGGCCTGTATCTGTTTTTGAACCCTTTTTTTGAATACACTTCACTGCTCGAGAACAGGAAGTGAAGTGGAACCAACGTATACCTCGAAATGTTGAAGTGCCAGGATGAGAGCCAACGCTTCCTTTTCAATTGTACTGTAATTTAATTGGTTTTTGTTGAACTTCTTAGAAAAGAAACAGACTGGATGATCAACCCCTTGGACATCTTCTTGAAGCAGCACCGCCCCTGCCCCCCGGCCACTCGCATCAACCTCAAGTTTAAAGGGGCGCAAAAAGTCAGGAGAGGCGAGCGCAGGCGCGCTGCAGAGGAGCACCTTAGCAGACTCAAAAGCTTCCTGGCAACAGGGAGACCACAAAAATGGCTTCAAAGGACTGCACGTTGCAGTCAGAGGGGCAACCACATCCGCAAAGTTTTTACAAAACCCTCGATAATACCCACACATCCCAAAAACCGGCAGAGCCCCCATCGGGTTTGGGCCACCGGGAAATCTACAATGGCCTGCACTTTAGCATTAACCGGACGGACCTGACCCTGTCCAGTTTGCTTGCCCGGATAAATCACCACTGCTTTCCCAAACTCGCACTTCGCCAGATTTAGGGTTAGGGAAGCACTACGCAAACGGCTGAAAATCTCCTTTAATGTTGCCACATGTTCAGGCCAAGCAGAGGAATAAGCCACCACATCATCCAAATAAGCCTCGCAATGTTTGACACCTGACAGCACCTTAGACATAAGTCGCTGAAATGAGGCAGGGGCATTTCTTAGGCCAAAAGACATTACCTTATACTGCAAAAAATGGTCCAGTGTCACAAACACACACATTTAAGAAGCACAAGGAGTTAGGGGCACCTGCCAATATCCTTTAAGCAGATCAAGTTTTGTAACAAACTTTGCACAACCCACACGATCAACACAGTTTTCAATTTGAGGGAGCGGGAAAGAATCCGCCTTAGTAATAGCATTCTTTTTTCTGTAGTCATTACAGAAACGAGGGGATTGATCCGACTTTGACACCAACAGTGATGGAGAACTCCAAGCACTCAAGCTAGAGACAGCAAAACCATTTTGAAGGAGATACTCAACTTCTTGTTGCATGATAGCCCGTTTTGTTGGATTTACACGATACTCATGTTGTTTTATTGGTTTATGATCACCAACATCAATATCCAGACAAACAACATTTGTCTGAGTGGGATTATCACCAAAAAGCTCAGAGTAGCTATGTATAAGGCTGATCACATCCCCACATTTTGAGTCAGACAGATAGAGCAAAAACTCATCCAACTTGGACAAAATCTCTTGAGTTTCTAAGGCAAGCACAAAGAACAGAAACCTGTCTTTCGCTTATCTCATCCTCCTCACTACTCAGAGACGACGCAACAACTACAGTGACAGAGGCTCTGGGAGACTGTTCATTACCACGGGAGGAGTAACGTTTTAACATGTTCACATGACATATTTGGGATTTCCTCATTCGATCTGCATCTTTATTACATAGTCAGTTTCACTCAAATGGCGATCAACAACATAAGGCCCGGAGAATTTAGCCTGCAAACCAGACCCACTGACTGGTAACAAAACCAGAACCTTATCACCATTTTGAAATTTCCTCGACATTGCTGTTCGGTCATAGTTGGTTTTCATTTTAACCTGGGCAGAGGCAAGAGACTGACGAGCCATTTCACAAGCACTTAAAAGAGCTGACATAATCCAACATATTTTGCATCACACTTTGTTTGTCTGCAAAGCCACTTTTCTTGGAGCAAGCGTAATGGACCACGCACAGTGTGTCCGAACACAAGATCAGCGGGACTAAAGCCCAAAGACTCTTGTGTGGTTTCACGAACAGCAAACAACAATAGTGGCAAACCCTCATCCCATTCTCTGCCAGACTCAAGACAGTACTTACGGAGCATAGTTTTTAACGTTTGGTGAAACCTCTCCAGCGCACCCTGGCTCTCAGGGTGATAAGCACTGGATATGTGATGTTTCACAGACAGCAGGTACATTACCTGAGCAAATATTTTTGACATAAAGTTTGTTCCTTGATCACTTTGTATGTGCTTGGGGATGCCAAATGTTGTAAAAAACTTCACTAAAGCATTTACAATAGCCTTAGCCTTTAACGTGCGTAAGGGCACAGCCTCAGGATAACGAGTGGCAGCACAAATGATAGTGAAAATATACTGGTTTCCTGATTTAGTTTTTGGAAGTGGTCCTACACAATCTATCAGGATGCGTTCAAACGGTTCTCCAATGACAGGGATAGGGCGAAGCGGAGCAGGGGGAATAGTCTGATTTGGCTTTCCCACCAACTGACAGGTGAGACATGATCGGCAAAATTGTGTCGCATCAGATTTAACCCCCGGCCAGAAAAAATACCTGAGGAGCCGCTGACATGTTTTTCGAATACCCAAATGGCCTGACAGACTATGATCATGGGCCAAACTCAGCACTTGCAAACAAAATGGGCTTGGCACCACTACCTGCCAGATTGTGTTTAACTCGCTTCCAGGTATGAGGGACCACCTCCGCATGAGGACACCATCATCAAAAAAATAAGCGACAAACTGCCCACCTCCTCCATTTGAAGCAGCAGCCATACTACTAGCCAATGTACAATCACTCTGCTGGGCCTTAATTAATTCTGCCTTATCCACAGATAGGGTCAGATTTGGAAGTGCTGTCAGTGTGACATTAGTGGGTTCACAAACTGTTGGGCTGTCAACTTCAACAGAACTGGCAACATTAACATCATCAACCATGAAAGTATCAGACAAATTCACAGCATCACCAAGCTAGCGAGCCCTGGCGCGCCTAACTGCGCACGCTGGGAAAATGGCAGAGGAGTCTCACATATCCACAATGGGGTTATCAGCAACTTCAAGGGAAGGAAACACTTTCACACCTGCTACGTCATTTCCGAGAATGAGGTCAATTCCTGATAACTGATTCCTGGCAACTGAGACCTCAAACCAACCCGCACAGGCCCAGACACAATAGAAGAGGACAGCTGCATAGCGTGGAGAGGCACGCGTAAGGGGCTCATTTTAACCCCCCACACCAGTATATCTGAGCCACAGTATGTTTCACTTGAAAAAGGCAGCACCCCAGCACGAATGAGGGAATATTTTGCCCCGGTATCCTGAAATATTTTAATGGGTACGGGGCTGGCTCCATCACTGGGCCACCTACAGTTACGCGCCTTCAATCATTGAGTTGGCAAATGAATGAAACTCACAGGCAGTCGGCCACACAAAGGTGAGAAAGAGAAAGACAAAAAAATACGCACAGTGCATGCAAATATTCATGAACAACAAAGATACTTGCAAATACAAGATAGCAAAAAAGTCAGTACGACCATACGGTCGTAACATCACTCCAAGTATACTGCAAGGATACGGGACGAATATTTTGATGTCATATCTATAAGAATTCAGGGGTAGTGTATTTTGATAGACTAATATCCCCATCAGATATTGCTCCCACAACAGAATCATTTTAAATTTCATTACTACTCACTCCAAGTATACTGTGAGAATATGGGGAGCAAGTTTTATATTCTAATATCTAAAACTTCAGGGGAAGCATATTTTGATAGACTGATAGCCCCCATCAAATAATGCTCCCACTGCAGAATTCACTCCTTGTCTAGCATAAGAAAACACAATCCTTTGCATGCTGTTGGCCTATGAATTCACACATGAATGTAATATGTCAATAAGACATAAATTATGGTACATGATTATACGCAAACACAAAGACAAATATACCCACAGTCCCCGTCACCCAATTTCATCAGAGTGGAGGACAAAAACCTCTGATGACATTGCATTTTCTTTTCTTTATTCTGCTACTACAAGCAAATAGTAAGAAGATTTAAGCATGCATCTTTGTGACTAGCATAAAACATTGGCAACTTTATAAAACAGTCCAAAGACGCAACAGCATCAAATTCATTAGGATTGTAAAACATTTAAAACCCCTTACTGATATAACCAGTGTATTAAATGTTTCGGTATTTGCTTTTAGTTTTCAGACAACAATGGCTAAATGTGACAATATAATTGTGATTCAAGTATTATGCTAAAAAAAAATTTGGACCAAGCCACAATGGCAGTTCATTACAAAACTTGCAGGGTAAGGAACACCATAAATATGTGTGATTAATTAAAAATTACTCAAATTCATACAATGCATGGGTCTACAGCTTAAAAATTCATAATTACCTCACATAACTTGGACCCTGTTAATTATTGTCGGCAGCCAGATTTTTTGGTGCATTTTTGGCTCAAATATACAGAGCTACTTTTGTGGTCACATTGGGCACATTCAAAATGTGCCCACCTACTGCATGAATCACACTGCACCTACCAAAGGGGAAAAAAGAGCATTAGGTACATTAAACTCAACAGTGAGATAAATTATATGGTAATATGCACAAACATTTGAGAGTATATTAAAAATACAAACATTTCTTTTTATACTTTACCATTTTAATCGTGCTCTCGTCAGCATCATTATCAACTAGGGAGCACACCAAAGAGGGTCCTCTGCATTCCCTAGAAACAATGGTTTTCATATGGTTTGATGTCTTTGTTTCTTTTGTGAGTGCGTGGCAAATGCACTGTGGGATGTTACTGACCTTTACACTGAAGCAGTGCACAAGCTACCTCAAATTGTGCCTTTTGAAGAGCTTGTGGAGATGTCTGGACAGTACTGATGTCTCCCTTCTTGAGAAAATCTTCTGCAAACTGCAAAGTGGCATTTTAGCTGGCAAAAGTAATCTCTGTTACTTATCAATGCCTATACCAGTAGTACAAAAACATTTACCAGCAACACCAAAATCCCACAGCAGCAAGAATCTTGCTGCTTGTTGTGCATCATTGTATGTACTGTCCATTTTGCTTCCTGGTCCCAATGGTCTGTCATCTTCAAGAAATTCCTAATGTTTAAAAAATAATAAAAAGAATAATACACACATCCATGGCAAATTCAGGCAAATTCTCAAGTTCACTCATCATAATAAAATGCTTAAAACTTTACTCAATGAGAAAGGTCAGCTTAAAATCTGACCAACCTGAATGTTTTCAAAGATGCAACTTTGTCACAATCAATGTTTCCTCGAGTTTCCATGTAGTTTACGCTCATAGGCACCTTCCTTTGCAAATGGATCAAGTCTGCCATGTCGACAATCTGAAAATATTTAGTGCAGTCATGTTATTCCTTGAACAAATTACGACATTTATATATTCAGCAGATTCTTTTATCCAAAGTGTCTTTGAGCTCTGTAGCATCACAGGTCAATTGGAAGTGATACATGCAAAACAATATCATTGAGAATTATATTTCAATGTAAAAGAAGTAAAAAGGTAACCAAACCACTAAAATCCAGTGAGCTCCAACGTTTACAGGACACATCCACATTTCTTCCACTGGAAACTTCATCTGAGGAATGGGTTTAATACCATGTTATAGTTAATTATTGTTACTGATAATCAATACTGCTGGCCAAGAAGCATGGGATAGCATGGGATTCCAAAACTTCGGGAAACTGCAAAAACCATTTTCCAAAAGTGGAGGACAGACGGAAATATGAAGAGGCACATCGATGCAATCAGATGTATCTCTACATTAAAATTTTTTTTCAAAAATATTGAACTGTTTAAGTGTTAAGGCCTGGAAACAAAATTTGGCCAAGGGACGGACAGGAGGACAGAGAGAAGTATGAAAAGACACATATACACAATAAGATTATTTACATGTTAGAGATGAGCGAGTCATGAAATTTCACAGTCCTCCCCACCCCGCCCCACTATAAGAGTCAGCCCGGCTCGCCCGCCTGCACAGACATCAATCAATCAATGAACCCAACCCGCCCCGCACGGCCTGACAATTTAAAATGCTTGTAGTGCATCAAAATTAACAGGATTTTGTCACAATAACTGTCCGGAGCACCACAGCACTTTCTGAAGTGTTCCCTGCATGCTTTCTCCTTCACAGAGCATCGCACAGGGTTTGGGATCTACAACCCCAATTCCGAAATAGTTGGGACAAAGTGTAAATGTGAATAAAATCAAAATGTAATGACTTTCAAATCACACCAGCCAGTATTTTATTCACAATAGAACAGAGATAACATAGCAAATGTTGAAACTGAGAAATTTTACAATTTTATCCACAAAATGAGCTCATCTCAAATTTGATGGCTGCTACAGGTCTCGAAAAAGTTGGGACAGGGGCCTGTTTACCATGGTGTAGCATCCCCTCTTCTTTTTAACACAGAGTGGAGGCGTCTGGGCATTGAGGAGACAAGTTTCTTGAGTTTAGCCATTGGAATTTGATCCCACTCTTGTTTAATATAGGCTTCCAGCTGCTGGAGAGTTTTGGGTTTCCTTTGACGGACTTTTCGTTTAATTAAGCGCCAAATGTTCTCAATCGGTGAAAGATCAGGACTGCAGGCTGGCCAGTTCAGCACACAGACTCTTCTACTACGAAGCCATGCTGTTGTAATAGCTACAGCATATGGTTTTGCATTGTCCTGCTGAAATACGCAAGGCCAAGGCCTTCCCTGGAATAGATGTCGTCTGGAGGGGAGCATATGTTGCTCTAAAACCTTTATATACCTTTCAGCATTAATGGTGCTTTTTAACCCTCTATTAACCACCGTAGCATATCTGCTACATAAAGTGAAAGGGTTAACAGCCTGGACACCCTGCTGGTTTTGTTTCTTATTGCCAAATAAACATTTGAGAATAACTTGAATGGTCGGTCACTTTAATTTTTCCATTCGCATTATTACCCAATGTAGCAGATCTGCTACATTTTGGAAAGGTGGGCCAAAGGGTCACATTTTTTTTAACTATTTTTCCAAATATTGGCCCATAATCAACATATTTGCCTAGGGAAATGATTTTTACACAGTTGGAAAGGTACTTGGTTAACAGAGGGTTAAAACATGCAAGTGTCCCACACCATATGCACTAATGCATCCCCATACCATCAGAGATGCTGGCTTTTGAGCTGAACGCCGATAACAGGAGGGGTGTTCTTTCTCCTCTTTAGCTCGGAGGACACGAAGCCCATGATTTCCAACAAGAATGTCAAATTTGGACTCGTCTGACCACAGGACACTTTGCCACTTTGCTACAGTCCATTTTAAATGAGCCTCGGCCCACAGAACACGGCGGCGCTTCTGGATCATGCTCGACAATGGCTTCCTTTTAGCAAGATCGAGTTTTAGGTGGCATCTGTGGATGGCACAGCAGACTGTGTTTACAGACAGTGGTTTCTTGAAGTATTCCTGGGCGCATTTAGTAATGTCAATGACAGAATCATGCGGGTGAGTGATGCAGTGGCGTCTGAGGGCCCGAAGATCATGGGCATCCAGTAAAGGTCTTCGGCATTGTCCTTTATGCACAGAGGTTATTCCAGTTTCTCTCAATCTTTTGATGATGTTATGCACTGTCGATGATGAGACCTTCAAAGCCTTTGTAATATGACATTGAGAAACATTGTTTTTAAAGTATTCCACAATTTTTTTTACACAAGCCTTCACTGGTTGGAGAGCCTCTGGTCATCTTTACTTCTGAGAGACTAAGCCTCTCTAAGACATCCCTTTTATAGCCAATCATGTCACACACCTGATGCCAGTTAACTTAATTACTTGCTAAATGTTCTTTCAGCTGATTCTCTTATATATTAATTGCTTTTTCAGCCCTTTTTTTTGCCTGTGTCCCAACTTTTTTGAGACCTGTTGCAGCCAGAAAATTTGAAATAAGCTCATTTTGTGGATAAAAATGTAAAATGTCTCAGTTTCAACATTTGAAATGTTACCTATGTTCTACTGTAAATAACATATTGGCTCGTGATCTGAAAGTCATTGCATTTTGATTTTATTCACAATTTACACTTTGTCCCTACTATTTCGGAATTGGGGTTGTAATTGCCAACTGTTTGCTCGCTCAGGCTGAATAGGTTAAATCAGTGGCGTAGCCAAAACTGAAAACTGGGTGGGCACAAAACATCCCTTTACAACTTGTATAAGTCCTGACTTGTTCGCTATCGTCTTTCTGAATGAACAATACATTCACTCCGAAAACACTCCACACTATCAGATGTTGCTAGTTCTCCTCGTGAGGGTAAGATGACAATCATTCAACAGCAGTTTTAGTTTGTAAACTATTTTGGGAAGTGCACCCCATGCGCCTCTGTGCAAAGCCTCAAATAAAAAATGAGAGGACACTGGGCCATGGGTATAATAATGTTTGGACTCTACGGACTGGGAAGGGACTGGAGAACACAAAATATTCTCCCTCTCTGCTTGTCATTGCGCACCAGTTCCCAAACTTACTGACAGTTATTTGTAGCATTCATGAGCTTGTTTGTGATGCTCAGACGTGCATGTATGTGTCAGAGTCTAAATTGAGTGCAGTGAGTTCCCTCTCAATTGTGGACTTCATCTAATTACGATGTGGGGCTCATGGCTGGGGCTAATCCACTCCAAGTTACCCCTAAATCAGTGTACAGACCATGTAAATGCCAATTTCTCCTTCTTCCAGAAGCAAAGGAAGGAATCTTTCCCTCCTTGTGTTTGATTAGTCACTAAAATCTGGTGTTGTGGTTTCCTGCCCTAATATATGCGATTCCCCAATCTTTCCAAGAGAAAATTGTTTTGGGTCTTGGCAGTTGGTTCAGTATTTATGAGCTATTAACAGCGTGCCCCGGTCATATCTAACTTTGCCACCGTTCTAGCCCAAGTCCCAGGCATTGTAACTTATTTTACTCCGATTGATCTTGCAAATGCATTTTTCAGTATATTGATATTGATATTAATAACCAGTACTGTTTCTTTTTTTTTTTTTTACATTCCAGGTAAAAAGGTATACCAGCCTCCAACTATGCTCAATCAACTGCTGAGTTTTGAATAGTTCCAGTTTTCTGTATTCAAAATTCCCTTGAGCAGGTAACATTCTGATGAATTCAAATGTAAAAAACAATTAAGTCTGACTGAAGTAACTTACCAAAAGAAAGGGAATCTATGGGAATTGAGAGAATCCAGAAGATTCTCGAACTCCCTAAGTGTTAACAATAATGTGGGTAATATCTTTCTTTGGCATGATGGACTATTATAGAACTTTTATTTTGGATTATGCAAACTTAGTTCAACCAATATAGGAAATGGCGTACGGACACAGGTTACAGGCTAGCAACGAAGTTGAGTGGACCAAAGAGGTCAATAAGGCCTTTGAGGAACTAATAACGCAGTTAGCCTCGGCCCCAACATTAGGTCTAGCGGATATGAACAGAGGCTTTACTCTAGCAGTTGACAAGCAGGGTGGCTGTATGACCTCGGTGCTACTGCAGGATCATGGTGGTCGACAGTGCCCGGTAGGTTAGTGCTCACAGAAGTTGGACGTAGTAGCAAGGGGGCTTCCTTCTTGTCTGAGGGCTGTGGCAGCGGCTGCGCTGGCAGTTACAGCTCCAGCCTCTTTAGTGATTTATAGACCCCTCACAGTTTTGGTTCCACATGCAGAAGCAGAAATTCTGTTAAAAGAGAAATTGTCACACTTCACATGGGCACGTTTGTTACATTACCAATATCTGTTATCTATGCCACACATTACAATCAAAAGACGCACAGTTCTTAATCCAGCCACTCTTCTTTCCACAGAAGATGACAGAGAAATATATGATTGCTTGTTTGATATACAACAGTGTTTAACTCCCCGCTTTGATCTCTCCACACAAGCATTGACAAATATAGATCTGGAATTGTTCGTGGACGGATCTACATCTAGGTCTGCACAAGCTGGGTAAAGCTGAGTAGGCTATGGAGTTGTGACTCAACATGGGATCTTGGAATCAGCGCGACTGCCAGGCTATCTGTCAGCACAAGCAGAACTGTTTGCTCACACGTGTGTCTGTTATCTAGCAAAATATAGACGGCTAATTTTGTACAGACAGCAGGCAAGCCTTACCTGCCTTTGTATTTGTTGCCGTACATGTCGAAGTTGACACATGGTGAAGACCATGTGTCAAAAGGAGGGATGGATAGGCAACTGGAAAAGAGTTAGGACATGACAGGAACCTCAAACACAAATTACACAATTTTTTTTAATGAAAAATGCCTGGTCTGTGCCCTCCACAATGGTGGAAGAGTCCAGAAGGTGCAAACAATGACACATCCAGTGCCAGACATGCCATTCCAACATATTATGATGGATTTTATAGAGCTAACACCAGCAAGAAGGAAAATGCTACTATGTAGTAAAATTGGACATGTTCTCAAAATGGGTGGAAGCATTCCCATGTAAGCACGCGGATGTCAGCACAGTGGCAAAGGCCCTCATTACAGAAGTTATTCCTAGATGGGGAATCCTAGGAAAAGTGGCTTTGGACAGAGGCATGCATTTCTGCAATCAGATGTTGGATAGATCAGGCTCATCCTTGCAAACTGATATGAAGAATCATTGTGCAGACCATCCACAGTCAGGCGGAGCAGTGAAAAGGAAAAATGGCACATTGAAGGCCAAATTGGTAGAATTTTGTGAGTAAACAAAGTAAAGGTGCTTCCCATTGCATTAATGTACTGTATCCACCTTTTTCATGACTTTGTGACATTACCCATAAATCATAGCGGCTGCCGGTTCTTCTCTTCTGGTTGATGTGTTTGTTTATGGTTGCATAGCTGGAAAAGCCAGCTTTTAGCTAATACAAAAGGAAACAAAACGGAGGTGGATACACAGCACGGATGTTTTAAAAGTCATGAGGACAATTCTGTTACAGTGCCTCACCCATCACTTCTCACAGAGTGGGTAGATGACATGAAACAATGGCCCGATGTTAGCTACATCCACATCGTTAATTATTAACCATCGCCAAACGAAGTTGGCAGGAGGTATATGTGATCGGTGCCGTTTGTTTGTTTGTTTGTTTGTGAACAAGACAACTAAAAAAGTAATGAACAGATATCTCTGAAATTTTGTGGGTGGGTCGCTATTACATCAGGGATGGACCCTATTGATTTTGACGGCAACCGGTAAAACAATATGCCCATCACAGCAACCATTACAAAATCCTATATTGCAGATATACTGGATCTTACAAGAGGGGCGTCATATTAAAGTTATTAAATGAGTTTAGTAAGCAACAAACCTAAAATTTACCAAATGACTTTCCTCACTTTCTCATTCTGTTTATCACATAACTGGATTGCATAATTTCAAGGAGGCAAATGTAATTTCCCTTAGCGCCCAATGTATGTTAGCACTGCGCTAGTTATTCACACCACTGTACATCGGTCTGCTTACCCCAGTCTCTGAGTCAGAGACATTCGTGGCTGAACGAGCAACGCTTTGTAAATTCAGTCAACTGAGTAGCTAGCTAATGTTAGCTCGCTGGGTAACAAACTAATATTGGTTTTGAAAAAGTATTGCGTGCATGCTACCTAGCCAGTGGCGTTTCATCTGTGGTCAGATGAGTCCAAATTTGACATTCTTGTTGGAAATCATGGGTGTCGTGTCCTCCAGGCAAAAGAGGAGAAAGACCACCTCACCTGTTATCAGCCTTCAGTTCAAAAGCCAGCATCTCTGATGGTATGGGGATGCATTAGTGCATATGGTTTGGGACACTTGCATGTTTTAAAAAGCACAATGAATGCTGAAAGGTATATAAAGGTTTTAGAGCAACATATGCTCCCCTCCAGATGACATCTATTACAGTAAACGAGGGGTATGGGGCGATTTCTATACAACAATTTGTGATCAATTAGTTTGTCTGCTATCGTTTTACCTTACAAGCTTTTAGTTAAAAGTCAACATTATCGCAAGACACACACGGAGGAGACGAGGGGGGAGAGAGACGCGACGCGAAAGTGAGTGAGAGTTCGCCAACACGGAGATCGACGTTTGTTTAAAAGCCATCTGCCACCGTTGCTCCTAACGCTCCAGAGCCTACAAGGCCATAAACAAAGTAGAGAGCTCAACACCACTAAGTGCCACAGCAAACCGCGCGCACAGACAACTTATTCGGATCGATCCACTCTAGGACAGCATTATGACAACAACTTTATCCTGCATATGTGTGACACACTGTCATCACCATCTAGCCTCGATCCAGCATAAGATATTATACATTAGTATACCGTTGTCTTACTGCCATAATGTTGCAACATATTGATATAGATATGAGAAATATCTATGAACTGCAACATATTTTTTCAAGTCTTTTAATATCATTTAAAAATGATAGTAGATTCAGGCCTTTTTAATACAAAACCCAAAACCAGTTTTTGTGTAAATAAATAAAAACAGAATACAATGATTTGCAAATCCTTTTCAACCTATATTCAATTGAATACACTGCAAAGACAAGTTACAATGTTTGAACAAATTTTTTGCAAATATTAGCTCATTTGGAATTTGATGCCTGCAACATGTTTCAAAAAAAAAGCTGGCAAAGTGGCAAAAAAAAGACTGAAAGGAATGCTCATCAAACACTTATTTGGAACATCCCACAGGTGAACGGGCTAATTGGGAAACAATGATTGGGTATAAAAGCATTATGAAATGCTCAGTCATTCACAAACAAGGATGGGGCGAGGGTCACCACTTAGTGCACAAATCGTGAGCTGATTGTCGAACAGTTTAAAAACAACATTCCTCAACGAGCTATTGCAAGAAATTTAGGGATTTCATCATCTACGGTCCGTAATATCGTCCAGAGAATCTGGAGAAATCACTGCACGTTACAAGGCATGCCCGTTTCGATCCTCAGGTGGACTGCAAAAAACCGACATCAGTGTTAAAGGACATACCACATGGGCTCTCAAAAACCACTGTCAAACTACAGTTTACAATCTGCAAGTGCAAAAAAAACTCTACAATCCAAAATTTATCAACAGCACCCAGAAACGCCACAAGCTTAAGCTCATCTAAGATGGACTGATGCAAAGTGGAAAAGTTTCTGTGGTCTGATCCACATTTCAAATTGTTTTTGGAAATCTGGACGCTGGTTCCTCCGGACCAAAGAGGAAAAGAACCATCCGGACTGTTATAGGCGCAAAGTTCAAAAGCCAGCATCTGTGATGGTATGGGGTGTATTGGTGCCCAAGGCATGGGCAACTTACACATATGTGAAGGCACCATTAATGCTGAAAGGTATATACAGGTTTTGAAGCAACATATGTTGCCATCCAAACAACGTTTTTTCATGGACGCCCCTGCTTATTTCAGCAAGACAATGCCAAGCCACATTCTGCATAGCAGTTACAACAGCATGGCTATTTTAGACTGGCCTGCCTGTAATCCAGACCTGTCTGCCATTGAAAATGTGTGGCGCATTATGAAGCGTAAAATACGACAATGGAGACCCCGGACTGTTGAACAACTTAAGCTGTACATCAAGCAAGAATGGGAAAGAGTTCCACCTGAAAAGCTTCAAAAATTGGTCTCCTCAGTTCCCAAACGTTTACTGAGTGTCGTTAAAAGGAAAGGTGATGTAACACAGTGGTAAAAAGCCCCCTGTGCCAACTTTTTGCAATGTGTTGCTGCCTTTAAATTCTAAGTTAATGATTATTTGCAAAAAAAAAAAATTAAGTTTATCAGTTTGAACATTAAACATCTTGTCTTTGCAGTGTATTCAATTGAATATAAGTTGAAAAGGATTTCCAAATCATTGTATTCTGTTTTTATCTACGATTTACATAACGTGCCAACTTCACTGGTTTTGGGTTTTGTATTACCCTCTTGGTTAGTCGTTCAGAAGAAAAGATAGGATTGTAATAAAATTGGGCGGTGTGGAGAAATACCCGGATAACAATACATCATAATTATGATTTATTTGATATAAAGCCTCAGCTTCCATGACTAGGGCTAGTCTAGCCTAGCTACGTTAGCATTTCGCTGGTGGACAAATAGTTACAGTAGCTCTCAACATAATATTACAATACACAAATACATCCAAAATCTATCGTTAAATCTTACCTGGGCTGGTAATTCCACAGGATCTGGTATTGATATCTCGTTCAGCATCCATATGCAGCCAAAAATCTAGCATCTTTGGTGTAGATTTAAGTTTAAGCGCCGACTGCTGTGAATACGGTTGTATTTTGGTAGTAAAACCGCATTTTAGAGTATCAGGGCATCCTGGATCATAGCTAAATACACGCTTATATCAAATCAAACCGCTGAAGTCAGTCGAAAATTCAGCGTAATGATTTGTAGAAATTGTTTGATTTCTAACCCTGTACTAATATGGTCGCCCGGTAGGCACGCCTACCACATTGCATATATGTCTATGATGCCTGATGAAATGACGCAGGGGGGGCTTGGGGCTGTCCCCCATTCATACCTGACAATGGAAAACTCTGAGCATGAGTATTTTCACACGTCATTGCATTGCGTAGGGGGGCTAGCCCCATTCAACAGACATGGATCAGGAGATAAACAAAACAGAGACCAATAAACATGAACTTAATTTCAAACACAAATTCCATGTAATTTAGGAAAATGCTAAATTTATAGATAATACATTTAATCAGATAATACGATCATGTTTGAGAATTAATTATGTAATTTGCCTACGGTCCTTTCTGGTGACACCAGGTGGGGCTGTGCCCTACCTGCCCCTAATGACCAGTCGCCACTGTACCTAGCTAAGTAACGTGAACTTAGTTATGTCAGTGGCGCTTAACTAGCCTCCTGCAGCGCTGAGCCATACCGAACCAACATTACTCTCGGTATTCAGTTTGGCTTAGTAAAACCAGTGAGACGTAACACTAAGTTATTTCTTTCCCCCCACGCGCTCAGCCAATGCGATTTTCGCAAAAGTGAAATATAGGGTCATGTCAAAAATATGTCATGACCTGGGCTGTGAGAAAAGTACTTCAGTTATGTGATAAACCTTAAATTTCTTAAGAGCCATGTTCACTCAGCAAGATTACGACTGTGCTGCCTTGGCGGAGGTTTGTACTCAAGGAGTGCCTCCAGTTACCTTGTGTTTTCCGAAGGCGTTGATGGCGAAGAATTCCGAAATTGTAAAAGCACGGAGGCATAAAATTACCTGCATAGTAACAAAATAAGTAAAATATTTCTCAAGAAACACAGCAACTGCATATTTCTGAAGGCAGCTGTTGAGCCCAGCCACAGCGTCATTCAAGCTGAACATACAGCGTGGGTAATGCTGAGGGAAAGTGGAGTCGTGGAAACAGTCGACTGCTCGTGTATTGCCGGATTAGGGAAATCTTGTAGTCATGCAGCAGCTATTCTGTGGAAGGCAGCGTTATTCATTAAACTAAAGCTCCCTTCAGTTATCCAAAGATCGGAACAATTAAATATATTTACAAAGACGTTATTGTGCTTTTATTGCTGAAGATATATAAGCTTATGTTCAGCAGTGAATGATTAAATGATGAATATCCTATTGATGTCATTATTTCTGATGTTTCTGTTGTTTGGGCTAGCTGGCTCTGTTTGTTTCTGTCATTGGCATCAAGGCTACCAGAAAAACAAAGCTGGACAGCAGAAGTAGGTATTCTGTCATGGCAGTGCCCATGGGCTTCTGGTGAAACTTGTGGATATGCGTGGTCGCACAAGAAAAACGGGTCTGTCACCTTTCTAAATTTTAGCAGGTCGGCCATTGAGGTCAGGATCGGAACCGTGGAGACGCTCATCAACGGATGTAATGGAAACACAAATGTTGGAATATTGTGTTGCATTAACCAGAGAATTGAGGTCTGTGTATTCACAGGTGAAAGCGGCTAAGCCAGATCTGGCAAGAGGTCAGCGACACACGCTCCAGCCAGGTGACTGGATCGTGGTGAAGGATTTCCGAAGGGAAAGGTGGAACCAGGCCAGGTGGAGGGGACCATACCAGGTTCTGCTGACAACACCAACTGCAGTGAAAGTGGCTGAGAGGGGTTCTTGGATCCACGCCAGCCATTGTAAAACAGCACCAGCACCACCAAAGGACAGAGGAGAGCAGACAGACTAGGCTCCAGTGATGCACCGATGATTCAGCCAAAGATCAACCAGAAGAAGAAGCTGGAGGGCAGCAGAGGCCTGAGCTTCTGGCTCTGCTTCGCCCTCACCTGTCTATTGGGGTTTGGATTCATCACCCTCCCAGTGCTGGGAGGGCATGTCCTGCTGACAAAAGGAGAATACAAACAAGGTTCGAGCACGCATAAGCGAATAGGACCAATTGCGTCCCTCTGGGAAACAGCCACTAGTAGTGCTTGGATGAAATAGGCCAATATCATGGCCTGGAACGCTGAGGCCTGGGGCTTCATGTGTTCTGTGCGCTGGGGAAAAACTCAGACTGATGGTCATGCCGCTCCCATGCGACATGAGCACATGTAAGAAATACAAGCTGAATGTCAACAAGAGTGTGGAAATTTAGAGTCTTGTTATGGCAGAGATAGTGGAGGTTTTATTTGAAATGTAACAAGGAAAAAAACCCTGGAAAACTGTGGCTGTTATCGGAATTGTTCAAATATGACTTCATTATGTCCTTATCATTTTATATTAATGCAAGGATCTTCTGTGCGTTGTAACCATACCATGCCATGGGCAGCAGTGAGCAATAGGACTTCAAGAATATCTACCCTCACAGAATATAAAATAATGCCTGGGCTCTATGAATTTTTTGAGAATAATGGCGTGGAGGTCGTTTGGAATTTGGGTCATTCTGTGTCAATTCACTGAATGGCTCCCGCATGACTCCCTCAGATTTTCTTGAAAAAAATCATGTTGATGGATTCACTTCTTAATAGAATAATCCCAAAATTTTAGGTTTCTACTGCCAGTAGTTTGGCCACAAAAAATTATTAAAAGGACAAAGATTTGGGTGATTTTTGGCCTTTTTTTTTAGCATCGCCTTCTGAAGTTCTAATTTTGAGCTGGAATATCTTAAAAAGTACAAACCTAATTCCGAAATAGTTGGGACAAAGTGTAAATTGTGAATAAAATCAAAACACAATGACTTTCAAATCACACCAGCCAGTATTTTATTAACAATAGAACAGAGATAACATATCAAATGTTGAAACTGAGAAACTTTGCAGTTCTATCCACAAAATGAGCTCGTTTCAAATTTGATGGCTTCTACAGGTCTCAAAAAAGTTGGTACAGGGGCCTATTTACCATGGTGTAGCATCCCCTCTTCTTTTTAACACAGAATGGAGGCGTCTGGGCACTGAGGAGACAAGTTTCTTGAGTTTAGCCATTGGAATTTGATTCCACTCTTGCATAATACAGGCTTCCAGCTGCTGGAGAGTTTTGGGTCTCTTTTGACGGACTTTTTGTTTAATTATGCGCCAAATGTTCTCAATTGGTGAAAGATCAGGACTGCAGGCAGGCCAGTTCAGCACACAGACTCTTCTACTACGAAGCCATGCTGTTGTAATAGCTGCAGTATGTGGTTTTGCATTGTCCTGCTGAAATACACAAGACCTTCCCTGGAATAGATGTCATCTGGAGGGGAGCATATGTTGCTCTAAAACCTTTATATACCTTTCAGCATTCATTGTGCTTTTTAAAACATGCAAGTGTCCCAAACCATATGCACTAATGCATCCCCATACCATCAGAGATGCTGGCTTTTGAACTGAAGGCTGATAACAGGTGAGGTGGTCTTTCTCCTCTTTTGCCTGGAGGACACGACACCCATGATTTCCAACAAGAATGTCAAATTTGGACTCATCTGACCACAGGACACTTTGCCACTTGCTACAGTCCATTTTAAATGAGCCTTGGCCCACAGAACACAGCAGCGCTTCTGGATCATGCTCAACAAGTGAAGTGTTTTGATGAAGTGTTTTGAGCGTCTGGTGAAGCGGTATATTGTGGGACAAACTGAGCACCTGATAGACCCACTGCAGTTTGCATATCAGGCCTCCAGGGGTGTGGAGGATGCTGTTCTTACTCTGCTGCATTTTGTGCATACCCACCTGGAGAAACCTAAGGCTCATGCGAAGATTTTATTTGTGGACTTTTCATCTGCTTTTAACACAATAAAACCATGTATTTTAGCAGACAAACTGGCAACCGAATTCTCACTCCACCCTCGTTCGATTTTATGGATCACAGACTTTCTTAGCAGTAGAACTCAACAAGTCAGAGTGGGAACATCATTGTCCGAAAAATTAACCACCTCCACAGACTCCCCTCAAGGTTGTGTTTTATCTCCTTTTTTATTTATTTTATACACCAACTCCTGCACCAGCACTTTTCCAAACAGACACTTTATTAAATATGCAGACGACATAGCCTTAGTGAGTCTCTTACATGATGGAGAGGAGAAACATGGACCGGTACTGGACAGCTTTTTAAATTGGTGTAAAAACTCCAATCTGGTGTTTAACTCAGGTAAAACAAAGGAAATGTCCATTGATTTTAGGAAGAGTAGACCAACAAACTCCGTCACTTTTATTAATGAGGAGCAGATACAGGCTGTGTCTGAGTACAGGTACCTGGGCATTGTACTTGATGAGCATTTTAAGTGGGACGCCTGGTCTGACTGCCTGGGCACAAAAGCACAACAATGGCTGTATTTTTTAAAGAAACTTGCCTCTTTTAATGTTCATTCTAAAGTTCTCTGTGTGTTTTATCATGCTTTTATTGAAAGTGTTTTAACTTCTGGATTGATTTGCTGGTTCGGAAACGCTACAGAAGCCCAGAAGAAAACAGTTAGAAAAACTGTAACAATAGCAAGCAAACTTATAGGTGTCACTCTGCCCAGCCTGGAATGTATTTATAAAGAGCGAGTTACGCAAAAGGCAACTTTTATCATTAATGACGAGAAGCATCCTCTAGCCCCAACTTTTAAATTGCTTCCATCTAAGCGCCGCTACTGCCCCCCTCTGTTCACAAAAAAACAGATCGAAAATGTCTTTTGTGCCTAATGCTGTGAAGTTTTTAAACTCACTGTGAATCTTCTTTATGCAAGACTGTCCAAACCTGAAATTTTGAACTGGTGCGGATACATGGTATTTAAAGTGTGTCTCTGTCTGTCCATGTTTAATGTTTGTTTTTGATTTGATGTGAAATACCACGTGTTTGATTGTTTATGCTGCGAACAAATTTCCCCACGGGGACAAATAAAGTATCTATCTATCTATCTATCTATCTAACAATGGCTTCCTTTTTGCATGATAGAGTTTTAGGTGGCATCTGTGGATGGCACGGCTGACTGTGTTTACAGACAGTGGTTTCTTGAAGCATTCCTGAGCCCATTTAGTAATGTTAATGACAGAATCATGGCAGTGAGTGATGCAGTGGCGTCTGAGGGCCCGAAGATCACGGGCATCCAGTAAAGGTCTTTGGCCTTGTCCCTTATGCACAGTGATTTTTCCAGCTTCTGTGAATCTTTTGATGATGTTATGTACTGTCGATGATGAGACCTTCAAAGCCTTTGCAATTTGACGTTGAGAAACTTTTTTTTTTAAGTATTCCACAATTTTTTTTACGCAAGCCTTCATAGGTTGGAGAGCCTCTGGCCATCTTTACTTCTGAGAGACTCAGCCTCTCTAAGACATCCCTTTTTAGCAGTTGCTTGTCGATATCGAGGACATTTTTACACAGAAATGGCTACGCATTCAATGAAATTTCCAATCATGTTAATCATGTTACACATGATGCCAGTTAACTTAATTACTTGCTAAATGTTCTTTCAGCTGATTCTCTTATATATTAATTGTTTTTTTCAGCCATTTTTTGCCTGTGTTCCAACTTTTTTGAGACCTGTTGCAGCCAGAAAATTTGAAATAAGCTCATTTTGTGGATAAAAATGTAAAATGTCACAGTTTCAACATTTGAAATGTTATCTATGTTCTATTGTAAATAACATATTGGCTCATGTGATCTGAAAGTCATTGCATTTTGATTTTATTCACAATTTAAACTTCGTCCCAACTATTTCGGAATTGGGGTTGTACTTGAGCTAGGACCTCCAATGTTTGTATGTCAAATATCTGGTGCTGCATCTGTAAATAATTTAAATTTCAGCAGTCTGGCTAATGTGTAACATACAGTAATAGGCCCCTAGACTCTGTCGAAAATTTCTATTTGCGAACTGTGGCAGCACTTTTAAGGGCCTGTAAACTCATCAGTTTTTATGACAGGGGGCTGATATTTTGTAGGGGGTGTCTTTTGGACTAAGTACATGGTTTTCTGAAAAATTGTCAATGTGAAATAAATAGAATCTGAGATATTGCCGATCAAAAATGAGAAAAAACACATATTCCTGCAACTTTGAAACTATATTCCCGTTGAATGACACCATGTATCAAATCCAAATCAAGTTCACCTTAAAGAGCAGGTTTTTTTTAATGATATATCCAAAAATTGTGATGGTGTTCTTTTTCTTTTTCCCAATATGAATTTTTAAATTTATGTTTTATATTGGAATGCTAATTCTCGATTATAGCTTCATGGTGTTGACAGCTCTGTAATTATGTTAGAGATCTCAAATTTTGTACAGTGCCTCTTATAAACCACTTGACATTAACTTTTGATACATAATAGCACCATTCATACTAGTATATGGAAAGATATTGAAGCTTGAAAGTGGAAATCAAAATCAGCTTTATTGCAGTTTGAAATCGAGCATAGCTTCAAAGTTGCAGGAAAATGTGTTTTTTCTCATTTTGATTGGCAATATCTCAGATGCTATTTACTTCACATTGGTAATTTTTCAGAAAACCATGTACCTAGTCCAAAAGACACCCCCTACAAAATATCAGCCCCGTCATAAAAACTGATGAGTTTACAGGCCCTTAAAAGTGCTGCCACAGTTCGCAAATAGAAATTTGACAGAATCTAGGGGCCCATTACTGCATGTTACAAATGAGCCAGACTGCTGAAATTTAAATTATGTACAGATGTAGCACCAGATATTTGACATACAAACTTTGGAGGTCCTAGCTCAACTACTTTAAGATATTCCAGCTCAAAATTAGAACTTCAGAAGGCAGTGCTAAAAATCGCCCAAATTTTTGTCCTTTCAATAATTTTTTGTGGCCAAACTATTGACAGCAGAGACCTACAATTTTGGGATTATTCTATTAAGAATTGCATCCACCAACATTAATTTTTTCAAGAAAATCTGAGGCGGTCATTTGGGAAGATTTTTTAAATTTGGTGAATTGACACGGAATGACCCATTTCTCAGGAGAATGTCATCGGACCTGGGATGTGTCCAGATTGGAAGCAAAGAAATATGGGACAGGGATAGTTCTTCCTTCCTCAGCACTGGGATGCAAAGCAGGGCTTTAAGAGGTGTGTTCTGGTGCTGTGGAGAGGGGCAACTTCTGCTGCCAACCCTACCTTATGGTTGGAGAGGAAGGTACTCGGGTAATGCTGTCACCACAGATTCAAATTGGGAAACATACTGCGCAAAGGACCAGACCCTGGGGTGTATTTGATGAGATACACCAGCCAAGAGGCATCCCCAATGAGTACAAAGCAAGAAATGAAATATTTGTCTGCTTGGAGTCCATCTTCTTATGGGTAACTCCTAATAAGAATGCCGAGTGGATTAACTACATTTATGATCAGCAAAGATTTATGAAATTTTCCCAATGCGGCCATGTCAGCTTTAGGAGAACAGGTTAAAGCAACAAGTGAAATGGCCTTACAAAACAGGTAAGCTCTAGATTGGCTCCTAGCTGAAATGGGAGGTGTTTGCATAATGTTTGGAGATCAATGTTGCACCTTTATTCCTAACAACACTGCCCCCAATGGGTCATTTACTCAAGCTATGACTAAGCTGAGAAGCTTGCCGAAGGAGCTCTGAGAATGCTGGGCATGGTCAGCGGGGAGAATCGGATTGGCAGCTTAAATTTTTAGGTTCATCTCACTTTGCCTGCCAGTGGCGCCACCTGGAAGTGAAAGGAACGGGCATAGACTCCAAATGCAGTTCAGCATCGGCAGGGCGTTTATTGGGATTCACAAAGCTCATGGTCAAGACAAAATGGATCAATAGCCAGGCAAACAGAAATGCAGAATCGAAGTCAGGGGACAAGCAAAATAATCCAGTAACCAGAGAATCAGTCCACACAAAGACAGTAACAAAGTGGGCTGAAACTAAGGGAATGGAAGGGGAAGGAAAAAGGGAGTTGGATGGGATAAGGGAGAACACAGGAGATAAACAGATGGTACAAAATGGGAATCAGGGAGAACGAAGTACTAATCAAACAAACCGCAATCTCACAACGCAATACAAACAATCAAATACAAGACTTACGGGAGAATCACAAGAAAAGAGCTTTCAACAATCGAAAAGAGCGCAGAAACGAGACTGACCAAGAACGAGCTGAGATAGAAACGAGTCGAACAAGAAGCTGAGGGAAAGTGGGTCTTTTATACACAAACAAATTAAGTGGAATCCCAGCTAAACACAGGACAGCTGTAGAGAGAGGTGGAGCTAGAAAAGCAAGGACGGTGATAGGAGAGAGAGGGGAAACGGGTGGAGTCCTAACTCTAATCTAACTAAACACCCGTGCCTCACTAAACTACTCTCAGGTGCGGATAGTCAATGAGAACAGCGAGAGAGAAGGAAGTGGAAACACCCAACCGAAATTACAGGGAAGAGAGTGTGATGAAAAAGACAAGACGCTACGAGACAGAAACGAGAGGAAGACACTGAAGACCAGAGACAGAGCAATCATCCAGAAACATACATGCTCTAAACGAATAAATATAATAAACATATAAATAATTAGCAATACTAAAAACTAACGAGAAACATACTAGAAACTAGAAACATGCTGAAATAGAACCAGAAACATACTAGGAATTAAAACCAGAAACATACTAGGAATAAAACCAGAAACAACTAGAAATAAAACCAGAAACTAAAATCAGAAACTAACTAGAAACAAGCTAAAAACAAACATACAAATCACCGATCTCTAACAGGAAGCCACTAAAGTGGCTCAGTTTTCTCATCCAAAAGCTGTTGACACCATATTTTACATAAACTATCATGACTTAAGGGTACACAGTACCAAATATGTTATACTTTTATCATGACCTGTGACACTTCAAGTCCAGTTACACATCAGCACCACACAGTGGCCGAGCTGGGTAACTACTATTGAGCCAGAATTATTTGAGAAATAACAATAAAAATTGAAAATGGGAATGGGAATAAAATAATATCCAGACATATACCAATCTAGAATGTTTTATTATGTGTTTACTCACAACAGGACTATAATTTTCCGTGAATAGTACCTTGGTATCTTGCTGGGTTAGTGCAATGGATGGCTGGAAAGATGGTCAAAATTTATTTTTGGTGCATGTTTGCAGTATATTTTCTCTATAACCCAAATATGTACTGTGGTGGTAAATTCTGTTTATTGTGCTTTTGGAACTCCATTTTCCGGAATACCAAGCATTTATTTGGTAGTATTTACACTTTTCAAGCTAGATGGAGCCAAAGTTGGAGGAAAACTCAAAATGGGCCATTTCATAGCAGATTGTGCCGATGTTGAGGCGGCATTATTTTGTTTACCCAGCAAGACAGAGATCTGGAATTCTCTGGAGATATAGTCCCTTTGGGGTACATTACAGCATTAGTAAAATCTCAACGCTGAGTATTTTCAGTGTAGACCATATTCAATATCAAAAGTCAGAAAATGCCGACCCCAGGGGGCGCTGTAGGCTGGATGCAAATATTGGCTATCCCCAGCAATGTACCAAAGAAATTGTTTTTGAATTGTGATTCACACCAAGTTTTCTTTGAAAATGGAGAGTTTAGTTTGGTACTGTACTGGGTGTTTAGCTATCTGACTAAAGGGGACCCTCTAAAGAGCTAATGTTCTACCAACCTAATATTTCATATTCCCAGACATACACCAAAGTTCTGTCTTTTGAAATATATGAAGTACATGCAGAGTTGACACAGTTGCACATAAAATTTGTAATCCCTTTGGTATGAAGCTGGGTTTGTTGTAAACCAGTGGTGATTGTGAGCGTTACAAACGCACAATACATACACTATTACCAAGTACGGGTACAGCGCAGTCAGAAATACAGCATGACAGTATGCCAGTATACAGTGATAATAATCATCACATGAATGATCATTACAATTATAAAAATAACTGTAGGCCTTCTTAACGGAATGACAATGTTTCTGTGGTATTTCAATTCAGGCTAAAAAATGAGGCAAAATACGGAAGGCCATGGAAATGATTGTAAAGCACATTTATTTCCAAGCTGAGTGATTGCTGAGTGAATAGATAAGGAACCAAAATTAATAAAGGCTTGCTGTTAGCCTGGTCTGGAGCAGGCTAGCTGCACAGAATAAATCTCCATGGTAACTTGACCGGGTTTAATTTAACCTGCTTTCATGCAACTGAGTCAGGGCTAAATTAAAGATTATATTTTTGGGAATTTTTCCTTTATTTGACAGTTATACAGTGTAGAGAGACAGGAAGGTTGGGAAGAAGAATGGGGGAAGACATGCAGCAAATGACCTGAGCTGGAATCGAACCCAGGTCGCTGCGGGAAGGACACAGCCTTTATGGTACGTGCGCTTAGACTGATGAGCCACCGGGGCGCCCGAGTTAGGGCTAAATTAAACCGTGATAACTGGAAAATCTCAGCTTAATCCCTTATCTCAGTTTTGTACAATAGCTCTCTGGTATAAGCCGATTGTGATGTGTAGCACTACCTGATTGAATCACGGTGTCGTGTAATTTTTGGAGAGTCTTAAATTGCCTTTTGTCTTTATCTTGGTCCATGTTGCTCCGTTAGGTGGTGCTGCAGCCATTTTGTAGATTGGCTGACACTATTCCATGGGGGGGTTCGAATTGTAATCTGTAATCTCTTATTTCTTAATTTGGGTAGTTGAAATTATTTTTTTTGTTTTGCTTTATTCTTTTCTTGCGTTTTCTTTGTTCGCATTGAAATTTGGATGTGTCCCGGTTAGCGGTAACTTACCTTGGGTATTTGTATTAAGTTTAGAAATATTGTAAAATTATTCTGTTATTACCCCAGACTGAGTCATTGGTGAGCCTATCAAACAAGTGCGTGGTAATTATGCAACTGACATGTTATTTTATACATATTATTGAACCTTCTATATCGACTTTATCCTTTGCCATTAATGATTGCGCATATTGAAATTGTGAAATTCTTTGCATCTTAACCTCCTTGTTCATTCATTTTAACACCATGTACGTGGGGAATCCCACCCTTGCTATTGGGAGTGACATAGCTGGGCTTGAATCTTTTGGTGACAATTATGCCTCCCACTGGCTACAAATGGAATCATTTGAAAACTTCATTTTGCGTCTATTAGCTTTTAGCTTTGTCTGAAACTAAGATTAGTTTGATGATCTGAAACATTAAGTGTTGCAAATATGCAAAAGTGGAAGAAATTGAAAAGGGTTAGATACTTTTTCACGGTACTGTACATGTAACTACATCTGCATTAATCTGTGAAGCATAGACAAGTGATATTAGATCAGTATGGGACCATACAGTAGTTCAATTGATATTATAAAAGAAGAAATCACTCAGAGAGCAACGACTTTGCGAAGCCTTGACATTTGTTCTTAAATGATTCTTCAGTAACTTCAGTTTACCGTTCCTCATACCAGGGTCAAATGGATACAGGGCAGCACAGGAAATAACTGTATTGTATATGGGGATGCCTACTATAAATATAGGTGGCTGCCAAGTCCCCAATCTGCAGCAAATGTGAGTAATATTTGGTCATATCAGAGAGCATACTAATGTCTGTGAAATGTCCTGACGTGCCAGTCAGACCATATGCAAAAAATGAATAAATAAATTAAATAAAATAAAATGAACCAGGTGTTGCCAGGCAAAACAAACCTTGCCCGCCAGCGCTTATTTTAGTGCTTTTCATACTGACTCAATCTTACAAGTGTGACCTCAACCGTTTTCCATTTATAGTCCTTTGAAAATCTTTGACCTTTACTTTGACCTTTCAAGGTCACTCAAGGTCAAAGGTCATGGTGTCAAACAAAAGGCCAAATAGGGGTTCCTTTCTTGTAATAATAGTAAACATCTGTCTGTCTGAAACCATTTTTGAGTTATAATGGAAAATATATGATTTTCACAGATGACCTTGACCCCCCCTGACATTTAACCCCCAACCACTACTGAGACTATCGAAGCTACCCCATCATGCAGCATATGGTTGGAAGCATAATTGAAAGATTCACATTTCAGTTTTGGTTTGAAGTCAATGTCATGAATTTGAAAGAAATTATCGCAAAAAAACTTTTTGACATGTCCGATGGCCTTGACTTTGACCCGATCCCCCCAAAATTTAATCCGATCATCTACAGACCTACTCTGATAGAGTGAAGTCAATCAGCAACCATGTAGATGCTAGATAGTTGACACATGGACAAACAAAAAACAAACAAACCGCAGTGATTACAATACCTCAGCCCGCTGACTCTGTCGCGAGCAAGGTAATAAAATCCTGCGTATATCAGCAGACGTAAAAACTGATGCTATGTTCACACTTTGTTAATAGCACCAATTTTATCGCAAAATCTGCTTCCAGCTCATCCTCTTTCCCTGGCCTTCACCTCGGGCCTGGACGGAGTTACAGGGGATTGTAACAAAGTATCAATTTGTCAAAGATTATAATGATAGGCTTTTCTTTGAATTCTTTTTTGATTGTATAAGTATGGCTTATGATAACATTACAGCTAACTAGCCAGAGACAGCATTATGACTCAGCAAATGCCTCACTGAAAAACTCTCTCTGTCGGTACATTTTTTTTTACGTTAGCTACCTAGCTAGCGATGTCCATTCTCAAGCAACGCTGGAAAAGGGGTCGCTAGGGTCAGTTGCCATGATGTTAGGTCATTGAGGAAGCATGAGGAGCTAGCTAATTGCACCAGAGGGGAGTATTAGCTTCTTCTATGAGACGAGACGATTGGGCTGGCTAACTTAGCCAGGTGAGTTATGTTAGGCCTCAAGCCAGGGTTTTTTATGTCATGGAAGTGGCTCTGTAGTAACCAGGCTAGATCACTTAACATTAGCTATGGTATCTGATTGCAAGCTAAGGGTTTTTCGATCCAGCTCACGCAAAGAAAGCCCAACCTAAGCTTAACTTGCTTTATAATAGCTTCACCCCTCGGCTTGGGGTAAATATGGTAGCTAGCAAATATAGAAATGGCAACTGCATGCTAGCTAATGACCACTGTGTACGTAATGACACTTTTTAATTACTGTAGCTGCTGCGATCGGTATTTTTAATATTAACCATGGCATTCTGTTAGAGGTAGCTAGTGACAGCCTTTAGTAACCTTAGCTAGCTACTTCTTAATGGACGGCTGATTGTTTAAGAGGTTAGTTTCAGTTTGCCTGATTGACGATCAAACAATTTATTCACTGAATAATCAAAACCTGCACATGGCCTATAATGATTAAGGAATTATAAATTACGAAATGACTAAGATATCACTGGTGGCTACATTTTCATAAAATAATGCAAACTAGGTTAAGATTCTATTGCAAGGACATAAGCAAATCGAATGAGTTGTTCAAAAAATCCAAAACTTTGTCTGAATTCCGTAGAGTACTGAAGTGATTACGTCACGCTGGTGTCGGAAGTAAAAGTTCCCAATCATTTTACCCATCGACTTTCTAAATTTTGAAGCACTTCTCAGTGTTTTCAAGCCTCCATCAATTATGAGATTTTGCGTCATTTTTCCGAGTAACAACAAATGTCATTTTTCTTGACAGTCTAATAACTACACGTCCCATGATCCTCCTGATTCCTGGGCAGAGCAGGTTCAGAACTACGCGTTAGAAATTGAATCATTGGTTTTCCAAAGGGCCCAGCTCCAATGAATTAGAGGTCTGCATATCTTATATCAAAAAGGGAAACTTTCTTGTAATTTCAGCCAAAAGTATCCTAATGTAAAGAATTTATTTCTTGTAAAGAAATAAATAAAAAATATATGGGTCATAACATATGGGCAAAAAAGAAATGTTTTCCTTCCTGAAAAAGAGTGTTCCTTGGAATTGGACCCTTTGGAAACTCAAAGATGTAACTATCCAGCACCTTGCCATATTTATTTGCTTAGCCTGGTGAGACTTTGCTAATTAATAAGCCACTTTAAGATCCATTTAGTTATGCTTACCTGGCTAGATATCAAGTTTGCGACTAGCGCCAATTTATATTAAGAACCAGGCATCTTTGGCCAGCGTTTGTTAGTGTAAAAACTCGGTAGCTAGTGACTGAGCTAATCAGCCTTGTCAATTCAACGCTAACTGACCAACCTACATATCTGATTCATGACTACTTGCTCATCTAACACTAATTAAATAGTGAAATAATTGCTATTCCCTGTTTCTAGTAATTTCTATGGTTCAAGTATCGTTAGCTGAGATAGTGAACTAACTGTTAGCTAACTAACTTAACCTGCGAGCTAGTACACCGACTTCTGTAGTTAGCTAACGTTATATTTGATGCCTGCAAATGCTGGCTATTGTGGCTTAACACTAGCTAAATTGCCAAATAATGGACATTCACTGATTTTTGACTTAACTAGCCCACTAGCTAGCGTGCTAAATAACAGTTAGTGACAGCAAACTAACCATTAACTGTTTTCTGTCAATTTATGTGCACCATACTGTATGTAATTAGCTAACTAGCTGGCTAACTCAGTAGTTCGCTGACTCAGCTAGTCACGTTTGGTGCATATAAATGCTGGCTAGCAAGCTAAATAGCGAAATAATAGCTATTTACTGTTATCCATTCATTGCTAGGCATGTAGCTAGCTAATAGTAGCTCACTGGTCGCAACGAAATAGCCAACGAAAATTTTAATTGGCTTCCGTCAAGATACGTTGTAAACATTTGCTGGAACTGAGGTACCCCATCGGTCGGAAACAAATCACGGGTGACTCACTCGTTTGTGTGGTGGATATGTAGTTTGCAAAAGTGGACTATAAACTGGACTACAAATGCATCACATTTGCATCACACTCAAAAAATTTGTGTTCGAACAATGCGGGAAAATGTTCAAACCCCATATAAATTCCATTGGCATTTTACTTCTGACACCAAACGTAGCTGTGATGTAGTCACCTCAGTACTCTACAGTGCCGGACAAAAGTCTTGTCACTTATCCAAGTTGTAGGAACAACAAATAATAACCTGACTTGTAGTTGATCAATTGGAATCAAAAATGGCTTATATGAAAGGCAAAGCCCTCTAGATTATGCGAAATATAACAAAATAGAGTTTTGTGTCATTCATTGAGTTTTATTATTTAATTAGTACAGAAAGGTCAGATTTTGCTTGGACAAAAGTCTTGTTGCATTGAAAAAAAAATGTGGAAATTATACATACACTTTATTTTGAATACACAAATATGCCACTATAGTATCAGAACATAAAGCCATGGTGCCTTGGAAAAAAGAATTAATATTGTGTATGACTCCCATGAGCTTGGAGGACTGCATCCATATGTCTTGGCAATGACTGAAATAACTTGATGATGAAGTCATCTGGAATGGCATAGAAAGCAGTCTTGCAGGACTCCCAGAGTTCATCAAGATTCTATGGTTTCATCTTCCAAGCCTCCTCCTTCATCTTACCCCTGAAATGCTCAATAATGTTCATGTCAGGTGACTGGGTTAGCCAATCCTGGAGTACCTTCACCTTCTTCGCTTTCAGGAACTGTGACATGGAGGCAGAAGTATGAGAAGGAGCAGCAGTATAAGTAGGGCAGCAAGAACTTCTTGATATTTCAGGCTGTTGATGTTGCCATCCACTCTGCAGATCTTTCTCACACCCCCATACTGGATGTAACAAGAAACCAGGATTTTTCCTCCACCAAACATGATTGTTTTCTGGGAGAATCTTGAGTCCATGAGGGTTCCAACAGGTCTTGTACGGCGACTGGGATGCAGTTCAATGGATGATTCACCAGAAAAATAAACTTTCAGCCACTTTTCCAGTATCAATCCTTTCTGCGAGCTGTGGGCCTTGGCAAATGCAATGCAGGTTTTTTGTTTTCTGTTTAATGCAGGCTTCTGTGTACTAAGTGGCTATGAAAACCACTTTGAGAGAGAATTTGATGAACTCTTCTTGTAGATACCGGGATTTTTGGTGACATTTCCTCATGTAGCTTCACTGTAGTTGAAGAAGGGCTAGCCTTGTACAGTTGAAGCAACAAACGGTCCTTTCAAACAGTTGTCATACCAGGGTCTGTCTGACCTGCGCTTGCCATGAACGTCACCACTTTCTTCAAATCTTTTTCTTATCCCCTCCACTTGACATTTGGATACATTAAAGATGTCTGCCACCTCAGCAGCAGACTCAATCTTCAGGCTCTTGATGATCAGCACTTTGGTCTGTGGTTGAATCTTTGGTATGTTGTCAGAGGTCTAGTCGCACCTCATATGAAAGTCTGGTGTGCTGGGGTTATTTCTATACACATCTGGGAATGTGTTAATTACAGTATTTGTCATAGGTTAAACTCTAATCTGCGATTTGTTGCATCATCTGAAGAGACGACAAGACTTTTGTCCTAGCAAAAACAGATGTTATGGGCTTAGCCAAGCTGTGAACATCAGAACACTTTTTGACGGTTTCATTTTGCACCAAATTATTAATGTGAAAGCCCTTGACATTAAAATGGACCATTTATTGTAACAATTGATTGGTTAGAAATAAAGTTATATGCTATTTTTAGTTACTATGTCCTTATGCGACAAGACTTTTGTCAGGCACTGTATGCCCCGTACTATCAAACAAAAATGGCAAGGCAAGTTTATAGATGCTGTTGCAAAACACGGAAGGAAATAAGAAAAAAATAAGTTGTGACATTAAAAATAAATGGGACAGTGTAGCCCTAGGAGATTACACGATAAAAAGCTATAGAAAAGAATAAGTGGGAATACAATCCAAAGGACTGTGGTTTACAAGCAAATAGTGCAAAGGACAACTATGCACTAACACAGCACCTTGGTGACTTTAAGATTGAAGCAAGCAGTACCAATCAGTAATGATTAAGCTAAAGGCTGTAACTGCAATGATACAGCCCAGGAACCAGAAGCAAGCAGTAGAGAAAGTGGAAATCCTTTATTCAGTCTGAGTTCAAGCCAGAGATCATAGAAATACTGTGGCACAAAAAATCAGGGTCTTGGGACAGGCAGAGTTCGATAACAATGGGTCAGAATGGCAACAGTACATAAACAGTAGGGAAAAATCAGAGTCGAGAAAAAGATATCCAAAAAAAAAAAAAAAAAAAAAAACCAGGGCAGCAAAAACAGAAATCATGGTCAGGCATGCAGGGTCTAAACCAAAACAACAAACAGAATGAACAGAAGGGCACAGGCAGAAATTGGCGGTCGGGCAAAGGGTGTCTCAAATATCTCAAATCTACTGGCTTACGGGTCTCTGGGCACAGAAGAAAAGATCAACGTTCTGATGAGGAAGGAACAGAAATGCTGGGCTTAAATGCACCAAACAGAAGTCACATGCTACGGGGTAACAGGTAGTGGGAGGACAGATAATGAGCAATGCAGCTGAGCACATGAGGAAGCCCTAATACAATAATTGGCAAAAGCCAAGACGCGGACAAATAGACAACCTATGACAGATAAACGGCTCCGATTAAGGAGTTCTACGGGCACAGATAAAAGAATGCAGGATAGCAATTAAGCACGTGCGAAAGATTTCGCGGAAACACAGGGAGATACCATAGATATATATACCTAGATGCCACCTCAAGCGCCGCTGTTCCTTGGGGCGATACGTCAATGAGCCGCCATCTTGTGTTGGGGGACTCTCTGCTCAGAGTAGTGGCGCGTCTATAGGTGACCAGCAGGAAAGATTACAGACAGACCTGATGCCAGACTTTTGCGCAGCATATGGATGTACAAACGAACAGAACAATAAAACAAGAGAACTCGGAATAACATTTCACAGGTGAGTCATTTTTACAACATTTTATCGTTATTACAGTTTTAAATGTTAAGGGCTGCTCTAATCATGGTTTGTAAACTACAACGTTAGCTAACGTGTTACCGCCCCCAACAGGGAAGGTGCACCGTAATCAGCCTCTGCAAAATCAAAACCTTTTTTCAGATTCAGCAGGAATTG
This sequence comes from Gymnothorax javanicus, assembly GCA_029692085.1. NCBI lineage: Eukaryota > Metazoa > Chordata > Actinopteri > Anguilliformes > Muraenidae > Gymnothorax > Gymnothorax javanicus. The sequence continues at coordinate 111,433,201 of CM056193.1, forward strand.
CTGACTAAACGCAGTAGCTAACACAGTGTTACATCAATATAACTGACAAATTTAATTATTGCCATTTTATGAATGTTACTTCAATAAACATTTTGAAAAGTTTACTTAACATGTCACCAAAGGTAACGTTTCCCTTGGGGGAAAGAGCTCAATGTCCAACCTTCATTTTTTTTTTTTTTTTACGGCTTTTCAGTGGGCGGCAGAGGTCGCGGTACACTTTCTGATTGTCCGTCATTGTGACGGACAGGGGTATAAAATTCCATCATAATAAATTATCCGTCATTGTAATTTTATTTTTTAAAATGATAATCTTTTTTTTTTTAAATAAAATAAACAGAATAATTTATAGATTACGCATTAGCTGATGCCAACAGTGATTCATGTAGACACATGTTGCGCACTGTGTTAAATACAGCACTGCGTGGATTTTCGAACTTACTGCTGTATTAACTTTATAAAACATCATTAATGATTTCTCCCTCCACACAGTAACAATGAACAAATGAACAATGCTTTCAGTTATTGCTGGGCTTCACTAAGCCTAACAACCGAAGTCTCGCTAAGCGGTCCTACGAAGCTGCTTCTCAACTCGTTATGTCAACCGGGGCTTTGCCGACCTAGATATCTGCGCGTTCACATAACAGAGATGGCGTTTGTAGCATATGACCAATCGTCTACTGGCAGCAGAGCAGCATATTTTACAAATGAAGAGCAAATGATCATATTACAAAAATATGAGGAATACAGGATCATAGTCCAGAGATGCCAAGTCTCACGCATTTTTGGTGTGAGTGTCTCGCCTCTTAGTGGCATTCATGTTCCTGTGCCGTAGTCAGCAATTATTCAATCAACGCGAACTGAAGAAATTCACTCGCGGAATTCAAGTCATTGTGCATTAAGTTAATTAGTTTCACATGCATTACGGTGGATTTCCCCACTAGTGACACGGAAATTGATTATGACTCGGGAATTCTCACGCTTTTCTTTACTGAGGGATTGAAAGCAATGGAATTGCATAAAGACGTTTCAAATGGTCTTATTTCATTTAAACAATTTAAACGACCTACGTCTGTAATCTTTCCTGCTGGTCACCTATAGACGCGCCACTACTCTGAGCAGAGAGTCCCCCGACACAACATGACGGCTGATTGACGTATCCGCAAAGCCTGAATGCGGCATCTAGGTATATATATCTATGGGGAGATACGGGGAAAGCAAAGCAAGGGGCGGGGATTAGAACAGGGCGAGTGCTGAGATTACGTTAGTAGTAATTATTTGCGGTGCTACTTTACAAATTAACCCTAGTGCTAGTTACTTAGTAATATGTACATGGGTTAGTTCAGTTAGTGACTATAATACAAAATATAAATGTTAGTGTTATTGGTAATCAGAGAAAGCAGAGCAAAGGAAGTAAACGAGAATTGAAGTAATAATATGAAACACCAGAAACCATTGAAATCACCCGAAGCATGTAAGCACACAGACTGGGAGAACGGACTCAACCAAACTGATCACAAGGCAGGGGTGACAAGTGCAATGAATACTGAAATGGCATGAACAGAAAACTGGGATGTATAAAAAGCAAAAAGAATAAAGAAAAGACATGGCAACAAACACATAAGCATGGCAGCAAAACACAGAACCATAATACAATCACCGTGCTCATTGTCTCAAGGCTTGTGCATGAGAATTGATGTCATCCATAGCGACGGATATTTACTCCCACCTATCTCAGAGCTGCTCCTAGCCTAGGAGTTCCCAGTTTTCTTAACTAAACGTTGCTCTCAGCGGCTTTGTGAATGACTTTTAAGATTTTACTCTTACATAAAATGTTTTAGCGCGACTTAGGAGTACTCCTAGCGGTAAGATAAGATGCTTTGTGAATACGGGCCCTGGACTTTAGTTACAGCAACAATGTATTACTAAAATAGAAAAAGGAAATAGGAAACGAGGTTCCTTAATTATAAAGTCAAAGTGCTGATATCAACACCAAACAGCACTAAGTTAGAGAATTACAATATACACGCAATATGTGGAGGATAAGTCTATACAAGACTAGCAATACAACACAGGCATGTGGCTTACGAGACTTCAAAGACTAAGTGCATGACTCGGTCTTAAATAGTACAATACCACCGCACAGTGGAAATGAATAACAGGTGCATGCGATGATTGCGGAGCTGAAGACAGCGGTCCGGGTCTTTTTTTTAAATAAATAAATTTGGCATCTCCTATCCCACCCGAATCTGGAATGCCCAGTTCGAAAACTATGTACTTGCTCATATGCAACCCCATATTGCCAACTTGGTCGAGAGAGACAGTTCGCGGCTCTCCTCCAAAGCACACGCCTGTCAGCCACTGCTTGTTTACACTCATAGGTCAAAACTTTGCATGTTCAGAACAAGGGTGGAGGATACCCGAACAAGAGCTAGCTTAGAATCTTACTGACGAGCGCCCGGCTGGCCAACTGGAGGCGCTTAAGTAACGAACAAAGCAACCATTTTAGTATCCCATCCCGGTAGTCCCTTCCCAATTTGTTTTCCCTGCAGCACAAAAGCCAATTGTGCGCTGCTCAGCTGGCAGCTGGTACGACCGGGGATCGACCCGCGCCATAGTAGTCACTACTGCTCCGCAATGCAGCGCCTTAACCGAGTGAGCTAACCTGGCAGCTGTCCGAGTCTTAATAGACCTGTGAGTCTGAAGGCTGGAGGCGTGACTTTACAGTACCCGCCCCCCTGAGGCACATCTCCCAGCGTACCTGATCTTCAGCTGGGAGGGTGCCCTCTGGGGCGCAGAGTGGGCTGGTCCGGATGGGCCTAGTGGAACTCGGTCAGGAGCTGCGGATCTAAGATGTCATCGCGGTCCACCCAGCTCCTCTCCTCCGGACCATAGCCTTCCCAGTCTACCAGGTACTGCAGCCTACCTCCGCGATGTCTGGAACTGAGCAGGCTGTGCACCCAGTAGGCGGGATCTCCTTCAACCTCCAGGACAGAGGGAGGTTCTTCGGGGGGGTAGCCTCTGCCAGGGGTCCAGCTATCACCAGTCTAAGCAGAAATACATGGAAAGTGTTGTTGATGCGTTAGTATGATGGCAACTGTAGTGAGTAGGCTTTCTCATTGACCTTCCGGAGGACACGGAATGGGCTAATGAACCATCGGCTGAGTTTCCTGCAGGGCAGGCGGAGGCGCAGGTCCCTCGTGGAGAGCCAGACTCAGTCCCCTGGCTGGTAATTGGGGGTGTCCTGACGTCTTTGGTTTGTTTGAATCTTCTGATCCTCTTCTGGAGAAGGTAGACCTTTTCCGCCTCCTTGAACCAAGCGTCCACTGTCGGGACTTCCGTTTGGCTCTGGTCTCACGGGCACAGGGGAGGTTGCCGTCCGAGCACACACTGGAATGGTTTTAGTCCAGTGGACGCACTCTTCAGGGAGTTCTGGGAATACTCTGCCCAGGGAAGGTACTTGGACCAATCCCGTTGGCGATAGTGGCTGTGTGCTCTGAGGAACCTCCCCAAATCCTGGATCATTTGCTCTGCCTGCCCATTAGTCTCCGGGTGGTATCCTGAGGTGAGGCTTACTGAGGCTCCCAGTTGCCTGAAGAACGCCTTCCACACTTGGGAGGTGAACTGTGCTCCACAGTTCAAGAGGATGTCCTCTGGAAGGCCAAAGTTTCTGAAGACCTGTGTGAATAGAGCCTTTGCTACTTGGAGGGCAGAGGGCAGTGTGGCGAAAGGCACAAACTTACAGAATTTAGAAAATCTGTAAACAATTACCAGTATACATTTTTTTCAGAGGAAAGGAGGTCGGTTACAAAATCCGCGGCGATGTGTGACCATGGATAATGCGGGACTGGAAATGGGTTGAGTTTGCCGGCTGGCAGCTGGCAGGGTGTCTTGAATATTGCTCAAGTTGCGCATGAGCGGACAGCTGCTTCCACATCAGAGGCCAGGTGGGACCACCAATATTTTCTGCTGATGATGTGTGTGGTTCTTTTGGTTCCAGGGTGCCCTGCAGACAGAGAAGTGTGCGCCCACAGAATAACTCGCTGTCAAAGAGCAGCGGGGACGAACGTCTAACCTGCTGGCACCGAGGTGGTAGGAGGACTCCTCCTGGTATCCTTCACTATTTCCCAGTCCAACGGCCACTTGATCAGAGCAAGGATGCAGGAGGAGGGAAGGATCGGCTCTTCTGTCTCCGGATCTATCTTTCTCCACTTCGTATATTCGGGATAGCGTGTCTGCTTTGATGTTCTTTAGCCTGGGCGTTAGGTTATTGAAAAATTGAAAGGAGTTAAAAAAAAGTGCCCACCTGGACTGAAGGGGATTCACTCGTTGTGCGTTTCGCAGATATTCCAGATTCTGGAGGTCGGTCAGCACGAGGAATGGATAACATGCCCCCTCCAACTAATGCCTCCACTCTCCCAGTGCTGACTTTATAGCCAGGAGTTCCTGGTTCCCCACACCTTAGTTGGCCTCTGCGGGTGTAGAAGGTCACATGGTTAAAGGCCACCTGACAGGGATCTTAAATTGTTGGCCAGAGATGGCAGTGGGTGACACCTTTTCCTTGGGGGGCGCTGTTTCCTGCCCTGACTGACAATGGGTGCAGGGGCCAGTTCTCCTCCAGGGGTGACGCTCTAGTGGTCGACCAAGCCCCAGCTCCATAGGCTCCCCTCCCTCCTTGGACAGCTGGGTGGGGCCTCTGGGCTGAACCCACCGCCTCTCCTGCAGGAGCTGGTCCAGGCTAATGGCTGCGTTGATGTATGATGGCAGGCCATCTCTGTCCTGAGCTCTGGGACCAGCCCATTCCAGAAGATGGTCAGCAATGCAGGCTTATTCCAGCCGCTGGCTATAGCCAAGGTGCGGAATTGGAGGGCGTAGTCAGCCAGGGTCTTAGTCCCTTGGTGCAGGTCCAGCAGCTGGTCCCCAGCCTTCTTCCCGGGGTGGTCGATGATTGAGCGAAACTGCTGAAGGAAATCAGCATAGGTGGAAAAAGCTGACTCCCCCAAAACAGCCGTCGCCCAGTCTAACGCCTTGCCAGAGAGGCGGGTCACCACTGTGGCGATCTTCTCTGCTTCACTCAGGGCCGGATGGTACGTGAAGTAGAGGGCACACTGAAGAATGAAGCTTTTGCATGCAATGGGGGTTTCTGTCGAAGCACTCGGCGCACCAGCGAGTCAGCCCGCAGAACAGCTGAGGGAGCCTGCATTCCGACAGGACAGACAGAGGTAGATGGTGGCGGTAAAGTGTGGAAGATGGTCAGTTCGCGGACCCCGCAAACCAGCTTGTTCTGAGCAGCACCCAGGCGCACAATCTCCCTCTGTTGCTCTGCCACCAAATGGTAGAAGTCGGAGGGCTGGGCAGCGAACTCTCCAACCTCATTTGGCATAGGAATCCTTGCTGAATCCATAGTAGACGAAGTCTTCTGTAAGGGTGGTGCTTCGCACACTGGTGATGTCCACGGAGGACAGGAAGTTGATGACTGGACTCAGATTCAAGGATGGATGGTTGTATTTATTATGCCCTCCGTGCAGCAGAGAGGCACACACGAAGCAATACAAAACAAATAGGAAACGATGTTCCTTTAGAATGGTATTTGTAATCCAAACACTGGGCTTTAGTTACAGTAACAGTGTATAACTAAAATAGAAAAAAGAAATAGGAAGCATGGTTCCTTAATCATAAAGTTAAAGTGCTGATATGAACAATAAACAGCACTAAGTTAGAGAATTAGAATATACAGGCGATACGTGGAGGATAAGTCTATACAAGACCAGCAATACAACACAGACATGTGGCTTACGACTTTGCATAGGCTAAGTGCGAAGCTCGGTCTTAAATAGCATAATACCACCGCACAGTGGAAATGAATAACAGGTGCATGCGATGATTGCGGAGCTGAAGAATGCAGTCTGGATTTTAATAGACCAGTGAGTCTAAAGGCTGGAGGTGTGACCTTACATCAACGTATTATCAATATGTTTAACTTAACAAGTCAAGGTCAATGTAATTTAGATATTTTTGACAAGCATTTTAATTAGATGTAATAAAAATGGTAAGATACAGTTGGTTTACTCATTATTTTACATGGAAATTTGCTACATAATAAAAATACATTGAACCAATTACGTATTTTTTTGAGTGTAATTTACCCATCAATATTTCATTACATTGATCTGTTTGGTTGAAAGACAAAATTGAAGAGCACTACTGCTCTGGAGGCAAAGAAAGCTTGCAGCGTGCAGCAGAAGGCTCACAATGTGGATATTTTGTGGAGCCACTGCATTCAGTGTGTTATGTTGAGGAAAGTCTTTAAAACGATCCAGAAATCATTTTTTGAAACTCTGCACAACATGAAAGTGGTCATTTTATTGTATTATGTTCTGAAATCATTTCAAATGAAGATTAAAAAGCTGTTTAGGACATTCTTTGAGAACAGATAACTAACAAAGGAGGGACAATTAAGTAATTCACTGCTGTATCTTTTCTCACTCCAAATTACTGCATGGTGTAAACATGAATGATTTTAAAATGTAAAAACACTTAACTCTGTGGTCTTTAGGTTCAGAAATTTTAAATGTCTGCTTGTTGATGACAACAATGGAGCTTGGGGCAACTGTGATACTATGTCTTCAAACATTATGTGGATTTAGCCAGCCTCTGCTTGTGTGAAGTAAACAAATGAGTGGGCGCTACTATATAGCTTGCTGAGCCTCTGTAAATGCATCAGGCCAAAATGGTTTTTGTATCACCATGTGTACAAACCTGACAAGCCAGGGTGTTCCTCGAACATTTGATTTATTTGGGTTACACAAAACAGCACACTTCATTACATTTCTAGAATGAGTGGACTGACTGAAGATGACTGAACCCCTGGAGTGGATTGCTGAGGTCCAGAATGTCACTCTTGGCAGTCAATGGAACATTTTGTTATACCACCCCCATTTTGTTATAGAATCCTTTGCAATTGATAAACAGACAGACCTTTAATTGTCCCCCCATAGCAAACTTTTTTCAACCCTGCTGAACAATACATTTCAGCTTGTGTTGGACTATTGTCCGCACTGTGATGCAGATGCTTTTAGCAATGAATGTTGCCTGATATTTATTGCTGATGATTCACTGGATGTGCCATACCGGGCTATTCAAACTGCCAGATTTAATTTGTGACGGATAACATTTAGTGATGTTCATGAAAATATGTGGCAGGCTAACAAGACTGAAGTGACTGAATTTATATCATCATTGAGATGCCTTTTATCCTTGCCTTTTCACGGTAACATTTATGTATTGTTAATTTGCATAATTTATTTTTTTTCACAGTAATCCATTTACAGAATAATTCAATGTGGATAGAACACTTCTGCATTGCAATACAGCAAAATAAATCCGTATCTTGAAATGGCTTATGGCCATGGAGTGAAACCTCTACCAAGGAGGTTATGTTTTCTGTTCTGATTTTCTGTTTGTTTGTTGGTCTGTCTGTTGGTCTGTTTGTCAGCATGATTAAGGAATAAACTATTGACCCAATTTTCATGAAACCTAGTGGATGGATGTATCTTGGGCCAAAGAAGAACCCTTTCAATTTTGGAGTGGATCTGAATCATGGGGCGGATACACTAATTGTTTTACATGTTTGTTTACAGTACAAGCGGAATAAATGCGATGCATCTTAAAATCCAGCAGATGGTTGTAAAATTTAATATTAAAAAAACATAGCCAATTAGATGATGGTGGTACATTTGCGTATTGTTGAAGAGTGGACTACTAACCTCGGCGGCAGTTTATGCTTGTTATGCGCCACTCTAGTTTTAACTGTGGTCTTAAGGTAAGGTAACTGGTATACCGCAGCTCCATGAAAGAATAGTCACTTACACTACAGGCCGGAAGTTTGGAAGCAAGGTCAATACAGGTAAAAAAATTTGGAAGCAACTTCAAGTTTCTGTTCACAATGCCTTTCTTAAAAACCAGTATGAAATCTATGGATTTTGGGATGTATTTACTGCATGATTAGACTTTTCTTTCATTGACATGCACCATTTTCCTCTATTTACCTTTATGTACTGTATACATTGATGTTACCAAACCATTTCTGAATAAATGTTAACAAAAGAAAGGAGGGTGACTCCTTGTGATTCTTGCAAATCTTCTCAACCCAAAAACTAAGCATTTTTGGGTTGAGAAGAATTGCAAGAGTCACAACTTCAGTGAAAAAGTAAAAAACAAATCACAGTTTGCATTATTCACTTTATGTCATGGTTTACAGCCCAACGGATGCCAACGGCAATCCGGCAGGCACTAGGACCATGGGCCTAGTAATATGGGCCTGATAATTTGAGTAAAAATGTATTCTGATTAGTGACTCTTTATATAATGATCATATTTATTTTGTTGCAAAGTATGCCAATGATACTACAGTCTTTTTTTGTACAAATTTGATCTTGCTTCCAATTTTTGGCCTGTAGTGTACCTTTCAAGAGATGCAAATGTGGCGCTAGTGAGTGGTCATTATACAGTACAAGTAAAATTGAGCAAACCGTTAGGATTAACTGTGTACATAATCGATGGTTCTAGTCAGTATTTTTAAGTGCCTTTCAACTTTTCAGGAAGCAGATTATAGCATGGCAAATTAGACAACTTTGATTGACTTTGCATTGTGGAATTGAAATGAGTAATTTTGTACGATATGTTTTGGAGATGAAAACTAGTTGTTTGAAAAAAGTAAACATCTGGAGGAATGTGGATGTTTATCCCCAACAGCTTCAACATGAAACTAATTAATCAATTTATGTTGCAGATGCAAGGGTCTCTTTTGTCAACACAGCTATATTCGTCCACAGTGGAGAAACTGGCAAATGAGGAGGAGGGTGAGTGGCATGAAGTGTTGGGGGATAAAGAGACGGGGGTGTGAAACTGAGGACAGTGGATATAGAGAAAATGGCTGCCCTCATGAAGAGAGGGATGGAAATTGAAAGGAGCGTGAAAAGAAAAAGAGAGGGTCAGAAATCCTGGCTCTTGAAACAGGAGAAGTGAAGGGGTGAACTGAGGAGGAGCAGTGTGATCAATCACTTAATTTCCTATGTGGGAGTGGCTGGATTTGAGGGGGGTGGTCAGCTGTCACATTTATTTTCTTTTCCAGCATTTTTCGTTAGTATCAGTACCAGGATGGCTCACACAAAGCTATGAAAAATTTAAAGATGTAATATGCTTAAATGCGTCCTTCAAAATTTAGTGCACGTGTTGTAGCGATTTGATTGACCGAGGACTTAAAATGCGTTAATGATGCCTCCAACACAGATGTGCATTCACAGGCAAAAAACAAATTACGATTGAATGGTTCATTACCACATGGACTGGCGTCTTATTTTCTTATAAACACTGGTGACAGACTGTTTCACTTAGTATGTTGTATTCTTTTAATGACAGAAACCAATGATTTTTCCCTGCTTCACTATCCAGCTGTAGGTCCATTTTAGTATGCTGCAGACCCAGTTTTGTCTCTGAGAGAGAGAGAGAGAGAGAGAGAGAGAGAGAGGGCAGGCTGGATGCTGAATTACCCACACTGCCTTTCAGATACAGGACAATGTTGTCATGGTAACTGCTCAGCTAATCCTGTGGGCAGTGAGAGAGATGAGAAAAGGGTGAGGGAGAAAGAGAGAGAGAAAAGAACAGAAATCTGAGTAGGAAGAGGGACATAGTACTCCTTTTTCTGCCGTCGATAGTCAATACAGGCCTGAAGGGTTTCAATTAACAGAAACAAACATAGCTGTAGAAATTACCCCTCATGGTAAAGGTCCAAGCTAATTTGTCAACGTGGTTGAAGTAAACGAACCATTAATTTTTACTATGCTGGGGGAAAATGCACGACTAGAAGTTAGCCAGCTGTCACAGCAGTTTGGCACATGAAGTAATACACAATCATTAATAAAATGCAAACCAAGGACCAAAGGCACTCAACAAAACAAATTATTCCAGTGTGGCTCCGTCTATGACCAGAAGGGGGCAGCATAAGCTTTCCCTGTAATTCACGGAAATTCGTTTGAAAAGCCTGTTTAATCTGAGCTGCTACTTTTTTTTTTTTTTTTTTTTTTGCCTGCTTTTAGTGGACAATAATTCAATACCATTGCATTTCATCATCGCCGCCAACTTTTTGTTTTCACACAAGACACCTCTGTAAGTTGCACTGTAGATTTCACAAAGAGGTGTGCTGTGAATAAAAGTACTCACCTTCTAAAAATAGGTAGGAGACCTTATGATAGGATCAATCATTTGCTAAGCATATACATCGTGGTATACTGCTGCCCATTTGTGATTATTGACCGTGACTTTATATCAAATAGTCTGAAAGACATCACATCTACAGACTGATCCATAAATATTCAGTCATTGGAGATTTAGTTATTATTTTAGCTGTCTACTACAACATGTTGGGAGTGAGACTAAAGAATGAATATGAACGCAAAAGCCAGATTTTTAACTTCACTGGGTAAGTATTAACTTCAAAATTAGGTGAATGGAGTGGGAATTACAACACTTTTTTTTTTTTATGGTCCTCCCTATTTTAAGGACCAAATTTAAGTGGACAATTGGGTGCTCAGTGGTTCAATGGCCAGATGTGTGTTATTCCATGATTATTTCAATTCCAAAGTAAGCAGGAAACAAAAATTTACAGTTGATTTCAACAGTGATATTTGGATTTGGAATCTGTTGCTGTTGACTGGTAATATGTCCAAAGCTGTCACTGTCAGTTTTTAACAGGTATAATAGGGCTGAAAAATCCAAATGAACCCATCAGAGAAATAGCAATAAATAAATAAATAAATAAAATGCACATGATCAGATTCACTATGTGGTTGTTTCTTTGTAAGATTGCACTGATAAGCTCAGGAACATGAGTAGGGCTGGATAACCTTGGATACGTAACGACTGAGGTGTATGACAAGAATTCTTTCTCTGCTAAAAACAAACCCTCTCAACAGTTGGCATCATCAAGCTCAGCTATCAGGAGGAAGGTGTGTCTGTGACGATCTGTGTATGAAAACGGTTGTCTTTCCAAAATAGTTCATGTGTTGTTTTTTGCAAAACCTTTCCATTAAAGCTGAAAATCTAGCCTTCAAATGCATCTTGATTACTTTATTTCAAATCCATCCTGGAGGTGTACAGAGCCTCAGAAATTGCGTCACTGTCCAAATACTAATGGGCCTGACTGTACTATAGGCATTATCTAACAGTATAGTACACGTATGCCATTTTTAAAAGCAAATGACATTGCTAGTTGTTTAAAAAAGACATTCGGCAAGGTTATTTAATTTTCTTCTCAGTTTCCAAACTCAACGGCTAGGAACAATATATTTTGAATCTGATCAGAATTGAGTCATAAAAACCTTCATATGCATAATTTCTGCCATATAAAAGTGGCATGACCAGACCAGAACAATCTATTCATTATCAAATCCATTGTGACCCCTGGTCAGGATAAATGGGGCAAAGGTGTTGAAGCCTATACTATTCTACCTCTGCTGGACGAGGGCAGGAATACACCACCGGACCAGCTGCCAATCCATCACAGGGCACACACTGCATACCATTCATTCAAACACTAAGCAAAAAAATAGACTTCCAACTTAACCAAACTGACATGATTCAATGCTACAGAACTTAGAATGCTCAGACGACACCCACAAAGAGACCCATACAAATTTGGAGAGAGACTACATCTACCTCACAGAGAAAGGCTCAGATCAGGATACTAGCTCATGACCTAATTGCTGCCGGCAGTTTGACCTGCTGCAAGCTGCTTCTGACTCACCAAGCAAAACTTAAGCAGTGATGTAGTTTCCTTCAATGCCTATCTAATTTGCATTTTTTGTGACGGATATAGGTCCGATGGACATGTCTCCTGCTGACCTCAGGAAACAGTCATTTTCTGAGTTAGGTGGACCCAGGAGCATTCTATGCAACCTCTTGATATGCATTGGCAGGAGGAGTAATGGCATCTGAGGGCGCTCATTAGTTCCCTCATGTTAGTATGAGAACTACAGATATGCTAATTTGCAAAACAGGAAAGTGTGCCCGCAACCAATCAAAGTGGTGATCAGGCAGAAATAAGCATTGTCTCTTCTTCATTTTGTCCAATGGCATACCACTGAGAGGATTTTAACCTCCTCAACCACAATTTTCATCAGTGCCATGGTTTTCAACATTGGCTGACTCAAACGGCCACTCAGAAAGCTACCATCATGAGCTCAGCCTTTTTCCTGTTACTTCCGGATGTCACTCTAACGACGGTCTCTCCCACCCTCCCCAATTCTTATGTAAGCACCATACATGAAAGCACCCAGCTCCCGAAGGCGCAGACTCATGAGTATCCACAGTATTACCAGAGAATTTCAAAATGAAGAGAACTCCTACTCTCACAAATTTCTGTTGACATAGTCCAGAATTAATGGGATCTTAAGGAGCTGTCGCCCCGAAAATCGTACATTCAAGAGAAAAAAAAATTCTGGCAATTTTCTTTATGTTTTTCATATAAGGCAGGGCTATTCAACCGTGTCCAGAAAAGGCCGGTGTCGGTGCAGGCTTTCATTCCAACCAAGCACTTACACTCCTGACACCACTAATCAACCCCAAGAGTCTTTGCTAATGAGCTTGATTAGTAGTATCAGGTGTGTAAGTGCTTAGTTGGAATGAAAGCCAGCACCCACACCGGCCCTTGCAGGATAATGCTGAATAGCCCTGATATAAGGGGCCGAGAAAATAGATATAATTCCATGTTTAGATTTTTTCAGGGTTTTCAATTGTAATAAAGTACGTGTAAGCATTAGTGACCCCATGCACCACGAGCCACTGTTGAAATTGTTATTTGAAAAATACATTAGGAAAAAAATAAACTCAAAAGCCAAAACCGTGGCCATTCCTCAAAGTGTAGACTGCATCTTTCAAAGGCTGCATTTTTAGGCTGCTGTGTCATCACAGACTGTCCTGTTATGAACGCACTCTTGAATACAGCTGAGAAATGCAGCCTTCATCGAGCCTGATATCAGACAAAATTGTCGGTTCATTTGCACTCCGTTTCCATGTTGACAATTTCATCTGATATCAAGCAAGATGAAGGCTGCATTTCTCGATTGAATTCGAAAGCACATTCACAACGGAGCAGCTTGCGACGATTTAGTAGCCTAAAAATGCAGCCTTTGAAGGATGCAGCCTAAGCTTTGAGAAACGACCCACATATATTGTGAATGTGTTCGATTGTCATAGGGCAAGTCACTCTAAGGTAGCATTGCTGGTGAACTAAAGGCCATTTCTCAAAGCGTAGGCTCCATCCTTCGAAGACTGCATTTTTAGGCTGCTACCAAAGATGATAAAACGGCACAAGACAGATCACTCGACCAAATCGACATGCTATTGTATGATGTACGCACTGGGTCCGAACGATTCCCCACCTTTTCCATGTGCTAGCATGTCATGGCAATAACATGAAATAGAAATATTTGGGGCACATTGTCCGGTCACCACACCACCTAAAATTGTTTTGGTTGTAGGTTTGCTTAGATAGCAGCCTACAAATGCAGCCTTCAAAGGATGCAGCCTAAGCTTTGAGAAACGACCCACATATATTGTGAATGTGTTTGACTGTCATAGGGGCAAGTCAGTCTAAGGTAACGTTGCTGGCGAACTAAAGGCCGTTTCTCAAAGCGTAGGCTGCATCCTTTGAAGACTGCATTTTTAGGCTGCTACCAAAGATGACAGAGCGCCAGAAAGTGGCGCAAGATAGATCACTCGACCGAATCGACGTGCTATTGTATGATGTACGTACTAGATCTGAACGATTCCCCACCTTTCCCATGTGTTAGTGCGTCATGGCAATAACATGAAATAGAAATATTTGGGGAATACTGTCTGGTCACCACACCACCTAAAATTGTTCTGGTCGTAGGTTTGCTTAGATTAATTGATTCAACCATGGAAAAGCATCTGAAAGGCTTAAAAACAACAACTACTGTTTCAAAATAAAATTATACATTTATTTCTGAACAGTGATGAAGCCAGTATTAAACCTGAGTCTCCTCGCACAATTTAAGGAATTTGAGCAATTGGAACCTAGGCCTACAAGATGCAAAATAATAAAATTTATGAACGATTCTAACCACCGAAAAGTGACTGCTAAAAGCAACAAAATAACTACCTACAGCATCATAGGTGCACCTGGGCTGGCTCCTCTGTCCTGAGATCGGAGTTGGGGTGGGCGGTGGACCCATTCCAACTTTGTGCTTGCTGTGGCCGGGCCCGCCAGGGTAACATCATCCGCAGCTGGTTCAGGTTCAGGTTCAGGTTCAGGTTACTTTATTTGTACCCGTAGGTAGATTTGTCCTGCAGTGAGATGTCCATACACACATTCACATACAGACATTGCATCATACAAACATAATAAACAGAAACCATGGTAAAAATACTCCATAGGTCAAGGCTCCACCAGTAAGCACACGGACCTCCTAAAACACAAAATGACGAAAAAATAAGTTTTAAAACAAGGCTACAAAGAGTTAAAAAACCTGGATACTAAGATGGTGGAGCAAGCTGATTCTCTTCGGACTCGGCAATATCTTTGCTGCAGCTGGGGTTCCTGGTATTGGCTGAGGTGTTTTCTTTTGTTTTTTTTTTTTTTTAAAAGCCACATTCTGATATCTATCTTCTAACCTGCTTTTTTGGCAAACAGCAAGGAAGCTACTTTACGCGGCGGTGAAGTTAGAAACTTTTTAGGAGGCTAGCTTACTGGGTGTTACCGGTTTTAACTGTTTGTTTGATTTTTTCTTAATCACATCACGTACTGCATGCTGCGAAGTACAAACCTATTTGACAAAGCACAACAAGCAGCGCTATATTTCAGAGCCATAGGAAGCCTCATTCTGTGCATTGTCTGGGCCAATATTTTGCTGTTTTCCTATAGGGTAAATAAAACTTAAACTAGGGGGGCAGAAAATACAACTGAAGGGGCAAAGTCCCTTTTAGCTCCCCCATGGCGCCGGGCCTGCCCTAACATGGTGCTTTCTAATAAAACACATACATGCTAACTTGCTCTTCGTGCACACAATGCATGAACATGTGCATACGTACATGATCACACAATGACACATTTACACACATCAACACACCTGCCCACGAAGACATTTCCAGCCTCTTACATAGGCGATTTGAGCAATTTATAGCAGAACATTGAGCAGATGAACGAGACTTATGATAGCATGCTAGGACCATAGACTGTATAAAAAGATGGACAAAGCAACTGTGACGCCACCCATTGGTTTCAGCATACCATTTAGGAAGCCTCAATTTTGGAAATTTGAACAGCGCCATTTTGTAATTTTGAAACCGGATGTGATCCCTATTGGACGAGAGCGTGAATTGAAGATCATATCAATTCATTATCAACATAACGAGTTGATAAGCAGCTTCATAGGACCGCTTAGCGAGACTGCGGTTGTTAGGCTTAGTGAAGCCCAGCAATAACTGAAAGCATTGTTCATTTGCATACTGTGACTGTGTGGGGGGAGAAATCATTTATGATGTTTTATAAAGTTCATACAGCAGTAAGTTCGAAAATCCACGCAGTGCTGTATTTAACACAGTGCGCAATGTGTGTCTACATGAATCACTGTCGGCATTATGCTCCGTTTGTCAAGTTTTGCCATCAGCAGTAACTCTTGCTGTGATATAAATCGAACTCACAAGTTGTAAAGCGATCCACTATGAAGAGCTTTTTCTTCGTTAAAGTCTTGATCGCTCGCAGCAGCCATCATGGTAATCAAATAGTGCTATAACTCGAAAACAAAGCTCTATCTCAAAAATCTGGCAAATTTAAATCCAAGAGATCATGGAATTTAACCCATAGAGCCATATTCTGGGACTTGATTTCGACCGGCGTAGCGGCTATCCCGGTAACAGACAGAATGACAGACACACAAACGAACTACCATATGCCCCGCTTGCGCATGCGCACCGAGGCATAACTAGAGGCGCTATATTACCATTTCAATGTGCAAGTCTGGCCGCCATCTTTTGACGGGCGTCAATCACAGAAAAGTGCAGCAAAGTGAATTCATGCCTTCCAGAAATGTTGATTTCCACTGAGTGCCATACAGTCCTAAGAAGCGAAAATACCTCAGAACTTTGAATCACTTCCGACTTAAGAGTTAAGCACGTCCGAAAACCCGTTGAAATCAGCAGCTGCTGTCATTAGATGCGAATAGGTTTAGTTGTTCCTCGTCCATCGTAATGTCAGTGTCCGGGTCTGCACCATGCAGCTTCTATTAAACAAAAAATAGTCATAGATACGTGTCCGATCCAATTACAAACCATTTTTTTGTTTTTCTTTTATAACGAATAACGTAGCGCATCTATATTATAAATCTCGTTGCTTTGACGGATGCTGCCTAAGCTCTGAGAAACGGCCATAGATTCTTGGTGCCGTCAATGGAGGATGCTCGGTCGCAATCCGTCGTAAAGAGATACATCAGCAGATTGCTTGGATTTTATGGGTGAAACCTATTCTGTAAGAAAAATGAAAGGGCATTGGTGTTTTTAAATTTCTATTCTGATCGACACTATCGGGGAGACTGAGGTCCGATGAGCCATGGGGACTAATGAGCCATATTACTATTTTGCGATCAATCGATGACAGAGCTGCATAAAATAGGCAAAATATTTGACCATTGACTGATGGGTCATGGGGATAAATGAGCCATTTCACTATTTTGCCTATTTTAAACACCTTTGGCATCAATTGATTGCGAAATAGTGACATGGCTCTTTGGTCCCCATGGCTTATCGGACCCAGTCTCCCCTAGTTGCCGACAGTGTTATAAAATTTTGGCTTTTTTTTTTTTCAAGAAGGAGTAAATAGTTATTTTAGCCTTATAGGTCCATTCGTCCCATTCATTGAGGACCAACTCCTGAGTGCCCCCCTGGTGAATTGCAGCCAACCTCAGTTCAATCGCATGAAAAGGGAGTCGACAGGCTCTTTGTAGAAGGGCTCTAGTGGTATTACTAACTGTCAGTTGGTCAACAATTATACCTTAGTTGGCGAAACCTTCCTCCAGCATTCACTTCCATAAAAAATGGTGGCAAACCCACTGTGCCCGCTTGGGCCAACATAGCCAAAATCGAACATTGCCTTGATTTTAATCCCATATGCACGCATATAAAATATGTAAAGGATCCGTGAAAAACTGAAGGCGCTCGAGCGCTGACAAGGCAAAAAGTTTGGCAGTTGCTATGGGTACAGCAGTTTTCCAATGCATTTCAATGTAGAGAGGTACGGCAGTCCCAATTTTAAACCCTGCCCTAACCTAACCCTGACCTTAACCCTAACCCTAACCCTGACCCCTAACCATAATCCCTAATCCTTATCCTAATCCCTTCAAATCGACAGCCGTACCCATAAAACTGCCGTATCTCTAGACACTGCGAAAAAGTTTACGGACGCACGACAGACCACCACGAAGGCATCGAACCAGCCCGATTGGCCTAGAGGCCAAGCGGGCTAAAAATGAATGCAATATCTGGTAGAAAGAAAAAGAAAGCTTTAGCGCTGCTTATAACTTGTCTCTCGCTGCATATGAAAACTGTTATAGGAGCCCCTAAGAGCAAAAGAGATCTGACGCAAAATCTGTCTTTTTTTAAGTGCTAATCTTCAAATGATTCCTAAGTGGTCTATCTGTTTAGCGCAATTATTGATTAATCCAGTGTAGTTCCAATACTGTACAATAGGTGGGGCACATTTTCCACACTTCAAGAATGCATAAAGTGCTCAGTGCAATGTAGTCCAAAATGAAAAAAAAAAAAAGAGTTGAACCGTTCTTGTTCTAAGGGGCTTGTATTATATAGTGAGCTGGCCTTTGATGGATGATGAACCACCCTGGGAATGTTCTGCATGCCACCTTTGATTAGTCTGATGAGCTTAGTGTTCAGCGCTTGCAGTTGTATTATCCTTCCTGGGAGAGGCTATTGTAGAATATCTTTTTGTAATCTTCCCCTGAATAAACAGTTGGATGGTGGTTGTTGATTGTGCAGTGTAGCTTTAAGCCTAATACCATACAGTCACTTCCTCAGCTGAGACAAGTTCTTCAGAGAAGTCCAGCTGGTAATTAGGCGTCAGCACTGTAGTTCTTTGCTAGTGCATTCAGAACAGTATTCCTTATGGCTTCGCTTATGTGGCTAATAGCTATCTCTTTGTAATCTCCACACTATTGTCTTTGTATAAGATTATTGCGTACGAATGTGGGTAAGTATAAGAATGTGTAAATACACTTAGTGACATATTTATTTGATTCTACTTTCCACACGAAATATGATGTCCATTTGCTCTCAGAACAGCTTGTATTCTTTGTGGCATGGATTCAGCAAGGTGGTGGAAACATGTTCACATAATACACAGTTGCTGCATATTTGTCAGATGTATTTTGATGCAGTCAAACTGTTGCTCCTGACCATGCCAAAAGTGCTTTTTTTAGATTGAGATTTGGCGACAGTGGAGGTAATTTGAGTGTGGACTAAATTGTCCACACATGAAGTCAGCTTGATAGGACCTACATCTTCTGGCATGTCACATCATCCTGCAGAAAATTATTTATTTGAGGCCACGATTGAAAGTATATTGCCAGTAGCGATTTTCAGGCAGGCTGCAGTATTTAAATTGTAAAGAGTTTGTATTAAGGGGCCAAGTGTGTGCCAAGAAAACATGATGTCATTGTTACACGGCTAACTTGAGCCACTGAGTCAAGGCAGGAAGGATACATGGATTCATGTTCTTTGTGTTACCTTCTAATACTAGCATCTGCACATCAGAGCAGAAATCAGGATGCGTCAGATCAGGCAACATTTTGCATATTCAAGTATTCAGTATTATTGAGCCCGTGACTGCTTTAAGCTCAGTTTCTACTTCTTAGCTGACAGCAGGAGAATCCACTTTAAGGTTTTATGTGTTGAGTGTTCTGAGATGCTCCCCTGCCTATCATGACAGCAAGAATTCTCAATACCCTTTTGATTGGGAGCTGGATAACGCAGAATAAAGTGGATGGCAGCACAAAGCTCATGTAGAAAAGCAATACTGGCAGAGTGTAAAAAGTGTCTGTGGTTACAACAGAACACCACTTTATGACTCATACCAGCAAAACAAATGAGGCACTTCAGCACTGGACAGCTCCACAACAACATTCTAGTTAGTGAAATTTTAAGTAATCCATCCATCATCTAAACCACTTCTTCCTCGTCAGGGTCGCGGGAAAGCTGGTGCCAACCCCAGCCAACTATGGGTGAAAGGCAGGAACACAGCTCGGACAGCTTGCCAATCCATTGTGTGGCTCACACACCACGATATATACACTGCCCTGCCAAAAAAAAAAGTCACACTCTGTAATATTTCATTGGATCGCCTTTAGCTTTGATTACGGTGCACGTTCTTCCTGGCTTTGTTTCGACAATCTTATGCAATGTTATAACATTTATTTTTCCATCAGAATTGTATCAGTTTTTGGCCGAAATCTTGTATTGATGATGGTAAGAGAGTCAAACCTTCTCCAGCACATCATAAAGACATGAAACTGGTTAAGGTCAGGACTCTGTGGTAGCAAATTCATGTGTTGAAAATGATTTCTCAAATTTGCTGAACCACTCTTTCACAAATCAAGCCAAATGAAACTTGGCATTGTCTTCCTGGACTACGCTTATGCTGTAAGGAATAAAAAAAAATCCATTGATAGGTTAACCTCGTCATTCAGTACGTTCCAGTAGTCAGCTGATTTAATTTCATCCCTTGATAATGTTGCTGGGTCTAGATCTGACAAATTGAAGCAAACTCAGATCATAACACTGCCTATAGAGGCTTGTACTGTGGGCACAGTGCATGACGAGGCTTTCTTTCCTACCCTGACGCACCCATCGGTCTGGAATAGGGTGAATTTGGACTCATCAGACTACATGACCTTTATTTATCGCTCCACAGTCCAATCTTTTTGGTCCCTAGTAAATTGAAGTTGCTTCTTCCTAATTAGCCTCACTATCAAGCGGCTTTCTTGCGGCCACACAGCAGTTTAGTCCCAATCCTTTGAGTTTTTGTCGCATTTTGTGTGTGTAAATGTTCTTACTTTCACAATTAAACATCACCAAAAGTTCTAGTGTTGATTTTTAAGGAGGAGACTTCACGAAAGTTTTGGTTACCTCCTATCATGATCATTCATGACCTTTTTCTTCTGATTTCTTCCACTAAGTTGATGGTTCAGTATCCTTTCAGGATTTTTATATAATGGTTTGGACAGTTCTTAACCCCATTTTAGTAGTTTCAGCAGTGTCCTTCGTTGTTTTCTCTGCTTGATGACGGCCAATATACGACCACTCTGAAACAGAGTAACATCTTTTCCATGACCACAGATTATGTCTTTCGACATGGTTGTTTGAGAAATGAGAAGCTACTCACTGCATCAGTTAGGGTTAAATAACTTGTTGCCAGCTGAAACATATTAATTGCTGCAGTAATTATCCAATGGAAGGCTCCAACCTATTAGCTTTGTTAAATCCAGGTGTTGACTTTTTTGGCCAGGCAGTGTATAACTGCATGGGCTCAAGATTACTTTGGCAAGCCTATTACAATATGTAATTACATCCACAAATACCACTAATAACTCTCTGACCAAAAAGGAAGAAACATATTTACAGGGTCTAGAGGCACTGTTGACTTTGCTGGGCTAACTTGACCGCAGTCCCCTCTTGTCCTCTGTAAAGAACAAGTGGCGCATTGTGAAACACTAAAATACAAAAACGAAGATTTTGTCATGTTGCACAGCTTATGACTTGTGCGCAAGAATAATGAGACAAAATTACACCTGAAACATTTAAAAGCTTGGTGCTTTCAGTCCCTAAACAGTTCTTAAGTGTTGTAAGAGGGACTGGCAACATTAAAACTGGGAAATACTTTACTGTTCAAACTTTTTTTGAAATATGTTGCAAGAATCGATAACAA
Organism: Gymnothorax javanicus; assembly: GCA_029692085.1. Classification (NCBI taxonomy): domain Eukaryota; kingdom Metazoa; phylum Chordata; class Actinopteri; order Anguilliformes; family Muraenidae; genus Gymnothorax; species Gymnothorax javanicus. Next base: position 111,454,208 of record CM056193.1, read on the forward strand.
TTTTATTTTGAAAAACCAATGAAGTTCATGCGTTCATCAAATAATGTTTTGTTGTATTGTGTCCAGTGTAATAGAATTCAAAAATAATTTTTAGATAATCGTTGCTTTCAGTTTTAATTTTAGTTTAACATAGCGACCCTTTTTTTTGGGGGGGGGTGAATAATAATAATAATAATAATAATACCAACTTCTGATTATTGTACGTATTAGGCTAGTATATTCTGAACGTGCTCAGTTTACCATCCATAATTCTGAGAAAATCGCAATGCCATATACATATTGATCAGTGAATTGACCTTTCCCCCATCTATCAGCAAGCAAGAGGGTTTATAAAACCGCACTATATCCCCGCTGCTGTAATTTCACCACTAATCACTAGATGGAAACAGCGGCGAGTTGTACGACACCGTAAAAATTACGTCATCGGAGGTGAGTGAGTCCATTCATGGTATATTTTTAAATGCATAAATGCTTTGCGACTGGACTCAGCACGTACACTCGAGGCGCCGCGCAGAGGATTTAGAGGAAAAAAATCTAAGCAGAGCGCCGTTCAACCAAGTGTTGAGACACTGTAAATTCAATTTCCGCACAGGTCCAATATGCAATTAAAATGCACGTTATCGTAGGTTTTATTCTCGCTGCTGGCGGCACTTGTCAGATGAAGTACGGTCGCGTTGAGGTGGGGAAGCGGTTTTCGGAGAAGACGCTTGAGCATCGTTCTAGTATGATCAGGACGCTACACAGCGGCCATATTTGGGGTAGAGTCAGAGAACAGGTATTTAGGAAGTGACGCAATTGTCCCCTGAAGGCGGCGGGGGCGCTTCTGAGCAAGATGGCAGCGAAATCTGATGGTGTGAGGGTCGCTGCCGGTTTCGCCCAGTTGCACAATCTGGACGAAACGGTGGAGTACGACGATGATGACCCGGGCGACAGCAGTGCTATTCACATCTGGCGCTGCTGCAACACTTCGTCCTGCTATTGGGGTTGCCGGAGCGCCTGCTTGCGTACTCTACGGGGGAAGGGGACCGCACGCAGGCGGCCGCCACCGGAGGAGCGCCTATGGCTGGACTGTTTATGGATCATCCTCGCGCTGCTGGTCTTCTTCTGGGACGTTGGCACGGACTTGTGGCTGGCCATCGACTACTATTTTAAGAGGGACTACCTCTGGTTTGGACTAACTCTCTTCTTCGTGCTCGTTCCGTCGGTGCTGGTCCAAATCCTGAGTTTCAGGTGGTTCGTGCAGGATTACACTGGGGGAGGGCTGGGGGCTGTAGAAGGACTCAGCCGGAGAGCCACTGCGGAGCTGACCGTTGGCATTCACAGCCGAGACAGGTGCTGTCAGATATCCGTGTGGATCTGGCAGGTAGTTATACACATTCTGCAGATGGGACAAGTATGGAGGTAAGGGCTGGTGGAATTAAAATACGAACCAAGCGAGCAGTTGCCAAAATGCAGACTCCCCTCCCTCCCCTGTAGTATTCTCCCCTCCACACCCCATCCCAACGTGTCTGCCTCTCCGTCACCTGAGATGACCTACTGAGCATGCATGAGTAGTACACGCGACAAATGTACCTGAGTGTGGGGAGGGTCCACCGTCCGCACTGACACGCTTTCTTTTTCAGGCCACTGCTGTCACCTCTTCACGTAGCTCATGGGTCTGCTATTTTGCGTATTTGCACCACCGCTATCCGTGAAAGCTAATGCAGCGCTTGTTCATCACCTAAAGTCGAATATCCGAGCAGTTGGCAGTCTGCAAATGACCGCACAACCAGCCTCTGTTTGTAATAAAGTTTCCCAAAAGTTTCCCTTTTTGAGTCAGACATATCAATAGATGTAGTCACAATAAGATAAGCGTAATATGCGTTGGGCGCTCGTGTAAATTGCTGTTACACGTCGATAGGAGCAAGCAAGGACTCGTCTCCTTGGTGCCCTCACACCAGATGGCTGTGGCTCGCTGTCTACTTAACGGTGCAATGGCAGAACATGGTGTAGGGGACACGCTGTTCTAGAGTGAAATGTGCTTGTGTTTAGGGAATCATCAACACATTTTGAGATTTAAATCTTCAGGAAAAGAAAGTAGATGTGGATATTTTAGTACACCCATATTTACTTAAATATAAAATGTATACCCATTATGACGAGCGGTATCTAGGGGAGACAATACAGCAGAATTGCAGCTGTCGTAGAACCCTCATACTGCAGCCTGGATGCGTAACTTGAGGGATAACAGCATTGTTGGTAAAATGCGGACATGCCCGTACAGTGTATGGCTTCGTCTTTGGATAGAATGCACTATGAAGGCCTTTCGGACTATTGCTACAATCGATACACCGAATGAGTCATTTTGCCAAACGACCTTTAAAAGAGGGTGCGGGGGAGGCTGCGCTTACTGCGTATAAGAATCTTGCTGGCTGTGGAGTCAATAAGTGCTACGGCGGTTGAAGATCTGTCGTAATTCAGCAGCGCTTTGCCTTGCGTGCATGTACGTGTACGAATTGTAATCCAATTTAAGACCGACAGGTATCGACAGATGTTGCCGTGAATACGAATAGTTTATATTCCTCAAAGACGTGGTTGTCGCGATCAATCTCCGTATAGTGCTTTGAAACAACAGCATCTGCTGGCATTTATAGGTACAGTATTGAGAAATTGCCTCATGCGCCTGTGTACATTGAGAGGATTCCTGTTTGTTCTCGCGGCAGTAGCTGGGGGTGGGGGTGCTGCCTGGCCTTTATTTAAGGAACACCCGTTACGGTTCGTGTGAATGACGTAAGACAGAAACCATTTACCCGATGTCTCACACACAACCACACAACACCATTCGACGTTTTTTTTTTTCTCTCTGAAAAAAGAATATGAACGTCTTCTACCATTTTCCCCTCGCGCTGTGCCAGAGGAGACACCACATGAACATCACATGCGATTTTCGTTTGCGTTATCCTCATCAATCAAATAAATGTTAGATTTCACTTCAGTCCCCCCACCCTTGGCCACCCCCTCCGATTACAAGTGTGCAAGCCATGTACTCAATTCGGGACGAAATGGTGTTGTCGAGAGGTGTCTCCGGTTACTTGTTTTATGACGTGAGATGAAGATCAGGCACTCTGCTTCGGAGGCCAGAGTTGTAGCATGGGCTGACCGGGAGCGATTGTTACAGGTGTTACATGTTCCTGTGGACCTAAAGGAGCAGTTATGCTTGCTCTTATAGGCTCTTTTTAAGGTGACCCGCTGCCCTCTTGGCACACAGTTGGAGTGAAACAGCAGGAGAGAGTCTTAATGAAGTGGAGCAGAAAGCCCCATGGTGCCCCCTTTTCAGCAGTTTACACCCTGTGTGCGACGCCAGCATCACAGTGCCTCTCAGAGTATTAGTAGCCTTGAGGAGGTGTGAAAAGATGGCGTGGAGCTCCATCTGCTGTGTGTGACTGCTCTCTCTTGTTTTTTCTCTCTGTCTCTCTCTCAAAAGAACGATGAATTCTCTCGCAAATCATTTCATAAGGACTAGTTTTCACGTGTGATACGCACTGTCTGACACAACAACAGATAAAGTGCAAATAATAATAAAGTGCCAATACCAGTGCAAATGTATGTCCCGCCCCATTTGAAAGGGCTTATTTTATGATTATTTATTCAATGTTGAATAATTTCAGGATACCAGACTCCCCTTTTGAACATGTTCAATCTTTAAGTGTTTCACCATTCATCCTTAACAGTTGCATAATTTCAGTATGTGAAACCACATTTTTAAACATGCTTAATTTTCGAAAGATTCATCACTCATTATTTATTATTGTATAATTTCAAATTTCGTCCACCGATTATGCCGATGTATAGAAGAGGAAATTGGGATGATGAATTGGAGCTATTCAGTGCTGAGTATAGTGTCTCTCAAGAGTTTGTCTAGGCCAGTTTCTACTCGGCCAACTTTCACTGGGTTTGAAGCTCAAAGTTGCATTTTGTTTTAACTAGATTCTTTTCAGTCTCTCAGTCTCTCAGCATGGCTTTTTTTTTTTTTTTTTTTTTTTTTTAAAACCAGTGTGCTTCTATCATTTAAACTGTGCCCAGTCCAACTGCTAATTTAAAGGGTTCTAGGACGACTCTAGTGCACACCTAAGTTTTTAATGTTTTCTTTCTGAAACTTTCTGGGCAAGTGATTTTTGGATGGTGAGTGTATTTGCACTAGTGCGCAAATGGCATGTCCTCAGAACACACTTGACATTACATGAAAACGTCCATATACAATCCAGCCATTGGATTACCACTAGTATGGCAGTCATTTGCCTTCTTACAACGCTTAACAATTATAACAGTTTAAGTTTCTTTTCCAATTGACAAAAAAATGTGCTTATCACTTTTTTTTACCTCTCTAGCGGTATTGGTGGCAACAGAATTTAGGCTTTATCAAATCCATAGTATCTTAAATCACGACAGACATGCATGTCATATGTTCACTCTCAGTCTTTAAGAGGGTTACACTACAGGCCAAAATATTATGAGCATTCTGCATTTTTTGGAATTTGGCTGGTTTTTCTTAACTTGAAGTATACAACAATGACACTCATATTTTTGTTTTGCCCAAAACAAGAGTCGCTAAACAATAGGAGCCTATTGGCAGAGAGGATTTTCCATAGCTGATTGGCTGCCTGGATATATCAGGGCTTTTTTGCACTCTGGAATGAAAGCTGATGTTCAAGTTTACTAAACTCTGGGATACAGCATGTTGCTGAGGGCTGAACTTGGCATGACTAATGCCCAGCAATGATGATCTTCTTGCCGTGGTGGTTCAAAAAAATTTCGAAAGTGGCGTTTATTGCGTTTTGCGATGAAACTCTACATATATTACTTAATTTTTAGTAATTAGACATATACTGGGGGGGGTTAGCAAAAACACTTTGATTCAGCTGGCACAACTCAAGAAACAAGAAAAATTATCAATTAATTCAATATTACTGATACCTAAAATATATTAAATTGATAAAAAATAAATTACAATTATAGCTAATAGCAATATTTTTAACAGTAGCTTTTATGTATTCAGTATCATTACAGGAGCTCTCCAGGTAATTAGGCCTATATTTGGGGAAAAAAAATAAATACGGCAACATATAATTCAGCAGACACAGCTCAAGTAGTATCAAAGAAGCTACCATTATAATCTTATTTATAAAGTGAATTACCCCTTCATCTTTGCGACATCAGTCAGAGTTCATGGTATTTTTGTGCATATGGTATTTTTGCTTTACTTCTGCAGTAGCCAAGTCGGCTACTTTTGCATGTGGCATTTTTTATGATCCTGTGTAATTGTCACTCTGAATTTATTCAACGATTTGAGAACGTGCTGAAGTTTCATTTCATAGAGTACATCATTGGAAACAGAACATCTTAAAGTGTGATTTATTGGATTACATTGTTGGATATGCTCTAATTACAATGGGCTGTTCTGTGGTTTATGATTGGCCAGGATTATCTCTGTTGTGCATCTCGTTACATTGTCAAATTCCACGTTTACAAACCATTAATGCTCGTGCTTATTCCCGGGGTGGAACCTAAAGTGTGCCATTTCATTTAAAAAATGGATTGTTGCCTAGCTCAATGATTTGGAGGAGTAAACTCCAAATTGTGATGCAAAAAATGTTTCTTTTCTTCCCTGTCTGCCTGTATTTTATTATGGACAAAGTGCTGATGGCGTTACATTATATAGGGCAAAGGGGAGCATTAAGCATCACACTTTCTAAGTTTTTCAAATGCTGTATAAATACGCTGCTGAGGGATTATCAATCCAAAATTTAACTGAATAAACAAACACATTTCTCATTAAATTCACAGTTTATTTAGTAAAGGAAAAATAAGAGAGTTTTTTTTTGAAATGGGTTTTCTGATGGGGCCTATAAACCATACCTATGGGGCATTAGGCCCTGTTCTAAAGTTTACAAGTAAGGCGTATCTTTCATTGGCTCTGATATAACTTCCTGAACACGTAAACTGTATTCTTAGTGGATTAGTAATGATTTGAAAACATAGCTTCAATGTGAATCACTGTTGGATTTTCCCATACAGTGAGGCCAATTGCCCCGTGGTGCTTAATGCACCCATTAACCCTATTCGCAAGAACTTTTGTGGGGAGAAATAAACTGAAAACGGGTCGGCTGTGCCAATGGTTTCCCCGGAACTGCTAACGTACAGCCTATATTTATTAACCCTATTGCCAGAATCATGCATTGAAAGTTTTTCATGGAGTATTGAATTGCTTGATGGAAAAAAATATCTCTGACATAGTCTACATTGAAAACGTAATGTCCTACATTCATGGCTGCCCCTCTCCCGGTCTTCAGAAAAGGCAAACTGAGTGCCAGCGCTGAGTGTCTGCTTTTTGCTGAAGTTATCTAAAATCTACTGCTTTAATTATTCCATACTATAATCAACAACCTTATCATTCTCATAATTTACAAACAGATCTGTCCCTTATAAAGGTAACTTTCATTTAAATATAAATTATCACAGGTTCATATCAACATTACCTTGACTTTGTTTACAAAGCCTCTTGCAAAATGGCGAGTCAATTTTTTTTTTTCCCCTCAAGGATTGCAAAGGCATGTCCTGCCCTACCCTGTCCCTCTGTTGGTTGGTTTGGTTAAGTTTAGGCATAAAGAGTAAGATTGGTTTGGGTAAGGAGATCAGGGTGGGTTATGTCTTTGCCATCATGGAAAATCGCAAACGCGATCTATGCCCCCACGTGACTGGTGGAGGCTGCACAGATCGGCCAGTATCGGAGCCAAGTTTTGCCGATACCGATTGTAAAATGTCTAATTGGCGGAGATAAATCAACCAAAACTATTAAGAGCCATATTCTGAGAGAGTGGCACTGGCAGTGATGTTGACATCTCAGAATTGCATGAAATTTGGCGGAATGGTGCCCATACATGTCAAGGTGTCCACCAAAGAAGTTGTTAGGCCCGGTGGCAAGTATCTTTTGAGAGGGTCCAGCAGCCCACCAGCACCCCACCGGCGGCCAACAAGTGTCATTTTTTTTTTTGACGGGGGCCCGACAGGCTAGCAAGTGGCTGATGGCAGGGCCCCATAGGTAACAGATTCATGATTAAAGTAGTAGAATTTAGAGGGTGAGATTCCATAGGGCCCTGCATTGAATCAGTGTTAGAATTTGATAGGAAATCTGAAAATATGCCACTGTAATCATGTGTTGTTAAGACATTTATTCAACATATAGACATCAACTATAGCAGATTCTTATAAATCGGAACAGACTTGAAATGCTGTTTTTAACAGCCGCAAATTAAATACAGTTGAAATAGATAACATCAAATGTTCTCACCAAAAAACTTGAATAAAGTCCTTACAGCATCTGAATCTTAAAACAAGCCTTAAAATTCTATTCACATAAACAAAAGGCAGTAGATATTTTGCCGTGAACCGGTTTTACATTTCTGTGGCTATTTGGCTGTGACTTCTGGTACGCATGCGCAGTTGTATCATTTTCGGTCTTGGACCCTTTTTCTAAGGTGATCTGCCGGCAAGCGATTTTTGTTGCTATTTAACCATGAACATACTGGCAGGACTGTTAGCCAAACAGTATGCAAGCTATTTTACTGTGAAGATGTTGCAGTAGCGGTGATATTTCATGAGTGCAGGGCATAATCTAGGTGGTTTCGGGGATCTATCAGATTGGGGAAACCAGTGTTGTTCACCAGCAAGCCTATCTGGTGAACTGATAATTGACTGTGTGCATTTTTGTGTATATAGAGAGAAGGAGTGGCCAAATTAAGCAGTACTTTTTAAGGTCAGTTTGACCAGAAATGACTGCTGTAAATGATCTCTCTATATATGCAAAAGTGCACACACAATTCGTGTTAATGGAGTACTTGATGAATCACTCATAATTTCTTATTAGCTCATGCTGCAGTATTATATAAAATTGATTTTAAAAGTAAGAGTTTACAAACATACACCAGAGACTGTATCAGGCATATCATTTTCAACCATTCATTGGAAAACTTAAAAGGTCTGGTCGGTCATTCACGAAAGTCATTTAGTTAAGAACGAGTAACAGTAAGGCGAAGAAATCGCCCACACATCGGGACTACTTGAGTCCGGTAAATAGCTGTCTGCAAAACATACCTACAACAACATTTTGACTCTATTAAAACAGACACAGCTCTAAAACGAAAGTTATCTCACGCTAAATTTAATAGCAGTGTTTTTGTGCTAAACTAACATAAAACTTGCGCTTACTATAATATTTTTCAATCGCATAGAACAGGGTTATGCTTACCGTATTCCGTCTTGTATAGCCATCTGCTAAATTTCGGGTCGACCAGCCATTCAGAATTGGATCCACTGATTTGGTGCTTACCACCTATGTTCGCAGAAATACTTGGCTGCGCTGTGGGGGTAATCGTGCCAATAGCCGTTCTAGCTGGCTGTGCCTCGTTGAGCCGTGGCCCGGCTAACGAGATCGACTCAGTGGATACCTCTCGGTCATTACCGCCAGGTTAACCGTCTCCTCCAGTGCTTGTCAAACACCGAAAAAAGAAACTGTTCAAAGTTTTTTGGCTTACCTTTCGAGACATGTCCTGTTATTTCGTGAGGTTTTCACGTAATGTTTGCAAGTGATGACATTTGGGTGTGCTTTGAGGTGTAGCTTCAGGTGATGAAAAGATAACTAGCAGATGAAAAAGCTAACTGATCCTTGACTTGATGAGTTCACGTGTTGATCAAAAGATGTTGCCGTTGCGCTTTCCAACTAAGCATGTTCCCTGTCACTAATTGCACCAGCGTGACTGGAATTTGAAAACCTACTAAAAAATTAAATAAATACATAAATAAACTATGCTAAGCCTGGCGAGGGGGCCAGTCAGGCCTGGTGGCCCGCCAGGCCTGTAATACACTGGAGGAAACCCTGCATGTGTAACGGGAAGTCCTGGAGTTTGAGCTCACAATTTTTACCGATTTGGCTACACTGCCACCTAGAAGTGGAAAAGTCAGGTACCAAATTGAGCTTTTTTAAGGAAAAATACCCATTTTTGAAGGAATATTGTGGATAACTGCTTCTATGTGCCAAAGAAGTTACGATTGTATGTGATTGTGGGATACCCAAATTTTTAAAATGTGAAAGTGCCACCTGGTGATCATGTTGGTTATACGTGCAATGACAAGAAATCTGTGTACAATGGGGAAAAAACATTTTTACAAATTCAGGCTCATTTTAATTTTCAAACCAGACCAGTGCCAAATTCATCTTACCTGTCTCCTTTTCAGACATTAAAGGTGAGGAAATTTTTGAGGTATTTAGTATGGCACTTTTTTGGTTTTTCGAGATATTCGCTCTCAAAGTTGGGTGCTGGCTAATTTTTTCCTGTTTGTACAGTGGATTAACCCTAATAACCAGACACCTGTGTGGATGCGTAGACCATTAATTTGAACCTTCCTTTGAGCTAAACAAAGGACACCAGAAACATCTTTGGTACTATGCTCCATCTTGGAGCAACGGCTACAGACATTTTGACAAAATCTCCAATTCGCCTATTTGCAGTGATGTTCAGGGTCCCATAAAAATGTTAACCAAGAAGATAGAGCCTTGAAATTTGCCCTTCAGGATATTTTAACATACCAAAGGAAGTTTTATGGCACTCTTTGCCAACGTCTCGATATAAGGGGACGAATGTTCAAAATATATTGGTATAGGGGGCTGTTACCAATATGTCAGATCTGACAAAACCAGGCATGTGCCATGGAGAGGTTTCTTGAAATGGAATATGTGTCCTATTTACATTGTGAAAACACTGATTTTTGTTTTGGCACTATGTTGGTTTAACTAGTAATGCCAAGAGTTGGCGCCTCACCATACCACCTTATTTGAATCTCGCAAAACCAGACGTGCCACGGAGAAATCTTTTGAAATGAAGTATGTGCAATGTATACATAGCGAAAACACTTATTTTGCTTTGGCAGTTGGCTGGTTTAACTAGTTACAGAGATAGGTGGTGCCCATAGAGGTACTGGCGCAAGATAAATTTTAAAGTTTCAAACAGAGGTAAGCAACATATTATTTTGGTACATTTGGATAGTACGTTGTATATTGCATCGATGTTCACAAAGCCACTTCAGCAAAACCCTTTACTGTACAGACCTTAACTGTACAGTAACCAGGAACTTCATTGCTAACTTATGTGAATTGCTTGGAATAAATGGTGGACATAGTACATAATTAATTCCTTAATTTGTGTGTTTTTACATTTTTATGTACATCATAGTCTTGCTGACAAAAAATTTTGTGAATAATCATATCTTTGTTGCATTTGGCCTCAGAGTTTTTAGGCTTTATATAAACTGCAGTGGAAAACGAACTAAATTTGCCTTTTACAGTGCTTTGGGGTGTAGGGTTCTTCTAGCCTCAGATTATTTTTTTCTTAGACGTGTACATCAAGCCAAGCACTCATCTCTGTGCCAGAAAAATTTAAAACATGGGGACAAGACATTTATGGCCCAGGCTCTGGTTTTATAGAATACTGTTATTTGATCTATTTAATCTCCAACACTGCTTCCGCTTATCTATTTTTATTTAAAACCCTGATTGAATATTCGTCTTATCTTTCTTCTTATTATTATTAGACTAAGTTTTATTGAGCTAGCTTTGTTCCAGCTCAAATTTGGGAAAGGGCATAATGACTAATCTTGGTTCCAGCTTCACAATGTAAAAGGGATATACTGAGCGAGTATTTTTCTCATGCTAGAAAGGGGAACTGGGTATTTGAGTGCCTTAATGTATTAATGATAACTTCTATCACCTTAACTCTGATTATTGTGTGCCATATTATTTTGAGTTAGCGAAGTGGGAAAAGCAATAATTACTGCTCAAAGAAGGTTGTTGATCAAAGGAAGATGTTGGTAATTCACAGGTTTTTTTGTATATTCATTGCTGGGCATGCTGATGTCCAGTGACTGCCAGCTAATGTCTATTTTATAAAAGATGTAGGAAAGAGAGAGAGGTACACTATTCTTTTTTGTTGAATGGTTTGTAAGCAATTTCTGGAGCCTTAAATAGACAACATCCTAAGGGCGTTACAGCTTCCACATATGCAATCCTGTTCATTTAACTGGAATAAATGGCTTGCTAAGGGAAATCTATTTATAACTGCTAATATCTTTTTATTTAAAAGTTAGCATCAGTGCAAACACATTTGTGGATGGATCTGTTCGGTCAGTGGGTTCAAATGGTTGTCTGCTGAGGAAGATGCAACGAGAACTAAGCCAAGCAATCACTGTGTTTGCAAGGCAAGAAAATTGTGTGTCAAATCTACTACCCCACTTCCAAAAAAGTTGGGATGCTGTGTAAAATGTAAACTAAAACAGAATGCAATGATTTGCAAATCTCATAAACTGACATTTTATTCACAGTAGAACATGAACAACATGAATATACTATCAGATGTTAGAAGTGGGACATTTCACCATTTCGTGAAAAATATCAGCTCATTTTAAATTTGATGGCAGCAACACATCTGAAAAAGTTGGGATAGGGCCATGTTTACCATTGTTTAGTATCCCCTCTTCTTTTAACAACAGTCTGTAAATGTCTGGGAAGTGACGAGACCAACTGCTGAAGTTTTGGGAGACAAATATTGTCCCATTCTTGTCAGATGTAGGATTCTAGCTGCTCAACAGTCTTGGGTCTTCTCAGCCGGATTTTTTGTTTTATGATGCGCCAAATGTTTTCTATTAGTGAATGGTCTGGACTGCAGGGAGGCAGTTAAGCACTGACTCTTCTAATGTGAAGTCATGCTGTTATAATGAATGCAGTATGTGGTTCGGCATTGTTTTGCTGAAATATGCATGGCCTTCCCTGAAAGAGAGGTTGTCAGGATGGGAGAATATGTTGTTGTAAAACCTCTACATACTTTTCAGCATTGATAATGCCTTTCTAGATGTGTAAGCTCCCCACGCCATAGGCGCTAATGCAATCCGATACCATCAGAAATGCAGGCTTTTGAACTGTGCGATGATAACAAGCTGGATGGTCCCTCTCCTCTTTAGACCGCACGACACGGCGTCCGTGGTTTCTGAAAAGAATTTCAAATTTCGATTCATCTGATCACAAAACAGTTTCCCATTCTGCCTCAGTCCGTTTTAAATGAGCTTTGGCCCGGAGAAGACAGTGGCGTTTCTGGATCGTATTCACATATGGCCTCTTCTTTGCATGATACAGCTTTAGCTTGCATTTATAGATTGCACGGCGAACTGTGTTCACAGACAATGATTTCTGGAAGTGTTCCTGAGCCCATGCAGTGTATTTCAGTGCAGAATCATGCCTGTTTTTAAAGCCGTGCCGCCTCAAGGCCCTAAGATCAGGAGCATCCAATATTGACCTTCGGACTTGTCCCTTGCGCACAGAGATTTCTCCAGATTCTCTGAATCTTTTGATGATATTATGTACTGTAGATTCAAAGTCTTCGCAATTTTACATTGAGGAACATTTTTCTGAAATTGTTCCACAATTTTTAGATGCAGTTTTTTGCAGATTGGTGAATCTCTGTCCATCTTTACTTCTGAGAGACTATGTCTCTCTAAAATGCTCTTTTTATACCCACTCATGTTACTGACCTGTTGCCGATGAACCGAATTAGTTGCAAAATGCTCCTCCAGCTGTTTTTTTTATTAGTACCACTTACATTTCCAGCCTTTTGTTGCCCCTTTCCCAACTTTTTTGAGATGTGTTGCTGCCATCAAATTCAAAATCAGCTAATATTTTTTATGAAATGGTAAAATGTCTCACTTTCAACATCTGATATGTTGTCTATGTTCTATTGCGAATAAAATGTGGGTTTATGAGATTTGCAAAACATTGCATTCTGTTTCTATTTACAATTTACACAGCATCCCAACTATTTTGGAATTGGGGTTGTATAATGTTTCTAGCAGACTTAAACATTGAGTGTTGGTTGTAATGTTAACTGCTTACTTTATTGTTGTTTGCTGGCCGTAATGTTGATCATTAATGCCAACGTTAATACTTACCTCCATTGGAACGCAACCTTAAAAAAAATTGTATGGGGAAAATTTAGGGCCTTCATCTACTTTTTGAGCTTGCTCAGTATTCAGGAGTATCTCTTGAGTCCCAGGCTTCTGGATGAAGAAAGAACAGGGGAACAAAAAAGAAGGAGGAAGAGTGTTCAATAAATTATTTCTTTCTCGTGAAGCTGTCTGTCAGAGTGTGGAGTTTGAGCTGGCCACAGCGGGAAGCACCCTTTTTCCCTGCAGAGGAGAAACGCATGTCATAACCCTCAGCTATACTGGGATGTGCATTAATTACTCATAAAGAATATGGGAATATTGCACTCACTCAAAAGAGACCTCCGAGTAGAGTTCTGACCTGGTATTAGGTTTGTGTTAAATGCTTGTAACTGTGCTGGACAAGTGTGGTGGAAATCAAGAGTTCTGCACTGAGACGGGCCTCTTTATTTTGAAAAAAACATAAATTTGTCTTATGTCTCCATTTGACAAATATATTGAATGTTACAATTTTTAGGAATCTCTATATAATTGTTAATGTTGGTGATGAAAGGAGTCTTCATTTTTTTTTTTTTTTTTTTTCATGGCAAATGCATAATTGCTCTAATGCAATTACATGCAAATACTAGGAAATTCAGCATTGACAGCGCTCAACGACCCTGGTGCACAGAAGGCCCTCAGCACACACAGCTTTTTCCCATGGTGCTCATGGCTGGAAATAGATACTCATCAATGCCACTTTTCACTCACTGACAAATCAAAACCGAAAATTGGGAGGGACTTAAAATATCAAAGGCAATAAGAGAAAGTTTTCCTGCTGCCACAGTCGTGTTTCTAATCAATTAGCTAGCTACAGTTTAGGTTTGCTAACTGTTCCCCATTCAGGGACACTAGGTTTGCTGACATGTTGGTATCAATGTTTACTACAACTGTAGAGCCCAACAGCTGTAGCTAGCCAGGCACTGTAATTGCTTAGCTTCCCATTTATTTTAGTCTGGTCAGCTATGTTTCCCAAAGCATGTTTGCGAGCTACATTAGCAATTTGGCTACATAGTTCGAACCGTTGCCTTTATTCGATTCCAATTTCGCTTTTATGAAATGATCATTCGTTAGCTTTGTTGGTACGATTATACGCAATTTCTTTTCATTGAATTAGAAAATCTTAACATTCACAACAATGCATAGTGGAATGCTAAGAAGGCTTTTGTAAATTTCAGCAAAAGTCAGCTCTGGAGAGCAGTGCTCTGTAAGTGTGATTATGGGTGCTTCCAGCTCTGAAAGCACTGCCTGTGTATTAAAGCTATAGTTTGTAAGTTATTTTTGGCGTCATTCGGTCAAAAATCCATAATAACCTTTCAGCATATTGTAATTGAAAGAGTTATGAGAGGACATTGGACCTCTGCACCTTCTCTTGGCTCTGTATTCAAGCTGCAGAAAATCAACACCATGACGGCAGTGTTCAGCCAATCACAGTTCATTTTACAAAACAGTTGTTCCATGAGCTGTTTTGTGTGTTCCTATTGGCTAATCGACAAAAGTCGATGCGCGTTCATGTTCCATCGGTGGTGAACATCGAGGTGGTGAATGGCAATGGCAGTCCTGGCAGAAAAAGTCCCAATCACGGAGCTAACAACAACAGCCTACACGGCAAAACAAGCAGTGGCGGGCGGTGGACGGAAAACTGGGGGGAGGAAACATCCCTTGAAACGGATGAGATTAGTGACCCGATTTCAATCATTGTTCTTGGTCAACATGTGAGTTTCCCTTATAATGAAATGTTTAGGCGAGTGAATAATAAATTCTATAAAATGTTTTATTCACATGCCTTAATAGGCAACTCTTCACGAAAAACCACTGTGGATTTTCCGCGTTAAATTTTGTCACATCCTAAGCAAGTCGTCAAACCTGTGCGTAATGATTGTTTAATTGAAAAAGATTGAAGTGCACTCTTTTTTGCGTTCAACTGGTGCGTTTGATTTCTCGTCTTAACGAAGACAATTAGCCACACCTGAGAGGGGAGGGTTAAAGTGTCCTTTACAAGGGAAATTGACTGAACACAGATCAAGACTAATAAGCAGTTTAAAGACATGTTCATCGCCCTCCTTGTTCTCTGTCCACTGCCCGCCACTGAAAACAAGCCAAAAAGAGGAAAACTGACACAGAGAAGAGACAGTCCAAAAGGGAGAGTGATAATAAGAGGAATAAATCCTGTGTCAACATCGGACAAGCATATCTGAGGTGGAGAGAGCTGGGGCCTATTGCACAAAAGTCAGAGCCTGAGATCCTGGATCAACGCCAAAGCGAGGATTGCCATATCCCAAACAGCGCGTCGCTGGCTTAATTGATTGCACAAAGCCAGCAGCTGCTGGAGGAGGATAGGCTAAGTGAAGCCCCATGCTGCTAATCCTACTGAGTGTGCGCACACGGCTACCTCAAATAGACCCCGAGAGCGATCACAAAATCGCTGGTCATCACCTTGGACACTAAGTAGCTGCAGCAGACACATGCGCCAGCAATACTCAAAGGCCACGTTCTGACAGAGGGACTATGGGATCTCTGAAATGCCTCTGCCTGCTATTCTTTCAGTTTCTGTCTGAATGGTGCGAGAGGTTTGGGAGGAGTATTAAAGTGAGCTAAACTCAAGTGAAAGTAAACTCGGGAGGTGTTTCAGCACCGTCACAAAGGAGTAGCTGATGCACTTCGGCGTTACCGTGAACGAGATAAGCCGTCGCTGTCAGATTTAATTTTGAGCGAGGCCATTATAGGTTGAGCTGGTGTGAGAGATGCGCGCGATGTCTGTGAAGGCAACTATAAGTAGCCTATGACAAAGCTTTTGAAGCATTGTAATGTCCCATATACGCTTCACAATTTTGCTACAAGTCCTTTCTTCGTTCTATACAAACTGAATTGATAGTCCGATCTAGAAGACGTTTTCAGATTAGTTGAGTTTACCTTCTGCTTTTAATCACCTCTGATGGAGGCATACTCAAGTTAAAAAGTAAAATGTTAACGTCAGAAAATTACGTTAAAGAGCCTCCTGAAAATGTTTGATTCCAGTATCGCGAAGCGAGCGACATTGCACTCGTGTCCAGCACTAAGGCAACAACTCTACCTCACCCGTCGCAGTCTGAATAAAGACGGAGAAAAGTAGCAGCAGTGCTGTAGGTAGGGGGTTACCGCAGCGATTTAAGACCGCGCTGAAACAAGGTAACCCACTTCATACAGCGCTGCTCATTTTCTACTCTGATGGAAGTCTCAACTTGGGGAATAAGGACAAATCTGAAAATGACGGATTCTAAATATGGTTAAAATGTGACATGGAAAGGTGACTGATTGAACTGTGATGGTCACTGTCACATGGATACTTGAATATAATGATCGAATATTGGCTATTTTACTGACATCAATGGTCACAAGTTTCTAAGATAATTACTCTGGGCCTACTATAATTGAGATAGCAATGTGTAGTGGACAATTCAGAACGACTGTTAAGGACATTGATTTTTATTTGGGTGACTGCTGAATGAGGTGAGGTGAAATTGGCTGGAGGCAGGAGCTTAGCTAGTTCGTAAGATTGCTCCGGAGCTGGCTAGCTCCACAGACTTTGTTTCCATAGTAACTAGTGCCATGGCTTAGCTCACACGCTCTGTGCAAGCGAAATCAGTCTTCAGATCAGGCTAATCCCGTGCCGATCCTGGGCTAATCCCTTATCCTGCCTTCGTGCAATAGGCCCCTGCGCCATAGCATCGGGCTGAAGCTGGACTCTGAGCTGGCTGATCTTCTCCTGGACAGGTGAGCCTCTAATTAAATTTTTACATAGTTGCTATCTAAATTTGTGGTTGTAATCACCGTTTTTCCGGCTATGGCGTAAAGACAGAAGTGTCTGAATAAAGTGGTTGTTGCCGTTAGTCCATACGGCAGTGTTTTGCTATTTATTAGCACACCTCTTTCCCGTGATAGCTATATTACCGTTGCTGTTGTCGGTAGGTTATGCTGTGTAAATGGATAGCAATCGGCGATTGAGAGGACGATCGGGCAATGTGTTTTTTTTTTTTTCCATGCCGTTATAAAACACACACGGCATCCACTGTGCTCTTTCTCAGCTGATCAGCGCTCAGATGACGGTTAGATAGCGCGTTCACGAGGATGCCGGTGAAGAACGAGTGGATTTGAAACAGGGAGGGGAGGGGGGAGCCCAGTTGTTTCCATTCCAGTCTCCATTTCCATTCCATGCGTTTTTCACAGATTCTACAAACTCCAGCTTTAAGTATCTCCTCATCACAGTTACATTGGCATTAGCACCAGGGCAGAATAATGTAACTTGCTATTCGCTGTGCTTAACGTGTATGTTGACTAGCTTGTGTCACCACGCTATCACAGTTTGACTGATTGTCTAAAGGCATCACCCCATACATAAAGTTATTCTCTCTTCATGAATACAGTCGGCAAAGTTAGCCGCTTGCCGTGTGCCTGCCAGTGTTTTTAACCATGCACTTTCCTGCCAATATGAAGATTTTTGATTGTGTGACATCAGCTACCAGAGTTCTATTGGATGCTGTGTGCCAATCCAGTTTTTCAGTTCCGGCTACGTCAGCATAATTGACAAAGCCAGAACTGAAAATTGGTTAGACGTAAGAAGTCCATTAAAAACTATCATTAGCGCTCAATCATCTTTCCTAATTATATATTTACTTCATAAACACTTAACATCATCAGGTGTTGCTAGTTCTCCTCAAGGTAAGATGATAATCATTCATCTGGTCGTGCACTTTGGTGCGCATTTCAATCAACCTAATTCTAAATTGTGCGAAGGTGTTTCTTTGTTTTTGATTTCATTTAAACAATTTAAACAATCTTAAATCGCAGGTTAGATCGCCTGATGTGCCAAAACGGTAGTGCGCAAGTTCCAGAGCAGATTGCCTTTTGTAAGGCATACTGTTCGTAGCCTAAATTTTCTTTCTTTAATGCAGCTCACGGCTGCGTTCTCAGCATGAGGCTAGCTGCCTTCTGATTATATGTACCAATTTCTACATCCCACGCACAGCAGATGAGTCATTCATTAAAAATGAACCATGGTTTATTTTCGTGATGGTCTCGTTGTTTCCAATGTAATGGCAGTGCTGTGAGAGAGGAATAATCCGGTACCTTCTGGGTGGAAAAGAGAAATGATTATATGTGACTTTGGTTAGTGAGACATTGTCCCTGGCAAATCGATGCACAGCTTAGTCGGGTCAGAAATGCTTCGCCCGTTCCTACCCGCGTATGTGGGGAGTACTGTACAAAATTTTTTCAGGAGGGCTTATCAGAGTTTGCTTTGTCGAGACCATAGACTGTATAAAAAGGATGGATGAAGCAACCGTGACGTCACCCATTTGGTTTCAGCATACCATTTAGGAGGCCTCGATTTTGACAATTTGAACAGCGCCATTTTGTCATTTTGAAACCGGATGTGATTCCTATTGGACGAGAGCGTGAATTGTAGATCCAGGGAGGAGCGAGGGGTGGATCTACAGGTTGATCTGACCGTATCTGACGAGGACCAGAGGATAGCCACGCCCCTAAAGCATATCTGGCTTTATCCTTTATTCTAGTCTATTTGGGACCATAATTTATCAACGTGAACATAATGATATATCGAAGGAGACTTAAAACTTGCGATAGATACCATAAAATAATGTGGAAAATTATTATTGAAATAATAAATCGGGTGGGAAAGTAGGGTCATTTTCTCATAGACTTCTATAGCATTGAACTTCTCTCTGCAACCACCTGCTGGCCATTAAGTAGAATGCAATTTTAAGAGATTGCGGCATTGGCTTCACTTTTCAGACCCTGGGTGCTGCGTCCATCTATTTATACAGTCTATGGTCGAGATGTCGCAGCTGTATTTAAGCATGCAGGTGGTACAGGCAAACCAACCCGATGTTGCAGATTCTTTTTATTCTGTAAATAAACGTTGAATGTAAACAAATGTTTAATTTCACTTGTTCATCTAATAATTTATGCACAACTTGATCAGCTGATCTTGGCATGCGATGCCCGTTTGGTTATTTCAGTGAAATGTGTGGCAGTGCCATGTTTAAGAAAAGTACTGAATGTTAAAATGTCAGTATTACAATTGTGTTTCACTTATAAGTGTGGCTATATTTGAGTAAATGTGCGCTACTGCCATGGTTAAGAAAAATGTTGAATGTTCAAATGTCAGTGACGAAAACCTTTTACAGTTAGAACTTGAACAATATTTGATGAAAATAAAATGGATTATCAAGGTAATTGTAAGAATTGTAATGGGGCAATTCAATTTTGCAGTAGCTCAGAGGCCAAAAAATATTTTCCAGAAATTGGGGAAAACAGTGCTTGAAATGAAAAGAACAGATGTTCAGCTTTGTGGAACAAAAGTTGTTTTGATTGGGATGATGTGATGAAGGTAGCTACGGTGCATCAAAGAGGACATCCTTTTTCATGCTTTTCTGCCATCAAAATATGCATGAATTAGCCTAACTTTATATCTAGTGTGTAAACTTGTTTCTTATCCAATGCTTCAGTTTTGTCATACCAGTGTCCACATTGACAAGATGACAACGGCAGAAAATGACTTGTTCAAAGCATTGGGTTCAAAATTTCTTTCAAATACACTACAACGTAGTTTCATGGCTGTAACGTCTGTCACAAAAGTCCAATGTACATTGTGCTGTAAAAAAATCTCTGAATACTTCAAACTATTATCCACACATATGTTAGTTAGTCAGCATGAATATAAAACCCAATTCATTTGTTGCCTTTAAGGTACAGGGCTGTACGTTAACTTTTTCTGCTCATAGCACTGGTGCTACAGAGGTTCATAGTCTTGTAGCACAAGACAAAAGCTTGTAGCACCGTAAAAGCATTTGTTACATCTCTAAAATCAACCACAAGTAGTGCAGTTTATCATTTAAAGACATAAAATATTAATAATCTCTTTGTAAATTGAAGTACTTTCAAGGTCTTAGAATTCTTTAGATTCATACAATTTTAAGTAATTTCCAGAACTTGTCAAGCAGTCTTGACACAAACAACGTACACTTCAAATATAATGCAGGCACATAACTCACAGATTGAGAAATATTAAGAACCTCTTATAAGAGGTTATCTCTCTTCAAAATTTTGTTTCCTAAAACATATGGATTATCACTTCTTTCTGGAGCCTCTGTGCACTATTTACAGAACAACAACTGATCTCTCTCATTAAAAAGGAGCCAAGGAAAATCTTTTTTCCATTCGGGGTTGTACTATACTTTCCCTTTTGCGTTCGTATTTACGTTACTTGCGTCTTCGTCGTCGTCAGTTTGTGCTTGTAACTTTGTGTCCGATTCCTCCTTGCGGGACCGTTTAGAACCGGTTTTATTCAAAGCTGTAATTTATTTGAATGTTCTGTTATCGCTTTCATCAACCTGAGCCAGCCCAGCTGAACGCATTTTTTAAGTGTTTCCTCTAGGATTTTTTTCAGCAGTGGGGGCAAAGGTTTTTTTTTTTTTTTTTTTTTTTTTTGTACCGTGGATGGTGTACCCGTGTGCATATCAATCAGCAATTATAAAAGTCTAAAAAAGACACTTGACTGCAAATCAAGCTTTAGAACATACTTATCAATACTATTTATTTTATATATATTTGTACAAATACTTATTTGTGTATTATAACATTTTTAATGCATTTTATAATGTAGATTTGTACATATATTATTACATATTTACTTGTACATTTACTATAAAATATTTATTTTTACATTTTTTTGAATACATTTATACATATATTTAATTATTTATTTATCCTGGTTTCTAGAATAAGGATATGGTGTTTACACGCACAAACACAAAATCGGGTTTCACCAAAAACCCGACCATTATGGAAGCCCATAGTAGACAATATTCAAATGAAAATGTAATCCCACTATTGCATTATAATTTTCCACTTATGAATGAGTTATTTGAGACAATATTAAATTGAAAATGCATTTAATCCAATTATCACTTTCATTTTCATATACATATATCGGAAATCTATGACTATATTCAAATGATAATGAAAAGCTGTTTGACATTTCATTTTCAAAGTCATGCTCCGCAATACAGTGGACAATATTCAAATGCAATAAGGAAAACGGCACCCCCAGCCTATTGCATTTACATTGACATGTCATCGCGCTCTTTTAGGGTCAACATGATAATGAAAATGCTGTTTTCTAATCACTTGGAAATAATAATGATATAATAATGATGACGACATTTGACATTTCATTTTCAAAGACTTATCCTGCAATACATGGGACAATATTCAAATACAGTAAGGGAAACAGCGCCTCCCAGTCCATTGCATTTTCAAACACATGTCACCACGCTCTTTTTGGGACACAATGAAAATTAAAATGCAATCTGTTAGCGTCTCATCAAGGCAGGTCTTCCGCTAGGACGTCACTCACTAGGGGCGCGAACGGAAACCATGTTCCTTATTTGCATACCAACCAATCAGCTTCTGGTTAGTGCTTGTACGCACGGAGGCTTACTGATAATGTCATGATGGCTAGGCTGCAATGTGCCATTGCGCATTAGGCTACGTTGCGCTTTGGATGTAACCATGTCGGCAGCTAGCATGCTAGCTAACGTTAACTAAGGAAAATATTTGTAAATGATCATCACATTAAAGCGATGTGATTTGATTTTTGCCCCAACTCTATTAACTGAGCTAGCTGTAATATGCATGAACTTATTCGAGGCTTCGCGGCAGAGTTGTGCAACTGCAACCCAAGTGTGCTTGCAGATTTCAGAGACGTTAGCTAGCTTGCAAGTGGGTCTAAAAGCAATCGCTTAGGTACAGCTAGCTAGCTATGACGCCTACTGGGGAAGCTCTCACAGCCCTGATTTGTCACTTTCAACGCCATCTCGCACACACGACCTCTTTCACCATTGATTAGCAGCTTCTTTTACCTAAAGAACAAACTGACAGTTCAGCCTGAGACATGTTACTTCATAGCTAGTTAAAGCAGCATTATCCTTCCATGCGTGCTATAGCGTATTACATTACTCCAGATAAAACGCTATCCGTCTTCCCACCCTGCTGAAGCTAGTTAGGGGAAATGTTTGTCATCATTTTTATACTTAATCGCTGCGATTCGGTTTTTGCCCTAGCTTCACAAGCTAGCTAGTTGACAGCGATTGCTCTTGTGCTTGCCGATTGTTCTTGAGCTAGCCAGGTAATGAGCTATCCATTTAAATCTCCCAGAAATCTGATAGTACTGTTGGGACGTACAAAAGTGCTGCCAAACATATCAAAGAAGTTCATATTACAGCAGGTTAAGTTAGCAAGAGAGGAACATCGTTTTCAGCCAGTCAGAGTAATCAAAACTTCTCCCATTGCTACGTGGCTTGGGAATCGCAATTAAACTAGGAACAGCGGCAGCCTGACTGCGGGCCGTTTATCAGACCGTTCTGCATGATGCCTACATTGTGCATGTTTCAAGAGTGGCGAACTTGCAACTCGGCTGAACTGTCAGTTCGCTCTTTAGGTAAAAGAAGCTGCTAATCAATGGTGAAAGAGGTCATGTGTGCGAGATGGCGTTGAAAGTGACAAATCAGGGCTAAGAGCTTCTCCAGTAGGCATCATAGCTAGCTAGCTGTACCTAAGCGATTGCTTTTAGACTCACTAGCAAGCTAGCTAACGTCTCTGAAATCTGCAAGCATACTTGGGTTGCAGTTGCACAACACTGCCCATGAAAGCCTCGGATAAGTTCATGCATATTACAACTAGCTCAGTTAATAGAGTTGGGGCAAAAATCAGATCATATCACTTTAATGTGCCGATCATTTACAAATATTTTCCTTAGTTAACGTTAGCTAGCATATTAGCTGCCGAGATGGCTACATCCAAAGGGCAACGTAGCCTAATGCGCTATGGTACACAATACATTGCAGCCTAGCCATCATGACATTATCAGCAAGCCTCTGTGCGTACAAGCGCTACCCAGAAGCTGATTGGTTGGTATGCAAATAAGGAACATGGTTTCCGTTCGCGCCCATTCGCGCCCCTAATGAGTGACGTCCTAGCGGAAGACCCGCCTTGATGAGACGCTAACAGATTGTATTTTAATTTTCATTGTGTCCCAAAAAGAGCGTGGTGACATGTATTTGAAAATGCAATGGACTGGGAGGCGCTGTCTCCCTTACTGCGTTTGAATATTGTCCCATGTATTGCAGGATAAGTTTTTGAAAATGAAATGTCAAATGTCGTCATCATTATTATATCATTATTATTTCCAAGTGATTAGAAAACAGCATTTTCATTATCATATTTACCCTAAAAGAGCGTGATGACATGTAAATGTAAATGCAATAGGCTGGGGGTGCTGTTTTGCTTATTGCATTTGAATATTGTCCACTGTATTGCAGAGCATGACTTTGAAAATGAAATGTCAAACAGCTTTTCATTATCATTTGAATATAGTCATAGATTTCCCATATGTGTATGTGAAAATGAAAGTGATAGTTGGATTAATGCATTTTCAATTTAATATTGTCTCAGATAACTCATTCATAAGTTTATTTATTTATTTATTTATTTATCCTTTATTTAACCAGGTAAAGACTCGTTGAGATTAAAAATCTCTTTTCCAAGAGTGACCTGGCCAAGACAGCAGCATGAAGCAATTTCAACAATAAAACCAACATTACAGCCAGACAAGTACAATCACACAGTATATATGAGCAACAAAAGTATGCAGTATAAAACATGAATCAGAATAAATTATTATAATAGGCTTAAATTCAATAGAAAACTATTGGCTTTAACAGAAAAGGATTAGACACAATCACATTTCCCGAGACTCTCAGATTCCAGTTCCTTTATGATTGACTTAAATCTTGCTAAGGTAACCAGCTCTGACAATTTAAGTTCCTTCTGTATGTCATTCCAGGTCGAGGGGGCAGCATATTGAAAAGCTTTTTTTCCAAGTTCAGTTCGAACCTTGGGTACCAGCATTTGCACAATATTTTGTGACCGCAGGCTATACTGATTATGGTTCCTTCACATATATGAACATAAGTAAGATGGCAGTAACCCAATCACAGATTTGTAAATAAAAATCAACCAATGGGAAGCTCTGCGGATATATAAAGAAGGCAGTTTAGCTGCATCATACAGTGTACAATGATGTGTAAGGCTTCCACAGCCTGTGACAAAGCGTAATGCACAGTGATATACAATATCAAGCTTCTTAAGGCACTGAACTGGAGCATTCATAAAAAGCAAGTCGCCATAATCCAAAAGGGGTAAAAACATTGCCGAGATCAAATGTTTCCGTGCTAGAAGGGAGAAACAAGATTTATTTCGAAAGAAAAAACCTAATTTAAGTCTCAACTTTGATACCAGATTTTCAATGTGTGGCTGGAAAGACAACTTTTGGTCAATAATGATTCCCAGATACTTAAAAGCAGTTACCATTTCAATTTCAGCCCCCTGAGAGGTTGAAAGCTTTGGGTCAGTGGGTGGCTTTTTACCATTTGTGAATATCATGAATTTGGATTTGTCTGCATTTAAAACCAACTTCAACTGAGTTAAACGGGACTGGACCACATCAAAAGCAGATTATAGCCATTCAAGTGAGTGTATTGCTGATGGCGCAGAGCAGTAAATAACAGTGTAATCAGCATAAAAATGAGATGCAGCATTTGGTAAATTAGCACAAAGACCATTTATGTAAATGGAAAACAGTATAGGCCCTAAAACAGACCCTCGGGGTACCCCTGTGGAAATAGAGAGAAAAGAGGAGGAGGACCCTGCAAATTGAACACATTGAGTTCTTTCAGACAAGTAATTTGAGAACCAGCTAACGGCATGTTCAGATAGGCCAATTTCAAATAATCTATTTATTAGTAGTGCATGATTAACTGTATCAAATGCTTTGGACAAGTCTATAAAGAGAGCAGCGCAATATTTTTTATTGTCTAGTGCCTCAATTATGTCACTTACTACTTTAATTGCCGCAGTTGTTGTACTGTGATTTTTCCTAAAACCTGACTGGTATTGCGATAAAATTTCATTGTGTTCAAGAAAATCTTTAAGCTGAGTGCTTACAAGTTTTTCCAGAACTTTAGCTAAGGCACAAAGCTTAGATATTGATCTATAGTTATTTACTTGGGAGGGTCTCCTCCTTTTTAGTAAAGGAGAACAAAGGCAGATTTCCAAATTTTAGGAATAGCTTTGTTTCTGAGAGTAAGATTAAATAAATGGGTTAAAGGGGGCGCAATAAAGTCAGCTGCTAATTTAAGAAAATAAGGTTCCAGCTCATCTGGGCCCGCAGATTTATTTGGATCTAGCCTTTTTAAAGCTTTATGTACCTCAGTCATATTAAAAGAGGTAAAATTAAAAGGATGAAGTAACGACTGTTTTGGGGAATGTGAGTAGTGAGCTCTCTGTTCACTTGGTAGATCAGAAGCTGAATTGGAAGAGTCAAATAAAGAACCTGAAGAAATAAAATGTTCGTTAAAATAATTAAGAATGTCTGATTTGTCTGTGAGGATGCGGGACTCTTTTTATAATATGTGCTGGCAACTCATTACTAATGACATTACGTCTTTAAGACTTAATTACCCTCCAGAATTTTTTTTTGATCATTTAAGCTTCCTGCAGTTTTGGAGAGGTAAAAGTCAGACTTGGCCTTTTTAATAAGCGAGGTAAAGCGGTTTCTAAGCTGTCTAAAAATCAACCAGTCTGTCTGAGATTTAGATTTTCTGGCTTTAGACCATGCAATATCTCTGTTTTTGTAGGCTGGACAACTGAGGGGAAAACCATGGATTGTTTCGACCCTTTACCCTAAATTTTCGGAAGGGAGCGTGCTTGTTTATCATTTTAGTAAAAGCATCATGGAAGTAATTCCAAGCTAGCTCTACATCAGAAATGAGAGAGATCTTGTTCCAGTCAAATTCCCATAAGTCACGAAAGAAGGCTTGCTCACAGAAGTGTTTAAAATCTCGTTTAAAAACAATTCGAGGTTTGGTTTTTGGGAGCTTTGCTTGTCTTACTGTAGCTATGACACAATGGTCACTCACGTCATTTGCAAAAATACCAACATCTAAATATTTTTGCGGAGAATTTGTTAAAAATAAGTCAAGGAGAGAGGATTTTTCTGGGCATTTAAGGTTTGGACGAGTTGGGTTTGTGATTAGTTGGGTAAGATTGAAAGAGTCGCAAATAGATTTAAAACTGTCTGAGACGGGGGACAGCCAGTCCCAATTTAAATCTCCAATCAGGAGAATCTCATTAAAATCTAAGGTTGACAAGTGCCTACTCAATGACGATAAAGCCTCTTTGCTTGCTGAAAGGGGTCTGTAACAACCTACTACAGTAATAAAATTGTCCTTAAAAAGTTGCAACTTCAAAGGCTAATAATTCAAACTGTCTGCTAATGGAAACTGATGCTAGGGTTGTAGTATGAAATTTACTTTTAACGTAGATGGCAATGCCTCCACCTTTCCTTGGGTGGTCATAACGAAAAACATTGTAACCCTTGATAGAAATGTCCCTGTCTGTAATAGATTTGTTTAACCATGTTTCAGACAAAACGAGAATATCTGTGTCAGATGATTTTACCCAAATTTTCACTTGGTCCAATTTTGGAAGTAGACTTCTGACATTTATGAGAATAATACCAAGCCCTGATCTAGCTTTAAAATCATCAGGAGTATTCAAACAATTTAAATTAATATCTGGACCAGGATTGGGTTGAATTCCTCAGCCTTCGCATGGGATCAGAACAGGATGGGAACAAAAAGTCATATAGCCAAAACAGACTCAGAAAATAGGGTGTAGACTTAAGGTCCTTTGGGATGTATAAGGTACAGTTTAAAGAACCTCTAAAAGATTCAGAAACCCAGTTTGTGCTTTTTCGCGGAAATAAGAAATGAGGCATTTTTTTTATCTCCACCTTCGTGTACCTCATTTGGATGTAAGGCTGACAATGAAAACAAAAGAGATGCAACAAAAAGCATGCTGGTCGGCATGTGGCTGAGATATAAGCAAAAAAAAAAAATTAGTCCAAGTCAGTACGGGAATATTCCGGTCCAGGCTTTCCGTCCTCAAGGGTCACAAGATGACGTTACACGACGTCTCACATGACCAGGAAGACAAGCTGGAGGAAGTGGAAAATTATAATGCAATAGTGGGATTACATTTTCATTTGAATATTGTCCACTATGGGCTTCCATAGACCATATCCGGGATACTGAAGTCCATGTAACTAAACGCACTCATAAAGAATACATTGCAAATGCTCATTTACTGTAACGTCAGCGGCATCGAGACTCTTCTTTGAGTGGACGTGTCATACGAAAGTTAAAGCTCGCAACAAACGTAAAATTTACTCCGCTGGTTTCATAACTTTCTCGTGGTATTTCCAAGACTACAAGATTCTGTTTATCACATAACAGAATAGCATAATTTAATAGAATACAAGTGTAACCCCTCAGCGCCTTAATGGAAACGTTAGTTAATTCGCAGTCATCCTAGCATTGCGCTAACTCCTTACACTTACTCTTCGTATTCAGTTTAGCTACATATTAACAGCGTGACGAAATGCAGAGCGGTTTTTTATCTGGTACTACAGCTATGTGATTAAGTTCAATCTATTTTAACGTTATCTATCCATAATAACGTATACCTTTTTTCTTGTTTTTCAGCCCCAGTAACATTAACGTAAGGTGGTCTAACCTCCTTCGAAAATTCTGTAAAATGATAAAGTGCTCGCGCTGTTGTGGTTGTCATGACATCAGGCGTGTTTGACATTCTGGCAGTATTCCATTCGCTCGCGCTCGTAGACAGAGCGGTGTCCATTCGTTGACTGCAACTCGGAGTGGGAAAAAAAAAAAAAAAAAACGTGGATATTTTGCCATGAACCGGTTATACATTTCTGCGGCTATTTGGCCGTGAGTTCCGGTGCACCCGCGCAGTTGTATTATTTTTGGACTTAAGAAATCAATGGATAATAGTGAATAGTTATAACTTCGCCATTTAGTTAGCTAGCTCGCATTTACATACATGAAATATTGCTAGCTAAGTCGGCATAAAGGCTCTCCTGCTAGCTAGCTGACGTTATATTTCATGCATTTAAGTCAATTTAAAATGTGTATTGCCATTATTACGCGAACTAAGCTGGAGTCGCACCGCGAGCATTTAGCTCGCTAGCTGGTATTAATATGCACCGAATATAAAGGTTGCCAGCTAACATTGACTAAGAAACCAACAAACTTGCCTGCACGCTAGGCTAGCAAGCTAGTTCGCTTGCTCAGCTGCCTATTTGCGGTGCATATAAATAAATAAAAAACTGTGAATTGCAATTATTTCGCATTAGCAGCGTAGCTAGGTCAGTTATGCATTGACGAGGCTGGGATGCGTTTCCCGAAATCACTGATGCTAACTTACATAGTTGGACCCATTGACTGTGAATGGACCAACTATGTAAGTTGCTAACGTAGTTACCAACTGCGTTTTTGGGAAACGAACCCCTGATTACTTGTTCGCTAGCAACCAAGTTCTTACACTAACGTTGGCCAAACATACTCCATTGATTTCTGTGTGTAAGTCCAAAAATAATACAACTGCGCAGGTGTACCGGAGGTCACTGCCAAATAGCGGAAGAAATGTAAAACCGTTTCACGGCAAAATATCCACTGCCAAAAAAAAAAAAAAAAAAGAAGAAAATCCCATTCTGAAATAGTCGCGGGAATCACAGAGACATATCTCTGTGGCGGGAATAATATAGCAGCGGCGGGCCGCCGCTGCGGTTGGCCCTTTCGTATACGGTCGTCATGTTCCCAAAAGGTCGTCATGCTCTCAGAGAAATAAAAAAAACTAGAGTGGACAACGTCATTGGCTGGACCAAAGTGTACACGGCAGAATTGCTCTGCCATCTTGTCCAATGAGGCACATGTAGCCTAAGCAGTACACGTGGGTGTTGACAAATAATTATTTTTTGGGTGGGGGACTTGGTTTCCGTGTTCTTTTTAATCTTTTCACACTTAAAAAAGGACACGAATAAAGAATTGTAAATCAACAATATTTACGCTCCATTATTTGGCAAAGCTAAAGAATAAGCTCTGCGATTGCCTTACCTTTATATTATCGCTCAGTTACCTACGTTTTCGTTTCGTTCAAAGAAAAAGCGTTCGCATCCAGCTGTGCCTGTGAGTCTGACTCAGGTCTATACCTGGAAGAAACTAGTCGTTACGTGCATATATGAATGTATGCTTTGTGTATTACGATCGGAACAACTTCATTCTGAAGTGTTCATAGCCTACCTACTTGTTGTCTTCATTTAATCCGTCTTTGCCCAGACACAATGGATAACAGGATGATTTTGCGTGTTAATAAATAAACGAATAAACTGAAGCCTTTTTTGCCAGGTAATTTAACTGGCACCTTTTTGCCATTTATTTTAACTGTAATTTTACAATAATTTTACCACAGAGTTCAGTGCATGTTCAGTGTAAACCACGGTTAAATGCGCGAAGTACTCCTCTTACAGTTAAAATGACAAGGAGACAATGCGTTAATTTAACGGTTAAATTCAGTCAGTTTATAACAGTGAAGGAAAGCTGAACTGAATGGCAGACTACAACTACCAAGTACATTAGCGAGGTGGCATTGTTTCACGTCTCGTTCTCTCGCACACACAACTCTGGCTCTCATCGCACCGGTGCTACAACAGTTCGTTCATTCATCTCACGGACCAATTTTAATGTCGCACTGTACAGCCCTGAGGTATAAATCTCGCCTGAGAATGCAATGAAGTTGGTTACGCCAGTCACATGTAACATCAGTCACAAGTAAACCCTGTGAGTCACGGTTCAGCTCAATAAACTACTACAAAGTTGTGCAGCAAATACTTGTCTCTGACAACTAAAGTCAGGTCTGTTCTATCAGTCATGGTTCAGCTCAACAAACTACAACAAAGTTTTGCAGCAAAGACTTGCCTCTGACAAGCTTTCTATAAAACAAAGGATGAGTGTTGCATATTATCATTAGATGGCAGCAACATCAACATGAATATTCATGATTTCTCCGTGATGCATTTCCTCTTCCTGGCCTCATCCAAAGAAACAAGAAGAGGCTGCAGAAAGATCTCTTAAATCTACTGCATCCTATAAGCAGGTTTGTCAAGTACTCTATTTAATTTTTCACTGATATCTGTATTAGCAGTTTTCATTATCTGAATATGGTTTGTCAGGTTATCTCCAGTTTTTATAGATTAATTCACTCAAAGAAGATGATCTCATCATGTACACAAAGTACATTTATACTGTTGACCATGCCACCTGGGAAAGTTTATCAGGCATACCAAGGCAACCTCTGTGCTTCAGAGCAGCCAACAAAAGATGATTTTAGTTTAAAAAAAGTTCAAGGGCCTCTAAAATATCCAATAGTCAGTTGGGTTCACCTCATGTATAATGTTAATTAAGAGTGCAGCAGAATGACTGCATATTGGAATTCTGGGCTTTTCAACTCAACTCTCTTTTCATCTTATTTTTCCTCACCATTATTTTGGGTTTTTTTTTACTTTGCCAGCAAGTGGTAGTTGCTTACAATATCAGTTGAAGCTTTTAATTTTTTTTTTTTTTACTGCTAAAAGCTTTATATCAGGCCTGTCAGGTTACTGAACGCCACTCATTAAAGCTGAGTCAATAAAGTGACAGAGCATTCGCATCTCACTTGAAGCCAGAAGGTATTTTTAGAACCTGATATGGTCTAGAAAACATTCAAATACCATTATTACTTTTTTAGTAAGCTGTTAAAGTAAATGAATATGTAGAATATGACAATTGCTTGTCAAATTATCTTGTTTTATCAACAGAAATCCATTCACTGTAACTGAGTTCTGAGTGACAAACTGTAACGTCAGTCATGTAACGTTAGTCGCGCATAATAATGTAACTATTCTAATAATGCTTTTGATTTGGAACATGGCAATAATTTCTAGAATTTCAATTGCATGTTACCTTATATCTTTGAATGAAAAAAGAGGTCTATCCTTTATGGTTTGAAGACAAACTTGCAATAAAGTTGATGAATTTCCTTTTTTGCCGTTTTTGTGTAGCGTCAGTCACGCACACAATTTCATATCCAACTAACTTGTACATAACACCAGCAAAGTTTCCTCCTGCTTCCAAGTAGATCTAGTCCCTATTGAGCTTGTCACAAAATATGAACATCCAAGGTGTGCAAGTTTTACAACCTGGCCATACCAAGGGTGTGCTCCCTCTCTGAATGTAACGTCAGTCACACACTTAATAATGATAGCATTATTAAGTACTCATATCAGTACTCCTTATCGGCAAGTACTCAAATGTAAGTACTTGTACTCGTACTCGGTCTGAAAAAAAGTGGTATCGGTGCATCCTTAGTAAATAGCCTATGCATTGTTTGCCGTACTCGAGATATTATATGAACAATTCAGACTACATTAGGTAACAGTTAGTGGTCTCTTAAGAACGATATGAAAATATAGAATTTTTATTCGTAAAGGTGAGTGCCTTAACGAAAATAAGGAAACTCACTTTATTGTGCACCTTCCTTTTGTATGTACAACAGAAGCCCAACATTGGCCGGCGGTATTTGTGTTGAAGTTGCCCTTGCCTCTCATTGTGATAAGGCTGATCTTCATTTCACGCCTTCTTGTGGCTATTGGATTGCGTGTGAATATGTTTAAATAACCACTTCCATTGACTGATTGCAGAAGAGGTTGCAATGGCTTACCGCCCGGATGACGTCACGAAAAACGAGAATAATCGTCCTGTGATGCGGATGTCGGGCAAGCATCGCATCTGCCATAGAGAACCGTTGAAAACGAGACGCACTAAACTGCTTGTTATTCGTTTTTTCTCCATGGAATGAAGCGGACATGTGTGCTCAAAGGTAGTTTAAAAATAGAATTACTCCTCCCGAGGCATATATCGATGAATATTAACTGATTACATTAAATGAATGGGTGAATGATGAACGGTAAATTTAGTCACACTTATCCCTTTTTGCCCCGTCCCGGGCTGCGACTTACGCCCAGGTAACCTGGTTAACCTGCTGCCTTCTGATACGTATGTAGACCCACCAGCAGCGATAGGTGTACAAAACTCCTTTAGTAGTCTTTTTTTTTTTTTTTTTTTTTTAACATGAATGGCGAGAACAGGCCGTTCAGCCCAACTAGGCTCGCCAGTTTCTTTGTACCATCGTGAATATATCACTTCAGATACACAATGACTCAATGGTATCTAGCTTTAAGTCAAGTCTGCTCTTGAAAACTCCCAAGGTCTCTGCCTCAACAATATGGTCAGGCAAGCTGTTCCACACTGAAATTACTCTTTGGGTGAAGAAATATTTCCGAATATCAGTACTAAATTTACCTTTAGTCAGCTTCCATTTGTGACCCCGAGTTCTGCTAACAACACTTGGTTGAAGGAATCCTACATAATTCACTTTGTTAATCCCTTTAACATATTTAAAGACCTCAATCAAATCACCCCTTAGTCTCCTTTTCCTAAGACTAAAGAGATTAAGGATCTTCAGCCTTTTTCTCATAGCTTTCATCTTTAATACCGGAATTAGCTTTGTGGCTCTTCTCTGAACTTTCTCTAAAGCCTCTATGTCTTTCTTAAACTCTATTTATGGTCCCCAGATACTGTACACAATTTTCTTATCTGAATATGTGGTCTGGTTATCTCCAGTTTTGTTGTACAAAAAGAAGCATCACCTCCTTGGATTTATACTGACCATGCCCACCTGGGATACTTTTTCAGGCATATGTATCCCAGCATCCAATTGGATTTTTTTAAAAAAAGCTCACGGCAAAATATCAATGGCTAGAGGTTCCTGTGTAGGGTTTTAAGAGTGCAGCAATGACTCCCAGATCTTTTCTTGTCAGCACATTTCATCTTAAAACCTCCCCATTATTTTGGGTTTTTTTATCCCGCCTAATGGTTTTATTATCAGTTGTACTAATTTTTTTTTTTCTGCTGCATTAAATTTCCTGTCATTTGAACCCACATTTCTGCCCAATTCTGAATTCTATCACAAATCATCCTTTTAGAATCACTTTAGTGGACTTCAAATACCATTATTACTTTTTTAGTAAGCTGTTAAAGTAAATGAATATGTAGAATATGACATCTTGTCAAATTATCTTGTTTATCAACAGAAATCCATTCACTGTAACTGAGTTCTGAGTGACAAACTTAACGTCAGTCATCTTAATCAAATAATGTAACTATTCTAATAATGCTCATCAATATTTCTATTTCAAGGTCATTAATGTAGATGAGGAACAGCTATCCTTTATGGTTTGAAACAAACTTGATCCCTTTTTTTGCCGTTTTTTGTGTACTCCCCACCCTACCTAGCTCAACTAAGATATAACACCAGACCACCCTCCTTTCCAAGTGTTCTGTCCCTGCAACCAGTTATGAACATCCAAGGTGTCAAGAATACCACCTGTAACCAATGGAGCTCATTTTAAAAATTAGTCTCTTAATGTAACGTGTCAAATGTTTCAAAATCCAAATATATGATGTCATTATTAAGTGCTCTGGTCAGTACTCCTTATCTCAAATGTAAGGTACTAAGCTTCTGAAAAAAAGTGGTTCGGTGGCCCTTAGTAAATAGCCTATGAATTGTTTGTCAGGCATATTATATTCCTTCAGACTACATTAAAACAGTTATGTTGGCTATCCCTCAAGATATTTATTCGTAAAGTTCAAGAAATAAGTCCAGCTCATCTTTTATGATAGATTCCAATATTTTGCACGCAATTTGTGTTAAACTGACTGGCCTGTAATTGTGATAAGGCTCATCTTCATTTCCCTTTTTATATATTGGTATTATATTGCCCTATTTTAAATCATTTGGTATTTCTCCAGTTTCTAAAGACCGTCTAAAGATGGCAGATAATCGGCCTAAAGATGATCTCACGGATGTCGGAGCACTCTCACGCATCTGCCATAGAGAACCGTTGAAAACTAGGATACTAAACTGCTTGTTATTCGTTTTTTCTCCATGGAATGAAGCGGACATATCTGCTCTTTAGTTGAAAAATAACTTGTCTCCTCCGAGGCGTTATCCCTAACCTCAATTTCCATTAAATAATCTTGAGCATTGGACAAGCCCTCTGGCCGAATAAAGACCGCCCAGGTAACCTGGTTAATTCTCCTTCAAATGTAACCCACCAGCAAGGTGTCCGCAATATCCTTATTAGTCTTCACAAGCTTTGTTCCCTTACCTAGCATTATTGGGCTGGGCCGAGCAGGGGCCCGGCCCCTATAAATGCGAATGTTGCTGAGTGAGTGACTGCCTGAGTGGTCAAGTTCAGCGATAGGCTGGCTGGCCTGGAAGAAGTTCAGTGATTGGTTGGCCGGAGGGGAAGAACTTCAGCGATTGGTTGGCCGACGATTGGCTGGCTGGCTGGCCGGTCGTTGACATCACTCGTATCTCCTGGGCTGCGTTGCTTTGCGCAGAACATATTGCAACTGTTCGCCATGAACGTTTGCCTCAGTAAGCAACACTTTGCTGTTCTCTGGTGTCTGAACCTTTGTTGAGAGAACGCCCACTCAAAAACCATTCCATTGTCTCGATGCAGAAAATACAGCCGTCTATAGCTATTAAGAAATGTGGGCGATAAAGGTTTTGACCGAGTATCTTGATACATTTGTTCCATCTCCTTGCTTTAAACATATGCCGTGAAAGACTAAGTGTCAAGTATACTCACCAGATTGTAAAAGATGGAACTGATCAGCTGAAACTTCACCATTGAAGGAAAATCCTTTGGAGAAATGAAAAAAAGCTATTTGCAATGCCATCTTTGTTTTCTCTTCGAGCTACCTCGGCCTTCCTCCACGGAACATTCCGGGCGCTTGCAGCAAACACACTGTTGCATGGCAAAAACATTCAAAGCGCTTTGAAACGTTCTGCCTTAGCAACGCACCCCCGGTCTGTGTATTTGCATTAGAAATACATCAGTCTCGGAATTTCCGCTTTGACACATTGCAGCAGAAACTGAATACTTTGCCAGTGTTGGATCTTGGATTTCAGAGATTGCAGCAGAAACGGAAATAAAAAAGTGGAATTGAACGTGCGGGGCCGCACACATTTATGCCTGCGATTATCTCGTCCTTTCTTGTTTTGTTCTTTTTTTTTCTTTAATCCCGCCACCACCCCCCCACTTTGGAGGACAACTTCGTTCATTCAGTCATTTATATAATTGTGTACGAGTCCTCCTACCATCACCCGACAAAACAAAACACACACACACAAAAAAAATAGATATACAATACAATACAATACAATAACGATTACATTCACAATGCTTTTCTACCTTTTGCATTAGTAGTTATAAGTTAATCCATTCCATCTCTCAATATTCCCAACCTTCAGCCTCCCTTACTATATCCCATCTTTTGGCATAATTTAAAGTCCTGTCTCATGGGCCATCACACACTCAATTTCTATTGTAATACTTGACAAAATTTTTGAATCTCTCAATTCTTAATGCCTCAACAGATGTCAACCCAAAAATAAATAATTTTGCCAAATATATAATTATATTACCGTTTAGGTGTATTCCTTTTGTTACATCACCCAGTAACACTTTAAATAAATCTAACTGTATTCTATTGTACTGAGATATCCAGTCTTGCACCTTTATCCAAAATAAGGCTATTACAGGACAGTACCAAAATAAATGGTCTACTGACTCCACTTCTTCCTGACAGAATCGACAAAGGGGTGATGACTCTATTCCCCATATATTTAGCATCTTTTTAGTTTATAAAAACTTATATATTAACTTATATTGAAAATATCTTATCTTTGGATCAGGTGATGTATTGTAAAGGATTTTAAAAACTTGGTTCCAAGGGACTGGTGTATCTAACATATTTTCCCAGCTGTCTAGAATCCTGTATGGTATAGTGACTAAGTTCTTTATTTTTGAATAAAATGTTTATGTATGTTTGTTGATCTTTATTCTCTTTAACCAATCTACCATTTCATATGAGGCCTACAGACTAAATGTCCTCCTGTTCCTTTTATAATTTTTGATTTCCAAGCACTTGGTAAAGCTCCACATAAATTTATTATATGGTTGCAGTGTACAGAATGTTCCAAAAAAAACTAGTTAATTGTTTGTGAGACATGAGTTTATTATCCTTATTCACTATATCCCTTATAAAAATAATACCTTTATCAAACATGCGTTTCCAAAAAAATCATTCTATCAACAAGTATATTAGAATTTTACCATATTATTTGTTGTAGAACTTGTTCTGCATTTTCTGGTTGGTGAAATTGAAACTGTAACCAACTTTGTAGAGCTTCTTCCAGAAAAGTTCTTGTTTTGTTCTTTCAGCTCGGTTGGTAACGTTAAACATCCCTCAGTCCAACATAGGACCTTACACGATGTTAGGAAAAATTGATAAATACTGTTATATGACTAGCTGGACTATTTACGTACACGGTGGAAGTTTTAATTTAGGAAGTTTTTAATTTTTTAATTTTAGATTTAAGAAAATATTAAGTTTAAAAGATTGCACCAAGCTGGATTCGACACCCCGTGATTAAGGTAGCTACTTCTCCGTTACATTGTTGTACCCACTACGCCACGGTAATATGACCAATATTTGAATCCAGTCTAGCAATAGACTGCAATAATCAGGCAAATGTACTGTTAAATTAAAACCAAAACCCAAACTTAATGCGTATTTTCTTCTAATGAACAGCAATAGGTGGATTAAATATTAATATAGCGGATGCATATGCTGCGCTTGCCATAGCTAACATCCCGGTCTTTCAAAAATTTCCATTCGATTTTGTTGCATTATGAGCACAATCCGACCATTATTAGGCTATTATCTTCTTTCACGCTAGATTGGTTCAGTTTGTTTCTGTCCTCCATGTTTGTTTTCTCTGGTACCGGTTGCGAGATTCCATAGAGCTAGAGGAATGTAACACATCATACCAATCTAGCTTGAAAGAATCATAACAATGGACGGAATGTGTTTTTAATTTCCCTATTTAATCTTGCAACCGATACGACAGTTAACAAGCATGGAAGACAGTATCACTTGCGAGATTGAATAGGGAAATTAAAAACACATTCCGACCATTGTTAAGATTCTTTCACGCTAGATTGGTACGATGTGTTACATTCCTCTGTCTCCCATTTGAATTTCGTGGCCTGTGCCAGGATTATTTCCTTAATCTTATTGAATCTCGCAACCGATATGAGACAAAACAGGCACAATGAAGGGAGTTGGGATACATTATCATATTAGCTATGTGACAAAGTGCAATACTCGGTCAGGCTGTAACTGTCGCTTGTGAAAATCGTTCATGGTTTCTTTCCTGAATTCTTGTATTTTATTTCATTTTTTTAAACATTGATTATATCATTTTTTGACTGCCTACCATATTTGAGGTACAATTGACCTAAATTGATCACTTCGCAACACTTTTTTTCCCCGCAGCGACTGAAATAAATGCCAAACAATTAGCTATTTGGGGGCACTGTAAAATTCCAAAACGTTCTTATTTCTCGGCCAATTCTCATGATCTTGGTGTCAGCTACAAGGCCTTTTCGAGAGCTTTCAATAGGTCAAAATTCATTAAAATTAATTGCATTTCAATTTTTTTTGTCACAGAGTTAACCATATTCAACCATCATCAATATCGAATAACGCTTTATGTAAACACATGGCAACTCCTTCACTCAAACATATTTATTAAGCAGTTTTACTCAAAACTGTGAATTCTTTGTCCATAACATGACCAAAGACGAAACGTGGGGGGAAAAAAAAGAAAACTTTGAAGTTCGTTCTTACACCCTCACTATATAGGAACTGCCATCACGTCCCCGGTTAGCACAACTGTAACGATAACTTTATTGTTTCATTACGATTCATGAATATACATACATTCATACTTTAACTGCTATCTACATCTGCTGCTGCTGTCTCTCTCAAATTCACATTCACAAAATCAATAACTGCTACCCTTACTCTAGCTCTTTGTCTATTCAAATGTATAGCTTGCTTTTGATATGTTTTCCTTACTCAAGACTCCCTCACACACTCTCACTCTCAATCACTCCCACTCCCTCACTCACACACTCTCACTCTCACACTCACTCACTTTGTTAATAATTTATCAGCATCATCTCATTACTAAACTTGCACTTCATATAATTGCGTGAGCTTTGCCTCATTTAGCACCCTTTTCTTGGGGCCACATTCTCATACAGCACTTGGCAGCCCAGCCATATACTAGGTTGCTCCTAGTCTTGTTCTTGAACATCAACATATTTTCCATACACTGCGAGGTTTGGAATAAGCGGTATCGCGTCACATTTGCGATCTAAAAATGCCTACTTCCGAACCAAAATGAACAATACTAGACAAATGAATCGCAGCCGCTGCGAAAGAAAATCCTAACAACATAGGTGGAATAACTTCAAATTCTAGCGTAGAATCAGACAACTAGTGTATTATCAAGTAGGTTAACGAACTGTTACCATGCTAGCTTGCCGTTACAAACCTGTCACAGGGGTCACAAATTAAAGTATGAATACAAAGTCTTCCTTGTTATCCTGCCGTGATTTGAGAATTGAACACGTTGGTTTTGCATTTCTGTAGCTGGCTAAGCGCAAAAGAAAAAAGGGTTGTTATTGTCACGGTTTTGTGTTATCTGGACTGCCCCTTATCTGTGCTTCCCCGTTAGCTGTCAATGGTGAAGTGAATTTTTTCAGAACCATTGTTGCTGTTGCTGGGTCTGCTCTGCCTAGCCTGGAATGCGTTTCTCGAAAGAACAGGTGCTAACTTACATAGTTGGAGCCATTGACAGTGAATGGCTGAACTACGTTACCTCCTGTTGTTCACTTGCCCGACTTTGGGGTTCACTGAATGACGTTCACCTTATGCGCAGGCTATTTTCAGATATCGGGCGGGTCCCCATTGTCCTTTCATGGATCCCAAATGATTGGGAAAATCACCCTTAAGGTCAGCTTTATTTTAAAATGGCCAAAATAGACAGTGCTGTTTCGTTCAGTGATCAAGCCTATTCCATGCATACTGTTACCATAAAAGTGAGGATTTCATAACAAGACAGGCAGTATCATCTTGAATGAAAAGTGCAAACTGGAAAAAAACAAGACAGAAATAGATGCGTTAGGCTCAGTTGCACAACTCCTCACGAGTAGTTGTACATGTGAGTTTCTAGATGGAGAAATAGAACCTTTCCACTTCATTAGCTGGCTGCCTTATTTATCCTGCCAAACATCAGATTGCAGCACTGAAGAGACTCCTGCATGCTGGCCTCATCGGGGGAAAGTTTCAAAGAGCTGCTTCTAAAACTGGCAAACTAGAAGGAAAGGTGAAAATGCAGCAAATAAAATGAAGATTCGATCAGAATATTGCTAATAAGGCCTGCAAAGCGAGCATCACTGTTGCAGATGCTGATGTTTAAACTAAAAAACTGATTCGTGTTTATGATCAGAATAATGCTACCTGAGAATTTAAGTTTCAGTTTCGCCCAATAACATCAACATTTCAAAGTTAATTTATACTTTTGAATGCTACTATGCATGACAACATATTACTGGACTTTGGGTGTGATTGAGAACGTTGTGCCAATTAACCAAATATTGGGAAACAAGCGTCTTCATCTGTTGTTTGGTAAGCAGACAGAATGAATGTAAGTAAAATACAACCCCAATTCTGAAAAAGTTGGCACATCATGGAAATTGCAAATAAAATAAAGGAGTGATTTTAAGAGTCAATTCACACTCTACCATATTGATAACTGTACAACAGACATAACTGCTTGATACAGCAGGCTCCAGAATTACTGGCACCCCTGACTGGCAATGCACAAACGATACAAAAAAAACCCCAAAACAATAGAATTGTAGAGAAATAGAATATACCAACATGTGACTTTCTTTGCTTGATTAATGTTTCGATGGAAACAACCAAAATCATAACAATCATTTATTACGAAATAAATCTCAAGAAAATCAAGGTTTTATCATTATTGGCAACGTTCATCTAGTACTTAATGCAACCACCGCTGGCAAGGATAACAGCATGGAGTCTTTTCCTGAAATTTTGGGCTCGGTTAGGGTACACATTTGGGGGGATTTGGACCATTCCTTTCATTCCTTTAAGCAGATCCTTTCAAGATCCTTCACATTCTCGGGTTTTTGTTTATAAACTGTCCTCCTTATCTCCGCCCACAGGTTTTGAATTGGATTGAGGTCTGGCGACTGAGATGGCCATTGTTGATTTTGTTGTCCCAAAACCATTTTTGTTTGGATCTTGAGGTAGGAGAGTCTACCTACGGCCAAGTCCCAGCCTTCTGGCGGAGCCAACCAGATTGTCAACCAAAATATCCTGATACTCTGAGGAATTTATCTTAACCAGTGCCCCTGGACCTCTTCATTTAAGACAGCCCCAAAACATGACTGACCCACCATCATATTTCACTGTGGTTTTTTCCAGAAGCCTTTTGAAATGTTGACTATTCTAACCGCACAATATGTTTCCACTGTGCTATTGTGCATTTCATTCTGCAGCACTTTTGGAAAGTATTATAGTATGGCTTTAGCTTTGCATAGTAAAGCTTTAACGTTGAATGATGTTGACTGAGAAAGGTTTATCAAAGTATTTCCGAGCCCATGTCGTGATGTCCATTGCAGTCGCAGGACAGTTCTTAAGACAGTCTGATCTTTTACTTTTAGTGTAAACTGTAGGGGGTGAAATGTCCAACTTACTACTGATTTCTCTTTGAGGAACATTGATTTCAAAGTGATGGATGACAGACTTCTGCATATTTTAGGAAACTGATCTCGACCCGTATTTTCTCTTGAGGGACTCCTTATATGCTGTAACTATCAGGTTTGGGCAAAAGGACAGAGCCAACAGCAGTACCAATAATAGGAAACACTAGGCATTATTAGGTAATTAACCATTCAAAGGTTGAACACCAGTTGAAAGAGTAATGTAGGGCCAGTGAGATGAAATCAGAAGTCCTGTTCGTGGTCAAAGTTGAAGAAACAAGCCGGCGATATCAGAGAGATGTTAATACTTATCCCTGGAACGATGAACCATGTAACCATCCATTGAACTGTCAATGTAAACTGTCAATGACAGCTCTGACAGGGACTTACACTTTGAGTGATAAGCTGCAATTAATCCACTCTTGTGGCTTAGCCTTATCAATGCTGGTCGTTTGTCATAAAAAAGTAGGTATGAAGTAACTTGCGAGCGTGTACTTTGGCAAACTAGCGCCTTAAAATGAACAGGGGGCAATGAAGTTGCATTATCTCATATGTTGTTTCGCAAAATACATTGATAAAGCTGCACCTACGGGCAAGCATCCGACAGAAGGTAGAAGCAGACGTCCTGCCTGGTCTGATTGTAAACTCTTGCTGCATTTACATTTTTACATTTCTAAATGTAAAGAAGGGCTTGAATATACAAGGATTTAGCACTCTTGCAACATAATTCACCTAATTCTTTGACTGAAATTTTGTTGAAACTTTCAACTCTAATGTTGAAATTATGCTATGATTGTGCCATTATGTTTTCAAATACAATTTGAACCTGGAAATAAAAGTGATAAAAATTAATTCTCATGAATCAATTTTCAAAAGTATAATTGTGACTCATACAAAATCAGTTTGTGAACAGTATTTTTCAAAAGGCCTTGAGCCTATTTGTCAGCAGCGCTTTGGGTACACCCCAAAGAAAACTACTATGAAGTACAAAACCTAGGTGACAAATGCCAGTTCAGGAATTGGCATCATTAGTCCTTGTCTTGCTCTTCTCCGTCAGCTCAAAGTCTTGTGTTGTATGGCCCTCTTTAGACTAGATATAAGGATTTTGGGTCAAATAGATTTTTTTTTGGATAATGGTCTAAAATAGTTTAGCTTGGGCTGTTTTGTGTATATATACAGGACACTTTGCTACAGTCAATTTTAAATGAGCCTTGGCCCACAGAACACAGCGGCGCTACTGGATCATGCTCAACAATGGCTTCCTTTTTGCATGATAGAGTTTTAGGTGGCATCTGTGGATGGCACAGCGGACTGTGTTTACAGACTGTGGTTTCTTGAAGTATTCCTGGGCCCATTTAGTAATGTCAATGACAAAATCATGCCGGTGAGTGATGCAGTGGCGTCTGAGGGCCCGAAGATCATGGGCATCCAGTAAAGGTCTTTGGCCTTGTCCCTTACGCACAGAGATTTTTCCAGTTTCTCTGAATCTTTTGATGATATTGTGCTCTGTCGATGATGAGACCTTCAAATCCTTTGAAATTTGATGTTGAGGAACATTGTTTTTAAAGTATTCCACAATTTTTTTTATGCAAGCCTTCGCAGGTTGGAGAGCCTCTGGCCATCTTTACTTCTGAGAGACTCAGCCTCTCTAAGACATCCCTTTTTAGCCAGTCTTGCTACACACCTGATGCCAGTTAACTTAATTACTTGCTAAATGTTCTTTCAGCTGATTCTCTTATATATTAATTGCTTTTTCAGCCCTTATTTGCCTGTGTCCCAACTTTGTTGAGACCTGTTGCAGCCAGAAAATTTGAAATAAGCTCATTTTGTGGATAAAAATGTAAAATGTCTCAGTTTCAACATTTGAAATGTTATCTATGTTCTGTTGTAAATAACATATTGGCTCATGTGATCTGAAAGTCATTGCATTTTGATTATATTCACAATTTACACTTTGTTCCAACTATTTCGGAATATATATATGTGTGTGTGTGTGTGTTATATAACTGCTCAAAAAAATTAAGGGAACACTTAAATCACATATCAGATCTTGATGAAGAAATTATTCAAGTTGAAAGTGTTTTCTGATGTACACTGTAAAATTTGTTAAGAACAAAATGACATAACAATGGTCAATGGAAATCAAAATCATCAATCCATTGAGGGCTGGATTCAAAATCACCCCAAAATGGAAAAAAAAATTGAAATCACAAGCTTATCCAACTTGTGTAAATTTTATCACAGCAACTCGTAATGTGACTAAGTAGTGTGTATGGCCCCCACGTGCCTGTATGGACTCCCGACAGCATCTGAGAATGCTCCTGATGAGTCGGCGGATGGTGGCCTGGGGGATCTCCTCCCAGACCGGGATCAGGGCATCAGTGAGCTCCTGCACAGTTTGTGGTGGTACTTGGCGATGTCGGATGCTCCGATACATAACGACCCATAGGAGCTCAGTTGGATTTAGGTCAGGGGAACGAGAGGGCCAGTCACAATGGCATCAAAGCCTTCATCATCTAGGAACTGCCTACACACTCTAGCCACATGAGACCGACATTGTCCTGCACCAGGAGGAACCCAGAGCCCACTGCACCAGCATAAGATCTGACAATCGCTCTAATGGTATGACTCCCTAGACCATCACTGACCCACTGCCGAATCGGTAATGCTGGATGATGTTACACGCAACATAAAGTTCATTATGGCGTCTTCAGGTCTTACACAACGTCCCAACTTCATTGGAATTGGGGTTTGTATATTTTTATGCATTTTACAATCAAAGACGTAAATTTTTTTGAAGCCATACCTTGCCAGCAAGATTAATAGTCAATAACATTGCGTGCAGTTGACTAACAGTAAATATGATTTTCACAAACAAATGATTTGTTTTTTATTGCAAAGAAAATGTCAGTGATTACTTTTAATTCCACTCCGCAGATTGGCCCAAATGGAGCCATTTCATTTATTTACCACAGTGATCGGACACCTTCACTGGAACTAATAAGTGTTATCATTCAGACAAGGAACTAGATGCTGAGGCAGAGTACAGTC
The DNA here is from genome assembly GCA_029692085.1 of Gymnothorax javanicus. Lineage (NCBI taxonomy): Eukaryota > Metazoa > Chordata > Actinopteri > Anguilliformes > Muraenidae > Gymnothorax > Gymnothorax javanicus. Next base: position 111,498,108 of record CM056193.1, read on the forward strand.
CAATAGAAGGATTTATCGATAGGAATACGGTAATGACAGAAAGGGCCCTGAGTAGAATGAGACAGTTCAGTTCAGATAGTAATGAGCTTGGATAAAGGGCATGTTTGCACTAGGCCAGTGGCATCCGGGGGCTGAAACCAGATGGCGATCACCCTAGCCAAAGCAGAGCTGTCAGATGACAGGCTTGGAGAGTTTAGCAGGAACGTAGTCTCAATCCTGAGGACTGCAGAAGGCGTGGGAGGTGTTCCTAATAAACTGGGCAGAGGAACAGATTAAAGACGCAGGTTAACAGGAACAGAGTCCCGATCCTGGAAGCTGGGAAATAGGCTTGGGAGCATGATCCTGCTAGTAAGACCAAGAAGAGTACTTCCATATTTAACCATCATTAAGGTTACAATTACTTCAGCAGAAGATAACTCTTAGACCAGGAAGATTACACTCTGGTTGCTTAAAGGCATTTAGCAAGTGACCAGCAACTTGACAGATTCAAAATAAGAATACTACTGTATATGCCTCTGGGACATACAACAGTGGGGAAACTCAACGCACAACACCTGGTGGGGCAGGCACGCAAGAAAGTAAACCAATTAAAGGAGACAGTACATCTAAAAAAACGTGGAATTTGCTGGATAGGAGGATGAACAATACGGATTCACACGAGGGTTGTGATGACTTAGTACATGTCCATATATCCAGAATTGGAGACGCGGTAGAGCAGTGGTTAAGTAGGCTTGACTTGGGATCAAAAGGTCCTGAGTTCAAGACCTTGGCACAGCTTTTTCGGTGTGTTCTTGGGCAAAACACTTCACTCCCACACTGCCTCACTCCACCCAGGTGTATAAATGGGTACCAGCAAATTGTCAGGGAAACCTGACTAAGCTGGGGGAGTACCTGCGATGGACTGGTATCCTATCCAGGGGGAGTAGCAATACTCCTAGTCGCTTCATGCCACAGAAACCAGGGTTAAGCACTGGCCTGATGGGCCACTATGCTCGGAACAGGCTTACTCTTTACATAGATATATTCAGAATTGATGTGCACCCTGCAGCCAGTCAGAATCAAATACCATGTTATAGTAATTAATATCAGCTCTGTTTCTAACACACAAAGAACATGCCCATCATACCTTTATCCCACCGGTTGAAAGCAGTCATGTGGAAACTCCGTATATTCCCATATTATGTCTCCGAGCCCATACACGGTGTGCGAGTAGATCATCTCCTTTAGAGTCTCTAGAGCAGGCGAAATGGCATGCATGTGAAAACAAGGCAGTCAGAGATGGCAGACTTCACCCCATTCAAGCAAATATTGGCATGTGCGGAAACACAAACACGCAGAGCCACTAGATGGCAGACTTCACCCATTCACGCAAATATTGGCAAGTGCGGACAGACAAACAAACACACAGAGCCGCTAAAAACAGTACTTCATGCCCACTCCGTGGGGTGAAGTAAAAAGGTCTTCGGTGGGATAAATTCTTTCCAGTTTGTTAGAGGGCCAATACGGAAATATATGGGGATCAATAAATTGCAGGGCTCGGCTGCGCCTCACCCAGTATGTCATTTACGGCCCCCATATATTTCTTTTTTGGCCCTCTAACAAACTGTGTAACTTATAATATGTATTTCTCACCACTCACTGTGGCCTGCTATATTGTTGTAACGTCAAGTGTGTTTATATCCGGTAAGTCAGGCAAGCTGGATGCTTTCCGAGTTTTCAACATCACATTAGAAGCTGAATCACCATTCCATAGGTGGCGGGCTTGAATCCGGCCTGGTGGCTTTCTTTACTGATTTTGCATGTTCTACCCTTGTTTGCGTGGGTTTCCCCAAGATTGTCTGGTTCCTCCCACAGTCCAAAGACATGCATATCAGGCTAAGCGGACACTCTTAGTTGTCTGCTCGTATGAGTGTGCGTGTGTGTGTGTGTGTGTGTGTGTGTGTGTGTGTGTGTGTGTGTGTGTGTGTGTGTGAATCGTGTGTGCACCCTGCAAGGGATTGGTGAGCTGTGCCCCTGCCTTTCGTCCATAGTCAGCTGGGATAAGGTCCAGCTCCCATGTGACCCTAGTGAGGAAGAAGCGGTACAGATAATGGATGGATGGATGACCAAGTCATTGCACTTTTATGTGTCAGAGGTTGGGGTTTTTGCCCTCAGACTTCAGTGGATTGCAGCATTATGCTTGAATCCTGCTGTAAAACTAGCCAAACTGCATCAGATCATGCCCTGAGTGGACTTTGGTGCTGCACTTCAGACCATGCACATGGTCCTTACTTTCTTCAGATTGAAATGAGATTTGGGGTTTTTGCATTTTAAATATACATTAACTGTGGAATACAAATTTATTGTATGTGGTTCTTTCTAGAATATGCACCATAAAGTACTCAGCATTAAATCAGTTCTTACATGCGCCACTTATTGGTTCAATATACTCTGTTCAGAATAGCATTAATGCTGAACATTTTACAATGTAGTCAGGGCTTTTGGGGAAATAACCTGAAGAGATACAACAAAACTTTCATTAATATTAGGCTACTATGTTTTACTGTTGAAGCTTAGATGCTTGATGACCAGGTCTATGGTTCTGGATGCTAGCAAGATATCAGGCTGTGATAAATACCCTGTTATTGTCATTACAGATAATTAAGCTGTTACAGTAAATATAGAGAATTGCATGGATTCTGGTGATGGGTGGGCATGGGGGTGTTGTGTGTATTTGGTAATTGATACCCTGCATGCGTGCTCCAGTTCCGTAGTTTCCTCAGTCTCACAGCTGTAATGCATGCATAATTAACATTCTAATTATTACAATGGCTCTGAAAAGCCATCACTGACAGTCAGCCTTGATTAGTTTGGGTATTGGATTATGTTCTGCGATCACACTGCCGTTTGCTTGTTCTGCAAAAAATGATGCATAAAATTTATGTTAATTCACAAAAACAAGTGTATGCTGTCATTGAGTGATGCAGGTCCAAAGTCCTTCTAATCAACAGTGAAGGCCAGCAATTCACTTTGATTGCGATAACAAATCTTAATTGTCTCATTTTGGTGGTGTTTGCAATTGTACTAGCTTTACCCTCATAAATATTCCTTAAGAATTGTGGCTAAACACAGTACTTCTATTGTGTGCTGTGGATAATTCATCCTGGTAATTCCCCAATGGTGATTTGGTGATTGATCTGCAATCTGCAAGCAATCACAATGTTATTTCTCTGGATGGTTGAAATTATGTTCATGAGGGCTGTTTTTACAAAGTACAAAAGTCTTCATTGAGGTTGCAGGGAACCTAACATTGTACCATGGTCCAGTTAACTCAAAATAAGCCACATTTCTGTTACCAGCTCACAGATTTCTTGAGCCTTTTTCAGTTTTTGTTTGGAAGCAAGCTTGCTGAATGGACACGAAGGCACTTTTGTGGCTCTTCCAAGGTCTGTGACTCTTCCTAAATGTAGGTTCAAGTCATAAACTTACTTAGCATTTGCTTAAGAAAAAAAAGCCATTGACATTTTGACGTAACTGAGAAGTTGCACTCCTATTGGGAATATTTTTGGAAGTCTTATGTCTGTGTATAAATCAGCCCAGAAGAGGGAGCCAGAAATCTCTGGCCAGTGTTGCGAGTTCATGTGCCCAGGCGATCAAGAGCTCGGCAGGAAGTGCTGTTGTTGGCCGGTAAACACGCATAGCCTACTGTGCAGAAAATCTTTCCCTGTCAGCATCATTTAGATCCCTCAGATCTGCTCAGATGGTGATTTTGGCTATCCCAGTGATGTCCATGCTGTAATTATTCATAAAATTACCCTCCTTTTTCCCCCCTGCAATCTCTGGTATACTGTATCACCTACGTAGATTAGCAGGGGTGATTGAACATCAAAGCTGGTGATGAGCTGAATTTTTCAGGTGCAAAAATTGGTTAGTTGTTCATTCTTGGAGGCACCAAAGCAATTTTACATAACTAAAGTGCACCATTGCACTGCCATTATTGGATGCCACTGTGGGAAAGGGCAATGAGGACACATAAGTTCAGACTCCTGTTTTTGATCTACAGTATTTTTTACTTAGATGGCTGTAAATAATCACTGTAGTCTTACTTAATTTGGCCAAGGGAATCTGGCTCTATCATGTATGGAAGACCATAGTGGACAATATTAAAATGAAAATGTAATCCCACTATTGCATTATACAATCCCAATTCCAAAATAGTTGGGACAAAGTGTAAATTGTGAATAAAATCAAAACGCAATGACTTTCAAACCACACCAGCCAGTATTTTATTCACAATAGAACACAGATAACGTAGCAGATGTTGGTACTGAGAAATTTTACAATTTTATCCACAAAATGAGCTCATTTCAAATTTGATGGCAGCTACAGGTCTCAAAAAAGTTGGGACAGGGGCCTGTTTACCATGGTGTAGCATCCCCTTTTCTTTTTAACACAGAGTGGAGGCGTCTGGGCATTGAGGAGACAAATTTCTTGAGTTTAGCCATTGGAATTTGATCCTACTCTTGTATAATACAGGCTTCCAGCTGCTGGAGAGTTTTGAGTCTCCTTTGACTGACTTTTTGTTCAATTATGCGCCAAATGTTCTCAATCGCTGAAAGATCGGGACTGCAGGCAGGCCAGTTCAGCACACGGACTCTTCTACTACGAAGCCATGCTGTTGTAATAGCTGCAGTATGTGGTTTTGCATTGTCCTGCTGAAATACACAAGGCCTTCCCTGGAATAGATGTCGTCTGGAGGGGAGCATATGTTGCTCTAAAACCTTTATATAGGCATGGGCAATACAAATGAATAAAATGACAACATTTCTTGAGTTGCTGAGAAAAAAGTTTTTATTATTTTCTAATGATTTTTTGCAGGTAAGTACAGAAGACACAGACGAAGAGTTTGCCACAAGTCCAACGCCTTTACAGGAAAGGGTCTCAGAGCCACAGGGTCCCAAAAATGGCTGATTTCGGCATTTATCAACAAAACCCATTGTGAAAATTGGGGGGTGAAGCCTGAGGGCATTTTCGAAAATGCAGTCTACTCAGAAATAAACCTGGCCAAATTATCCATTAGGGTACCCTAACAGAAGTAAATGATGCTAAAGTCATCAACCCCTTTTCTGAAGTACAGCAGCGCCCCCTAGGCCCTTTGTAATGGAAAATGCATTGAATTTCACCCAATTATGTTCAGCAAACATTAGGTTTTGCATTGATATTAAAAAATGGTATGAATGGGTTGCCTGAGAAGTTTCTTTTTTTTGGATCAATGGCCTGCAAAAATGTCAAAATTATCGGTGGGAGGGCAAACATTAATGCTACTCGTCCATTACTATATAAAATGCAGTGAAGTCGCTGATGCCGGCAGTTGTTTGCCCTCCCACTGCTACGAAACGTTCTCCCTTCAATAACCCGTGGTGATTAAAAAAAAAAAAAAAGCCTTTGCTCTGTTTTTTACAATGTCCATATACCCTCCTCCCATGATAGTTTCAATGAGCTACAGTGAATAATTCATAGAAACACAGTGACGTGCAGTCGGAGGTTAGTTTGGTGAGGCAGAAACCTCCCCTTTGCTTGATTAGCAATCAGACGATTAACTAGTTTAGTAAGACTATTCGGCAGAATGACGGGCCAGTTTAAGTTTCTGCGGCGTTATTACTCAGTACATCAAACCTGAAATGCTCACTAGACAGCAGATTTATGCGTTACTTGCTTCCAGGAAGCCGAAGCAATGTCATCAACAAATATTAAAACAGTTCGACCTATGCAGAGTTCAATGCTTAATCAATATACAATGTATTCTCCTTTAAATACGCGCTTTTACACCCAAACAAAAAGCGGGCGCTTATTTTCAGTCTTCTTTCATAATCCAATTAACAAAATGTTTAAACGATATACAGAATTACCGAAAGCCGAGAATTTTTCCTAATTGATTATCAGATTTCCATCCTCGCAGTCTCGAATTGAAGGGTATAAGTGAGTTAATCTTGTGACCGGTGTTCGCGAGGTGGCATATTTTGATAGGTAGCAAAATTTGTCAGAACACTGGTAGGTTTTGAACGCCTAGCGCTGGTTTATTCCTTGGTATATTTTACTGAAACTTGACAAATAGGGTCACAGGATATTCTGCCAACTAACTATGTAAGTTATAGTAAAAAATACCCTCACCTTTCTTGCTATTGTTGAGAAGAAGTCACGGCGAACTCGCGACGAACTTCAACAACTTCTGTCGAACTTATTTCACATCCCCTGGAGGTCTAGCTTGGACGAATAGACTCGTAATTTCTCAAATTAGATGGCTGTAAGTAAATCAGGGCCGTAGCTGGGATATCACGTCATCGCGGGCTATTTGAAATCTTCCCCCAAAATGGATATTTTTGCCACGCCGTTACACTTGAAAGTTTGTAAACACGGCGAAATTGAGGTCACGATTCATCCAACGGGCGAATAATAGCTCTGTTCAAATCGCGTTATTGGCCGTGAATACGCAGAGTTCATGTATGAAATGCGGTATCCTATTGAAAAGGTTGCTTTTAATCAAACCATGGTGTTCTTTTTGTATGAAAATGGTATTTACATCATTTTTTTAATAAGTTTTCTGAGGCTTGTTTACCGCCCCAGTTCAGCTGTTACGCATTCCATTAGAGTTTATGCAGAGCGTTGCCCATGCCTACTTTATATACCTTTCAGCATTCATGGTGCTTTTAAAAACATGCAAGTGTCCCACACCATATGCACTAATGCATCCCCATACCATCAGAGATGCTGGCTTTTGAACTGAACGCTGATAACAGGAGGGAAGGTCTTTCTCCTCTTTAGCCCGGAGGACACGATGCCCATGATTTCCAACAAGAATGTTAAATTTGGACTCGTCTGACCACAGGACACTTTGCCACTTTGCTAAAGTCCATTATAAATGAGCCTTGGCCCACAGAACACGGCGGCGCTTCTGGATCATGCTCAACAATAGCTTCCTCTTTGCATGATGGAGTTTTAGGTGGCATCTGTGGATGGCACGGCGGACTGTGTTTACAGATAGTGGTTTCGTGAAGTATTCCTGGGCCCATTTACACCCCCTTTCCACATAGGCTAGGAATCTTCACGAATGGGAAATTTAACCTATTCGTGGTTGAATCGTAATCGGTTCGGGAAGTTCTTAACTGAATCGTATTCTTATTAATTCTTGCAATTCGTGAGCGGTCGGGAATTCGTGGCAAAAGTTTTGAACTGTTCAAAAAATTTGTGGAGAGGTTCACGAATGGAAAATTCCTGGTTGGTTCTTAACAAATTCAAGGTCTATTCTTAGTCTCCGTAACTGATTTGTAATCGGTTCTTACGCATTTGTGCGTATTCTTAACTCATTCAGCAATTTGTGAGTTCTTGGCTTGACCACGAATCCGCTACGAATCTGTCACGAATCACACGAATACAATATTCCTTACTGATTCCTAATATTCGTGCAGTATTCGTAATGGATTCTTGTAATTCTTACTCAATTCTTGACAATATTAGTGCAATTTGAGCTGAATCCCACGAATATCCGTAAGTTTATCGCACCTGCATCGTAAATGCTTGGTACAGCGTCACAAATTGGACCATAAAATTTGCAAAATTCCACGAATCCTCACAAATCTGAAAATTTATCAATTCGTGCCAATTCGTGGGATTCGTGGTCGTAGTGGAAACAAGGCATTAGTAATGTCAATGACAGAATCATGCCGGTGAGTGATATAGTGGTGTCTGAGGGCCCGAAGATCATGGGCATCCAGTTAATATTTGAATATTTGAAGCATTTGAATATTGTCCCATGTATTGCAGGATAAGTCTTTGAAAATGAAATGTCAAATGTCGTCATCATTATTATATCATTATTATTTCTTAGTAATTAGAAAACAGCATTTTTATTATGTTGACCCTAAAAGAGCGTGATGACATGTATATGTAAATGCAATAGACTGGGAGAGCTGTTTATCTTATTGCATTTGAATATTGTCCTCAGTAGAGCAAGTTAAGTCTTTGCAAATTAAATGTTGAATGCCGTTTTCAATATCATTTTCAAATAGTCAGAAAATAGCATTTACATTTTCATGTTGACCCTAAAAGAGCGTGTTGACATGTAAATGTAAATGCAATAGGCTGGGGATGCTGTTTTGCTTATTGTGTTTGAATATTGTCCACTACATTGCGGAGCATGACTTTGAAAATCAAATGTCAAACAGCTTTTCATTATCATTTGAATATAGTCATAGATTTCCCATATCTGTATGTGAAAATGAAAGTGATAATTGGATTAGTGCATTTTCAATTTAATATTGTCTCAAATAACTCATAAGTGGAAAATTATAATGCAATAGTGGAATTACATTTTAATTTGAATATTGTCCACCATGGGCTTCCATAACGCTCTTTTTGGGACACAATGAAAATTAAAATGCAATCTGTCAGCGTCTCATCAAGGCGGGTCTTCACCTAGGACGTCACTCATTAGGGGCGCGAAACAAAAGGATGTTCCTCATTTGCATACCAACCAATCAGCTTCTGGCTAGCGCATGTACGCACGGGGGCTTACTGATAATATCATGATAGCTACGAAGCTGCTATGTAATGTGAGCCATCAAGTTAGGTTGATCTGTGGGGATACCCACATAGCTAACGTTAACTAAGGAAAATCATTGTAAATGATCATCACATTAAAGTGATATGATTTGGTTTCTACCCCAACTTTACTAACTTAGCTAGCTGTAGGGATGGCAAATTTGAAGCTTCGAACCGTTTCAAAACATTTAAACCATTGATTCGAAATGTTTTGAAACATTTCAAAACTTGCTCGCTCAACATTGGCATCCACTGGCAGAAACTGTCATTGCAGCCTTTAATTATTGTTGGTGTTGATGTGCTGAAGCCCCCCTTTTCACAAATCCAAAAATATTAATGGTTTCGATACAGGCACGATCAGTCAATTATTTATTTTTTGTACGATATGGATACTATTTCTTATTGTATGGCACTGTTTGTTTATTTTGCCGTTAAATGTTCTTATTCATTCATTCATTGAGAATGATTGTGTCATGTCAGCCTTTTATATATAAATGGACTTGACAATTACAATTTTTGATGATGCCTAGTTGGTATTGCACCTCATTGAGATTATACAGATCAATAAAATGTGGAATAAAGATTTAGATTCAGAAACATTTTGCTCGAAGATTTTTATTCAGGGATAATATTTGCTGCACATGTTTTTTAAATTCAGCTGGCTTGTCTGCTTCTCGACCATCTGAAATCAAATTACAAGTTTATTTAAACAAAAAAATAAATAAACAAACAAACATGCTTCAACTTATTGACACATTGGAAAATACCTGGTAAGCTTTAGAAAATCTATCTATCTTGTATTTTGAACTACTGTAGCAAAATCCTCACAAAATCTCATCACAACTCAACGCAACAAAACACCTCAAACACCTGTATTTTCCCTTGGCTTTTGAAAACTTTTTGCGGTGGACGGATAGCGATCACGTGACGTTTCGAAACATCTCACGAACACCGCGTCGGAACCAGAAGTGTTGAAACGTTTTGAAGCCGTTCGAACTTCGGTGTCGAAATTGCCATCCCTAGCTAGCTGTAATATGCATTAACTCATCCATGGTTTCGCGGCAGTGTTGTGCAAATGTGCAACCCAAGTGTGTTTGCAGATTTCAGAGACGTTAGCTAGATTGCTAGCGAGTTTAAAAGCAGTCTTTTAGGTCCAGCTCGCTAGCTAATGAACCTATGGTAGCTGTAATGCCTATTGGAGAAGGTCTACAGCTCTGATCTGTCACTTTCAACGCTATCGCGCACACACAACCTCTTTCACCATTGATTACCAGCTTCTTTTACCTAAAGAGCAAAGAGACAGTTCGGCCTGAGAGCTAGTTCTAGCAGCATTATCCTTCTATGCGTGCTATCGCGTAGTGCATTACTCCTCCAGAATTGTAACGCAGCCATCTCCCCACCCTGCTGACGCGAGTTAAGAGAAATGTTTGTCATCATTGTTATACTTAACCGATGTGATTTGGTTTTTGCCCTGACTTCACAAGCTAGCTAGCTGACAGCTATTGCTCTGGAGCTAGCCAAGTAGCCACTTCACCACCAGCCTCTCCTGAAACATGCACAATGAATGTCCATGATGCAAACCATGAACGGTATGATAAACGGCTAGCAGTCCGGCTGTCGCTGTTCCTGGTTAAATTGCGATTCCCAAACCACATAGCAATGGGAGAAGTTTTGATGACTCTGATCAGTGTTCCTCATTAGCTAACTGAACATGCTGTTATAGGCATGTACTTCTTTGATATGTTTTGCGGCACTTTTGTATGTCCCAACAGTACTTTCAGATTTCTGGGACATTTAGGTAGCTAGCTCATTACTTGGCTCGCTCAAGAACAATAGCTGTCAGCTAGCTAACTTGTGAAGTCAGGGCAAAAACCAAGTCATCATCTCTCTATGGCTCTGGCTCCGACTGATCTCCGACACTTTCATGACAGTGCTCCATTGAATCTAGTGCAGGCGTCTCAGATTTTTGTACTTTTCGACACTCGTTTTTGTGGACTATATCATAGTTATGGTTAAACGTTGTGCCTGGGGCACTTGTAAGACTGACACTCGTTACCCAGAGAGGTTGGAGGGTAGCCTGGTAAAACCAGACCCTGCTACTTTGCTTTGCTTCATACACAGAGTCTGGGTAGTCGTCATTGACAAGTGTTTACTTCCTGGTGGGTGGGCGCCTGTCAGAAGTTTAAAATCATTGGTGTACCCGTAAACTAACCACTAACGTTTGGCGATGACGTATGATATGTGCCGGCTCAGCCGCCTAGTACTTCCGCTGGAAACTACAGTCCTTCATACCAGGAATGCAGCGAAGACAAACTGATCAGTACATTAAAGTTAAAGAGCTTAGGACATGAAATTCAGCTCTGTAGCATTTTATCACATAAAAACAAAGTACCTATCTTGAACAATTAGTGATGGTTTTAATATCGCGTACTTCATGCAATGTTTAAAAAACCGCATTTTATCTGCTAAATTATCCACTTGAGGGAACGCCCCCTTTGCCTCAATCGAGAACATTTGCGCTGGGCCAGCTCAGCCACATGACGTCATAAGTTGTACACGGATTGTATCTAGGTGGTTAGCCTTAGTGTACGACTCTGGTCTGGACGGAGAATATCTTAAAGAATGGACCAACAAAAATCACCGAGAGTGAACGGAAAACGATGTGTAGTGTGGGGATGCAGTGCAACGCATGCATATGGTCATGGAATGTTTCTGTGGCCGAAAGATGCAGAGATATCGAGAAATTGGACAAAACAAGTGCAACGTACTAGTGCCGACTTTGCTGGCCCAGGCAAGCCCGGGTCACTGAAACCTACGATATGCGGCAAACATTTCGAGTATTTATGTTTTTACATATCGTTATTATTATTATTTGTGGAACCCAAATCGTTTCTCTGCACTGCCTGTTCAATAGCCAGCCAACTCGCTGTTCAGTGTGATCTAGCCAGCTAAGCAGTGAAATGATACTATTCACGGCGCTCTATTTATTTCTGAACAATGTGTACTTGCTAGCTTACTACCTAATAATAGCAAGCTGCAAGATATGGTTTACACATGTTGTGATATCATTCACGGCTCTATATTTCTGCGCACTACGTGTTCGCTCGCTAACTAGCTATAAACAGCAAGCTGCGAGGTACATCCGGCTTACACGCATTGTTTCGAGAGCTCATGAAACTGCACAGAAATGAGTAGAGCCGCGAACACTATCATTTCACTACTGGCTAGATCAGGCGTGAGTCCAACCACCACTTAGCCTAATATATTATGGTCTTGTTTGGCAAGGTAACCAAACGTCTGGTCTATTGAACTCACTTAAGGTTGAAAAGTGAGTTGGCTGGTTATCCAACACGCTGTGCACAGAAACAATTGTAGAACCGGAATAATAATCCTTCCGCTACTTGGCTGGTAAGCGTTGTACAGTTCTGGACAGGCGGAGACACTGACAATTAGCAGCTGTCTTCATTGCTCGAGTACTCAAGCTGGAATCTGTATGGTTTTATGGTTCTGAATCCCATGTTAAGCTGCTTTCACACCGGACGCAAAACGAATTTTTTCGCATGACAGATTACATTGAAAGTCAATGCAAAGACGCGAATACACGCGAAACTTATTCGAGTCTTTGCATTGACTTTGAATGTAATCTGTCGTGCGAAAAAATTCGTTTCGCGTCCGGTGTGAAAGCAGCTTTATGTTGAGTTTCCTCATCTTCCATAAAAAAGTACTCTTCTTCATCAAAATGTACAGATTCAATTGAAAATTCCGAGGAACTATCGGAATCTGACTCGGATACCAACGTTGTTGGACACACAATCACCCACCTGTGCTACTTATGACGTGACCACACAGGGGAGTGCCAGAATCGCTTTACTGTGTTGCTCAGAATGTTTGTTAATAAGGGGGGCGGGGCAAGTAACAAAAAATTGTGATTTTTGTTAAAAATCATTTTCTACATTTTTTTTTTTTTAGGCAGACGATGGGAATTCTTTTAATTGTACCCCTTTATATTCATAAACTTGCTCAGTGCATGTCCTAAGCTCTTTAATACTGTACCCATACATATGCCCATCTACTAAATTTTAGCCATCACTCATTCACTTATAAGCACCAAAGGTGCTCTTTCTTTTCTCCTTACAAGAAACAAACTATTGAGCTATCGTTTTTCCTGCAGATACTGCTGCTGTTAAAAAAAACGTAAGAGACCCGAAACCAACAGCAGAATCGGCGAGAATACGCATTATTTACATCAGGACGAAATCTGCGTTGACACGAAAACTGAACCATAAACCATTCTTGCGCTAACATCATACCGAGCTCGCTATCTAACTTTATAGCAACACAGTTTGGCTCTAAGCTTTTGGCTGTCTCACACAGCCATTTCATTCATGGATAATGACAAAATAACACTGAGACAGCGAATATGTCTTGTGACGTGAACAAAAACACGGCTTTTAAAAAGTTCGCTGCTCGCTCAAATAGTGTGAAATTCGCGGACAATGTAACACTAGAAGCTACAAGCTAGCTGAGGTGGTTCGGCTGTCTCTCACAGAGATGCACAGGGTGCCTATTTCATGATCGCTATTAAGTAGATATGAGAATCTGTAGGGAGTAGCGCTACAACATCATTTCCATTCAAAAAACTAACCAAACATTCATCTTGTTGTGGCTATAAGTCGCTGATACCCGGGATTTTCTCCACGACAGAGCGAATGGCCTCCAATGTTTCTATATCCGTAGCCATTGTTGATTTCGGAGACTAGTTATCGCATGGTCTGGAGGGCTTATCGCGCAACTTCGGCAAGATTCTCGCGTAATTTTTCGAGAATCTCGCGCAGCCGGCTTACTTGCAGACGCGCTCGAACGCACCTACAATTTCAAACTCTGCGCAGCTGCTACATCATGGCTCTCGGCCACGCCTTCTGTTTGTTGGTTGGTCCGGCGTACTTTCTGCCGAGGTAAACGAGTGATCAGACTGAGTACTGAAGCGAAATGAAATTAAGCGGAAGCACGAAGGCTGGCGGAGTCAGGCTAGTTGGAGGGGGGTGTGCGTAAAAATAGCCACTGCCTGTATTTTTTTCCGCTTTGGAATATGCTGCCTTCAGACTTTTCCAGCGATGCTTAACTTGGTTGGAAGTTCACGCAAAACCAGCCTCTGTTCACTTTTCGCACACCTTAAAGATATCATTGTTACGGTGCTTCAATTCGCCCATCGAAATATTCCATTATATTCATGTCTTTCATTATCTGAATGCACACAGTCGTCTCCTCTTCCCTCCAAAAATGCTGATTCCTTGCGAATTGAACAGGCGCAGACGTAATGAGGTCGTTGCAAGTTACGTAGGTGGTCACATGATCCCCGAAGCAAAATGCACACAGAGGTTGATCGCAGCATAGTGAAAATGGGGAAATCTTGTGCTGCTGTTGCTTGCACCAATAATGATGCCATTCAGTTGTCTGGAAAATACGGCAAAATAAGTTTCCATCAATTTCCACAAAATAATGAAGCCCTTTTGAAAGATTGGCTTGTTAAATTAAGAAGAATTGACCATGGAAAGCCTTAACAAACCAACTAAACATTCAGTTCTTTGCTCAAAGCACTTAGAGAAAGGCTGCTACACGTACCAGAAGTTCACAACTAAGTCAACGGTTTTGTTGCAGTGAAAACTGGTTTTAATGTGAAGATTTAAAGAAATTAGTTGAAAATATATATACAATACAAATATTAACCTTAAGCCTGAACGCCCCTGTAACGGGGGCAATGAATTTGCAAAATAAATAAATACAGCATGTTTCCTAATAGCAACCTCGTCATGCGGCATATCCTCTTAAAGCGAAGAAACTCGGCGAAAAGTTCGTGATGACCATTTTTACCTAAACCGAACACAATTCAAGTACCAAGCAAGTAAATAAGCATCTAGCAAAACAATAAATTAAATTGGATTAAATAATCAGTACTCTATCGCAAGCATTTCTACTGAATTTGATATGCATACAAACGATACCTCAAATGAAAAAGGACAGTCCACAGATTCCAACGATATAAGCCTTGTCATTTTAAATTGACACCACACTCAAAGAACAGCAGGCATACACTTTGAATGCTAGAGATGAGCAAAAATTTTTCTTACCTTTGATATTTTGTCATAAAGCTGTTTGTGGGTAAATCTGCACTTGCTATTGTTTTAGCCAGTCTATCTGAGAGTCCTCTCGCCATTATGCTATGCACTGGAAGACCTCAGCAGTATAATCACTTAAATGGTTTGTTTTTTGTATTTTCGCTATAATTAACCGCTAAATATTCAACTGTTGTTTTCAAAGCCGGTTTATGACTGAGAATCCTTGCACCAAGTTCAAACACAGCACAGCTATACAAGTGCTAAATCGACCAGTGAATATATAGTCTGTTGAGCTAGTGTCGTGGATAAGGCGGAGCATTTGGACCTGAGGTTCAATATCCGGTTATACATGCAACGTTTCAGAGCAAGGAAATACACTTTTTAGTATAAATAAATCATAATTAATCGATGCATTCCCATCCCATCAAAGCCATCTTCCTCAGTTACTTCGGCGATCAAGTGACTTACACTACGGTTTCTGCATCCAGTGCAACGCCTCCATTGAATATTCTGTTCGGGGGCATTTTCCGATTAAGGTGTATACATGACCCAATATGCCGATTAAAACAGGCATATGCCAGGGGTCTTATTCGGAATATTTTGAATCGGAAAATGACCTTAATTGGGTTATTGCATGCATTTACATGACAGGTACGCAATCGGAATATTCTCATATTCCCATTAATACAGGAATATGGTGTGCATGTAAACGCAGTCATTTATTCAGATCGGCTAAATTCCTGGGCCATGAAGGAATACCGCTCAGAGGGCACAGTCATCGCGACAAATCACTACTGACTATTGATTGTGGAGAGTGACGACCTGACAGTTCCCCAAATATTAGCGAGCAAACGTTGAAACTAAAAATACACTCTCAAAACTACCTAACCTGTTAGCTAAGTTAAGCAGCTAGAAAACATAAGAAATGTTACAGCCGTCCCGCTAGCCAACGTCAGCTGATACATTATAGTTAATGCCGTGGTATAAACATTGACTGTATAAATCAGTCTATGGGTCCAAGTCCAGATTTCCTACATTGTGCATGAACATACTGTAACCCTTTCTGTCTACTCCTGTCTGAGACCGCATTTGCTGCTTTGTAAAAGCCCGACAGCAGTTCAGCAGGAAGAGCTGTCAAAAACTGCATGTTGAAACTGAAGTTTTGTTGGACTTAGCAACAATAATGAAGGGGGGCGGGGCTTAGCGAAAGGTGAATTGCCTTTGCTTACTTTAGTGAAGATGGTCACTTTTATTTTGTGAACATCAATAAACATTTTATTAATTGCATCATCTATTAAGCTAACAAAAGTTCTTAGGTGCATGCTCGTGTTTTAAAAATATCAAATACATGTAGGGTGTTCACTAAGTCAGCAATATCTGTGTTTGAAATAGTATATTTGAGCTACTTCGTACTGCTGCAGTATATGCAGGATTCCTCGTCCAACTCTAGATATTCGTAGCTACAGTGTACTAGCCAGCATATAGCAATAACTTTGTCCTGTACTACAATCGCATGACTAACGAGTCATAATGATCACCTGGGTGTGGGTGAGATGTGACCATTGACTGCATTAATTTGTGTAACACTATTTTCAGAAGCTGTAAGTGATATGTGAGAAATTTGGCCGTTGCATTATGACATCTGGCCATCTTTGACCTTCTGGTCAATTTCATATCTTGTTGTTTTCTTCTTTGTAGTATGTCCAGTTTAGCTTGCGTCTGAATTTACAAACAAAATCACTTTGTAATTATAGAATGAATCAAAAATTGGCATATAGTTCATGTCCAGGTATCCTCCGC
Source organism: Gymnothorax javanicus (assembly GCA_029692085.1). NCBI lineage: Eukaryota > Metazoa > Chordata > Actinopteri > Anguilliformes > Muraenidae > Gymnothorax > Gymnothorax javanicus. The sequence continues at coordinate 111,514,601 of CM056193.1, forward strand.
CCTCGTTCTGAACTTGCGAAGATTCAACCAATGAGTGTATAAGAAGCAGCAGGCTGACAGGCGCGTGCTTCGGAGGAGAGCCGCAAACTGTCTACGCTCTCCTGAATTGGCAGCAAGGGGTCGCATACGAGCAAGCCTTGTACATAGTTCACCAATTGGGCATTCCAGATTCGGGTGGGATTGGAGATGCCAAATTTAAAAAAAAAAAAAAATTGGAATATAAAGTCAGGGCAATTGTTATATTGACTGTGATGAGGAGGGCATTTAGATCGCTTGAATGATAGATGTCCACGACCTTCAGTGAGACATGTCATCAGCACTTCTCTGGTAAGTCTGGAACACCGACTGAAAATGTGTCTCTGCCTCCAGGCAATTATATATTCTACACTTTGTTGTTTGAAGCAAATGTAGGCTAAGCTACTGCACACTGTCTGCACAAAAGTGAGTGAGTAGAAAAATTAAAGTCTAGTATAATTTGAGACCCCCATGTCACAACTGACACGTTGTGCTGAATAAAATTCAACCATGCCCTTTTATACCTGCAGTCGGGTGGAGCCGGCTGTAAGAAATGGCTCTCTGGCTCCACTGTTAATTTACATTATTATCAATGGCAGTTGTAGCCTTTTTGCAAGTAATAAAAATTGAGGGTACACTTAAACAATACAATCATGATATTATTTATATTATTACTGTTAAATATGGAATGATTATTCTATTTTTCGGCACCTTTGGCTGAAATTAGAAATGGTTTGCACTTTCATCAAGACGTGGCTCTGGAAGGTCGCATGCGTTTTGTTTTTTTATATACCCCGTGAAAGCGGAGGACATGCTGTTTCACCCTCCGTCTGTAATTCTGATTCGCAATTCTGTAATTCTGTGACTGCATAAGTCCAAAGCGCTACCGATTCCGGGTCATATCTCAAATGTTTTATGGGCTGACTACCTCTTGATGCTATGATCAATATAATTTCTGTTTTCCTGGTTTCGGTTTCAACTCTGTTGATTTTGTCTGGGGGCAGGAGACGTCACAGCACATCACATGCACATCACTTAAGTTATCAAAAGGATACCAAAAATCACTTTGCATAAACTCATTAAAATGACACTCCTACTGGTGTCATCCAACATGATTTCTATGGAAAACACCCTCTGAAATGTGACTAAACCTTCATATTCATCTCTCCGCCCAGTTGCCGATGGTACCCTTGGCAGAAAAATACCAGTATGTCCTTATGGCTTGAGGAAAATTGGAATAGGTGTAGCGATTGGTCTGAGCAGATTTCATAAGACACTGCACAGGCAAAAAAAAAAATGAGGCCTCAAGTCTTTATTTAAATTGTGTTCAACAGAAGTCTCAACACTTTGAACTGTAAAAATAGAATAAAAGATAATAAAATGGAGGCACAATACAAAAGACAATATGAGATGATGTACAGAAAAAAAAGAATCCACCAAATAATGTTATATTTAACCCCTTTGCGCAGAAGCCAAATCTGGCTATTTATGTGTTACCTTATTTGAGGCTTTATACTGTAATTCAAAATTGCAGCTTTGCCGAGAGGAAGGGGATGGCGCAAGTGAGTCAAGACACTTGAAGCATTTAGAATGTCATCGTATTTGTGTATTTTCATGATTTTGGTTGAGAAAAAGGGCAGCAAACAAAAAAAAAAAAACCCTTCATGAAAATTCAACATTGAAGTTGTAAAAAAAAAAAAAAAAAAAAAAAACACACTACTGAGAATTGAAAAATGGCTGGGGGTTAAAACTATACATTTCTGGCATCATAAACTCCTTGACCACAAGTATAATTCATCTGAGCATTAAATTCTAAATTACCTACTCTCTAGGAGCCAAATAAGACCGCTATCCAGGCGGCTCCCCAAACTCTCATCCCTCAAAATGGTGCAGTCAAATAAAATAATCATATTGAACACAAATCAACTTTTGACGCATGAAATTCAATATGAACTAATGATTTTCTGATTAACTCATGCTAAATTCAATCAATATAGGTGTAGTTGGACATCAGTGGTCACCAGTAACCTCTCCAAACACAAAACATGCCTTTTCTCCATGATAAAGGTTAGAATTTTGTCAATTTTTCTTCAGAGCCCCACAAGCCAGCACACATACTCATTAAAGGAACTGCCTATTTAATGGTCAGAACGTTCATCCTGCAATGGAAAGCCAGCAGTTCCCACTCCCGAGCTCACAACCTTATATAAACACTTTCCACACCTTATGAAGAACAAGTACAACTCACAGTAATATCTGAAATATACCTTATTTTAACAGAACAGACATTCCACTATCAGGAAAAAATCAGGCAATATTCTACCCTGGATTGAACAGAATGGTGCAATGAACATACCAGGGGGTCTACCGAAGTGTTTGAGCTGTTCGCATATTAAATGACCCAAAACCTTGACATTCGATTTCATCGAATGCGGTGTAAATCCCTAAACAAAAAGCCACATTGAGCAAAATGCTACCACATTATTAGTATTACCTTTCTTCATTGAATCCTTCCTCCAGAGACCGATGCATCTGGTAGATGGAACCTTCCAGTCCTGCTCCTGTAATGATACAGCCCAAGAACCAGAAGCAAGCAGTAGTGAAAGTCGAAATCCTTTATTCAGTCCGAGTTCAAGCCAGAGATCACAGAAGTATAGTGCCACAAAACACAATCCAAAGCTCAGGGTCTTGGGACGGGCAGAGTTTGGTAACAGTGGGTCAGAATGGCAACGGTACATAAACTGTAGGAAAAAATCAGAGTCGGGAAAAGAGATCCAAAAATCCTAAAAACCAGGGCAGCAAAAGCAGGAATCGTAGTCAGGCAGGGTCAAAACCAGAACAACAAACAGAATAAACAGAAGGGCACAGGCAGAAATCAGTAGTCGGGCAAAGGGTGTCTCAAATCTCTCAATCTTACTGGCCTACGGGTCTCTCAGCACAGAAGAAAAAAGATCAATGTTCTGACAGGGAAGGAACAGAAATGCAGGGCTTAAATGCATCGAACAGAAATCACATGCTACGGGGTAACAGGTGGTGGGAGTGACAGATATTGAGCAATACAGCTGAGCACATGAGGAAGCCCTAATACAATAATTGGCAAAAGCCAAGATGCGGACACATAGACAACCTATGACAGATAAACGGCTCCAGTCAAGGAGTTCTACGTGCACAGATAAGAATGCAGGATAGCAATTAAGCACGTGCGAAAGATTTCGCGGAAACACAGGGAGATACAGGGAAAACAAAGCAAGGGGCGGAGATTAGAACAGGGCGAGTGCTGAGATTTTGTTAGTAGTAATTAGTAGCGGTGCAACTTTACAAATTAACCCAGTGCTTGTTAGTTAGTTAATAATATGGAGCTTGACGGAAATTCTGTTAGGCCACGGAGTCAAGCTTGCTTAACGTAGGAGGTGCTACCTCCTGGAGAGTCACCTGAGTGCATTTGACTGTCATCTGACTTCGCATCACATGATTGCTTAGCCGGTAATAGCTTATTTCCTTCGCCAATGAAGTTGGGGCGGAGGTTATGTTTTCGCCCCGTTTGTTTGTTTGTTTGTTTGTTTGTCTGTCAGTTTGTGAACAACGTAACTCAAAAAGTAATGCACGGATTTGTCTGAAATTTTGTGGGTGGATTGCTATTACATCAAGGATGGACCCTATTGATTTTCACCGCGATCAGTGAAACAATATGGCCGCCATGGCAGCCATCTCCAAATCCTATGACACGCGATAACTCAATTTTGCTCCCACTCATGAAGATTTGGATTGTGCTGCCTTGGCGGAGGTTTGCACTCTACAAGTGCTTTTAGTTTAAGTTTGCCTTCCCGAGTAGCTGTTCCTCAGCGCGCTAGCTCAGCAACCCTCCTCCACACCAGCTCCACCTGTCTTTAATAGCATTCATTGATTATGTTCTCTTGTGACTAAATTACCATTCAGAAAATGATGTCTCTTCCTTTTGAGGTCATTGTTGCTGTAGGCTCTGTTCTATGGAGGGGAGGTTAGTAGCAGTTTCCTGCCTTTGGTGAACCACGCTTGGACGGGCAGGGATCTCTCAGAACAGAGCCATGTTGCCAAACCCAATGTATGCTTGTAGGCTCAGTGAACGACAAATCCATTTTTTGACTGGTTGTCCACGGACAAGCTCTTCAATGAAAATCAGTTGCCCGTTTGGAATGGTGGTTGTCCGTATATCAAATCGCCAACCGATAGAATGCCAGGTTCCGTGTTGACCAATGAAATTATTGCTGCCTCGCTGCAGGCCCATTCGTTTTACTTTTTTTTTTTTAAATTAATGTTGAAATCTTATACAAACATATAGGAAAAAGGGTATAAATACATTGTTACATAGAGGAAGCAAGATTTTCACAGATATAAAGAGTTCGCTCCACTTTGCGGCTGTTTAGTCCCATTAGTGTGTCCAAATACAATTTGACTCCATTTTTAAAAGCTGCTAAACAGGGTTTCCCTCCCCCCCCCATTTACGTTTGTGAATGTGAAATTTTCCCAGAACAATAAGACGGTTTATTGTAAAAATGTAGTTATCAGTAAATCCAGTGTTTTCATAGAAAAATACAATATTTTTTTTTTGAAAGTGACATTGCAAAACCATAAGGAACTACACAATAGTTCAAGCTCTATCCAAAAAAACCTTGAGAGCACACATTCAAAAAACAATGACAGGCAGTTCCAAGCATACAATCATATTAGACACAAGTATCTGATATCGATTCTGTACCTTTTAAGTAAAGAGTTAGTGGGGTAAAATAAATGAATAATCTTAAAATGTACTTCTTTGACTTTGTTGCCTAAAACATATTTATTGAGGCAAGACCAAACCCCATTCGTTTAACTTCATACAGTGTACCTTGGGGGCGGTGACGTCTACACAGATCTACTCCGAAGATTCGGCGGAATGTGTGGCTATGCCGCGAATGCGCGATAGCTTATTAAGTTATGTTACTCCGTAGAATATGTAGCCAGCTAGCTATTTAGCTAACGTTAACTATGGAGAATCTTTGTAAATGATCGTCCTAATTAAGCGGCGTCATTTGTTTTTGCCCTAATTTAATCTGCTTGTTGGCTGTATCAGTGATTGCTCTTGAGGTAACATACCATGGGGGCTGGGGGCAGTGACTCTCAGACCCACTCCCGAAGACACTGCAGTACCTTTGGCTATATGCTGTGTGACCGATCGCTGAGTAAACTACGGTACTCTTTTGATTATTTAGCCATCTAGTTAGCTAATGTAACAGACTCAGAAGGATGCCAGCCACCTCAGATGCATACAGTAGACTATTATTTGCACCTCTGTGGCAAAGACTAGATATGTCACGGCTTCAATTACAAACAAGGCCCCGAGGTGCACATTCACTGCTGCATACACCATATCAGCATGAAGGCATTAGACAAAATGGTCTCTCAACCTCACGGGTATCTCCTGCTCTCATTGCATCCCGTGGCAGACTGACTGTCGAGAGAGAGTAAACGCAATCGTTCCAAATAACACATAACTGAGTGGGCATCTTCAAGTCCAATCAAATGCTTCAAAACTTGGATAACTTTGTCTCACATGGAAGCAACTTCTGTACAAATTGCTACGAGCTGCATTACAGGCATAGCTTAGGAAAAACGGCAAACATTACAGGGAACTGCAAGGCAATAATGGTGAAAGATCTACACCTTCTGCTGAGAGTCAATGGATTTAAAAACTACTCTGTCACATTAAAGTTAACTGTGGAAAATCCTGTTTAAGCGATATGATTTGATTTGACCATGACTTTACTATCTTAGCTAGCTTCTGTGCATCCAAACTGCATTTTCACATTTTTGGGACATTGGCTAGCTAGCAAGCTAGCTCAAAAGCAATCACTGGTACTGCAATCTTGCTAGTGAAGTTAGGGCAAAAACAAATGACACCGCTTAATTATGACGATTATTTACAAAGATTCTCCATAGTTAACGTTAGCAAGCTAGCTAGATGGCTACATAATCTACAGAGTAACATAGTTTAATAAGCGGTTGCGCATTCGCAGCATAGCCACAGATTCTACGGTATCTTCAGAGTGGGTCTGTGTAAACGTCACCGCCCCCACGGTACACTGTATGAAGTTGAACGAATGGACCTGCAGCGAGGCCGCGATAATTTCATTGGTCAACACGGAACCTGGCATTCTATTGGTTGGCGATTTTTGATAGGAAAAATCCGAGCGCGAGCAGCAAGTTTTTGAGTGCAAGCAGAAATGTTATAAGCGCGCAGAGGCAGTTGTCCAACGGGCAGCTGATTTTTCGTCTTTACTTGTCCGCGTGAAAAACTGATTGTCCCGCCCGGGCAACCGATTTGTCGTTCACTGGTGCTAATATGCCTGTATGCTTTTAATAAATGTTCTCTTTTTGACAAATTGGTCCTATCAGAAATGTACACGGGTTAGTTAGGTTAGTGACTATAATACAAAATATAAATGTTAGTATCATTAGTACTCAGAGAAAGCAGAGTGAAGGAGGTAAACGAGAATTGAAGTAATTCAGTGAAATACCAGAAACCACTGAAGCATGTGGGCACGCAGACTGGGGAGATGGAACTTACCACACTGATCACAAGACAGGGGTAGACACTGGTGCACAAAACAGAAAATAAACAAATGGAAAAACAGAAACTGGGAAGCAGACTAATAAATAAAAGGTGCATAACAATGAAAATTGACAAAAAGAGACAACTGGCGGGGCAGAATCATAACAGTTTCATTCTGAATAATTCCCATTGACCATGGCCGCACCTCATTCAAATCCCAATGTAACTGAACACTTCAAGCTGGTTTTGGGAGTCTTTTTTTCTTTAAATCGCATCATTTTCAGCTGCACAACTGTGCTCAACGTTAAGAGAATACAAACTACCTTGCTCTTACGCAAAGCTTGTAAACTCTTCTGATTGTCCAATCAGTGTCTTTCAGTTATTGTGGAAAGTTTATACACTCTGGCATTGGATAAGAAACCAGTCAATCAAGATGTCATTCCTGGGAAGGCTTCACGTGGGCGTGAACTATAAGTGTGCATTTAAGCAGATGAGCCTAAGTAATAATTGAGTGATTGGCTATCAACACGAGGACTTTGGAGGATATTAAGGAACGCTGAATTTGTCAATGGAGGAATCTACTCGTAAATACACGGCAGGGAAATATGCGTTTTTGATATGTGTTTGATATGTATATGACTATAATTGATAGTAGAATGACATAGTATCAATACCATGTCAAATTTTTGCTTCAGAAAACTTATTTTTCTTAACTACTCATTGGGATACTTTTAGCTCACTGTAGCTAAAGTGGTTGCTACAGAGGACAACAATTTTTCCTGTCGCAAGAGATCATTTTTTTGAACTGCTGGATAGGTACTATGGGCAAGTATATTGAGCAGTTTGCACATCAGGCTTAGCTGAGGAGTTGAGTTTATGCAACTCCTGAAAAACGGGTGGGACTGAACTCGTCTTTATTCTAAAACACTAGTGCAGTGCCCGTAGGATGCACACCATCATGCCATGCGCAAGCCATATACGAAAGCTTAGCCCGATATGAAAAACAGTCAGAGAGATATGCGAGCCACAGACACACAGACAAACACTTCTTGCTTTGCAGACAGACACGCAGACAGACGCTTCTTGCTTTATAGATAGATGTTTGAGCTCCTGGGGTGCCATCTAGTGATATTATAGTGTAACTGCGTGCATAAATTTGCAACTCCATGTCTGCTGGAGGACACATCTTAACAAAGGGGTTCATTTTTAAAGCTAGCCAATTTACTGATGTTCTTAGTCTTATTATTATTAAGTTGGCTTGACATAGCCAACTTGCTGATGTTCTTCTGCTTCATATTTTTATGGAGCTGGCGTGACATTGGCATCAAAGCCAACTTACTGATCCTCTTAATCTACTTCTTTTTACAGTTGTGCTCAAAAGTTTGCGTACCCTAGCTGAAGTGAAATGTTGCCATTTATTTTGAAAATACGACTCATCATGCAAAAAACTTTTATTTAAGGATAGTGATAATATGACCTCATTTATCATAACATAGGTGGCTCCTTTTTAAATCATAATGATGACTGAAATCACCCAAATGGCCCTGATCATGAGTTTGCATACCCTTGAACGTTTGACTTGGTTACATAGACACAAGGTGACACACTCAGGTTTAAAGTTCTATTAAGGGTTAATTTTCCTCACCTGTGGCTTTTTAGATTGTGACTAGTGTCTGTGTATAATCATTGAGTTTGTAAGCTCCCGAGTGGATCCGGCTAGACACGGACCCATGGGGGGCAGAAAATAACTGTCTAAGGACCTTCGTAACAGGGTGGTTTAACTTTTTAAAGATGGGTAAGGATATAAAAATATATCCAAAGGCTCAAAAATGCTAGTCAGAACTGTTCAGTCCATGACCAAGAGGTGGAAAATTAGGGGATATGTTGCAGTGTTCTTTCAGGAATCGAATTGAAAAGGGGCAAGGGCTCCTAAGCCCCAAAAACTGGGGCCCCCCACAAACGTCAGAAAAAAGCAACATGAGCCGGGTACTTGGGGGGGGGGGGGGGGTATGGGTGTTAAACCTATATGTTCTAACTCTAAAATAGGCCTGCACCTATAAGGCATGTGAGATGCATACACAAAGTATAACAAAAGCAACCATTTAGAAATATTAAATCGAGGGAAGCAATTCACAAAAAAATATGATTTAACCACCCCCCTGAAAAGCCTGATAGATAATTGCACACCATTATAAATAAACTATAAATCATTTCATGACAGGCCTGCACAGACCCACAATCTTGGGCTTGAGTTCCGGGCTCATATCTTAAATATTATCAATTATCTTCAAATACTTTTTTTCCATTATGCCTTTCTCCCTGTTAGCATGTAAATGCAACCACTAAGAAGCATCCTGTAACCACTCTATAAACCCTAGCAGGTATTTAGAAACACCCTAGCAACCACCCTGTACATGCTAGCAACCACTTTACTCACCCTAGCAACCATTTTGAAAAACCTCAGCAAAAATCTTGAAACCCCCAACCAACCACCCTCTAAACCAAAGCAACCATTTAGACACATCTATGCAACAACAATATACATCCTACCAACCACCTAAAAACATCCTAGTAGACACTCTGCACACCCTACTAGCCACCATGCACATCGTAGCAACCACCCTGTTCACCCTGGGCAACCATCTACCAACGCTCAAGCAACCACCCAGTACAACCAAACGACTACCTTAAAACACCCTTGCAGCCACCTAGAAACACTCTTGTAATCCATTTTAATGTTAGCATCTTGACACATCTCACAACTTCTAGAATACTGAGACCAAAATACTGTACACAGTATTAAGTATTATTTTACTCATTTTTTCATTGCTTTTTTCCATAGAGTTATAACGAGCCATTTTAAAAACTGCTCATACTCATACAGTTGCATAGCTGGAAACATCAAACTTGCCGTGTAGCTTCATGATGGGTCAGATTAATCATTATCAAGTATTCTGTGTGATAATTCGTTTCCATCCCTCCTTTTTCATCTCTTCTTTTTCAGCTCTATAGACTTCTATTCATTTTCAAAAGCCAACATTCTCCCACAATTCGGAGGCTAGAGCCTCCTGACTTTCTATACAAAGGATGGATGTTGATGTTTATGTATCCCTGCCCCCATTATTTTTTTCATCATTCCATCCTCCATTGACCCATTTTGGCCCAAGGACAGGCCGCTGTGCATAATTGTGTTTTCATACTGTCAAATATTATCCTATGTTGGAGACCTATATATAACGTATATTTGAAAGTGTGAGTACTCAGCATTTTAACTGCATGAGCCATTTTGTGATGGAAATGCTACAGTGAAAATAATATTTCAAATGTTTGTCATGATGACCTTCAACCTGACCACTCAGTTTCATCGGTGTGATTGTATAGGTTTGTTCAGATCTGTCAAAATGCGTTCATACAGTACCAGCGTGGATAAAGGTTCCACTTTCACCAACGCGCCGTTGGCCGTTCGTCAGCTGAAAGTCAGGAAGACGTGCCCTGCTCACTGAACCGAGAAGTAGAGTGAGTGAGAAGGCATGTTGGCCGGCCGCTTCACACATATCTTAGGGTAAATCCCCGTCGCAAAGAAGTCCAAATAAGTTCAGCTTTGAAATTTTTTCGTCGGTCAACATGACGTCCATTATATTTGTAGTATAGTGTAAACGCCTGAAGTAATTTTTGCTACAGATTTTCTTTCGCGTAGTTGGTGATATATTTATTTCCAGGAAAGTTAATGTCTGCAAATTCATGCATTTTTGCCGTAATATTTTTGCCATAATATTTACCGATAAGAATTAAGAAATGAAACCTTTCCTAGTTCTAAAGCGCCGTTATCGGAGAAAGTAAAACAACAACAACATGTTTTGCCACCACTTCAATATTATTTAAATTATGAACAAAACCCGCACTTCTGAAAATAGAAATAAAATACGGAAATATCTATGTAGGCTACTTGTAACTTAAAATAACGTCACTTTTTCCTAAGTCCGCAAGAAATGTTTCGGCCTTTGGAAATCTGGAGGTTTTAGTCCTCGTTGTGTATAAGCTGAACAACTCTCAGTCAAGAAAGCGGTGACTTGTTCAGTCAGATCAAACGGTTGAACATAAAGTGTGCTAACTTTTGTCGCCTTTTACTCATAATTTGAGAACTAATCTCAAGAATAAACTTTTGCTGTTACTGACAAATTAACGCGATAAAGCCCTTCTCAGTTGCAAGTGTCATGGGGTAGCGCGATTAAAAACTGTTCTCACAGCGGGACTGATTATGTTTTCACATTTGTGAGAAACGATCACTTATCTGCCTTAGGTATACTGTGGAAAACATTTATATTCAGATTTAATGGTATAGTTATCAATTTGCGAACTGTGTGCAAGCCAATGTCTTACATTTTTAAGAGCAATACCTATTTCGCCATGGCAAATTATCAGCATTTACAGTGACACAAGCAAGATTTAAAATTTTGGGCATCCAACGAGAAATTATAAATGTACTAACAAATACACTTAACAAAAATATAAACGCCCCATTTGACACTTTTAAACTTTAATTGGCATTAAGGGTTTTACAATATATTAAGTCATACACAATTAATTTTATTGTTCAATATGCAACAGATTACTGTTCTTTAAAGCAAGATAGTGGCGTATGGCAATCAGGGATACTCGTAGACACGGTTGGTATCACGATGAGGACGACGAGCGTGTAGGTTCGTTTCTCTCTGGCGGTTCTGGGCAGTTTGAAGTGTGATGTGTCTGTTGTGCAAACCAACTGTTTCATCTGCTGTGCGTGTTGCTGGTCTGAGGCGATCACGCAAGTGGAGAAGCCGGATGTGACGATCTTGTGCGCGTGTGGTCACACGTGGACGACGAGGGTGAGGTCGATTTGCTATACTGCCAGTCTGTCTAAAACGAACTCTTAAACGCCCAATTGTCCGATTGTGAACATTCAGCTGTGCAGCAACCGCTCTGGTGGACATTCCTGCATCCAGCATTCCTATGGCGCGTTCCTGCATGATTTGCGACATTTGTGGCATGGTGACTTTTGATGAAATTTGACATTTTGGGGTGGCCTTTTCTTGTCCCCAGTTTTAGGGAGTGTCTGAGTTCTGTTCACGCTGTTTGAGCAGCGTCTGCACATGCCACACCTGTGTTGAGGGTGGAATCAATGCATCACTGAGCAAGTGCTCACTGGCAGAGATGAACACAAATGTTGTATACAAATCAAGACAAATAACCATTTTGCACAATTAAGACATTATCAGCTCATTTAGGGTAACATATTTCATGTTACATAAATAATTTACATGGGGCATTTATATTTTTGTTAAGTGTGTTTTGTGACAATGAATGCGTAAGTTGTCATCCATAAGGTAAGCGTTTCTACTTCATGACTACTCCTACTTCTAACTACCTCTTATAGAATTAGATATTTAAAACTCTTATAACAAAAACATCGATTGACTTGTAAATAAGTCGTATCCGAAACAGTTGTGGTAGTTTATTCTTGCCAAAATTCAAGGCCTGCAATAACATCTGGTACACACCAGTCATACCCGAAAACCGCTCCCCCCCTATCGACAGTCCCCCCAAGTTCTGCCTGCCTGGACTTCACCGACACCTGTTGTAATCCTCCGCCACCACCAGGCCGATCAGAGAAAGGTAGACGAAAACGCGAAGCCAACTTCTCGTTAACTTTAGCAGTACCTTTATCCACGCTGGTACTGTATCAACCTTCATACCTTGGTAGCAGTCCAACGATCAAAACTCGTTAATCGTTATAGTGTTTAATCTGCAAAAAAAAACCAACCTTGGGCACACATTGTTATTACTACTTTGACATAGAGATAATTGCTGCATGTCTCGGTGAATTTCACTATACTGCATGTAGCCTTTTTTACTCATTTTGCAGTGCTGGAGATTGTACAGTACCCCTTTAGGAGCAAAATAAGTGCTCTCACTGACTATTATGAGCTAATCTAATGGAACAGCAAGTATTTCAGCCCTCACTCCAATATATTAGGAAAATCAACTTCTTTTACTTTTCATGGACAGCCAGTGGTCTGGAACTTTCAAAATATGGTTGCGTATGGTAGCCAAGGATTACATTTTTACGATGACAAATTGTTTCAGTGGGAGGGGGGAACTTTGTTAATGAAGCAAAAAGGCTTTTGGAAACGACTAAAGTAAATACGATCACACACCAGTGCTGGGAATCGCAAGAGAAAATGGGAACGAAAATTTGGCTTCAGATTGGGGAAAAGACACGAAAGAAGGAAGTTACAAAACTATTGTAAATCCAAAAGTGACCATGACTAGGAGCTCGGGGAAGTTTGGATTCTCCAAAATTGTATAATGAAACAGAGACATAACTAAGAAACAAATCTGTCAAATACTCATTATTATATTCAGTATCATGATATTTGAGCCTGCAGTTATTTCTGCGTCTGGCTGAGGCTTCATTATTTTTTAGGCTGATGAGGCTTGGTCACAGCTCCACAGGGACAGAAGAAATCTTAGAATTATGGTCTGCCAGACAACAACTCAAATTTCCAGTGTTGTTACTCTGTTTGACTGATATACTCAGTAATTCTGACTATGTGAGAACAATCTTCTGAGTGTCACCTTTCAGAAGAGATTATGATTTTGCCTGTAGTCAAAGTGGTTCACGAACAGTAAGCACATTAATTTGGGTGGAAATTTGCTGAAGAAAAGGGCAGAATGTTAAGGAGTTAAACGGCATTAGTCTCGCAAATTGCAAGAGCCTTCAAACTTGCCTTACACTTAAAACTTTCCCAAAAGACAGATGTTGGTGTCTCTGCCCCTGCTTCTGTTCATACATGGCTTCGGACACACAGAGCATCTGTCTCTTTTTTCCATCCGTCCATTTCACAAAATACCCAAATGGATGATGTTTGATCCTTAATAACTTTTGAACCGTTTGTCGTAGAAAGTTGTGGATTTGGGTGTTGGACTCAGTAATTGGTTTGTCAACGAGAGTTAGGAACTTGGATGTTGGACTTGGGAAAGGATTACAAGTTAATGGAATAAGCACCACTCCCTTTCCTGATTAGTCAGTGTTCGATCCTTCATAACTATTGAGTGGTTTGTTTTGAAGTGTTGGGGTTGGGTTGTTGGATTCAGGAAAGGATTACGAGTTAATGGAATTAGCCCTGCTCCCTTTCCTGATTGGCTTTGTCTCTCTCTTTGAAACCTTTGATCCCTTTGTCATAGATAGTAGGGGTTGGGTTGTAGGAATCAGGAAATGGTCACATTAATTGACAAAGCCCTGCCCCTTTTGCTGATTAGCTAAGCGTTTACCCCTGGTAACTCTTTGTTTGTAGTGTAGAGTTGGGGAATGGATCATTTGAAATGTTGGCATCATTGTAATGATAACAATTTGGATTTGTCAAGCCAACTTAGATAGTTCATATACTTCACATCATAGTTAAATGATGCACATTTAGCCCTGGCATATAAATGTAAATGGAGCCATGCTAATGCTGATTATTCACCTCTGTTGTAATTTTCCATGCAGTCCAGCAGAATGTTATCCACAGTATTGAGATTTGGGTTCAATAATAGTAGTAGTATGGATGGATCTGAGTCAAGACTCATTGGAATAAAATTTTCTTAACGGGTCAGAGCTGTCTCAGCGCTGTGGCTCAGAACCATTGTAAAATTTTGGATTAAGATACGTTTTTGACAACGGATTAATTATTGTTGTTTCAGTGGAAGAGAATGAGAACAAAAAGCAAATAGAAGCTGATACTGGTTTAGCGAGGATATTAAGCTCTTGAAAGTTTAATTGGGATAAGTGTAAAAAGTCAGGTCGTAGCTTTCAATTAAGTTTTCTGGATTCATGACTAAGTCTTTGATTGAGATAGTGTTACCAGTGGATTGAGTGGAATTTGACTCAAATCTCACTGATAAAGGACATTGCAAAGGAACTCTCAAACTCTCTGCCCTTTGAATTACCCTTCTTCAATGGCATGATTTGATTGTGTCACTTTAAATCTATTTTCAGTGCCAGCAGGTGTTTCACTCAGTTTGGTCATTCTTGTAATGCATACAGTGTCCAATATGTCACAAGACTCCTAGAGCCACCGCTAAGAGCAGAATATGGCCCAAATTCACGTTTTCTGAACATTGCAAAGAATTACATAGGTAGCAAGAATGCATGATTAAATGAGTGAGTAAGTGTGTGTTTTTAAGGAACAGAGTGTAGATGTGTGTTGATGTCGTTTGAATGTGTTTGTTTAAGTTTAGATTTGCATGAGAAAAAGCATGAATGATTGTATGCTTGTTTACATTTTACTTTGTATGTGTATACTTATGCAGGTGTTGCTTGCCTACTCACTCACTCTTACCCCTTGGCTCTGGTGTATGAAATGCCTGCTTTAATAGTTTTGTCCAAGTTCAAAAGAAAACACATTGTGGTTTTGCTGACTTACCCCTTTGCCTGATTTTGCCCTTTTGAGTCTCTCCCTTTGCCTGTCTGTGAATGGGTGTTTGTGACTGCGTATGTATGTGTGTGTGAGACATTGTTTTGGGTGTCTGTATGTCTACACGTGCATTTGTTTGTGTGCCAGCCATGTGTGTGTGTGTGTGTGTGTGGGGATGTATGTGTGTGCATTTGTGTAAGTAGTGGGAGCATGTATGCGTTTTATGCTCCCTCCATTACCATTTCATGAATCCATAATTTTGTGTTTGTTTGCTTCAGTGTCCTAGCATGGCAGGCTGGGTCAGGCCAGCGGAGCCCTCCCCTCAGTGCCGGGGGGGACATTGGGGGGGCATCAGTGTCTCTGTGAGCGACCGGACGCTGGGACAGGTGTTCGTAAGTGCTTGTCACCCCCCTACCCCCACTCTGTGCTTTTCAATACTTTGTTTGCAACTTCCTCTCAGAATTGGACCATACTATATCAATCTGTCTCCCTAAATGTGACTTAGTTCCCCTCTCTAGAATTCCTGTCTATTGGAGCTGACAAAGGCATTGCAGGAGAATTTTTTTCAACTTGTTTATCATTTAATTAATAGTCTAGTTCATTGACTGCTTTATTTCTCAGCTGTATCTACTTTTCATATTTTCTTTAACCCCTTTGCGTAGAAGCCAAATCTGGCTATTTATGCTTAACCCTACCAAATGCTTTAATAATTCAGGATATGAGCTTCACAAATTATTAATTTAATAATTCAGGATTTGAGCTTCATTGGAGAAGTAGAGACTAGCTTAAAATGAAACATGACACTTGTAGGATTTAGAATACCATCTTATTTCACTTTATTTTAATAATTTTAGCTTTCAGCTTTCCAAGTGGCTCAGCAGATTTTGCACCATCAAATAATAGAATAATCATATTTTCACCACAAATCAACCGTTTTGACTCATGAAGCTCAATATGAATTAATGATTTTCAGGAGGGAATTAGGCCATATAAAAAATAGGTGTGTTTCCGGGTTCCCGACCCTACCTACGTCATTAACGCTGACCCTAAACATGTTTTAAATTTAAAATAAAAAGAAATGAGGCCGACCCATGATGTCTGGCGCGACGTCATTCATTGCTCAAATGGCTTTTTTTCTTGTTTGCTGGTTTAGCAGTTTTGCGGTCCATCAGTATTCTCTAGCAGAGCCCTCGAGCGAAGCTCCATGCAAAAGCCCATTGAATGTTTGTGAGTGTCTTTCCTATTTGTTGGTGGTTTTTGAGATGAGAGTTCGCAAGATTGACACTGAATTGAAAAAGCAGTTCAAAACAGTTTTGCCAATATGTGAGAACTGTTTAGGTGTCGGAAAAAACAGTATTGTCCAGAGACCATCTGGCAAATGTCACAAAGACAAATGATTTGACTTGCCAAAATAAAAACATAGTCTCTTAGTGGTTTAGTTTTTCTAGTCAGAAGTTGAAGTTCAGATTGAGTCATGGATTATTGGTTAAAAATATTTTTTTGTTACAAGTTTAGCTAGATCAGCCTGCAGTTGGAACTACTGTATACGCAATGAAACACGTTTGGACTCTGAGTGGTTATAGATTCCTGTAGCGCTCCACTTATTGATGCAAACTGTATCACAGAAGAAAATGATAGTATTCTGGAGAACATCGCTGTCTCAGTCTTGCTTAGTGCCTTTCAAATGTACAGTGCTATTATAGTAACTTGAGAGCTTTTTATGACAACTTCTCTTGTTCTTTCAGTTTATTAAAGTTTTGCACAAGTATGTCAGTTGTTTCATATTTATACGTTGAATGTAGCAAACACCAAAATCATTTACTGGTAGCATGTCTCTCTCAGGTTTGGCATGTGCCTTACATATTGTTGTGAAAAGGACTGATCACCTGTGTACCCTAAAAATTTTACAAAAAAAACTTTCAGCCAAAAAAAAAAAAACCTGCCTACCCTACCTATTCTTCAAATCAATGTAATAGGGAACACTCCTCGTATTTTATTTGACCTTATGAGTCTGTCAGTGTAGGTGATGGATATCAGTAGTCTCTCCAAATGGCAAAATGTGCTTTTTCCCCATTAAAAAGCATTTTAATTTGTCCATGTTTTCACCAGAGCCCCATTAGCCAGCACACGTGCATATAAAATAGCTTATTTTACTGTCAGACTGTCTAAATTGCAAGGAAACAGTGTACTGTTACCACCTCCTATGACATGGACAATGTTGGACTTTAGAAGGCATGCAAAATGAAGAAAATAAGTGAAAACTATTTACATGGATCACTGGGCTGCATATTGCACGTATTGTGAAATGTGAATATGAGCAAATGGCATGCAGGGGCAGTGACATACACGTCAAAAAACAATCATACTCCCCTGTATTCGAACACTTATTTCCATATTCTGCATTATACATCATTTGTTGCACTTTCCCTGGAATCTTAGTGAAAGGCAAACTACCTTTCTGCTACCTTCCACAAACACTAAGTTTTTTTGGGCCTATCGTGCAGACCTGCTAGTAATCACCTAGTACATAAGCTCAGAGTAATCTTATATGAACACTTTCCATGCTCTACAAGGAGTTAGTATTACTCACTGACAATAATATCCAAAATATACCTTATATACACTACCTCTCAAAAGTTTGGGATCACTTGGAAATTTTCTTGTTTTCCATGGAAACACAAATGAAATTAGTCTGAATAGGAAATATAGCAAATGAACAGAACATGCTGACATTGTCTGAGTTAGAAATAATGATTTTAATGGAAAATGATGAATATGTACTTCAAACTTTGCCTTCATCAAAAAAAACCACCTTCAGTGTTGATACTGAAACTGGTGTTTGACGGGAACTATTTAGCGCAGCTGCTAGTTGACAACCTGTGAGACGTCTTTGTCTTAAACTACACACTCTCAGATATTTGTCTTCTTGCACAGTTGTGCATCGGGGCCTCCCACTCCTTTTTTCTGTCCTTGTTAGTGCCAGTTTGTGCTGCTCTCTGAAGGGAGTAGTTGACAGCATGGTAAGAGATTTTAAGTTTTCAATTTCTCGCATTGAATAGCCTTCTTTTCTAAGCACAACAATAGACTGACGGGTCTCTAAAGGAAGTTCTTTCTTTCTGGCCATTTTGAGCCTGTAAACAAACAAACAACTGCTGATGCTTCAGGTACTAAACCAACCTCAAGAATGCCATGCTCCCTTTTTGCGCCCCTTATTAGTTCAACGGTTTTCAGCTGTGCAACACATTTGCAGAAGGGTTTTCTAATAATCAATTAGCCTTATAAAATGCTTAACTTGGATTAGCAGCCATACCAGGAGATTGATGCAGAGGACTGACAGTTGCTGATAATAGGCCTCTATGCAAAAATGTAGATCATTCTTAGAAAATCATCTGATTAATTTTAATCGTTTGTGAAATGGATAAAAATGTTTGTGAAATGGAAAAAAATGTTTGTGAAATGCATGAAAATGTATTTTTCTTTGGAAAACAAAGAAATTTGCAAGTGATCCCAAACTTTTGAGCGGTAATGTATACAAAAAAATATATAACAACATCAGGAAAAAGCCGGCAATATGCTACCCGAGATGGAGCATTAATCTGCGGATTGTAATAGCAGGTATACTGAAGTTCTCAAGCTGTTTGCGTAATAACTGGCACAAACTGAGCCATTATGCTGAATGCCGTATAAATTCTGAAACAGATCGCCACATTGAACAATACGCCACCATATTCAATATTATTACCGAAGGCTAACGGTTAGTGATAATAATCAATGTGACTAACTAGCTGCAACAGTATGATAATCATGGCAACAGTGGTAAACAGGAAACAGGTACTTAGCTAGCTAAGTGCTCAGATATTTGAAGCAGCAAAAGGCCTACTTACTCATCAGGGAGGATTCCTCATGGTAGACTTCCTAATTCTGAGGATCAGTGTTGTCAGGCTCAGGGAACTTTCCAGTCCTGTCTCATTCAGACTCACTCCGGTGTCTACGACCGTATAGTTTCTCCATTTGGGCAACTAACGTGATCACCCCAGGGTTGCGTACGGTGCCGTTTTTTTTTTTTTCAATTCATTCTCATAATTCAAATAATTCAGAAGTTGAGAAGATGCAACCTAACTTGCTGTTACGCAAGGGCTTTATACTTTTTCTGGAGGCTCAATCAATTTCTCTCCATTGCTCTGGAAAGTTTATTTTGTCCATTAGTAGCGAAAACACCCGTCAATCAACAGATAATTACCAGGAAAGTCTCATGTGGGCATGAACTATAGCTGTGGTTTGTGTGGATAAAGCTCAGGAAACCTAATGAGACTGTATTTCTGGGAGAGATTGTTTGATGGGGTAATTGAACACTGACATCTGTAAGGGACATATTTACGTGTAAATTAATGCTATGGGGTCATTCCATGTCAAAACACCCAGTTTTAGAAAAAGTTCCCTTGGTGACCATTTCAGATTTTCATGGGTTTTTTTAGTAAAATTCCTGGGGATATATCATGAAGCCACGCTAAGTTTCAGTTGCAAAGTGTTTATAGTTTTTGAGATATAAGCCCTCCAAGTGGGGGTCCAGCGCCCCTTTTTTGACTCAAAAATGATTTTTTTTTTTTTCATTTTTGTTCAACTTTGAAGCTTCATATCTCACTGACTAATCAAGAAAGACACATGAAATTTGGTGGGTAAACAGATTTCAACCCAGCCTTTCAAAATATTGCATTGCAGGCTGTGTACTTCTTGCCATTGCCATCATTTTGGAGTGAATAAATATGCCCCTTTTCTTCATACTGTAATACAATTTTATGTTTTTAGGGGCCCACCACAGGCCCCCAATCATACTGACAGACTCTGTATTGCACAGATGTAATATTTAGGTGCAGACGTAAACAGGAAAGAAAGCAGAAAGGTATCAAGACACTTACCTATAAGAGTAAGATGAAAATTGTATTGTTTTCAAAATTTGAAAATGCGGCCATTTTTTGTTGGGGCATCTGACCATGTTGACAACTACCCAATGTTTTAGAATTCGTACCAAGTTAAGATGCATATTGGATCTACCTTTGTGCCAGTTATTAGATTGTTGGATCAGTTTCTTGGACGTCAAATGATTTTTTGAAGTACTTGCCCCTCTGTCACATTCACACAACCTTCTTATGCTTAAGGTTTAACATTGAAAGGGAATGTCTAAGGAAGGCATTTGTGTCATGGATGCATTTATTGCAAGAAAGGGAAGATACTAGGTTTTTTCAAATTTTCTTCCCCAATTTGAGGTGATATTAAAATCATTTCATGCATTCATAAATAAGCTTGGAAAACAACTAAAACTGGGATGTCAAACTGATCCGTAAAAGGGCTGAGGGGCTACAGGTTTTCATTCCAATCGAGCAGAAGCACACCAAATACAATCAACTGTGTGAGATCAGGTGATTAAATTTGTTCTATCAGGTGTGCTTCTGCTTGATTGGATTGAAAATCTGCAGCTCCTTGGTTCTTTAACGGCCCAGTTGAACACCCCTGAACTAGAATGTCCTGACTGCAGATCATGACATCCTGACTGCTGATCAGATGTTCCAGTGGGCAAGCAAAAATATTGAGAGTATCATGTTCTTCTTTGTAATTTCAGAGGACATGCAGGGTAATGCAGACAAATATCATCTAGATCCGCGCTATTCCTCAGCCAAGACGATTGCAGGTATACGCTCTCATTATAGCTTTGTGCCAAGTTTCAATGCAGAATTAGAAATGAGAAGAATCTCTGGGGATGAAGGCTGTACAATCGTTTCCCTTGGACAACAGGTTTTATCAATTTATCTCCAAGGCATGTATATGACAATGAATGGTACATTGGGAACATTGTAGAATGCTCTGACGAGCATAACGATGTTCTTGTGAATTTCATGAGAAGGACAGGCACCATTCTTTCCTGGCCACCCAGTACACATGCTGGTCAATGCTGGGTGCCAATTCAGCATATCATCTGCGCTATAAAAGCACCAGATGTGAAGGGAATGGAGCATGCCACTGCAGTTTGTCATCAGAGGATTTTAAGAATATCTAGACTTTGTTGCCACAACACTTGAAATAGGTTTTCAGAGCTCTGCTTGTTTATTGCATAAAGGCAAAAAACTGCTTTATATTGATAATTGGTTGTGAGCATTGATCAGTAGCAACTGCTATGTTTCTAAACCATTCATTTATGTTTCTAAACTGTTCGTTTCTTTTTTAGTATGTGTTGCTAAAGGATGTGTGCGTATACACAGTATGCACGTGGAATGTTTCGACATTATTTGACAATATTATTTGTCAAATAATGTCAAATAATATTTTAATGTTATATTATAATATTATAATCTTTATAATGTTATTATAAAGATTTTTCAAAGTTGTTTGCTTAAACATACATTCCACATGTGTATGAATCCAGCTCATGCCCCATCTAAAGACTGATTACAAGGTGTTTAGGCTGTTATATCTGATTACGTCTTACAATGGGTGAATGCGTCAGATGGGCACGTACTTCAGAAAATCATTAAAAATGCAAGGAGCAGATCCACCAAGCTAATAAATGGCGCAGAGTTAGCCCCGACATGTTTCTTTAAGGAAAAGTAAATGCATGGTAAACCTACATTGCCAGGTAAAGTACATAATCTCTGCTATCCATTAACGATAAGCCATTATTTTAAGAATTTTTTTTTACACCAAGTTATCTCGTGTAAATGTCTGGTATAAGACCGCTCAAGCAAGCCGCCATGTTCATTCGGCTAGAAGAGAATGCCAACGTCACTCGGGCTGGTAGCTCACATCAGTCATGTTTGGATCGCCTGTTTTGTTGGAACACCCAACAGCCGCGCAACCTGTTTCCATGTACGTTTCCTGATTGACAGTCAATCAATTTTAACTTTTTTTTTTACTGAACAATTAAGACCTTACCTAGGCTATTTGTAGCTTGTAATGACTAAGCGGTGATAGTGACAAAAAGATTCATTTACGTTTATGCTTTGTTTCGAGACTGCAAAGATGGAAATCTTAATAATTAGGCTAGTGAGAAAAAAACTCTCGGTAATTCCGTGTATCGTTTTGACCTTTTGTTTATCAGATTATGAAAGAGGACTGAAAATAATCTCCCTATATATTTATATCCCTGAAATATGAGTTTCAGGGATATCATGATTTTGCCCCACCCGCCACGTCTGCCGCCGCGTCCGCAGATTTTAGCCGTTAGCGCAATAACTCACAAAGTACTTTACATTGGCTTCTCATTTTTAGCATATGGGTAGATATGGTAGAGAGGATGAACTGATTAGATTTTGGGCAAGTATGCACTCCTAGGTTTGCCACCAGGTGGCGCTATATATTGAAAAAATCAGTTTTTTAACCATATCTCTGGAACAATTTCTTACACAGACCTCAAATTTGCCTCATATTGTAGGTCTAGTAAAGGGGAATCAAATAAAGGGGACTGCGAGGATTGGGGAATTTCGGGGATATATCCCTTGCTGTCGGCCGCCGACAGCGTAGGCCTAGTTTTTTGAATGGCATTAAAAAGTACTTTTTTTAAAAAATTTGGCATCTCCAATCCCACTCGAATCTGGAATGCCCAATTGGTGAACTATGTACAAGGCTTGCTCGTATGCGACCCCTTGCTGCCAATTCAGGAGAGTGTAGACAGTTTGCGGCTCTCCTCTGAAGCACGCGCCTGTCAGCTGCCGCTTCTTATACAATCATTGGTTAAATCTTCGCAAGTTCAGAACGAGGGCGGAGGATACCCAGACATGAACAGACTTAGAATCTTCCTGACGAGCCCCCGTCTGGCCAACAGGAGACGCTTGAGCAACGATCAAGGCAACTATTATTTTCCTTTCCTGGCAGTCCCTTCCCAATTTGGAACCCTGTAGCGCAATAGCCAATTGTGCGCTACTCTGAAAAAGCTGCCGACCCTTAGCAAATATGAACAAATTTGCTGTCTCGTGGGCATTTTGAGCTCGATGCATTGAGCAAAAATGTCATGCATGAAATTGGCACGCCACTCTGCCGTTTAGTCTTGTAAATTAGTAAATCAATCCTCTGATTGCTAATCAAGCAAAGTAATAGGGAGTTATCGATTGTTTATTGCCTCCCCTAAATGAGCTCTGATGGCACGTCACTGATCTTAATCATCGACTCAACTTTCAATACTTATGCTTTGACTCCATGCACTCGAAAGAGATGATCAGCCCTGGTGACATTACAGACTGGTCTGGGCAGAATATTTCCTATTGTTTGATAGGTCGATTATTTTCTATGGTGCCAATGGAAGATTCTGAAATTTCTAGGATTATACAATGTTTGAAAGCAGATTACACGATGTAAATAATAATAATAACAGTAATAACAATAACAATAATGGCTTATCATTTTGGATAGCAGAGATTATGTACTTTATCTGGCAATGTAGGTTTACCATGGGCCAGGTCACGCGGCAACGGAGTTACAAAATTGGTGTATTTTGTATCATAGCTCCAAAACTAATTAAGGTTGAGTTAGAATTTAAATGGCTTTGTGTAGGTCTTTCCTAGTACTTCAGATAACAAAATAGCTAATTTTATTCATTTGATTTATTTTGGGTGAAAACAGCAAAAAACTGGTCTGTAACAGAGTTAGCAATCTGCCAAACCACGATTGGAATGGGAGATGTCATTGTGATTTATTTAATTTAACGCACAAAACACGCCTGTGATCAAGAGAATAAGTACATACCCTTTGAACCATGTGCCTTACTTTTGCCCAATCTGACCCTGGTCCACCTCTTTAAAGCACCCCCATTATGCACCTGAGCTGCAGAACTGGACCTTGGAGCAGTTGAAGACGGT
This sequence comes from Gymnothorax javanicus, assembly GCA_029692085.1. Classification (NCBI taxonomy): domain Eukaryota; kingdom Metazoa; phylum Chordata; class Actinopteri; order Anguilliformes; family Muraenidae; genus Gymnothorax; species Gymnothorax javanicus. Next base: position 111,538,462 of record CM056193.1, read on the forward strand.
GGCCTGGTCCACTTAGTCCAATTTTCTTTACGTCATATACTTCAGCTGGGTATATGTGCACCATTTACCTAGGGAAGAGATGTCACCAGGATGCAGTGTGGGAAGAGGTCAAGCTGATGGAGGGAATGTGATACTCTGCGAAATATTCTGCTGGGAAACCCTGACTTTGGGAATTCAAATGCCATCAGTCTGATGAAGCTGTTTTGGCAGCACCAGGGGGACTTTCACCATATTAGGCCAGTGGTTTTCATCTTGTGGCTTATCATAATAGGATGGAGCTAGTGTGTGACCTCAAAAGTGATGGGCTGATCTTTCTTTTTTGTTCCTGATAGAGGCTTCCCGATGTCTTCTGGTGGTCGAAACAGTAAAATAGTTGTTCAAAGAATTGTGAAAGAATACATGGAGAATAAGTCCTACTGGGAACTTTTGTACACTGTAAGATCTTGAGTGTTATGGAAAAACCTAGTTAATCAAATTTCGATCGAAACTGAGTTAGGACCATTTTTGTACTTACGAGGCTTTGCCTCATCACAATACAGTAAGATGCAAAAAGAATAATCCCTGATTTCCCATGTTTTGCCATAGCAAACCCGAGCAAGTCATTTGTATTTAATCATTTGTGAAGCAAAAAACTAGCAAGTTGATCATCTTGGGTTTTCCACATTCAATTTTTTTAAATGTTTTGTTATGGCAAAACCTACCAAGTGGAGTCAGCCAATTATGAACCAGCATACGTATTACATGATCTGTCGGGTCCGTTCTCATCCAGAGCACTGGTTGTGCAGGACATTCATGGTCTGAATTCATAATTCACATGATTCACGTGCTAATACCAACTGAAAAATGGCATCAAGAGGGAAGCAGATGGTGGAGTTCGCACTGACATCACTGTCAAACGTCACTGTAACTACATAAGTGCAAGGTTTTTGTCCATTTTGATAATTGACATTTTTGGTTGGAAAAACTTAGTTAAGTCATGACCATGGATACTGACAAAAAATGAAAACATTTCTCCCTGAATATTGTTTATTATGCAATGAATAAATAAGTGCCAGGTCAGTTTCGTTGTCGGACAAGAGCTTAACTCCAGAGGGATACAGTTTTCTGTCTTTTTCTCAAAATCAGTTTTTTGTTACTAGGCTTTTCCAAAACACTCAAGAGATGTACGAACCAGAAAGACTTGACACATGAGTAAACTGCATGAAGTTGTTGAATTATAGTAGCAGACTAGACAAGCATATTTTCCTGGAGTGGATCCTGGGGAGCCGTCTGGGGGGAATGCATTTCTTTGCCACTGTAATATGAGAACTTCTGCAAACGTCTTTATGGGGAATTCCTGTACTTGCCATGTCATTTGAGATTCTGGAATACGCAATTTTCCTGGCACGATCCACTCATAACTTCCTGCTTGTAAAGCACTCATACTTGAAACTTAATTGAAGATGGGGCTGGGCGAGATGGGAAAAATCAAATATCACAATATTTTTGACTTCAGTATTGATATTGTAGGGATGACTATTAGTGCTTTCCCAAAAAATTTACATAATGGGATTTTTGATTAACAGTTATTATTAGATTGTTGGTTGATTGTCTGTTTCGCATGACCTGCTGCAGTGATTTTTTTTAATGAATAAATACCAGCACATCCGATTTTTTGTTGATAGCTTTACCCATTTGCACAGATCAACTTTTTTTCTGGGATAAAGTTTCAAAACCTATTGTCAAGACAACGGATGTAAATAATCCGTTTACTTGCGTCGCAGTTTTTGTCAGTGGAGAAAAGAAAATTGATTTAGATCACAAATGATTGATGACTAGTTATTCATAGAACAGGCCTCTTCTTAACTACAAATGTTACATCCTTGATGTCTAAAACAATCCGAGCACCGAGAATATGGAGCACCCTCAAGACCGTATACGACGCAATCATGTCAGGCTGGGACAGAATAATTTTGACCAAATTTCCCTGACGGTCCTCCTCTCTCTTGATGTCCATTTTGGTACTATAATATGAGGAGTCCACTTGCAAAGCCTTCTAAGTCAAGTTGGTCCATTTTTTAGAAAAATCTGATATTTTCGTAGGCATAGAAATTATCTTCCATAGATACCAATTTTCACTATACTGAAACTATTAGCCTTGCAGACATAATACATATGGCAATTCATTCTTTTTTTTAAGAAATGACTTTGATTTTGCAACACAAAGTTTTGACTTAGCAGATCTTGAAAGTGGAGTGGAAGATTTTAGCAGGTTTTGACAGTGTTTTAACCAGCCCCGTGGCTCAGAAGGTGAAGGTATTTGACTCAGGACCCACTCTACATGCAAGGAATGCATTTTAAGACATGCAAGGATATCATTCGAACTCATAATGGTGTTCCTCACCTTTCAAGCTTGAGGAGCTTCCTTTTTGAACCCTTATGAGGAGATTTGTTTGCATTTTCTGCGATCAAAATGAAACTGGACTCTTCATCCCCCATCTTGAGTTAGAGAGAGCAAAAGCTGAATATGCTATAAAAGCTCGACTGTGATTGGTTCCTTCTAGCGAATGAAAACGGAATCACATTTCGACATTGGCTGATGACTTAGCAGAATTTGACAGTTTACCTCCTTGACTTGGCGGGTTTTGACAGAGTTTAGCTTTTTCCGTTACAATTTCTAGCGTGATTTAATAGGTTTTGAAAGTGGAGCTATCAGCGGGACATGCGCAGGTGCCTGAAAGAGAGGCTAAGGGAGATAACTCATTTATTTTCAAAACTTGACTTAGCAGGTTTTGCAAGTGGACTCCTCATATAAGGTAGCAAATATGATTTTGGTAAATGGATCAGTTGTCAATATAAGCAGCAGCTGATTTTATGTCCAGTCAGTTACATCATCATTTTCTTACAAAACAACCATCAGTGGCCTGGAGAAACGTTGTTTTACTGCACTGTTTAGATTTCTCAGTTGGTATGGTCAAAGGAACAAGTTGACCACTGAAAAGTAATCAGATGAGGGTAATGTAAATTTATCCTGTTTGAAAATTAAATCTAGTTGTTACTGTACATGTCCATAAATAATCCAAACCACTATTAACCCTCCTATTATGTTCAAATTATTAAACCATTTTTGGTTTGAGGTCAGTCTGATCCCCGCAGTGAAAAACTACATAAGATGTTTGTACCTGAAAGTGTTACCGAATCTCCTCTCAGTTCATTTATGCCTTTGTACTGACCATTTTAACTGCCAAGTAAATAAAACATGACGCCGCCATCCTCCCCTTATACATCGAGCATCGATTTTACATGATTATAGCAAAATGAATGAGACAAAATGTGAAATGTATAAGAAATTAATTTGAACATGCCCCTAGTCTTAGACAACACTACAAAAACTACAGTGCCTGACAAAAAAAGTCTTGTCGCATAAGGACATAGTAACTAAAAATAGCATATAACTTTATTTCTAACCAATCAATTGTTACAATAATTGGTCCATTTTAATGTCAAGGGCTTTCACATTAATAATTTGGTGCAAAATGAAACCGTCAAAAAGTGTTCTGATGTTCACAGCTTGGCTAAGCCCATAACATGTGTTTTTGCTGGGACAAAAGTCTTGTCGTCTCTTCAGATGATGCAACAAATCGCAGATTAGAGTTTAACCTATGACAAATACTGTAATTAACACATTCCCAGATGTGTATAGAAATAACCCCAGCACACCAGACTTTCATATGAGGTGCGACTAGACCTCTGACAACATACCAAAGATTCAACCACAGACCAAAGTGCTGATCATCAAGAGCCTGAAGACTGAGTCTGCTGCTGAGGTGGCAGACATCTTTAATGTATCCAAATGTCAAGTGGAGGGGATGAGAAAAAGATTTGAAGAAACTGGTGATGTTCATGGCAAGCGCAGGTCAGACAGACCCCGGTATGACTACTGTTTGAAAGGATCGTTTGTTGCTTCAACTGTACAAGGCTAGCCCTTCTTCAACTACAGCGAAGCTACATGAGGAAATGTCACCAAAAATCCCAGTATCTACAAGAAGAGTTTGTCAAATTCTCTCTCAAAGTGGTTTTCATAGCCAAATTAGTACACAGAAGTCTACATTAAACAGAAAACAAAAAACCTGCATTGCATTTGCCAAGGCCCACAGCTCGCAGAAAGGATTGATACTGGAAAAGTGGCTTAAAGTTTATTTTTCTGGTGAATCATCCATTGAACTGCATTCCAGTCGTCGTACAAGACCTGTTGGAACCCTCATGGACCCAAGATTCTCCCAGAAAACAATCATGTTTGGTGGAGGAAAAATCATGGTTTGTTGTTACATCCAGCATGGGGGTGTGAGAAGGATCTGCAGAGTGGATGGCAACATCAACAGCCTGAAATATCAAGAAGTTCTTGCTGCCCTACTTATACTGCTGCTCCTTCTCATTCTTCTGCCTCCATGTCACAGTTCCTGAAAGCGAAGAAGGTGAAGGTACTCCAGGATTGGCCAACCCAGTCACCTGACATGAACATTGTTGAGCATTTCAGGGGTAAGATGAAGGAAGAGGCTTGGAAGATGAAACCATAGAATCTTGATGAACTCTGGGTGTCCTGCAAGACTGCTTTCTATGCCATTCTAGATGATTTCATCATCAAGTTATCTCAGTCATTGCCAAGACATATGGATGCAGTCCTCCAAGCTCATGGGAGTCATATGCAATATTAATTCTTTTTTCCAAGGCACCATGGCTTTATGTTCTGATATTATAGTGGCATATTTGTGTATTCAAAATAAAGTGTATGTATAATTTCCACATTTTTTTTCAATGCGACAAGACTTTTGTCCAAGCAAAATCTGACCTTTCTGTACAAATTAAATTATAAAACTCAATCAATGACACAAAACTCTCTTTTGGTATATTTCGCATAATCTAGAGGGCTTTGCCTTTCATATAAGCCATTTTTGATTACAATTGATCAACTACAAGTCAGGTTATTATTTGTTGTTCCTACAACTTGGATAAGTGACAAGACTTTTGTCAGGCACTGTAGATCAAAATGATGGTTTTATGTATTAATTCGAGTGATCGCCAATACAATTAAAATACCCGGATGCTGCAATCAAGCCTCATTTCCGATGCTTTATGGGATAGTTTTTTGGCCAAGTGGTCAGCTGTGGGGGAAAAGTTGCGTTAGCATGCATAGTTACAGATATTTGGCCGAATGATACCGAGTGTAGAAGCTGTATTAATTCCTCATGCATCTCGTATTTTTTCTTGGCTTGATTTTAGCATTTATATAATTTGCAGTTTCTCATGTATAGCTGAATTGTTGTTGTCATGCCGCTACGCATGCTGCCCACTGGAAGAGTGGCAGTCCGGGAAGTGTGAGAAATTTTGACAAAAAAGCCTTCTCCGGGTATTTTTATTTTTTTTTGTATTGGCAATCGCTCTAATTGGTCCTGGGGTCAAAATGACCCAAACAACACCCGAAGCTTACAAGATGTGCACAGAACATTAAATTATTGAGTTAAATTATTTTGAGTTAAATTCATGTTGAAGTTAGGAAAAAAATCTAGCTGAAAAAAGTATGTTCATCATGTTTTTAGAGACATTGAACATTGAGTCAGGTCAAATTGACCTGGAACATACAACCCCAATTCCGAAAGTTGGGACGAAGTGTAAATTGTGAATAAAATCAAAACGCAATGACTTTCAAATCACACCAGCCAGTATTTTATTTACAATAGAACAGAGATAACATAGCAAATGTTGAAACTAAAAAATTTTACAATTTTATCCACAAAATGAGCTCATTTAAAATTTGATGGCTGCTCCAGGTCTCAAAAAAGTTGGGACAGGGGCCTGTTTACCATGGTCCCCTCTTCTTTTTAACGCAGAGTGGAGGTGCCTGGGCATCGAGGAGACAAGTTTCTTGTTTAATACAGGCTTCCAGTTGGTGGAGAGTTTTGGGTCTCCTTTGACGGACCTTTCGTTTAATTATGCACCAAATGTTCTCAATCGGTGAAAGATCAGGACTGCAGGCAGGCCAGCTCAGCACATGGACTCTTCTGCTACGAAGCCATGCTGTTGTAATAGCTGCATTATGTGGTTTTGCATTGTCCTGCTGAAATACACAAGGCCGTCCCTGGAATAGATGTCGAATTCAGTTTCGGAAGACATTGACGTTTTATGTTACCATTAATGTGGATAGGAAGATGCTTGATAATTATTTCAATTAATGAAAATGCAAGCTGAGGGGAAATGGACAGTAATTCTATGCAACTGAAAAAATTAACATTTATTTGCTAATTAGAAAACGTAAATAAGAACAGGATTGGAGTAGTAAAGTGAACTAAAGCAAGTTGAAAGCAGGGCTATAATCCCTCTGATAGCAAATCCAGGGTGGAGGAGGTTAAGGTAGGATCAGGTCTGCTTTCTTACTTTTTTTTTATTTTTTTTTTTTTTTTTTTGATGATGTGTACACAGGCTATTTTTTAATTCTTCTATGTTTAAAGGAAAGGTATTATGCCTCTTATTGCACTTTAATGTAACAATTGACTGTTGAATACTTTATGAAGGCCATTTTAAAACTTTATTTAAACATTTAATATTTTGAATATTGCTTACATTAACCGTCATCCAACCAAGGGTTTTTCTACTACAACCCCGCGATTATTTTGAAATTAAGCGATAAACATCATCTTGTTTGGTATCAGTGTACAGCTACAGACGTCCTCTCTTCAAATCAAGTACAAATAAAACACATTTCAACATTATGACGTCATACTGGCGTCATAACTAACACCATATTAGGAAAAAACATCAAAATGATAAAAATCCATTTTTTTATATTTTTATTAGTTTTAGCTGAAAATAAGTAACTTTTTGTAACCACTAGAACTACTGATACTACAATTAATATTTTAGTATTATTATCAATGGTATAAACTCATGAGTAACATAAATTTGACATTACTATGATGTCATAAATAACTCATTTTGGGAAAAACACACACAAAAGGAAAACAAATCGTTTTCTGAACATTTTTCACATTTTCTTCACTTTGTTTTTCCCAATGATAGAACAAGGCTTATAATATCAGTAATATGCAAGTAATTTTACTTTCATGTATAAGAATATGAACAATAAAAATCAACTTACCTTGCAAAATGATGATTCAAGTTCACCGGACAGATGTACAAATATCTTCAAAATGTTACACACTTGCATAAAAGGTTTATCTATGAATTATGAGAACAACTTTATGAACAATTCTATGAACTTGTGTAATAGTAGGCCTATAGCACAGTAAAAAAATGGTATACAGTACAGTAACCAGTCAAACACACAAGTAAAAGTATGTCAGTCATGCACTTCTAATATTAGGTGAACATCACTTCAAGGTCACTGCTGGTCATTGTAATTCCAAGATTTACTAATACAAGGACAAGCTACATCAATAAATCAATAAGGATGACAATCAGTGTGGTCTACAAAGTTCATTGAGCATGACATAATAATAGCATACTATTTGCAACTTATTTGTAAGCATATTTTGTATCAAAAACAGGCAAAAATTGATGCTGGTGGCAACCACCCCCCTACCCTTCGACTTTGACGGCCTACCCTACCCCCGGGGGGTGAGGTACCCTCATCGTTTTTTCATGAAAATAAGCGCAACGGATGAATAAACAATTACCTAGAAGCATTAGATCATATCTGTTAACGTTTTTGTGCGACAGGATAAAATCTGTTAGACGAGGGTTAAAAGGTACTAAGCCACGCAGGTTCACGAAAAATATCCAAGATCGCTCCTATATTGATATTATATAAAAATGTAGTGAAGTAAGAGATTAAAACTTGCAGACATTCGTGCTAGCTTGTGGTTTGGACGAGGAATCCCGTGTTCTCACTTCACACGTGGAAGTGTGCCGCATTAGGAGGAGCGTGAATGCTTATGATCACAGTATGTTACAATGATTAACACCTTTAGTATAAAAGCACTTGATCACTAGTAGTTCATTTAAGAATAAAATGGGAATTAAATATAGATAGGATGTGAGACCTAAACACTTGTCACTGGTGTCACTAGGCGATACACTAGAATCATCGGAGGCATGAAAATGACTATGTTCAACTGCCGTACTTGGTGTTTAAATTACCATGGCTGTTTGATATGACAACAAAATATTAGAAACAGGCTAATGTGTGATATGTTTGCAATTGTGGCAAAAATCTGTGCGGATACAAACGGTAACAAGTGATAATGAATATTGATGAAGCCTGCATTCATGAATGTTAACCTAGCTTTGAATTATGTTGGGCTCTACTAATTTGGTAAAAATATCAAAATTTTAAGAAATATGGTAATGTGCACAAATTCTCTTTAGTGAATATGTAACATCTGTGGGCCTACCTATCCAATTTTTGTATAACTGGCAGAAATTGTGTTTTAGGCCTGTATACCTAAATACTGCATGGCTTTGTGTCTTGAAGACCATGGGCAAAAGTTCCACAGCAAAGTTATAATCGTCTCACCTTTTTTATTTATTTTGCTGATCTGAAAAATGATCTGATCCGTGGCGTAATTGTGATACAGTCTAAACCGTGAGTTTTGCGATCAGTTGTATTTTTACTGTCACCATCTGTCGTTACTGCTTGACATCATGGCTTTAAGCTGAAAGTGCTCTGGGAAGGCTGCGCTCATTATATACTGGCACTGGCGTATAGCTCCACAGAGCTCCCTCCTCGATCCTCACAGCAAAAATAAGAGATTTGGGGCGGCCAGCGAGATCGCGGATCAGGAATAACTTCCGGTTTAAGTGAGGACCAAGGAGCGAGGAAATATCAAATAAAAGAATTGAAATGCACCTCCAGTCGTCTAGACTCTTTTGCCCACAATCGGTAGGTGCTCACAACTGCTGTCTGGGAGCACTCCATGAGCTGTGCTGTTTGCTTATTGTGTAATATATCCTGTACCTTGACATGCACGGCAATTATGAGATAATGAACATTATTTACCTCATCTGTGAGTGATAATTAATGTTTTGCCTCATTGGTGTATACAGTACATATGTATTTTTTGAATGTGCAAATTCAGGCTGCCTGGCCAATCATAATGATCAAATGATCTAATCTAGTGATTAGATTTAATAGGACAGAGTATATCCCCAGTTGTGTAAGTGGTGTTAATCACAAAGCATGTGTGTGGATGGGGTGTTGGGGTCGCATAAGCAAAATGTGCGGGAACTGCAGCTTTCCTCATGCTTCCCTTTCATTAGCATCTCAACTCAGAAGCTGGGAAGGCAGAACAAAGGTGCTCTCACGTCACAAATAATTCTGCCACTGTTGTCTGTAGTGCTTTTTTTTCCCACTCCGCCTGCTTTGTGGCATCTGCGGAGTCTCCCTTTGCTTTCACAAACGTTTACAGTAATGTTTCAAATGGAAGGAAACACTCCCACAGTCTTAGCTCAGCGGGTTGAAAAGGGAAAATGGCTTTTCTCGCCGGAGGAAAATGGAGAGAATTTAAAGGTACAACACAGTAACTGTGCTGGGTGCATTTGAATGTTAGTTGTGAATTAACTGTGACTGTGATCACAGCAGAGAAAGCAGGCAGCGGCTCTTCTTAATTTGCTGCTGATTACATTGAGTGGCAGCTTCATTTAATTACACTTGACTTGTTTTCTTATTTCTTTGTTCAAAAACATGACTATTGATTAAAAGCTTAGCTTTTTTTAACAATAAAATTTTAACAAGCTAAGATGCGTACCTGGAAGTTTTCTGCTTTCTTGGAGACTCCATTTTTAGCTTCTGCTTGGAGCTAAAGCTATGTATTATTTATCACTTTGTCTTTATAATTTTGTCTCTTTTACGTTGAAATTTAGCTTTTTTTCAAATATCTACGAAAAACAACAAATTAGCATAATACTATGTAACAAAGTGCCTGCTCTCCATCAAGATGTCTGATGTTATGAAACTAGATATGGCATGCTTAAACAAAGCTTAGCAGTAGAGATGATGCATTGTACATTAATTGCTGTGCAGGATTCATCAGTTGGTAGCCCCAGTTTGAAATCTTCATGCTGCTTGCGCCTAGTAACAATATGGACAAGCACTGCTGAGAAAGGAACAGTCAGGTCCACCACAAGTATTTGGTCAGAGGCACAATTTTCATCATTTTGTCTCTGTAGGCCACCTCAGTGGATTTGTAATTAATTTGTGAAGATTGAAGGCAGACTTTCAGCTGCAGGAGTTCGTAAAAAATTGTATCACCAGACACTGGAATCCTTCCCTAGAGATGCTCTGCCAGGCCTCCACTGCAGCTGTCTTCAGTTCCTGCTTCTTCTTGGGCTGTTTTGCCTTCAGCAAGTGAAATACATGCTTAAGTGGATTCTGGTCTGGCTATTAACTTGGCCATTGTAGAGCATTACGTTTAGTTACCTTAAAAAGTATTGGGTTGCTTTCTCACTATGCTTTGTGTCATTGTCCATCTGCATGCCGTCCAGTGACTACATCGCCACTGGCCCTCCAAATACTGAACTGAGTGCAGCTAGATTATGGTATACTAGTTTTACTGGCTGTGTTGGCTGGCTGCATTACACATGAGAGTCAGTAAAGGGGTCTTGGTCACCTATTGTTATTGGCGTACACACCTGGCAGCAAGGGGGGGCATCGGGGGTCCGGGCCCGCCCACTGAGTCTCCTGTGCCCGCCTTGACGAGAGTCCCGTGCATGGGGAAAAAAAAACGTGATAGAGGAACCTTAACACAAAAACAAATAATTAGAATTAAATATATGAAATAAATAATTATGCCTAGTTCATATGTAAAATTAACAGTAATGCTGGGTTTACAAATAGGCACGATGCGTTACGAATATCATTTTCCCGTCATTCGTGGCACATTCGTGACATTCGTAACGTGACTTAACGCATCTGAATAGGGTTCTTTTTTTTTTTTTTAAAGATAATTTTTTGGGGAATTTTTCCTTTATTTGACAGCCCTACAGTGCAGAGAGACAGGAAAGCCAGGGAGAAGAACGGGGGAAGACATGCAGCAAACGATCCGAGCCGGAATCGAACCCAGGTCACCGCGGAAAGGACACAGCCCCCACGGCATGCGCGCCCAGACCGATGAGCCACCAGGGCGCCCCCTGAATAGGGTTCTTAACAGCGCGTCGGTTCATGACATTCGTGATATTCGTGGAGCATGTTTTTGGCTGCCAAAAAATCTTCCACGAATGTCACGAATCACCCTTGATTCATGGAGTTTGCAACTGAGTGAGTCGATTCGTGGTGATTAGTGGTGATTCGTAGAGCGTGACAGCATTTATAGTGTATTCTTGATGGTTCTTGGAGCCCATACTGCCTCGACATTGGTGAGACGGAGCTCCCTGGAGATGAACGTGGAGTGACCAAAGTGCTGTCTCCTCCTCTGTTTGATCCACTCTTGCACCCAGATTCTTCTGGGCCTCCTGCGCATGACAGCACGAGCTTCCTCCAGTCTGGCTCTCTCCGCCTCCTCCTCCTCATCTCTGCGCAACTCTATGGCATAGAGCCCAGCTAAGCATGCAATCACAAAGTTCTTCTTTTGCTGTGGATTCATCTGGATGTTGTGGAGCAATCTGGAGCGATGTGAACTGTTCAGCAGCTGATGGTAGAATGACTGTGGGGTGTGTGTGGAGCCATATATATACCAAATTCGCCCGATTCGCAACATTCGTGACAGATTCGTGACAGAATATGACGATTCGCAATGGCGCGCGACAGCGCGGGACAATATTCGTGACCATGCGTAATGATTCATGATGATTCGCCAGAGATTCGTGCCATTAATCGTAACGCGTGGTAACAGGTCGCAACAGTTTGTGACGGTGCATGACGCCTCTGCCCCGAATCATCAAATTCGATTCAAATTCGTGATCCTCAGTCACGAATTTAGATTTGTGGCATTCGTGACTTGTCGTCGTTATGTGTAAACCCAGCATTAGGCCATCAGACTCCCTGAGAGAAAGACAAAATGAGAAAGCGAGAGAGGCATTGTCCGCCAACTGGACTAAAGCGCTCCTTGTCATTTTCGGTGATGAGACTGGTTAAAGTTGAGGTTACGGTCAGTCTTGGGTTTAGCCAATCAGAGGCAGAGTAGGAGTGTGTCTTCCCCTGAACTCTGAAGGGAAAAAATTTTAAAAAGATAAGATATTTTTCAATATAAGTTAATATATAAGTTTTTAGCAACTAAAAAGATGCTAAATATATGGGGAATAGAGTCATCACCCCTTTGTCGATTCTGCCAGGAAGAAGTGGAGTCAGTAGACCATTTATTTTGGCACTGTCCAAAAGTAGCCTTATTTTGGATAAAGGTGCAAGACTGGATATCTCAGTATAATAGAATACAATTAGATTTATTTACAGTATTATTGGGTGATGTAACAAAAGGAACACACCTAATCTGTAATATAATTATATATTTGGCAAAAATATTTATTTTCGGATTGACATCTGTTGAGGCATTAAGAATTGAGAAATTCAAAAATGTTAAGTATTACAGTAGAATTGAGTGTGTGATGGCCCATGAGACAGGACTTGTAAATTATGCCAAAAGATGGGATATAGTAAAGGAGGCTGAAGGTTGGGAATAATGAGAGATGGAATAGATGAGCTAATAACTACTAATGTTAAGGTAGAAAAGCATTGTGAATGTAATCGTTATTGTGTTGTATTCTATTGTATATTTATATTTTTTTTAATTGTGTGTTTTGTTTTGTCGGGTGATGGTAGGAGGACTCGTACACAATTATATAACTGACTGAATTAACAAAGTTGTCCTCCGGTGGTGGCAGGTTTAAAAAAAAAAATTTTTTTTAAATATTGCGTTGCTAAATTAGACATGTAACGTAAGCTAAAGGATTTAACAAAAAAAGTTCAGGGATGAGTGGAAGGACTATGTTTTAAGAAGATTTCACTTGGTCGAAAAACATTGCCTACTAGTGGTAAGTCGCCATTTGGCTACTTTGTTTATTTTTTAGAGTCCCGGCTAGGTTTTGCAAAACATTAGAAACTCGACCTCACTGCGCCCCCATTCCTCTGTCTGTCTGTCTGCAGATGCGGACTTTGGTGCGAGCCGAGTCAAGAAAAGGAGTCCGGTAGCCTTACTGTTAGCCTACGTACCTAGCCTATAGTCTGTAATTTTGAATTTTACAGTGTTCTTATGAACTGAACGGTTTTATTACAATGTTGCTTTTGGGTGCAAAACATGATTCAAAAGGCTATAATGTGGGCTTTTGTATTACTGCAAATGTCAAAGCATGGAGTAGACTTAGCCTAATTATTTTCAGTATACTTTTATATTTGTTTCAATGTTTTGTGAGGAGCATATAGCTTAGGTTTATGCTTTGATACGGCTGTTCTATTGCATACTTTATGTGAATGGATCACATAGCTAGTGGTAATTTATTGGTGTGCAGTAGGCTGCTGCCATTGGCCGGCCCCTTGTTCTAATTTTAAGTGTTTTCTCTGCTGTGCAGATGTCAAAGTAACAAAGTAAAAGTATACTTTTTATCTTTTAAATGTAGAAGAGTAGAAGTAAAAGTGCCGGTGGAAAAAAAAAAAACTCAATTAAAGTACAAATCCTCAAAAAAACTACTTAAGTACTGTAACAAAGTACATGTACTTTGTTACTATACACCTCTGCAGTTCAGCACCGCAGACAATGCCAAGAACGCTTGTTACAAAATAATTCCGCCACTGACAATGAATGAAATTAAGCTTTATTTGTTAAATATCCTTCAAAAAGTATATAAAAAAAGCATCGGCTTTCCACTATGATTCTACTCATAATGTTGAAAAATCATAACGCTCCCCCGAGCATATTTAGTGCCCGTCCACAAATTTTTTTCCTGCCGTCAGGTCTGTTGGCATAGTAACCCATTTAGCTATAATTGTTTTGTTGACAGATGGCTACAACAATAATTTAAAGATTACAGACCTGCTAGCTGGCTACGTATATGGTTTTACACTTGCTTTACAGTATTCAAGCACAATAGGATCCAATACAGACATGGTGATCTACTGCTCCCCAAGAGCACTGGACATGGTAATGTCCTTACTCCCAGTGTTCTCAAGTCAGAGATGAATTGAGGAACATTCTAAATCAGAAGGCACACTTTGCCCAGAGGGGCCAAATATATGTCCTATTTCAGGGGTGGGCCACTGGTCCTGCAGGGCCGGTGTGTACACAGGTTTTTATTTCCACAAATTACCCTGACTAATTGAGCTAATTGGTTGTATGCACAAACATGGATTTGCTCATACATTAAATCAATTTTTTTTTTCATTTTGGGAGAGAACAGTCTTTGATGGTCATTCACTAGCATTTAAGAGGCAACTTTTTCAAGATCAGCAAAGTTTTGGCAAAAGGTGGTAACTCACTATCTCCAAATTTGTTCATATTTCACAGTTTTGAAGTTCTATGCCTGGGATAGAAAAATTACCCATGTCTGTTTTGATTAACCCCTCCCCTGCCGCCTATCGTCCATAGTTTGAGACCCTTTTTCTCCTTGCAGAATAGGTGGCCCAAGGTACTTACCTATTATTATTGTTCAGGGATACCTCCTTAGTGAAAACTAGTCATAAATTCCATGGGCACTCTATTCTGTCTTGAGCTAGGGCCAAATATCTTGGTTGCACAATTCACATTCTTTTGCAATCCATGTGGCACTAGCTTCTGGCAGAAACATGCCCACGAATTATATTGGCAGAGATGGTAGACCTTGGCCATGGTAGTGCCCTGTAACAGTGAAAACCATGGGCTAACAGTTTAATTCAAAAATAAATGCTCTCAAACAGCTAGGGTTGTTAAACTACCCCAAAAATGGGCGTGGCCCACGCAGCAGGGGAGGGGTTAATCGGAACTGTCATGGGTGATTTTTCTGTGCCGGGCACAGAACTTCAAAACTGTGAAATATGAACAAATTTGGAGATGGTGAGTTTCCACCCATGTGCTGATCTCATAAAAATTGCCTTTTAAAGAAGGGTAGCAGGAAAGTCAGATTACATACATAAATGGTTCGGTTAATTATGATAATTAACTAAAAAAAGGCCAGAAGTTGTAGTGAAAACCATAAACAGATACAGCACTCGTTGACCTTTTCTGCCTTGTATTCAGGCATAACTCTTTGTTCAGTGAGCTTTGCATACTACCGATCAAGAGCGATACTTTATTGAAAGGCTTTATTCAGTTTTAGAGTGTTGCAGGAAGGTTTATGCATGCATCTGTATGGTGGGAGATTTTATTATCCCGGGATCGACTGGGAGACTCAGTCTGCCGCTAGTGATAGCGGTGAGGCTCAAAATTTCTGTGATCTCGCAAATGATTTCCTCCTTGAACAAATGGTCCCTGGAATAACCCATAGAGATGGCAACGTGCTTGATTTGATTTTCACTAATTCACCTGAGTTGTTTCCCAATGTTGACATTTGGCCTAATATGTTTGATTCTGACCATTTTCCTGTAGTAGCCGATATTTTTTTACACCCTGTTTTTAATAGAGGTGTGGAAAGGCTTGTGTATGATCACAGTTCTGCTGACTACGATGGAATGCAGGTTTTTCTGCGTAAGAACCTCGGAGTTGGTTTCATGCATAAACACCAATCCTCTGAGGTAAACCACATTTGGCACGATTGGTCGCGAATTTTGAACGAGGGATTGGATTGGTTTGTCCCAAAACGGGTTATCAGGGATAGCCACAGACCGCAGTGGATTGACGTGGAAGTGAAGAATCTGTCAAACCGGGTAAAAACAGTGCGTCGCAAGGCTGCTCGTACAAATAAGGTACCCGCTGGGGTGAAATTTAGGCGTATTAGAAACCAACTTAAAAAGTCGACACGGGACAAATATGGTGCATATGTTGCTTCATTGGGTCAGGAAATGAAGTCCAATCCTAAAAAACTGTGGTCCTTCTACAGAGCAAAAACTAAGACAAATTCTGTTCCTCCGACTGTGAAACTGAAGGATCGTTCTGCCACTGATAGGCGAAAACTACTCTGTTCAATTATCACTTTTATTCTGTATTTACTCATAATGAGTACAGTGTTTTACCAGATATTGAGTTTTTGAAAATCCGTCTCTTGCTTCTGTGGAATTTTCTGTATATGAAGTTCAATACGCGTTATCTCAGCTAGATGTTACCAAGGCATGTGGGCCTGATTGCATCACCCCTTGTGCTTCAAAAGCATGTTCTGATTCACTGGGCTTATCTTTGTCTTATATTTTTAATACATCTTTTAGCCAAGGTGTTGTTCCTTCTGATTAGAAGATGGCTAATATTGTACCGGTATTTAAGAAGAAGGATAGAGAATCTGTTGAAAATTATCGTGGTGTATCATTATTGTCAATAGTTTCCAAAGTGATGGAGAGGTGTTTATTTAATAAGATTAATGAACATATTGAACCTCTCTTACACCCAAATCAGCACGGTTTTCATAAAGGTCACTCAATTTCTACCCAGATAGTTCAGGTCTTTAATAAGATAGGTCATGTTTTAGATTCTGGTGGTTAGTGTGACGTGCTCGATATTGATTTCTCTAAAGCCTTTGATTCAGTTCCTCATAATTTGTTGTGTCATAAACTGAGATCATTTGGCATTCATGGAAATTTGTTAAAATGGTTCGAGTCTTACCTGTCAGACCGGTATCAGAAAGTCATAATAGAAGGGGAAGAGTCTTACCCACTACCTGTTATCCCCGGAGTTCCCCAGGGGTCAATTTTGGGGTCCCTTTTATTCTCTGTGTATATAAATGACTTAACGTCTGTTTGTAGTAATCTGACAGACTCTGGTTTGTATGCTGATAATGCAAAGTTTCTTCGAACAATTGCTAGTCTAAATGATTGTATTTCTTTTCAAGGTGATATGGATCTCTTGATGGAATGGAGTGCGAAATGGGGTTTAGCTTTTAGTTTTATGAAGTGTAAAGTTGTAACCATCACCAGAAAGCTGCATCCTATTGTCTTCCATTATAATTTTAGAGGTCAAGTATTGGAAAGAGTAAAGGAGATCAATGATCTGGGTATATTGTTTGAATCAGACTTGACCTTCAATAAACATGTTGATGACTTGGCAAAAAGAGCCAATAGGGAATGGATGGTGGTAAATAGAATCACTGCGGGCTGTAAAAGCATTGATCTGCTCAAAAACATGTATAGCAGTGTGGTTCGCAGTGTTTTGGAATATTCTACCGTGGCCTGGGATGCATCCACAAAGCGTAATTTATGGAAGATAGAGTCTGTTCAGAAAAGAGTGACGAGACACATGTTGGGTAAGGATCTTGATTATAGACAAAGGCTAATAAAGTTGGACCTGTTGCCTTTATCATTCCGGCGTGAAATATTAGATTTAACTTTTCTTCACAAGTGTTTTATTCAAGATTTTTCAGTTCCAGTGGACAGTTTTATTCATTTTCAATCAAGAAGAGGTGATGAATTAATTTTGAAAATTCCTAAGTGCCATACTGAGACGTTTTATGGATCCTATTTTAACAGAGTAGTTAAGCTGTGGAGTGTTTTACCTTTTTCAGTCTGATGTTCATCTAGTCACACCAGTTTTAAAGCAAAGTTGAATGAGTTTTATAAACAGAAATATTTATCAGATTTTAGTTCAAGCAAAACGTGCTCTTGGATCAGTTTTTGCTGTTGCCTGTCTTGCCGCCATATCTAGTTGATATTGTATATGTATGTGTTTTAGTTGTTGTCTTTTATCTTAGGGGCACGTAATTCAGAGGTCTAGAGCCTAATGCGTGTCCCCTCTGTGCCATAGTGTTACAATCTAACTGTGTGTAATGTTTTATTGTGTAAGTTTATAAACTTCATTGTCTTACTGTAAATCCACTTATGGCATAGTAAATTTTTAATAAATAATAAATAAAATAAATAAAACTGTTTGAATTCTTGCATTTCTATTCCAGGTTTTTGTGAACTATATGCAGTTTTTACCCAATAGCACTTGGACCGCCCACAGAGATATAAAAAAACTAGAGTGGGCAATCGCCTCGTTTCTGTGGCAGCACGCGGGCGCCATCTTGTGTATGTATGTCGGGGCAGACGTTCAATGGAAAATACAGTAGAACTCGCTTAAACCCTCCTCGTATAAAACGGAAAATCGCTCATACCGGGCAACAGCTCAAGTCCCAAGTTTTCTGTAATGTTTTTCAAGTAAATAAACATCGAATAGCTATACCGGATTTTATATCATGGATTTTTGCTTACATTGGACAAAATGTCCAGTCCCGTCACAATGCATTTACATTCAAAAGCACTCAAGTATACCAGACAAGCTGGTTTGCACCATGCACATACACAGTCGCAACAAAGCAACGAAATCAAGTTCGGCTTTCCTACACTGTTATAAACTGACTGAATTTAACCTTAAATTAACGCATTGTCTCCTTGTCATTTTAACTTTAAGTGCTGTCCTGCGCGCATTTAACTGTGGTTTACACTGAACATGCACTGAACTCTGTGGTAAACTTATTGTAAAATTACAGTTAAAATAACTGGCAAAAAGTGCCAGTTAAATTACCTGTCAAAAAAAGCGTCAGTTTATTCGTTTATTATTAAGTGTATTCATGGAAACTGAAAATGGTGCGGTTTCATTTACATACTTTAGTTTTGAGACTTCTACATTGATCCCAGTTGGGGCAACACGTAGTATCATCCTGTTATCCATTGCGTCAGGGCAAAGACGGACTAAATGAAGACAACAAGTAGGTATGAGCACTTCAGAATGAAGTTGTTCCGATCTTAATACTCAAAGCATACATATAAATTCATATATGCGTATAACGACTAGTTTCTTCCAGGTATAGACCTGAGTCAGACTCACAGGTACAGCTGAATGCGAACGCTTTTTCTTTGAACGAAACGAAAACGTAGTTAACTGAGCGATAATATAAAGGGTAAGGCAATCGTAGCGCTTATTCTTTAGCTTTGCCAAATAATGGAGCACATACATGCCAACTCTACTGCTTTTTGCGGTAGACTAGGGCTACCGCTTTCGGGGCGTTTCATTCTGAAAAAAACGCGCCAAAAGCGGTGGAGTTGGCATGTATGTGAGCATAAATATTGTTGATTTACAATTCCTTATTCGTGTCCTTTTTTAAGTATGAAAAGATAATAAAGAACATGGAAAACAAGTCCCCCCCCACCCAAAAAATAACATTTGTTGTCACCCACGTTTACTGTTTACATGTGCCTCATTGGACCTTTATACATACACAAGATGGCAGAGCTATTCTGCCGTGTGCGCTTTGGTCGTCCGTGTCACATGATTGCCTAGGGTTACACATTGGACTACGTCCTCAGCTTGAAATGGCTCAAATCGGCAAGAGGGATTCCCCAGTGACCTAAATTCAAGATAAAACATAGGGGTCGCTATTTCGGATTTCTCGCTGCACACTCGGAGAAGTACGGAGCCCGGGAAGTGCGATGACAAGAGGAAAAAAAAAAAAAATTAGTGGCCACAAGATATAATTCGTTCCCGCGAATCACTTATTTGTTCCCACGAGTTAGTTACTTGTTCCCACAAATTAGTTACCTCGTTGCCACACATTAGTGACTCGTGCCCACGAATTAGTTATTTCGTTTCCACGAGTTGGTAACTTGTTCCCACGAATTAGGTATGTCGTTGCCACAAAGTAGTAACTCGTTCCCACGAATTAGCCACCTCGTGGCCACAAAATATAAATCCACACTCCCTCCGTCTCTCCGAAGCAAACGGCGTTTGTCTTCGATAATCCCCGAGTGCAGACCTGCGTCTGCACCACCCATTCCATTCCATGGCCTGCCTGACCGAAGCAATTTTCAGAACAAGCACGCTGACAATGCCACGGGCCAGTCTAATTTATTGAAAACAACGACTGAATGAGGATCAGGACATTAACCACGGTTTTCATGTAATATATTGCAATTGGTAGAGTAGTGTTACTGATCACTTTGTTCACCGTTGCAAAAACGTCGCCGCTCCAACTTTAGCCTGGAGCCATGAATCAACCTGGGGTGCGTTTCCCGAAATCACAGATGGTAACTAAATCTACGTTCAGACAGCAGGTCTTGATGCACAATTCGGATTTTTTGGAGAAATCCGATTTTTTTTGTGTGCTGGTTTATATTACACATTATATGCGACTTCTATCAGTTTTGAGTATGAACTGAATGCGACCCTGAAGTGACCTGCATAAGCAAAAGAGGTCCTGAGGTAATACGTGACCACGCAGGCACGCACTGTTTGTTTACGGAAGTAAATATGGAGGCATCTCGTCTCGGCGCGTGTGTGGCTCACGCATTTCTGTGGACATACATTCAAATATGGCACGGTTTCTATATGATCCCTCGAGTTTTGCCTGCATTTAATTGTCACCCCAAATATTTATTAATTCTAAGACCTCGCTCTCCCTCCACTGTCCACTTTCCACTCCGTCCTCCGCCATGGCTGTTATTGTTATTGTTTTTCCCGCCGCTCCTCCTCCTGGGATGCAGATTTGTGAAGTTTGTCGCATTTCAATTACGTAAAAGTCGGATAAATGCGACCTGGCCATTCAGATAGCAGTCGCATTGCAAAATATCAGATACGTATCGGATTTAGGACCACATATCAAAGTGGCCTGGGTTGGATTAAAAAAAATCAGATTTGTGCTGTTCAAAGTGTCTTTAACAGATCGGATACAGATCACATATCGGCAAAAAAATCGGATTTGGGCCACATTTGCCTGCTGTCTGAACGTAGCCTTACATAGTTGGGTCCATTGACTGTGAATGGACGAACTATGTACGCTTTTGAGAAACGCGCCCCAGATTCGAGTTTACTAGCCCTAGGGAGTGTGCTGCATGTGGAAGAATGGTAATGTAGCCCAAACTGGAAGTATTCCCCAGAAAATTAAATCACATGGTTACTGTAAATCCCCTCACCGGGCAGCGCAGGTCCGCGCCCAGAGATTATTTGTGGCAAGTCTTGGGAACGACTTATATCTAGAGGCTACAGAATAGCTAATTTATGGGAACAACTTATATTTTGTGGCCACGAGATGACTAATTCGTGGGAACGAGTTACTAACTCATACATGCGAACTCTACCGCTTTTGGCGGTAGACTACCGCTTTTGGGGCGTTTCGTTCTGAAAAAGTTGAGTTGGCATGTATGCTAACTTGTGGAAACGACGTAACTTATTTGTGGGAATGTGTTATATCTTGTGTCAACAACATAACTAATTTGTGGCAACTAAATAACTAATTCGTGGGAACGAGTTATATCTTGTGGCCACGAATTAATTTTTTTCTTTTGTCATTGCACTTCCCGGGCTCCGTAGAGAAGAGCGAGATTGTGAATGAAAAAATGAGAATTTTGAATGAGAAACTAGAGGTAACAAGTGGTGCCAGGCACAACAAACCCCACCCCTCGCACATACTTTGACCTACTTTTCCGAAATTCAGTTGGCATCTATTCTGGATCAGTGGCAATCCCTAAACCGAATTTGGGGTGAATCTGCCCATTAGCTTTGCTGCTAAAGTGCTAACAAACAAACAAACAAACACATAAACTAATGCACAAACACACAAACAAACACAGAAACAAACCGAACCAAAAACAATACCCCTTGCCCTCACCCTTCGGGTGGGGTGGGGTAATAAGCTAATAAATGTAACTTGTAATACTTGATTTTCAGTTATTATCCGCCAAAAGTGGACTCCAAAATCCATTGTCAAAAATATGGAAATTACCTGGATTTTCTAGGGAACAGAGGTATATTATATATAATGAGACTAAGTGCTATTGGGTTAACTCAAGTAAATAACCTGAAATGGCACAATTCAGGAGTTGGACTGAAAAATCAAGAAGTGAATTACAAGTGCAGCCTATCCTTGGGAACTTAAGAGTACTGTTAGGTATAAACTGTCAAACCCTACTGTTCTTATAGAAAAAAAGGATTGAATTAGTTTTGCGGTTACTATGGCAAAAAGATGATGAGTTTGATCAATCCACAATTTAGTTTTTTTTTTTAATAATATGCATCTGAATTTGATTTTCTCATCTGAATTGTGCCAGTGATTTGTTTTTATACTCTGAATTCCTTTATTGTGATGATTAGCCTAACCATCTGAAAAGGCGTATTTCGCAAGATGGTTACCATGTCACTATTACAAATAACAGTAAAGGTGCACGCGGGGATTGCATACTTCACTGGCTGAAACTGGTGAAAGGTGAAAAAAGTTCGTGTGTTTTCTAATTGTGATCTCCCACTGTTACGTTACTTTCTCTGTTTTGTGGCGGTCTCATTTCTAATGGGCTCAGATATTCTCTCTGTGCTGTGCTGCACTGTCTTACTGTGCAAACATTTTTTTGAGACTATGACTAACATGTCACTGTCACTATCTAATTGATAGATTTTACGACAATTACATCAAATAGGGGCATCACTGGGGGCTTATTGTCTGAGGGCTATTCTCCTTGTGTTCCTTGAACACACCAGAACAGAATTAGTGATTTTTATAAACTGCATGCAATGGGCTTATTTATAAGATACCAATTTACCCAAAAGTTGATTAGATTAATGTTGGCTGATTAGACACAGCTAATATAGCTAACTTCAATGCCAGATTGTTAGGATAAAGCAAGCACAGTTATTTTGAGAACGTCTCTGACGTTACGCTGTTGCCAGGCTACGATGGTATGGCATTGGTTCAGTAATGTAATGTATTTCAACATCATTTTCAGAAAATGAAATGGTGTGATTAGCTAAGACCACTGATGCTCAAAAGCTGCCCTAACTGGAGCAAAAATCTCTAGCAAGCTGGTTTACCACTGACAGACATGTAGCTGTGCCAGAATGACATATAGGCATGTTGTGCGCTAACGCATACTAGCCTATATAGTATGCTGATAACAAGAAATTTCAGATGGCTTTGGTATCACTACAGAAGCAAGAAGCATGTTCAGTGCGCCAAATGGTTTTTTTCCCCTTTATTTATCATATGAAAACGAAGGTATGAACGGCCATGCTCTGCTCTCAAGTGACTAGTTATAGGACAAGGGCACTTCAGGGGTCGATCAGGGGCCTGTGCCCTTTTTGCTCCACCCCTGGATCTGCCCATGCCTCAAGGTCATCACTTTATAAAATCTTCAAACAATCAAATATGGAGATACTACCATGTGACCCAGTTGTATAAAAATGTCAATGGTCAGTTGTCAATTGCTATCGGAAGTCCAGAGAGTGCGATTATGAAAGTACAACCCTAATTCCAAAAAAGTTGGGATATTGTGTAAATTGTAAATAAAAACAATGCAATGATTTGCAAATCTCATTAACCCACATTTTATTCACAATAGAACATAGACAACTTATCAGATGTTGAAAGTGAGATATTTTACTATTTCATGAAAAATATGAGCTCATTTTCAATTTGATGGCAGCAACATATCTCAAAAAAGTAGGGAGAGGGGCAACAAAAGGCTGGAAAAGTAAGTGGTACTAATGAAAAAAACATCTGGAGGAGCATTTTGCAACTAATTAGGTAGCAGGTCAGTAACATGACTGGGTATAAAAAGAGCATTTTAGAGAGGCAGAGTCTCTCAGAAGTAAAGATGGACAGAGATTTACCAATCTGTAAAGACCGCGTCTAAAAATTGTGAAACAATTTCAGAAAAATGTTCCTCAAAGTAAAATTGCGAAGACTGTGAGTCTACAGTACATGATATCATCAAAAGATTCAGAGAATCTGGAGAAATCTCTGTGCGCAAGGGACAAGGCCAAAGGTCAATATTAGATGCTTGTGATCTTTGGGCCCTCAGGCAGCACTGCCTTAAAACCAGTCATGATTCTGCACTGAAATACACTGCATGGGCTAAGGAACACTTCCTGAAATCATTGTCTGTGAACATAGTTCACTGTGCGATCTACAAATGCAAGCTAAAGCTGTATCATGCAAAGAGTAAGCCATATCTGGACACGATCCGGAAATGCCGCCATCTTCTCTAGGCCAAAGTTCATTTGAAATGGACTGAGGCAGAATGGAAAACTGTTCTGTGGTCAGTGGAATCAAAAATTGAAATTCTTTTTGGAAACCACGGACGCTGTGTCGTGCGGTTTAAGAGGAGAGGGACCATCCAGCTCGTTATCAGCGCACAGTTCAAAAGCCTACATCTCTGATGGTCTGGGGTTACATTAGTGCCCATGGCATAGGGAGCTTACACATCTGGAAAGGCATTATCAATGCTGAAAAGTATATCGAGGTCTTACAACACATGCTTTCGTCCTGACAATGTTTCTTTCAGGGAAGGCATTGCATATTTCAGCAAAACAATACCAAATCACGTACTGCATCCATCGCAAGAGTATGGCTTTGCAGCAGAAGAGTCTGAGTGCTGAACTGGCCTCCCTTGCAGTCCAGACCATTCACTAATAGAAAACATTTGGCGCATCATAAAATGAAAAATCCGGCAAAGAAGACCCAGGACTGTTGAGCAGCTAGAATCCTACATCTGACAAGAGTGGGACAACATTCCCCTCCTAAAACATCAGCAATTGGTCTCCTCACTTCCCAGATATTTACACACTGTTGTTAAAAGAAGAGGGGATACTAAACAATGATAATCATGGCCCTATCCCAACTTTTTTGAGATGTTATTGCCATCAAATTCAAAATGAGCTAATAATTTTCATGAAATGGTAAAATGTCTCACTTTCAATATCTGATATGTTGTTTATCTTCTTTTGTGAATAAAATGTCAGTTTATGAAATCATTGCATTCTGCTTTTTATTTTCATTTTACACAGCATCCCAACTTTCTTGGGATTGGGGTTATACTAAACACTCAAATGGCTCTAAATGTTCAACAGAACAAGGGGTTTGTTCGGTTCAGCGTGGGTAGCACTGATACTGCACTGCAAGAAGGCTGTGGGTTTGAATTATCCTGGGGGCTCTCTGTGTGGAGTTTGCATGTTCTCCCTTGTGGGCTTCCTCTCGGTAACCAGGTCTCCACCCACAGTCCAAAAACATGCATTACAGGCTAATTGGAGACTTTGAATTGCCCACAGGTATGAATGAGTGAGTGAATGGTGTGTGGTGGTGAGCTGTCCCTCCTTTTCACCCATAGTCAGCTGGGATAGGCTCCAGCTCCCTGCGACCCTCACAAGGAGGAATCAGTGTAGATGGTGGATGCATTGGGGTACCCGCGACATCAACATAGTGAAACCACACCCTAGTAAAACTAAATTCAGTATTTGGCAAGTCATTGGTGATTGTTGTCCTTTTATGAACTTGCACTGGAAAACTGGAAAATGGCTTCTCATATCCACTCATTCCTTTAATTTCTTTTCCATAGGGAGGTAGAAATAGCTATTTTTGGTGAATTAAGTGAGCAGCTGCTGTTTGCAAAGAGAACATCTTTAGCATTCCCTCTGTTTTCTCTCTTACAGATATATGAGTGCAGCCATTGGCAATCAAGAACTTACCATAAATATTATATTCACTTCATGTAAATTTTATTTGTAAAGCGCTTTTCATAATTGAAATTTACTGAAAGCCCTTTACGCAGGACTGGGCCTGAACCCCCTAGGGTCAAGCCAGTGGTAACAGTGGTAAAGACAACTCTCTTGAAGGAAGAAACCTTGGACTGAAGCCAGTAGTTGGGAACCCATCTGCGTGAGGTTAGCCCTGGAGAAAGGTGAAGAGGAGAAGAAGGAGGAAGACTAGAGGAGGGACAGTATACAGTAAATGCATGCGAACTTAACATAGTTCACAAAGTTCAGAAATACAAAGTGCAGTACAAGTGCAAGCTAGGGCAAGGGTTTGGGTCTAATTTTGCTTGGGGCCCATTGAAAGTTTAGGATGAACCTGGTCTTAGATGTAGTCGATGGGGGCAGAAGGTTCTGGAAGTAATTAGTATCAGCAGACTATTCCAGATAAATGCAGTAAGTTGAGTTTTTATTTTGGCATTGTGCTTTAATTGCTGGTTGTGCCTTTTGTGGTTTTAGTGTTTCTATTTGCGATTTTGGTGGTGGTGCCTTTTGTGTTGATGGTTGTTGGATTACCTTTAAGTATTTGTGGTATCGATGAAAGCAGGGTCATCACCGGAGATTAATTGATGGGGGCTAAGCCTTTACTTGGGGGGATGGGGGGCTGGTCTTGCCTGTTCTATCCCAGCTATTGATGCTTTAAACTTAAAATATAAATTTTTTTGGGGGGGGGGGCTAAAGAACATTAGGTGGGCTAAAGCCCCTCCAGCTATACCCCTGGGATGAAGAAGTTTTGGATTATCTCATCAGCAGTTGGTAGATAGTGTGTTATAACACAGTCTGTACTGTTGCCGGTTATGACCAGGCTTCATACTGTCACGTCATCTCCTGAGTGGTGTGAAAAAGGCAGGATCCAGACCAGAAGCAGATAAATGCCAGTGGCCTTTGGGTTATTAGAGTGAGCGCATGGGTTGTGTTAGTGGCCTGCTTCAGAACTGGAATCCACTGGAGGAAAAGATAGAGACTGAATAATGACAGTATGACTGCAGCTGCTCTCGGCTACACTGTCAATTAGCGGCTATGTTTGTCATTAAGACGCGGAAAGGCCGTGTATGTAATGTGTATGCAAGATTAAATGTGTGAGGGTGTCCGTGTAATTGAACAACACAAATGTGTGATTGTTTGCAAATTATGGTGTGTGTGTGTGTGTGTGGGTGTGTGTGCGTGTGCGTGTATGTGTGAGTGTGTGTATGTGCGCGCGCGTGTGTGTGTGCGTATGTGTGAGTGTGAATGTGCATGAGACATGTAAGATCTTGGAGGGGTTTGTGTATTTATGTGTAATAGTGGTGTGCAGTGCCCATAAAGATGCACCCAATAAGCCCAATCCAGATGTTTTGCTGATTGCCGGCAGTTTTGGTGCGGTGATTCTCTCTGCACTGCACTAGTGCAAAACCAACCATTTATAATGATGGATGGAGGCAGCAGAAAGGGATATGCGAGTGTGACAGGTGCAGAGAGGAGGGGAGACAGAACACGTCTTACTGAGGGAAAATAAGCAAAATGTACATGTTATAGTATAGAAATCACCTTGTAAAATAAAAGGAATTTTAGTAATACATGATCCTTATTTGCTTTAGGTTCTTTATTGGCTGGACGTACTGTTTATTTGCATTCACCAAGGTAAATGTGACAGAGAGCAGCAATACAAAACAAGTGTACATCCTGACAACTAATATGGATGGACTGTCACGAAGGAATCTCAAGTTTCAGCTCAATATCTCAAACGGTTTACGTATGGAAGCCCATAGGGGACAATATTAAAATGAAAATGTAATTCTACTGTTCCATTATAATTTTCCACTTATGAGTTATTTGAGAAAATATTAAATTGAAAATGCATTAATCCACTTGTCACTTTCATTTTCACATACTCATATGGGAATTATTCAAATGATAATGAAAAAGCTGTTAGACATTTAATTTTCAAAGTCGTGCCCCGCAATACAGTGAACAGTATTTAAATGCAGTAAGCAAAATGGCACCCCCAGCCTATTGCATTTACATTAACATGTCACCACGCTCCTTTGGGGTTAACATGAAAATGTAAATGCCATTTCCTGATTATTTGAAAATGATATTGAAAACAGCATTCAACATTTAATTTGCAAAGACTTAACCTGCCCTACTGTGGACAATATTCAAATGCAATAAGCCAAACAGCACTTCCAGTCTATTGCATTTACATATAGATGTCATCACGCTCTTTTATGGTCAAAATGAAAATGCTGTTCTTTTCTAAGATGATTGCTGATATCTTTCCCTTTTGGCATTGTGTTAACACACACCTAAATGCTCCAGACCAGCAAAGTTCCAAAAACCTCTGCTTTTATAGAGGGGGTCACACTTGCTGATGATCAATTAGTCAAGTTCATTTGATCAGCAACACCTGACTGCTAATTACCTTCTTAATTATTCTGGAAGCAGTAAGGGTGTATTTAGTTTTTCACACATGGCTTCTGCATTTTGGCTGAATTTTTGTAAAATCAATAATGGCACTGTGGAATCAGTCGTGTGTTGTTTTACACCTGAGGTTGGATTTACATAATTTTAGGACCTGATTAGGACCAGTTGATTATTTCTTATGTCCTGATTACGTAAAACCATAAAACTGAAAGAGGCTGTACTTTCTTTTTCTCGTGACTGTATGTTACAGTCAGATTGTGAAACCAGTCTGCAACTGTTTTGCAGTGATTGTTTGTATGTGCAATGAAAACAGGGAAAAAAGGAAGGCTGGGTCCAAATGCAAAGAAGTGTTTTGCTTTAATTACCTTTGTAGCGAAGCCACAAAGGTTGTTAGAAGAATACAATGCAACGCGAAACGCAGTTCTCAAAAAGTATTACAAAAATGCAAGCTGGACTAACTAAGTCAGCTATATAAAGAGTTACAATTAGAATATCGAAACGCTATGTCAATAGCGCCATGTTCAAACATAAGGGAGTCCATCAGTGCATGTGGCACGAGGACGCCCGAGGCCGGAGGTCAATGATCGACTTTGTGGACGTGTCATCTGACCTTCAGCCGTATGTCTTGGACACTCGGGTGAAGAGAGGGGCTGAGCTGTCCACTGATCACCACTTGGTGGTGAGTTGGATCCGCTGGCAGAGGAGGAAGCTGGAAAGACTTGGCAGGCCCAAAAGTGTTGTGAGGGTCTGTTGGGAACGTCTGGCAGAACCCTCTGTCAGAGGGGTTTTCCAGCTCCCAACTCCGAGAGAGTTTTGACCAGATCCCAAGGGAGGCTGGAGACATTGAGTCTGAATGGACCATGTTCTCCACCTCCATTGTTGATGCGGCCGTTCGGAGCTGTGGCCGTAAGGTTTCCAGCGCCTGTCGCAGTGGCAATCCCCGAACCCGGTGGTGGACACCGGAAGTAAGGGATGCCATCAGGCTGAAGAAGGAGTCCTATCGAGCTTGGTTGGCTCATGGGACTCCTGAGGCAGCTGACAGGTACCGGCAGGCTAAGCGTGCTGTGGCCCGGGCGGTGGAGGAAGCAAAAACTTGGGTATGGGAAAAGTTTGGGGAGGCCATGGAGGAGGATTATCGGTCGGCCCCGAAGAGGTTCTGGCAAACCGTCCGGCGCCTCAGAAGGGGGAAGCAGTGTCCTGCCAACACTGTTTACAGTGGAGGTGGGGAGCTGTTGACTTCGACTGGGGATATTGTCGGCCGGTGGAAGGAATACTTCGAGGATCTCTTCAATCCCACTGGCGCGCCTTCCGTAGAGGAAGCAGAGGCTGGGAACCCAGAGGCTGATTCATCCATCACTCGGGCTGAAGTCACTGAGGTGGTTCGGAAGCTCCTCGGTGGCAAGGCACTGGGGTTGGATGAGATCCGCCCTGAGTACCTCAAGTCCCTGGATGTTGTAGGGCTGTCTTGGTTGACACACCTCTGCAACATCGCGTGGCAGTTGGGGACAGTGCCTCTGGACTGGCAGACCGGGGTGGTGGTCCCTCTATTTAAGAAGGGGGACCAGAGGGTGTGCTCCAACTACAGGGGGATCACACTCCTTAGCCTCCCGGGTAAAGTCTATTCCAGGGTGCTGGAGAGGAGAATTTGGTTGATAGTCGAACCTCGGATTCAGGAGGAACAAAGTGGTTTTCCTCCTGGTCGTGGAACACTGGACCAACTCTATACCCTCCGCAGGGTGCTTGAGGGTTCATGGGAGTTTGCCCAACCAGTTCACATGTGTTTTGTGGACTTGGGGAAGGCATTCGACCGTGTCCCTCGTGGCATTCAGTGGGAGGTGCTTCGGGAGTATGGAGTCCTGGGCCCTCTACTAAAGGCCGTGTGGTCTCTGTATGACCGGAGCAGGAGCTTGGTTCGCATTGCCGGCAGTAAGTCAGACCTGTTCCCGGTGCATGTTGGACTCCAGCAGGGCTGCCCTTTGTCACCGGTCTCTTCATTATTTTTATGGACAGAATTTCTAGGCGCAGCCAGGGGCCAGTGGGAGTCCGGTTTGGGGACCACAGGATCTCATCTCTGCTTTTTGCGGATGATGTTGTCCTGTTGGCTCCTTCAAACCAGGACCTTCAGCATGTACTGGGGCGGTTTGCAGCCGAGTGCGAAGCAGCTGGGATGAGAATCAGCACCTCCAAGTCCGAGGCAATGGTTCTCGACCGGAAAAAGGTGGCTAGCCCCCTCCGGGTTGGAGGAGAGCTCCTGCCTCAAGTGGAGGAGTTTAAGTATCTTGGGGTCTTGTTCACGAATGAGGGAAGGATGGAGCGTGAGATTGACAGAGGGATCGGTGCAGTGGCAGCAGTAATGTGGTCATTGTACCGATCTGTTGTGGTGAAGAAGGAGCTGAGCAGAAAGGCGAAGCTCTCAATTTACCAGTCAATCTACGTTCCTACCCTCACCTTTGGTCATGAACTTTGGGTCATGACCGAAAGAACGAGATCTCGGATACAAGTGGCTGAAATGGGTTTCCTCCGCAGGGTGGCGGGGCACTCCCTTAGAGATAGGGTGAGGAGCTCTGTCACCCGGGAGGAGCACAGGGTAGAGCCGCTGCTCCTCCACGTCGAGAGGAGCCAGCTGAGGTGGCTCGGGCATCTATATCGGATGCCCCTGGATGCCTTCCTGGGAAGGTGTTCCTGGCATGCCCCACCGGGAGGAGGCCCCAGGGAAGACCAGGACACGCTGGAGGGACTATGTCGCTCGGCTGGCCTGGGAACGCCTCGGGATACCTCCAGAAGAACTAGAGGAAGTGTCCAGGGAGAGGGAAGTCTGGGCATCCTTGCTTAGACTGCTGTCCCCGCGACCTGGCCCCGGGTAAGCGGAAGAAGATTGATGGATGGATGGAACGCTATGTCAAAAGCCTATGCTAGACAAGAGCTTTACGAGATTTCGCACCATAATGATGCGGAGTCAGGGCTTTTATGTGGTTACAAACACTAATTGAATAATTATACTCAGATGGCGGTAATGAGTGATAATGAGTTGAGCGGGCCGGTTCCTCAGAATTCCGGAGATGCGGACCGTTAGGGGTGTGACATGACAGTCATTTCACAAAATGACTAATTTCACAGTCTGACTGTAACATAAATGCTATATAATGTACAACCCCAATTCCGAAATAGTTGGGACGAAGCGTAAATTGTGAATAAAATCAAAATGCAATGACTTTCAGATCACATGAGCCAGTATGTTATAGAACATAGATAACATTTCAAATGTTGAAACTGAGACATTTTACATTTTTATCCACAAAATGAGCTCATTTCAAATTTTCTGGCTGCAACAGGTCTCAAAAAAGTTGGGACACAGACAAAAAGGGCTGAAAAAGCAATTAATATATAAGACAATCAGCTGAAAGAACATTTAGCTAGTAATTACATTAACTGGCATCAGGTGTGTAACATGATTGGCTATAAAAGGTTGTCTTGGAGAGGCTGAGTCTCTCAGAAGTGAAGATGGCCAGGGGCTCTCCAACCCGTGAAGGCTTGCGTAACAAAATTGTGGAATACTTTAAAAACAATTTTCCTCAACGTCAAATTGCAAAGGTTTTGAAGGTCTCATCATCGACAGTGCATTACATCATCAAAAGAATCATAGAAACTGGAAAAATCTCTGTGCGTAAGGGACAGGGCCGAAGACCTTTACTGGATGCCCGTGATCTTCAGGCCCTCAGACGCCACTGCATCACTCACCGGCATGATTCTCTCATTGACATTACTAAAAGGGCCCAGGAATACTTAAAGAAACCACTATCTGTAAACACAGTCCACCGTGCCATCCACAGATGCCACTTAAAACTCTATCATGCAAAAAGGAAGCCATTGTTGAGCATGATCCAGAAGCGCTGCCATGTTCTGTGGGCCAAGTCTCATTTAAAATGGACTGTAGAAAAGTGGCAAAGTGTCCTGTGGTCAGACAAGTCCAAATTTGACATTCTTGTTGGAAATCATGGGCGTTGTGGGGATGGTATGGGGATGCATTAGTGCATATGGTGTGGGATACTTGCATGTTTTAAAAAGCACCATGAATGCTGAAAGGTATATAAAGGTTTTAGAGCAACATATGCTCCCCACCAGACGACATCTATTCCAGGGAAGGCCTTTTGTATTTCAGCAGGACAATGCAAAACCACATACTGCAGCTATTACAACAGCATGGCTTCATAGTAGAAGAGTCCGTGTGGTGAACTGGCCTGCAGCAGTCCTGATCTTTCACCGATTGAAAATATTTGGCGCATAATTAAACGATAAGTCCATCAGAGGAGACCCAAAACTCTCCAGCAGCTGGAAGCCTGTATTAAACAAGAGTGGGAACAAATTCCAATGGCTAAACTCAAGAAGCTTGTCTCCTCAATGCCCCGACGCCTCCACTCTGTGTTAAAAAGAAGAGGGGATGCTACACTATGGTAAACCGGCGCCTGTCCCAACTTTTTTGTGACCTGTAGCAGCCATTAAAAATTTGAAACGAGCTCATTTTGTGGATAAAAATTTCTCAGTTTCAACATTTGCTATGTTTTCTCTGTTCTATTGTGAATAAAATACTGGCTGGTGTGATTTGAAAGTCATTGCTTTTTGATTTTATTCACAATTTACACTTTGTCCCAACTATTTCGGAATTGGGGTTGTACATGTGGAATAATTAATTACAGGAGTTGCTTGGATGGTCTTTTCGCTTTTGTGCTGATGGCAGGTTTACATTTTTCTCTTCCTAAAAAAAGACAAGCTTGGTAAAGGCTGGAAAGATACAGTAGATTTGTGGTAGCCTACGTCTGTGCACAGCAGGAACTCCTATAATGCAATGCTAAGCTCTGAAGTACCATGCTGTGCTTGTAGGAGGTGCGTTCATGTTTTCCCTTTCTGTGTATGTCGAGGCAAAGAAGGCATTCTCATCATGAACGTGGCTCAATGGAAATGTGCCTTTAATAGTGACACATTGTGCTGGCTGTGGGCTGTGAGAACGTCATGTTTTCAGTTTCTTACTCCTACAGACCTGCTGCGAACACACTGCTGCTCTATGAGAGACTCAGTGTGATTCTGAGTGGCATTCTGCGCCAGGTGAAACAATGAATCACGTGAAAAATGATCTGTATGACTGGCCAGATGAATCACATTTATAAAATGAGTTGTATCACTGTCTAATCAAGTAAGTTGGAGTGGTAGTGGCTTAAATTATTAAAATTTGCTGTATGCACAGGCTAATACAGAAGCAAAAGTTTGAGCGCCTCTTATCAAATCGCACTTTAGGAGTTTTAAGAGATCATCACAGCTACTCATATAGTGTTTTTTATTTAGAATTAAAATCTCAAATTTACGTGTTGCATTTAACATAAACTGCAAAAGTGGCTTGTGAAAAAGTCATGAACTCTTGTGGTTGACCTGTTAATACTCAATAAAACTTCCCTCAAAACTCAAGTCTCCAAACTTAAATGACTCATTAGGTCTTAAATGAAGCTACTTGCTGACAATTCCATTGTAAACTCTCAGGGATTTCGGGAAGCTTAACACCCATGCACTGCTTTGAACAGTTTACTGAGCTGTAAACTTCATTGCGCTCAGAGCTTGAACTACACATCCAGTTTGACCTGGGGTGCCTGGACTTATCAGGACCTCTGTATATTGCTTCATATTAAATAAACAGCTTTCTACCCATGTTTATTCCTTTTGATTTTTTGTTTTTTTGCCTAAAAATTATGAGTATTTTATTTATGTAGATTTCAGGTTTCAGTGCAAGTGTCCGTTTCCCAGAATAAGATATTAATTATTCTATAAAATATGAACATATTGTTTTATTGCTTCTTGCTCTCAGTCATGAAATGTGGGCTGTTGTGGTGCAGCTTAGTTATGAGACATTTACACCCACCCCTTCTAGTGATGTTTTGTAAAACAATGATATGGTTTTTTATCTGTTGACTCACCACACATTGAATAACTCATATTAAGTTACTTGTTATTTGAATAATTCCACATCAGACAATGAATGACTTTGTATATCAGGCTAATACTAAACTTGAAGCTCAATTCTAATTTGTTTGTCTGGCTAGTATATTATATCTGAGCTTCAATTTAAAGCAAAGCAGCTCTACCTTTGAATGTTCTTTGCAAGAGGCCAAAAGCCAGTAACTACTTTTGATGAATCAGGTAAGATACAGTGATTTGAAGCCAGAACACCCTCTGAAGAACGTGGAATATTGTGCTCCCTGGACAGCCTTTAAATGTAAATTTACCAAATAATTATTTTACTCTATCTTAACCCAATAGCACTTAGTCTCATTATATATAGATTACCTCTGTTCCCTGGAAAATCCAGGTAATTTCCGTATTTTTGACATTGGATTTTGGAGTCCACTTTTGGCCGATATAAATTGAAAATCAAGTATTACAAGTTATATTTATTTTAAAGCTTATTACCTCTAGTTTCTCATTCAAAATTCTAATTTTTTCATTCACAATCTCGCTGTTCTCTACGGAGACTGAGAAGAGCAATGACAAAAGAAAAAAATTAATTAGTGGGCACAAGATATAACTCGTTCCCACGGATTAGTTATTTCCTTCCCACAAATTAGTTATGTCATTGCCACCAGTGGCGGTTCGTTGGCTGTAACAAAGGGAAGCCAAAACCTCGCCCTTCAAAGCTTAATGACTTAAACCTTTCGCAGTTTGCTTTTCTTGATCAGCAGTTGTTGATACTAATTGGTGGAAGGACAGTCAAATTTATTTTTGATAGCATTGTTACACATTGCACCACGAAATTTCACACATAAAATATGACGTAAATTACCATAGGCCTACGGCATAGATTCGCAAATTGATTAGTGAGGCTCATTAAGCAATAAGCTGCATAACATCGCATTCTTTACTTCTATATTAAGATTCTAGAAAAGGGATTCTCGTGGCTTCTTGAGAAAGAAGCCGCACAAACTAATTTATAAAGACGTACTGATAATTTGTGTCGTCATTTGCTATCGAAAATAAATTTGACTGTCCTTCTACCAATTCGTATGAGCAACTGCTGATCAAGAAAAGTAAACTGCGAAAGGTTTAAGTCATTAAGCTTTGAAGGGCGAGGTTTTGGCTTCCCTTCGTTATGGCCGACGAACCGCCACTGGTTGCCACAAGATATAACTTATTCCCACAAATTAGTTATTTCGTTCCCACGAATAGGTTATGTCATTGCCACAAGTTAGTAACTTGTTCCCATGAATTAGTCATCTCGTGGCCACAAAATATAAGTCGTTCCCATAATTTAGCTATTCCGTGGCCTCTAGATAGCCTATAAGTCGTTCCCAAGACTTGCCACAGATAATCTCCGGGCGCGGACCTGCGCTGCCTGGTGAGGGGATTTATGGAAACCAAGCGAGCAAACATAAGTCAGACGCAAATGTGATTTACTTTTCTGGGCAATACTTCCAGTTTGGGCTACATTACCATTCTTCCACATGCAGCACACTCCCTAGGGCTAGTAAACT
Organism: Gymnothorax javanicus; assembly: GCA_029692085.1. Classification (NCBI taxonomy): domain Eukaryota; kingdom Metazoa; phylum Chordata; class Actinopteri; order Anguilliformes; family Muraenidae; genus Gymnothorax; species Gymnothorax javanicus. The sequence continues at coordinate 111,573,902 of CM056193.1, forward strand.
CGAATCTGGGGCACGTTTCTCAAAAGCGTAAAAAGTTTGTCCATTCACAGTGAATGGACCCAACTATATAAGTTACCATCTATGATTTCGGGAAACGCGATCCCAGGTTGATTCATGGCTCCAGGCTAAAGTTGGAACGGCTATGTTTTTGCAATGGTGAACAAAGTGATCAGTAACATTACTCTACCTATTGCAATGTATTACATGAAAATTGTGGCTAATGTCCTCATCTTCATTCACTAGTTGTTTTCAATAAATTAGACTGGTCCGTGGCATTGTCAGCGTGCTTGTTCTGAAAATTGCTTCGGTCTAGCCTGGAATCCATACTGATAAAGTGCTGGTCGCTCCCAACGGTCACTGACTTATCAGTCTGGCCTCAGTCGTATAGCCAGCGTTTAGCCCTTACGTCACTAATTAAGTGAATATATGAATATTCATGTTTTCTGCTGTTGGCGAGAACCACCAATCGAATATGAGTTAGCTGGCCAGCAACGGCATTCGTGAATGTTATTTGACATGAGCTTAAAAATTAGATTGGGGCTTGCTTGCGTTTACTCTTGGAGTGGTTGTTAGGTTTTGAACAGGATGATGTTTGGCCATTACTGCATTTTGTTTATTTCAGTGGGATTCCCCGGTTTAATAAAGGCTAAATTAAATAATACTCAAATTACATAACGTATTTCACTGTAATTGGCATTAGCTATAGCTCGAAGGGCATGATTGCATCAGCTAGATTAAAGTGATACTCCACCCAAAAACTATAATTTGTATATCAATTACTCACCATTAGATGTCTTGAACGGACAAAGTTGTTCAACACCTGGCGCAACTTTATGGCCACTGGAGAGTTTTGAAAAATTATCCAAATTCCTTTTTTGCTGGAAGCAAATGGGGTCACGCAGTAGCAATGGGAAAACTCCACAAAACGTCCGTTGACAAACTTTCAAACCATGATCCAACGCATCGTCCAGCATAATCCAAGTCAGCTTTGTCCACTTGTATCCTCAGAACTCTAGAAACGCTGTTATTTTTTTTAAGCTAAAAATAATAAAATACCACAGTTCTGCTTCAAGTAAGCTCGCGCGTTCAACGGAAGTCCCGCCTCCCGGCTCGTTCATTGCCCAGAGACTCTGCTGCCACTCAGATGAATACTCGTAAAAACACGAGCCGGGAGGCGGGACTTCCGTTGAATGCAGAACTGTAGTATTTTTATTTATTTTTAAGTCTGTCTAAAGGGGGGAGGGGGGCACCCTTGCGACTGTGAACCAATCACAGATCTCGCATGGATTTTGTGCGAATATTTGAAAGTCAAACGCTGGCCTACCGACTGAGGCCAGATGTACAAGCAAGTGACCGTTGGGAGCGACCAAAGCTTGATACGGATGGATTCCAGGCTATTCGGTCAGGCAGGCCATGGAATGGGGTGGGTGGTGCAGACGTAGGTCTGCGCTTGGAGATCATCGGGGACAAATGCCATCTGCTTCGGAGAGACGGAGGGAGTGTGGATTTATATTTTGTGGCCACGAGGTGGCTAATTTGTGGGAACAAGTTACTACCTTGTGGCAACGACATATCTAATTCGTGGGAACAAGTAACTAACTTGTGGGAACAAAATAACTAATTCGTGGGAACGAGTCACTAATTTGTGGCAACTACGTAACTAATTTGTGGGAACAAGTAACTAACTCGTGGGAACGAAATAACTGATTCGTGGGAACGAGTTATATCTTGCGACCACAAATTTTTTTTCTCTTGTCATTGCACTTCCCGGGCTCCGTACTTCTCAGAGTGTGCAGCGAGAAATCCGAAATGGCGACCCCTATGTTTTATCTTGAATTTAGGTCACTGGGGAATTCCTTTTGCCGATTTGAGCCATTTCAAGCTGATGACGTAGTCCAATGTGTAACCCTAGGTAATCATGTGACACGAGCGGTTTGAGGCGGTCTAGGGAACAGAAGTTTCAGGCAGTATCGGGCGGTCCAAGTGGTATTGGGTTAAATGGAAAATCAGGTACAGTATATGCTGCAATGCTTATTCTCTTATAACCAAATCCATTTAAAAGCACATCATGTAGAGATTGCTATTTTTGAAAATGAGATTATAAAATGTAGTTGAAATATGACATAAATATTTGTGCTTGCTCCCCATCCCTGGGGAATGGATCAGAATTGCTGAATTCTGGGCTGAAACAGCAACAGCATTACAGCATATGTGACTGTGCATTTCTCTCTGGGTAAGAGATTTGCCTGGGGAATTATTTTGAATCTCTGTGAGATCCTTTGAGAGACAGTAGCTACATTCCAAAATCTTTTTTTTTTTTTTTTTTTTTTTGTGCCTGGCTGCAGTCATGCAAGTTTCTTCATTTAAATATACGGTTCCCAATTCAAAGGATTGTTTCATTGTTACAGTTTCAAAACGGGGATGCTGTATTTTACCTGGAAGATAATAGACTGACACAGTAGTAGGCAGATGTCTGGAAATATTTTGGTATGTCTGTTACATTAGAACTACAAGATCATGGGCAAACATGACTGCAAAACCATTGAATAGTGTATTTTTGTTTTTGTTTGTTTGTTTTGAGCACCTGTCATTCAGAACACCTATATTAAGAGTATCCTTTCCATTTTGAAAATGGCATGGTAAGTGGTTTAAATAATAATTTTAGTACAGTGGCGTCGGGCTGGGGATGGCCTGAGCACCTTGTGGTGAACAGATCAACAAAACAAAAGGTGCTTATCAGAAAGAGTGGCCTCAGTCCTCCAAAAATCCTTCAAGCCCAAATTAAACAAAGGTTTGACTCACCCAAAAGATGGATCTATGATGTCTGAAACATGAAGAGCCATGAAGACACTACTATCACTCTCCAGTTCAGCCCTTTCTCCCTGCTCCTCTCTCCCAGTCGGGCCTGGGAGGAAGGCCTTTTACAAAATTTTGATGAACCAAAACACTCACAAATAAAACCACTCATAGATGTAGCAGATAAAGCTGATGATGTCGTAAAAGCTGTGCATGTCAAGGTTTACAGACAAACCTTAGAAGGTATGTTAAGCAAACTATTGGTTTTCGCAGTTGATGTGATTGGATGTAGGAAAAAATCTGACTTGAGTGACTTTGATAAGGGTCAGATTGTTAAAGCGAGGTGAGTGGGCCAGAGCATCTCTGAAGTGGCTTGACTTCTGGGGTGCTCCCAGTCAGCAATGCCAAGTACCCACCGACAATGGTCTAAGGAGGGACAAACCACGAACCGGCGTCAGGTTGTTGGTTGCCCAAAGCTCAATGATGCACAAGGACCACGAAGGCTATTCCGCCATGCAGACGGGCTACTGTGGCAGAGGTAACAAATAATTTTTATGAAAGTCATGTGAGTAATGTGTCACGACACGCAATGCACTGCACCCTGCAGCATAAAGCTGTGTAGCTGCAAACCAGAAGTAGAGCTCATTCTAATCCTGATCCACTGTCAAAAGTGTCTACATTGGGCACATGAGAATCGGAACTGGACCTGGGAGCAAATACAGAAAGGCACCAGGTCCAGTGAGTCTCATTGTCTTTTACATCAGGGCATATCCATGGTGACTCGCGTTACATTTTAGTTCATAAACCTCCGAATTCATATTTTGGCCTGTACCTTATAATGATGAATTTTAGAACCCCATCATATGTGTGCTGGAAGGTGTTGGTAAAAGCTATATAAAGGTATGAACAAATATTCATTAGATTTTATAACATGGCTTTAATTAACACTAATTATAGCGTGACTCGCGTTACATGAAAAGGACAACACAAAAAACATACCGATTTCAGGAGCAATTTCTTCTTAAAGTGTACAAGATAGAAAATATTTAACACTCTCAGTGTTCATACTGTTTAAGAGCCATATTCTGAGAGAATGGCACTTTTGAGACACTTAGTGGAGTTGACAACTCAGAATTGCATGAAATTTGGCAGAATGATGCCCATATACGTGTAAAAGAAAAGCCCAGAGTTTGAGCTCTTAAAGTGTTTTTAAAGTCCACTGAAGGGAATTAAAATTTTACAACCAATAATTAGAGATATTATGTAATGAGCATGACTTGTGTTCTTGTGACTCACGTTACACATTGTCCAGCATCATTTCAATGCATATAGTGAAATACAGGGCAAAGTTAACCTCCAGGAAAAATATATTTCTCTGTCTAAACACTAATGGAGAAAGAATATGAGCATTGTAGAGCAAAAATTCTGCATTTTAACACTTTGTATACCCAGACCTGGCATTACTTCAGGTGAATTATGGTGGAACCAGACAGCTGATTGGAACAAGACAGTCATGTGCAAATTAATTGGATAAAGCAGGCTGGAGTGGGAAAAACCAAACAACAAAGGTTTTCAGGCTTTTTATTACTTTAATAACATCTATATTCAGCACTCAGAACAAGATGTGTCCTCCAAGGTTCTTGATTAGCTTTTCCTCCCGTTTTGGCAAAGTTTTTGCAGGTTGCCTTGATTTCTTTGTCACGTTGCTACACCTGGACGACTGCATCCATGACTTTGGCTTTTATGGTGCAGTCCTTTTGCTGCAGCCTTGACTTGATGAAAGACCAGAGATTCTCAGGAAATTCAGAGGTCATGTGAATTACCAGGCCAGTTCAGCACAGTTACAGTACTGTGTTGATGATGCAATCACATTAGTGGCATCACACCAGTCAAGGAAATTAATGAAATGTGGGTACACTATGCAGTGATCTTTGAGGTCGTTATGTAAAACATCTATCACTGTTATTGGAGTGCTATTGCATCACTGTTATTGGAGTGCTATTGCACTCCATTCAGCTCATTCAATTGACAAGTACCTTTATCCAATTAATTTGCACAAGACTGTACATGTGACTGCGCGAAAAGATACAAAATAATAAGTTTAATGCAGTGAAGGGAAGTTTAACCACTTGTTTCCCGTATATTTAGATTACCGCAACTCACGCCTGCCCGATCTCTTATCAGTTGGCTTATCGAACTTGCCTGGAAACGTGTGCACTCGTATTAATGCCGACCGGCTCGAGTCCCGGAGCCGCGTCTTATCACGTTGCTCGCTTTGCATCTAGACACACAGAACTGTTATCATGAATGCTTTTTGCTTTGCGCCTAAACACAGACAATGGTTTGAGTTCATGTGACATTATGATTGGTCTTGGGTGATATAAAAAGTAACGTGCATACATTCCATTACTTTCAGTTTGTAAATTTTATTTCGTTCATTTTCACCGTGATCACATTGTGACAGCCAAATGAACTGATATTGGTCCTGCAGTGGCAAGTCTAAAAGCTTCGGAAGATGCTGTCAGTCCGCAGGCCACATGTGCAAAGCAGTGAAGAGGAATCGTCAGGGTGAGCGAATAGTGAAACCACGTTGTATTGTTGATAACAACTACGGTATGAGCGGTGTTGACCGCAGTGATCAACTGACTAGTTCGTTCGCTCCCGCTGACTGCGAAAAAGTTGAGACTGTGAGAATCTTGTGTAGTTTGCGCCAAGAATGGTATAAGGAAAGAGTCACGCTACATGTGCGTGAGTTATGAGATTCCATTATGCGTCGAACTGTGCTCCCAAACCTACCACACTGTCAAGAATTTTTTATGTAAGTTTTTTTCCCATGTCGCCGTCATTCTGTCACCTCGCAATCTGTTTCTTTGTAAGTAAAAGATGTACATAGTGTAATTGATTGCATCCTTATCGTATATCGCATGAACTCAAGTCAGTGTCTGGATGGTTTAGATGCTAAACAGCACAGTTCTTATCGCCCATTACGCCAATACCCACCAGTGAAAATAATCCGGGCCAGCACGCACGGCAGCACTCACTGCTGCCCTGTTAAACACGACTCGCATGAGCTATCGTTCTTAGACGGATTCGGGACTCAAGCTCGGCGATTGTTCGCGAGTAAACACGGCTCCGAGCGCTAAGTGGTTAATTAAGAAAACTAATCAATAAAACTTTTGTACATGAACATGAAGTCAGTCAAGAAATGAACTCCTCAATATGGGTCGGTGCCGTAGTTACAGATGCATTGTAGTTAGAACAATGTAGAACTGTAATAATTATACTCTGAAACACTAAATAAAACAAGTTTTTTTTTAAAGAATAACTTGAAAACCTGAATTGTTTAAACATGGCATGCATGACATAAATACATTTATAAATATGATTTCTCATGTGCAGCTAAGTAAATACAACATGGTCCATAGATTACATTCAATACATGCATGATTACGTGTGTGCTGTACTTGGGTGCAATGCAATGCCATGCTTATAGCTCAGCTTTCAACCCTTTATTTCATTTGATTTATTAATTATTTTATATTATTTGGCTTATCTCCAGTTTCTACTCATTTTAGGCAGCCATACTTGATAAACTGCACTTACCTTTCATTTGAGTGGATTAATTTGGATACAAAATCTTATTATTTTAAGAAATTAACTTTGCTTCATCAGTCAGCAAGAAATCAGAAGGATAATGGGAAGCCAACACAATGCTGCCCTCTGTACACAGTTCTATCAACTAACTGATCCGTTAGATATAATGGAAAGAAGGATCCAACTGCACATCCAACAAAACCTCCAAAAGCTACTATAAAAATATTGTGACTCGAGTTACCATACCCTTTTTATGTGACACGTGTTACACGTGACTCGCTTTACTGAGTTTCAATGTCCTGCACAGCTGCATATAAGGACTAGTTATGGTAGTACAGTTTTGTTAGGTATGGGCAACAGTAGGAAAAATTTTATTCAAATTGCAGCCTGCTGGGGTTATTGTTAGGGAGGAAAATATATGTTTTTGTCACTCGGGTTAGAACACCATCACCATCCAATTTTAACACAGAATCCTGCAAAATCTGGAACAGATAAGGGAACTTTAGCTATCAAAATACACTTGACTAAGGTTTCAAAATATAAAATCAACTCAGTTGTCAAGAATGCATCTGAAAACATAATGCAGAGGCCAGGTAGTGTTTGAAGCCCAAAATTAGTGAAATTTTATCATTTTAACTCTGAATATGTAACAAGTGGGATTCTGACAGAGTTTGGCTGGCAACACTGAATTTAGTATTTTTTCCTTCAAGTATAAGATGTTCCACACTACAAAAATACAGATTTCCATAGAAATTTGTGAGAAAATTTTTGAAAGTCATTGTCCCCATTTTCATGGAATTTACCATCATGTGCATCAGCTTGGTGCATTTGTGCCATTTACCTAGGGAGGAGATGGCACCAGGATGCTTCATTGGAGGAACGCAAGAAGCTGGTGAAAGGAGTGTGATGCTGTAGGAAATGTTTTGCTGGGAACCTGGGTCTGGGAATTCAAATGGATGTCATTTCAGTCCTATTGATTCAGGCATTGGGTCATAGCTGTGGTCCTGCCTGTCTGTCCATGGGCTGAGAGCTGCCCTCTGGTGGGCAATGCCTTAAACTAGTTCCCTCTTGCCACCACAGTACATATTAGACAAATATTTGGAGGATATAGTGCCAAGTAACGTATCCCATTTTCTTAAATAGACTAATTAATACCTTTCATAATGCAGGTGAATATAATTCATATTTGCGGTCTGTCTTTTTGGTCAACAAGCAAATCACCACAATATAGGTTGCCATTCTGCAACTTGCTGTGGAGGCAGCTCCTTATAACCCTCCAGCACTGGTAGCAGGAAGACAAGCTTGATAAGAGCAGTTAAGAGGAAGGAAGAATGATCAACTCTATCTGGGATTGAATGTGCAGAAGGGAGAGTGTTGTATAGCTGGCTCAACCGGTTGAGGCCAATTACAGGCTCCTGACTAGAAGAGCTGCTTTGTTCAGTGAGGCAGGGAATATCTTGTCAATCAAAATCATGCTTCTTTGAGTGCCACTGTGACAAATTATGCTCTGTCCTGTTGGACCTCCTTCCATAGTCTGCAGTGGCCAAATCAGAACTTGCTTTAGCAAAACCTCATGATGAAATATTCCCTGCTTCTTTTGTATTTCTATTTCCCAAACTTGATGCTGTTTTTAGCACTCTTGAGAGGCGTTGCATCAGAATTCATATATCATTTATGATAATCATTTCTTTGCATTGGATTTGGAATTTGTCTACATGGTGCAATTAAATGACCCAGCGGCCTGCCGCGGCATGGTTGGATTTGTTTGGGTTCTAACTTTACAGCCTCTGCTTGGTCATGCAGTCAAACTTGTAAGTACTTTTCAATGCTTATCTGGTGTCAAAATTTAAGTTGTTTACTGGTGTGTCCACAAGACCAATGCCCTTGCTTAAAGTAGCCTTGAGGACACACAACTGATTAGTTGTGATTTTTACAGAAATTATGAGTGGAAATGAGTTTTTATGCAATCTGTCAATATATTGTGGGACGAGAATGGGGTCTGAAGCGTACATTTGATTACGAGGGTCACCATTATTTTGTGTAATGTTCCACTCCACACTTTATACACATTCAAACTTGCAACTTTAATGACCCTGCCTCTCCTCCCATAACATACGAGTCCAACACGTATACATACATTGTATCCAGAATCTAGTCGCTCTGCTTTTAGCTCCCAGGTCACACTCTTACTGAGTAGGTCATTAATATTACTTCGTTATACGGCCGTTGTTTTAAATTCCTCTTTTTTGAATAGGTAAAAAGTCTAATCTTCTGTACACACAGTTGGCACATCATGGAAATCGCATATAAATCTAGGAAAGTGCAGTTCCAGGGGAAACTGTGTGGGCAAGCTGGAAGCTGCCGAAAACGTGAGGTTAAAGCTGCTGAAAATTAGTTTAAAGCTTCTGAAAATTACAATTATTATTGACAGTAGGATATTTTAACATTTAATTGTGATGATTAAAAAAAAAAAAAAATAAAGCAAAAAATGAGAAAAAAAATCTCCACACTTGAAAAGTTATGAAAATGCTGATGGAAAATACTAGTTAAAGTGGTTTTGTGCATAAAAGTAGGTAAAGGGGTTGAAGTGCCCCAAGTAGTACTGTATCAACATTTTGAAAGATTCATAGATTCATATGTAGTAGAGATCAACATGACAATGCAAACAGCTGCCATTTGGACAGTGGACTATTCATGCTTGTCACCTATTTAACTGTACATAATAAAGGTAAACATAAATAGCAACATTTTATGTTGCATGAATATTTAGAAAATAATGAAATGATTCTGAATATTTTGTAGGAGTAAGGAACCCCAGAGGTGTTATAAACACCGAACATATTGGAGTATCAGCAGCAGAATCTCTAGCTGTAGGTATTAACTTATTTGCTGGGGCCAGTTGCACCAAATAGACTTATGCCTGGTCTTAAGCCAAGTTGGGCACAACTATGGAGGCATAACTTTAAGACCATTGCACCAACTGGAAGTAAATTCTTTTTTCACGATGAGAGGGTGTTAAATCAACGCCTATCTGAGGGGAGGCGTAAAGTGAATTTCTTGGCCTTTTCCAAAGGAAAGCACTTACTAACCCCTTTGCGCAGAATACAAATTATGCCAATTTTTCCTGTAATGCATGAGCCTATTTAAGCTTTAAAACTCAGTATTTGCGTCACAGAGACAGCGGAAGATTATTCCAGTGAAGCAAAACATTTGGAAATTCAATTACAGAATTATTTAGGAATTAAATATCGGAATTTGCAGAGGCTGGCGTCTATATCTGCGCAAGGTGGTTAAGGAAGACCTCCCCAACATGCAACGTGACCACACATCATACCTATTTCATATTTATTGATGATAAATTAATGCCGTTGCCTACTGAAATATTACCATAAAAATACGCGGCACTCGTTTATTATGTGTGGGAGGCGGGCCATAGTTTAGATGTACTGTTTTTTTTTTTCTCATACTCTCATTTTTTTTCTCGTTTTATGATTTCCACAACGTCCCAACTTCATTGGAATTGGGGTTTGTACATTTTACTCTGTGTTCCAACCTTTTTTGGACATGGGTTCTACAACAACACATTATATTGATCCTCTAAAATGAACTTGATTGCTTTTTGTACATTTACATTTTGATGGCTGCTACAGAGTCCAAAAAAGTTGACACAGTCGACGTTTTACCACTGTGTAGCATCGCCATGCTTTTCATCACATTAATTTAGCTTTTAGGCTTAGACTTAGAATTTTATTCGTCCCTAGTGGGAAATTCATCTTCACAGATCTGCAACTTACAGGCAAAAAGATGGCAAAATAACATTCACCACGGGACATCCAACAGCACTGAAGACACCAGTTAGTCAAGTGTAGCAAGCAGAATTTTCTCCCATTTCTCCAGGGAGCTGGTCTTGGGGCCTTAATAGCCATATATTTTGCTTCATAACGCACCATTCATTGTCAATCGGAAATATCAATACTGCAGGTAGGCCTGTCTAGCACCTGCACTCTCCGCTTATGCAGCTCAGCACTTGTAATCTGTGCAGAGCGTGGTTTGGCGTTCTCTAGAATTAAATAAAAAAATTTAATTCATAAGTTAAAGCTTCAAATAAAGTGTTGTTGTCATCATGTTTTCAATATACTTGAGGGGGGAAAGGATTTTTGTGATCACTTTGTTTTGATTTTATTTGCATTTTCCATAATGTGCCAACTTTTTCAGAACTGGGGTTCTACGCATTTCAATCAAAAGTTTTTTGTTGTTAATTCGTACTCTGGTGGGGTGTACCTGGAAATGGGTTTATTCAAAATTTGAGTTTTTACTTTAAGAAGACATTAGAACAGAAAGAATTGTAACTAAATTCCGTTTCCATCAATATGTGGCCAACAACGCTGCTTACTGGCATATTAAAGCTGACATTTTGTACTTAAACCTCATTCATAAACGTAACTTCACTTCATTGTTTTCACATCCACAGTGTTGAGACCAAGAAGCCAATATTATGTCACTGTTCAAGTTCCTTTGGGCTGCGCTACACATGGTGCTCTGGTTTTTTTTTAGTAAATGACTTGCAGGTTTGGATCCCCGATTCTGTGTCTGCTTCAGGACATTGCTGTCTGCAAGGAGCTGGGCTTTCCTGAACTCCTTTGACATGTCGGTTCCTGTCTCTTCACCAAAGAAAACCCTTGCAGAACTCCCGCTCAGACTGTCTCATGTGGTTAGTTAATTGAGCAGTTTTCCCAGTACCAGAGAAGCGCTTTCTGCTTGTGTAATTGCGGAGATTATGGGTTGAGAGGATAGGCAGAGCCAGTCAGACAGGCTTTCATTTGCCACTTTATCATTCATTAACCCTTACAGGTATAAGAACACAAGTACTTGATTGGAACATTTGTAATTGAATATTGTTATGCTGACTAAGGAATCACTACTGCTTGACGGCAATGAAGTTCTGTAGGTGAATGATTTGTATTTGGTGAAAACCCCAGTCTGTAGGAATTAGTATTATTTTGAAAAACTGCACTCCCCTCTGTTTCTGTGAGTGCAACTCCACGGACGTCAATACAAGTTGCGCCTTATGGGAAACTGTACACATGCATTGACTAGCAGAAGGATTTGGAATCGGAAAACACATAAGAAGCCAAACAACCATGTCGACTAACTGAGAGTACAATTAAAGGATTTTGTACATCCATGACTTTGCCTAGTTTTGTAACTGTTTTCATCGGAGAAGAGCTATAACATATAGTGAATATGGAATGAGTGCAATCGAAGAAATATTTTTGGCAAAATGATATAGGCTAAATTGTCCATAATACATACTGGCCCGCGTAATTATTAAAAACTAGCTGCGATAGGTTTGCAAGGATACAAACTTTCAAGGATTACTTGGCGTGAGATTGCCAAAGATTGAAATTGCCAGCCAATACTACTTATTAGTTGGCTAGCTTGCTACTTAGTCCAACAACTGGAAGGCAGCTCAGCGTCTGTCTCGCAGCCTTTTATTTAAGGTGGTAACTACCCCAAGGAGACCAATTTTCATATACAAAGGAATTTTTTCCTTCCAACTTGTCAGATAGTTGTTGGGAGTGAAAGATTACATTTGACCCCAATTTTGGTCATTTTGGTTATAGCGGCAATGAGAATTCAAGATGGCCACCATTGTGTAAACAAAAACTTTCAACAATAAATACTCCATAGCTAATTGATATATTGATTTGGATTTTTTTCCAAGTAAAATAAGACCATTTCCTTTATGCAACCTACCAAAATCTAGAATCTCAGTCAACAGGAAATATTTTTAAAAATATTATTTACATTCAGACCTTCACATTCAGTGTTTTGAGGGGTATCCATGGCAACAGCTACCTCAGTATTTATAGTTGAGAGTTCAGTTTGGTGGGTTGCATAAAACTCCATAAATTCTAGCTTCTGTCCAAAGCTCAGATCAGTGGGGCTAATACCTTGGCAACATTACTGTTTGAAGTCATAAAACCAAGTTTTTGAGAAAAATGCATTGGAAGTTTGCGCAGTTCTTTCCCACAAACAGCTTTCAACATGCAACGATTTGGCCTCAAAATGCCCCAGACTCGTACAGTGTTCCTTCCTTTTCTTGAAGCCAGTCCTGTCTGCCCTCCTTTTTCCATCTGAGATATCTTCTCCCCCTGGATTCCTTTTCAGAGACTTTACGCTCAGCCTGGTATTGCCTATTGCCATGGACTTTGTTGTACCCTGCCAAACAGTATAACCCAGGATCAAGTCCTGTGTTTTAGAACATCACTGCAGGCTTTTAGTCCACTATTATAGTTGATTATTGAGTCATACACCTCGAACTCCAGCACATCCTTTCCTACGTAAACTCCATTTTGGACATTGAATCCAGTACAGCTGATTTATCGCCTCATTCTGATTCTGAGGGTGACCATGCAAACACCCCAGAAGTAGTTCATCTCTAGTGAGAATTCTGTTGTTTCTGAGGGAAGTTAACCCTCGTCCAACGGGGGGGGGATTGCCCCCCCAACAGATTTTTTCCTGTCGCACAAAAACGCTAACAGATATGATCTAATGCTTCTAGGTAATTGTTTATTCATCCTTTGCGCTCATTTTCATGAAAAACCGATGAGGGTACCTCACCCCCCGGGGGTAGGGTAGGTCGTCAAAGTCGAAGGGTAGGGGGATGGTTGCCACCAGCGTCAATTTTTGCCTGTTTTTGATACAAAATATGCTTACAAATTAGTTGCAAATAGTATGCTATTATTATGAGTCATTTTACTAATTAGTGACGTCATTGTAATGTACATTTATTACATTATTGTTACTCCTTGGTATATAACAATATGTATGATACTAATATTGTTTACAGGAGCACTAGTATAGTACATGTACACTAGTGGAAAGTTGCTTACCTTCACCTAAAATTGAGGGGGGAAATATGTAACAACATGGATTTTTATATTTTTTTCAGATATGACATCTAAAATGACATCATTGTGACGTCACAGTTCTGAAGTTTGTGATGTTTGATTCTTGTTTTGAAAGAGAACGTTTGCACCAGACATGTTACTGATTTTATAAGCCTTGTTCTATCATAGGGAAAAACAAAGTAAAGAAAATGTGAAAAATGTTCAGAAAACTATTTGTTTTCCTTTTGTGTGTTTTTTCCCAAAATTAGTTATTTATGACATCATAGTAATGTCAAATGTATGTTACCCATGAGTTTATAAAATTTATAATAATACTAAAATATTAATTGTCGTATCAGTCAGAGGTCGCGTTACACTTTCTGATTGTCCGTCATTGTGACAGATAGGGGCATAAAAATTCAGTCATGATCAATTATTATCCGTCATTGTAATTTTTATTTTTTAAAATGATAATCGTTTATTATTTTTAATAAAATAAACAGAATAATTTATAGATTACGCATTAGCTGATGCCGACAGTGATTCATGTAGACACACATTGCGCACAGTGTTAAATACAGCACTGCGTGGATTTTCGAACTTACTGCTGTATGAACTTTATAAAACATAACAATTGATTTCTCCCCCCACACAGTAACAGTGCGCAAATGAACAATGCTTTCAGTTATTGCTGGGCTTCACTAAGCCTAACAACCATAGTCTTGCTAAGCGGTCCTACGAAGCTGCTTATCAATTCGCTATGTCAACCAGGGCTTTCCCGGCCTAGATATCTGCGTGTTCACATAACAGAGACGGCGTTTGTAGCATATGACCAATCGTCTACCGGCAGCAGAGCAGCATATTTTACAAATGAAGAGCAAATGATCATATAACAAAAATATGAGGAATACAGGATCATACCAGAGATGCCAAGTCTCACGCATTCGGCTTGAGTCTCTCACCTCTCAGTGGCATTGACGTTCCTGTGCCAGAGTCAGCAATTATTCAATCAACGCGAACTGAAGAAATTCACTCGCAGAATTCAAGTCATTATGCATGAAGTTAATCAGTTTCACGTGCATTATGGTGGATTTCCCCACTAGTGACACGGAAATTAATTATGACTCGAGAATTCTCACGCTTGTCTTTACTGAGGGATTGAAAGCAATGGAATGGCATAATGACGTTTCAAATGGTCTTATTTAATTTAAACAATTTAAACGATCATGAAACACATGCATTGTTTTCAATCCCTGAGTAAAGAGAAGCACGAGAAGTCTGGAGTCATAATCGCTTTCCATGGCGAGGTCCACCTTCACGCAAGTGAAACTGAAAATTCAACGCACAAGGATTTAAATTCCGCGAGAGAATCTCATTAATAAGCGTTCATTGAATAATTGCGGACTACGGTGAATAAGCCTAAAAAATGCGTGAGACCTACGCCGAATGCGTGAGACTTGGCATCTCTGTCATACAGATCAAAGACAATGCTCGAGACAATATGACACCCACCACCAATTGGACGGGGGTGTGAATTACATTCTGTCAAAATGACGGACGGCCTTCAAAATGTTCCGTCATTGTTAAAAAAATCTGTCAATGACGGAAAATATTCAGTTAACGCAACCTCTGGTATCAGTAGTTCTAGAGGGTACAGAAAGTTACTTATTTTCAGCTAAAACTAATAAAAATATAAAAAAACATGGATTTTGTCATTTTGATGTTTTTTCCTAATATGGTGTTAGTGTCATAATGTTGAAATGTGTTTAATTTGTACTCAATTTGAAGAGGGGGCATCTCTAGCTGTACACTGATACCAAACAAGATGATGTTTATTGCTTAATTTTGAAATAATCAGGGGAGGGTGGTAACCACCCCCGCTTGGTCGAGGTTGTAGTAGAAAAACGCGTGGTTGGAGGAGGGTTAATGACTGAATATATAATGAGGATGTACACAAACCTTTTGCACATAGTAAATAATTTTTAAAACCCCTTTTCTGCAAAATTAGGCTATTAATTAAAATACTAATTAGCTGACTTGAAAGTGTATTCAGTATGGTAGCCTGTGTGGATACAAAAAATCTTTTCTTAAATTTTTACTTTTTCATGAAAATGATGAGTAGTTACCACCTTGAGGAAGCTCTGACTAAAAGCCAGTCTGACCTCTTGCTTAGTCACTCTCTTTCTCTGCCGAGCTTCTTCTGTTAACGTCCACTTCGGTCGCTTCGCACCTGCCATGATGTCCAGACTGAAAATACTGGGCTAGCTTCATCCTAGAACTATCTGAAGACCCATTGCTGGTGGTAGGAGATACAGAAGCTAATGCCGTGAAGCATTACACATTTTCGGCGGGCGATTGTACCCAACCAGCCAAAGTTTCATAACTTAGTGCAAGAATCGGTGTTCGAGGCTCGGAGTGGGAATGAAAGATGCACAATTTTCCCAATTACAAGTCAGTGTTCTATAGAAAGGATTTTTAAGCTGGTATTTTAAGGTAAAAATAGTTGCGTAATGTTGCTGTAAGGGAAAAGATCTATGAAAAAATCCTTTACATTGTTAAACTGAGAGGCAGCATGGAGGCGCAATGGGTAGCGCTTTTTCCTCACTGCATGAACAGGCCTACCAAAGAAAACAGCTGAGCTGTAACAAAAGTTTGTCAGATGTCTACCTTTTTCAAATAAGCAGCAACACAAAATTGAAAACATGCCACATTCCTGAAAAACTTTGCACCACAACACTTTAAAGTTGATACATTTTCACCAGAACCAAACTCAAATAAATCGCATGGCCAGTCATAAACCCAGAGACGAACCAACAAGGTTCAAGGTTTTCTTTTGCATACTTCAGACGCTTAATTTTATGTTGAGGTCGTAGGAAAGGCTTCTTTCTTCCAACTCTGCCATGTAGGTCTTTGTTGTTTAACTCATTCCCTACGGCAAGCCGCTGCCAACGGCACGGCGAATTCTACCATTCCCTACGGTAAGCCAGTGCCAGCGGCGTAGATGACCATTCGCAGTCTGATGAAAACATGAAATCAGTTGACGATCGCGGTCATGGGCCACCTGTACTTCAATACTTTATATTGTGTAATTTTCTGGAAAAGCATTCCGTACAAACGCGACAATTTTATATAAAAGTATTCCGTAGGGACTGAGTTAAGGTACGCTGTATTGTTGTCCTGTGAACAACTAGACCTGTGTCTGCTACTCTTTTTTGCAGCTCTTTTGCCGTGATGTGTGGGTTCTGAGCATTTCTCACCAGATCTCGGGCCATTCTATCTGAAATTTTTCTTAGTCTTCCAGATCTTGCCTTGACTTCAATTGTTCCATTTATTTTCCATTTTCTTACGATGTTTCTGACAGTAGAAATGGGTAGTTTGAAACATTGCGAGAGTTTTTTGTAGCCCTCTCGTTGTTGGTGGAAGTGAATTATCTTGATTTTGACATCCTTGGACAACTGTTTAGAGGAACACATGGTTTTTAACACCAGACACAACAGCCACCACAGTCGGACACTTTAGAAGGCATGGAGTTACTTCAGAATATATAGTTAAACCCTGGAATTATATTCAACTGACTCATTGAAGCCCTAACGAGTAAATCACCTGGGTCTGGGCCTTAGTAATCATCTTCTTAAAAGGTAACAAAGAATAATCCAAATGGGTTCCCAGACTTCTGCACAGGGCCCTTTTTCCTTTCTTATCATTTAAAAACTCAAAAAATTTAAATAAAAAGAAACCTTGCTTTTAAATTTGCAGAAAGGTGTCATGTTTAGCTTTGAAAGCACCCTGAACACTAAATGTTAAAATCACTTGGAGATTAATTTTAACAGACATTTAAACCAGGGGTGCCCAAATTTTTGCACCCCACTGTAATACAGTAAATGCAGCAGTATCAGAGAACACGTGGTACTTGGCCAAGCAGGCTATCCCTGTGTGTGAGTGATTTCAGCCCCTCATGCTAAATCTTGTTTGTGCAGTTTTACTGAGACTACTGCCCTCTAGTGGTACTGCTGCAACATGTCATTTCTTGTTTCCTTTTTAGCTGAAGGAAGCAGTCCATGGCTGCGTCCGAATAGTCTTTTTTACCAAGGAAAGTTCCTAACTCTTAAAAAATGATCCGGAAATAATTACGTGACAGCCATGATAAGTACATTCAAATTCCTTGAATTTTAGGGGAACGTATCTCAGTGCTTCCTAATTTACCTCCTTTAGCATAGGGTACACAGAACCATCCTATTTGAAAAGAAAGGAGATAACGCTGCCCCACAATTCGGCGCTGAAGCAATATTTAAAGCGACGACAATTCATCCATCCAATCGCAAAAAGAAACGTATATGATGAGCAGGGGACTCGTGATCACGGTGCCTAGTGCAAGTGCATTTGGATCCCCTTATCAGCGCAGTTGTCTTCATAGTGGTGAGGAAGTAGTGGAAAGGTCATAATGTTTTGACTATTCGGAAGCAGCCCAAGTTTTTGTATTTGGTTTATGCTTGGAGGCGATCATTCATTGGTCGTCTGTGCGTGTATATGCGACTGTGTGTCCGTCTGTCTGTCTGTGTATCTGTCCACAGGTAATCTCACATAGTACTGGATTCATCGGCATGATGTTTTTTGTGCTGATTTATGTCTATATGCTTAAGGACCTCTTGTGGTTGCTGTAATTCACAATTTTCGAAAAACCTACTTTATTGAATGCTCTGTTTATAAACTCCATTGACTGCTGACTCATCACTATTCTCAACCGGCCTTTGGGGACCGCAACTGATCAAAAACTGTTTTAGTTTGTGTCCGCTAAGGACTACATACACACCTGGCAGAGATATGCATTCTACTGAGAACACTTTTAGGTTGCTACATGTTTTATGACACTGCAGCATTTTTTTCATTTTTTATTGTCATTCATCGTACCACTCTTCATTCTCTTATCAAAGCAATATTGGGATCACACATCAGTCATTCAGACAGCATGCAATTAGACTAGCTTGCATGTCTTTGGACTATGGGAGGAAACCACAGTACCGGAGGTAAACACACACAAACATAGGGAGAACATTCAAACTGGACCCCCGGGTTGGATTAAACCCACAACCTTCTTACTTTCTGGCAACAGTGCCACCTACGGCACCATCTTGCTGCCCCTCCACTTTTGAAATGTGTATGTTTGTTCATTACCGGTAATTATACCTGTGAAAGGATATGAAGTATGCCATTTGGCTAGTTTTTTCTATGATTAAATAGAGAAAGCAATGTGTTTAAGTTCTTCCATTTCCTCAAACTTGTCTGCAGCATGGAAAAATATCTTCAGCCACACCTTTACCTGGGCAAATGTAAAAATTCACCTTGCACCTACCTAATTCTTTTGTTTCTGAGGTCTCTTCCATGACATGTACCCACTTATCTGCCCTCCTCACTATGCAAGTGCATTCCCAGCATATAATACCTCTTTAATTCCTAACCTTGCTTCTCTAGATACATCCGAACCATGTACCTGGGCATTCAGAGCCGGAGAAAGAAGGAGCACCAGCGGCGGTTCTACTGGGCGATGATGTACGAGTACGCTGATGTCAACATGCTGCGGCTCCTGGAGACTTTCCTGGAGAGCGCCCCTCAGCTGGTGCTACAGCTCTGCATCATGATCCAGAAGAACCGGGCTGAGACACTGCAGTGTAAGGGGTGCCACAGGGCTCTGCCCATGGGGAAGGGCCAGACAAGGGTTATGCTCACTTCTGAGTTAGTAATAATGACTTTCAACAATTAATCGTAACTCCAGTCAGAATTAGTCGTAACTGTGATTTTACACAATAAACAGATTATATTTTTGCTACATGATTGGATTTTGATGATGAGATATTGAAATTCATGCATTTCTTTGATGCATAGTAAATGATAAAGTTTTTTTTTTTTAGATTGTGTGATGAGCCAAGAAGCCATAGACATTGATGAGACTTTAGATTCATGTTATAGAGTGAACACAAAGTACTTCTGGGATATTTAAAAATAAACCTGATGTGATACAGTGGCGATCGCGCGCCTGCCCCAAGTCCCCCAAGTTCATTGGAACATGTTTAAGACATCAAATTGGCAGTATTTTATAATGAAAAAAAAGCGTATGATTTATAACATTACTCATTTTGTCTTGGTGCATTTTCAAGTAAATACAGGTCAAAACTTTGCAAATTCCTACTTGCTATTTACTATCTTCATATTTAACACATTGTCCCAGTTCTTTTGGAACTGTGCAAAGATCACTGAAACATAATACCTGAGCAGAGTTCTGGCAGTTTTCCTGCAAATTCTTGTGTGGTATAACCCATACTTTGCGGCTTACAGTTTTATGGCTATGTTTGTCTTTGTCTATTGGTGCAGGTATGTCTTCGGTTGGGTCCCTCTTGTCCCTGGCCTGGGTTATGGCTTCCTATCACAAACTCCTGCGGGACTCTCGGGATGATAAGAAGAGCATGAGTTATCGTGGCGCAGTGATCCATATCTTTTGGCGGCTTTTCACGATCTCATCACGGGTGCTGTCCTTTGCGCTTTTTGCCTCCATCTTCCACATCTATTTTGGCATCTTTGTGGTTGTGCACTGGTGCGCCATGGCCTTCTGGGTGGTGCACGGAGGTACCGACTTCTGCATGTCCAAGTGGGAGGAGGTGCTATTCAACATGGTGGTGGGGATTGTCTACATCTTCTGCTGGTTCAATGTGAAGGAGGGCCGGACCCGATGGCGCATGGTGGCCTACTACTTCGTGGTGCTGCTGGAGAACACGGTGCTGACCTGCCTGTGGTATGCATACCGGGACCCCGCCACCACCGACTCATATGCTGTGTCGGCCCTGTGCGGGGTGTACCTCAGCTTCGCCTCTGGGATGGTCTTCATGTTCCTCTACTATGGGGTACTGCACCCCATGGGCCCCCGCGTGCGTGTGCTGGCGAGCTCCTGCTGTGCCGAGCTGCTCTGGGGGCTCCCCCTTCCCCCCGAGGCTGAACCCATGGCCTCCACCCCTGGGCCCCGCGGCTCCCAGGCCACGCCCAGCCGGGGCTCCACAGGAGGCCACACTGAGGAGGACCAAGTGGGTGACACCTGTTTGCCCGTGTTCCAGGTGAGGTCCACTACACCCACCGCCGCCAGGGGCCGACCCTACCGCCCAGAGGGACCCCTCATCAAGATAGACATTCCCCGGAAGCGTTACCCAGCCTGGGATGCACACTTCGTGGACCGGCGTCTGAGGAGAACCATCAATATTCTGCAGTACATCACACCCAGCGCTGTAGGGATCCGCTATCGAGACGGGCCCCTGCTGTACGAGCTGCTTCAGTATGAGTCCTCCTTATAAGACCTCATCCTTTTCTCTACTGCTATCTCTGGCTCCCTCTTGGTCTCTCTCTCTATCTCGATCTGTTTTTCTGTGTCTTTCTGTTACCTGTAACCATACCTGTTTCTCATCTACCCTCAATTTGTTTATTCCTTCACAAGCGTATAATGTTTGTGTCATTGTTTCCATGTCCGTTTTCATTTGCTCAGATAGTAAGCTAATGAAAACCAATGTAAAAATATGACATGTAGCAAGAAAAAAAAATGTTAAAACAGCTGAAAATGTAAGTGATACATTCTCAGTTGCTTTAACGTACATAAGCCTACAGATGTGTGATAAGCAGATAAGCTCTTTTCGGTTCAGGTACTCGTGAGAGTGTATAAATGTACAGTGTTTCAATGCTTAAGTGTTTCTGCTTTCACAGACATGATGGTCATTACTCTCTGTACCCAAAGGAGGAGCATCTCTTGTCGCAGGGTGTGTGTTCACTAATGCGGCTGACAGAGCATGATGGGAAGGATGGAGGCTAGGTGATAGCACCCCCCTGCAGACTGCTCAGTGGTATCCACTTCCAGGCTCAGTCCAGTGGGCTGCTTAAAGCAGCATGCGTATCCGCTCTGAGAATTATGAAACAAGAAAGGTACCATTTTCTTTGCTTCCAATGCGAATACGCCCGCACCATTAGAGTAAAAGCTGTTTTCCTTCTCTGTTCTTCCTTTTCAAACAGGTTACATGACCTGCTCCTGCTCTCAGATGAAGGGTAGATGCTATTATCTCACTCTTTTACTTAGAGTATTCCAAATTCTCTCTTTTCAGGGAGAGTTCATGCCCCTCTTTGTTGTCATTTTCTGTGTAAACAATGGTAATTATTTTCAGTTACCACCCTTGTTTTGTCTCTTGCACAGAGACTGAACCCTTGACCCCACTTTGCCTTTCCCCTGTCTTAGCCTCTGCTGAATCTGTGCAGGTTACTGAATTAGCCGATATCACTGTGACCTCTGCAGGTGGCAGATCATATTTAAGACCCGCCAAAGCTCTCTCATTTGGTGCTTACGGTGTTATTGTGGCATTATGTGTTAGATCGCCTTAACAAAATGATTCTCTCTCTTCAAAAATGATGTCACTATTAAGTCAAGTAATACTATGAGTCGTATTTTCAATTGATATTACTACAGAAATATGCCCCCTCCCTTCTTTGGCACTATGAAAGGGTTTTGAGCAGAAATCCTTCATAAGTGATGTATCTTGGTTATGTCCATAAATAATTTTTGGTTTAAGATATAGTCTGATCCTTCTGTGGCTCTAGATGAATGTGGAGATAGTAAGAAACTGAGAGTTGGGCATTAGCCTATTTCACATACATGAGAGCTTCTAAAACTACTACCAGAGCGTTCTCCCACCAATGGACTCTACAAAATTCAAAGCACAATGTAAATCCCGTGAATCAAAAGCTTGCGGCAAAGACATTTATATTAAGTGAGGAGCAGGGTGCCATCAGCTCAAAATGAAGAGCATTGATCAGTACCAAACCCTCCTTGGGCCCTATATTCTTTGGTGAGAGAGTCACATTAGTGCAAAGCACTGATAAAATGGCAGTAACTGTGCACGATTGATTCCTTTCCTCTAAAGATCCTGTGGTGTAGGACTTTAAGATTTACAGTCATTTCCCCAGTTTTGGAGTGGAGGTGAATCAATGTTGAGCTATTTTCATAAAGAAGGAAACAGTCACTTAGCCTTCAGTGGAACTGCAAGACTACTGTCACTGGTCTTTCGAGAATGAAAAGTATAGCTAAGTGCATTCCATTTTTCTGTTTGAAGAAAATATATATTTTTTTTTAACATTTTGAAAATAGCACAATTTTTTAAGGTGCCGTATACTGCTTTAGCAGACGGTGAGGTTAGCTGTGAATTTAGCTGGATCAAATTGTTTATATTGGCCAAGAATCAGCCGCATTTTCCCAAAGACCCGAAGCTATGTCCACTGCGCAGGCTTGAAAATGGCTTGAACAGAACAGTTAAAGATAAAAAAAGATGAAACATGTTGTTTAAAAGCACAGACCTCTCTCCTGCCCTCCCATCATCTCTCTGCTCCTCCAACATATCTGTTCTTCCTCTCCTTTATTTCCTGCACCAAGTCCTTTTCTTTCACAGAAAGTGGTTCACATGGAATTCAATTTCAGTAATAAACTCAAGGTGCCAGTGTATGTCACTAATTCAATGGGGGATAGTGACATGCCTACATATATTTTTTAGTATGTACTGTGACTTTCATTATCATGTTTTATTTCAATGGCTCAGATGAACAAATGTGACAGAAAATCTACATTTAAAAGCTTGTGAAAATAGAAGCTATCTTTGCCTGAATATCATAAATTTTTGTATGCCGTCTTACCAGGTCAGCCTGGCAGTTTCAATGCGGGACACGTTTCTTAACTCCCATAGCGTCGAGGGCTCCCCACTGTCACCCTCTCCTGTCAGCTATTTAAAGAAGCCAAACCCATATCTGTAAACACACCTGTACTGTAAATTCACTATCTTGATCTGTGGTGCACTTGGCCTCCAAGTATCTCACTGTCAGGGATAAAAAAATTTGATAGGCGTGTACAAATTGCACCACTGTCAATACTATTCCACTGATAATACTGATAGTGATAAGCATTATTATTGGGAGCGCATGCTTTGACGTGGGTGAGTTTGAGTCAGGACTTCGAGGAGACTTCCAGGTGCTCCACAAAGAGGAAGAGCCCTCTCTTCCAGCAGGTACCTGCTGTGCACTGCAGGCGAGCGCAGGCCTGAACAGTGCTGGCGTGGCTAGGGGAGAAGGGTTCTTGCTGGGGATGGACGCCAACCCGAAGCCTGCCTGTGCAGATAGGGGTCCACGTGTGGTGGAGCCGCAAGTTTTGTTGTGTCAGTGCGGCTCTTGTTAATTGATTGGTTGCTACCAGCTCCATGTGGCCTTGCTGTCTTCACACAGGCTGGTCCTCTGGACACTTGGCTAAGTTTAGCCCAGTTGGACTCCATCCTTGGTTGCTGCTCACCCTTCCTCCTCCGCAGCGAGGGACTCAGGTGTATTCTGGTGCAGATTCTTTTTTAGGGATTTTACTTGTTGGGGTGGGGTAGGGAGGGATGGGGGATGAATGGAGATCATGTGGGAGCATGCAAGTGGCCCCCTCCCCCCTACTCATCTTTGTCCTCACTGATTTCTGCTTTCCCATTATCATAAGAGAAAGATCGGTTCAGGGCCCTCACTCCTTGACTGCATCCGGAAAGATGAGCCTGGACTGTCAGATCCCCGGAATATGTCTGGATACTGCAAATTTCTCTCCTCATACTCCATTCCCTCTCTTATTCCACTCTGCGAGTTATGAGGTCATTTGGAGAGCACATCAATGCACCTCCCCCAAGGTCTCCATTTCCATCTTGCACTATCCTGGCTCGCTGTTGTTTGCTGGAGAAATTTTCTTCTGTAGGGTCTGCATGCAGGCACAAAAAATAGGCTTTGGAAATGATTTGAATGGGCTGTATGCTTGGGATCTCATAGTTGGCAGATTGAGCTGGTAGATTTCAACGTTAAAGTTGTCGAAATGGGTCACCAAAACCTCAGGGTTGTCTGATTGGACTCTAGGGATGGTGATAGACAGTCCCCCGTCTCAGTTGGTCAGATCCATGGATGCAAGTTTGGGCTGTTGATTTGAGGCTTCAGCGTTGACAAATCAGGCTGTAGATTTGGGGCAGCAAGGATTCTCAATATCACATCATGCTCGACCACAGGTCCTGCAGCGGCGAGCTGTACTTAGTAGAGGGGAGAGAGGGGGCTATTCCTCTGTAATTTAATTTGTTTGTTCACATGGCAAAGAATTTAGGGTCTAGGATTAGATGCATGCAATTTAATCTTGAACCCAGATATCAATTGAATAATGAGAAGAGATAAAGTTGGTCCCATGAAAAACTAGTATCCTTCAGAAAAAATATCACTATAACAACAATTACTACTACTACGACTAATAATAATAATAATAATAATAATAATAATAATAATTACTACTACTACTACTACTAATAATAATAATAATAATAGATGTTGAATTAGAAGAATGGATTACACGTTTCAAAAAAGTTTTTATCTGAGAGCTCTTTACAGAGTGGTTGGGGACTCACACACCCATACTGTGTTTGCCCCACTTCCTCTTTTACACCAGAACAAATTCAGCGCTTACCAGCTCTGGTAGGGAGGGTGGAATTTATGGTGTCAAAGTGAGCAGAAATGATGTGATTATTATCAGAGTTTTTGTTCCGATGACATCAAATTTCTTCCCATACAAAAAGCACAAAATATTTCTGCTGTAATGTTTTTATTGTTACTGGATCCATAACCCTTCCCTAAATCACTGCCACAATTTTGGCCTATTTTCCTTTTACTTTAAATATAGGATTAGAATGTTTTTGCCCGACTAATGTATGTGAGGAAGTCGCTTTTCTGAACTGCAATGGATGTCTTTCTATCCCAGCATCCTTAAAATTGGAAATCTTTCTAATTTCACGATTTAAGCCAAAGTTTTATCAGTTTTCTTCCTAGTTTGATGAATAACAAATATGTTTTCATCTAGCTAATGTTCAGGAGAAGGTAGATCAAGCCAAGCTTTAACATATAAACTCAGAATAATATAATATTGCAATAGCTCTACAGTGAAATGTATTTTCGTCACAAGTCTTTGTATTTTTTACAGCCACGATAAAATAGGTTGATGAACATTGCACCTTTTATTTCTGCTTGCAAGCAGTCTGTGTCCCTTCGTCCCCCCATTCTGTGCCTTTTATTCAGCAGGGGCAGTGATCCCTCCTCCCCATCAGGGCTGACCCTCCAGCAAACAACAATGCCAGCACTGTTGTCTGGGTGTGTGTGCGCATGCGTGTTTACGCGTGTTTGTATGCGCCAGTGCAGTAACACAACACATCTATACATGAGCATTTGTAAAATTACATTAAACTATTACGCCATATATTATACATTCCAGTGTTGTTAAAGTTATAATATTCTGGCTGACATAAAGTTGTGATAGAACTGACAATTGGCGTATCTCTGCGGGGGTTGAGCTGCGTGAGAGAGGTTGCCAGGGTGACTATGCTAGGTGCACGACTCAAACTTCGATCATCGCTGAGCTGAAACGAAGTGGCTCATCTGATGTTGTCACAGCTTGCTCTCTTCCAGGCCACCAGAATAAAGTGAGATCTAGGTGGTGATTGAATTAAGGTGCCATACAGGGTGTTACACATTTTGAGAAAAAAATGGATGTGATACTTGGACAAAATAGAAAACAGGTTTTTTTTCCTATAGCCAGTGGAAGAAAGAAATTGGTCCGAAAGATCTGAATAAATCTGCACCTTAATTGTTGCCCTTGGATGCGCCTAACAGATTTTGTTTGCGTGTTTCTGATTTGTGTCAGTGAAGTTTCAGTCCAGTGTTTTTTTTAATTCATTTTTTTGAATGTTTGATTAATATTTTTAAATGAATTCGGAATGTATTGCAAGAAAAGTGCCAAGATTCAACAGTTGCAACAGTTATGTCTTCAGTCAGTTTTTTTTGTCCCATAGAGAAGTCTTGGGGGAAATTCAGAAAAACGTTCCTAGTGGTTCCATTGAATACTTGGTGCTCGTTGGGGTGTTATTCGAAATTTCTGTATTCTTGTGAAGATATGGTGAAATGACATGACCTCGATTTGCTGATTTCAGCGCATTCTGGGCAAGATTACTCTCTGCACTTTTCCAGCCTTTAAAAATGAAAAAAACATACAAGTAGATCATCTTACACATAACTGTCCTCAGTAGGAAAAAAAATTTATTCCTGCTTAAAGATAACTTTATGCTGGAATGTGAGTGTTACTTGTTTATAAACATGGTGCTGACAAACACACCTAAAGGTGCTACCGCAACATGAACTGCAGGACTTTCCTGTAGCTACACCCAGTTTGGTCACTCCACCTACAAATGACCTGCCTCACACCCTACTGACTCTGTTCTACCCCATCCAAACACATGCCCTGCCCCAACACGTTTACAGCAGCGCGTTTGGTGCTACTGCTCTTCAACTTGTACAGCAGTGATAACAAGGGTTAGTGTGTATGCGTGAGTGTCTGTGTTTTTGTCTGTGTTTGTGTGTTTGCATTCTCATTTATTTCTGCTCAGTTAAAACAAATGCATTATTTTCTTATTTGTGAAAAAGAATTTAAGAGACAAGATGATGTTTTTGTGTCCTGTGTAAGTCTTCGATTTGTGTATAGTGTTTCAATTCTTATGAGTGTGGTACTGGTGTTAATGTTACATATTGCAAAAATTTTTATTTTACTCTTTTGTTTATATTTTTCAAAGTGTACAACCAGTCAAATGATACATACTTTTTTGGTACACACAACTATTTATAATGTTGGGGAATGAAGTTAGTTTGTAAATCTTGACAGAATTTTATTGTTTTATTATTTTGCTGTTCAGAAAATGGGGCATTCCTCATAAAGGAATCCTTAAACTAAAATGTTCGCCAGCACGTTACATGTTACTGCGGTCTGCTGTAGCCGACCCAGCTGAAACATACCTTGTCAGTAGTAACTGGTTTGAGAGACGGAATATGCGATGCAGTTAAGACGTGGTGTAAATGTGCTGTAGAAGCGGTGACCCATCCAGAGCCGCTCACCCCTCTAGTTCTGATGAACAGAAAAAAATAAGGTGCTAAAGTCAAAGTTCCTTTTGTTTACTTTGGTTTGTAGATGTAAAGAAATGCATTACTGTGTAAAGTTCCTGTAAAGCCTTACTGTAGATGGATGTATCAGGTTGTTATTCTCAAAATATGGAGAAAATTGAAGTGTATATAATTCGTATACAATTACTGTTTACTTATACAATGTACATATTATTTTTCCTTTTGTTTGGGGTGTTCATTAAATGATATTATGAATAAGGGTATTCCCAATAACTATGGCTTTTAAAACAGATGTATTTGGGCGGGAGTTGTAAAAAATGGTGCATATGTTTCAACACACCTCTTGTCATTCTTTTTTTTCCTTTTTTAATGTATTTGCCTTTGATGATGAGATATCAGTGATGCAGCCTGGTGTCAGAAGCACACATAGGGCAAGTTTCAGAGACTTAGATCAAGTTTAAACTTGGACTATTATGAATTTTGTGTGGAAATCTCTATCTCAAAAATGTAATTTAGTCCAGGATAAAGCTTGAATATTTTCTGTGAAACTGGCTCATAATGTTTGTAACAATGTTGGACTTGCACACTCACTGTTAGATATTTTGATTTTTTGAAAGAAACTGATAACCTTTATTTACCAAAGTAGTGTTACTTTGATCAAAAATAAAGCCTATATATTGATAATGTTAAAATCAACTATTTCTCTATGAAATTATCATTTTTAATTTAGTTTGATTTCAAAGCCCTATTTTATGGAGCCATTACTCCTGTGTACCAACAATGCACAGACCTTTTTTGCGTTTTGTCTCCCCCAGACCACCTTTTAACACAAATGCTGTTGCTCTATGGTAGTTTCAAGGGAATGAATCTCAGCCAGCGGAACTATACGCAAATATACACATATCTTTCATATTGTTTTCCTCCCCTTTTTTAATTTTCACTTTCATTATGTACCGTATAAATAATGCTTCAAAATGTAGGCTCTAGTGGGAAGGGGAGGGTTAAGGAGTATTTTTACACGTGAATATTTCCTTTGTGTGGGGAGAAATACAAATATGTAACTTCAGTCTTGCCCTTGTTTTAATGCTATGAGTTCCATTTAGTGTACAGTTTAAATGGCCCACATCTTCTCATATAAAACGCATTGGCTTGTGAATTGACCTCTATACCCCCAAACCCCTTTGCACTCTGCGAGGGGGAGGTAGAGGCAGCAATATTCTTTGCTAGTTTGAGGGGGTCTCTGTCAGATGCCCCCCTCCTGTTGATCTGGTCTCCCGCCTGCCTGATGCTAGTTTTCAGTTTCTTCTTTGTCTCACATCATTGAACCACTTGCTGCATTGGAGCGCTGCGGTTCTCAGACGACCAGAGGAGGTGGCAGTAATGGAAGCTAGGTGCTTGTTCTTCACTTGACAAAACTGGCTGTTAGCTACCGTGTTAACGCACTGGTTTCAGAGGGATGACTGTGGCTCATCTGATTGCCTTTAATGGAACCAAACCCTCACCACACCCACGGGTAATTAATGGTGCTTTCCCACTGCATGGTACCAGCTATACACGACTGTACACTGCTCAGTTTTGGTACCAGGCACTCGTTTTCCACACAGCATAGTACCCGCTTAATGGAAGGAGGGATCGACCATGGAAAGTGCTGTGACATCATCTTCAACCCGACACAAAACACATCACCTCATGCAACATAAACACAGGAAGAATTGAAGATGTCAAAGGGCTGGTGTTCTTGGTTCTCGGTAACGACGTCAGGTGGCTATTTATCTGACCACTTATCCATTTTGGCCTAATTCTAGTGCCGCAAGCAGTCACATTCTGTGTTTCCAGTTGGTGCCTAACTTGCTTGCATTTGGCCGCTAATTATTTGCGAGTTGCCGTGCATTTGTCAACGAACCATTCCCTACTTCTTTAAATCGCCAGGTTATGGTAATATATTTGTCTTGCCTGAAATTTGCTGACTCATTGAGTGACCTCGAAAAGTTTATTTTGTGTTAAATTAGCTTACAAGATTGCTGGCTAGTTTGTTTGTTTGGATACGCATTTACCTTCTTGAGTCACATCTTAATGATTACACTGTAGGTTGCATTGCTGTGAAAATCATCCTGTTCCACCATAAAGTTGATAATGTATTGTGTCAGCTTGTCCCGTGTCATGCGAATGTGGATTCTCTCTGACTAATCAGCGGTCTGCAGTGGATTGACCTCGCGTTTAGTATTGGCTTGGCTCACTTGGAGCCTCAGACAAGGTGGTACTAAAAAAAAAAAAAAAGTACCTGGTACTAGGTACTATTCACAGTGGAAATGCATAAAAACCCAATAAGTCGAGTTGAGTAGAGCTGCACCATGCAGTGGATAAGCACCATAGTCCATCTTTGGCCAACCCTTTTGACTACTGGGCCACAGTTGCATTATTACCCTCTGTCACAAAGTTACCTAAATTGAGCTAGACAACAGATTGATCTGTTATACCGTTTGTACCTGTGTTTCCAGACTGCGTTTATGTTGTCAAATTAGGGCCTACTGTGCCTCAGCCATAAATGATCATGTTAAAGTGTTAATTTCGCACTCGATGTCTCGATCATTTGTTATTTAGAGAGAAAAAACTTATTCCATGCTTAAGATGACCAAGAAACAGAAGATTTCTTACAAAGATGTGCATTACTCTCTTGAAAGAAGAGTGTCATATGGCTGTATGGCACAGGAAAGATAGCAAATTACGCAGGGCAGATGCACTGTGCAAAAGGACGGGTGCATCAGTCTCCCGTTTGAGAAACATGCCTGAGCTGCACAGCCATAGGTCCACGGCTGGCATCTTCATTGAACGGTACCTGCCAAACATCAGCATGTGTAAAAGTGCTTTTAACGTTTTCCTCGTTTGACCATTTTAGAGGTGGTCTTTTCTTTGAAACTCTGCCTATTAGGACAGCTTCCCACAGTAGTCTTTTCATTGTTGCAAATGCTTTTGTTTTTATTGAATTATTCTGAGATACTATTCAGTAAAGCTGCCAGCTGAGGATTTTTTGTAGTTGTTTCTTAAACAAGAGACTCTAATGTACTTGTCCCATTGCACATTTATGCATCTGAACCTTTAACTTTTATTTATGTTTGGGACTGACAGTTTTCGCTTATTATTTGAGACAGTTAGTGCAAAACTATTTGTATCATTTTTTTGCCATCTCACACATGGAATAGCCCAGATCTTCTAAAGCAACAACTGACTTGCTGGTGTTTCATGAGATAGCTGCAGATTATTGCCCATTATTAGACCACAATTATGCCCCTGTACAAGATAGCAAAGGAATTGAAAACATGTTTAGCTTCTGCCACACTTAATGATTAGAATAGTTTCTCTGGCACTAAAGTAGTTC
Organism: Gymnothorax javanicus; assembly: GCA_029692085.1. Lineage (NCBI taxonomy): Eukaryota > Metazoa > Chordata > Actinopteri > Anguilliformes > Muraenidae > Gymnothorax > Gymnothorax javanicus. The sequence goes on from CM056193.1 coordinate 111,604,565, forward strand.
ATTGATAAGATCAGATAAGTGAAGTGACATTTTGTTGCTAGCAAACTGGAGTAACAGCTGCTGAGAATAGGGTTATGTAATCATACTTAAAAGAATTATTTGAAATAACCATAATATCAACTATTTGTAACAGTCCTTGCTGTATTTTAATCAATTTAATGTTATCCTGGTGAATTTAATTTACTTCTTTTTCTTTCAAAGACATCACTATTTCTGGGCGATTCCAGTCATTTGAAGGATACTGTATCTACTTTCAACACTGTAGTTTTGTAGTTACAGATCATACCTTGGACACATAACAAATAAACACCCATAATTACCATGTTGGCAAGTGGTAAATGAATATTGAGTGAACTGCAAGGACATGTATGGCAAACTGTAGCTACTGCCACTGCTCCTTTGTGTTATCATCTATATAATGCCTACTGCAGCTTTAAAACATCAGTCAGGAAATGGCTAATATTAAAACACAGCAAGATAAAATTCAGAGATGGTACTGTCGGAGCAGTGGCCTTTTAAAAGAAGGGAATGCAATACGAGCTTAGAAGACTGTACTCACTGCCTTACGTATGGTCGCGTTGCTCAAAGAAAACAAATAGTTGATTCTATTAATGCCAGGAATCAAGTTTTGTTTCTGTAGTATACAAATGCACTTTCTCACCTTGATGCAAACCCACAAGTCAAAAAACTATGCAACCTCAACCAATTGTTCTACTAACATTGTTTGACTTTGAAAAAAGGCTTTATATATCAGCTTTTAAATAGCTACAAAACTGGTGCAAGGTGAGAGTGCAAACAATCCATGCAAAAATCAGACAACAGCAGACTTTTTAACTACAGTAAAGTGGAGAAGGACATCGGACTCATTTGATGATTTGGCCCATGTCTGGGTTTATATTTTTGTAGATCTACTTCTGTTTTGTAGATTGCATTGGTACCATGTATATGTGTGTGTGCATGCTTGTTGTACATGTGTGCATGCCCGTGAGTGTGTTGGTATGTGTGCATGGACTGCAGAGTTCATTCCAATGTAAAATACAGTAGTTTTTGGAATGAGGTATGGATTTTACCGAAGCAATCATCTGTAGACATACAGTAGAGAAGTCAATCTCCAAGTTTGTGCTCTCCTCAAGGCTTAAACCACCAACTGAGTCAATTCAGGCATCTTCTTGCCGCCAACATCAGATCCTTCTGTTATTCTGTCCTTCAGATCAGAGCTCATAATGATTGCATAGATGTATAGCTTTTTAACACTCATTTAAAAAGAACTGTATGGGACGTAACCATCTAGCATCGGACCTTATGGCTGAAAACCACACGACTGTATAAAGCATAATTATGGACTTAATTTCCCATCAGTATCTGCGCTGAAGCCTTTGCTTCCTGAACTGAGGGCGAGATTGATAGTGACGTGATAAGTTGGCATAGGTAGTGGTGCAATCATCCCTGACTGGCGTATCAGTGTTGGTCTACATTAACTTGGCAGCAAGGAAGTAATTACTTTTCGGTCCAGGCCTTCATTCACTGCCAAGTTGTGCAAGAGATCCATGCATATCAATGTGCTTACACATTAATGCATGATTCATGAATATTTATTGTTTACTGCTGTATGTCCATGGCTGTCGATATTGATGTATACTAGCTAAATTCCATTGTCAGATTTTCTATCAGTGGTTTGGGATACATTAAAAACAGGCAAAGCAACAATGTAGTATTTGCATCCATGCATGTGTGGCAAGGGCTATTTCAGAGGTCTGAAAATGGAAAGGACGTGGACAAGTGCAAGTGCAAGTGCATATCACAACCCCCTCATGCTGACTCTATGGGTGCATTTCAGGGTTTTGTTCATGCCACGGAGATAGTGTGCTTAACTGCAGCAGTACATACACAGTAGCGCATGCTATATGATTCATATTGGCATGAATATAGGCATTCTTAAATAAGGCTTTTTTTTAATCGCTTAACCAGTGAGTATCATTCCAATGAGTCTACCTCCTCATCACCTTCTCATAAATATATTTCCTATGTATTTCATTATGGGGAAACACAAGGCTTGGGACAGTGCTATATAAACAGACATGAATTATATAAATATATAATATATTTTATATGATAATATATATTTATATGTATATATTTATCATTCACATTGATCTTCAAAGTTGACCACATTGTGATACACAAATCAAGCTGAATCAGAGCTTGATCTTGTGTGTGTGTGCACGTGCAAATAAGCTAAACGTTTTTTCTTCAACTTCATTGGTGACAATATCTGCGCAGATGTTTTGATTTCAGAGAACATATATGAAATATGTAATTTTTTACTCTTTAGTGCATTTGGTAAATATTGTATATTTGACTTAAAATAAGAAAGAACAGAGAATTAAACTCTGAGTTTCATTCAGAGTTCAGATTCCGAGTTTTTTCTGTTTCCATGCCATTTACACTTTTCCAATAGTCAGTTCATAGTAGAATGGGCCCAAGATTAGTTTGTGACATAGTTATAAATTTGAGTTTTTCAAAGTTGTCAATTACCTCTGTTTCAATATCAAATTTTGCATTCATTCCATATTAGCTGATGAACAGCAATATAAAAAACATGACAAACCATATTTTCATATTTTCGATATGAAAGATGAATTATTATTATTATTATTATTATTATTACTTTAATTTATTAGTCAATGATCCATGTTCTGCACTACCCAAAAGTTCAATTTTTTCAATTTAAGTTTTCTAAAAAAAAAACAAAAAAAGAAGCTCAGTGATGGAAACCTATTTTCTAGGATTGTGGTATGTGGTGTTGTACAGTAGATGATGTATCTGATATCTAACCGTCAAACGATGGCTGTACTGTATCTCGCTGTAATTAGAAAATGAATATTGTCTGTGTTATAATAGTTTTAAAAACATAATTAAAAAACATTTGAAATGTTTGTGTACTTTGCATGGTTACGATGTGCTTGAGAGATAGAGTTCTACTGTGAGAGGAAAGTTTACTCATGTAATATTTCTCTGCGTTTTATATGGGTAAGGAGGTCTGCTGTTACGTGGCTCTGATTAGTATCCATACTCTCCTGTTGGTCATTTCATGTAAACTGGCTGTTCTTGTGCTCGCTATCCTCCATTTCTTCTGACGGTCTGGATCTTAAAGGGTTAAGAGTGCCGAATTGCATGCATATTTAAACAACAGTTTGGCAGAATTGCTCTGAAAGAGCTAATAGAAGCCAAAGAAGAGTATGTAAAGGGGGGATATGGACCAGTTAAAATATGGTGCGGTCCATGAATATTTGAATAGTGGCACTTCTGGCTCTGTACTCTGGCTAATTGAAATTATACTATAAATAATTGTTAAAGTGCAAACTCACATTGATTTTTAGGGTAATTACATGCATATCAGGTGGTCTTCTTTGGAGTTACAGCCATTACTGTATATAGTCCAAATACTATCGGACTGCGCTTTAGGTGTTATTTATCAGTGTCGCCTCCTTTCCCATCAAGAATGAAAAATCTTTTCAGGGTGCCAAGTCCCTTTGAGGCAAGGACTGTGTAGAATCTGCACAGATTCACTGAACTGTGCCGAATAACGCACTTTTACTAACACAATGGGTTTTAACTGTAGATGCTGTTCCTAAGTAGATGGATGGCTTGTATGGTCTGTTTTAAGCTGACACAGTTTTCTTAATAGGGGTTTTAAAAGGAACACCGGCTGAGTAGAGCAGTAATAGCCTTCCAATATACACTGCTTGTTGAGCCACAAATCTCAATACTTGTGTGAACAATACTCAGTATTTTTTAACACATTAATCAGCAAGCTCTGATTTAACATTCCGTTTATACAATAACCTGAAGTAGCCAAAAGTCATGAATCATACATGTCATTGAAATCATTCAACAACCAGAAACCTTATATTTTTAAATTGAAACTGCAAGACAAGCTCATGTCACGCATTATTGGGATGTTGTGCTGTTGACATTCTAATCCTGTATGAAAAGAAGATGCATTATAGTGAGACACCACTATGTTATCCCCACCGTTGAAAAACAGTGTTTTTCTAAGAAATGAAGTGTAACCTTTAAAATTACATTTTTATTTAATTAGTCATGGCACTTTACAATCACATTTTGATTTAATTAGCCATGATATCTTTCAAAAAATGCCCCCGATTTTTGATAGCAGCACCAACCAGTGGCTCACCAAAACATGTATCAAGGCCTGTTTCTGGAAGGCTACCATGTCAAGGCATTCACTACTAAACTACTGAATACAGTAAATAGTATTTTTGCAACAGCAGTTATTTAAAATGTTTGAGAAAATATTTGACGTGAATGTTCTGTACAATAACTCGGATACATCTTAAGTTTTACAAATGGCTGCTTTAGTTGTTTGTTTCAGTTTTATTTCTATTTCCTTTACCCTGTTTCTGTCAGCTGGTGGTCTTGGTATTCCAATTCCCTGTTGGGAGTATTACCCTCTGAAGCATCTCTGGCTGTGTTCCCTTTGGACAGTAATGAATGTAAATCACGAGGAAATAAATGGTGACCAGCTGGTAAAGACAAATTCAGGAAACACTAGGTGACAAAATATATCAAAAATGTACTCAGCGCAAAATGTATTCTTGACCTGACAATTATTGTTTTTATGTTTTTTTTTTTTGCTCATAAATCATGTTTTTATGTGAAAGCTTGTCATGCTACAGCTGATTCAAGTTTTTATTTTTTCTCCATTGAAAGTCAAATTGTATAGTAGACAAAATAATGTCAAAGGCTTTGATGTGGAACAAAGCGATAACCAAGGATCATGTTGGAATAATTTGGAGAACATGAGTATAAAACATGTCAAAACCCACAAACAATTTATTTCTCTTTTGTATCTTTACATTTTAATACATTATAATGTTGTGACTGATATGAGAGCAAAATATATTAAAATCATTTTGTTATAAGTTTGTGTCAGGGTTCATTTGTTCAATTGCATTTCTATAAGATTGTACAGTTATTAATTCTCTTTGGCAAATCAAGAGAGTATTGTGCTTACCTTTTTCAGATATGTGACTCATTTGAGTAGCCACACATAAGGAAATTAAGCTGTAGAAATCAAGGTTTTCCCTTTTCTCTCCAGGCTCTGAGCAGTGTTTCTGCTGTTCATGATACTGGTGTTATTGTGCCATGCAAAATTTATGAATGGGATTCAAAGACATCACTTTCAAACTGAATTTCTCACATGATAAAAATCACTGGTGAATGGGAAGGTTCTACTCAATTGAAAACCAAGAGTTAATTTCACTATATTTTATTTCAGGCAAGTTTAACAGAGCAATTGATTCCCCGGAAAAACAACAGATTTACACTTCAAATAATGATAACGGATTTATATGAATGCTTATAATGCTGCAGTGGGCTGTTTACTTTTTAATTGAAAATGAATTTACTCTGTCGTTTAGCGTTCTTGTAAATTAAGACAAAAAAAATCAAGATTTACAGAAATGGTTCATCCTTGTTAAATCATTGGAATAGAGGCTGGTTTGAATCACGGGTTTATACTCGACAAATCAAGTTGAAGTGAGAGGGACTGCTGGGATTGTTCAGTTTCCTTTGGACTGTCTCTGTATAAGGCCACACTTTGTTATTGTTTGGTTAACAGGCCCAACATGGGAAAACGCAGAAGTAGAGAAAAAAATTGGACTTGCTCTTTTTTATTCCCACCAAACTTCCCGACGTGCCTGTCAGACCACATACAAAAAAATAAATAAATAAAAAATTTCTGCCAACATCAGCTGACGTCAGGGCTGAACTGGGACAAAAAAACGGCCCTGGCATTTTCGGCCATGGCGGCCCACCCTGATCGTGACGTGACAGCCCGCCATATGTGCGCACTGCGCTGTTACCAAAAGTTAAAATTAAGCTTAGTAGTAGCCTACATGCCCTGGAACTCCACACAGAAAGACCCCAGGCCGGATTCGAACCCACAACCTTCTTGCTATGTGGTGGCAGTGCTAATCACTGCACCACCATGACAAAGAAGTTGCTAACATAGACTTGTGCAGTGCTTTGTTGGCGACAGCTCCGTGACCAGATCCAGCACCTTAACATCATCAGGAGGAACCACTTCGCAGTTTCAGCCCTTCTTCCTCAACTATTCCTCTGAGGTGGCGCGGCCCCTCCATCTGGAGGTGCTATTGTGCTGCTGGTGTCAACTACTAGCTCTCAAGTGAAGTCTGGTCATTTCTCTTCAGCCAGATCCAGTATGATGTTTTTTCTACTGCTTCTTGCAGTTCCCTGATCAGTTTTTTTTTTTTTTTTTCATCTTTGTACAGCAGAAGTGGTGGTGGAGAATGTTGACTGGCTTTTGTTCAATATATCCACGGGCACAGAGCCGGCCCAAGTCTCTGAGAGGCCCTAAACAAATTTTGATTTGGGGCCCCTCTCATACCACCTCCACCTAATACCACCTATTTTGAAAAATAATGACATTGTAGTAATAATTTTAATCAACAGTTCCACACATGAACAACCAGTTTTAAACCATTATCAATCTAATTATGCACAGTTGGTAACTCTGAATTTAGTTCTACCATATATTTTTGCTATTCTAGGAGTCATATCTAAAATTAGGCACAGTGAGTGTTAGTAAGGAAATTACCATGGTCACTCACTGGCAAGTTGGCATTCGTAGCCTTTATCACCCTTTATCATAGCAGTGCAATTATTTTTCCCTGCCGAAACTGCATTAATTGCGATGCTATGATAAAGGGTGATACTTTCGTATATCCACGCACCGGCAGAAAATTCTCTGCGAGAGGGAGAATCTCCTGCCGGACGTCTTTTGTTGTTTATATTCTGAAATGCCCATGTGGCTTCTGCTATGTTGGGAAGACCACCAGAGAACTTAGAACAAAAATTACAGAACATAAAAGCAATATATGAACTAAAGATGAAAAGTCCCCAGTGGTAAGACATTTTAATAACAGTGGTCACGACATTTGCACATTGAAATTCCAGGGTATTGAACTTGTACATCAGCTTAGGAGAGGTGGAGACAGGGAGCGCCTTCTACTCCAGAGAGAAGCGTTCTGGATTCATGAGCTCCAAACGGTCCAACCTGGTAGCCTTAATGAAGAACTAGTTTTGCAGTGTTTTCTCTGATCAGTCTCCAATGTCTTATTAATAATGATCTCATTTTTGATCTTATTATGTCTGTATATTTGTAGTATTGCAGATTTTTCTTGTAGTTTTGTTGAGTTTGTATTTTGTGGTATTATCTATGTGTCTAATTGGCAATTTGATGACGTCATGTTACCTGTGTTTTTAGTTACACCTGGTTCTATCCTCTCCAAGACGCTGAGGACGGCTTGTTGCTGAAACGCGTCCGTCTTGGACATGTTTTCAGAAAATTAAAAATACAAGAAATAATACTTGAGAGTGCGTTTATTTTTCTACTTCAAAATTTAAGACATCAAACATGCTCACTTTAGTGATATAAAAATCCTACTGCCAAATACCACTTCATAACTCCATGCAGAACCTCCGCCACAATTACCATCACGACTTTGACGTGTTCTCATGGGCAATCTTTCCAACTAGCATTGTTATTGAGATTCAAGCCTATAAAATTACTCTTGGTTGCTGAAAACAACTAGCAATGCCTAGTTTCCAAAAACCTACTCGTCATCAGTATGTGTCGTTAGACTTGACGCTACCTAGGAATCAAAAAAAATAATCTTTTCAATAAGACAAGATAATTTCAATTTACCAGCAACATTTTGTTAGCCTAGTTGCAACAGTCGGTCAGATGGCTGATTTTAGCTTATAATATATGCCCAGCTAATATGTGAAAAAGATGAAGTTGACTGATTTCTGAACATTGTAAAAAGCCTTGGTAAACATGATTCACATGGAAAAACGTGTATTAGCTGGACATATTTCCCTTTTGATGGCGAGGGAATATAGGTTAGTTCTTGTGTGCATTTTTTGGGTATTTGATACAAACGCTACTAGTCTAGATCAATACGATGCCTAGCCAGCTAGCTATGGGGTAGTAAACAGCACAAAATAATGAAATTACCCATGCAAATGCCTTTTTTCTTCCTCCAATCTTCTTTTTCTTCTCTGCCCCAGAGGGATAAGTCCATTTCTGCGACATTGCAGACTTGTAGCCTCCTCATCCACCAACAGCCAAAGCATACAGATATCCAGAATGAACTTGTGGCATTGCAATCACGCATGTCTGGTAAAAAAAACAACCCCAATGCAGACTAGCAGGAGTCAGTCAGCAAGTAGGCCACCACAGATAATCAAATTTATAGAATAAAAATTAGACCATTTTGGAGAGGTAAAGCCTATGCCATCTTTTTCTCTCAACATAATCAAATCGTTTATTAATTTTATAAAAAAATATATTAAAATTACATGCTCTTGGGGGGGCCCCCCGGTGGTCATCTGGGCACTAAGTACCCACTTACCCTGCTTATTCCTCTGACCGGCTCTGCACGGGCACCAACAGTTAAACTGGAATTTGCGATGTAGGTGAGCCCTGTGGCTTTAGGGTTGACGCACGCGTGCACACAGACAACAAAATCTGACATCTTATAAACCGAGTACAGGCATGACAACACAAATGAAAATTGAAAATGTGCCAACAGATAAACTTGAACTACCCCAGCGATTCAGCTTGACACTTTTAATACATGACTGAAATCATGATTAGATTAACTTGTGAACAAAGCTAACAAATCATGCGAGGTAATAAAAAAAAAGGATTTAAAGAGAATGCCAGTGCATCAATGCACAGTATTCCTAGCGAAGCTGTCTGATTGCGCCTAACTTTTGAAAACATGTCAGCTTCCTCCTCTTTGCTTTTCTCATTTTGTTCATTTGGCCTATCCCTGAAACTTTGAAATAGAAAGTACATACATTTATGCAACATCTATCAGAGCAGCCAACTTTCAAGGCAAACTTCACGTAAGATTGACAAAAGCCATATTCCAATAGAAAAAAGTATCTGAGGCGGTTCAGAGCAGTCTTGAATCGCACCGGAAACCCCTTTCAGACAGCGAAAAATAGGCGTAGCAGCTGCACCTTTTCGCCGTCTCAAACCATTCACAGCGACCAGAAAGGTGGAGTCGTTGCCATAGCGGCGGATACTTTCGGAACTCCGCTCGTCTCGCGATACCAGAACGTTAAGTGTAGACTGTATGCACCATGGATGTATTATCAGAACTGGATATTGAACCAGGGCTGAGACGCATGCCGACAAGGGTTTAGCGGTCAAGCTGATATTGCAAGTCACGTGCCATGGGGGGCAAAAAGAAATTTTTCCACAGGGAACAATTGAAAAAGACACTGATAAATCTGTGAATAAATTTTTTTGACCACCACAAATGATCAATATATAATCTGTTGATTTTTCTCTTTTAAATCATTGGTGCCTTTTTCCAAGGCAGTGACAATTTGTTATATTTTTATTCAGGCTATGTGAACACCAAGGGGACCTTGTCTCAAAGCGCGTTCTCGTAAGCAGTGCAGCAGCTGCAGTTCTCTGCGTGTAACACTGGTCAGGAGATTCCGTGCTGTCGGCTTAAATATTACTAAGTCAGAAAAGTGAGCAGGTGTAATGACACCAGTGTTTTCATTTATTGTATTTGATGAATGGCTTTGTTATGTAGCGACTCGAGTGCTTTACCTATCTTTTATGTAACATTACAGAATATACAGTAAAGTAGCAAAGGCTGTTGTTGGTTAACTAAGGTTGGATAACGGGCGTGTATTCGGTAACTGTTGAATAAGAGAGACGTCCTATAATCGTGTATGTAACTAACGCTTTGCTTTTTCATATTAAAATGTTCAGGATGCACCTAGACTGAGTTGTATATTTCTATTACTTTGAATATCTTAGACCGATTCACAGTACAGTGTTTCTCTGCTTCATGTATTATATGCTGGCTACGTAGCAAGCTACGTAGCATTGACTACGTCCATATATGCAGTTGTACACTTTCAGCACGGTATAAATTCAGCCAAGAAAACTGCACAGCTAATCATTTATTTACCATTGCATGCACATTCTTAATTATTAAAACAATAGCAGATATGCATACTTGATGTCCTCACTTTTCAGCAACTTTTAAGATAAGACACAAAATATGAAGTATCTAGACCTATTATTTTATGCATGCGCCGAACTTGCATGACAGCACTGTACAAACAGAGGCAGTATTTGTAGTTCAGCCTTTATTAGCTAGAAGTGTTGAGTAGGTTGGAAACGCTGGACAAGATGAGATGTGAAGGACACACTGTTAGTGAGCAGCATCAGTGTATGGGAGTGATGCTGCAGAGATTCACTGATGCGGCTGAACTCCATCTGCACAGATAAAATACAAGAGTCCCAGAAGAAAGAAACAGATGAGAACGAAACAAAGATCGACTTTATATATATTTTATAATTGGGCTGCTGATTATGTGAGGGCTTATGAATTTACTTAATCCGGTCTAAGGGGAAGGGAAATAATTCCTTATTCAAACTCCACTAATATTGAATAAAATTAGCACTGTTTCGGCTCACCTTCATGTGTTAGTACCCAGAGAAACATTCAGGTGTGTCAAAACGTCAAGCGTGCATTTAGTCAAGGAAATTAAGAGTTTAATTTCTAGTGCAGATAAACGTGGTAATAAATTTGGCGCCCCCTTTGAAAATCGTTCTGGAAAATAAAAAGCCATAACAAGTGGGGATTGGATACGGAATTCCAGGGGAAGGGCTCCAGCGTATGTTAGCTTAAACAATAGGAGGATAAAACAGTGTGTCCTAAGGCCAATATTTTATAGATGGTAAAAACTGCTATTATGCAGAAAACACTGAAATTGTATCCATTCTGTGGACATGTTTGATGAAGAAAGTTTTCATGAATGGATGTAATGAATGGTGTGTGCACCCTGCGATGGATTGGCGAACTGTCCATGGTGGGTCCCTACCTTTCGCACAGAGTGAGCTGGGATGGGTTCCAGTTCCCCCGCGACCCTAGTAGTAGGGAAGAGGCAGTATAGAGTATGAATGGATTTAATTAGCTTTGAGCACACGTACGCTAAAAGTAATTTCGCTTGTCAGAATCGGCTAAATACTTTTAACGTCATCTACTACTTATTAGTTCATAAAGCACGGGCAGTGCTCTGTGCGGTTAGGTTATCGTCTTGAATTCAGTAAGAATAGAGGAGGTTGCAAGCTAACAAGCATGAAATGTTTCACGTCCTACGAATACATTTAGCTTTGAACTGCGTGGAAAACGAGATTGAACTTTGTCATCTTATAGAGCAGCAAGTCAATTGTTTTGCTGACATTTTTTGCAACGTAGTGAATAATTTTATTTCCCTGTTAAATAAAAATAGTTCATCAACATTTTATATCCCTAGTAGGTATATAAATAGTTTTTCCAAACTATATTTAAGCCTTCACCCAGTGCTATGTTTGCCCGTTCAGTATAGAGCGATTGAATAGGTTTCGCAGTGGACATTTCCGAAGAACAATGGTCGTGAACACGCGTCCTGTGTGGGAATGCTTCGGGCGCGGACTGTTGCCATAGATACCTCAGGCGTCAACTCATTCATGAGCCCCACATTACGCATGTGTGAGCGAAAAGACAGCGCATGTCCGCGTGACTCCGGAAATAAGGCCCCATGGCGGTGTGCTACGCCAATGAACAATTTCCATTGAAATGAATGGGCGGCCATTTTCGGTTCAGTATCCAACTCTTATAATACATCCATGGTATGCGCTTGTCCAATACCCTTGAAAATACTACTGTTTTTATGTCTGCTTGCGTTGCTACATGTCTGTTTCCACTCCGTACTCTATTCTGCTGTTTCGATACCCTGACCCTTAAATGTTCCAATTGGTTTTCAACTGGTTTATATTCTTAGCTTGGTTACCAAAAAAATTTTGCAGGTGTGTCATCAGTATCACAGCTGCCGCCGTTATATGCTATTACCACGTAGAGCAGCCCTACAAATTAAGCTCTAAAAGGTGGCGTTGCGTCAGTATGGTAAAATTGCCCATGAAAGCTTTTGATTCCTTACCACATTGACTATGAGGAGAGATGTATGTGAGCCTAGAAAATGCATTTGTTTTTGTATCATATGTGCTGGGACAGATGTGGGCCAAATTTACATGAGCACCCCCCTAAAACCAACATATGGGGATAAATCAATGAATAACTCCCAATTATCACAGTGCTAGTTCTAAAATTTATAACTGTTATTGTTGCTGCCATCCCAAGGAATAATTTGACACCAAACATGGCTTAATTGCTTTGAAAATATGAGACCCAGGAGGAATTGAAGCCGTAAAAAGCATAATTTGGCTTCATTTTTCATCACAAATTGAAAGTTTATCATTAAAATTAATATAGTTCCCAAAGTGATCCACCCTAAATATTTGGTAAAAAGTAGGTGCAGTATGCCAAGTTCATTTGCACAAAGTTTCAAGAAATTCTTTCACTGGTAACAATGTAGTAGGATGGCTGCATGTACATGCATCTGTCATAGTACATATGATACAAAAAAACAAATGCATTTTCTAGGCCCACATACATCTCTCCACACAGTCAATATGGTAAGGAATCAAAAGCTTTCATGGGCAATTTTCCCATCCTGACGCAACACCACCTTTCTTGACTGGATATAAGCTCGACATTTTTTCGCATCCGAATGGTTCGGTACCCAAACATTACGGTAAGCCGAAAAGGTTCTGATTTTATTCGATATTGATGGAGGCTAAATATGGTTCTATTTCCAAATCTGTTGCTCCAAAACAGACACCACAATCGGCGAGAATAACGCCTTTTTTACATTAGCACGAAATCTGTGTTTACATGAAGACTGAACAGTTAACCATAAAAAAGGTTGCAAAATTAATTAAATTTTACATACCAAGAAGCCACCGCACTTGAACAATTAGCATGAACTATTTTTTTCGGTACGAAGTCTGTGAACTCGGACCTATTGTGTATGAATCACTGCGCTACGAGTAGTAGTGGCAGCTTAACCCATTCAGAGAGAAGGTGACCCGTGTCAGCTACTCTTTTTCGCAGGTGCTGAAACACATCAGGAGGTGTTTTAGGGCCGGCTCACTTTAGTACCCCTTTTTGACGCCTTGTACCATTCAGACAGAAAGTGGAGGGGTTGCAGAGGCGTTTCAGAGCCGGTGTTGTCGCTCTGTCTGAATAGGGCTAAAGATTGGCCAAAGCCAGCGTACTTTCAGGTGTGAGATACATTGAAGCAAGCAGAATTTATTTTTCACTGACATGACACAGGACATACTAAACCTATCTCACATCAAATATGCTAGAATTGGAAACCCTGCAATATGCACACATTTAATTAAGTGTTGTTTCTGAGAGGCCAAACAAAAAACACTATCTAGCTCCTGTTCATTAATTGATTTTATAGCAAGGAAAAGTAAAACTAGCCTGCATTACCTATAGCCATAGTGTTAAGCCGCTTGGATATTCTGCTCAAACCACAAAGTCTTGACAAGGTCAGCGATGGCCAATTTGCCACACGAGCTTGCTAGCTTCATTTACCAGTAATGATAATGGTTAACTTCAATTTGTAGCCGGAACATCATTTAAATAGAATATCCGCTCATTTTACATCCTGTTATCAAACATGCCATTCTAACCTACTTCTCCCTGCCTTGCTATCCGCCTATTATTACCCACCTGCGCTGTCTGGCGATGAGTAACTGGTCTGACATGATGACATATAGGCCCCTTTACACCTGGTATTAAAATGCGCTTTTTTTGATCGGATTGCAATCGTATACTGATTGACCACATGAAAGTACAGGTGTAAATGCACTTAAAAAGGCAGTCAGGACAGATTGTGGTCCGATCTAACAAACCACTTCTGAAGGTGGTCAGCGGCGGATTCTGGCCACATTGAACACAAGTGTAAATGCAAATGCGTCTCCAACTCCGAGGGCGGAAATACGTACAGTAAAACTCAGTAGATAAGTCGAATCGGTGTGTAAGACACAGTATATTTTGTGGGGTGTCCCGTCAGTGAAAAGGGTTTCATATCAAAGTCTGTGTTATAGTAGCGATTCATTTAGTTGTATAAAAATGCGTAAACAAGTTGTTCCAAACTATTTCAATTTATTTTAAACAAAATGGTGATTTCCATTTTGCTCAGCCAAGTCCACGACGTGAAGTTTTTGTGCAGCTTTAGTGCTCTTTCTATAAGTTTTCGCTATGTTGCGGTGGGCAAGAACTAGCCTTGTGCACATTGGTGTTGGGTGCTGCTACTGCTTCTGGACTGGATGTTGACAGTCCACCACTAGCTGTAGATCCTGCAGCAAACATATCAGATATTTTGGCACATTTGGCTGCATCCGCCTGCAGACTCTTCTCCCCCGTAGCTTCTCGGCACCTCCCTTGCGCTTTAGGCCCAGTCCCAATACTCGCACTTCTGCCCTAAGGTCTTCTTTCAAGTGTGCATATGTTGACGGCGCACTTAGGGACGTAAGTGCATAAGGGACCGAAGCTGTTAAGAGCGGAATTGGGACATTTCTGTTCATGTCACGTACTACATTACTTAAGTTTTGGTTCAGGACTCAGGAGAGAACAGCCTGTCATTCTCAGCCCTCTGCTTTAAAAAAATAAAGGTCATCTCGTCCGTCCCTATGTTAAAATAATAGCAAAAGAAACAATCGACCGAATAACCAAGACTAATGCATGACCTGTAATTAGGAATGATAATGAAAAATTGAATGCCTATTGCCTAGATTTATATAATTGATATGCCATTGTAAAAACGGCAATATAAATGCAAAAATCCAAAACTTTCGCTGACTTGGCAGCGTTTATTTTCGCCATCCTTAAAATTGTCACTCAGCTGTGCATCGTGCCTAACAACGCGCTTCAGCTGTGACTACATCCAGAATATAGAAATGATTCTCGTGGCTTATTGCTTAATGAGCCCTGCAAACTAATGCAAATCTGTGCTGTTTAACGAGCTACACGAGCGCAGAAATTATAAAGACAATTTGAGATTTTAGTCATCATTTATGTGCGGAAGACAAGGCTTCATAATTTTGTGGTGCGATGTATAGCAATGCTATCGAAAATAAATTGGACGGTCGTCAGTTTTACCAATTTTTCTGAGCAACTGCTGCTAATCGGGAAAAGTGAACTGCGTGAGGTTCAGGTTTTATTACGCATTGAAAGGTGAGGTTTCCAAAGGGCTTTGTTACTGCCAAATAATTTGCACTTACACTTCAAAAGACATTTTCTCTCCATCGCGTCAGCTTCCAATCGCCCCGGCTTCAGATTTCTGCGGTAACAGCCGCTTTGCCTCCCCATTGGTTAGCGGTTGGAAACGTTAAGACACGACTGGAATTTTGGGTCACTGCCTTCAGCAAAGTGTGGTCTGATGCCCACTTGGGGGAGGGGTGCATTGAGGGTGCAAGATGGCACCCCTGGTGAACAACACTAGGGAATTGGGACGCCCTACGCTCTTGCGCTCCTTAGCATGAACGCGCAGTTGAGGGCCACAAAGGCAGAAGTGCGAGTATTGGGACTGGGCCCTTGTCTATTCATTTTTGCTCGACACAGCTTAATTGACACTGCAGAAGCTCGAACGCGGAGGGGGGACGGGGGGCTTAGAAATTTCTTTGGGCCAGCCCTGTGTCAGTGTACAAAATGATCCAATGGGCCGCTTTCCGTGTTTTAAACGCCGATCTATATTATTACAATTTTATAAACTATGATTGCTTCGGCCCAAAATGTGCGTCGGCCCACCAGGCACTGCTCAGTATGCCAGATTACCTGTCCAGCCTTGGCTGATGTAAGAACTGCATGATGGATCACTGTAAATGGCCCTAAGCTTATTGTGAAATCCGCTTCCAGCTTGTCGCCTTTCCCTGGCCTTCACCTGTGGCCTGGATGGAGTTACAGCTGAGCGAGAGGAGGTATAAATTTTTCAAAGGAGATAACCTAAGGCTTCTCTTTGAATTTGTTTTTGATTGTATAGGTATGGCTCATGATAGCATTTCAGCTAGGTAGCTCGCTAGCTAGTTTACCCATAAAAATGTTAGTACATGACCTTATGACTCAATAAATGCCTTCATTGTTCGTCAAACTCTTTCTCTCTGTATTTATATTTTACGTTACGTAGCTATATCTACAGTCAGACATCACCGGGAAAGTGGTCGCTAGGGTCAGATAGTACAGGTCATTGAGGAAGCTTGAGGAGCGAGCTTGCTAATTGCATCTGAGGGATGTACTGCTTGTATGAAGCAAAGACTAGTGGGCTAGCTTGCTATGTGAGTCATGCTGGGCCTAAAGCCAGAGTTTTTGATGTCATGAAAGTGGTTCTGTATTAATCAGGCTTGATAGCTTAGCTATGGTATCTCTGCGAGCTTTGCATTTGTTGAGACGGCTTACACAAAGAAAGCCTGGCAAAGTTTTACTTGCTTTGTAGTAGCCAGCTGCACACCTCAGCTTGGGGTAAATACCATACACAGAGTGCTTTAACAAAATGCAGGGTTAAAAAAATTGAGCAGATGTTGCCTTGGTACCAAATTTTGACAAGGCCTCCACCATCATGATAAGCTGAAAATTAAAATATTCTGTTGGGAAAATATTGTGTTATGTACAGTTTTTTGTTATCAGTGAGGCTTCTGCATACTTGTTTTTATCTTGTGTGAAAAATGGATAGTCTCATGGATATCCTGTAAAATGTAGTCTGGGGAATAGATTATCAAGACAAACAAAATAATGTAGTGATTGATAATAGCCTTTATCTCTCCACAAAATCATTACAGACCTTAAGTGCATATTCCGTAAATGTACACTACATATAGTACACTGCCCTATAACCAAGTGTCCATTTATATAATTTATATAATTCATATCTTCAGATATGGTAAGAATTGAAATGCATCACAGCTCTGTAAAATTTATCTAAATAGCTTGCGTGGGATAGGTCTTTGATCCGATAGCTATTGAATAACTTGTCAAATTTGGAGTGACAAGTTTCAAGCACCTGCTCAGAGAATTGACCAAATTCATAGGGCTATGAATGCATGTCTAGGTTTCACCTTGGACCC
Organism: Gymnothorax javanicus; assembly: GCA_029692085.1. Taxonomy (NCBI): domain Eukaryota; kingdom Metazoa; phylum Chordata; class Actinopteri; order Anguilliformes; family Muraenidae; genus Gymnothorax; species Gymnothorax javanicus. The sequence goes on from CM056193.1 coordinate 111,621,663, forward strand.
ATTGTACAAGGAAAAGTTGGCCAGATTTGACAGGACATACAAGGATTTGAACATTTCAGTTACCAGCAAGGTCCGCATCATGATTCGCCATGTTCCAGAGTTCATTGAGCACCACAACAGGCCTTTGGGTCGATTCTCTGAGCAGGTGGTTGAAACATGTCACTCCAAATTTGACAAGTTATTCAATGAAGTCTATGTGCACGGAGGTTTATCAGTTTCACATGCGGTGGATTTCACATATAATATGAAAACCAATTATGACTCCGGAATTGGAATTAAATAATCATGAAGATACAATTAGGTAGTGCAGGATGTGCTCACAGCAAACACAGAAGTTAACATCGTAGTTTATCGTTTTGCAAAGTGAACAAAATATTTTTTCTCTAATCGTTGCACACATTTCATTAAGAAGAAAGCAGCACATTTTACTGCCAATGGCTAATTTTTATTCATTGGAAAACGTGTTCATCAAGCGAAATGATTGACAACAGGTCAAGAATTATTAGCGCTTATTATTTTAATGAACAGTGAGAACTGGCGACAGCTGATTGTCCATAGGATTTTTTGAGTTTATGTAAAGTCATTTTACATAGGCGGGGCGGCTTTTATTTTGCCGTGGCGGTGCGCCACGATCAATTACATGTAGCAGAAACCCTGGGGGGAAGGACTGATACCTTAAAGGGGACCCATTATGCTGATCCTTCTTTTAATACATGTAAGTAATGTTATAATGTTGGATGTCTATACTCAACCTCTGAAAAGTTTCTAAACATAAGATACAGGGATTTCGTGAACATGATTTCCTCTCTGAACAGCTCGTCCCGAGATCCTCACGAGATCTGGGCAAAACCTGACGTCAGGTTGTGCTATCCAATTAATACAGACCTAGCCAGAGCCAATCACGGTGCTGGACCTACCCACCCCGGAAACTATTCTAGCAGGCACAAACAACCACGGATCATACTATGCCGTAGTAGCGTCTACACTTTTGGAAATACAAAAGAAGAACCGCAGATCATTTGAGGTGCAGTTTTGTCAGTATCTCTCCCAAAGCTGCTTGTCAGGTTATTTTTGGACGTGAAGAAAAGCACCTATTTCTCTTCCAAAAGACGATGCCACCATAAATCAGTGGGTAGCTTTTTTGTTTGCTGTTAGCTGTTTGTGCTCAGCATTTCACCAAAGACAGCTTTGTCAATAAAGGATAATTCGACGCTGGATAAGCGTTTCAGCTGCTTCTCAAACCTGAAGCAGTTGCATCGATCAAGCACTCGGAGCCACAAGCTGTAAGTAACAATATAACAGCAAATAATGTAAGTGAAGCTAACATGTTACGGGTGGCTAGCAGGACCGCTAACGATAGTTAGCACTAACAACTGCCCTCAAAAGCAGGCTTTGTAAAATATCTGAAGATAAAGCCTGTATTGGTCGCGACTGTCCTAACTCACAGACGCTGAAGCTGTAAGTTGCTTTTACGGCATAAGCCTACCTAATGTCGAGGGCTGACTGCAATAAACAGTTATGTCCACTATATAACATCTGGACATAACTGTTTATTGCAGTCAACCCTCGATGTGATGGCCTGTTGATTGTTGCTGTAGCACTGCGGCTAACGTAACCAAGTTACTGTTGCTAATGTTTGTGTCCTAAATATGCAAGAGTAACATCAGGGGAAATTCAACAGAAGGTGTGTGAACATAAACCTCATTTGAAGCTAACTTTTTATACTTGTTTGTAATTTGGATGCTTGGTACAACTGTCCACAGTAACAGAACTTGCTGTCTGTAAGACCTGTATTGCAAGAGTTTGTCTCTGTGGTTGTTATGACCGCTCGGTTACCAGCTACTGCATGTTAGTTCGCGTGCTGTGCTACTTAAAAATGCTCCTGGTTCACTTTTATGCAGTAATTCTGATCGATATGCTTGTGTTACTTCGGTAAGCATCAATGTGGCAGTTTCATCATAACGTTACCTGATTGTAGCCACTACAGTTGAAGCTAACCGGAGAGGTGCTGTATGTGTCTGCAAAGTTGGGCTGAAAAGGTAGCAGTTAGACCAGATGTAGGTCTTGGGATACGTGTTTGGGTTTTTTTACGGTTGCTTGTGATCGCTTCACTTATCCATGACTGGGATCAGCCGGATACTTCACCAATATCTGGGCTAGCTCTCTGATGCTACCACGATGAAAGCAATGCGAAACGCACAAGCTCTAACGTGTCTGGTATAACAAACGATTTCTCTGCACTGCCGTGGCATAATTTCATCCCCCATTAGAAATTGTTCTGGCTAATAAAGAGCTGAAAAAGGCGGAGATTGAATAGGAAATTCTTTCCTGTAGAAGTTATCGATTCGCTAGCTCCACATAAGCAACTGTCCACGCTAACGGAACTTACGGTCTGTAAAACCTGTATTATCTTCATAACATAACCAGAGCTCTCTCTAGCTGTCGCGTATCATCCATAGAGCTGCTTTCACACTGGACGCGAAAAGAATTTTTCGCGCGACAGATTACATTCAAAGTCAATGCAAAGACACGAATACACGCATTATGGGCACGTTAAGCCGCTTTCACACCGGACATGAAACTAATTATTCGTGCGACAAATTACATTCAAAGTCAATACAAAGACGCGAATACACGCGTAATGGGCACGTTAAGCCGCTTTCACACCGGACGCGGAACGAATTTTTCGCGCGACAGATTTCATTCAAAGTCAATGCAAAGACGCGAATACACGCATTATGGGCGTGTTAAGCCGCTTTCACACCGGACATGAAACGAATTATTCGTGCGACAGATTACATTCAAAGTCAATGCAAAGACAATGCATTGACTTTGAATGTAATCTGTCGTGCGAAAAATTTGTTTCGCGTCCGGTGTGAAAGCGGCTTAGCGCGCCCATTTTCCGCAAGCAAACGCTGGTCATTCCGAAGCAATAAGTAAACCATTACCACGGGCAATTTCCGAAAAGGCCGTTTAGCCTGGAGCTTTCACCCCTCCGTCATATACCAACGCAGAAACTGTTCGTTACTCCACGCAAACAACACACCACAGTTATGCTCACGAACCAGCAGGTCCTTATAATACACACCTAAGCAGTCCATACGTTGTTGGTCCACTTTTTGCTGCTCCTCACTGTCCATGTTTCCCTCTAAACTCAGACCCGCCGGATTTCTACGGTCTCCGGTCTACACTTGGGTTTGTCGACATGTTCTACAAATGTGTCTGTCTGGGATGGATTCTAGATTTCCCTCAATCCTAGCTATAGAGTGGAAACACCGGTGTACTCACCAAGCCGTAGGTAGATGGCAAATTCGAGCTTGAGCTGCCAGACTTTCGCACTGCGTCCTCCACTTTCGCTGCTGCGTTTATTAGAACAAGTTCATTTCATTAGATCTATACACATGTACAGCGTTTGATTGCAAAATTCCTTAGCTCAGATGGCAGATGCGTCTCACGTTTCACACTAGGGAGGCGGACCCGAAAAACTGCGTTCTGCCGAGTCCCGCCTAGCTCCGCCCTCCACAGAGCTGGCCAATCGGAAAAAAGTGGGCACACGGGGAGGGGGGGCCATAGCGGAAAAGCAGTCCAAATGAGGCGTTTCAGGCAGAGACTGCAATGGACTACAAATGGGGTTTTTTGAGGATGGCAGTATGAGCTAAATAAGGACCCTTTTTTGGACTTTGAACGATCAGGAGTACTCCAGGGGAGTCCAAGATCAAAATGTAAACTTGGAAATGTAGCATAATAGGTCCCCTTCAATTTATTATGATATTTTTTCGATGAGTAGACTTCATAAGAGCGACGACAAAACAAGAAAGGAAGATTTTTAGAATGTATTCTCTCTCTTAACTCACGCAGGAATACATACTGTTCATATTGTTCACGCACTTGCAGCTGCCTGTCGTCAGATCTTTCTATTGCTTATACTGTAACTACCTAACGTTATTAGATTTGAAGTTTTGTTTCGTTTGGCCATCATGGAAGAGGATGGACCAGAAGTTGAAGAAAGAACCATGGGAAGAGATACAACACCGATAAAAAAGCAATTAAGACCTGAAATTGAGCTTGAGTGCATGAGAAGTACAGGCGGACAATTCAGGCTGCTTTTGAGGTATTGGGTGGATACAGCGCCCTCCATAATTATTGGCACCCCTGGTTAAGATGTGTTAAAAACCTTAAAATAAATTCAATTTTTATTGCAGAAGCATACTCTCACACTGAAAATTGTAGAAAAACGTAACCTTCCACTCAAGTGAATTTTAAGGGGGAAAAAAATCCCTGACAAGAAATAATTATTTTTCATAAAATCACCTGTTCCGCAATTATTGGCACCCCTAACAATTCCTAGGAAATAAATGTAATTGAAGTATTTCTGTCATTTCTACAGTAGTTTACAAAGTTGATCAGAGTATCTAGGAACATTTAATTAGTAATTCATCACTTCCTGTTTCCCTGGGGTATAAATATGACGTGACACAGAGGCCATTTCTCTTATCCACTCTTCAACATGGGAAAGACAAAGGAACATACCATTCAAGTAAGGCAGATGTGTGTCAACCTTCACAAGTCAGGCAATGACTACAAGAAAATAGCCACTCGCCTGCACCTGCCCATATCTACTGTCAGAGGAATCATTAAGAAGTTTAAAACAACTGGAACAGTGGTAAGGTGCTGTTTTGTTGGCAAAAGGGGGTTGTACAAAGTATTAACATCACGGGTGCTAATAATTGTGCCACACATGATTTGATGTAAAAGAGTTATTTCTTAATGTGGGATTTTTTTCCCACTGAATAAATGCAGTTGAATTAAAGGTTGGATTTTCCTCTTTTTTTCATTGTGGTCCCATATTATTTAGAAAAAAACTGAATTTATTAGAAGCTAAAGAACCAGAAGTGCCAATAATTATGGAGGGCGCTGTATATTTGAGGGGTACGATTTTGTTCTAAATGGCATCAACCTCGTGACTCCATATTTCTATGTCAGTCAATCACTGTTATGAGAGTCCACTTGATTGTGTTCATAAAATACCATCTTTTTTGTAGCCCAGCTTTGGCTTATCCAACCTTCCTCGGAATGGTAGCATGACTCCAGTAAAAACATAATTTTCTTTCTAAACTAGACAACGTGTAAGTGTATAGCATATAGTCAGCGCGGCGACCGGATTTTTTGCAGGCATGGAACGAATCAAAATAAGCAGCAAAACGAATAGGTCTATGCCGCGATGAAAGAAATCACCTTTATGCCAGTAGCTTAAAAATAAAAATAAAGATTTAAACATGGGATTTAAAACTATGAACTACTGGAAGATCTGGAAGAAATCTATTAAGAGTTCTGACTCGTCAGTCTTTAAAAACAAAATTGAAAACAGTTTTCGCAGTGTTCTCTGTATTATAACTATGGAACATCTGGGTACTTTCAGAGTTCACAACCCGTATGTGACGTCACGGAAAATGAGACTTTCAGCAGACTGGTTACGGTGGAAAAGGAGCAACATTTGGAAAGCGAATATCAAGTCGTATGAAACTTTTTTTCTCTTGTTATATGAGTGAATACCTTCAACCTATCATGAAATTGCCATAACGGACCAATTTTATGGGTACTTATTTTCTTTGAATCCCAACTTTAATGGATATCCAAGAGACTATCCATTTTTCACACGAGATAAAAACATGTATGCAGAAGCCTCACTGATGACAAAAAACTGTACATAACACAATATTTTCCCAACAGAATATTTTAACTTTCAGCTTATTATGATGGTGGAGGCCTTGTCAAAATTTGCTACCAAGGAAATGTCTGCTCAATTCTTTTACCCTCGCATTTTGTTAAAGCGCACTGTGCATAGCTAGTAAATTCAGAAATGGCAAATGCATGCTTGCTAGTGACCACTGTGTACGTAATAACACTTTTTAATTACTGTTGCTGCTGCGATTAGTGCTTTCAATATTAGCTTCCTAAAGCCCAACATCCTCCTTAGCGGTAAAGCCGGCGTTACAAGATTTTCAGATGACAAGACATGAGCCTCTGACCCTTAAATGCATAATTGCATTTGAAATTCTAATATTATTTCATGTTGGCACGTAGTAGCAAGTCTCAGAATAAGCTCGTCAACTAGCCAGAGAATGAATACAATAATCCCTCAGTTAGCTTTTGCTCAAGATGTCCAGCTATGCCAAAGGGAGTGTACGCCTGCCACAGTTATTAGCTGGCTGGTTAGCTACAGCATTCCAACTACCAAAGCACACTACCCGATGACGGGGTCTTTCAGCTGATCCCCCAGAGCATTGGAGAGCCCTCCGTATATTGTTGAAATTATACAGTCAATAGATACGCACAGCAAGAGCTAATCGTGCGACGATTGCCACAAATGGATTCGCACTATTTTCAGTGCGATAACCGATATATTATTGTGCATAGAGAGGCTAGTTAGCTAAATTGCCAATTAAACCTATCCTACGTTATCTAGCGAGTCCATCATCCACATGCTAGCCAACTACATTAACCTATTTCATAAGCCAAACGGCAACGGAAAACAGTGTCACCTACTAGGCACGTTCGGCTATTTTCCGTGTCCAGTGACGCTCCATTTACACTAGAAAAAAGTGAAACTAAGAGCAAGGGCTCCTCGTCAAGGTCCAGAAGCATCTTTAATTATACGACGCGATAGAAAAGTTTCGCGTCGCAGTGGTATTGTTGGCTAATATTAAGGTCATCGTCATAGATTAGCTGGGCAGCTAATGAAAGAACCATGGTTTAGCGTAGGACAAGACGCCAAGCTGCGTTAGCATTGATTACCCATGTGTATGCTGGCCACAGTAACCAATTAATTCAGCATTCACCGAAGTCAAAATGTAGGGTGATAATGCTTCATATCAGAATGTGCGAGTATGAGATAGGAAAATACAGGTCAACCAGGATTTTCTGTAAGGTTCCGTAATGCAATGTTACCGTTTGACTGACCATACTAGTACCATTAATGGGATCTGGCTAAGGTGCGTCAATGAGCTAAACCGAGCACTCGCTCGCACTCCCAGGGGGATATCGCTACACACAGAGCCCGCAGCCGCAACTTCCCAGCGGTGTACAGCATTTGTCTCGCAACTGCTTCGCAGATATAAACAGCGTTCGACCCGCCACCGCAAGCAAATTGTCAGCTCCATTCCTTCACTAGGACAGATCTCGCCCATGGCGAACTATGAGGCATCGAGCTGATCTAGTTGCTCGACTTCGTGTCAGCCGTCGCCAGGTTGAAAGCTTCGAGCTAGGAGGGCGTGTTTCAGCAGACAGGCTCCATTTGGCCTGCCTCAGCACCAGCAACGGTCCACCTTTTTGCCCGTTTTTGGATTAGCCGGGAGGTAGGCGGATTGAACAGCCACCAAATGAGCTTCAGAATGGATATTCAGTAATCTATGGGTAACGTCATGGAGGCTACGTCCATTTTTATACAGTCTATGTGGAAAACGTGGTCACAGCATTTTCAGTGGGCAACCACCAGAAGTCCCCTCCTTTTTTGGGGCCGAACGAGGGGCGTTCACCCATGCCTTTCAAACTGTTTTTTTTTTTTTTAATTTATGGACAATGATGCTTCTGCTTGCATCGGCCTTATTGTTGCAGCCATAAACAGGGCAGATATTTGGCATTTATCCAAGGCAATAATCCACAATTACCAATGGTATTGACAATGTGTTTTCTGCCGCTAGCAAGGTTCCTCCAGTAAACGTCATCGCCGAAGATAGCCAAAGATAAACTCTATCGGAGATGATCGCAACTTGCAGTGATTAAAACGCAAATAGATTTGTAACGGTAGCTTACAATTTGAAATGAAAGCACTGAAGGTGCTGATGCCTCGGTGCTTATAGCAGTGACAAGTACAGTGCCGTGAAAAAGTATTTGCCCCCTTCCTGATTCTTATTTTTTTGCATATTTTTCACACTTAAATATTTCAGATCACCAAACAAATCTAAATATTAGACAAAGATAACCCGAGTAAATACAAAATGAAGTTCTTAAATTATGATTTCATTTATTGAGGGAAAAAAGCTATCCAAACTTACCCGGGCCCATGTGAAAAAGTAATTGCCCGCCCCCCCTTGTTAAATCATGAATTAACTGTGATTAACCACATTTTTTAGTTCAATTTCACTAACCACACACAGGGCTGATTACTGCCAGACCTGTTGAATCAAGAAATCACCTAAATAGAACCTGTCTGACAAAGTGAAGTAGGCTAATGGATCTCAAAAAGCAATCCATAATGCCGCAATCTAAAGAAATTCAAGAACAGATGAGAAACAAAGTCATTGACATCTATCCGTCTGGAAAGGGTTACAAAGCCATTTCTAAGGCTTTGGGACTCCAGTGAACCATGGTGAGAGCCATTATTCACAAATGAAGAAAACAGAACAGTGGTGAACCTTCCAAGGAGTGGTCGGCCTACCAGAATTACTCCAAGACCGCATCGACGACTCATCCAGGAGGTCACAAAAGAACCCAGAACAACATCTAAAGAACTGCAGGCCTTACTTGCCTCAGTTAAAGTCAGTGTTCATGATTCAATAATAATAAAGAGACTGGGCAAAAATGGCATCCATGGGGGAGTTCCAAGGCAAAAACCACCACTGAGCAAAAAGAACACAAAGGCTCATCTCACATTTGCCAAAAAACATCTTGATGATCCCCTAGACTTTTGGGTAAATATTCTGTGGACTGATGAGACAAAAGTTGAGCTTTTTGGAAGGTATGCGTCCCGATACATCTGGCGTAAAACTAACACAGCATTTCATGAAAAGAACATCATACCAACAGTCAAACATGGTGGTGGTAGTGTGATGGTCTGGGCCTGCTTTGCTGCTTCAGGACCTGGATGACTTGCCATAATTGATGGAACCATGAATTCTGCTCTCTAGCAGAAAATCCTGAAGGAGAATGTCCAACCATCAGTTTGTGACCTCAAGCTCAAGTGCACTTGGGTGATGCAGCAGGACAGTAATTCGAAACACACCCGCAAGTCCACCTCTGAATGGCTTAAAAAAACAAAATGAAGGTTTTGGAGTGGCTAGTCAAAGTCCAGACTCAAATCCAATTGAGATGCTGTGGCATGACCTTAAACAGACCGTTCATGTTCGAAAAACCTCCAATGTGGCTAAATTAAAACAATTCTGCAAAGAAGAGTGGGCCAAAATTCCTCTAAAGCAAGGCGAAAGACTCATTGCCAGTTATTGCAAACGCTTGATTGCAGTTGTTGTCACCGAGGGTAAGTTTAGGTTCAGGGGGCAATTACTTTTTCACATAGGGCCAGGTAGGTTTGGATAGCTTTTTTCCCTTAACTAATGAAATCATCATTTAAAAACTGCATTTTGTATTTATTCAGGTTATCTCTGTCAAATATAAAAATTTGTTTGATGATCTGAAACATTTAAGTGTGATAAATATGCAAAAAAAAAAAAAAAAAAGAAAAGAAATCAGGACGGGGGCAAATACTTTTTCACGGTACTGTATGTCCCTTAATGAAGCTATAAAATTGGATGTGGACATGTCAGAGTGCCCTAGCTGTGCATCTATGTTTGACATACTCAAGTATTTACCCACCAGTGGCAGTCTGAACATTAATGTACGCAAAGAAGAAACACACTCTATTCACAGAGCCGCGTGCTGACTCATAAATTATTCGTATGTGCACCAATGCAGCTAAAGTACTACAGTACAGGGCTCAAAATTAACTTTTTTCCCTGGTAGCGCTGCGCTCCGAAGTTCAAAAAGTTAGGAGCGCAAGCCAAAATTTAGGACCGCACACACCAAAATCTAAGAAGCACCAATATATACAGTGGTGCTTGAAAGTTTGTGAACCCTTTAGAATTTTCTAGATTTCTGCATAAATATGACCTAAAACATCATCAGATTTTCACACAAGTCCTAAAAGTAGATAAAGAGAGCCCAGTTAAACAAAAGAGACAAAAGTATTGTATTTGGTCATTTATTTATTGAGGAAAATAATCCAATATTACATATCTGTGAGTGGCAAAAGTATGTGAACCTTTGCTTTCAGTATCTGGTGTGACCCCCTTGTGCAGCAATAACTGCAAGTAAATGTTTCCGGTAACTGTTGATCAGTCCTGCACATTGGCTTGGAGGAATTTTAGCCCATTCTTTCGTACAGAACAGCTTCAACTCTGGGATGTTGGTGGGTTTCCTCACATGAACTGCTCGCTTCAGGTCCTTCCACAACATTTCAGTTGGATTAAGGTCAGGACTTTGACTTGGCCATTCCAAAACATTAACTTTATTCTTCTTTAACCATTCTTTGGTAGAACGACTTGTGTGCTTAGGGTCATTGTCTTGTTGCATGACCCACCTTATCTTGAGATTCAGTTCATGGATAGATGTCCAGACATTTTCCTTTAGAATTCCCTATTATAATTCAGAATTCATTGTTCCATCAATGATGGCAAGCCGTCCTGGCCCAGATGCAGCAAAACAGGCCCAAACCATGATACTACCACCACCATGTTTCACAGATGGGATAAGGTTCTTATGCTGGATTGCAGTCTTTTCCTTTCTCCAAACATAACGCTTCTCATTTAAACCAAAAAGTTCTATTTTGGTCTCATCCGTCCACAAAACATTTTTCCAATAGCCTTCTGGCTTGTCCACGTGATCTTTAGCAAACTGCAGATGAGCAGCAATATTCTTTTTGGAGAGCAGTGGCTTTCTCCTTGCAACCATGCCATGCACACCATTGTTGTTCAGTGTTCTCCTGATGGTGGACTCATGAACATTAACTTTAGCCAATGTGAGAGAGGCCTTCAGTTGCTTAGAAGTTACCCTGGGGTCCTTTGTGACCTCGCCGACTATTACACGCCTTGCTCTTGGAGTGATCTTTGTGGGTCGACCACTCCTGGGGAGGGTAACAATGGTCTTGAATTTCCTCCATATGTACACAATCTGTCTGACTGTGGATTAGTGGAGTCCAAACTCTTTAGAGATGGTTTTGTGACCTTTTCCAGCCTGATGAGCATCAACAACGCTTTTTCTGAGGTCCTCAGAAATCTCCTTTGTTCGTGCCATGATACACTTCCATAAACGTGTTGTGAAGATCAGACTTTGATAGATCCCTGTTCTTTAAATAAAACAGGGTGCCCACTCACACCTGATTGTCATCCCATTGATTGAAAAGACCTGACTCTAATTTCACCTTCAAATTAATCACTAATCCTAGAGGTTCACATACTTTTGCCCCTCACAGATATGTAATATTGGATCATTTTCCTCAATAAATAAATGACCAAGTATAATATTTTTGTCTCATTTGTTTAACTGGGTTTTCCTCATCTACTTTTAGGACTTGTGTGAAAATCTGATGATGTTTTATGTCATATTTATGCAGAAATACAGAAAATTTTAAAGGGTTCACAAACTTTCAAGCACCACTGTATAAATATATATTTAATGTTTAAAAAACTACAATATATCACTCCACATTAACAATACAACTGTCTCCAACAAATGAAAGTTATTAAATAATATGAAAGTTTTGAGTTCATTGATTAAAAATGTTTTCCACTACATTGGCTTCATGCCATATCCGGGGGCCGGGATTTAAAATTGGGTCTCCTGGCTCTCTGCCCTTCCATTCATCTCTTCACTGCCTGTGAGGCATCAAATATGTCCAGAGGAGGACCGTCCTCACTAATCCGAATCAAATCTTCAACTGTGTTAGGATTAAATGCAGATCTGATGTAAAGGCTTAAGTCTTTGTTTTCGCCTTAATATTGCAATATGAATCAGTCTACAGAGGTAACTTTGCTATTTGTTAGCTTATTATAACATAAGCAGATGGTATAATGAGTTGGATATGCTTGTTTTATGATATATGCCGCATGCCATCTATACATTATTACTGAGTTGGCGATTTGCGCAATTTCACACATCTCCTCCGAAACCACCGTGAATAATGAGTCTGTTTTCCGCATACACCGGTTTTACTGTGTGACAAAGACGATGCGCCAGGTTTCGAACTTAGTTCTGAAGTGAAAACTGCATTTTGAAGCCGTTTTTGCAAGTAAAACCGGCTAATTCAATCAAGGACAAAACAGCACCACAAATGTTGCATACAAGGAAATTCTATGAACTTTTCAACCCAGGCTACCTACATTGCATCGAAAAACGCGCATTTCGCCCGTGCGTAGCACGGCTAGTTGTTATCTAATTTCTGCATTTTCAGGAAAACGTAACGGGTATATGCAAAATTATAAACATTTACAGGAGTAAAGACACGCTGAAAAAAAAAGTCTTTTTATGATTTTTGCAGATGGGCTACTTAAGATATGAGCGAAGAAACCGAGACGCAGATTTTAGGTCTGAGCAAACGCAGAACCGCGAGGTAGCATATTTTGATAAGTTGCAAATATTAACCGAACACCGAACCTACTGGTTCACGCACATTTGTCACAGCATTTTCTGTGTTTGCTTTCTCTATGTATGGAGGTACTTTCATGTTTAAAGTGTTTGGACCCAGTATTTAACGCACTGTTATCTGGGAGATCCGGGCCATAATCTTTACAATGAACACAGTACTTTTCACCTTCTTTTACGGTCGCAATTTCGAGCCCTGACCGTATTATCATTATACTCATAGCTTAGTGCTCCGTTTGTCAAGTTTTGCCATCAGCAGTAGCCATTGCTGTGATATAAATCGAACTGACAAGTTGTAAAGCGATCCACTGTGAAGAGCTTTTTCTTCGTTGAAGTCTTAATCGCTCGCAGCAGCCATCGTGGTAATGAAATAGTGCTATAACTAGAAAACAAAGCTCTATCTCAAAAATCTGGCAAATTTAAATCCAAGAGATCACGGCATTTAACCCATAGAGCCATATTCTAGGACTTGATTTTGACCGGCGTTGCAGCTATCCCGGTAACAGACAGAATGAATGAATGAATGAATGACACACAAACGAACTACCGTATACCTCGCTTGCGCATGCGCACCGAGGCATAATGACCAGTCCACAAAGGATGCATTTATATTAAAAATTCTGTGGTCCAAATCTTATTTTTGGATGAACAAACACTTAAAATTACACTTTTTGGTGTAATTCGCGTGTTACAAACACACGAACACAGAAACAAACCGAACCAAAAACAATACCCCTTGCCCTCACCCTTCGGGTGGGGCGGGGTAATAACTGATCCTGTTGTGCCATCTAGTGATAGAATATTGTAACTGCGTGCATAAATTTGCAGCTCCACGTCCACTGGCAGACACATCTGCACAAAGATGCACCGTTGTTCTTCTCGAACACGCCAAATCCAGATAATCCGTAAATGATGAATTAAATTCATCTTTTTAATTTGAAACGAGTAACTAAGTTGCCAGTGTCAAAGTAACGAAGTGAAAGTATACTTTTTACCTTTTAAATGCAGCAGAGTGAAAGTAAAATTTCTGGTAAAAAAAAAAAAAATATATATATATCTTGAGTGAAGTACAAATCCTCAAAAAAAAAACTAGTTTTTGTAAAATAGGGTTTTGTTTCATACCGTACAGTTTTTTGCAAAAAAAAAGGGAAAAAAAGATTGTTGCCATTTTAAACCGCCTCTTTTTTCACACATTTACACACAAATATGTGTAAATTGGAGTAGAAATGGTGATATCGTTTTTTTGTAGTATAACTTTTGTAGAAGGAAAAAGAGGACATTAAATACTAAATCTAAATGTTAAATATAAATCAAATTACTAAATATAAATCTAAATTATATATATATATATATATATATATATATATATATATATATATAAAATTACATATGGGGCTGGTCAAGAGGAAGCAACGGACAGACACTGTTACTTAACAATGTACTTCATTTATGGTATGCAGCATGATGAATCTTTTTGTCTCAATTCAGGAAGTTGGCCTTGCTTAATAATTCTAATAGACTACGATATACATAATGTCCAAAATAAACTTGGTAACGGACGGACAAATGTTCACTTCCCCTTGAAAAGGCCCATATATAATTTAGGATTTAAGATTTAAGGTTTAGATTTAACCTGTTCGCCAGTAGATGGCACTGTCAGCTTAGCATTGCTGTTCTGTGGGTCGTACATGACTAATTATAGTTGCATTGACGGAGATGTGGACCTTTCAGACTTCTGCGTTGCTTAATGAGTGTTGCAAAACAATTCACCGCCAGGACAATAGGGGGCGTAGCGGGGGGTTTTTTTTCGGAGACCCGCCTACTATTTCATGACGTCTATGGTCGAGGATTGTTTATTTACCTCGGCCTTGTGGGTGCCCTATCTGTACCTCCTGCCTGATCGGTTCTGCACATGCCCAAACGTTCTGCGCACGTGCATTGTTTAACTCATATTTACGACACTGTCCGATGTGTTCTACGCATGCGCAAAAGTTAAACCCTTTACCGGTTGGATTGGCGATTCAAGTGCCGGTTAAGCGATCGAAATAGTCTGCGTCTCAAGTCTCTTTAATTGCATCCTAGTTCCCCGAGGATGCATGGAGGGAACAGGAGAGAGAACAGATGAAACGAGAACATATGTTTTAAGCAGCGGCGGCGTTAGACCTGGGCTAATATCCCTCCCTTTATTAACAATTAGTTCTGGCTAATTCTAGATGGTTTTCCTTTATTAACGCGTTTTACATTTCAAGAATAATTCAGTGGCAATTGAAGATACGGCTTCTCTCCCCAATGCGATCTAAAAGCGACAAAATAATGGGCTGCATTCAGTTCAGAAAAATAATTAAATTGTAATTTGGTCTTTGAACCGGCACTCGGCGACGGCATTTCAGAACTCTTCAGCGAATGAAGGTAATTTTGGTGACTAGTACGTGGTTTTTAATCCGTTTACATTTTCCAGTCAGACAGCTGTCTACTTTTTACAGCGAGTTGCGTGACCGTGCTGCAAAACAGGTGAATGTATGAATGAATGACACTTAATTTGCGAACTAGTTCGAAATGCCGCTTGCCGCTTTTTAGTGCATAATGACCAATCCATAAAGGATGCATTTATATTAAAAATTCTGTGGTCCAAATCTTGCTTTTGGATGAACAAACACTTAAAATTACACTTTTTGGTGTAATTCGTGTTAATGAACACGAACACAGAAACAAACCGAACCAAAAAAATACCCCTTGCCCTCACCCTTCGGTGGGGGGCGGGGAATAACTTCAATCCTGTTGTGCCATCTAGTGATAAAATATTGTAACTGCGTGCATAAATTTGCAGCTCCACGCCCACTGGCAGACACATCTGCACAAAGATGCACCGTTGTTCTTCTCAACATTCCAAATCCAGATAATCCGTAAATGATGAATTAAATTCATCTTTTTAAATTTAACTGTGGTAACTTTTAAACTCAGGCCAGTGTCATAAAATAACGAAGTGAAAGTATACTTTTTTATTTTAAATGCAGCAGAGTTCCAGTAAAATAGGGTGTGTTGTTTTATATACGTAATTTTTTTGCATATTTAAGCGTCAAAAAAAAATAAAAAAATTGTTGCCATTTTAAACCGCATTTTTTTTTCATTTACACACACAAATATGTGTTTTCCATTGGAGTAGAAATGGTGATATCGTTTTTTTGTAAAATATAACTTTTGTAGAAGGAAAAAGAGGACATTAAATACTAAATCTAAATGTTAAATATAAATCAAATTACTAAATATAAATCTAAATTATATATATATATATATATATATATATATATATATATAAAATTACATATGGGGCTGGTCAAGAGGAAGCAACGGACAGACACTGTTACTTAACAATGTACTTCATTTATGGTATGCATTCAAATGAATCTTTTTGTCTCGATTCAGAAAATGGCCTTGTTGTAATAATTCTAATAGACTACGATATTGTTAATGTCCAAAATAAACTTGGTAACGGAAGGACAAATGTTCATCTTCCCCTTGAAAAGTGCCCATATATAATTTAGGATTTAAGATTAAAAAAAATCTAGATTTAAAATGTTCACGCAGTAGATGGCACTTCTCACACTTAGCATTGCTGTTCTGTGGGTCGGTAGATGACTAATTATAGTTGCATTATACGGAGAATGTGGACCTTTTTCAATGGAAATTGCTTCTCGTTGTGAATGAGTGTTGCAAAACAATTCACCGCCAGGACAATAGGGGAGGTGTCCATATTGTAACTCCTACCGGGGTTTTTTTCGGAGACCCGCCTACTATTTCATGACGTCTATGGTCGACCCATTTACCTCTGCAAACCCTATCTGTACCTCCTGCCTGATCGGTTCTGCACATGCCCAAACGTTCTGCGCCGAATTGTTTAACCATCATATTTACGACACTGTCCGATGTGTCTCAAAGCATTTACCGGTTGGATTACATCAAGTGCCGTTGTTTATCGAAATAGTCTGCGTCTCAAGTCTCTTTAATTGCATCCTAGTTCCGAGGATGCATGGAGGGAACAGGAGAGAGAACCATCCATATGTTTAAAAAAACTTAGACCTGGGCTAATATCCCTCCCTTTCACAATTAGTCTCCGCTAATTCTAGATGGTTTTCTTTATTAACGGTTTTTACATTTCAAGAATAATTCAGTGGCAATTCCCTTCTCTCCCCAATGCGATCTAAAAGCGACAAAATAATGGGCTGCATTCAGTTCAGAAAAATAATTAAATTGTAATTTGGTCTTTGAACCGCACTTTCGGCGACGGCATTTCCTAACTCTTCAGCGAATGAAGGTAATTTTGGTGACTAGTACGTGGTTTTAGTCCGTTTACATTTTCCAGTCAGACAATCCTTTTTTTACAGCGAGTTGCAGACCTGCTGCAAAAACAGCAGCCTATGCTTTAGATGACAATCCCCTAAAAATGCATGTGCACCTATGCTTTGAGATGCACCCCTGATGTAAAAAAAACATAGCCGCCGGTAAAGGCTTAATGATAGTTTGAGATACAATTTTAAAACCCAAATGCAATATCAAATATTTAAAACGATTGTTATTTAACAGGGAAGTAATACTACTGATATCAACTCAAAAATGTCGGCAAAAAAGTTGACTTGCTATTGTGTAACATGACATTGCTCAGGGGTGCGTTTCCCGAAATCACAGATGCTAACTTGCATAGTTGGAACCATTGACTGAATGGACGAACTATGTAAGTTGCTAACTTAGTTAAACTAACTTAGTTAGCAACTACGCTTTTGGGAAACGCGCCCCAGGGTCGTGTCCTCTTTAGTTCAATGATGAATAACCACATTAATAGAGTCAGACGATTCTTGCCTGTCTGCGTGCGAATTCCATTATCTTCTCCGGATTCAAGACGATAAATCGAACACACACAACGCACTCACTGCACGTGCTGCTCACCAACAGATTTCGGATTTCATATACTCTGACATTTCCACCTACACAAAACTGCGATCTAATAAAGGCTGTACCACAAAAAATGTGTATGTATGTCCAGTGCTTTCATGGAAGTTCGGATCATGCACAAAATAGTTATCATTTTGGATCTCATCTGTCAAGTTGCTGAAAAGTTTCGCCATCAAGCATGAAGGTCTGTAACTAATTTAAGAATGAAGAATGGTTCATAAATGGTTTGCTAAGCAGTGTTCGAACTGAATTTATGTAGTGCTATAAATGCACTCATATGGACATTACGTTTGATGCTACACAGCTGACACATTATGCATAACGCATCAAAATAGAATAATGTGAATTGGTGCTATTCAAAGTAATGGAAATATACAACTCAGCTCATGGATATATCCATATCATTTTAATACGAAAAAGTAAGTTGAGTGTTGGCTGCGCACATGGTTCTAGGATATCACAACAGCGGCCTTAGCTTACTGTACATTTTGCCGCGCTACATAATGAAGTTTGGCAATCGAGTATATTACGGCCATTCATCAATTAAAATAAAATGGCTAAAATATAGCTGCGAGCGGCAATTCCGGGGTTCAAGCCAAGAAAGACCATTAGTAGTTGAAAGCTTTAACAGCTTAATTAACAAGTGTTGCCACTAAACGTGGCCATGTCCCCCGCCAGGAGACGGAAATCGACTGGGGTCAGCGTATCACACAAATACACATTGAAGCCAAAGATGAATAAAATCGGTCAAAGCGTTCTTGAGATTTCGCGTTCACTACAAACGGGACGTGACGGAGGGACGGCTGGACGGATGGACTGACGGAGCTGAATACTATGTCCCCCGGCCCTAATACACCATGACACCAAATATGAATGGAATCGGTCAAACCGTTCTTGAGATATCATGTTGACAAGGTATTTGTAAGTGGTAAATTGGTTGTAATGACCTTGAGAATAATGCCAAGGTCACGTAAATCTAGTGGGCTGTGAGCACCCCCCTAATACACCTTGACACCAAAGATGAATGGAATCGGTCTTACCGTTCTTGAGATATCATGTTGACAAGGAATTTGTAAGTGGTCAAATGGTCATAATGACCTTGAGAATAATGCCAAGGTCACGGAAATCTACTGGGGTCGGCGTATCACACCAATATACCTTAACACCAAAGATGAATGGAATCGGTCAAGCCGTTCTTGAGATATCGCATTCAGAACAAACGGGACATGACGGATGGCCGGACGGAGCTGAATATTATGTCCCCCGCTCCGCTTGTTACCGCGGCAGCGGGGGACAAAAACCACTTTAAGAGTATGCTGCAGGTATTTATGTGGACCTATTTTGCCAGTGTAATGATTGGACCAACAACTTATGAAGTACAGTCTGATTTGTGTTATGTTAGGCTATTTTGTGCATTTTGTGGTGCCCCTTACAGGTCGATTTGATTGAAACTTTCAGGCTATGTTTCAGGTTTTTATGTGGACATATCCTGTGAGTTTTGTAATGATTGGGAAAACTATTTAAGATTTATAGTCCGATTTGTGTTATACCACGTTGCTTTGTTTTGCATTTATAGCGCCCCCTATCAGTCAATTTGAATGAAATTTTCAGGGTATGTTTCAAGTACTTATATGAATATATCCTGTGAGTTTTATGGCAATAGGACAACCAATTGCTGATTTATAGTCTGATGTTGTACCACGCTGCTTTGTTTTGCATTTATAGCGCCCCCTATCAGTCTATATGTATGAAATTTTGAGGGTATGTTTCAGGTACTTATATGAATATATCTTGTGAGTTTTATGGCTATAGAACAAATAATTGCTGATTTATAGTCTGATTTGTGTCATGCCATGCCCATTTTTTGCATTTATAGCGCCCACTATGGGCCGATTTGCATGAAAATGTCAAGTTATGTTTCTGGTACTTATATGGACATATTCTGTGAGTACTGTGATAATTGGCCCAATGGTTGTTGAATTTTGTTCATTTATGTGCTAAGCCACGCCCCTGCTGAAGTTCATTGGTCAATATCTTGGAAACGAAATGAGATTTCAACAAGCCTTAAGCAGTCTTTGATAAGCTTGGTCCAATGATAATCCACAATGAATTTTGAAGGAATCGAACCCACAGCCTAGGAGGAGATCTCAAAAATGTGTTTTTCAAAAAATTCAAAATGGCGGAAAATCTAATATGGCGGACCTTCGGGGTCCTTTGGAAAAAGTTGTAGAGTTTGGACCAAGGAATGTCTGTACCAAGTTTCATGTAAATCGGACTTACAGCGTAGGAGTTATGACCTTTAAAGTGAAAAACTGTTTTTCTTGAATTATAGCACCCCCATCAGGCTGATTGAGTTAACAATGGTTTGGGCAGCATTTGCACACAACTTCCAACCAATATGCAAAATTTCAGCTCTCTACCATTTACCATCTCACGGGAATTTGCAAAAACATTTCTGAAGAAGAGCAGCACAAAAACAATAGGGTTTCAGCCCTATGGCCTTGAACCCCTAATAATAATAATAATAATAATAATAATAATAATAATAATAAACCAGCATAAAAACAATAGGGTTTCAGCCCTACGGGCTTGAACCCCTAATAATAATAATAATAATAATAATAAACCAGCACAAAAACAATAGGGTTTCAGCCCTACGGGCTTGAACCCCTAAATATTTGCACCGTAACGCCAGCTCGCTTTACCGACTTGGCCACGTCTATAATGTTGATCACAGACGGACGGCAAGGAATGCCCATTGTTCTACCCACTCGATTCGGATCATGCACAAAAAAATAGTTATCATTTTGGATCTCATCTGTCAAGTTGCTGTAAAGTTTCGTCATCATATATGAAGGTCTGTAAGTAATTTAACAATGAAGAATAGTTAATAAATAGTTCGCTAAGCAGTGTTCGAACTGAATTTATGTAGTGCTATAAATGCACTCATATGGACATTACGTTAGATACTACTCAGCTGACACATTATGCATAATGCATCAAAATAGAGTAATGGGAATTGGTGCTATTCAAAGTAATGGAAATATACAACTCAGTTCATGGATATATCCATATCATTTTAATATGAAAAAGTAAGGTGAGTGTTGGCTGCGTACATGGTTCTAGGATGTCACAACAGCGGCCTTAGCTTACTGTACATTTTGTCGCGCTACATGAAGTGTGGCAATTGAGTTGCTACATATTACAGCCATTCATCAATTAAAATAAAATGGCAAAAATATACAGAGCAACAAAAGAAACGCAAGTTAGCTAATGTGCTCTTATGGTTACTCAAAGTGACCACAAAACAAAGAAAAGTTTGATGAAACAAGTGTAAATGTGTACACGCTAGTAATAAATTTGATTTTCAATAATTACGCACAAACTTATTCTCCGGTCTGCCTTTAATTAACTTGCGTTTCTTTTGTTGCCCAGTATATTTGCACAGTAACGCCAGCTCATTTTAGTGGCTTGGCTACGTCTATAATGTTGATCACAGATGGACGGCAAGGAATGCCCATTTCTGGTCTCCCCATATCCAGCGGCATGTGATGCGCAACATAGGGCTCATCATTAGCAAGTGGCCGCACTACCTAGCCTCTCACATGCCGAAGACCGCATGCTGTGGCTCTTAGCGCCGCCCCTAGTATTGCAAAACGCAGCGGATCTATGGGAGTAAACCCTGAAAAAGATCAGGATTAGCCCCTGCTTGGGTTAGCCCACTGGTCCTTTCAAGATAGCCTCTCAGGTGTTAGGACTGGTGATTTGTGTTTCTATATGATTCCACTCCAGAAGCTACCCATTGAGGAATGCAAGTACGGAAGAGGGCTGCCTGCTTGCCCACTGCACAGGGCCAGCAACCCTTAGCAGTGGTATTTAACCTGCTACGGACCCAGAAACATCTTATAAGCAATGACATCAACATCTGCGCAGCATAATAGCAAGCATGACAGACCCCGGGTAAAGCCTCGAGGACCTTGCGGTTCTAATCAGCCCAGATCTGCTCGCAATTAGTAAATTTGATTTTCTATGATAATTACGTGCAAACTTATTTTCCGGTCTGTCTTTAAAGCTATTCTTACCTTTCTGGAATTTTTACACTTTTCTTTTGTAATCTTAAAATGCTCCTAATAAGCGTATGGCACACTAAAATGTAAAAGAAATCCACCAGGTGTTGAAACTCATCGATATTCAATTCTCATATATTTCTGATAAAAGTCTGACCAATCATTTTCTTCGGTCCGAATAAAATGATTTGCCGAGCTTCCTGTCTGTCATCCGTTGCTGTGCCCCTTCCAGTTGCCTACCGCTGTCACTGCTTGCGAGTCGCGCGCCTCTCTGGCAGAGCAGCAGAGCGGTAGAGACAAAACAGGTAGCTACTCAGCAAAGTTAGCCTGCAAACAAAGCAGCTGCAACTGCTCCTGATTTAATGACTAACGTTACTGGGATAATTCTGGTGAGGTAAGACGTTATGACAGCAGTTTTGCAAGAAAATATGTATGAATTCTGCCAAAACATGAAGCATCTGACTGTAAACAAACAGGCGCTGAAATGCTATAATTACTAATGTTAATGGTAGTTCGTCAGACGCTAGGAGGGCATTTTATTTTATACCACACATAGAATTGAATATTATGTAATTACTGTTGGTTAGTTTTCACTAACCGGTGCCTCTGAATCTGATTCCATTGCCCCATTTCAAGATGCTTTCACACCGGACGCGGAAAGAATTTTTCGTACGACAGATTACATTCAAAGTCAATGCAAAGACGCGAATACGGGCGAAATTCGTGTCTTTGCATTGACTTTGAATGTAATCTGTCGTGCGAAAAGTTTGTTTCGCATCCGGTGTGAAAGCAGCTTCATTCGCGCTGCTCACTTTCTCACCGCACGCCTCAGGGGAGGAGGGGATCCTCAGAGGTCAGGCAGGCGGAGGAGGGTGGGACTTTGGAGGGAGATGGAGTTGTTCCATGTTCAAATTTCTACTAACTGCTGTGCCGCAAGCCAGAAAGGTAAGAATAGCTTTAATTAACTTGCGTTTCTTTTGTTGCTCAATATATACTGGACAAAGAAAGTTAGGGATCACCCAACTTTTCAATATTAAAATATGATATGGAAAAAAATACAAACTATCAAATATTTCAAATTCAAAATTTGGGGTGATCCCTAACTTTATTTGTCCAGTTTATTTGTCGTAACGTCGCCAGCTCACTTTACCGACTTGGCTACGTCTTTAATGTTGAACACAGACAGACAGGAATGCCCATTGCTCCACCCACTCACATCTGCTGTAGTGCTAAATTCGGAGGAGACGAGAACACGCTTACATATGAGGACCCGTTGGTGTTCGCATAGTCTGAATATAAATAAAACATTTTGTCTTTGCCGAGAAAGGAGGCATCAATGATTTAAAAGAGAAAAATAATCAGTTAAGGTATCGATAATTTGTGACTGTCAAAAAAATGTATTCACGGATTTATCAGCCTGTCTTTTTCAATTATTCCCTATGGAGAAATTTCTTTTTGGGCCCATGGCATCACGTGACCTGCAATATCAGCTTGACCGCTACGCCCATGTCGGCGTGCGTTCCAGCCTTCGTTGTCTGTTCAGTTCTCCTTATAGGTCCATGGGGCACCCACAGGCCTGTCACACTGGAAGAGCGGCATTCCGAAAATGATGTAGTTAGCTGACCAATCACAGGCTTGCGCTATCCGTGGGGTCTTCGTCGTTTTGACGGATAGTTGGAAAGTTTGGGAGGTGTCCGTCATGCGTCCATGGAGAGGGTTTGCAACGTCGGAGAGGGGCTCTGCGTGTCTACGCATTGACGGAGTTGGACGACTATAAATTAGGCTTTAAGCGTGAAGACAGATCGAGCCAGTAGTCAACACCGCTCTAGTGAGAAATGGCAACTGGTATAAGCTAAGATTTGGCAACAGCCATGCAGATGGCTGTTTCCTTAGGTGTACGGGGGCAGCGATATTTTTTTCCGTACCGTTGATGCGTTGCTACTCTGTAATTCTGGTCCCCCCACTTCACTTTCGTCCCGTAATTGCGTCAATTTGCGTCTTGATCAGGCCGACAAAATAAGGCTACAGTTTGCGTACTGTCTTACTTGCTAGCGAGCTGGTTGGCTATCTAGCTAGCAAACTAAAGTGATATCGAACTGTATAATGTTATAGCTAGCGCACCAATGTATTTAGCTACATAGCCAACTGGCTAGCGAGCTAAAAAGGCTTCAGTTCGCTTACCATGGAATACTCGCGAGCGAGCAATTTGTCTGTCTAGTTATCAAGATGAAGTGACATCGAAATCTATAATGTTATAGCTAGCATGCCAATGTATTTAACATCCCAACTTTCCTAATTTCAGGAGAGCATTCACAGTAACTGTCACTGGGAATCATTATTATCTCTTCAATGATGAAAATCTGTAGTGCTCAGCTTTATTCACATTGGATATCAGGAGCAATGTGAACTATGGAAGTGTGTTCTTTTTGGGGGAGGTTTTCTCCCCTCTTGGTCTTAGAAATTGTGATATGTTAACAGTTCAGAAAAAAATTGCAGCCTGCGAAAAGGACACCATAAGCACTTGTCAAACACAAAAAGGCTGTAACCGGTTATAACCGGTATATTATCATTTTATACAGTTTGATATCTAGCTAGGTAGCCAACTAGCTGGCTAGCGAATATGACAGTGCACGCAAACTGTAGCCATATTTTGTCGGCGTAATTATTTCTGAGAATACTTCGGTCATTGAAAGTGAACTGTAGCCTTTTTAGCTCGCTAGCCAGTTGGCTATGTAGCTAAATACATTGGCGCGCTAGCTATAACATTATACAGTTCGACATAACTTTAGTTTGCTACCTACATAGCCAACCAGCTCCCTAGCGAGTAAGACAGTACGCTAACTGTAGCCTTATTTTGTCGGCGCAATCAAGACGCAAATTAACGCGATTATGGGACGAAAGTGAAGTGGGGGGACCAGAATTCCAGATCAGCAACGCATTAACAGTACGGAAAAAAATATCGCTGCCCCCGTACACCTAAGGAAACAGCCATCTCTATGGCTGTTGCCAAATCTTGGCTTATACCCGTCGCCATTTCTCAGTAGCGCGCTATTGACTACTCGCTCGAGCTGTCTTCACGCTTAAGTAATGTGCGACCCACAGAACAGCAATGCTGACCTGACAGTGCCATCTTCTGGCGAACAGGTTAAATCTAATCCTTAAATCTTAAATCCTATATTATATATTTGGGTCACTCCATACTAAACTGTACAATTCACTGTGTTGTATTAGAATGGTCAATACATTTTTTTCTAAGAGAATTAAATGATTTGCATTGTTCATATTTATTCACTCCCGGATTGAAGATATACATAAGAAAAAAAAAGAGTCATCGGTCCAACAACACAACAGAAAAAGTAGTGTCCTGATGTCAGCCAAGGCATTGTGAAAGCCATAGTTTCTTACAAAATTTGGCAGCCAACTTCATGAAATGTTCACGACATGTCTGTTGATACTTCGAAAGAAAGTGAAATGAAATATTGTAGAGAAATACCCATAATAACGGTTTCAATGGTCTGCACTAAATTAGCGGGACTCGTCTGATCAGATATGCAATTTGAAATGACCGTCGTGAGCGTAACCAGTCGCGTCCTCACGTGTTACGTCCAGACCTGTGGGTTCATTTGCATAATGTACGCAAATGGCGTAAAGATGACCGCTTTTTTTTTTTTTTTTTAATTGACAAATTCCATTTACAATATATTGTGGCATACAATCTTCACAATGGCCATTTGTAAGAACAGGTGCATATAATACAGTATATATATATATATATATATATATATATATATATATATATATATATCTAACAGAATAGGCATCTCTTAACAGTTGTAAAGTGTAATCTGAAAATGAAATACAAAACCATAAGGCAAAGAATACGGTAGAGAGGGAAAAAAAAGGTGCTAGGGCTTATTTTGCAAATCATATTTGTTAATCAAATTGAAGAGTTTTATAGCATATTTACCTTTCATCATTTTAAGGGCTTTAGTGAAGGATAGAAATTCGTTATGAAACAGAAAAAATTCAGGATTAACCAACATATATTTGCATTTGTGTACATAAAATTTCCCAAGGATGAGGACATTGTTAATTAAGAAATCATATTCTTTATTTTCAGAGACAAAACCATAAATAATGTCCTTCTGAAGAAAGGGTTCAAGTAAAATATTGGTGTGAAGCCATTTATAAATATCAGACCACAATACGTCTGTGAAAATACACTGAAAGAACAAATGATCTGTAGTTTCAATATCCTCACAAAAAGCACATTTATTCGTCTCAAAACCAAATCGTTGACGTAAAAATTCCCTCGAGGGATACACACCATTCAAAATTTTAAAGTGCATTTCTTTAGCTTTCGGAGTAATGGGAAATTTTAAATATTTTGATCTCAGAGAGTGTATAACGTCCCTCGAGAAGACATGAGCAATAGAATTCCGGAATGACAACATAGGATAGGAAATATCATTTTACATTCTTCTGACTGTTTTGTTAGGCAATTTGGAGGAAGTGAAGTCATAGCCGCCCACTAAAAGGCATGGAAGAGAGGGAGTGACATCCGTTGAATTTGAAAGACTGCTTCTAATTAGACTCAAAATAGTAGCAGGAATTGCTTTAGTTATAGAATGGAACAATTCACGATTGATATTTAAACTATAATTCAAACAAAAGTTTTCATGGGACATTACACATCCTTCTCCATCAACAAAATGAACCATAGACCAAATCTCTTTATCCATCAAGTCCTTATTGTAAAATGATTTGTTTTTAATCACAATGTATCTGTTGTTCCAAATCGGTGTGTTGTGTGGGGTAAAATTATGACTGTACAGCAATTTCCAATATAAAAGAACTTGTTGATGAAAAAGGGATAGTTTAACCGGTAATCTTTGAATGGTGAAGTCACATCTTAATAATAGATCTACCTCCTAATTTCTTGAAAATTTCTCTGGGTATATGAAACCAAAAATTATCATTTCTTAAAAGGGATTTCAATCAATTCATTTTCAAGGTTCCATTAATGAAATCAAAGTCTATGGCTTGTAAACCTCCATTTTTATATTCTTTAATCATGTCAACTTTTTTCATATAATGAGTTTTTCTTTTCCAAATATAATCAAAATTAATCTGGTTAATCTTCTTGATGGCTCTGTCAGGAATAGCTAAAGAATATGCAGGATAAATACACCTTGAAATGCTTTCCATTTTGGTTAGAAACACTTGACCCAATAAACTGATATCTCTCAATAGCCAGGAATTAAGTTTAGCTTGGCAATTAACCAACACCTCCCTTATATTTTTGTTTTCTCTTTCAGTAACATCTTTGGAAATATGTATACCCAAATATTTGACAACCTTCCTTATGGGAATGTTGTATGCATTCGTTAATACACAATGATGGATTGGCATCAGTTCACATTTGTTTAGATTGAGTTTAAGCCCTGAGGCTTTGGAAAAGATATCAATGGTTTGTATTATCTTCGGGACCTCAGTTCAATGTTTCATAAAAATAGTTGTATCATCGGCCAATTGGCTAATGATTATGGGTTTGCCCAACACAACTAAGGGAGCAATGTTCACGTTCTTGATAAAAATAGAAAGCATCTCAGAAGCAATAATAAAAAGAAATGGAGAGATTGGGCAACCCTGTTTTATCCCACGTTTAATAGAAAACCTTGGCGAAGTACCTGCTGGTAATGAAACTGAGCTATTCGCATTATCATAAAGAGATTCAATGATATTTCGAAATTTGTCACCGAATCCAAAACGTTTAAGGGACTGGTAAATGAAAGGATGCTCAATGGAGTCGAAGGCTTTATAAAAGTCAAGAAATAGAATAAAGCCATTGTCCTCTATTAGGTGACTATAATCCAAGAGATCTAAAACTAGCCAAATGTTGTTATGAATTGATCTATTTTTCATAAAGCCAGATTGAGAGTCACTAATAATTTTGCCTAAATTGGTTTTTAATCTATTAGCATAAACATGAGTAATAATTTTATAATTAGTTTTCAATAAAGTGATAGGTCTAAGATTATCCAGAATTTTGGGGTCCTTGCCGGGTTTCGGGATCAAGGTAATTACTCCTCGCTTCATTGTGGGAGGGAAAAACAAATTATCAGTCGCCTCTTTTAGCATTAAAATAAACGGTTCTTTCAACAAGTCCCAGAAGCGTCGCTAAAAGTTGGATGTCAGGCCGTCACAGCCTGGGGATTTATTCAAAGACAGGCACTCTACTGCTTTGTCAAGATCATAAATAGTAATATCAGAGTCACACAACTCTGCAAAGTCTTCCTCTATACGTGGAATACAATTTTTTATATGCTCGAAGAATGAATTAGAGTCATTCATAGAAAACATGGTAGAGTACAGCTTACTATAAAAGGAAACAATTTATTTGGCAATACTGGTTGGGTCTGAACATATTTGAATCTTGATCAATAATGTTTTAATTGAATTCCTCTCCTGCCTCCTCTTTTCTAGGCGACAAAAATATGCTGTACCTTTTTCACCTTCCTCCATCCATTTAGCCCTGGATCTAACATAGGCCCCTTCCTCTTTTTTGAGATAAATATCATCAAGTTTGGTTTCGAGAATTAGTAAATTCTGTTTATCACTGTCAGAGACTGATGTTTTCATACAATAGGTGTTAATTTCTTTAATTAAATTCAGCTCAGTCTGTCTGCTACTCTTATTATAGGATTTACCAAACTGAATAGAAAATTCCCGAATCTTGAATTTAAGAAACTCCCATTTAGATACATTAGAGGTTATGGAACATTCGGTTCTAACTTCAGCAATTAAATGTTTTATACCATCACAATATGTATGATTATTCAATAAACTTGAATTGAATTTCCAATAGCCTTTGTTTCTACAGTTGAATCCAGGTGGTGAAAAAATAATTTTCAAAACAGAGTGATCCGGAGCAGCAGACAAGGAGCAGCTAGAGACCAGCTGTTATATAGGAACAGAAATTAACCAATAGTCAATCCTGGACTTTGTCACATCATTCGGTTTGAACCAGGAGTACTGTTTGGTGTCAGGGTATTTAGAGCGCCATGGATCTAATAAGTTGAGGTTACTACAAAAGTTAAATAGGACAGGGTTTTGAGAATTGCAATGACCCTTAGGAGGGCATCTATCCAGGTATTCATCGTTAACCATATTAAAATCACCCCCCATAACTACATTGGCCAAAGGGTAAGTAATTTTAAGGTTTTTAATGACATCAGAGATATCAGAAATCAATTGTCTGTTATCCGTGGGGTTGTTAAAACCATAGATGTTAACTAATATAATGTATTGTTCATCAAACTTCAGAACACAGATTAGCCACCTACCATTGTAACTACATTTGGAGGTTATCAACTTGCCAGGAGAGTTATAAAACAAAACAGCCAGACCTGCTGATTTAGTGGAACCATGATCGAAGAGGATCTTATCCCCCCATTTGGTTAATCCAAAATTTTTCATCTTCTGGTTTGGAGTGTGTTTCTTGTAATAAAATAAAGTTAGTTTTTTCACCCTTACAAAACAGAAATATTGCTTCTCTCTTAGTGTTATCTCTTAAACCCCTAGCATTCAAGGACAAACAAGAAAAAGAAACATTCATCATGAATCGGGTAAAATTAGGCTAACAACTGCTAGCAAGCAAGACAATAAGAAATGTGAGTGATAAAGAGAAAAAGCTCAACCTTAGGCAACGTCCCTTCAGCACCAAAACATTTGTAAACTCGACTCTCCAACGTGCTTGTATCAAAAAATTAAATACCCTCTGACACACAAATAATTGCAATCTTAAGTCAAAACATAACCTGTGACCCAGATTAAGAGATTCTCAGTCCGTCAATGTAAGCCTGTCCCCCTCTATAGTAGGCTCGCTTCCCTGCTGCTTGCGCCTGTTGAATCTTCGTCCACGCTGCCGCGCGTATCTCCCTTTCGGCTTTGCAAAGGTCTTCCATGAAGCCGATCCCAAGGTCCCTGCAAACGGATGAGTCCTTGGTCAACCTCAACAGCGCGTCGCGGTGTGTTATCTGGGAGAATTGATGATGACCTGCCTCGTCCTGTTTTCTTCGCATCGACCCAGTCGGTGGACTGAGTCCACAATGTGGTTTATGTTCTGGGACCATGGGGGGGAGATTTGGATCAACAAATTGGCTACCACTTCACGAATATTGTCTCCCTCTTTCTCTTTTATCCTCCGAACCTGCAGATTCCAACGCCGCTTATATCGTTCCAAATCTAATACTCTTTCTTTCAACTCAGCGTTGTCATTTTTAAGTGCAGCTACATCCTTCTCCATCATTCGCATTTGAGTTTTACAGTCTTTAATCTCCGCCGCATTAAACTCGACAGCCTTCGCCATGTTAGCAAGCATCACAGAGTTTTGTTTTATCTGAGTACCGAGAGAATCGACCTTGTTAGCGAGCGCCGAGGTTTGGCTAGTAAGCTGTTTTATCGCTTCCAAAATAGCAGTTATACCTTCTTCCGTACCCGAGTCCTTCTTTTTGGAATTTGATTGAGTTTTGGCCGGTGAAAACGGGTCTTTATGTTTGCCGCTGTCAATCGAAACTTCCATTTTGGCTGCGTAGTCGTGCTCGCCAGCTGCCCCACTACCACGGTTTGTTGCAGAGGGTTTCATGTGTCAGGAGTCACAGGTGTTAATTTTTTTTTTAAATGAAATACATAAAGTCATCTAAGGGTATAAAATCGACAGTTAGAGAGCAAGTTTAGGGGAATAAATCAGGGACATGCAAACAAAGCTCAACACTTCGCATGCATCCGGTCCGCCACCTTGCCGGAACCCCTCGCGTAAAGATGACCGCGGCAAACTAAGGTACTCACTTCCTGCATCAAAATTTCACAAGGCGTCAGACAATCATGTATACCATGCTTTAAAAAATAATGATTGAAAAAGTAATTTTTTTCCTTGTCCTAATATCGTGTTACGACTATAACAACATAAAGAAATATGTGTAGATCGTGTCCTGTGCATAGACTGTATAAAAAGATGGATGCAGCACCCGGATCTAAAAAGTGAGGCCGATGCAGAAATCTCAAAAATTTGCATTATATTTAATGGCCAGCAGATGGCGACGTCGATGGTTGAAGAAAGAAGTTCAATGCTACTGAAGTCTATGAGAAAATGACCCTACTTTGCCACCTGATTTATTATTCATTATTATTCTGTGAAATGCCTTCTTGTGAATAAAATAATATATTCCTTTGGTGATTTAGAGCAACAGGTAACCAGTTACAAAATATTAACAATGCTTTGCACTAAAGCCAGGTGAACGGAATACAAACATTGAGGACAACAGACATGAAAAAACATTGACTGGCCGTAATTGTCCATAAATGTTACAGATAGACTGAGGCCATTTATCAAACAAAAGAATTGACTTTGAAATGTATCTAATTTTCAGGAATTCAATATCTGTTTTGTGTCCTCGTTACACCCACAACGCCTGCCACCTTCGTACATTATGGGGTCACTGAAATGAAGTGATCACTCGGTTTATCTTCTTGCTTGCTTCTTTGTGATGCCCATGGATGGAGTTTCACCACTGCAATGGAAAACTTTGGAAAAGGTGTATTTGAATTTTCATCACCATTGTAACACATTTGTACAGTTTAGTATGGAGTGACCCATATATATATAACTTAGATTTATATTTAGCAATTTGATTTATATTTAATGTTTAGATTTAGTATTTAATGTCCTCTTTTTCCTTCCACAAAAAGTTATACTACAAAAAACGATATCACCTTTTCTACACCAATTTACACATTTGTGCGTAAATGTGTGAAAATGAGACGGTTTAAAATGGCAACAATCTTTTTTCCCGGTTTTTGACGCTAACCCACCGAGCAAGCATACGTCCAAATAACGTCTTTTCGAGGTCTTCCACAAGCGTCTAAATGACGTCCCCTGAGGAGCCAGAATGAACGTTTTTATGACGTCTTGACATCCTCTGCACGTCCCGTATTAACATCCACCAGACCTCTGCACAAGGTTAAAAATTAGTTCAAATTAGGTTGTTCTGGGCGTCTTTTCAACGTCAACTGCACACTTATTTTAGGGATTCTTGACGAAGACAAAATATATAATTTCTGTCTCCTCCCTCCACCTACGTTGCGATGCCACTGCCTGCTTTTATGGCTCTAAGCTGTCGCTCTTGAGCAATTGTTATGACATGCAAAGCTCCTTTTTGCGGTAATGAGGGGATTCGATCTTCAGAACTGTTAATCACTGAGCTACACTCGCTACTGACTGCGTCACGAAGTTAAATGAAAGGCGGTACATAGTTAAGATGTGTTTCCCAACTACTACTTTCCACGGGTCATTAAATGAAGTCATTACAACTTGAATCCATAATATGAAAAGTAATGTACTGGACTTATAGTATTATAGTGTTGGGAAAAAAAAACACTTCAGAAAATTATTAACATGAAATTTTGTGTTTTAATGTCATCATAGTCGTCTGTTTTTTTTTTTTTTTTGTTTGTTGAAAGTGGCGACTCGCCAGCGGGGTTAATTGGGGGAAAGAGATCGGCTATCTGCGGTGCCGACAAGAGAAGCAGTTCTGCTACTGGCACCGCAGCGAGGCGGGTAAGAGAAGCACTTCTGCTATTTTCCCCGCAACTGGGCCAATAAGAGATTTAATTTTATTATCTGCCCCAGTCTTTGAACTTGCTGTAGCAATCGAGTTTCGTGAAGTTTTTAAGGTTTATTACTAACAAACAAACAAGGAAGCGGCTATTCGTCCCGTATCGTTTCAGCGCGAAAGTTCAAAGTTCTTTTAATGACCCGTGGAAAGTAGTCGTCGGGAAACACATCTTAACTACGCCATGCCCTTAACTTAACTTCGTGGCGCAGTCGGTAGTGAGTGTAGCTGAATGATTAAGAGTTCGGAGGATCGAATCCCCATATTACCGCAAAAAGGAGCTTTGCTTGTCATAATAATTGCTCAAGAACAACATCTAAGAGCTAACAAAGCAGTCGGAGAGATAGGGAGGCATCGCAACGTTGGTGGAGGGAGGAGACAGAAACAATTTTTTTTTTTTCGTCAAGTATCTCTAAAATAAGTGTGCAGTTGACATTGAAAAGACGCCCAGAATGACCTCATTTGAACTAATTTTTAACCTTGTGCAGAGGTTCGGTGGACGTTAATACGGGACGTCCAGAGGATGTCGCAAAAAGACGTCATAAAAACTTTCATTCTGGCGCCTCAGGGGACGTCATTTAGACGTTTGTGGAAGGTCTCAAAAAGACGTCGTTTGGACGTATTCTTGCTTGGTGGGAAATGTGCAAAAACTTTTCAGTATTAAACAACACACCCTATTTTACAAACGGCGCCCCATCTTAAATACTGTACTGTTACTATGCACCTTTGAAAACGGCAGTATCGTGCATTTAAAACGCATGGTGACGTGATAGCCTACACTGCACTATGAGGATGCGGGATCGATCTCTCCCTCTCTCTCGCACACACACACAATTTACTGAATAAACGGGCACAGTGATGGGAAAAATAGGTGGGGAACAAAAAAGCGAATAGAGGGACAATTAACCGAGGTCCGGACCTCAGTGTCCTCAATGGTGGTTAAGGCTATGGCTGCGCAATGCATGATGGTAGCAGCGCGTCTCCTTTTGAGCTCTCAGCACGTTATTGCCGTTTCGTTTTTTCCGATCTTATTTGACGCTGGTCTACCAAATTACTGGGACAATCACAAAGAAACTGCTCATGGAGGCGGGTGGCGGAGATTGTTGGTGTCACTGGTGTTTTTAAACATACCGTTTTAACTAATGAAATAAAATCCTGCAATTTGCAGCTCAATGCCTGGACAGGGCTGCTCAGCATAATTGCATCTTAATAAGGTCAGACATGTGCTACGTTGGAGAACTATATACCGTTCGAATATTATCAAGACTTAAAATTCTAACAGCCTAAGCCATTTTATGGTGCAAATTACTGTGCGAAAATAGTATTCATATAGTTATGTAGCGACCCTAAGCCTGAATATGCGGTCCAATTAGAAATTTCATTGTATATGCATCCAGATTGTGGCCAAATGAGATAACTGATCACTTGCTAGACATTTCGATAGGGATCGGCAGTTCTTTTGACGGTACTGAGTCACTAGAATCCATTCATTAAAAAGATTTGTCCAAAAAATTCGTTCATCGGATCGTTCAGTGCTTAGCAGGAGTCCTGACTGCATAGTGCATAGTTCTCCAACTCCCTGAACTGGTAAACAGCCAAACGATCCAGCATTCAGTTCATAATTCAGCCCTGAGGTTCACATTCAATCTGTAACATGTTTACCGCAGGTACTGAGGGACGGTGCGTTCACGGATCACAGTCATTGGCGGGAGACGCAGCGCTACTTTGAGTGGTATACATGCATTAAACTTACTACACGGTGAACGGAGTCCTCAGCTCTGCGCGCAGTACATTCACTGAACGTGCTACACGGGTGTTAGCAAGTTGACACGGCGCTAATTTTAGCAGTAGGCTACGGTTATGAACGTGAATGCGCAGTATGTGAATGTGAATCACGTTCTCAGCGACAGTTCTCTGTGTGTGAGTGAGTGACACAGAGCACTACTGACGGCAGTTCGTTCTTTGAACGAGAATCACTCCCCTGCCCTGACAGAGTCTCCTCTCTGCGTGCAGTTCGTTCAATGAACGAGAATCACTCCCCCGCCCTGATAGACTCCCTTCTCTGTGTGCAGTACGTTCGCGAGTGACACGCAGTACTCTCAGCAGTACGTTCACTGACCGAATCAGCGCTGACTGGTGGTGCGTTCACTGTGGGTAGTACATTCAATGGCTGAACGGATCCCTCGCAATGAGAGGATCAGTGTCCGCCACCCGTTTTCCTCGCGAGTGATTCATTGTTTGCTTGGACAGAATAGTTCCACTGCCGGCCTGGTGGCCTTGCTGCTGAGGTCAACTGAACTGAGAAATGAACGAATCAAAGAAAGTGATTTAGTTCAGTCAGTTCTCTTAAACAATTCGTGAATGACACAACACCAGTAGAGCAGAAAACTAGATGGTGATGTTCTTGAAATTGAAGACACGTGCTTAGATGTGTTTTAATACAAGGTTGAGTTTTAGCCACTGAGACCTTTTGTAAATCTGAAATGCTGCCTGAAGTGTGCATCACCCAAGCGAAGCTACTGTCCATGCTGTTGGCGGTCTCGCAAAAATAACTGCGTCGTTTTTCACCGTGGGTAAAGAATAGCAACAGCAACAACTCTCCTCAATCGCTGATCCATGCAAAGTAAACGTTGTGGTACAAACCCCAAACCCCCAGCATTTTTACAAGACTGCAGTCCCTCCAAACTTCAAAATCCTACGGAAAAATAACAACTGGATAAATTAATATCGTTATTCGTACAAGCTTACTTTCGCTTTCAGGGACGTCACTAGGAACCCTGGACCGCCCATATGCGGCCAAACCAAGAGGAGCAAAGTGTTTGCAGGCGTTCACGCGTTGCGCCGATGTAAATGCACGGGACAGCATAAGGTAAATTACCACTGTTCATGTCCCATTGACAGAAGCCAATTTCATAAGTAACATAATACATTTATTTTCAAACGATTTAATGGACTTCATCCATGATTGTTAACTGATTACTGCCTTTGAGGAGTGTTCTGGTGATATGTACATAATTATTGTCAATGAAAAGAGATGGAAAATCAAAAATCCAAAGAAAATTCACAGTGTAATAGCCCACATTGTTTCCAGTCGTTTCAATTTCCTAATTAGCACACCTTTTTATCCTGGAGGGAGGACTAATTAGTAAAGTCGGCATGCTGATCATGAGTTGAAGGAACATTGCAGGAATTGTACTTTCTGGCCTCCAGACTTTCTGTCTCTGACACTGATTTTTTTAATTTTATTTTTATTATCATCAAAGATCACTTGTGAATGTGGAAACAGTTAACCTTAAAGTGCACGTCTGGGGGCATCACCCACAGCAACCTTTTTTTTCAGGTTTAGAGGAATCAGTTTCAATGGGGGCTCCAATGGCCAGCCCGTGCCAGTCGTTGATGATTGGGATCAAACCCTGATTGTACTTCTGGTAGATATCCTTGGCGATAGTCTCGAAGGCCAAACTGACATTGACATTCTCCTTCGAGGACACCTCCACGTAAGTGCCCATGTCCAGCTCCTTGGCCAAGGCTTCTGCCTCTGTCCTTCTCACCTGCCTGCGGACCACCAGGTCACTCTTATGACCCACCAGCGTGAAGACCATGACAGCTGGCTGCACATACTCTATCACTTCCCGGTGCCAGGCCCTCACTCGCTCAAAGGTCTGCCGCTGCGTCAAGTCAAAAAGCAGGATGCAGCCCACCGAATTCCGCATGTAGGACTTTGAGATTGACCTGCAGATGACACAAATACAGTGCTCTCAAAAAGTATTTGCCACCTTCAAGATATCCTCTATTGCTGAGTATATATGTCGCATTGCCGGGTCTTCAGACAAAGTGCACCAATGAAAAAAGGGAACCTGAAAAACAGTTATTTGAGTAATCAAATGCCCATATTGCCTCCGTGAAAAAGTAACTGTCTCCATACTCTTTCAACCAATTAGCCAAACTGAATTGCTAATTAGACTCAGCTCATTGAAAACCTCCAGGCTTGATTGAAAGCAGCCCCGTTGAATCAGTAGCTCACTCATTATTACCACCGGAGTGACGTAGTCCCCCTGGGCTTCCACAAATGTACTATGCCACAATCACAGGAAATGAGTAAGGGAGCATCTAATGCAGGGGTGGCCAACCGTGGTCCTGGAGAGCCGTAGTGTCTGCTGGTTTTTAGTGTTACTCAGCACTTGACTGATTAATTAAAGCAGTTGATTACACACTTAACTTATCCCACCTGGTGTCTTGGGTTTAAATCGGGTGGAGAAAACCAAACTCAGCACACCCTCTGGCTCTACAGGACCAGCGTTATCCACCCCTGCTCTATAAACTTTTATCTGTACTCTGTACTTCTACTTTGGCTGCATTACAACTACGCTAAATATCCAACCACATTGACAAATCTTGGTTAACACGTAGATTGCTGTGACAACCTGCAAGTCTGTTTAATTGGCTCTAGAAGTCTTTGGGTTGTTCCTGCTAATTGCTTGATTGGCTCATTATTACCAAATTAAACCTGAGACACCAGGTGAGAAAAGTTAAGTGAGTAATCAACCACTTTAAGGGGTGATCTGGGGTTAAATGAAAAATGACACCAGGAAACATCTCAGAATTAATCTAAAGAGGTATATGTAATAACCACCAAAAAAGATACAAGTTGGCATTTTTCTGTTTATGCGGTTGCCATGGTAACCGAGCAAGCTCATTAAATATGCACAAAACTTCTGGCACCAATTCCTCTTTAACTCTATGATAGAATTCAGTTTTTCTTTCATCATTTAAAAGCCATTGCTTATCCAAATGAAATGACATAGCCATTCTTTGCCCAATTTATCAGTTTTGTGATTTTGGGGCATTTTACTCAAATTTTGAAATTATTTTGCGCAGAATCTGACGAATACTCAAAATATTCAAAGTATGTAACAGATGGGAAATTTTGCCTATGTCATTACATTTCTAATGAAGTAAAGTACCTGCAGCCCAAATTTCATTGATTTTCAATGATAAATAAAAAAGTTATGGCTGCCACAAACATGAGAAACGTGGAAAAAGTAATACCTTAGGAAATCAATGGAAAATGCATTAGACCGCATTGAAAAGTTGAGTTCAGTTTTTAATCCTTGTAGCAATTAGTGATTATTAATGGTGGGTTATTATAGAAGTTTTTTATTCAAAAAAGATTTTTGGAAAAATAATCAAATTTTGCCCATTTAACCCCAGATCACCCCTTAATCCATCAATCGAGTGCTGAGTAACACCAAAAATCAGCAGACACTGCGACTCTCCAGGACCGGGGTTGGCAACCCCTGATCTAATGTATTGTCACATCATACAACATCATACAGGAGGCCCATTGGCTTAGTGAGCAAAATGAAAGGCAGACTATCCAAAACACTATGGACCCTACAGCTGTTCCAACACACAGGCCATAAAACAAGGTGAAAAGCTGAGGTATGAGGTAACTACGTCTATCATGTAGTTATCATTATGAAATTGTGGGCTCCTTTGATATCCGAGTTTTCATTTCATTCATTGAGCTGCTGTTCAAGTCTAGATCCTTCCCGAAGAACATGGTGACAGGTTTCCGCATAGAATCTTACAAAAGGCAGGTGCTCTGCATTACAGTGAAAGCCCTGTATAATTTTAAATATGCATTATGCTAACTGAGGTGATCAATGAAAACTAAAATATCCAAGGGCTGTAAATTATTCAGATCTCTTTTTAATCCTCTTATAAAGTGCATTCCAGAATTGGCTGTGGACAGTAGAAAGCAAACTGCACCGTGCCAGGCTTCATACCAACAGTCAAGCATCAGATCATATATCAACAGTCAGGCATCAGATCATTCTGCAGGCAGGGTACTATCAGTTCATTAATTCCCTATAGAACTGAGAAAGCTGGTCATAAGATTGTTTGACCTCCGTTCACATTACGGAGTCAGCCGAACAGTTCTTTGGAGAACTGCCGTTGCGCACGCGTGCTTATCTTTTCCGAACCAAATTGTGGTACCACTTCCGCTCTGAGCCACACTTCAGACAATCAGACTGTACCTAACTAGACTTGTAAGCCACTCAGATTGTACGTAACTGGAATTTTCCCCTAACATGGTTATAAAAAATAGTCCCGCGTTCCGCACAGTCGAATTTCCCCCATCTCTCTGCAATATCCTTTCAATTTGGGGGATGGCAGTCTATCACCCACAGGGCGTGCAGCCCCCGTTCAGCAGTCCGAGCTATTTTTTTTACGCCTGCAATTCCCCAAATGGTGAGCGATACGTTTGGCTCAAGTGCTGAAAATGTTGAGCCTCCCTTTCAGTGATTTTTAATTTTAGAAAATATATTTAAGAAGATAAGCAGGCAAATGCATAAATTCTTTCATTAGGTAAATGTTTCAATTCAGCCAATTTTTAAGCACGTACAACCTCGCGAGTGTTAAAACACAGCATGGACTAAAGTCTACCTCAAATAATTGCGTGTCCCTGACTCTTGCAGTTGCCGTCGTGATTTAAGAAAACTAACCATGGAAAACCAACCTGAATCTCTCCTGTCCCGCCGTGTCCCACAGAAGAAGTTTTACGGTGACGCCAGGATCAAAACTCAGATGGTGCACTTTAAAATCGATTCCCAGGGGTGACTGGTTCGACTCCTCGAATGTCCCCTCAGTGTAACGTCGCAGGAATGAGGATTTTCCCACGGCCGAATCACCCAGGATAACTATCCCGAACCTGTAATTCCATTGACCCTCCATGACTGTTCAAGCGATGGGAGACGTCGTCACTTTCACCTTGTACTCGTCAAAGTGTGACTTCGTCAATAAGTTCAGGCAGTTAAGTTCTAGCGCATTCGTGTAGTATAGTATGAAGCTCGCTAGCCAAAAGAAAATGTGTTACGACACCTAACTAATCAAACAGGTTGAACATGAAAACAGTTTATGAACACGTCCTGCTGTACACACCTAAATAACGACAGAGGGAGCGGTGAATTAAAGTAGTAGTGACAATGCCTCATCCAGGAAATCTATTCGGGTAAGAAATGTCAGACATGAATCCCCAGTAGGTGCAAATTAAGGTATTGACTGAGTCAGGCGCGTTGCGGATGTGGAGGATGCAACACCCACACTTTTGCTAAAAATATATTCCATCCCCCACACTTTTTTTTGAAAGACCAAACGAGATTAAATAGCCAACGTAAAAAAAATGACACCCGCGAACGAGTAGGAACACCCCGCAACACACACAGGCACATGGCTCTGGCACAGAGGAGCCCGGGCTACACACATTGGTCACTCAGTTTGAGTGATACCCGGGATTTACACCAGGCGCGCCTGCGCAGCGCCGCGGTTTTGTTCCGTCATGCTCGCGACTTCAATTTACACCAGCAGCGTCTCAGAAGCGGAGCAGTTGTTGACTTGTTTACTTCGTCATTTTTGGTTATTTTTCCTTGATTTTTGTGCTTCTACCATGTGGTGTCTTATTTGTATTTTTTAATTGTGTTAAATGTTGTTATTTCCGTCTTTGTTGAGCTGTAGAACCCACTACAGTCCAGCCGTGAACACCGAAGATTAAAAAAAAAACTGTGCCCGTGTTTTAGTTAAAACAAAATCACAACTTTGAAAAATAAGTTATTAACGAATTTTATATCGAAGATTTGTGGCTGGTTTCTTTTAGTTTAAGCGTATTCCCCTTGAAAGTTACTTCCTGCCTGGCACGATCTGGTGTGCGATTCCCATTTGCACAAACACTAACGTAGTTGGATCCGCTAAATGTATATGGTCGAACTATGGGAAGCGTATCCCTGCTATATTCAGATCAGCGCGACTGCGGCTCGCTTGCGGGAGAAACAGACTCGGCGCGTATTTTTGGCGGGGCAGC
The DNA here is from genome assembly GCA_029692085.1 of Gymnothorax javanicus. NCBI lineage: Eukaryota > Metazoa > Chordata > Actinopteri > Anguilliformes > Muraenidae > Gymnothorax > Gymnothorax javanicus. The sequence goes on from CM056193.1 coordinate 111,661,622, forward strand.
GCGGAGAGCCGCTTCTGGGACGCTGCTGACACGCGCCGCGGCGCATCTGGTGTAAACACGAGCATTGACTAGAATGGCTGCGAATTTCTCCGAGTGCCGCGGCGCAGCCGCGCCTGGTGTAAATTGGGGGATAGACCCTCCAGCCAATCGCAGCAACATCCAGTTGGCATCGGTGAAGAGGGAACCTCAAATCAGTATGCGTTCGAATAACAACAGCGGTAGCTATATACTCTGAACTTCAGAAGGATTCGGCAGCAATCTGACTCAGGGTGAGACGGTAGCAGATGTAAATTGCCTACTCTGCATCACACTAAATTAGTGAAGCAATATTCGCTGTCACAGTGATGTAATGCAGTCATATCTACTTAATATCCATCATGAAACTTATGAAATAAGCACCCTGTTCATCTCTGTGAGAGACAGCTGAACCACCTCAGCTAGCTTGTAGCTTCTAGAGTTCTGGCGCTTTTCCACTACATGGTACCGGCTGTACTCTGCTCCACCCGCCTTGGTACCTGGTACTTTTCTTGGGGGGGTGTTTTCCATTAAAGCAGGGATGTCAAACTGGTGCCAAGAGACTGCAGGTTTTCATTCCACCCAAAAACTCCAGCAGGTGATTTCACTGATTAGTCCCTTCTCTCTGCTTGAAGGTGAGGTAATCAGTGAAGTCACCTGGTGGAGTTTTTGAGTGGAATGAAAACCTGCAGCCTCTTGGCCCTCCATGGCACCAGTTTGACACATGTGCATTAGAGGCTAGTACTGCCTCAGTGTAGTTAGTCGTCATAGCGGCGCAGCACGAAACTTCCGCGAAGTCATCCTCAACACGACACACAATGTAGCTGCAGTTATATGAAGTTTACATTTATTCCGTCGATTTTGTTAAAGATTTATGTGTTCAAATCAGGAGACGCGCACTACCGTCCCCACGTTATAGCACTTAAGTCCGGCGAGTGTTGAAATACATTGCACAGAACAAAAGTACATTTCACAGAACACAAATTTCATAGAACAAAAATAAATTCAGAGAACACAAATACATTTCACAAAACGCAAGAACATTTCACAGATCACAAAATTCATTTCACAAAACCGGAAAGGGTAGGACCATGGTACTTGTTTATGATTGGCTAAACCCAAATCTGTCCGGCATCAGTCATTTATCATTTCCTGTTTACACTGGATACTGCAATAGCTGAGCCAGCGTGAAATTTCAAGTGTTTACCAGGATGGAAGAGGCGCTTGAGTTGATAGCGCAATACTTCAACAGAGGACATGCATATAGTGTGATTCTTGAAATGCTCTCCTCGTATCAGGAAATACACATATCAATTGGAACCCTTAAATCACGCTTAAAAGACCTCGGACTACAGAGAAGGGGCGGAGCACAAGAGCAATCACTGTCAGCGAGCTAGCTTGTGAAGCTAGGGCAAAAACCGAATCACATTGATTAAGTATAAAAATGATGACAAACATTTCCCCTAACTAGCTTCAGCAGGGTGGAAAGACGGATTGCGTTTTATCTGGAGTAATGAAACACGCTATAGCACGCATGGAAGGATAATGCTGCTTTAACTAGCTATGAAATAACATGTCTCAGGCTGAACTGTCAGTTTGTTCTTTAGGTAAAAGAAGCTGCTTATCAATGGTGAAAGAGGTCGTGTGTGTGAGATGGCGTTGAAAGTGACAAATCAGAGCTGTAAGAGCTTCTCCAGTAGGCATCATAGCTAGCTAGCTGTAGCTAAGTGATTGCTTTTAGACTCACTGGCAAGCTTGCTAACGTCTCTGAAATCTGCAAGCACACTTGGGTTGCAGTTGCACAACTCTGCCGCGAAGCCTCGAATAAGTTCATGCATATTACAGCTAGCTCAGTTAATAGAGTTGGGGCAAAAATCAAATCATATCGCTTTAATGTGATGATCATTTACAAAGATTTTCCTTAGTCAACGTTAGCTAGCATACTAGCTGCCGAGATGGCTACATCCAAAGGGCAAGGTAGCCTATTGCACGATGGCACACAATACATAGCAGCCTAGCCATCATGACATTATCAGTAAGCCTCCGTGCGTACAAGCGCTACCCAGAAGCTGATTGGTTGGTATGCAAATGAGGAACATGCTTTTTGTTCGCGCCCCTAATGAGTGACGTCCTAGCGGAAGACCCGCCTTGATGAGACGCTAACCAACAGATTGCATTTTAATTTTCATTGTGTCCCAAAAAGAGCGTGGTGACATGTATTTGAAAATGCAATGGACTGGGAGGCGCTGTTTCCCTTACTGCATTTGAATATTGTCCCATGTATTGCAGGATAAGTCTTTGAAAATGAAATGTCATATGTCATCATCATTATTATATCATTATTATTTCCAAGTGATTAGAAAACAGCATTTTCATTATCATGTTGAACCTAAAAGAGCGTGATGACATGTATATGTTAATGCAATAGACTGGGAGAGCTGTTCATCTTATTGCATTTGAATATTGTCCTCAGTAGAGCAAGTTAAGTCTTTGCAAATTAAATGTTGAATGCCTTTTTCAATATCATTTTCAAATAGTCAGAAAATAGCATTTACATTTTCATGTTGACCCTAAAAAAGCGTGTTGACATGTAAATGTAAATGCAATGGGCTGGGGGTGCTGTTTTGCTTATTGCATTTGAAAATTGTCCACTGTATTGCGGAGCATGACTTTGAAAATGAAATGTCAAACAGCTTTTCATTATCATTTGAATATGGTCATAGATTTCCCATTTGTGTATGTAAAAAGAGCGTGGTGACATGTATTTGAAAATGCAATGGACTGGGAGGCGCTGTTTCCCTTACTGCATTTGAATATTGTCCCATGTATTGCAGGATAAGTCTTTGAAAATGAAGTGTCAAATGTCGTCATCATTATTATATCATTATTATTTCCAAGTGATTAGAAAACAGCATTTTCATTATCATGTTGAACCTAAAAGAGCGTGATGACATGTATATGTTAATGCAATAGACTGGGAGAGCTGTTTATCTTATTGCATTTGAATATTGTCCTCAGTAGAGCAAGTTAAGTCTTTGCAAATTAAATGTTGAATGCCGTTTTCAATATCATTTTCAAATAGTCAGAAAATAGCATTGACATTTTCATGTTGACCCTAAAAAAGCGTGTTGACATGTAAATGTAAATGCAATGGGCTGGGGGTGCTGTTTTGCTTGTTGCATTTGAAAATTGTCCACTGTATTGCGGAGCATGACTTTGAAAATGAAATGTCAAACAGCTTTTCATTATCATTTGAATATGGTCATAGATTTCCCATTTGTGTATGTGAAAATGAAAGTGATAATTGGATTAATGCATTTTCAATTTAATATTGTCTCAAATAACTCATTCATAAGTGGAAAATTACAATGCAACAGTGGGATTACATTTTTATTTGAATATTGTCCACTATGGGCTTCCATACATGTCTTACGGGATTGTTCATGTCATATAGACCAGTGTTTCTCAACCGGGGATCTGCGGACCCCTAGTGGTCCATGGTGTAATTGCAAGGTGTCCGTGAAAATAAAATATCTTTTTAAAAAGATCCTATGACCTTTATTGACAGAGCATTGTTCTACTGAAATGTTACCGAGACCTTTGTTTACCTGAACTGCAGAAGGAAATAGGTTTGTTTTCTCTAATTCCATCTGTTTCACAAGTATAATTTTGTCATATTTTGATATGAGGCCTCGTTTTTAATCCACTCCCATTTGCATTGTTAAAGTTACTGCATTGCCCTGTTAATACAAACTTAACTCGATCTGCATCCTTTACAAATTATAAGCCCCCTAGGATTACAGTGGGCAAACACCACTCATTTCGTAATCATGCTTTTATTGCGAAACATCTGCAGGAAGGTGCTGTGGGAAAACTCACTCACTTCTAAGGTTTGGGTTAGCACTTGAGATTACGCTAACATTACAACCAGGGAAGAAGATGACAATCACAGTTACACAAAGAAGAGGAGAAAGAAAAAGAAGAGGAAGAAGTTGTTTTAATGTGACAACATGGTGAAATGGCTCGCATAAAAAAAAAACGCCATCTGTTTCAGACGAAACAGACTCTGGACCTCAGAAAAGAAAACGAAAACAGACAGCAAAAAGAGACTTTATAAAGAAGGATACATAATGTTTGGATATATAACAGCTGATTCTGACCCTCTCCAGTCTCTGTGTTTCTTATGAGTAGAGGTACCCTCAAACCACACCATGAAACTTGCACACCTGCAGTGGCATCTAAGCACCAAACACCAATCATCAGTATGCAAGACTGCTGAGTTCTTCACATGAAAATTGTACGAGTTCAGGGGAGCACAAAATCACATGCGTGCCGCTGTTTTGTTATACAAGTCCCATACACGTGGTTTTGTTACATATGTCCCAGAAGCCACGGCATAAATATGCTGTTTTGTTACATATTTCTAGAAGCTACAGTTGAAAGCTCATATTTGCCACCAAGAGAGTGAATAAATATGCAATATATGCAATAACACCATTTAGAATGCAGTTTCTGCTGTTTCTATAATATTGATTCCCTGTTCCCCCAGGTCGGGGGGATGGGGGTCCTCAGGGTTGATCAAAAATATGCAGGGGGTCTAGGACCTCAGAAAGCTTGAGAACCACTGATATAGACCTATTCGCTGTCTGTGTTGTTATGTTGTCATTATTATCCATGAATGAAATGGCTGTCTCTGTGAGAGACAGCCAAACGCTTAGAGCCAAACTATGTTACTATGAAGTTACACTACTGGTCAAAAGCTTTAGGACACCCCAATTTTTCCAGTTTTTTATTGAAAATTATGCAGTTCCAGTCCAACGAATAGCTTGAAATGGTGCAAAGGTAAGTGGTGAACTGTCAGTTTTTAACAAAAGGTAAGGTTACCCAGGTTTTCTATATGCCGTCGAGTAGGTGAAAGGATGGTTCCTCAGTGTGTGACATCAACTGTCAAACATGGAGGAGAAGCGTGATGGTCTGGGGCTGTTTTGCTGGATCCAGGGTCAGTGACTTACAGAGTGAAAGGCACCCTGAACATTCTGCAGCGCCATGCAGTACCCTCTGTTATGCACCTAGTTGGTCAGGGGTTCATCCTACAGCAAGATAATGGCCCAAAACATAAGTCCAAGCTCTGCCAGAACTACCTTAGGAAAAAAGAACAAGATGGTAAGCTTGAAAACATGGAGTGGCCAGCACAGTCTTCAGACTTAAACCCCATCCAGCAGCGGCCTTTGGCATCAGGGGGCTCGTTTCTATACTTAAAATGGGGCCCTACCACGTAAAACATAAACATAATTATTGTTGTGTAGTTAGCTCTACATATTACACAGGCATTGTGTTAGCTACCTATCTGGCATTGATTTACTCCCTTGTACATTACGTGACCTATCTGGCATTGATTTACTCCCCTGTATATTAAGTGACGTTCATTCACCAAAGTTATCCTTAAATGGCACTTACGGTTTCCCCGTGTTTTCATTCATGAATAGTGGTACATCAAACACAGTATACTACAGTGGCAACGAGATGTTTGGAAAAGTGGACTCACAAATATGATGACTGAACAAAGATTCTTCGCGGGGACGATAAAGAGGAAAGAGAGACTTCAATCCGTGAGTAATCGACAGTAACCGAATGCTCTGTGGTAAAATGGCTAGAATTGGAACAATTGACCCCTTCGATAGTACAACGGACGATTTGGTGGAATATACAGAACGTGTTGCACAGTATTTCGCTGCAAATGACATTAATCCGGAGAAGCACGTTGCGGTACTGCAGAGTGCAATGGGAGGAAAATCATACAGCTTGTTGCGTAGCTTAATTGCCCTGGATAAACCGTCCGCCAAAACTTTCAAACAGCTTGTGGATGTGAAGAAAGAGCACTTATCGCCGAAACCCCTGTTAATTGCTGAACACTTCAGATTCCACAAACGTAACCAGCACGAGGGCGAGTCTATTGTTAGCTACGTTGCAGAGCTCCAGAAACTCAAAGAACACTGCGAATTCGGAGACGGCTTGAATGACGCACTGCGCGACCGCTGAGTGTGCGGCATTCTGAATGAAGGTATACAGAAGAGACTGCTAACGGAGGCAGATCTCACATTCAAAAGGGCAGTGGAAATAGCAGTTTCAATGGAAACAGCAGCCAGAGATTCTAGTGAATTGCAAACGGGAGCCAAAACGGCAAACGTAAACAAAATAGCTACAGTGACTAAAGCACAGAGAGCAACTGTCCTGGACCAAGGAGCAGAGCTGTGTTATAGATGTGGAAGGGGCTCCCATTCCCCAGCACAGTGCAGGTTTAAAAACAAAATTTGCAGGCAATGTAATAAAACTGGACACATCCAGAGAGTCTGCCGCTCAGGGAAAATAAAGGGAAGTACAACTGATAAAAAGACGAACAGTGGCTCCCAAAAGAACAGGAAAGTGCACAATGTGGAAGAGGATTTAGACAATGACAGTGGCTCTGGACTGGCTAGTTTGGAGATTTACAGTGTCAAGGGGGGTGGCAGAGAAGCTATCTGGCTCACACCACGGGTGAGTGGTAAAAAAGTAAAGATGGAACTGGATACAGGCTCAGCAGTGTCTGTGATGTCACACAGCAACTTTATGAAACATTTTGGTGACCAAAAACTGAACCCTTCTCCTGTCCTCCTAAAAACCTATACTGGAGAGAAGATTGTACCCCTTGGAGTACTGCCTGTGGAGGTACAACACAATGGTCAACAATGCATGTTGTACTTGTACTTTGTCAAGAGAGGAGAACCAGCGCTGTGGGGGCGTGACTGGCTGAGGAGGCTGCAGCTGAATTGGAGATCCATAAAGAGCCTACAGGTTTCACCATCCCCTACTCCCAGTTCCACAGAGGCAAAATTGGAAAAAGTCTTGGAGGCTGCTGCAACTGTATTTGAAGATGGTGTTGGAACACTGAAGCACATTAAAGGAAAAATCATTCTCCAAGATGGAGCCACACCACGATTCCACAAGGCACGTCCAGTCCCATACGCCATACGGCAGAAGGTGGAAGCTGAGCTGGACCGCCTGGAGGCAGACGGGATCTTGTCCAAAGTAGACTGGAGTCCATGGGCCACACCCGTTGTCCCAGTAGCAAAGAAGATGGGGGCAGTGAGAGCGTGTGGTGACTTTAAGGTCACCATCAATCCAGTGCTACAAGCAGAACAATATCCATTACCAAAGATTGAAGACATCTTCTCAAACCTGTTAGGTGGACAATGGTTCAGCAAGGTGGACCTGGCTGAGGCCTACCTACAGATGGAGATGGAGGAAGACCAAGGTCTTTCTGACAATAAACACACTGAAGGGCCTTTATCGCTACAATAGGCTAGTCTTTGGAGTGGCCTCTGCCCCAGCTATATGGCAGCGAGCCATGGACCAGGTGTTACAAGGGATTCCAGGAACACAATGCTATTTAGATGATATCACCATGACTGGGGCCAATGACAACAAACACCTGGAGAACCTGCAGAAGGTCCTGAAAAGGCTGGAAGACAACGGGCTTTGGGCGAGACGAGACAAGTGTGAGTTCTTCAAGTCATGCATCACATACTGTGGCCACACCATCGATTCACAAGGGTTGCATAAACGTCAGGAGAAGATAGACGCTGTCATGGAGGCTCCGCAGCCACGGGATGTGCAGCAACTGAGATCATTTCTCGGATTCATCAATTACTACAATAGATTCATGCCTAACCTTTCTACTGTGCTCCATCCATTAAATCAGCTACTGCAAACTGGACGAAAATGGCTTTGGACAAAAGACTGTGAACCCGCCTTTCAGGAAGTGAAGAAGCTGGTGACATCTGAGACAGTGCTCACACACTATGATCCATCCTTACCTGTAAAGTTGGCGTGTGATGCTTCGCCATACGGCATTGGAGCCGTCATGTCACACGTGATGAGAGATGGCACGGAACGGCCAGTGGCCTTCGCCTCACGCTCACTGTCCTGGGCCGAGAAGAATTACGCGCATATCGACAAGGAGGCGCTGAGTCTGGTCTGGGGCGTGAAGCGCTTCAATCAATACCTTTATGGCAGAGAGTTCATCCTGGTCACTGACCACTAACCACTGGTCTCAATATTCAATCCACAGAAGGCGATTCCAGTAACAGCGGCAGCCCGAATGCAACGCTGGGCCTTGTTCCTTGGAGGACATCGATACAAAATCGAATTCAAGACGACACTGAGTCGCGCCAATGCCGACGGGTTGTCTCGGTTGCCATTGGAAACCATAATGACAACAAAGGGGAACAAAGAGCCAGTGGAGATGTTCACCCTCATGCAGATTGAAAGTCTTCCCGTGACTGTGGAAATGATCCAGAGAGAGACTCGAAGAGATGCGACTCTCTCACAAGTGTGCACTGCCACGCAGAATGGCTGGACAAACCAACATAAGTCTCCACTAAGTCCATATTTCCAGCGTAGGGATGAGCTTACCATTGACTCGGGATGCCTCATGTGGGGGATGAGGATCATCATACCAACCAAGCTCAGGTCCAGGGTGTTGGAGGAGTTACATATGGGTCATCTAGGAGTGGTGAAGATGAAGGCGCTCGCCAGAAGTTACGTCAACAGATCGAGCAGCTCACCATGCATTGCTCTGGTTGTCAGCGGGTACAGAATGAGCCAACAGTCGCACCTCTCCACTCATGGGAATGGCCTACATCACCGTGGCAACGTATCCATGTTGATTTTGCCATCCATTAATGGGAACAACATTCCTAGTAGTGGTTGATGCATGTTCAAAGTGGCCTGAGGTGTTTATCATGAACTCAACGACAACAGCACACACAATCAACGTGCTGAGAAGTCTCTTCGCAAGAACTGGTATTCCTGAACAGTTAGTCAGTGATAATGGTCCCCAATTCACAGCCAATGAATTCCAGATGTTCCTGAAGTGGAATGGGGTCCGGCACATAACATCAGCACCATACCACCCAGCAACGAATGGGCTCGCAGAGAGGTTTGTACAAACACTAAAGCCAGGTCTACGAGCCATGGCAGTTGAGTCCTCCCCTCTGCATCAGAAGCTGGCCAATGTCCTGCTCGCCTATCGTAACGCCACTCATGCTACTACCAATCAGACACCTGCCATGCTATTTCTAGGGCGGGGGTTACGCTCAAGACTGGACCTGCTGAAGCCTAACCTTCGACGGACGGTAATGGATCGACAGTTGAGGCAAGGCCTCAGTACACCCAATGGCCAAACACGTCAATTTGAGATTGGACAGACAGTGCTCGCCAGAGATTACCGCGGAGAGCACAAGTGGGTTCCAGGCAGGATCAAGGAGAGAAAGGGGCCCTTGTCCTACACCGTGGAAGTTGCTCCTGATAGTATCTGGCATTGATTTACTCCCCTGTACATTAAGTGACGTTCATTCACTAAAGTTATCCTTAAATGGCACTTCGGTTTTCATTCATGAATGGTGGTACATCAAACACACTACACTACAATTATGTTTGCCGCGTCCTGCGTCCGTGACGCATTAAAAGCTGAAAGAACATAAACTCCCTATCCATGCGTCCCAGAGACGCACATATTTTCCCGTGTAAAACGATTAATTGCGACAACGTGTTAAAATCATAACCAGGACAAGAAACCAGGACTCAGCAGAAAAGGCAAGGATTCAGGTTGGTTTGCAATAAATAGCTAAGGATACGGATACTTTATTGTCCCTTAAAATCCCCTCAACTTAAATTAATAACAAAAACAATGAGTGCTCCGCGTTATTTTTGTCCAGTTTTGGTCAGAGCACTCGTTTGCATTCTGCATTGCATTGTGGAACAATGAATTGCCTATAGCCTGGAATACTGATTTTTTTTAGGCTGATACTGAAGTTTTAAAAAATCAACAATATTTCACCCAATAGTAAACATTAATGAACATTTAAGCTGCTTCTACACCTGACGCGAAACTAATTTTTTTTTTCCCGAACAGATTACATTCAAAGTCAATGCAAATTTCACAAGTGTGTTCAGCCGTTACATCTGCCAAAGATGGCTACTTTGAGTCAAAAGTTTAAAATACGTTTTGGTTTATAAATTGATTCCATGATTTCTTTTTTTAATTTCGATTGTTAATTTGTTCTATCATGTCAATCCTTTCATTCCAGAGTACAATGAGACATTAAACTGCATCATTTTCTATTAAAAAACTGGAAAAATTGGGGTGTCCTAAAACTTTTGACCGGTAGTGTAGATAGCGAGCAAGGTATGATGTTAGCACAAGTATGGTTAACTGTTCTGTTTTCGTGTCAATGCAGATTTCGTCCTAATGTAAATAATGCGTTATTCTCGCCGATTCTGCCGTTGGTTTCAGGTCTCTTAGTTTTACTTTAATGTACTGGTCAGCTTGTTTTCATGTCATGTTGGCAACGTCAAACTTTTTGTACAATTTTACAATACAGTTTGTACAAAATTTTTGTACAATGCTTCAAGCATCCTTTGTTGCTAAGCTTGTCATTTGATCAATTTATGCAAATTAGTTCAAATAGCATCTAATGAAATATAACGCACAACCATATGTGAAGAGTCTCAAGTTGTTGCTGGCATTCTTTTACCTCAGAATAACTTTGATAATAAAGAGAATTTAGTTCTTTAACCTCTGAATCAGGATTGTGCATAAGAGGTGGGTAAACTAACAATATGAGTGTGTGGCATAATGTTGATGAGTGTAGGCAACATATCGAAAATGTGGATAATGTTGTGCAAATTTGGATACACTTGGCTATAACTGTGTTGAGCTGATAACAGTAGTAAACAATATTCAAGTGAATATTTCATTTCCATTTGATGCATAACCTATATTTAGAGATGTGTAAACGCTATATTTCAGAAACATGAATGGTGTGTAAACTGAGTTCACTTGCGCTCAGCCTCCACAATCGCCTTGCTTAGATACACATCCCCCATGGACGAACTACATCCCCCACACTTTTGAAAAGCTTGATACGCCCCTGGACTTAGTCAGGATGTTGCTGTTTTCACGGTGCTGTTTCTCAAGTGTATGTGCATGTCAATGGTTCATCATATTTGAGGGTTAAATAGTTTGTCGGTTTTCATGACGTATAGATTCTTGCATAAATCAAATCTAATGTCAGCTGTACCAGTTTCCTGCAGTTCATGAGGTAACTGAGATTATTTTGCTCCACTGATGATGGAACTAGTAAAATCACATTTGGTGCCAGTTATATATATTGTCCCATGGTAAAAATACCATGCATCGCTGAGTTACCCAGTCAGAGTTGTAAGCCTTCTTATGTACTTGTAACCTTGTAAAATCATAAAATCAGCAGAAGGGATAGAAACATAGAACGGGAAAACTACCCAGCTTTGAATGGCATCATAAACATTTGGCACTTTTATTCTGTGCTTAAGGTTCAGAGCAGATTAACCTTTCCATTACATTCAAAAGATGATAGTCAATACAAATGATTTTGTACAGTGCCTTCCACTAATATTGGGACCCTTGGTAAACATGCACAAAAGTGGTTATGAATTAATGCCTTTATTTTGTATTAATATTATTATTATTGTTGTCGTTATTGTTATTTTGTGTTGCCTTGATATTCAATTAAAAATTTTAAAAATATAACCTATTATTGAAATGCGATGATTGAAAGAAAAAACATTATTAAAGAATTTTTATCAAAATATGTGTGCCACAATTATTGGATCGCTATCATTAAATACTTACTAGTGTAGCTTCCCTTTGGCAAGATAACGGCTCCAAGTTTTCTCCTGTAGTATGTAATGACGTTGAAGAAGACATAGCAAGAGATCTGAGACCCTTCCTCCATGTAGAATCTCTCCAGATAATTCAAATTCTGAGGTCAATATTTATGGACTCTACTCTTCATTTCATCCTACAGGTTTTCTATTGGGTTTAGATCCGTGGACTGGAATGGCCAAGGCAAGACCTTGATATGGAAGTCTGCAAAACATTTTTGTGTTGATTTTGATGCCTTTAGAAGAAAAACTGCCCCACAACCTCAAGGATCCACCATCAGACTTCCTAGTGAGGATGGGGTCCTTCACAGTATGGCTATCTTCAAGTGTAAATTGAAGAGCCTTGTGCAAAAAGTACTGAAGTCACATTTTCACAAACCGTGAGTGAAGGATGGGAAAACATCTTTTTTATTCTCCAGAGTTTCTCAATTTTCTCAGAATAGATATTTTGTGACTCAAGCACTTTTAGCAGTCAGGTCTTCAATTGCTAAAGAGCTCTATTTTGGTCTCATCTAACCGGTGAATTGGTTTGCATTGGAAGTTCCAGTACCGTTTGGTTAACTGCTGGAAGATGAGTTGGTTTTTCGATGAAAACAAAGGCTTCTTTCTAGCAACGCTCTGAAACATTTTGCACTTGTGTCAAATAGTTTTGGAAACTTTCAGAGCCCAGAACATAATTAATGTCTCCGGGTCTCCGATTGTGATGCTTGGAGTTTCCTTTACCACTTGAACCATCATCCTCACAGTGGGCGCATTCCAAATAGGCGCGCATCCTGTCGCAGACAGATTTTTAAGAGCGCCTTTTTCTAAGATCAGCCCAATACTAGCAAAAGTGGCCAAATCACCGTCTCCAAATGTCTTCATACTTCATAATTATTGAGTTTGGGGCTGGGAAAAAGGAAATCAGTCATGACCTTGGTAATTAACCCCTCCCCTGCTGAGCAGGCCACGCCCAGTTTTCTGTGCCGTATTGAGCGGTAACAAATTTGACTGCTCCAAATTTCAACCTACACGGAGGTCCCAGGTTTTTATCAATTATTCTTGAAACTAGAGTTAGTGGACTGCAACTTAAAATGAAAAAAATCCTGGGACCTCCATGTAGGTTGACGCTAGTGCCACCTGAAGTCATAAGCGATGCCATTTCCGACACATGGAAATTGGGTCCTAGTTCCAACCTACATAAAGGTCCCAAACAAATTACGACTGTTTTCCAGTCTGTGCATGCCAAACATCAATAATTAGCAATAAAAGTTTGAGCATTTTGACTGTACAGATCTTCAGATCGCAAAGCAAGAATTTGGCTGGAGGTAGCTTCAGTGGCTCTAGGACAGTTTTCAGCGATTTGTAATCTTCAGTAGTATCTTCCAGTACTGCTATAAGGAGGAGTTTCCATACACCATTGTCACTGAATCCTTTATCAGAGGAGGTTCCATCTTCATATGTGCGCCTTTTATTGAGTTGAATTCCTGCTTCGAATATCGTGTGCTGTACATTCAAAATGCTCCGCCCAAATCAGGATTTCAGGTTTTTGTCAGCGATGAAAGGCATAGACTAAGTTATGTATGTCCCAGTCATTAATTAAATCATGGGTCTCATGATGTAACTGATGAAGAGGGAAAGCTGTTTAGTGTGATCAGTAATATGGGAAATGAAATTATATTTACATGGTCCAGTGATTCTTCTGAATTGTACCTTGGACTAGGAAAATTAATTGGTTGCTATGGCAACCACAAATTGATGATAAATTGACAATGATGGTACAAATTGCTTTTTTTCAACATAAGAAAGCACTAAAGTGTGAATTGGAATCATCTGCCCAATACTTCGACCATCGGTTAAGTAATAAAATCTCAAAATTTCAAAAAAGTCACTTTTTCTCAAAAAATTCCCAAAGGATTTTTTTCGTTTCTTCACCAAGTCAATCTGTTAGGTGAAGGCAACCCATTTTCACTGAAAAATCTCCAGTAGAATTTTTTTGAACTCAAAAGGCCTTAAAACCCACTGTACTCTTTTAATGATCACATATAAACAATATCACATGGGGTTAAGGCATTGCAGAGGGCACATTCAGAGGATGAAAACATAAGTAAGGTCGTGCCATGACCGAGGCCACCAGCAGTTGTAGCAGATGCAGCGCTGAGCTTCCATTCCCAACAGCGTCTGGTTGTTAATGTTACATTCAGGATGACTTGCCCTCTCGCACGCTGGATAGAGGAGAGGGGATGTTTCAGATGGTTTCCCTGGTTGACCACTGATGTCTGTATATGTTCAGAAATACACACATGCTGATATAAACAAATACAATAGCATTACAGTCATCAATTCTTACATGCATGCTCACACGCGCAAACACACAGATTCATGCACATTCAGTAATAAACTCACAGAGAGCAACACATTTGCAGGCACACCTTTGCTTTTCACTAGCAAAGGGAGAAACGGCGAGAGTTGATGTTCATTTTAGTGACACCGATAAGTTTGAGTGATGCTGAAAGACCAAAGCCTGGGGTGACAGGGAAATCGCACATCAGATCCGACAGCTCGTCCCTCTCCTCCAGCCCATAAGTGGCATCGTTGAGCATCTTCCGGTGCAGGTTGCAGGTCTGCTCAATCTTCAGCTTGTTGATTTCATTGCGCAGTCGCATTAGCTGCCTGGCCAGATGCTGGTCCTGAAGCCGCATGTCCGTCTGGGGTAAGGATTAATGAGCATGCAGGCAAGGGGCTGAGATAAGTGAGGACTCAAGGTAACGATCAATGAGCATGCAGGTAGGGTGTGGAGATAAGTGTGGCCTCAGGGCAACAATCAATGAGCATGCAGGTAAGGTGTGGAGATAAGTGAGGCCTCAGGGCTACGATCAATGAACATGCAGGTCGGGTGTAGAGATAAGTGAGGCCTCAGGCTACAATCAATGAGCATGCAGATAGGGCGTGGAGATAAGTGAGGCCTCAGGGCTACGATCAATGAGCATGCAGGTAGGGTGTGGAGATAAGTGAGGCCTCAGGGCTATAATCAATGAACATGCAGGTAGGGTGTGGAGATAAGTGAGGCCTCAGGGCTATAATCAATGAACATGCAGGTAGGGTGTGGAGATAAGTGAGGCCTCAGGGCTACAATCAATGAGCATGCAGGTAAGGTGTGGAGATAAGTGAGGCCTCAGGGCTACAATCAATGAGCATGCAGGTAGGGTATGGAGATAAGTGTGGCCTCAGGTAACAATCAATGAGCATGCAGGTAGGGTGTGGAGATAAGTGAGGCCTCAGGGCTACAATCAATGAGCATGCAGGTAGGGTGTGGAGATAAGTGAGGCCTCAGGGCTACGATCAATGAGCATGCAGGTAGGGTGTGGAGATAAGTGAGGCCTCAGGGCTACGATCAATGAGCATGCAGGTAGGGTGTGGAGATAAGTGAGGCCTCAGGGCTACGATCAATGAGCATGCAGGTAGGGTGTGGAGATAAGTGAGGCCTCAGGGCTATAATCAATGAACATGCAGGTAGGGTGTGGAGATAAGTGAGGCCTCAGGGCTACAATCAATGAGCATGCAGGTAGGGTGTGGAGATAAGAGAGGCCTCAGGTAACAATCAATGAACATGCAGGTAGGGTGTGGAGATAAGTGAGGCCTCAGGGCTACGATCAATGAGCATGCAGATAAGGTGTGGAGATAAGTGAGGCCTCAGGGCTATGATCAAGCAGCATGCAGATAAGGTGTGGAGATAAGTGAGGCCTCAGGGCTACGATCAAGCAGCATGCAGGTAGGGTGTGGAGATAAGTGAGGCCTCAGGGCTATGATCAATCAGCATGCAGATAAGGTGTGGAGATAAGTGAGGCCTCAGGGCTACAATCAATGAGCATGCAGGTAGGGTGTGGAGATAAGTGAGGCCTCAGGGCTACAATCAATGAGCATGCAGGTAAGGTGTGGAGATAAGTGAGGCCTCAGGGCTACGATCAATGAGCATGCAGGTAGGGTGTGGAGATAAGTGAGGCCTCAGGGCTACAATCAATGAGCATGCAGGTAAGGTGTGGAGATAAGTGAGGCCTCAGGGCTACAATCAATGAGCATGCAGGTAGGGTGTGGAGATAAGTGAGGCCTCAGGGCTACGATCAATGAGCATGCAGGTAGGGTGTGGAGATAAGTGAGGCCTCAGGGCTACGATCAATGAGCATGCAGGTAGGGTGTGGAGATAAGTGAGGCCTCAGGGCTACAATCAATGAGCATGCAGGTAGGGTGTGGAGATAAGTGAGGCCTCAGGGCTACAATCATGCATGAACATGCAGGTAGGGTGTGGAGATAAGTGAGGCCTCAGGGCTACAATCAATGAACATGCAGGTAGGGTGTGGAGATAAGTGAGGCCTTGGGGCTACGATCAATCAGCATGCAGGTAGGGTGTGGAGATAAGTGAGGCCTCAGGGCTACAATCAATGAACATACAGATAAGGGGCTGGGATAAGTGTGGCCTCAGGGTTGTGGGATGGGAGTGGGTTGGATTGAGAAGAATTTTATGACAAACAGTATATCATCTAACATTACAGTCACCTAAAGCAAATTCTCTTATCCAGAGCAACTGACTGTAGCGTCAATGTTGCGTTCACACGGACCTTGGAAGACATGCCGAAACGGCAATTTGGAACTGTATGCAAAAAAAAAGCTGGACTGCACAACTGAAAATAAACAATATGGCGATGTTACTCCAAACTTGTCCTTCAATATAGCTCATTTTCAACATAGAAGTGAAACAAATTATTGTGTTTGGTACAAGTCTTTATCTGAATTGGAGAGAATGAATACTATATCTAGTTTACATCGTTTTTTCATGTTAAGTAATGTCCGGCTTGAAATTTTGTCGAAAGTTAACAGTTGAAAGTTAAATAATTTGAATTTTAATTGTAAAGCTCTAGTTACTATTTTCATTCACAATATTTCTTAGCCATCCAAATCAGATTTCATTTTCAGATTTCGGTCTCATCTACTATAATGACTTCTGCTTAGCCATCTACCATCATCCATGTGAATGCAGCATAAATGTGATTTATGCCAAAAGCCACTTTTAATTTATGCCAATTTTACATTACACAGGATTATATATGTACAGAATGGTTACTGTCCTTCGAAAACCTTAAAAAAACTAATACCCCTTTCATACTGAGGCGGCCCTGAAGCGCTCTAAATCCCAGTATGAAAGGGTCTTGAGACAAGCCTAAAATTTTAGGGCGCTTTAAATTTAGAGCGCTCTCAGAGGTAGATCAGGGCCGCTTCAGATGCGGCTCAGAGGCAGCGCCGCTGAGCGTTTAGAACGCTCTCGATTCAGTGGCCCGTAAACCGGAATGTCTCAGGTGAGCTGTAAGCACCACAAATATCAATATGTAGGTGATCTCCAATGTCAGGTGATGTTCAATTAATCAAGAAAAGATAAGTGCTGTTAAGTATATTTACATGTAACATTCGAAGAAACATTGAATTTTGTGCAGAATGTGACATACTATTTACTGCTACTTAGGCCCATCCGTATATACTGTTTATATCGAACGATTAAAATTAAGTGTGATCCAACCAGGTGGTGGGCCAAGCCTGCATATCTGCAGTAGTTTTTGGGTATAATGATCCCAATCGAGGGAGGAAATGGATTTCCAAAATTATGAAGATTATTTTATTCTCAATCACAATCTGTTTATTGGCACTCGCAACTGTTGCACATTTTTCCAAAATCTTAGTTTGAAGTTTGTAAAATTTGAAGGCATACGCCACAATGTACTATATCAGTTGAACCAATAGCACGCCAAGATACTGATGAAGGGCTGTTATTAACCCATCAGATTCAGCGACATTTAGCACAGCTGTTTTGTGAGGACCAAGCAGATGGACGGAAAACATTAGAACATGGACAAAGAATGACTGGATGAGTGTGGGTAAGTTTTAATTTCATTTGAAGATGCTTGCTTTGCAACTTGTTTGCTTTAAACAACATTTTGTTCAAATGTGTTGCAACCTGTATTAAGAGTAAACAGAGCATTAGCTCACACGCTAGCGAGCATCTTGTACCCTATGGGTGATGTGAAGGTGAAATGGCCTGCATCTAACTATTACTCATGAGCTAGTTTTCTCAAAGTGATATGACATAATTCATCACATTACAGAAGGTTGAAATAAGCTGAATTGCAGAAGTTTTGCATGTGGTAAATTGGCCGCAGGCAAGCATAACTTAGTACAGTAGAACTAAGTACAAAGTACAGTCAGTCTCATAAAACAAGCAAAGTATTACAAGTTCATTAGTAAAATATGAAAATTTGGGAAATAACATTAACTGGAGAGGGCTACCAGTTAAAATTTTGTTTAGCATTGTTTTTAACTATTAAGAAATGCTTAGCAATGGAACAGAGTAATTGTATTGACATAAGTTAAGCTATATCATTCAATCATATTTATCCTTGAAGAGTACACGCTATTGTCAGAATAGAAGGA
This sequence comes from Gymnothorax javanicus, assembly GCA_029692085.1. Lineage (NCBI taxonomy): Eukaryota > Metazoa > Chordata > Actinopteri > Anguilliformes > Muraenidae > Gymnothorax > Gymnothorax javanicus. Next base: position 111,679,835 of record CM056193.1, read on the forward strand.
TCAAGCCATCCAGTCATCCTCACATAACCAACTGTCACTATTTGTGCATTGGCAGGGGTTTGTACTTATTAACAATTTTTTTGTCATGCTCTAGACATGCATGTCAGAAGTAAGGGGTAGTAATGCTTGCATGTTTTTCTTCAACAGGTTCCACAGATCACCCATTCTGTTTCAGCACTCATGGAGAATTTTATTTTTTTTAATTTAACCTTCATTTAACCAGGGAAGTCCTGTTGAGATTGAAATCTCTTTTTGAAGGGAGCCCTGGGGGTAGAGGTGGAGAGGGAGAGGACTAAGTGCACAGCCAATTAGATCAGGGATGATTAGGTTGCAGGTCGAAAGAGCCAGGTTGGGAATTTGGCCATGACACCAGGGAACCCCCTACTCTTGTCGATAAGCATCATAGGATCTTTAATGACCACAGTGAGTCAGGAGCTCGGTCGAACGTCTCATCTGAAAAACGGCATCTCCTCTGGGGCATTGGGGATTATTCCACCAGAGGGAAGATCGCAACCTACTGGCCCACCCACACCTCTTCCAGCAGCAACTTGGTTTTCCCAGGTTTTCTCCCATCCAAGTACTAACAAAGCCCACACCTGTTTAGCTTCAGCCACGCAGCTGGAGCAGATCGAATAGTGGTATGGCTGCTGGCAATAATTGGCAAGAATAACTGCAGGTGTGGAAAAATTGCGATTTTATGTGTGTGTGTTTCTGTCAGTTGAGTATGTTTTATTTATTTATTTTTTTTTATTTAACCCTTATTTAACCAGGGAAGTCCCATTGAGATTTGAAATCTCTTTTTGAAGGGAGCCCTGGGGGTTAAGGTGGGGAGGGAGAGGGCAATTTGCACAGCCAATTAGATCAGGGGATGATTAGGTGGCAGGTGGAAAGAGCCAGGTTGGGACTTTTGCCATGACACCGGGGAACCCCTACTCTTATCGAAGAGTGTCATAGGATCTTTAATGACCACAGTGAGTTAGGACCTCAGTTTAACATCTCATCCGAAAGACGGCGTCTGCTTGAGTACAGTGTCCCCGTCACTGCACTGGGGCATTGGGGATTATTCCACCAGAGGGAAGATCGCAATCTACTGGCCCACCAACACCTCTTCCAGCAGCAACTTGGTTTTTCAGGTGGTCTCCCATCCAAGTACTGACCAAGCCCACACCTGCTTAGCTTCAGCCACGCAGCTGGAGCAGATCAAATAGTGGCTTTGCTGCCAGCTATAATTCTTCACAGATGACCTGGAGCTGACAGCTTGGGTCTTCACCCTGCCTGTTTTTATGGAATTAATGTTGCTGAGAACTTCATGGGACACTGGAGTACACTGGAGTTAAATAGTACTGCAAATGAGCGAGGGCTTTATTATGTTATGCGTCTCTTCATCACACATGTGTCCACTGCTGCTAGGTACACACATGCCCCTTGGCTGTGTCAGAATCAGCTGGGAGAGAATGCAGTGATGTGATTTAGCAAATTTATCAGCTTCTCAATCCTTCAAGCTCATCTTTCACTGGTCAAGGGTGCATGAGCACAGCTTGGATGTAATATTGCTAATCTGGGGAGAATGGAACAGAAAACACAAACTTTGGTTCTCAAAAATGTAATGAGTGAGATCATTGTGACTTGCTCCTCATTTTTTTCATGCTGTTTTTCCCCTACAGATTTGAAGTTGGAGTGCCAGATCCACAATCACACTCATTCATTGCATGTATGATACAATCCTTCTTTCAGTGTTCTTTTGAGTTAAAACTGCATTCTCTTTCTTTGAGCTTGTTTTATGTTTGGAATATTAATAAAATAGTTGTAGCAGTCCCTGTGATACCCAATGTTGGATAGTATAGTAGCAGGTTCCTGGCTTTCTAAGATAAATTTTCACACTGCTTCTTCAGCCACTAGACTCACTAATGTCAAGATTTGTCCATAAAACACTGAATTAAAAAATATTTATCATCCCACATCAGAAAAATGAATGATGGGCCCATTTTTATGAGGTATTGTCATCATGATGGAGGTTATACGTGTGTCAGTTTGTCTGTCCTACATTTTGTACAGACCAGGACTCGAACCTATTGATATTTATCACAGACTTATCACATGAAAGGACCTCGAGCTGTGGTTGTGTAACAGCCTACTTTCATGGGGATTTGACCTAGGTGCAGTAACCTTCACCATAGAAATTTTGTGCCGGCTGTTTCTAAACAATGGTAGCAATATGAAACAGGTCGTATATGAAATACATTGGATTGACCTGTGCATTGTCTGCTTGTGTTCCACATTTGACCTTTCGCCCTCTCACTATGACCTTCAATACTCTTTTAGTCTTACACAGAAAAAAAAAAAAAAAAATCTGACATTTTTTTTTTTTCAAAGTAATGACTTGATTTTGTAGAGGTGGTAATTATGCAAAAACCAGGTTTTGGTCAGTGTATGTCACTGTGAGCTATTTATGCTATTTATGCAAAAAGGTCACTGTGACCTGCAGGCTTTATATCAGGTATTCATATGCACCTTCATGATGATTCCAATCCATTTGATATAATTGCAAGGCCAAGGGGTCTTAAGTGCCTTGCACGTTATGTTTTGCATCCAAATCTTGTTTTTACATCGTGCTCATCATTCTTAGAAAAGATTAAAGGTACCATCCCAGGCAGCTCATTTTTTGCAAAGTTATAAAAATCTGAGTGTATCTGATAAGTATTAGACAGTAATCGATAACATAAATGATTTGACATATCAATGACGAAATTTGGTCATCTGTGTAAGGAGCAGGGGCCAAAATTAGGCTACCAATCAAATTAGTCTCAGACAACTTTAATTGGATGGCCCGTCTGTCAGTCAAACTGCCAAATCAACATGCACGCTGTTCTGCGCATGCATTCCAATGTGCACGCACTTTGGCTGTGGCTACATAGCCAGCAATAGCTTGAAAGCTATGCATTCGGACGGAGACATGGCGCTGCCGAACGAACAGCCAGTTTTCTGACCTCCAACTGCACCCAGCGGTCAACCACCAGCTAAAAAGACAAAAACCTTCATTGAAAGTATGCAAGAGAGACAGGAATATGTAAAAATTGCAAATGCAACTCGAGTATCCCTTGGCAGAGAAGCATTCAACTGCTGGAGAGAACTGAAGACACTGAAAGGTTTTAAAACCGACGCACTCGTAGCATAGTTTCTCTTAGACTGGTAAGCTAGCTTCTTGTCTCTCTTTCTGTGTGAATGCTGTACATAGACAGAGAGTGTATGTTATGATTCTGTCAGTTTGCCATGTCTGTTCTGTTTTGCCATGTTCTGTTTAGTTTGTTCCATGCCATGTTTTGTTTCTGCCATGTTTTGCCATTACCCATATTTCTGTATATAGTCCGGTTCATGTTTTCCACCATGCCCTTCTTTGCACTTTTTGTCTCCCCTGTCTGGTCTTTTTTGTTACTACAGCTCATTCCCCAGTCCTCCGTGTCACATGCTTAGGTGATTTAATGGTTTCTGGGTTTCCACCATTCCTTCTAGTCTCGTTTGCTTCCTTCACTTTACTTTGCTATTTTACTAACCCATACTAACAGTTTATTATTTTGTTAAGATACTAACCACGACTAACATTGTATATAATACTAACTTACTAACGAGCACCAGGGATTGTATAGCTGCACTTACTAATTGATTAACAAGCTCTCAGCACTCGCCCTATTCTAGTCTCCGCCTCTTGCCTTCACTTAGTCTTTGCTGCAATTCAGCGGATCCTCCGCACCTGCTCCACTCTGTCCTGCCTCTCATTATCTGTGCACGTTAGAACTCCCTAACCGGAGCTGTATGTTTTGTCATAGGATTGTCTCGTAATCCCTGTCCGCGTTTTGGCAGTTGCCTATTTCATGTGATTAGGTTCTCCCTCATGTTCCCTCCTCTGTAATCAGTCTGACTTCTTGCACTTGTGTCTTGTTAAGCATGTGACTTCCCATGAGTGTATATTAGGAGTCTTCTCACAGCAGTTCTTGGTCAGAACGTTCTCCTTTGTCTGCTTGTGCCACGCTTCTTTCGCCTTGTTTTAATAGCGATTACTTTTCTGACTGGACCGTCCCTGATTTTCGATTTTTGCCTATTCCCTGTACCTTGCCTCATCCATCGTTACTGAATCCTTTTTTGTCCGACTCTGTATTTTGTTATTGGTGCCCTGGTTACGATTCTGGATTTTGCCCTTTGGATTCTGATTACTGGATTGTGGACTTTGTACCGTTGCCTGCTCTGTTGGGGGTTCCCCCCCTCTCCAGAAATAAAGCCTCCTTTTGTATTCACTGGTTCTCGCTTGTGGTTCCTGGCGTAATCCTCACAGTGTAGTCTATACACTTGAGTAGTAAGGTCTCGGCTACTTTTGGTGTTAGCCAGTGCTTTAAGTGGATAAAAAGAAGTGCCGGTACTCCCCCTTTTCAACTGTTGGCAGGTAAATTGGGCAGTGGGCGGTCAGCAGATCATTAAGTGATACATTCAAATACTAGAACATGATGTTGATTTTAAGAAAAATCGTCCTGTAATAGGTTAGGTGAGGTGGGGGGGAAACAGATCCAGGGGATTGCAGTGCATTTGATACCATTTGAAAGAACTTTGAAAAGACCTTTGAAATGGTCTTTGAAGTTTTAACATAGGACAAATATTAAAGGTGCTATGGCATTCTAAAGTAGGCCAATTTAGGGTAGTTTTCGTCCACTGCTTTAATCTAAATTTAACAGATTAATTACTTGATCACTAATCAATTGACGATCCAGACATGTTCAGAAATGTGTGCATAACTGAGTGTCTTCATTTTTTGGTGGAATATCCAAGATCTGTTGATGAAACTGCTATTTAGCCACATGGGCACCAGATCCTGCTGGAGCTAGAACTCTGTGGCTGAGTGCACGATCCTCTTAAAAATCAGCACAAATGTAGGAAAGAACATATACTAATAGTCTATATGGGTTTGTAAATAGTCTTTACTTACCTTTTAGCAAATCAAAGGCACTTTTGACAGGTAACCGACGCCGAGAATGTGACTGAAAATTGCGACACTTAAGAATCCGCTTGATACAATTCAAAGACGAGGAAAATCCGGGGAATGTGAACTAAGTTATTATTACACAAGTGCACAATTTCAACCGCAATTCCAGGACACCAAAACACGCTGAAAAAGTACCATAATTTTCAGCACTGCAATCAACCCGGAATTTTAGGTATCTGACGCAAACATAGGCTCGTATTCAGAAACGACACTCACACTAATTGAGTGTGAGTGAGTACTAAAACTTAGTGTCAGGTTACAATAAATGAGTCAGAGCTTGCCCGAACACTCATTTGCTTTCAGAGACCTCACTCACACTATAATTTGTGTCCCTTTTTGAGTGAAAGTTGAGTGTAAGGAACACCTTCCTAGAGCCGCTCTAATAAAGTTAGAATGAGCACTAATCGTTGTTGCCCTGTTTTTAATCAGTCATTAAAATTACCATTGCAGAAACTCCGAAAACTCTCAACATTATCAGATGTGGCCAGTTTTCATTAATGACGCATACCTGTCAACTCTCACGCATTCGGATTTCTCGCGCTTTTCTTTACTCATGGGTTGGAAAATTCTGCGCTCAACTGACTCGTGGGGGCCGCGTGGATTGGTCTGCGAGGATCATTTAGCCCCAAGTCACGAGAATCCATTCTTTTCTACATTCTTAATTGCTGAATGTAGAAGGCAATGTTAGGCCAGTGTGATAGGTTGCGTGGTTTCCAGCCCAAAACTGATTAACAAACCGCCTTCTTGCACAAAAAACCACCCAAAGTAACACGAATGAAAACATGCCATTTATCAATGAATTTATTATCTAAGCACATCATATTTATCTTCATCAGTTAGCCTTGCCTTGGCACATATCCGCAAATGCATGCAATAATTTCTTATGTATCTTTATGAGAGTAAACAATACCCGCGAAGCCCACGAGAAAAAAAAATCCCTCGCTACACGTATCCACAGAAGCGCAAACACATACAGAGAACGAGACTGAGAACATAATCGCAACTAACGTTAGCTTGTCAAAAGCGATATACAGTAATTACAGCTATTCAGGAAATCTTCTGTAGCTATATACCGAAATCACTGATGATGACAAACCCTCAAGGGAGAAAACAGCAGTTAGAAGCGAACAAGCCGACTCGCCCCTTCTTTTGCTTCTGTGTTTTTGGGCGATACTTCATGTATGTATTTAAACGTTAAAAATCAAGACAACTATTACTATTGGCAAAGTTTTTTTCTGACTGGCGCTTTTCTTTACTCTAAATTCCCAAGTTCCCATAAATGGGTTCAAAGTCAGAAAAATAGTTATTTTCATATTGTAGGAAAATGTCACATACGTATTTTGTATCCGCTGATGGCAGCGCTTCAGTGAGGCCACATTACACCAAGATTGAGGGAAATATTCATATCCAGGACGCCATGATTTTACGGCCACGGCATTACATCAATGGAATATGTAGTATATCATTTTATTCACATTTCCCTTTAAGTCTACAAAAAAATTGGAATCGTTGGAAACCTTGGGATCTCAAACAGCTAAAATGTAAAAATTGCCCTGAAGTTCCGCAAGTCTGAATGCAGTAGCTGCGCATCTTATGGGGTTAAAATGTCAATCATCCTCCGATAAGACCCACGACCTGGTCCACTTCTTTTTCAACATATTTATCATTTGAGGATGCAATTTTAATGTCACTGAAACTAATGTCCTCCATAAGGCTAATCGCTCTTGAGCATATTTCCTCCCCTCAATCCTTTTTTTCCGGGTTTGGAGGAACTAATACTGACGAGTATACGTCATGATAATCGGCACATTCTGGTCTTTCTGTTGGTATTAATGTTCAATGGTTGGACGGAGAAGCAAGCTTGTATTTATAATTCCTGCAGCCGTTTCAAGAAAACTTTGACATTTTCGAGAGGGAAAACGGAGTCTCCTGTCAGGTCATCTCCAACATAGGCTACAGATAACTTGTTTTCTGTACGTACATACCCGTACATGACAAATCCACGGAGTGCTCTTGTGCCGTATAAATTTTATCTCAAATGTTGCCGCATTTACCACTAACAAAAGTATCTGAAAGCAAGAACTCCTCTGGCTTGTGGGCTGACTGTGCAGCGCAGCCACGCTCCCGCGTGAAATGAGCAGCGTAGCTACATAACCACAAAGTTATAGACATGTCAACCGGTTATGCCCAAGGGAATGTGCGATTTAGAAATATGGGGACTCACCAATATCCTCCCTGTGTGCTCTCCTGATATACGGCGCCGAAGCAAATTTTTTTTATATCCTGCACTTGGGACTGTAGCCTGTATCTTTAGCGCTGCTGTTTCATAGCCAGACATGTCTGATAAATAATTACAGTATTTATTGACTCAAGAAATGCAACAGAAGTAACGAGGCTTTTCGGAGTTCACGTTTCACATGGTCGTCGGTGATGTCCCTGATCCAGTCACTGGCACAGTAACGTTTTTACAGCTGGAAAGAGGCTTAGCTAAATTGGCTAGCTTGGTGCTCCAAATATTGCAGTGGGCTTCGCTTTGACAGGCAGCATCAGTTGCTATGAACCAACCACTCTTTCCAATACATTTAACTCTTTTCCCCACACTTGTATGATTACTATAATAAGGTAATGGCCGTTATCTGGGCAGGGTAAGAGGCTTAGCTGGCTAAAGGCGGGGGCCTGCGACTGCACAGCGGCGCTCGTGTTCCGGGGTAACATTTTGCACTAATGCTATGGGGTCCAGAGGAGAGAGAGGGAGCGTAGCTCACCGTGACCATAGCTCTGGGCGTGACCACATGGCCTTGGCTACCTCCTCTCAACGAGAGTGGCCAAAATGTACGTCAATCAATGTTTTAAAAGCCAATAAATGTTTTAATGAATACACTGACGTACTGGTTCTTCTTTAAAGGGGACCTATTATGCTGATCCTTCTTTTAATACATATTAGTAATGTTATAATGTTGGTTGTCCATGCTCAACCTCTGAAAAGTTTCTAAACATAAGATACGGGGGTTTTGCCGTAATCCAAGAACGTGATTTCGTGAGCGTGATTTCCTCTCTGAACAGCACCTCCCGAGATCTTCACGAGATCTAGGTAAAACCTGACGTCAGGTTGTGCCATCCAATTAGTACAGACCTAGCCAGAGCCAATCATGGAGCTGGACCTGCCCACACCGGAAACTATTCTAGCAGGCACCAACAACGGCAGATCATACTATGCCTTAGTAGCATCTTCACTTTTGGAAATACAAAAGAAGAACCGCAGATCATTTGAGGTGCGATTTTGTCAGTATCTCTCCCAAAGCTGCTTGTCCGTTTACTTTTGGACGCGAAGAAAAACAACGATTTTTCTTCCAAAAGATGATGCCACCAGAAATCAGTGGGTAGCTTTTTTTTGTTTGCTGGCAGCAAAAGCCACGGCCAAAGGGAACGTTAGCTGATTGTGCTCAGCATTTCACCAAAGACAGCTTTATCAATAAAGGATAATTCGACACAGGATAAGCGTTTCAGCTGCTTCTCAAACCTGAAGCAGCTGCATCGATCAAGTGCTCGGAGCCACAAGCTGTAAGTAACGATATAACAGCAAATAATGTAAGTGAAGCTAACGTGTTACGGGTGGCTAGCAGGGCCGCTAGCGATAGTTAGCACTAACAACTGGCCTCAAACGCAGGCTTGGTAAAATATCTGAAGATAAAGCCTGTATCGGTCGCGACTGTCCATGACTCACAGACACAGAGGCTGTAAGTTGCTTTTACTGCATAAGCCAACCTGACGTGATAGCCAGTTGATTGTGGCTGTAGCACAGCGGCTAACGTAGCCATGTTACTGTTGCTAATGTTCGTGTCCTAAATATGCAAGAGTGATATCAGGGGAAATTCTACAGAAGGTGTGTGAACATAAACCTCATTTGAAGCTAACTTTTAATACTTGTTTGTAATTTGGATGCTTGGTACAACTGTTCACAGTAACAGAACTTGCTGTCTGTAAAACCTGTATTGCAAGGGTTTGTCTCTGTGGTTATGACCGCTCGGTTACCAGCTACTGCATGTTAGTTTGCGTGCCGTGCTAATTAAAAATGCTCCTGGTTAACTTATATGCAGTAATTCTGATCGGTATGCTTGTGTTACTTCGGTAAGCATCAATGTGGCAGTTTCATCCTAACGTTGCCCGATTGTAGCCTCTATAGTTAGTGATCGCTTCACTTATCCATAACCGGGATCAGCCGGATACTTCACAAATGTCTGAGCAAGCTCTCTGGTGCTACCATGAAAGCAATGCGAAACGCAGAAGCTCTACCGGTTTACAAATGATTTTTCTGCACTACCTTGACATAATTTCATCCCCCTTTAGAAATTGTTGTGGCTAATAAAAAGCTGAAAAAGGCGGAGATTAAATAGGTAATTCTTTCCTGTAGAAGTGATCCATACGCTAGCTCCACATAAGCAACTTGTCCGCGCTAACGGAACGTACGGTTTGCAAAACCTGTATTATGTTCATAACATAACCGAGCTCTCTCTAGCTGTCGCGTACTATCCATAAAGCTGCTTTCACATTGGACACGAAACGAATTTTTCGCGCGACAGATTACATTCAAAGTCAATGCAAAGACGCCAATACGGGCATGTCAAGCCGTTTTTTTTTCGGACGCGAAACGAATTTTTTTCGCGACAGATTACATTCAAAGTCATGACCACTTATCAGCTACTACATGTTAGTTCCCCTGCTCTGCTAATTAAAAACGCTCCTGGTTAACTTATATGCAGCAATTCTGATTGGTATGCTTGTGTTACTTCGGTAAGCATCAATGTGACAGTTTCATCATAACATTGCCTGATTGTAGCCACTACAGTTGAAGCTAACCGGAGAGGTGCTGTATGTGTCTGCCGAGTTGGGCTGCAGTTAGATCAGACGTAGGTTTCGCAAAGCTTGGGGTGAGTTTTTGGGTGCTTGTGAAACGATCGCTTTACTTATCCATGACCGGGGTCAGCCTGATACATCCCCAATGTCTGAGCAAGCTCTCTGATGCTACCGGTGAAAGCAATAGGGAAAAGCACAGGCTATAACATGTATGGTATCACAAACGATTTCTCTGCATTGCTGTCGATTGAATATTAAATCGGCGACTGAATATTAAATTATTTCCTGTAAAAGTGATCGATTCGCTAGCTCCACATAAGCAACGGTTCACGCAGACGGAACTTACGGTCTGTAAAACCTGCGTTATGCTCATAACATAACCGGAGCTCTAGCTTGCTCTCGCGCACAATCCATAACACGCCCATTCTCCGCGAGGAAAAGCTGGTCATTCCGAAGCAATAAGTAAACCATTACCACGGGCAATTTCCGAAAAGGCCGTTAAGCCTGGAGCTTTCGCCCCTCCGTCATATACCAGCGCAGAAGCTGTTTGTTGCTCCACGCTAACAACACATCATAGCTATGCACACTACCCAGCAGGTCCTAATACACACCGAAGCAGTCCATAAGCTGTTGGTCCACTTTTAGCTGCTCCTCACTGTCCATGTTTCCCTCTAAACTCAGACCCACCGGATTTCTACGGTCTCCGGTCTGCACTTGGGCATGTCGACCCATTCTACAAATGTGTCTATATGGGGTGGATTCTAGCTTCCCCTGCATCCTAGCTAGGAGTAGAAAAACTGCGGTACTCACCAACTGTTGCCGTAGCAAACTGTAGCCGATAGCAAATTTGAGCTTCCGCTGACAGATATTCACACTGCGTCCTCCGCTTTCGCCGCTGCGTTTGTTAGAACAAGATCATGTCATTAGATCTATATTCAAGTATAACGTTAGACTGCGGAATTTGCCCGCCGCTTCCTTATCAGATTGCAGACGTGTCTCAGGTTTCACTCTGGGGAGCCGGACATGGAAAACTGCATTCTGCAGCCTCGTCCCGCCCAACTCCGCCCTCCACAGAGCTGGCCAGTCAGAAGAAAGTGGGTACACGGGGAGTGGGGCCATAGCGGAAGAGCCACCCCAGTGAGGCGTTTCAGGCAGAGACTACAATGTACTACAAATGCAGTTTTTTGAGGATGGCAGTATGAGCAAAATAAATACCCTTTTTTTTTTTTTTATGCGATCAGGAGTACTCTAGGGGAGTCAAAGACCAAAATATAAACTTGGAAAAATAGCAAAATAGGTCCCCTTTAACACTACCTGTGCACTTAACAAACGCAAATTATGGATGTTAAATAAAACCGCCGAGTTCATCCCAAACCAGCCCAAAATGTGTCCACCCGCCCAAGGTGATTTTTGCCCGTACAATTCTATCGAACCAGCCCAGCCCAATGTGGCAACACTGTGTTTGGCACGTTTCATAGCTTGTTGCTTACTGAGCCTCGCGGGCTGTTTTGCGCCTTTCGCGAGCCACTCGACCGTAGAATTTATGAAGACATGCTGATATTTTTCACGTCGTCATTTATTTATGTGCGAAAGAAACGCCTCATAATTTTGTGAAGCAATGTATAACAACGCTATCAAAAATAAATTTGATTGTCGTTCTACCAACTAGTCTGACAAACTTCCTAATCAAGAAAAATAAACTGCGACAGAGGATTGTGCGTTCCTTTGCAGTAGCCGACGCACCGCCTCTAGTATAGATGTTCAACTTCCGCGAGACTTCTTCTTCTTCACGTCCTTTTCCACAGACAGAGTCGATTTCGCGAGATCTCTTTGTGCAGAGTGGGTAATGTAGTATAGCCATCGGATCATGAATCGCCAAGAGAAAAATAGAACAGGGCAGGGTACTACGAGCTCGTGAGAAGTCCCGGTACGCCGTAAAAAGTCCCAGTACGCCAGGTGCTAAAATGTAGAAGTGCCGGTACTCCGTACCGGTGCGTACCGGCCCACTTAAAGCACTGGTGTTAGCCAAATAACGTTAGCTACAGCCTAGAAATGGGTAGCTAATGTTTGCTTGTTGTTGTATGCCTGAAGACTGGCACTAGCCTAGGAAACTTATGTGTAGGCTATAATGCCCTGGTTATGCTGTGAATCCAGTGTTGAAAGATACAGGTGTTGTTGTTGTTGGTGGCTTTGTGTGATGTAACGTTAGGTCTGACTGCCGGTGACCCACTTGTGTGTGGGCTATTGTTCCCTGGCTATGCTGTAAATCCTGTGCAACTGCCATCGATATCCACTGCTGCTAATGCTGTCTGTGTTGTAATGTTGTCTCCGGTGCTATCAAAATATGCTACCTCGCGGTTCTGCGCTTGCGCAAACCTAAAATCTTGGGCTCTATTTCTTCGCTCACATCTCAAGTATCTTCAAAAATTATAAATATACGTCTTTTTTCGGTGCGCCTTTCGACCTTTTAGCGTATTTATATTAGCATGTACACGCTGGGTTTTCTTGAAAACGCAGATATTGGATGATAATGGCATATATGGGCATTTATCTTCAAACAAACTTATCCAACTCATTATAACATCTGCTTATGTTATAATAAGATCACAAATGACGTTACTATTGTACACTGATTCATATTGCAATATTACGGCGAGAAAAAGACTTGACGATCGCTTTGCATTACAGAAGCATTTTTTGACAAGGCAGCACAAATTGTCAGAACACCGGCCGCACCGGTCAGCTGTTTGTGGTGGAGTGAAGCACGCGCACGAACTGAGTGGTGGGGGCGTGGTTTGGATGATTCCTGATTGGACGGAGGGGGTGGGTGCTTATCAGTTGTGCAATTTGAAAAAAATCATAAGTGCAGCTGCCTGGGATGGTACCTTTAACTGGTGTAATTCCCAACCAATGCAACAGAACTCATTTTTGGAAAATGAGGTATACTGAAGATGCCAAAAATTCAGGATGACAGTCATGGTGATGGTCAAACTGCGTCATGTTTATCCTATTGCTGTTTTTTTTTCCCCCTGATGCGTGATTAACTTCTCAGATGATCAGATCCCAGATGTCACGACAAGCAAGTAAAATTAAACTAATGTGATAAAACGGCAAACAATGCTGAAAACGAAATGTTGGATTAATTTTTCCTGCTGATAATTCCAGCTAAAGTCAGCGGAAGGGGGTCAACTAGCTGACCAGCCAGATTGTCAACTGATTCACCAATTTGACCACCAGCGTCCTCCACTAGCTAAAACGACTTATTCAGGTTTGCCCAGCAAGTGACCCAATATGACCAGCCATAAGTGTCCAAAATAAAGTGTTAATCATTGTAAATGACTGCAGGGATAGACTGGTTGCAACGTTTGACTATTTTTATTTTGGCTTCGTTGACAGTACGGTTACAGATTTGAAAATGTACGATTATGCAAACTGCATGTGTTGGTGCGATCTTTAACTTCATTGATTGATTTAATTGGGATTTAACTGAATCCGAAACTTCTCCAAGCATGCAACTGGGTGATGCCAAAGATCTTAGTAAGTAATGCCTCATAGACTGTACAAAAATATGGACGAAGCCACAATGATGTCACCAATTGGTTTCAGAATACCATTTATTATCAAGCCTCGATTTAGCATTTTGATCAGCGCCATCTTGTCATTTTGAAACCAAATGTGATTCTTATTGGACGAAAAAGTGGCTCTGGGGAAGGATGAGGGGGTGGACTGGCAAGGACCAAATGATACACGCCCACCTGACTGCTCCTAGCTCATGGAATACATCTATGGTCCTGACCAAATCTCACAGTACATTTTTTTCCTTCCAACATTTTATTTAAAAAAAAAAAAAAAATCCCAATTAGAGTTGTACAACCAAATCCAAAGTATCCAAATTTTTTCAGGAACAGAAAACTAGTAATAAACAAACACATGACCTGGGATTAACGTAATTGTACAACAAGTGTCTATAAATAAAATAGAAAAGAACAACAAAATACAGACAATAATAAAAAGAAACACAGGGGATCTGCAACGTAAGAGGGTAAAATTTTAAAATACACTCTTCAAAAAAAGTGGGGGATATTGAAATTTCAAGGTCAATAACAAAATAATGATAGTGTTTTGGATACAATAACTGACTGCAATGAAGATAACATGAACTGCTCTAAAACAAAGCACCAAAACGCCGCCACGTGGCCGGGGTGCATATTTGAATTTGACAGTGTAGAGAATGGTCATCTACTCCCTTATGATCGAGACTTCTTTCATTCCGATTGCTTCTGACTTTAATCCTTTGTTGATTTTGTTTATCAGAGACATCCTTTGATTGTTTTTTTGCAATGCGACGTCTCCAATGTGCTGAACGTCTAAGAGCAACTTGTATGCTTGAAACTAGCAGCCGTCAGTCTGAGGTTGCCAATTTCTTCAATGTTTCCCAGTCTGTGATTAGCAGATTTTGGAGCAGGTATCAGCAAATCCATAATGTTGATCAACACCGTTCAGGGCACCCACGGTCAACAACAAGAGCCCCGGATAGGTTGATTAGTTCCCAGGCTCTGAGAAATCGCATTCAAAAAGCAAATGAGATTGCTGCAAACCTACACCAGGCTACTGATGTCCGCGTGACAGCTCAGATGATTAGAAATCGTCTATACGACGCTCATCTTCATGCTAGACGGCCTCATATAGTGCCGCCATTGACCACCCGCCACGTTGCCAATAGACGCGAATGGTGTGGAGGGGGATCACTATGACTAACCGAACCCCACTCCATATCGTTCCATATCGTAAAGGAAGAGTCACAGGCCAGTACTATCGGGACAACATACTGACACCCTATGTTTTCCTGTTTGCTTGAAGTGTGGGGCTGCTTTTTGTCTTTCAGGACGACTACATCCGTGCTCACCGTGCAAGAATAGTCAATGACCACCTGTACTGTACAATATCCATAGGATGCTTTCGCCAGCAATGAGCCCTGACCTTTCCCCCATTGAAAATCTCTGAGGAATCTTGGGCTGACGTGTGCGTCAACGTGAAAGGTCACCAGCCACACTAAATGAACTTGGCCAGGCGTTGGTGGAAGAATGGGACAGACTGCATCAACTCACCGTAGGTAGACTCATACGCACAATGCCTCGATGAATCAATGAGTGTTTGGCCAATAACGGGGGCATTATGCACTATTGATGCAAAAATGTCAACTTTCAATTTCCGTTTCTTACCCATTCCTTCTCTCAAGGACCATGAAAGCAAGAAAAACTGTTTAGGTAAAGACATGTCGTGTAAATTGTTTACTCAATTCCTTCTGTTAAGATATAATTAGTTTGGGCAAATTATTCAATAACATTAATTTGTTATTAACCTTGCAGTTTCAATATCCCCTTCTTTTTTTGAAGAGTATAGTAAGCAATTTAATTGTTTAGCTAATTTATGAATTGTAAGGTTTAATTTATCAATAGATAAATAGAATAAATAAAATAGATTGAATAGATAAAATAAATAGCTACATTGACAAATATTCTAGATAACATTTCGTTGTAAAATTTGTTTTCCAAATCTAAGTTTATGTTACCTAGCTGACTAACATAGTGTTGTGACTGCGAAATGCAATGTAATGTTAGCAAAAGTCGTTAATTAACGCTAGCTAACTGACATTATTAGCTAGCTAGGTTATAACGAAGTTTCCTGCAAACTGGCTATATGTAATGAACCATAACGGACCAACAAAGTTATAGGCAAAAATCTTTGTTATAGGCAGGGGTGCGCATAATTGGTGCGCTGGTGCGCATGCGCTGCAAAAATTAAAAATGCGTGGCAGAAAACTTGAAGGGAAGCTCAATTGCATACCAAAATATTTGCAATTTTTGACTGGTTTGCTTCAGCTACTGGAATCGGACTTTTCTCCATACATCTCTGGTAAGACCGAAAACATATGAAAAGAGTATTCATTAATTATTTGCTTTTAAAGTTTACTCAGCTTTCATCCAAATTAGCAAGACATCAAATCCATCAAATTAGGGGAAAATCGGCATGGTCCGCATCGGTTATTTTCTGCCCGAATGCTGTTTCCCCGCAGAGCTGCCCAAAAATTTGCATCACGTCAGCTTTTGTTGGGGTGTTCCCCAGAACTACTTGAGTAGAGAGTAGCAGGAAACTGCCTTTATTGCATCATCTTTGAATTTTTAAGATCTGTGCACATTATCCGTTTCAATGAACGGTTGGAAGCATACGTTCGTTTTCAAGGTGTTGGCTATAATTTACGTCAAATACTGATCAGACACTAAATAGACGTGATCTTTAATATTTCAATTTAAATTCAGTGAAATTTCATCTCATTTTATCGATCAGACCCGGTTCCCGAGGCTACCGGAATCTCTGAGATGCTACAAGCAAATTACTTACTTTTTTGCTTAGAAGCTAAGCATTGCCCCATTTCAATGAGAGCACCAATTCATGCTTATCCCTTTTGCAAGCTTCGTAATACTACCTTTAACTCCGGTGTCATATTGGAAAAATTTCAATAATAATTCCGCAATGTTATATCAAACATTGTTCATATTACAGTATATCTAATTTCCTGTGCTGAAAAAACTATTCTCCTCTATTAATAATCCACTGTTCCCTTGGATTGCGTCCGTAGACCAAAGGCTGTGTGTTCTTGACTTGAGAGCAATCAGAGGCCGTTTTTGACTGGCACCCATGCTTGTTTAAAGCACTATAGTGGGTTTCCCGATAATGTTGGATCTCAGGATTCACAAGCGTGTCAAAGAGATCCTTAAGCAACGAACATTCTCTCATGATCAAAACATTCCCGTTACGTGGGTTTCCCCCCCAGACAAATTATTGAAATTTCCAACTGGGAGTTCGGAAATCCCGACTTCCCAGTACAAATTGAAAGCAGCATTAGTACCAAGTTAAGTGGCCACTTCAGTGATGTTTTCAGAGGATCTGGCCAAAGTGTATCAGTAGGTGTAGGGACTGCAAGTACTAAGACGTTTTGTCATCTCGCATCAGGACACATAGCCCAGACCATTTGCCATTTTGGGCACTAAAAATGGAACAAATTGCAACAGAATTTTTTTCGACTTAGAACACCTCTATGAAGTCCCCTGATCAACATACTAAAAGTCCCAACCAATCACTGTTGCGGAAATATGGTTCATTTGCAAAAATCCAAGATGGCCGCCATAAATGTATATTTTCTCATATCTTCGCTATCAGAAGAGATATTTGAATCATTTTTAAGGCTAATATACGGTTTTTGGATACAAGGATTTGTTCAGAATATGTTACGACTTGATGGAGTAATTACCGCTAAAATCCAATATGGCCGCCAGTAATCCTTATTTATCACATACTTGTTCGCGAATCTTCATCAGTCACCTGCGTTTCGTACTTTAGTTATTTAATCTTCTAGATTAAGAATATGTATCACATCACTACCTGGTGTTATCCATTTCTTTAAATGCATATTTGTTTCAGGCTGACTGAGGAACAGCGATGTCAACAGAAACAAACTAGACGTGTTACATATGTAAAGAAACAACCGGCGATGAAAGGCCAACCGTTGTTCTACAAGCAAAGGGCAGCGATGGGGTGAATCGTGTAAGTCTACAGCGTGGTAGTGACTTGAGAACTATGCCAGGAGCATAAGTGCATATTGAATGTCGCTGCACCTATTGCATACCATCGAACATTGAACATGACAATGCATCTTGTCAGAAACCTCCAGGAAATCGGCCTGATCTCAGTTTGTTGCAACAGGCCTACAATATTCAAGAGCACTGTTTATTTTGTGGACAATCTGCTAATAATGACAAGAAACGAAAAGAATACAAGAGACGTTGATGTATTTCCGGCCAGAACAGCAAACTTCCAGGCCACTGTACTTCAGGCTTGTCGTTCTCGGAAAGACTAGTGGTCTGATACGGTGTATGGCAGAATAGCATATGTGAACGATCTACACGCAGCAGACGCAATATCACCAGCAGTGTAGTAGTAATTTCAGGACGGGGAAGAATATTCCAAATTAATCATCTGCTGACACTGGGGACACAGGAAAGAGATTCAAAGCTGGAAGGCCTGAGAACATCGAGCGAACTGCAGCATTCCTGAAAGTCGCACAATTCTTTGAAGAAAATGACGAGGAACAAACTACTATCAATGAACTTGTCACGAAAATGACTGAGTATCTTGAAAACAGAGGGTGTGATCCGTACAGTGCCAAATACATGAAAACGAAAATAAAGGAACATTTTGGTGAGAGTTGTAATGTCTGCACACGGTACAAAGGACTGTGTGGTGACATTGCGCAGCACTGCTAGTTCCATTCTGCATGCATTTCACAAGCAACATAAGGCGGAAAATGATGAAGACGAGAAGCTCAGTATCATTGAAACTGCCACAAAATTCACTGAGTGATGTCAAATCTAAGGATGTCTCATATGATTCCTACCTAGATATAGAAGATATGGAAAGTGCAGATTGTGCTTTACACTATATCTCAAAGTCACTCCAAGTATTCCTGAGGACCACGTTTGCTGGAAAAAATATTGACGTGACGCTTGCTTTGATTGGTCAGTGTATCATGCAAGCAATACAGCCAAGAGCAATACTGGCGACTCCACAGTTAGGACTAGGAGTTCAAATGCACCACCACTTTGCATCATGCTTCTTAGTAGACACACTTCATGGGCATGGCTTTTCCTGCTCATATGCTGAGGTGCAGAGATATGAACAGAAGGTAGCAGTTACCCAAGGTACTGACATTCCCGGGTTCACGCCAGGACACACTATGCAATATGTTGCCAACAATGTGAACCACAATTTAGCCACACCCGATGGCATAGGTACCTTCCATGGGATGGGTATAATTGCTGCAGTGACGCCAGAAACACGGACCAACAACCATGTTCCCACAGTAAATATGATGGCTAAGGACATTACTGCTATTAGTCGCATCAACATTCGGTACTTCAAAATCCCTCCAACCGTACCACCTCTCACAAATCTACCCCTTGTACAATAGGATGCAGAAGATCCAACAGCACAGCTAGATGTTTTATGGAAGGCACAGATTGGGGATGACAGAGACTTGCTGGTGCTTCTACTGTATCACCACGAAATGGACACACACGAGTTGTTCATGGCACTAGAGCCCAAACAATCCAACAAAAGGAAAAGAGTTTGGTGCATTAAGCAATCAAAGGAGTTGCTCGGTCCCAGACTCTGTGACCATATGCTCTTTGTCCACACTATTCTAGGTTGTGATACAACATCTCGCCTGTTTGGTTTGGGAAAAGGTGTGGCAGTAAAGAAAATAAAGAACGACCCCATATTCTACAATCAAGCCAAGGTGTTTAGTCAACCTGGTCAAGCGAAGGATGACATCATTGCAGCAGGGCAGAAGGCCTTGGTGTCACTGTATGGTGGTGCTGAAGACGAAGGACTAGATAGCTTGCGATATCGGCACTTTTGTGAAAAGGTTTCCAGAGGCACCTCTGCCGTGGAACCGGAAAGCCTACCACAAACCTCCGCTTCATCTAAGTGTCACAGCCTTTGGGTCTACTATCAGGTGATGGAGTGGAAAGATGCGTGCATCAATATAAAGCCAGAGGATTTTGGATGGCAAGTTGTTAATGGAAGATATCTGCCAGTACAGACTATCAACCAGCGGCTCCACCAGAATTACTGGATGTGATCTGTTGCAGTTGTAAAAGGGACTGTACCACTCGGAGGTGCACATGCCGCAAATATGGCATGCCTTCCACAGATGTATGCAGGGAATGCCGTGGTGTGAGCTGTACCAACTCACAGTTACCCGATATGTCAAATGCCTATGACAACAACGGTTGAGTTGGACTCTGCGTCTGTAATCAGTTCATCAACAACAATGGACAATCACTGCAGCTACTTGTTAAACTACTAGCTAATTGTATTGCCTTATATGTTATACTGTTGATTAATGAATATGATATTAAAATTTGCGTTATTGAGTTAATTTGTGTTTCCCAGACTTCAAACATACTTACCTTGTTTGGAATTCCTGAAATAAATGAGCGAAATATTAGATAAAATATGGATTATTGGTGGCCATATTGGATTTTGTTGGTAATGGCTTCATTTAATCAAGTCGTAACCTATTCCAAAAGAATCCTTGTATCCAAAAACCATATATTTGCTTTTAAAATAATGAAAATATCTCTTCTGATAGCGAAGATATGTGAAAATATACAACCCCAATTCCAAAATAGTTGGGACGAAGTGTAAATTGTGAATAAAATCAAAATGCAATGACTTTCAGATCACATGAGCCAATATATTATTTACAATAGAACATAGATAACATTTCAAATGTTAAAACTGAGACATTTTACATTTTTATTCACAAAATGAGCTCATTTCAAATATTCTGGCTGCAGCAGGTCTCAAAAAAGTTGGGACACAGGCAAAAAAGGGCTGAAAAAGCAATTAATATATAAGAACCAGCTGAAAGAACATTTAGCAAGTAATTACATTAACTGGCATCAGGTGTGTAACATGATTGGCTATAAAAGGGATGTCTTAGAGAGGCTGAGTCTCTCAGAAGTAAAGATGGCCAGAGGTTCTCCAACCCATGAAGGCTTGTGTAAAAAAAATTGTGGAATACTTTTAAAAAAATGTTCCTCAATGTCAAATTACAAAGGCTTTGATGGTCTCATCATCGACAGTGCATAACATCATCAAAAGATTCAGAGAAACTGGAAAAATCTCTGTGCGTAAGGGACAAGACCGAAGACCTTTACTGGATGCTCATGATCTTCGGGCCCCCAGACACCATTGCATCACTCACCGGCACGATTCTGTCATTGACATTACTACATGGGCCCAGGAATACTTAAAGAAACCACTGTCGGTAAACATAGTCCGCCTTGCCATCCACAGATGCCATCTAAAACTCTATCATGCAAAAAGGAAGCCATTGTTGAGCATGATCCAGAAGCGCCGCCGTGATCTGTGGGCTAAGGCTCATTTAAAATGGACTGTAGCAAATTGGCAAAGTGTCCTGTGGTCAGACGAGTCCAAATTTGACATTCTTGTCGGAAATCATGGGCATTGTGTCCTCTGGGCTAAAGAGGACAAAGACCTCCCCTCCTGTTATCAGCGTTCAGTCCAAAAGCCAGCATCTCTGATGGCATGGGGATGCATTAGTGCATATGGTGTGGGACACTTGCATGTTTTAAAAAGCACCATGAATGCAGAAAGGTATATAAAGGTTTTAGAGCAACATATGCTCTCCTCCAGACGACATCTATTCCAAGGAAGGCCTTGTGTATTTCAGCAGGACAATGCAAAACCACATACTGCAGCTATTACAACAGCATGGCTTCGTAGTAGAAGAGTCTGTGTGCTGAACTGGTCGGCCTGCAGTCATGATCTTTCACCGATTGAGAACATTTGGCGCATAATTAAACGAAAACTCCGTCAAAGGAGACCCAAAACTCTCCAGTAGCTGGAAGCCTGTATTAAACAAGAGTGGGATCAAATTCCAGTGGCTAAACTCAAGAAACTTGTCTCCTCAATGCCCAGATGCCTCCACTCTGTTTTAAAAAGAAGAGGGGATGCTACACCATGGTAAACAGGCCCCTGTCCCAACTTTTTTGAGACCTGTAGCAGCCATCAAATTTGAAATGAACACATTTTGTGGATAAAATTGTAAAATTTCTCAGTTTCAACATTTGCTACGTTATCTCTGTTCTATTGTGAATAAAATACTGGCTGGTGTGATTTGAAAGTCATTGCGTTTTGATTTTATTCACAATTTACACTTTGTCCCAACTATTTCGGAATTGGGGTTGTATATTTATGGCGACCATCTTGGAATTTTGCAAGTTAACCATATGTCCGCAACAGTGATTTCTTGGAACTTTTAGTATGTTAATCAGGAGACTTCATAGAAATGTTCTGTGCCAAAATAAATTCTGTTGCAATTAGGTCCATTCCAAAAGTTAGTTTGGCTGGACTAACAGTATTTCCAGCTAAGGCTGCACTTAGGAGTTTATAAGCCGAGACTGACAAAAAGAATAAATGTTTTGAATAAATTTGTGAATAAAGACCCTTTAATAATCCAAAAATGAAAACAACAAACCTTGTCTAAAATCATAAATAAACACAGTAATATTATGCTTTAGCTAAGTAATCAAGGTGCTTAATCTACACCAAGAATATTGCTCAATAACAGAAGCTTCAGTGACCTGATAACTTCATTTACACTGAAATATTTTCTTGGCTGTCATCTTTATATCCTCTCCTTCCTCTCTGCGTACAAAATCCTGACAGTTTATGGGATATACTTACCCATGAATACCACTCCAAAGCAATATTAGGAAATGGGCTCTTAAAATGTAGACTAACTGCACCTGAGCTTGGGCATTTTCAGAAATGGGACTTCCTTTGTCACTTACTATGTGGCACGTGAACCTGCACTCAAGAGTGCAAGAATGGGCACTGGAATGAAGCCATGGATATTAGAATTTTTTCTCTCCTGGTGTCATATGTTCTTACCAATTTTAATGACATTGATAACACCAATTCAAAATGTCCAATTTGGTTCCTTACAAGGCATATTGTAAATTGGGGAAACCAGGCAGGAGTTGGTGGGTTTATTTAAAATTCAATATAAAAGAAATATAAAAAAACGAAAATGAGCTGTACTACACTGACATTTTGGAAGTCTCGATCAAATGAAAAACCATACAAGGACCTGTAATATCAATTACTGTTCTGTAACGCCAGCAAAGGATGTGTGGTGTTGAAGTCATCCGTTGTCAGTGCCTGTGAACAAGGCATAAGGTAACGTTCTGCTTCATGTTTTCCACGATGTAGCTGAAGGCTGCCTCAGAGGTCATCAAAATCTGGGAGGTCTTCGGGCGAAATCAGTACCTCAAGCTTCACATCCATCCTGCGTGCAATGAGTTACGAGTTGTCAAACAGTCAATATGACCTCACATCAAAAGTCACTCACCACAATGAACTTTTAAAATCACAATGACATAATCAGTAAGAGAGATCATATTTGATATCACAATATTTGGGTCAATTAAAGAGGACACATTTAAAAAGCTATAGTTACAGCCCACTATCTCTCTGCCAGTGCCGCTTGTAAACTGAGGATCTGTTCAGAAAATACAGCTAGTGAGTAAACTTAATACCTTCTGTTATTCCCACCCAGCCAGCACTGTTTGATGTCTTTAGTAGCTAGCTAGCTAGCTACAAAGCTGAATGTTAAACAAGCCATTTGATGCTATTTAAGCGTACAGGTTTGATGGGTTAGCTTGCTCACAACAATCTTTCAACCACTTAAATTCAGAGTTAATTATTTGACTGACTTGGCTGGCTAACTTAAACGTTACCTTTCCCGCTGTCACCGAAATACAGCGTTAACCTGAACTATCTCAACGTCCCCATGTACAGTTTTATTAAAGTGACCACATTGAAGCAGCAATTTAAGGTATAGCTATGTCAGTAATGTTTGTGCCGTACACTTAAATCATTTCATTGATGCGCTGGCTAGCTCGGTGAACAAAATGCATTAGTAATTCATGTTGGCTAACAGATATAATTAAGATGCCAATTTTGGCAAGTGAAACACATTTTTGAAACAAATTGTTGCTACTTACCAGGAAAAAAACAAACAGCTGAAACCTATAAGTGTCTTTCCATATCTCTGAAGTCTGTACAGGACATACAATAAGCTCGGTGCGAGAGGGGATTCCTTGTATGCGCACTACTATCATTGGTTCCTGTATACGCTGGTCAATATGCCTATATCCTATAATCCATCCTGAGTGACCATAGACTTTATATGAGATTGACAGGACTTGACCTAGGTCCTGTTTACCACAGGATAGCCACGCCCCCAAAGCATACCTGGCTTTTTCCTTTATTCCAGTCAATATGGGACCAAAATTTCCAAAAATGAACTTCATGATGTATTGAGGAAGACTTGAAACTTGCGATAGATAGCATAAAATGATGTGAAAAAACATTATTGAAAGAATAAATCAAGTGGGAATTAGGGTTATTTTCTCATAGACTTCCATAGCATTGGCTTCTTTCTGAAACTACCGAAGTCACCATCTGCTGGCCATTAAATAGAATGCAATTTTAAGGCACTTCCGCATTGGCTTCACTTTCCAGCTGCGTCCATCTTTTTATACAGTCTATCTATGTGATGCCCCCTAATTCATAATTTATTCGGTCCCCAAACATAGCTGCCTGCCCCCTTTGCTGGTAAAAGTTACTTGGACAAAGTTAACGATTATCAAAAAAAATGTGCAAGATAATGTGCAAGTGCCAACAAATTTTACTTCATTTATTGAAACCTGCAGAAGTTGTCAACAAAAAATTGCACCCTCCCTCGATAGGGATCGCTAAAATGAACAAAATCTCTCTTTGGGCCACCACCAAAACCCATGAAAATGTGGTTTGGTAATAGAGTTGTTTTGTGTCACGATTGGCCAAATTCTGTTCATTAGCAAACTTAAACCAATGAAACGCTCCAGCTGTTACCGGACCACTATCTTTGCAAATCCCAAAGTTGTCTGCCTAGTTCCAATATGGGCAGGCGCGAACATCGAGGCATCTGGGCTTTGTCACCCAAGCAACCGAGCGTGGCGGTGAGAACAAATCAGCTAGAGCCATTGAATACAGGGCATCTCACAATTTATCTCTCAGATATCAATTTAATTAGACCTCTAACCATGCCTAAAAGTTGTGTGGTCGTTGGCTGCAATTGTCATAACATGACGACAGACAAAAAACGTTACTATTTTGAGCTCTTTAAGAGACATAGGAGCCCTGACAGACAAGATAGGTGGCTGTCAGCTATCTACAGAATTAAAGAGGATAGTTCACACCTGAGCCCATCTAAAAGGAGTACTATCATCTCTGACCACTTCGTAAACGGTAAATATCATTGCTTTATACTCACTCTGTGCTCAGAACTGATAAGAACAGCATTTGAAATCAGAAACATGATTAACCCTTTTGCAAACATCGGTGCGAGGATGGGCCGTCAAGCATAATTGCATTTTGTAAAATATACTTTGTTGTAGAGCTACATCATTCAAAAGTCTGAGGACTAACTGAGGACCATTCTAATTGAGTAAGCCATTTTATGATGCAAATACGACAGCGATACGATAGTATATAGAGCAGTGAAAATAGCTTCACACTTGCGTCATAACAACTCTCAGCCTGACTGTGCGGTCCTATAATTTCCCCCTTCGGTTCGCCCTTAATTTTATTTGGCTATGTTTCTTCATTTGTTTCTTTCTTGTGGGCTTGCGAGGGGTTTGGTATGAGCTCTTGTAAATACCCACAAATTTTTCCTTGTCATCTAGTTAGCTGGCCCGGCTTTTCTGTCTCACACGCATGCAAAACTGTATCGTACAGGTGCTACTATCCTAAATTCATTAATCCCTCAGACCAATTTTTTTTCGTAGCATGTGTGATATACAGGATAGCCTATGGTAAGTAAAAACACTGATTAATCTTTGCTTGCTTGGTGTACGTGTCAGGTAGACATGAAAATCACCAAACTCGACATTAAGGCCATTCTGTAGGTTCATTTAGCCAGGTATTTGCAGGCAGTCGATATGGACACTCTTTCAGCCCTATGACAGATAATTTCAGTTCACATCTGGTTATAGCCTCACTAGGCAAGCTGTTTAGGTAGCTGTATGACATTTACTTTGATTAAGATGCGCTGTGATCAATGATTTCAACGGGTAATTACAAACTTGATTGATTTGAACAAGCGTCCTCCATCTGTTTTCACCGCCTTCAATTTTACTGCCGTGTCTGCATGTGGAAGTGACGTGAACATGCGCGCGCCCATAGCTGACCAAAACCCTGGCGAGGTCTCCGGTGGAGTTAATTACATCAGCACAAATACAACGTAGCTGTGCCTACCAAATGAAGCCGTATCCGCATAATTGAATCCTCCACTGAAACGTCGCAGGTGATGTGATTTCCGTTCCGTAATTCTATACATTGTTATTTATCTTAGTTTCACATTACTACATGCAGGCCACATGTAGCACATGCTTGGGTTTGCCTTCATGTAAAACTTTGCAAGTGTCACCGCAGCGAGTTCCCAATGTGAAAAAAATTAAAATGTTGCTGCGTGATTTGTCTCGCTAGAAGTGTTTTGCGGCACTGATGCATATTGAAATAATATTCCTCAGTCATTTTTTCGGTGTAATATTGAAACTGGCACAAAATTTGAACTGTGTCATTTCCTCTTGTGCACACTTACTGTACGGTGATTAGTCCTCTGGACACTTTACAGATACCTTTAAGTTGTATTATTAGCGTGCGCTAGTTGTTTGACACTTCGGACGAACTGATTTTATTTTCCATTTTCGGAATAGAACGACTCTTACACTTATGGGATATATTGGATCTCAAATTTCTGAGTCCGAGATATCATATTTATGAAAATACTACTCTTGTTTCATAAATATGATATCTCGGGCTCACTCATTAGAGATCCTCTATATAAATGTATTCTTGCACGTTTCAGGTTCAACACTAATAGATGCTGCATCCAAAAACTGCAAATCACAAGCTCACATTTTTGGGTCTATGGTTCTCACTTCCTGTGCCTTGGGGTTTTTTCCATCCTATATACACTGCCCAGCCAAAAAAAATTCACATACACACACTAATATTTTGTTGGACTGCCTTTTACTTCAATCATGGCGCGCATTCGTCCTGGCATTGTTTCGACAATCTTATGCAACACTATAACATTTATTTTTGACCAGAGCTGCATCAATTCTTGGCTGAGATCTTATACTGATGATAGTAGAGAATCAAACCACTCCATAAAGCCTTCTCCAGAACATCCCAAAGACTTTCAACTGGTTTAGGTCAGAACTCTGTGGTGGCTAATTCATGTGTGAAAATGATTCCTCAAGTTTGCTGAACCACTCTTTCACACGTCAAGGCAGATGAGTGTTGGCATTGTCATCCTGGACTATGCCTATGCTGCAAGGGATTTAAAAATCCATTGATAGAATAACCTGATCATTCAGTACATTCCAGTGGTCCGCTGACTTCATTTCCTTGCTTCATATGTTGCTGAGTCTAAACCTGACAAATTGCAGCAACCCCAGATCATAACACTGCCTCCAGAAGCTTGTAAAGTGGGCACTATGTATGACGAGTGCAATGCTTCATGGGCTTCCTTTCTTATCCTGACGCACCCATCGGTCTGGGAGAGGGTAAGTGTGGACTCATCAGACCACATGACCTTTTTCCATTGATCCATTGTCCAATCATTATGGTCCGTTACAAATTGAAATAGTTTTTTCCCTATTTGCCTCATTAACAAGTGGCTGTCCTGTGGCCATACAACTGTTTAGTCCCAATCCTGCAAGTTCTTGTCACATTGTGTGACTGGAAATGCTCTTCCTTTCACAATTAAACATAGCCATGAGTTCTAGTGTTGATTTTTAAGGATTAGACTTCACCAAGCAATTTGGTAATCTCCAATCCTGATCATTCATGCTTTTTTTCGACCAATTTCTTCCGCTAAGTTGACGGTTCACCACTATCCTTCCAGGTTTTAATCAGCGGCGTGTGGTCACATGTTCCTAGGGGCTTCAGTAACCTTACCCTTTACCGTTCGAATGTCCTCCAGCTGTTCTCATTCAAGTTCGCCAGATTAACAAATAAACAATTTATCGACTGAATGACCAAGACCAATCCTTGATCCATAATAAGAAATGATCATGAAAAAATGAATGCCAATTGCCAACATTTATATGATTGATACAACATTGTTAGGATGGAAACATAAATGCAAAAATTCCGAAACTTTCGCTGACTTCACAGCATTCATTTTCGCCATCACTCAGCTGTGCATCGTACCCAACAACGCCCTTTAGCCGTGACTACATTCAGAATACAGAACGGATTCTTGGGCCTTATTGCTTAAAGGAGGACTATACTGACCTACACGTTTTGACTTAATCTTATAGTAATTAACTCCAACATAATATCCACGGTCGATTTTTTGGTCCATACATACCCCCTGTTCTTTTAAATGACCATTAATTAGCTGGAATTGCTGTTTCCAGGAGCCTGCCATTAACGCCACAAGTGGCATGAGAACTTGCGAGATCATAACGTCACTGCGGCTGCCACATGCATTCATGTGCATGATGCATGCGATGTCAAAATGTCTGAATACATGGATATCTAAATAAATTAGACTACCAACCAATTTAAAATTGTTCATTGAGCGAATCAACTGTTTGATTGCAAATTGAGCCAAGTAAATGGGAAGGGGGTGAAAGCAATTGTCAAGTAGAGGAGGATGATTTTGAAGACCTAAAACTTTGCTTAGTTCAGCACGCAGTTTGCCTGAATTTGTTTGCTTGATTATTACATTTGGCTGTTGTGTGCGAATCTTGTTCAATTATTAAATAAAAAATGTTTAAAATTTGTGGCACAGATTTGCCTGAACGTGCTTGCCCTGTCTTCGGTGCATTTGTCCATTGCTTGCAATGCGAAAATAATTTCTCTCTCACATTCACGTTTGATGCGCTTCACACAATCTTTTCTACTTCGCGTATATTTTTAGACGCTTAAAAACCAGGGCCATCTTAACATGATTTTATTTTTAAGAAATATTTTTTAATAATACGTGAAAGCTTTCCCACGAGAGGTGGAATTCAGAGGTCTGCTATTTATTCAGATTACTGACATTATTTCAATCTAGCACGGTAGCCTGGTTCGGTTTGTCTGCTTCTCATTATCTCTTCTAAATCATTATTGGCTTGATTTTGGTTTTGATTGGTCAGTTGGCTGAATAAATAGCTTGATTACAAGTTAGGCAAAGTACACGGGAATTGATTTAAGGTGAGCTAATTATGCCAAGGTGATGGCAGCTGTCCAGCCTCGCTGGTAATTAGCAGACTTCAAATCGCACTTTTCTTTCCGGAAGCATTTCAAATGGCCTCTGATGTTAGTTCACCTCTAAATTAAAGTTGTGTCGGATAGAAAAAGGTAATAATCAAGCTCGTCTGTCTGGCTCATAGAGGAAGCGGGAATATCTCGGTCATTCAACAATCTCAATGCAGGACCGCAGGACAATGGAAATTCATGGCGCTGACAGCCACACTGACGTCATGATTAGGGGCGCCCCAAGCGGATCGAGGGTGAATTTTCGTCTGCTGTGGTGAAAATGGCGCGGTCTACCAGTTTTGTAAAATCGCTCATAAAAATTAAAGAAATCGCAAAATAAAGAAAACAAAGCCGTAGGAGCTTTTTTCATGATATATTGAAATAATAACACCCAACTTTCTCAGCCATGATAGTCCTCCTTTAATGAGCCTCGCAAACTAATTTACGAAAATCTGTGCTTTTTCACGAGCTACACGAGTGCAGAAATTATAAAGACATTGATGTTTTACGTAGTCATTTATGTGCGGAAGAAAACGCCGTATAATTTTGTGGCGTAATGTATAAAAATGCTATCAAAAATAAATTAGTTGTCGGTTCTACCAATTAGTCTGAGCAACTGTTGCTAATCAGGAGAAGTAAACTGCGAGAGGTTTAGGTAATTAAACAGTGAAAGGTGAGGTTACCGCTGGCCTTTGTTCCTGCTGACGGACCGCCACCGGTTTTAATAATGCGTTGGACAGGTCTTTACCCAATTTTAGTAGTTTCAGCAATCTCCTTGGTTGCTTTCTTTCCGTGATGCAGGCCAACAATGGCTTTTCTGAAACAGAGTAACATCTTTTCCACGACCACAGGATATGTCTTCTGACATGGTTACTTAAGAAAAGAGAAGCTACTCCCTGCATCAGTTAAGGTTAAATAACTAGTTGCTGGGTGAAACATATTAATCACTGCAGTAAATATCCAATGGAAGGCTTTAACCTATTTTCTAAGTTAAATCCAGGTGGTGACTTTTTTTTTTTTTTTTTTGCCGGGCAGTGTATATTACACATTTCACATAGACGTGTCTCAACCATTTATTCAACTGTCCTTCTTCTCTAATAGTCCCAGTGATTGGATAAAGAAACTTGATTCCATACAAATGACGGTGAACATGTTCCATGATAGCATTGACTGTATTCACCAGAGGTGGACAATCCAGCTCCAGAAAGTAAAAGTCCGTCCCAGTATTTTGCTGCAACTGCTTGGATCTAAGAATTGCAGCAACTCTTCAGCCCAGAGGTTGAACTAATTAGGAAAATCAGCTGCCTGAGCTCATGGCTGGAGGTAAAACATGGCTGGACTTTTACTTTCTGACCCCTGGAATGTCCATCTCTGGTATTCACTATAATGCCATTATTTACGTCACACATTTAGCGTGTCTGAATATGAAACCATATATATGTCCTTGCCTCTGCTCATCCCAATTACTGACCACATCCAAGTGTCCCATCAACATCACTGGATTGGTGCACATGCATTTTGCCACTACAAGAGCCAAGCAAGATACGTACATTGTGGGGTCTCTATCTTGTTTGGGATTCATGGTTCATGTAGAAATATCAAGAGGTCAGAAATGTCTGTTCTTATACAAAAATGGCCGTAGTAGGTGTCAGGGTTTGCTTTCACCCAGCATTTTGACTCCTGATTACATACGTTAAATAGGTAATCATAACCTCCAATCAAGTCCTCGATACCTTAAATCATGTGGTTTGGTGCCCAGCTAGGACAAAACCTGAACCAATCATGGCCGTTTTTATGATTTATCACCCCAATCAAAAGAGTGCCTTATGCTGCAATTTGACCTGAAGTTAGCAACAATTTTATTACAAAGAAGTGCAGTGTTTGTCTAATTTGTTTGTCTGGTCAAGGCCGTTTTTAAATGGGCTATAGGACAAAATCATATTACTTTTACTTTTCTCATTCAAAGCAGTGTATTTGTATTTGGACAGTAATATTGGAACAAAAATACTGCAGTTCTTACATGGTTCATACAATATGGATATAAATACCAAAGCAAACTAAAGCTGACAGTCTCCACATAAAATGGCATACAAATTGTTTTCAAATTCAATATGCCAGAGAAGTCAAACTGCAAAAAAAATTCTTCACTGTCCAAATACTTATGGGCCATTCTACAGTGTACAGCCGGATTAAATATGAATTTTACTTCCATTTTTGCTGAATTTTCACGAGGGCTAATGAGGAGGTCACCAAAGGCAAATGGTCATGCATCAGGCCTTACCAGCTCTTTCCTAAGCCAAGTGAGAGCCTCGTCAACACCTCGAAACTCTCCAAGCCCTCTCGTGGGCAGTCTGCCCTCCAGGGTTACATGAGTGGGTGGGGCTAGGCCTGAACAGTGGGGCCAGCTTAGGGAGCCATGGGGTTCTTCCTCCCTCTGTTCTGCTACCCCATGGCACTTTGCTCGCTGGGCCTCCACCTGGGCCTTCCATTCTGGGTATGAGGGCCGCTCTGTCTCCAGCCGAAGTCGCTTCGCCAGAGCCTTCACGCTCCGCAAGTGATCAACACCCACGCTGCCCTGATCACGCCCCCCACTCGCGTCCTCCATCTTCATTTTTGCATGCATTGCTTTGTCCTTGAACATTCCGTTTAAGTTATAGTTTTACAAGCAACAAAAAAAACTGACAAAAAACTAAGAAATTGCTTGGTTGAGCTCAGTGATCAGGGGTAGTTATATTCCCATTCAGTTGGATAAACTCTGTTGACGGTGGCATTTACATTTCCACATTTGCCAAGATGTTACTTCTCGATACCACAAACTTTCATGAACAATTCCTCAGTGTTTTCAGGTAGTTAGGGTCCATTTCCATCCCCCTCAACTGATGCTCAATACCAGAAGTTATCCTGGGTTTATTCCGGCAAAACACAGGCTTCCCGACAACAGACTTCCTCCTTTGGCTTCCTTGTAAACATGCAGTCCTCAGACATATTGCCACGCTGTTGGGTGCAGGCCTTGTAATAAAGCTCTGAACTCCACGCAAATGATCCTGCAAATTTGAATTGGTAATAATGTATTCATTAAATGTTTGAAATATCTTGGACAAAGATGTGATGTTATACATAAAAACAAAATCCTCTTGTTGTATATCCAAGTGTGTGTTCCTGCAATTTGTTTTCACCAGTCCAACAATGCAGAAGGGCTGTGCATTTTGGATCTAGAGAGAAAAGTGCATTAAATACAGTATTTTGCCATCCAATAGTATACAGTGCTATGAGAAAATATTTGCCCCTTCCCAATTACTTCTACTTTTGCTAATTTGTGATATATAAATATTTCAAATCATCCAACTAATTTTAATACAAGACAAAGACATTGTAAGTAAACACAAAGTTCAGCTTTTGAGAGATCATTCCATTTATTGAAGGTAAAGTTTATTCAAAACTTACGTCTCCCATGTGAAAAAATAATCCACCCCCCCCCCAAAAAACAAAAAAAAACTGGTTGTTCCTAGATGGACACAACTTTAATCAAATGTATGCGACAACTGGCAAGAACTGTGGAGGAATTTTGGGCCAATCTTCGTTTGCAGAATTGCTTTAATTCACCCACATTGGAAAAACTGAGCAGGAACTGCCTGTTAAATATCATGCCACAGCAGTCAGATTGAAGTTTGGAGTTTGACTTGACCACTCCAAAACCTTGAATTTGTTTCTTTTGAGCCATTCAGTGGTGGAATTGCTTTTGTGCTTCAGATCACTGTCTTGCAGCATAAACTGACGGCGTTTGGGCTTTAGGTCCTAAGCTGATTGCTGGGCATTCTCCTACAGGATTTTCTGGTTCAGAGCGGAATTCATGGTTCCATCAATGATGGCAAGTCGCACAGATCGTCAAGCACCAGTGCAGCCCAAGACCGTCACATTACCACCACTGTGTTCGACTGGTGGTATGATGTTTTTATTGTGGAAAGCTGTGTTGGCTTTAAGCCAGATGAAACGGGACCCATGTTTTTCAAACAGTTCTACTGATGACTCATCAGCAAGCAGAACATTATTCCAAAAGTGCAACAGTCCTGAGCAGGCATCAAGCGCGGTGTCAGAAGCACAAACCAGCTGGTAATTCATTGACAGTAACACGGAACAGACTGGGGGCAGAAACCCAGGATAGGATAGCGAGGACGGAATCCCAAGGAGGATGAACAGGTCAGCGCAGGTGTAATAGGCTAAGCTTCAGCCACTGTCACTGGCCAGACTTCCGGGATGCTGCCAGGTGTTACACTGGGTCCGCCAGCACTAATGAAGAGGTTGCTTAACCCTCCTATTATGTTCCGGGTCAATTTGACCCGACTCAGTGTTCAATGTCTCTAAAATCATGGTTAATATACTTTTTTCAGCTAGATTTTTTTCCTAACTTTACGGGTAAAACATGAAATTAACTAAAAAAAAAAAAAGATTTTATGTTGGGTGCACATGTTGTAAGCATCGGTGTTGTTTTGGTCATTTTGATCCAAGGATGAATTATTACATAAAACCATCATTTTGATTGCATTTTTGTAGTGATGCCTAAGATTGGGGGCATATTCAAATTAATTTCTTATTCATTTCACATTTGGTCTCGTTCATTTTGCTATAATCATGGAAAATCGATGCTTGATGTAAGTTGTATAAGGGGAGGATGAGGGAGTCGTGTTTTATTTACTTGGTTATTAAAATGGTCAGTAGAAAGGCATAAGTGAGCTGAGAGGAGATTGGGTCACACTTACGTTACAAACAGCTTATATAGGTCTTCATTACAGGGATCAAACTGACCTCAAACCAAAAGTGGTTTATTAATTTGAACATAATAGGAGGGTTAAGGGGAACACGGTCCCAGTCCTGGCTAGACCCTGCGTGCCACTGTGGGTGGGTATTTATAAATCTGACTTTCAACGTACACCCACAGAGGCACTGCTCGATCCATTGACTTCAGGCATACTTTTTCGCTCTACGTCTGTAACTTTTCCCCAACTCTTCGGATCAAAACAAATCGAACGCACATACTTTCCTAGCTAAGACAGCTAGACTCAGCTGCAAGTACACGCCGGTAGATGCCTTCCATGCGGAAATATGAGCAAAAATTCCTCCGAAGCCACGCGGTTCAAACACTTGACGCCATGTCTTCTAATGGGAATTCCCTGGCGTACCGTTGCATGCCGGGATTGGAGGATGGCGATAAGTGTTTGAACCCGTTTGAAATGCGTCTCTTTGGAGGAATTTTTTAAAACATTTTCATGAGAAAATGTTTTAACTTGCTATGAGAAGAATCAAAGGTACTGTGCAGATCCCAGAAACATTCACCACAAAAAAGCAGCAGACCTACAGCCATTTAGGTAACGAAAATTTTGGAACAATTTAAAAATTCATAACAAAAAAAGTAAGCTGAACATCATTCTAATTTTTTTGTCAGACATTGTTCACATTTATAAGATTGCAGAGTAAAAAATTTCAGAGGTGAATAACGTGACATGGTCATTTTTTGCTCCAAAAAAGGGCATTTTGGGGCAAAACTGGAAAAATTTGCCTAAAAATTATTTTATTAAAAAACTTCTACAAATGATATTACTTGGATTACTGCATTTTCACAGAGAGATATATCTTAAAATCATAAAAAAATGAATTCTAGCCTTTTATCTCACTTAGTTCCTGAGTTACAGGTCATAAAATGTGGTCTCGTATTTGGGAATTTTGTGTTTTCGGCTGATTTGAGGCTTTACCATACAAACCTGGATCAAGATACTCAGAATCTAAGGCCATTTTCATATTCTAGGGGATGAGTATGGTTAGTATACCCAATTTCAGCCTTGTTTAAGCAATCAATTTGGAGCAATAAGTTGCCAAAGTTGGCTGAAAATGGGTCCGCCAAAAAACTTAAAATATAATTCAAATTTCAAAGGGCTATAACTTGAAAACTATTTGAGATACTGGCCTAATATTTGGCATTTTTTTCATTTTGTGTGCATATTTACTCGTGAATTTTTCAAAAATTTTTTTTGAGGAGGTGACCTGGCACCCCCTGGATGATTTGTCTTGGAAAGACCCATGTGCCTAAAGAGCGCGACAATATAAACTCTTAACTGGTTTATTTGTAGTATTTTCGGTATGATTATCTGCTAAATATTGCGCCATTTTGCACAAGCGCTAAAACTGGATTAGCTAGCTGGATAGTCTAGTGGTTAGGACGAAGAGCTTACATCTGGAAATCTAGCGTTGGAATCTCATGATGGCATGTTCATCTTTAGGCAGTAAAAGCATTATTCTTGTACAAGTAATTACTGGGGTTTTTGTTCTTTTTAATTTTTATAATTTTAAATTTATATTTTTGTATTCGTAATTTTGTTTATTTGCTTGTTTCTTTTTTAAATGAATCTACTCCAGTGGAGTCAAAACTTCATTTTATATGTAAGTATTTTCTTTGAATGGAGAAATGTACACAGGACTAGCAGTAATAATAATAGTAATAATAATAATAAAAAAATTTTTAAATGTTAAAAATAAAAAAAGAGGCTGTATTTTGATGGAATGTATGCCTGTAGTGACATATAAGTGAAATTAAATGAGTTTTACTGTTTGGTATCTGAGAAATTGAAATGGCACACAAGGTACTTGAATTGCCAATTTGGAGAAGCCACATAGACATTCCTCTCTAATTTTGCTTTGATTTACTTAATTAGAATAAACTTTGGCACAGATAATAATGAGATTCTGGGTTGTAATTTTTTAGAGGTTTCAGGCTGTAACTAAATAAGTTCACAAGGGATAGAAGTAAAACTTTGTTAGGTGCAAATGAGATCTTTCATTTATGCTGTGTTCGATCTTCATTTGCTCTGACTCAGTGACATATATATACTAATTTTTACACCACAACAGAAATCCCAAATGGTGTTACCTTTATTATGATACCAAGATTATTCAAATGGAATTAGTGAATATTGAGACATAGGTTCTATTAATTGGCTATCATTTTCCCTTCACTGAGGAAGGGTGGTACCCCGAGGTATAAATGTTTAATATTAATATTACAATATCATATATGTTTTGATAGTCAAATTAATAGCATTATTAGGCAAATTGCCTCAACACATGGTGTCCACTTGTGAAGTGTAACCCCAACAGCTGGCGCCCTTGTGTGACGTGCTATTGCACAAACAACAACGTCGCCACTGTTTGGGCATTATCACCACAAAGGTGCCACCATTCGAGGCATTATCCCAACATTGGTGTTCTGTGCGAGGCATTACCCCAACAACACCATTCATATAAAACTTAACTCCGTTCATTATAAAATGTTCACAGTCGAAGAATTTCTGTTTGTAGTCAACTGTTCTGAGTTTTTTAATGCAGATTTTGTCGATGTATGTCACAATTTATGCGGTTAACGCCATCTCCCCGTTTTTCGTCATTTACTATAGATAGATTTTATAGATAGAAATTATCGGTGTTACAGCTGGAGTCTTCTCTCTGTTTTATGCATCAGTTATATAAAATATTGTCGTTACTCATTTCTTTTTCTGAAATGTAGGCCTACATTTGACTGGCGACGTGGAACCAGAATTTGGAAAACGCGAAACGTGCATATATGTTACCCTTTGCCTGCCGTCGTCTTTGTGGTCTCGCGGTTGTGTTTTTCTGTATGCCTCTCTGATTTTTTCTACGTCGGCTAAAGTTACATAATGTAATAAAAAATATCACCCAATGATAAAGATTTACAGCAAGATTTTAAGGGTGTCGAGGACAATAAATTTGCCATTATGACTGAAAATAATCAGCCATAGGGGAGACCGGGTCTAGTTGTTACACTTTTTCTTTTAACGGCTGTAGAATTGACATTACCAGGTTTTTGTTGCCAATATGCATTGTTCAGATATAAAGTTTATTAGACTACATGACTGATCTGCAGCAACCCCTATATTCTGCGCATGCGTGATGCTGGTGAGGAAAAAATAGACCCCCGTCACCGGTAACAAACTACCCCATATATGGGTTAGTTTGTTACAGGAGGGGTAGTTTTCTACAGGTTGTGGGGCATTTTGTTACACTAAGAATTTGCTTATTAAGTGAGACGTGTTTCCCACTTAAGTTGGCAAGTTAAGGGGGATGCCTTACTACTATTATCCCACGAAGCTACTGTAAGGATCCTCTTGAGTCATT
Source organism: Gymnothorax javanicus (assembly GCA_029692085.1). Classification (NCBI taxonomy): domain Eukaryota; kingdom Metazoa; phylum Chordata; class Actinopteri; order Anguilliformes; family Muraenidae; genus Gymnothorax; species Gymnothorax javanicus. The sequence goes on from CM056193.1 coordinate 111,716,856, forward strand.
CTCTAATGGCATTGCCACGTTTCGTTATTCGTTTGTAATTTCGAGGCATCTTCCTGAAAAAAAAAGGTAGAAAGTCATCCAGTGAGGTAATTTGATCCCAGGTCTTCCCGGCACTGCTGACTCCTTTTGTTTTATAAGAAACTATCTTATCTTTTGTATAGACTATGCTGATTTCTGCGATTGGGCTCTAATGTGTGTTAAGTGAGTTTTTAGATTATGGGCGCAGATATTCTTTTGTGAACGACAACTGAATATGGATGACGGTTTATATAAACGCTTGTACAGGCCTACTTTAAATTCTAAGTTCCTTAAAGTGAAATAGTTCTCATTGTCATTGTTAGGCTAGTTTTTTTTCATATACTGGGTATAATCCGCCTGCTAAAGATCATTTGCCAATTTAGGTGATGCTTCGGGAATGGGATTATATGCGACCTACTCCAGTTCTCTGAACAAAAACTATATCGGTTATCTAAACAAAAACATATTAAATTTAGTCGACTGAACAAATTAAGTATTAATCGTGCACATCATCCAAAAGTCTTGTCACCGGCATTCCAGCGTGTCGCATGAATTCAGGTCTCACTCCGTGATCTCGTATCCCTGAACCAGCTAATCCCCATGGCATCACAAGACTAGGCTACTTAGTCGTTTATCTTGCAATCAAGCTTATTCATTAATTGAACTGATAACACCCTTATAATAAGGGTTATATTCATAAAGGGGGGGGGGATATTTATTAACATTCAGACATGCTGATTTTATAATACTGTGCACATGCAGAGGTTTTACTTTGCTCATCTGCTTGTCTATATCTGGACTTGTCATCGGCAGCTTCCACAAAGCGGCGGTTTCATGTGTTGTGACTTCAATCTGCAAAAATATACTGTACAATAAATTAGAACAATATATAATATGACAAATGCTAGCCTTCAAAATCTGCAAAAATCAATGGAACAAAATCTGAATATCATTGCAGAACTCATCGTGTACGTAGTGGGCTGTAACTTCGAACTTTGAAAGGTCCACGACGGTGTCGAGGCGACGGCGTGCCCTTTGCGTGGAGTCGACGCAGAACCATTTATCCAGCTTAAAGTGTGGCGTTTTTTCTTTTGGCTTGCGCGATCACAGGTTTAAAAAGAAATGATTAATATCACGGACAATTTTGCAATTTGATAAGAGCGGGACTAAGTTATACTAGTTCTTATACTCACAGAATAGTAGAATTAAACTTGGGCTGTCGCGCAGATGATGTGATACAATGCATAAACTATAAAGTATTTAATTTATTTACAATCTTTTGCATACAAATTGCCAGCGGTCACATCATGATTTGGAATTCTAAAATGCTTTTTCAGATAAGAAGGAAGAAGTGGCATACTGACACCACACGGATGCGATGTTCATTCCAGAAAAGTATTCACGCAGCAACATTTGAATGCTTTGGCTGACTGAACGTACCCCGGTACCACAAAATCACAATTTATCTCCGGTCTTGAGTGTGGAATGTGTGAAAGCATCTTATCAAACTCGATGAAAAGTGTAAGCGTATAGCAGAAGATTGACGATCGGTAAAGATATAGGCCTAATCTCGAAACTGGAGATTTGGTAGGATTTTTTAGTCGAGGTGAAAACTGTCGTTTAATAGGCATGTACCTTACAATATGCATCTAAATTCTGCAGGATGGGAGACGGGGAATTTTTTTCTCGTAATAAGGAAATATTTAATGTTGGTGTAAATTTTGCGAAGTGGAGAGCAGATTCATTTTGTAACGCGAGAGAGCGTAGCTGCGTTAATTTTTGGATGCCGTCCGGTCGAAAATGAATGCATGCTTGTTCATTTTTGAACGCAAAATGAACGCATGCTTATTCATTTTTGAACACTCTGCCGTTCGTTTTTTAGCTGAACACGAACGGAGACTTGTTCATTTTGGAATGCCTGTTAAAATTTGAATGCGTTCAGTATATTGACAAGCTCCCTAAGTGTGTGACATTCAACTGAAATGAGCGACAATCACGCTCATTACGTGAGACCTGAGAGCCCTGCATTAGCATAGATGGACAAAGATGGCTAACAGGAGGCTTGATGTCTGTGAATGATTTCCTCTTTGTTACGTAGTTGTGTAAATAAATGATTGTTGTATTTTTCAGTTTGTGTTTGTGTTACCTGAGTTCACATCAGAACCAAAGCCTTTGCAAGTTTACCTTTAGCTACAGTGGTCCAAGGTATTATTTCAAGAGATTTTACATGAAAGATTTGTATTCTAGGTGAATATATATCCTTAAATTGGGCCATCTAGACTGTCAAATAGGCCTCAAAAAACCATAAATTGCCAGAGCTTCAGGGGGGCTTTGCCAACCCCCTTTGTTTGGTCCGTCTGCGCTGCACGGCGGCAGAGCAGCTGATAGGATTCACTTTAGTCAATGTGTGAGCTCAAACAAATGAGAAACCTGACACAAACAGAAGATTAAAAACATTTATTAACAAATAGGCTACTTATCCATGGTAGAAACACAAAATCCCGAAAAATAAACAAGTCGAAGCAAGTCAACCATTCTTCAACCCTTTCGGTAAAGAACAAAGGCTGCTGCCTGTTTGTAGTTGCACTCAATGCAACGTATCATTTATCTTGGGCGATCGCGTGTGATTCTGTAATTACCGCGTGATCTCATCAGGCTCACTCATTGGTCTGGCTTCTCTAGCCGGTGGGTGTCAACGGACGGCAATGCACTCAGCAAACACGCAGCAGGGTGGAGCGGGACCACCCCATACCTCACCCCATCCTTGCTTGTGAATGACTGAGCCTTTCGGGGATGCTCTTTTTATACCTAATCGTGACACTCACCTGTCTCCTACTATCCTGTTCACCTGTGGAATGTTCCAAATGGGTGTTTTTTGAGCATTACTCAACTCTCCCAGTCTTTTGTTGCCCCTGTCCCAGCTTTTTTGGAACCTGTTGCAGGCATCAAATTCAAAATGAGTGAATATTTCCAAAAAAACAATAAAGTTTATCAGTTTGAACATTAAATATCTTGTCTTTATAGTGTAATCAATTGAATATTGGTCTAAAAGGATTTGCAAATCATTGTATTCTTTTTTTATTGACGTTTTACACAACGTCCCAACTTCACTGGAATTGGGGCTTGTATTATTGTGGTCTGTTTGACTAGATTTGTGTGATATTGTTGGGCTTAGATTCTGGATAGCGCCCTTTTTTGGGTTTTTTTTTTTTTTTTTTTTTTTGGAGGGGATTCACCTGGATGGGGGGAACTCTTCAGGACTCTTCAGCAATTTTGGGCGTCTCTCAAGTATTCCTTCCTTCCTCCCTTCGTTTTAGCTGCCGTTATGCAGTTATGTGACCCCCCTAGGTGAGGGGAGAGCAAAGTTAAGATTCATTTGCTTGGTCAGGTCTACAATTGTGAACAGATAGCCTTCCACGACTCCTATACCATCGATGGCGTACTGTACATTGCACTGCTCCATGCTGTTCGTTCACAGGCTTCTGTCGTTCTGAGATACACTTGTGACGTTTCTTGTCACTCTCCCTTCTAAAGGATCTTTTACATTCATCACACTTTATCTGGTTGCTTGGGTGTTCTTGGGCTTCTTGGTGGCAGCTAGCCTCTCAGGTATTGTACTGACACACGCTCATACAGTTCTACCAAGAGTTATGTTTATCAGTTCAATGCTTCCCTTACCCCCCCACCTTCGCGCTATTGGCAAAAACTTCAATCTATTACAGTGCTGTTAAAAAGTATTTGCCCCCTTTAAGATTTATTTTTTTGCATATTTGTCACCCTCAAATGTTTCAGATCATCCAACAAATTTTAATATTAGACAAAGATAACCCAAGTAAATACAAAATGCAGTTCTTAAATGATAATTTCATTTGAAGACCACAATGGAAAAATGATCAGTCACATTTCCATGTTGTGGAGAAATGATGAACTAAAAATTCAAAACAATATTTGAAACAAAGCACTGAAAAAATATGTAAAAAATATAAAATAAATATAATAATAATATATAAAATATACAAAAATGCAAAATTTGGACTGATCGTTTTTCCTTTGTGGTCTTCATTAATTAAGGGAAAAGAGCTATCCAAACCTACCTACAAACACTGTCAGTTTGGGGCTTAAGTTTAGGGGAGGAGGGTGTTTAGTGCCAACAAGGAGGTTGCAATGGTTACATAAATTGAATTACTGGCAAATAGGGTAAAGTGTTACATTACAGACCAGCATTTGGGGTTTCCATGACAATATGGGTTTTTGAACTTAGACAACTTTGCTGATTTTACCCTGGAGAACTGACAGACCTTTAACATCAAAAGAGTGATGTACTCAAGGAGGCATCTGTCTTCACCTTTGTTAGTCACTGTAAGCACAAAAGTTCCTATTAATTGTAATCAAGCCAAGAATTCAGTTTGAATGTTCCTGTAATTAAAAAAAAAAAACTTCTTCGAACGAATTTTTAGTGCATTTTATTCAAAACATACTAATTAAGTAGGTACCAGTCATTGCTGTGTCATTATTTGTCAAGGGAAGTGACACTGGCACAATGAATCACATTGCCTTCACAGCCTAAAGGTGTCTTGTGAAAAGTGGAAACCTGTAAATACACGGGACTTGGAAGAGTGTGAGACATGTTGACTCATTCTAGAAAAATTCTGGCATTTTTATTTACCATGCTGTGTGGCTTGTATCAGCCTGTAACATTCTGTTAAACAGTAAATCCTGTCAAGTTGCTAGTAAATGACAAGCATATGCATTATAAAATAAAGCCTAAAGGTTCACAAAAATGCCAAAACTGCAATTCATTTATGATAATAGTCAAGTAATATTGCAATGTATGCAAGTGTTTGCCCGTAAATTGGGAAAGGTGCGGCAGTCATGAGGGAATTAATTTCCTCATGGCTCTTAAATGAAACTCATATTACCTTCACCAGTGCTGCAGGCTGAAAAGACAGAGATTCAAGGATGTTTTGAACATTGATGTTCTTGCAAAAAAGCATGGAATTTCTGCTTCAATATCCATTTTCGTTTTAACATAAAATCATACTTCCACGTCCAAAAAGTGAAGACTACACCATGCGATATTAGCACCAAGGTATATATTTCTCAGTAGACTCCTGAGAAACAATCTCAGCAATTGAATTCACAACGTCCAAATTATTGACAACCTCGCTCTATTTCCAGTCATATTATTATTTTTTCTGGCATGTCCACATGACCAAATCATGCCTTGAATTTAGGCATTTGCGGGTGTTTTTTTATCATAAGTATTTTCAGATGCAAGTTACCTCTATACCAGAGATGGGATTGGGTTTAAGAGGCCAGTGTACTGTAGTTGCTGAGGATGGGGCTGCAGTATGAACCCCCTGATTATGCATACTTTTTATTTTTTATTTCATTTAACCTTTATTTAACCAGGGAAGTCCCATTGTGATTGAAATCTCCTTTTCAAGGGAGCCCTGGGGGATTGGGGGGGGACAAATTGCACAGCCAATTAGATCAGGGGATGATTATGTGGCAGGTCGAAAGAGCCAGGTTGGGAATTTAGCCATGACACCGGGGAACCCCCCAATCTTATTGAAGGGTGTCATAGGATCTTTAATGACCACAGTGAGGCAGGACCTTGGTTTAACAAATAATCCGAAGGATGGCATCTCCTTCAGTACAGTGTCCCCATCACTGTTCTGGGGCATTGGGGATTATTCCACCAGAGGGAAGATCACAATCTACTGGCCCACCAACACCTCTTCTAGCAGAAACCTGGTTTTCCAATTGGTCTCCCATCCAAGTACTAACCAAGTCCACATCTGCTTAGCTTCAACCACACGGCTAGAGCAGATTGAGTTGTGGTATGGCTGCTGGCTTCAGTCAAGGGGACCAACTAAAAATCAAATAAAATTTTGGGTTCCGTAAAAATGGTCATTTTCAACAGCCTATCACAGGAAAATCAAATGAGATTTGCCAAATCTGATAGCAGATTCATAAATTTCAGGTAATTTTTACCAATGTGCACCCTTCAAAAACGCTTATAAGTCATTGCTGCATTCGCGAGTGACTAGACACTGCCTCCTTAAATTGGCAATTACTCCATGAAAAATTGGAGTTGGAACTTAAGATTTGGAATTTGACCATTTGAAATGATGGCAAACACCCATGCTTTTTTTCAAATTTTTCTGAGACGGTGTGGTGCAAACTTTCTGAAAACTGGTCCACTTGGCATGGTATAACCTTATTATCAAGGTATGCTTCTCTCAAAGTTATTAAGGTATGCCTTTCTCAATATTGTCAGGGTATGCCCCTCCCTCTTCCAAAGCTATGCTTGACTGTGCAGTATTTTGTTACTAAGTCAAAATGTAGCTACAGCTCCCAACAGTGCTGCCAACTTTCTCACATGTGACAAATTTAAATGACTAAAATCTCATACCACACATCCTAGTTCCTCTATTTTTCAACCAACTCATCCTTGGTTCCTGACGTTCAATTATCTGCAGTAATTATACAGGGTGAAAAACCTGCAAAAACTGAATTACATGGGGTGTAGCTTGTAGGGTTTGCTAAGGCAGACAACTCAAGACATGCCCTCATTCTCACAGACACCTCAGTTAGCATCTGAACTGCTTCATCCCTCAGTAAGGTAAACTATTGAAGCCGCTCTTCTGTTCCTCCTCTGGTGAAAAAAATCCACTGCTTGCTGCTGAGCTGCGTTACCCTCTGTTGCAGCAAGTAACATTGCCTACTGCATTACTCTGCCTTGATGCATCACTGTGAAGCACTGTGTTGCTTGCTGCCACTGTGCGCAAATAAAGAATGCCATGTGTTAGCCCAGAATCTTTTTAAGGATAATCCTGAAACATCTTGAATACTTGTGTGCTAGGTTGTCCCAGCTAATGAGGAAAACTGAAGCGTGCTTGGAGTAATTTTGTAAGGGCAGGGCAACTCGGACCCCCACAAATTGATTCCACCCCAACGCGATTTTCTCTTTCGCATTCTCATCTGCGTGCGCGCAAAGAAAAAAAAACGGTAAAATTAAAAGCACTGGAAGACACGTAATGTGCGCAATATTAGTGCCATGCTCCCCCGGTCAACTAAATAAAAAGCATGTAGCCTCCCCCCTGGTCTGCTACCACACATTGCTTCCTGCTCTGTGGGAAACACTAAAGGGATTCAAATGCTACCTCAAGAGTTGCTGATATTAACTTGAATGCTTTGAAAAACTTATCCTTTAAAGGGTAACTGAGTGGGTTACGAGCAGAGGCTACTTTCTACTCCAAAATTACTGGCTCCCCTGACTGGCAATGCACAATCAGTCCAAAAAATATAAACAATGTAACTATAGAGAAACGGGATATACCTACACATGTGAAATACTTAAATTAATGTTTTGATGGAAACAACCTAAATCATAACAATCAATTAATACAAAATAAATTTCAACAAAATCAAGGTTTCATAATTATTGGCACCCATCATTTAGTACTTAGTGCAACCACCTCTGGCAAGGATAACCTTCCTGTAATTTTTGACAAAGTTAAGGCACACATTTGGGGAGATTTTGGACCATTCCTCACAGCAGATTTTTCCAAGATCCTTTACATTCTTGGGTTTACATTTATTAACTGCCCTCCTCCACTCAGCCCACAGGTTTTTAACTGGATTGCGGTCTGGCGACTGAGATGGCCATTGCAGAATGTTGATTTTGTTGTGAAATAACCATTTCTGTGATCTTGAGGTATTTTGGTCATTATCTTGCTGGAAAATCCACCTACGGCCAAGTCTCAGCCTTCTGGCGGAGGCAACCAGATTGTCAGCCAAAATATCCTGATACTTCGTGAAATTCATTATGCCATTAATCTTAACCAGTGCCTCAGGACCTCTTGAATTAAAACCGCCCCAAAACATGACTGACCCACCCTCATATTTCACCATGGGTATGCCTCTCCTTGAATGCATCTCTCTTTCCATGCCAAACACGCCAATGCTGCATCTGACCAAAACATGCAAATTTGGTCTCATCTGACCAAACACCTTGTTCCAGTGAAATTCAAATCTAATTGAGAGGGCATACCTAATCTTACTGACATCACACTGACAATGCAATAATGAGCAAAATGTAGGCTACTGTTCAATTAAAACAAGATTTTTGTGAATTGAATGTTAAGAAGGTTCAATTGTTTGCACAATCGCGTGAATATTTGTGTTATCCACCCTAACGCAGTCTAGAAATGCTATTGAAAGTCAAAAGGTGTGATAAAAATGTTAAATGCACTTTTATGTTCGTTGATTGTGGCAAATGACTTTAAAGACAGTGTTCATGCCTTTCATATTAACGCAAATGAAAGTATTTTTTCTCTATTGTGTGCCGAATGACGCTAAAGAATGTCCAAAAATGAATGATTAAAATTCCAGTGACGGTACTGAATCTGTGGTACGCGCAAATGTTCGATTTTACCCGCAAATGTTTGATTTTTGGCGCTGATGAATGTTTCTTGGTGAAATTGGTCGCCATTTCATACAAATGAATGCATATTTTCTCGTAATGAGCAGCAAAAGGTGTAATATGGAGACCGATTATGACTCCGGACTTCTCACTCTTTTCTTTACTCAGGGGTTGGAAGCAATAGAATTGCATAAAGACGTTTCAAATGATCTTATTTAATTTAACCCTTTATAGGGCACTAAAAAAAACCCGAAGAAGCACAGTGTAAAACAGTACCGTGCATTGGGCGTATGTCCATAAATAGTCTTACCATCACTTCATGTAGATTTAGGTGAAAAGGGCGTATTATAAAATATGACCTCACCAGCAAATTTTTTTGTTTTTCACGCAAAATTTCACTGATTCCTAGAAATCCTACACAAACAACACCAATCTCAACTTTTAGCAAACCTTTTCAACTTAATAATGCGCAAGTTTTCATCAGTTTTCTTTCTGAGTAATGATGTTAGGTCCTTGTGAGTGGGACTGGGTAAGGGCACACAACCGCACTGTGAGAGGTCTGGAGAAGAACAGAAGTTGTAGATGCTCTAGGCCACTGCTGATTGGTCGAGCACCCTGATGTCACTGCCTGTGATATAGCCTGATTTTCTCTCATTGGCTGGGAGAAATTGCCGCTGGTCTACTGCCTCACAGGGAGGCATGGGGGCACCACTTTGGATGCCGACTGAAGTTACCAAATATGGTTCCTCGCCCGATAAAGGGTTAAATAATTTAAACGATCATGAAACACGTGCCTTGCTTCTGTCATACCCGAAGGTTCCCTCTGCTATTCGCAGAGATATTGTGAAGCGAACGCGAATTACCAAAAATAATAAAGAGTTACCAGGGTTAGCTTTATCTAACTCAAGAGGCTAGTCTAGGGGGTAACACCTTCTGTATGACTTTCCCTGCAGTGTGCGTAGTTCCGTGGACATGATGCTAAGTCAGTGAGTGTAATGATGCTTGCAACTAATGAGGAGGCCGTGGGAAAAGACCAGCTGAACTTACCATAGCGTGACCTGGGCTAGCGCAGTCCTTGCTTCTGGAAGCGGCCTGCACTCCCTCGGGGTTGATTGTCGTTCAGGTTTATTTTAATAAAATAAAAAAGGACGGGAAAAACGAGTGCCAAGACGGGTGATAGAAGGAAAGCCGACATACAGGGATCCAGGCTATCCAGTTGCCTGCCAATTCCCCGTGAACGCTATGGCCCAGTGCTCTCTCACACACCTGGAAGCCAGCTTGAAAATTGCTGTGTGGGCCACGCCCAGCAATCAGGCCTCTCCCAGTCCATGTATGTCTTTCCCTCTACTGACTTCACACCTGAGTAAAGAAACCCTTTGAGGGTTGTCAAATTATGAGCACACTTTGCTGCCTAACTCAGTCACTTCTTGAAAATTGCCGCCACGCCCAGCAATCAGCTGACCTCTCCCACGGCCCCAATCAATGTATGTCTTTCCCTACTACTGACTTCATAACACTTCCAACCCCTGAGTAAAGAAACCCTTTGAGGGTTGTCACAGGTGCATTATGAGCACTTTTTGATAAGATAAGATACACTTTATTGAACCCCGTGGGGTAATTTGTCCTCTGCATTTGACCCATCCTATAGTTAGGAGCAGTGGGCAGCCACAGAGCAGCGCCCGGGGACAGACTCCAGTTCTAAAGCCAGTTCCTTGGTCAGGGGTACTGGTGGAGTGTTCCTATGATGCATGTTTTTGTGGGTGGGGAAACCGAGTACCGGAGAAAACCCACGCAAACACGGGAGAACATGCAAACTCCACACAGAAAGACCCCAGGCCGGAATCGAACCCACGACCTTCTTGCTGTGAGGCAACAGTGCTAACCACTATGCCACCGTGCTGCCAAAAAGTGATGCCTAACTCAGTCACTTCTTTTTCAACAATTCAATACAGGTAATGTCCAATGATTCATTTTGTAAACATCTATTACATGTAAGACAACACATGACTCACTGTTAATGACTACGGAATGTCAAAAAAGTTTTATCCAAGATATCAGTTTACTGTTGGGCTGTTTCACAATCAGGGTACCACATGTTGTTTCACAGACACCCAAAATTAAAATCTGGGCATCATTTGTCAACTGCATCCATGTTTTAGCATATACATATGAGGATATACATCCACAATATTAGACCTAAAAATCTTGTAGATTTTGAGTAAATGCGCCAAGGGGGAACAGAGAGTGTGCTCCAACTATCAGGGGATCACACTGATCAGCCTCCCAGGGATTACCAATGCCAGGGCGCTGGGAAGGAGACTTCACCCGATTGTCGAAGCTTGGATCCACGAGGAACAGTGTGGGTTCTGTTCTGGTCATGGACCAGTGAAACAACTTTTAACCCTTGCACGGATACTGGAGGGGTCATGGGAGCTTACCCATCCAGTCTACCTGTGTTTTGTGGACTTGGAGAAGGCTTATGACTATGTCCTACAAGGTATTCTGGGAGGTGTGCTGCAATAGTATGGGGCTCCAAAGGCCGTTAGTTCGAGCCATCCGATCCCTGTACAAGCAAAGCAGTTGTGTCCTCATTCTCCACTGTAAGTAACTATTTTGTATTTTTACCTAGGACTAGGTCAGTATGGACCTCACTTCGGTCTTGTTCTGAAGAAATAAAGATTTCTCATGTACGAGGTCTGCATATTTAGACTGCATTTATAAATTACTACGTACGCTATGCCACCTCTTTACTCACCATCAAGCATATCCTACGAAGCTAAAACAGCTAGTGTTGCACAATGTTGTGATTCAGTGTTTGCATATAACGGCAAAGTACATAGACGATATTTTTAAAAAAAAAAACTGTAGCGGTAACGTTAGATCTCTAACATTTTATGATGAAAAAGTAAATTTGATTCGTACTTGTCAGCAGGATGTCATGTTAAATTTCAATACTAACCAAATACAACCTGACTTCCTAGCTAATGAAGAGAAGCCTTGGGTAAATTCCATGAAAATAGGGACAAAGCTCTTCAAATATTTTTTCACAAATTTCGATGGAAATCTGTATTTTTTTGTGTGGAACATCACATACTTTAGGGAAAAAATACTAAATTCAGTATTGCCGGCCAAATTCTGTCAGAATCCTACTTGTTACATCTTCAGAGTTAAAATTACGAAATTTCATTCATTTTGGGCTTCAAACACTACCTGGCCTCTGCATCATGTTTTCAGGTACATTCTTGACAACTGTGTTGATTTTATATTTTGAAACCTTGGTCAAGTGTATTTTGATAGGTAAAATTCCCCATCTGCTCCAGGTTTCTGCAGGGGCTGTAACATTTTGTGTACTGTACTGTCCTGTAACACGGACCACTGTAATTACTGTCCTGCTCCACTAGGGGGCTGGTCCGGACCACTGGTCATTGGAGCACGGACCACTGCAGTAACTGTCCTGCTCCACTAGGGGACTGGTCCGGACCACTGGTCCGGGGTGTCTCGAGACAGTGAAATTTTGCTTTCAGTGGCCTTGCAGAGGTACCGTCTCGGAACCACTGACTGTACAGTCCATGCTAGGAATATTGTAATTATATTGTAAATGCCTGCTTTACCCTCAGCATTACTGTTGGGCAAATCATTTATTTGGCCGCTATTTAGATAATTAAATCGTTAGGACTGTAGGTCTAATTGTTCAAAATATTTGAAGCCAGTAAAGTAAGCTAGTAACAATCAATGTGGCCTGACAATATACAGCTCACCGCTTTTTACTGTGCTGTCAGCTGTCCGATTGGAACAGCTGTCTGATTGGAAAACATAAATGGAGGACACCACACTTGTCACCGAAATTATCTTCATTCGCAGAAGAATTCTGAAATGTCGCTCTCGCTGGAGAAAAAAAAATCGTCCTTGAGCGACAGTGCATAGACCTAATTATAATTAAATTATATTTATGTAGGCTACTGAATGTAGCCCATTATATTGTCGCTGTTAGATCGCACGGGGGTGAGATAATTCTGCCACCGGCCGTGTTAAGAGGAAATTTCAACTGTACAATTATTAGACTCGAATATATTTTTGTAGCTATTACATTTGTATTTCATTTCTGATAGGCGTAGTCATGGCCTCCTGTCATAAATCTTTTTTTTTTTTGGGTAAAAAGAAGCGCCTATAGGCTACTGAGGTAATCTAAGCTGGAAAATGTGTGATTAGAATTCATTACCGTTACTGATAATAACTTGCCGACCTTTTTTATAGGCTAAATAGCCTACATAAATAAATCTATTCAGAACATTATGATAAGCTAACACAATTTGAGTTATTATTTTATATTCATCGGGTTTTACCAAAAGTCATTCTCGAAAGTAGGCTACGTTATGTTGATGGATTCTAGTAGCCTAACTCTTTTCTGTCGGCGATTATATCAGTAGGCTAGTTCGTGGCGCTTTTGTTCTGCAGATAGACATACTAATTTTAGGTAGAAGGCGAGAAGAGTGAAATAGGCTATAGTCTGATTTCATCATTAAAATTTAGTTTTGATTACGACTAGCTTATCTCGGCCGATGCTGCTACCTACCACGATCTGCTGTAAATCGGCTTTAACAATTACAATAGGTTATAGGCTGTTACAGTCATGGGATGATTTCAGTCCCATTCCTGATGGACAGCGGCACTAGCCCTCTGCATGGGTAAAACATTTATCCCCCTTGACAGACTAAACACTTTTATCCTTTGCTCGGAATGATTGAATGGTAAAACCATGAAGTCATTTTCTAGTGTTTTCTGTGAAGCCTATTTACTTGTCAGAAATGGCCACCGCATTTTCAAATGAATTACGGGAGCTATAATCAAAACCCCATTTCGAGTATTACATCATAGACTGTATCATACCCCTCTGCCTGAGTAGCCTATAGCTATAGCCTTCTATTTAAAATTTTGCTTTTATGGTGCAGAAAGAAAGCACAATATTCAGCCGAGATTAACAGCCGAAAGTGTGAACTGGCTGAAATTTATTGAAACAACTTTCCAAACCTGCCAATCATTTTTATCGTGTTCTAGCTAGGCTAGATAGAAATAATCTGTTCAGAGCATTAATATTTTCGAGAATAAACTGAGGCAATATTGGTTATTTTTTTTACTCTATATTCATCGGGTTTTGTTGGGTGTCACTGGCTAGTTTATTAACTCGGGTCAGTGTTTATAGTGACTGTTGTTACAACAAAGTTTACATAATATACAAAACCCAAAACCAGTGAAGTTGGCACGTTATGTAAATCGTAGATAAAAACAGAATACAATGATTTGCAAATCCTTTTCAACTTATATTCAATTGAATACACTAAAGACAAGATTTTAATGTTCAAACTGAGAAACTTTATTTTTTTTTTTTTTGCAAATAATCATTTTAGAATTTAAAGGCAGCAACACATTGCAAAAAAAAGTTGGCACAGGGGCCTTTTTACCACTGTGTTACATCACCTTTTTTAACGACACTCAGTAAACGTTTGGGAACTGAGGAGACCAATTTTTGAAGCTTTTCAGGTGGAACTCTTTCCCATTCTTGCTTGATGTACAGCTAAACAGTCCGGGGTCTCCGTTGTCGTATTTTACGCTTCATGTCGCCACACATTTTCAATGGGAGACAGGTCTGGACTACAGGCAGGCCAGTCTAGTACCGCACTCTTTTACTCGGAGCCATGCTGTTGTAACACGTGCAGAATGTGGCTTGGCATTGTCTTGCTGAAATAAGCAGGGGCGTCCATGAAAAAAGACGTTGCTTGGATGGCAACATATGTTGCTCCAAAACCTGTATGTACCTTTCAGCATTAATGGTGCCTTCACATATGTGTAAGTTGCCCATGCCTTGGGCACTAATACACCCCCATACCATCACAGATGCTGGCTTTTGAACTTTGCGCCTATAACAGTCCGGATGGTTCTTTTTTCCTCTTTGGTCCGGAGGACACGACAGTTTCCAAAAACAATTTGAAATGTGGACTCGTCCAGACCACAGAACACTTTTCCACTTTGCATCAGTCCATCTTAGATGAGCTTGGGCCCACGGTAAAAAACTTTGCATTGTAGAGTTTTAACTTGCACTTGCAGATGTAGCGACGAACTGTAGTTAACAGTGGTTTTCTGAAGTGTTCCTGAGCCCATGTGGTGATGTCCTTTACACACTGATGTTGGTCTTTGATGCAGTACCGCCTGAGGGATCGAAGGTCACGGGCATTCAATGTTGGTTTTCGGCCTTGTCGCCTTCGTGCAGTGATTTCTCCAGATTCTCTGAACCTTTTGACGATATTACGGACCGTAGATGATGAAATCCTAAATTTCTTGCAATAGCTCGTTGAGGAATGTTGTTTTTAAACTGTTCGAAATCAGCTCACGCATTTGTTCACTAAGTGGTGACCCTCGCCCCATCCTTGTTTGTGAATGACTGAGCATTTCAGGGAAGCTGCTTTTATACCCAATCATGGCACCCACCTGTTCCCAATTAGCCCGTTCACCTGTGGGATGTTCCAAATAAGTGTTTGATGAGCATTCCTCAACCCTCTCAGTCTTTTTTGCCACTTGTGCCAGCTTTTTTGAAACATGTTGCAGGCATCAAATTCCAAATGAGCTAATATTCGCAAAAAATTACAAAGTTTACCTGTTTGAACATTAAGTAACTTGTCTTTGCAGTGTATTCAATTGAATATAGGTTGAAAAGGATTTGCAAATCATTGTATTCTGTTTTTATTTACGATTTACACAACGTGCCAACTTCACTGGTTTTGGGTTTTGTACAAGCGAACAACCTCTTGTTATTTATTTATTTATTTATTTATTATTTTCCTCCCGGAAACGGCCACCGCATTTTCAAATGAATTAACCAACTCGAAGTTGTAATAAAAGCTCAATTTTAATGTAAAATCATCATCACTTCTCCCACCGTAAAATGGTTTCTATGCTGCTGATTAGAAGCGCCACGATCTACTGAAATAAACGCCGACTGAGAAGAGTTATAAGAATTCATTAACGTAACCTACTTACGAGAATGACTTAGTAAAGCCAGATGAATATGAAATAAATGTTCAAATTGTGCAAGCTTATGGACTGAAATCATAATGCTCCGAATAGATTTATTTATGTAGTATATTTATAAAAATAGTCGGCAAGTTATGACCAGTAGGCCTAACGTTTTAAGAATTCTAATCATACGTTTTTCAGCTTAGCTTACCTCAGTATAGGCGCTTCTTTTTGCAACAAAGAAACATGTTCTATTGCAGGACGCTGTGACTATATTCTGTCAGAAGCGTAAAATGTATCAAAGTCTAATGATTGTATAGCCTATAGCTAAAATTGACTTTTAATTATAAAACCGTATGGGCCTCATTCATTTGAAAATGCGGTGGCCGTTTCCGAAGAGAAGGGGAAAATACATGAAAACAAAGCTCGGTGATAAATATAATAGCCTAAGCTTGGTCGTTGCCTAACAACAGTCACACTATAAACACTGACCCGAGTTATTCATGGCTAGTCTTGGTTGATGTACTGTAGCCAACTACGAGTTGCGGTAAATCTTTTTACACAATTACGCTATGTTACAGGATTAGGGGAGTGTCGGTGCGAAAGTAACGTGGGACGAAAGTAATACAGCGATTTACTCACAGCCATCCGCACTTCAATGCGTCAAATTAGGTCAGCACGTCCAGCTCGCGACACTCTCCAGACCCGGGAAAAATCTTGAGGTTTAAATCGCTTCCCCCCAAACGAGACCGGGAAGACCGTTTTCCACAGTGGTGAGTAAATTCAGACAAATGGTAAACTTTTTTGATTTAAAGATTGTCTTTATCGCTCCATGTGTCATATTTATGATGAAATGATAGGTCATTTAGTTTTGGAACATATCCTGAAGTTTGAAATGTCCGACTTTTTCCACTTTAGAAGCAATCCTGGTTCAAATGTCAGGAGTCACTGTCGGGGCTGTACACTGAAAAAAAAAAAAAAAAAAAAAAAGAGTTTTCATGATTTTCGAAGATAGGCCTATTTAAGATGTGAGTGAAGAAACAGAGCCCAAGATTTTCGGTCTGCGCAAGCGCAGAACCGCGAGGTAGCATATTTTGATAGGTAGCAAATGGACAGAACACCGGTGCTCTGACAATTTGTGCTCCATTGTCAAAAAATGCTACCGTAATGCAAAGCGATCGTGAAGTCTTTGTTTTCGCCTTAATATTGCAATATGACTCAGTTTACAGTAGTAACTTTGTTATTTGTACCCAAGCTTATTATAATATAAGCAGATGTTATAGTGAGTCGGATAAGTTTGTTTGAAGATATAGGCTATGCCCATATACGTCATTATCATCTAATTTCTGCATTATCAGGAAAACCCAGCGTGTACATGCAAACATATTTAGGCTTGTAAGCGTATATATTTGCATGTACAGGCTGGGGTTTCTTGAAAATGCAGAAATTAAATGATGATGGCGTGCGGCATGTATCTTTTTGAACAAACTTGTCCAACACATTGTAACATCTCCTTATGTTGTAAACAAGCTAGCAAATAAAGTTACAACTGTAGACTGATTCATATTGCAATATTAGGGCGAAAAGAAATACTTCACGATCGCTTTGCATTACGGTAGCACTTTTGACAAGGCAGCAGAAATTGTCAGAACACCGGTGTTCTGTCAAATTTTGCTACCTATCAAAATAGGCTACCTCGCGGTTCTGCGCTAGCGCACACCTAAAATCTTGGGCTGTTTCTTCACTCATATCTAAAGTATCTTCAAAAATCATAAAATAGATTTATTTTCAGTGCACCGTTCTACCTGCAAGCGTATATATATTTGCATGTACACGCTTGGCTTTCCTGATAATGCAGAAATTAGATGATAAATGGCGTATATGGGCATATATCTTCAAACAAACTTATCCAACTAATTATAACATCTTCTTATGTTATAATAAGCAAACAAATAACAAAGTTACTACTGTAAAATGTTTCATATTGCAATATTACGGCGAAAACAAACACTTCACGATCGCTTTGCATTACGGTAGCATTTTTTGACAAGACAGCACAAATTGTCAGAACACCGGTACTCACCCAGCAAACACCAAACGTTCAACTAACGTTAGCGTGTGGTTCTCCTAAGGTTAGATTTACAAAAAACAAAAACTAACGTTTAGAGAACGTTCGCTCAAGGTTATGAATTCACAGAACGTTCCCCTAACGTTCGGGGAACTAAAAATTCCAACGTTCTCTAAGAGTGTCATTGTGCTCTTCACGCAACGTTCCCAGTTGGTTGTTTTGGTATTACTGAAAACAACCAAAAAAGAACGTTCCTAGAACGTCACGCGGTGGTTGACAGGATTAAGCGATGGACCAGCACAATTTTATGTAAATAAGCTGTAGTCTTATTTTTCAGGACAAAATATAAAGATACAAAATAAACGGACTGATGGAAAAATAGGAAAGCTTCAGAGATTTATCAGTATAAGCATGAACACACGAACGATAATAATAATAAGCAGGAATATATGATCTGATTAAAGATTTTAAAAAATAAATACAGCCGACTTAATCTTTAAATTTTTATGAACGGTATAAAGAAGAACTTGATGTCTTAAATTGTTCGCGTAATCTAACAGATTCAAACGTTATCTCGTCTCGCGCTATAAAAATATAAAAACAGGTACTCCAAGGGGATTGAAGTATTCGCGGGTTGAAGACTGCAGAGAGACAGCTCCATGGAGAGAAACAGAATTTAGCGAGGATTTCGATATTTTATTGACATAATTTTGATATTCAATTTAGGTGATTAGAGGATAATTTATAGGTGTCATTGAATCCGTTTCTGTGTGATTAGTTTCGAATGAGTGACATTGGTAATAGTGAAGGTGATTTCTCTTTTAGTTTACTTCTTCTATAGGGCAGTTCCGTGGTGTCGGACGTACATTTCAGACACTTCATAGGTCAATTAAGAGCACAGTGAAGTGAGGAGATATCTGTCATTTGGGCAGATTACACATCCTGGTTAAGGCAATCATCTTGTATGCAGGGGTATAGCTCCTCATCATAGTGTAGGAGATGTTGCTCCAAAATACCTCGGTGTCGGACGTACTCAGACAAATGGCTTTAATGACATGTACATGATTTGTTTTAGGATCTCTGTGAAGTGTTTAAACTTTTTCCAATTATTAATCCATGACTGATTCCCCAAGACAGTACACTAAAACAAGATTATATAAAGGAATCCATATTTATTATGAGCACGTAATGTACCACTAAACACAGTGTCGGACGTACATTTTTTGGTGTCGGACGTACGGCGTATGAATGTAATTTAAAATCCAACTGGATCTTCATCTCTAACAAATGTATTTTAAACTTTATCATATAAAATGAACAAAATACCACATTCAAACCTCTGCAAGTGGGTTTATGAATAGGTGACTAAAAAACAACACGTATAAAAACCTTTTTTGGTGTCGGACATACAGGGTCTAAATGTAATTTTAAGTCAACTCAATCCCCATATAATGAACAAAACACAACTTCAAACCTTGGCAGGTTGGCTGGTAAGTAAGGTAACTCAACAAATTAATAACACTGCAGGAATTAAACACAACTGGTATCAAATATTCAGTTTGTCCTATTGAGTGTTAACCTGCATTTTGGTAATGCCACTGGTAGGAGACAGTTTTATTTTTAGATGAGCAACCATCACATACGCACCCTAACTCAGCAAAACCGCATTTTTACTTCTGGATAAGCGCAGTTTAGAAAGGAGTGCTGTGATGAGATTCGGATATTACTCACTACTTGATCTATCAATCGCTCACATTCAGCACACTGATGGGGAAATATATAAAAATGAATATATTACAGGTTTCAATGATTGTTTTACTTGCATTCAATAAAATGATTGTTGCTTTCGTGAGCACAAACTCTAACAAAATGTTTGCGTGAAAAATTCAGTTGGTTCCCGTTTATCAAATCGAAAAATTCAAAATGGCACTTGTGTGCCAATGTGTGAACTACGTCATCAACATAAGACTTCCCAACGAGGACGCGACCAAAACGTGTACCAGAAAAAGCACCCATTTTGACTACCGTAGCGCAATCCAGCTGAGTTGCGATACGCGATCGGAGGACGCCCGCGAAGCCCCAAATGACCTAGAGTTCCACATAGCCACCAGATGTTCATATGCCATGATTTATAACCAACAATTTGGACACATTCACTTTCTTGTAGTGACCTTTTTTCAAGTCCAGTGTCTTAAAATCTGTGGAATTTCAAAATCAAACTTCAGAATCAAATTTCCCTCCAGTACAAAGGTGATGGCAAAAAGAAGATACAATCGCACAACATAGTTCCTATTCCAGCTATCAAATGGCAGCTGATCAGTTCCTATTCCTCTCATATCCCTATGAAATGCTTTCCTCCAATTCCAGAACTGGTGGTGTGAAAGTAATAACCATTCTTGTTACCAATTACAGTGTCCATGAGCTTTAAACTGTTGGAAACTGTGGTGTCAGACGTACACGGTGTCGGACGTACAAAATTTGACACCAGGATTCCCAGCATGGTGCCAATTCCTGATGACAAAAAAACTAGTCCATTATAATAAAGACATTATATACACATTTAATCCAGGATATCAAGTTAGTTTGACAGTGCATATTGATGGGACAGTTATAAAGAATCATTTTTGGTGTCGGATGTACATGTGAAAAGTGTGTATACTTAGTATGCAAATAAATTTTTTATTTTAAATTGAACTGATTTTTTATCAATGCAATAAATACTAGGGTCTTATGTAAAAATCACTCCAACAAAAATTTGCAACAATGATAATCTTAGATAGAAAAAAATTCAATTATTTAATTACGCATCAATCAGGAATATCCAGACTCCTTTATGCCATCTTACAAAAACACTGATATTTATATAAATATACATCTTCCACTCAGGTTTACTCATTGGTTTTGAAAAATAGGGCTATAAACCTTTAAAATGATGTATTACAGAGATGTGTAGCACTATTTTGAAAATTCCACCTATAGGTTTACTAATTGGTGGAATTGCCCTATAGCTGTAATTATTTCATAGCGCTGGAAATAGGACATTTAAGTACAGAATGGAATACCATGGAAAGTTATTTCATTACTGTTTCAATTAGTGTTGGCGCCATCGCAACACTCAG
The DNA here is from genome assembly GCA_029692085.1 of Gymnothorax javanicus. Classification (NCBI taxonomy): domain Eukaryota; kingdom Metazoa; phylum Chordata; class Actinopteri; order Anguilliformes; family Muraenidae; genus Gymnothorax; species Gymnothorax javanicus. The sequence goes on from CM056193.1 coordinate 111,737,500, forward strand.
TAAAGGAAAGTAAAATTATCAAACTTTATAGAAAAGTTTCGTTGTACCGTTGAACTGTTAGCTAAGTTAGCTACCATTTGTCTGAGAAGCTAGAGTCAGTATAATACTGGTCTCGCGCTGCTGTGACAACGGCCATAACGGTAGACAAGTTACTGTTATGCGGTGGATTTAAATGATTGTCAATGGAGCACTTCAGAAGTCCAGAACTATCCACTGCTAGCCTTAAGCAGCATCGCTCGCACAAGTATTATCTGACCTGTGTTGCATTATGAACTGCTAAGTCAAACAGCGACCTTGGGCTTTCTTTATAAGCCTCGCTGTGTGCAAATGCGGATGTTAGGGAACATATTCCAGTAACATTTTAAAATCAATCAGTTTGTGTCTTGCCTGATTTCCTATGACTATCTAATTATTGTTCATTCACATGGATTAACTTAAACTAAACGCCCACAACACTCAATTTAAATAAAATTTGAATTACGACTGATTGCGTAAATCATCTTTAATTCTTCAGTATCATAGTTTACAAGCTAAATAGAACTAGACCAGCAGGAAAAAAGAAGAAAAGTGGCCAAAAAAGGAAGTGGCTATTTGCCTAGCAGCGGGGTGAATTGGGGGAAAGACATCAGCTCTCTGCCCCGCTCAGCTCAGCTATTTGCACCATGGCGGTGCGGATAAGAGAAGCACTTCTATTTGCCTCACAGCTGGGCCAATAAGTGATTTCATTTTATAATCCACCCCACACTCCTTTAACTTTTGCACTGAAGCGCTGCGGGGCGAATAGCCTCTTCCAAAGAAAAAACAAGACATTCCTAAACACAACAAAATATTTTATATTTTGAGTGCATAAATTCAATCTCATTATCATAGAAATGAATCCCTATTGTCTCATGAAGTGGTATTGTACAAGCTTTGAACATTTTTCTACAGGGCCTAACTATGTGCATTGGTTATGGATTTCTTTACAGCAACAAACTCTGTCGTACTATATCAAACTTTATTAATTGTGCCTTTTTAAAATTTTTAGGCCAGCTGACAGCCGAGTGGAGGAATGAGACTCGTGACAGCTGCAACACAAGCATGCAGGCATTAGCCCTAACCTGCATATTTACATATATACAGTCATGCCCAAAATTATTCATACCCCTACCCATTTTTGGGTTTTTTCAAAATATTTTTTGACAAATCAAATTTATTCTTGCACAAATGACACAGTAAGTTGACATCAGGCTGTAAGAATTACAGTAAATAATTTCTTGAGAAATACAATACTTTTTGGTATTTTATTTGACAGATTTACAAAAAATGCCATGTCCAGAATTATTCATACCCTTTTCTCAGTAATTGATGGCAAAGCCTTTATTCATGATCACAGACTCCAAACGCTTCCTGAAGTTGATCACAAGGTTTCTACACGTTTCCACGGGGATTTTGGCCCACTCCTCTTTGGCAAACTTCTCCAGATTCTTAAAGTTTAAGGGTTTCCTTGCCATGACCTTGGTCTTCAGTTCCCTCCACAGACTCTCGATAGGACTGAGGTCGGTGCTCTGGCTTGGCCACTCCAAAACATTCACTTTGTTGTCCACTAACCACTTCTTGACAGATTTGGCCGTGTGTTTAGGATCATTATCCTGTTGGAAGATCCATTCCTACCCAAGACCAAGTTATTCGCCCGATTGCTTGATGTTTTCACTGAAGATCTGGATATACTGGTCCTGCTTCATAGTACCATTCACTTTAACAAGGTTTCCGTGCCCATTTGCTGAAAAGCAACCCCAGAGCATGATACTCCCGCCACCTTGTTTGACCGTTGGGACCGCGTTTTTCAGGTTGAACGCTGAGAGAGTTAAAAGCTTAGATACATTTAGGATCAGAAAGGGGTCAATGTCAACATGAAATGCAGCTCACGGCTCTCTCAGCTTTCCTCACTCTGCTTGTTAATTAGTTGGCTCATTGTCTAATTTGTTCCCCTGCCCCCTTTCATTGGTCTCCCTCGTCTGCTTTGAGTTTGAGCTAATGACCAGTGACTTGATTTGACTTGGACATGATGACTTGCTCACAACTCTGAGAATAACCAAACAAACCTTCAGGGAAAGTTCCCACAACCAGAAAAATAACTTTGCCAGAACGTTCAGTGAACCAGAATTTGTTAGCTTGAAGATTAGGGGAACGTTAATACAACCAAAATAGAACGTATTGTGTTAGAGCCATATAAGGATGGTATAAAAACATTGTTTATGTTGCACCTTATACTACGTTATCCATGGTAATTGGCACATCACGTGGGCATAGCGGAAGTGGTGCTTTAAAGTTATTCACACCTGTGCACTAGTGTGGCAGTATGGAGAGGGGGTGAGTAGAGAGATCTGACTGCTGCTAATCGCTTCACTCAACTCTTCTTTAATGCTGGCATTCTTGTTTTCTAAGCCTTTCGCCATGTTGCAGTTTCGTGCGAGAAGAATAAATAGTCAAACGCACGTACGTTTGTGAATCTGAGTTTTTTTTTCTTCAGCATTATGCGCGTCGCAAACAATCTCGTGTATTTAACCACTCGCGGCTTCTGGTAGTTAAGTAAGTAGCCGCTACTGCTCTATAAAAGTTGCGCAAAGTTTCCAACATTGTGAAATTTAGGAGAACGTTTGGAGAATGTTAGGGGAACCAAAATATGCAACCAAAAACTAACGTTGTATTTACGTCAGGAAAACTTTCCTGGGGAACCACAGGACAACCAAACAAACCTTCAGGGAATGTTCCAACAACCAAAAAAAAAACGTTGCCAGAACATTCAGACAACCAGAATTTGTTTGCTTTAAGGTTAGGGGAACGTTCCTACAACCAAAATAGAAAGTTCTGTAAAGGTTGCCCAAAGGTTCCTACATTATGAAAGTTAGGAGAACGTTTGGAGAACGTTAGCGGAACCAAAATATGCAACCAAAAACTAACGTTGTATTTATGTCAGGAAAACTTTCCTGGGGAACCACAGGACAACCAAAACAAACCTTCAGGGAACGTTCCCACAATCAAAAAATAACGTTGCCAGAACGTTCTGGGAACCAAAATTTGTTAGCTGGGCAGGATTCCCCGGTTTCGTTTTGACTCGACCCAACTCGTTCTGCATACCAAGCCAGCCGGCGGTCCAACGATCGATTCGTATTTCAATCTGAATTCCAGGCCTCCCAGTGCCCGCACAGTGCACTACTTTCAGTGCACGCGATCAATACTGGATGCGAGGTTGAGTGTGAAAAGACGGTATGGGATATCTGACTGACTCTACGCGCAGTAAGGAAGTGAAAACATTGGTCTGAACACCTGATTGTAGATGGCTTTTTACAGTATTTTGGGGAGACTTTAATGACGATTTAGATTTTTTATTTTTTAGATTCGCCAAAAAAATTCGCCTAATATTTTCCTTGGTAGCCGAACATTTTTTAATTTTGCTATTGGCGAATTTGGCGAGCGCCAGCGGAAGCCCTGCACAATGGTAAACGTGGCCCTCTCCCAACTTTTTTGAGATGTGTTGTTGCCATCAAATTGAAAATGAGCTAACATTTTTCATGAAATTGTAAAATGTCTCACTTTCAACATTTGATGTTGTTCATGGGTTTTTCTAAACAGGGTAACAGGGGCGCTGCGCCCCCTTACTATTCCCCAGGGCCCCCTTGATTCCCGTTAATTCTGAGTAACTGCGCAATCGCCGCCTGTTAATAATGTAAGCGCACTTAAAAAAAAAAAAAAAAAATTGAAAATACTGGAAGACGCGGAATTTGCGCAATAACACTGACATCCCCCCCGGTCAACAATCATCACCACACCCCCATACTCTGTTTTTCTAGAACAAACCCTGTTGTCTATGTTCTATTGTGAATAAAATGTGGGTTTATGAGATTTACAAATAATTTTTTATTCACGTTTTACACAACGTTCCAACTTCATTGGAATTGGGGTTTGTCGCTTTGTTAGCTAGCTAGCTAGCAACATCATCGACTGATTGGATGTCAGACAAAAGATCAAGAAGCAGCCGTACAATCTAATAAGCATTTGGCGGTAGTAAGCCAGCTAGCTAGCAGCTATTACAGTGGTGTAAAGTAGCAAATTATAAAATGAGGGAACGGATCACAGTGGTCAGCCGATAATCAGCCTCAAATGGCAGATGGTAGTTTTCTTTTTTTTTTTTTATATCCCGGCCACTGCCGCTTTGGAGGACAACTTTATTAATTCAGTCAGTTATATAATTGTGTCCGAGTCCTCCTACATCTTCCGACAAAACAAAACAAAGCACACACACAAAAAATTAAATAAATAAATGAATAAAAATTGAAATACAATACAATAACAATTACATTCACAATGCTTTACTACCTTTTGCATTAGTCGTTATTAGCTCACCTATTCCATCTCTCATTATTCCCAACCTTCAGCCTCCCTTACTATATCCCATCTTTTGGCATAAATTACAAGTCCTGTCTCATGGGCCATCACACTCTCAATTCTACTGTAATACTTGACAAAATTTTTGAATTTCTCATTTCTTAATGCCTCAACAGAAGTCACCCCGAAAATAAATATTTTTGCCAAATATATAATTATATTACAGTTAAGGTGTATTCCTTTTGTTACATCACCCAGTAACACTTTAAATAAATCTAATTGCATTCTATTGTACTGAGATATCCAGCCTTGTACCTTTATCCAAAATGAGGCTCTTATAGGACAGTACCAAAATAAATGGTCTACTGACTCCACTTCTTCCTGACAGAATCGACAAAGGGGTGATGACTCTATTCCCCATATATTTAGCATCTTTTTAGTTGTTAAAAACGTATATATTAGCTTATATTGAAAATATCTAATCTTTGGATCAAGTGATGTACTGTAAAGGATTTTGAAAACTTGGTTCCATGGGACTGGTGTATCTAACATATTTTCCGAACTGTCTAGAATCCTGTATGGTACAGCAACTAAGTTCTTTATTCTTAAATAAAATGTGTATATATGTTTGTTGATCTTTATTCTATTTAGCCAATTTGCCATTTTCATATCAGGCTAAATGCTAAACTAAATGCTCTCCTGTTCCTTTTATAATTTTTGATTTCCAAGCATGTGGTAAAGCTCAAATAAGTTGATTATATTGTTGCAATGTACAGACTGTTCCATAAAAACTAGTTAATTGTTTGTAGGACATGAGTTTATTATCCTTATTCACTATATCCCTTATAAAAATAATACCTATGTCAAACATGCGTATGGGCGATTTTCAGCCAAGTGTGCAAGTAACATGAAAGACACTTTTGAAAAATCAAACCCATTTTTTTCCCATAATTTGGCCTGATTTTGTTTTCTCAGTGAATTTCTAAGGATTCTACAAAGCTGCGATGCAAGAACTATCTTTAATTATGAGAAAATGCATTTTTAATTTTTTCATGTTGTCTTTCATGTTACTGCAGTAACATGGGCTTGCAAACTGTTATAGCTGCCTGAGGAGGAGTTACAAAGTACTAGCTGACAGGGTTCCCAAACTGTTGCACAAGGCCTTTTTCCTTGTTTTATTATTTTGAAAGTGTAAAATGTTCAAAATAAAAATATTTCTTGCTTTAAAATGTGATGAAATGTGCCATGTTTAACTTTGTAGCATTTAGTGTTCAGGTTTGCTTTCAGTCACTTGTACATTAAGATTAATTGTAACAGACTGGGGGTGCCCAAATTTTTGCATCCCACTGTAGTAGGCCTAGGCCTTGTTTCATGAAGATTTCATCAAAATTATACGTCTGTGAACTGGATTTTATTTATTTTTTTAAATTGTGGCGTCATACCTGTCTTTTGTGTTACCAATTTGTCTTTTTTGTTACTCAGTGATGGTAACAAGAAAGACAAACTACGGTAACATGAAAGACATATCCAAAAGTTTTTCAGGGTACTGTGGGCACTTGTCCACACACAAACATGCCTTAATTATGGTAAACTGAAGCAGTTACATTATTACAGGTCACTCTTTCAGTTTCTACCTGGAATCATGCATTATTTTGTGGTAACAAGAAAGACGTGCAATTTGTGAGACACACAATTTGGAAAAACTTGCAGAGCTGTCTCTTCCTCCAACAGCTCTTCAAATTCTAAAATGCAGCCAAAATAGATTCCTTACATCCTGGTATTTAAAAAAAAAACCATGGTAGTGACACCTATTGGAGACAACGTTAATTATTGTCCTCAGATGTGATGGTGGTAACATGAAAGACAGTGACTGAACCAAGTTTGCGACATTGCTTTATTGACTAATATCTTTAGAGGAAAACTAAGAAATGGGGAGACAAATCTGTTCTAGAGACCTAAAATACAAAGAAACCTGTGAAGTTTTGTAAGTGGTAAGATTTCTCAAGGGAAAAAAGAAAAAAACCAACTTGAGTAAAAGTGACCCCACTTGAGACAGGTAACAAAATGGACATTTTGACCATAAAAATCCTGCTATTTTTTGTTTTTTTCCCCTCAAACATGACCAAACAATTTTTTTAAACTAGAAAAAAGTGTTCTGCAACATACTAAATTGCTTCCTGGGTGTTTATTTTGTATTAAATAGGTTAAATGCGATTAGACATTTTTTACCCCTAAATTGCACACTTGGCTGAAAATCGCCGTATCCAAAAAAAAATCATCATTCCATCAACAAGTACAGCGCCCTCCATAATTATTGGCACCCCTGGTTAAGATGTGTTCTTTAGCTTCTAATAAATTCAGTTTTTTTCTAAATAATATAGCACCACAATGAAAAAAAGAGGAAAATCCAACCTTTAATTCAAGTGCATTTATTCAGTGGGAAAAAAATCCCACATTAAGAAATAATTCTTGTACATCAAATCATGTGTGCCACAATTATTAGCACCCCTGATGTTAATACTTTGTACAACCCCCTTTTGCCAACAAAACAACACCTAATCTTCTCCTATAATGTTTCACAAGATGGAAGAATACAGAAAGAGGGATCTTCAACCATTCCTCTTTGCACAATCTCTCTAAATCATCCAGCGACCTGGGTCCTCTCCTCTGCACTCTCCTCTTCAGCTCACTCCACAGGTTTTCAATGGGGTTGAGGTCTGGGGACTGAGATGGCCATGGGAGGAGCTTGATTCTGTGTCTGGTGAACCATTTCTGTGTAGATTTGGCCACATGTTTAGGGTCATTATCTTGCTGAAAGACCCAGTGACGGCCCATCTTCAGCTTTCGGGCAGAGGCCACCAGATTTTGATTTAAAATGTCCTGGTATTTTAAAGCGTTCATGATGCCATGCACCCTAACAAGGTTCCCAGGGCCTCTGGAAGAGAAACAGGCCCACAGCCTCACCGATCCTCCCCCATACTTCACAGTGGGCATGAGGTGCTTTTCTGCATACTCATCTTTTGTGTTCCACCAGACCCACTTAGAGTGTTTGTTGCCAAAAAGCTCTATCTTGGTCTCATCTGACCAAAGCACACGGTCCCAGTTGAAGTCCCAGTACCGCTTAGCAAACTCCAGACGTTTGCGTTTATGATTGTGAGTGAGAAAAGGTTTTTTCCGTGCATGCCTCCCAAACAGCTTGTTGGCATGTAGATAGCGCCTCATGGTTGTTTTGGAGACTTTGTGACCCCAAGATGCTACCATTTGTTGCAATTCTTTAACAGTGAGCTTTGGAGAACTTTTTATTTCTCTTACCATCCTCCTCACTGTGCGTGGTGGCAAAATAACCTTGCGTCCTCGTCCAGGCTTGTTTACCACTGTTCCAGTTGTTTTAAACTTCTTAATGATTCCTCTGACAGTAGATATGGGCAGGTGCAGGCGAGTGGCTATTTTCTTGTAGCCATTGCCTGACTTGTGAAGGTCGACCCACATCTGCCATACTTGAATGTTGTGTTCCTTTGTCTTTCCCATGTTGAAGAGTGGATAAGAGAAATGGCCTCTGTGTCACGTCATATTTATACCCCAGGGAAACAGGAAGTGATGAATTACTAATTAAATGTTCCTAGATACTCTGATCAACTTTGTAAACTACTGTAGAAATGACAGAAATACTTCAATTACATTTATTTCCTAGGAATTGTTAGGGAAGCCAATAATTGTGGAACAGGTGATTTTATGAAAAATAATTATTTCTTAGTCAGGGATTTTTTTTTTTCCCTTAAAATTCACTAGAGTTGAAGGTTACATTTTTCTACAATTTTCAGTGTGAGAGTATGCTTCTGCAATAAAAATTGAATTTATTTTAAGGCTTTTAACACATCTTAACCAGGGGTGCCAATAATTATGGAGGGCGCTGTATATTAGAATTTAACCATATTATTTGTTGTAGAACTCGTTCTGCATTTTCTGGTGGGTGAAATTGAAATTGTAACCAACTTTGTAGATCTTCTTCCAGAAAAGTGGAGACACCAGAAAACGTCATAAATTAATGCAAAATGCATAACTTTAATTTGCAGAAATGGAGAGAAGCCTTTATCAAACATAGGATGGACAATTTTAAGTAATTTGCTAGAAAACCATTTTGAATTGAAGTAGAATTTTGGAATAAGGGAAGCCTTCAGTGAAAGATTTAAAGCTTTTAAGTTTAAGAGTTTTAGCCCACCAGATACATAATCATTGTAGAGATATGTACGCTTAACTTTATAAGGTTTATCATTCCATCTAAATTTGAATATCTTCTGTTAATATATTTTGAAGAATGATTCTTTAGGGGTTGGTAATGCCATAAATAAGTACGTAAACTGGGATACAACTAATGAGTTAATTAAAGTTATTTTGCCATAAATGGTCAGATGTTTCCCTTACCCTGTCCAATGAATTGGTAAATTACATGGATGAGTGAAATTTCTATTTTTCAGGGAACCAAGCCTCAATATTTGGCATTTCTCATTATTTGGCTTCAGCCCAGATAGGTTCGAAAAGTCATCCTGTTATGGTTCTGTGTTTTTGCTGCCATGATTCTGTGTTTTTGCCATATCTTTTCTTTATTCATTTTGCTTATTATATATCCCGGTTTTTCTGTTCATGCCATTTCTGTATTCATTGCACTTGTCACCCCTGTCTTGTGATCAGTTTGGTTCAGTCCGTTCTCCCAGTCTGTGTGCTTACATGCTTCGGGTGATTTCGGTGGTTTCTGGTGTTTCATATTATTACTTCAATTCTTGTTTACTTCCTTCGCCTTGCTTTCCTTGATTTCTAATACTACTAACATTTATATTTTGTAACATTGTTTACTAACCTAACTAATCCATGTACTTACTACTAACTAACTAACGAGCACTTGGGTTAATTTGTAGAGTTGCACCGCTACTAATTACTGCTAATGCAATCTCAGCTCTCGCCCTGTTCTAGTCTCCGCCCCTTGCTTTACTTTCCCTGCATCTTCCTGTGTTTCCGCGAGATCTCTCGCACGTGCTTAATTGCTTTCCTGCACTCCTTGTCTGTGCACGCAGAACTCCTTGACCGGAGCTGTTTATCTGTCATAGATTGTCTTAGTACATCCCGTCCATGTCTTGGTGATTGCCAATTATTTGTGGTTTAGGACCTCCCCGTGTGCGCTTCCCTTTGTAATTAGTTCTTATCCAATTCACCTGGCCCTGCATAGCATGTGACTTCCCTCTTTTCCATTCAAGGTCTTCACTGCAGTTTGTTCTCTGTCAGAAGGCTGATCAATTTTCACTTGTGCAGAGCTCCTTGTATGCCTTTTCATTATTGCTTCTCCCACGACATTTTTTTTGTACGACCTTGAGATTGCCTTGCCTTTGCTGTTCTTGTTTGTTCCTGTTTGGATTTAGACCCATTTTCTATACGACCACGATTACGGTTTTTGATGCCCTGTGTATGACCTACACTTCTGGATTCTGACTACGATTTTGGATTACTGTTTCATGTACCGTTGAACATCTGCTTCTCTGGTTCTGACCCCTGCCTGTTATTTTGACTTTGCTTTTTGGATTCTGATTTTGGCTTGGCAATTCCTGTGTCTTCTGGTCTCGACCCATTTTTGCAATAAAGGCTTACAATTTTTGGAATTTCGGTTCACGCGTGTGGTTCCTGTACGCACCGTCACACATCCAGGTCTTTTGTAAGGCTCTGTAGCGATGTATAGTGAGGGCTCAATAGAAAAATTGTATCATCAGCATACATTGAAATTTTTGTGTTTAGACCTTGCATTTGCAAGCCTTTGATATTATTATTTGTTTGCATTTTTATAGCAAGTATTTCTATTGCCATAATAAATAAATAAGGTGATAACGGGCAGCCCTGTTTTACCCCCCGTGAAAAGGCAAAGGGTTTTGAAATGTAACCATTATTTATAATTTTAGAGATTGAGTTATTGTACCTAACTTTAACCCACTGTATTAGACTCACCAAAATTAAAAAATTCTAAACACTGATAAATGAAATCCCGTCTTATTTTATCAAAGGCTTTCTCAAAGTCTGCTATAAAAACTACACCTGGTTTCTTTATTTTATCATGATGTTCTATAATTTCGAGCAATTGTCTTATATTATTTGCAATATTTTGTCCTTGTATAAAACCAGACTGGTCATGGTGTATAATATCAGGTAGGGCATTTTTTATATGCAATGCTATGCATTCAGCTAATATTTTAGCATCATAACACTAAAGAGTAAGTGGTCTCCAGTTTTTTAAGTAAACCGGATCTTTATAGTGGCCCCTAGCTTCTTGTTTTAAGAGCAGAGATATTACACTTTCCAGCTGAGTCCCTGTGAGAATACTTTTGTCATATGAAAAATTAAAACTTGTAAGTAGGGGGTTTTTAATCTGTTTGTAGAAAGTTTGGTACACTTTTGTTGGAATACCATCCAATCCTGGCGCTCTCCCCCGTTGAAAGGACATAATTGAATAGTAGAGTTCAGTTTTCGTAATTAGACTCTCGCAAGTTTCTTTCTGTTCCTCCGATAATTTAACTTGATTACAAGGGAAAAACAGATGACAATCAATGTTATGTAGTGGAACAGGTGATGACTGGAAGGAGAAGATCTCAGTAAAATAGCTCTCTCCTTCAGTCAGAATATCTATAGGTGAAGTAAAAAAAGCCCCATCATTCCTTTTTAACCTCTGTATATTTTTCTTTGCTAAATTTTTATGTTAGAGACTTAAAAATAATTTATTGCATTTTTCACCCTTCTACATCCATTTTGCTTTATTCCTATAATGCATTATAGTTGACCTGTCATAAATTACTTTTTCAAATTCTTTTTGTTTTTGGTCCTGTTTGTCAGCCACATCCAGAGTTGCTTCTGAGCTGTCAAGTAGTGATGTAAGTATCTCAATTTCTTTTTTAATTTTTTGTTCATTTAATCTTAATTGTTTTTTCCTTTGTGAGGCAAATGGAATCGCGTGGCCTCTAACGACATGTATCCCATTCAATAAGAGGGTCTGCTGATCCTATATTACGTGTAAAAAAATCTGTAATAAATTCTTTTGTACTGTCTACAAATGTCTGATCCTCTAGTAACTTTTGATTTAATTTCCAGTATCCCTGTCCTCATGGATATTCAGTTAGTTCTAAATGAAGTGAAATAAGTTAGTGATCAGATTTTAGTTTGTCTTCAATTACTGCCTTTTTTGTTTTGGATAACAAAGAAAAGGAAATAAGGAAATAATCAATACAGCTTGCCTGATTCTGTCTACTCCACGTATATTTATAGAATTCTTGATTTCTTAATCTCCAAACATCTACCAGATCCATTGTATTCATTATTGATGTGATTTCTGTAGAAGCATGTGGGTGGTGATTAGTTAAATTATTTCCCTTACGATCTATTAAATTATTCTGTACTGTATTAAAGTCTCCAACCGTTATGAGACATTTCCTTGTGAATTTTGAGGTTTTAATAATGTTGTAAATAGATTCAAAGAAGTGTGGATCATCGTCATTTGGACCATATAAATTAACCAAACATATTTATTTATCCTCAATAATCATTTAAAATGATCCACCTTCCTTGAGGGTCAGTTTCTAAAGCTTGCAGAGCATAGTTAAAGTTGTTTTTGAACATAATCATAACTCCCCTCAAATTTTTTAAACCATGTGAAAATAGTATTTGCCCACCCCATTCCTCCATCCATATAGTTTCATCTGTCATTACTGAGTGAGTTTCTTGTAGACCTCACAAAAAGAACCTCACAAAACAGCGCCATCCAGGACCTGCCATAAACTTCTGGCATTCAGTAAAAACTTGATTTTCTGTATACCTTTGTAAACCAAGCTTAACAATCTGGAAAAGTAAATTCTACAAGTACTAAGGTGTACCTGGTAAAGTTCTGCTATTGCACCTTAGGTACGCTTTAGTATTTTCATAGGGCTTTTATTCTGAAATTCCAAAGTGAAATGTCCCAGAACTTTTTGTGCAGCTACCTGGAGTACTGAAGAATGTTTCTTAAGTGGAATTGGTTTTTGGAAACAGACAGTTTTCTTTCAGCAATTTTTATAAATATCTTGTTTTAATGCTTAATATTTTGAAAGGGCCTTTATTCTGAAATTCCACAGTGGTGTATAACCTATTTTGAGGGCCTTTATTCTAAAATTATACGATGCAATGTTCTTTAAATGTTTGAGCAGCTACCACAGGTCCTCTAGAATGTGTCAGAAGACAGTGGAATGAGTGATTGGAAACAGACAGTTTTCTTTATGTATTTTTAATGAAGCATCTTGTTTTAGTGCTTAATATTTTCAACAAGCCTTTATTCAGAAATTCTACTGTGAAATCTTGTGTAAAATATTAACAGCTGCCGGCGGTTGACATACATGGAATTAGTTATTGGAAACAGACAGCTAACTTTAAGTAATTCTTAATAGATCATCTTGCTCTAGTGCTTCATTTTTTCAAGCCACCTTCATTCTAAAATTCTTCAGTGAAAAGTTCTCTGCCTTTTTGTGCTGCTACCTGAGGTCCTCTTGAATGTGTCAGAAGAGCCGTTTGGAATTAGAACAGTTTTATTTAAATATTTTTATGAAGAATATCTTAGTTCGGAGTATGACATATTTTGAGATCTTTTATTCTGAAATTCCGCAGTGAAATGTTCTGGGACCTCTTGTGCAGCCACCTCGGGCCATATGCATGGAGGAGGGATAACTTTACCCACAGATAACGCCTATCCTCTGGATAACTATCCGAGGGATAACTGCCGCATGCTCTCCGTATGCATGAGTCAAGGACATAGACTGTATAAAAAGATGGACGCAGCACTCGGGTCTGAAAACTGAGACCAATGCGGAAATCTCCAAAATTTGCATTCTATTTAATGGCCAGCAGATGGCGACGTCGGTGGTTGCATAAAGAAGTTCAATCCTATAGAAGTCTATGAGAAAATGACCCTACTTTCCCACCTGATTCATTATTTAAATAATGATTTTCCACATTACTTTATTGTATCAATCGCAAGTTTCAAGTCTCCTCCGATATATCATGATGTTCATTTTTGTAATTTGTGGTCCCAAATAGACTAGAATAAAGGATAGAGCCAGTATGTGCTTTAGGGGGGTGGCTATCCTCTGGTCCTTGTCTGATACGGTAAGATCCACCCGTAAATCCAGCCCTTGCTTCTCCCCGGATATTCAGTTCACGCTCTCGTCCAATAAGAATCACATCCGGTTTCAAAATGACAAAATGGCGCTATTCAAAATTGCCAAAATCGAGGCTTCCTCAATGGTATGCTGAAACCAATGGGTGACGTCACGTTTGCTTCGTCCATCTTTTTATACAGTCTATGGTCAAGGATAGGGTAGGGAATTGCCATCCCAGGTTTACAGGCAAGCGCTGTTTTTAGAAAGGGGGACTCCCTGTGTTTTATAGCATTCTGCGCATGTCTGTACGGGATTCCTTGTGACACATTTACATAACACATTTCTCATTTTTTTAGTTGTACAACGAATTGCTATTTTCTACAATACAGCAGGCGTCAGTTGTTTCACAACTGAAGCGGCAGCGGAAAAGTAACTTTTCTAACATCGAAATCCATGTTCTTTTGGAGGAAATCTCGGTGGAACATACAGTGCTGTTTACAGCTAATAGAGGAGATCGGGGTTACCTCGTCATGATTTTGTATTTGGCTCCCTAACTCTTTGTTGCTAAAACTTCAAGAAAAACCTTTGTGGTATATGTGTAGTGCAGAATGTCGCCTACAAAACTTGTATTGATACAATCTCAATATAAAATATATTTACGTCACAATATTCAATTTTCAATATGTCACAAACATGCCGAAGTAACCCCATACCCGGGGTTACTTCGTCAGATGGGTGGGGTAAAATTGTCATAGTTGGCAATCAGCTGAAGCTGAAAAAGGCAGTCCAATATTCTCATGACAGAAATGGTGAGAACTGTTTTATTTTTTACAACGAACAAACACAAGCTATGATTTATGCATAATCACCATCAGAGTTGCAGTTATGACATATTTAGGTGAGCCCACTGACATTTGCACAGTCCTCATGTGCCCACCCTTTGCATGAGAAGCACTGGACCCACTCCTCTCCACCTTTGCATGATGAGTAAGGACCAAGGCACCAAAGAGGAGCAGCAAACATTCCCACTGACAAAGGAATGGAATGAAATGCAGAGGCCCCAGGTCTGGCACCTGCCAACCCTAAATACTCTGCCAACACCTCCACTTTAATGGGCCCCACCTGTGGCCCATTAAGGTGGAGGTGAAAGAATGAGAAAGGGGAGGGGCTGCAAGGAGCAAACCCTTACACATTCATACTTGTGTCCGCCAAACAAAGGCCCTAATAGGTCCTCTATCACAAACATAAAATAAATGCAAATATTAGAATTATTAAGACACTATAGGTGTCTGAAAAATCAATAAATCGGCTCCTATATTTGACTTTGGAATATTTTAATATAGGCCTAACACAGGACCTACAAGCGGGGCAACCTCAGCACCCTGACAAACTAACCCCATGCTGCTTGGCCAGCGTAGCCCCGTGCTCCCATTTTGGAAATCAGGCCGCCTCTTTCATCTCATGATCGCAGCAGGTCTTTATCTTATGTGTTGTTAATAACTCTAGTTACATACATTTATGAAACAGTAAAAACACCGTGGAAATCTTTGTCTTCAAAGAAGCTAGACGCATTTCTTTCAGAAACTTAAAGTCTACAATTTGGGTCAAAATTCAGTTATTTAGGCAGAAAACACTGAAATGACACTACAAGTCCTTCTTCTTTCCAAGAGATGACGTCGCTGGGATGTCACATAATTTGTACATTTTCGTTTTCCCGTCAGTGCGTTTGCAATGAAAAAAAACTGGGGTGACAAACCTAACCCCGTGGCCGAAGTAACCCCAGTCTCCCCTACATGTGATGTAACGAACAAAATTAAGACTGAAATTCAGAATTGCCGCAAAGGTGAATTCGTGCGGCTGCGCAGAACACCCTATTTCAGAATTGAAAGATAAGTGGAAGTCTCTGAAAGCAGCTGTATAAACAGACAGCGAGACCAGCGGAATCCGTGGAATAAAGCTGCTATCCCCAGTAGTTGAAACAGGGTATAACTTTGTCCCCAGATAAGGACCGTGGATTGTGCTAACCCCTCTACATGCATACCACTTTAACCTCGCTGTCCGGGGGATAGTCTCTATCCTCCGGATAAGTCACTTACCCTGGCGTCATGCATACGGCCCCTGGAGTCTTCTAGAATGTGTCTTCAATGGAATTGGGCATTGTAAACAGTTTTCTTAAACAATTTACTCAACAGAACACCTCGTTTTTGTGTATATTTTAAATACTTTTATTCTGAAATTCCACGGTGAATTGCTCTCGAAATTCAGAGGCAATGAAATTGATTTGGCGTTTAAAACGAAAAGCGTATTATAATATTATTATTATTATAATATTATTATTATTATTATTATTATTATCATTTATTTATTTTAAAAATATGTATTATTTTAGAGCGACGGTCAACCGTGTTCTTTCAAGTGTATAAACCATAGTTAAGTTATATCACTGGCATTTGCGTAGGGGACGTGGCGGCTGGCTCGACCGCAGTGAAGCAACCTCCTATTTTGCCGCTTTTGATGCAGCATTCGGTTTCCTCCAGCATTTCTCAAGCCTACCTCAAGATCAAGCGCATAGTCTACTTATCGTCTATACTCTGCCATGGAACTGCAGGTGGCGAGCGTCGCCGGCCACCTAACAATTAGCGAGTAAGATCTTGAGTGTCCAGAACATTCTGAGCTGGGGTCAGCTAAAATCCGTAGTTTAACTCAAAATATGATGCAGGTACATGCAGCAACGCTCCATTCGACCCAACAAGTGCATGCTGCACTAGTCAATAACCTCATTTAACAAATTTCGTAAAAAAGCAAAATGTTTTGTCGAGTTCATCAAATTGTATCGGAGCAGCAGTCCCATTTTCTGTTCAAATGATTAAAAGTCATGTGTGCCTTCAGAACATATTGCGAACGTAATCTTGCGTTTGCATTCTAGGCGATAAGACTGCGCTTGACCATTTAGATGCGAGACGGGGACGGGGTGTGTCCGAGAAGGACGCAGTGACGTCGTTTACAGATGTTCTGTAGACAGCCTTCAATTTCCAAAACATTACGATTCGTAACAGTTAATTCGCAAAATCGCGATTAGTTTCCATAGATCTATGCGAGCGTTTCAACTGTAGAAAAAAACTATCTGCATTTACCATAAATATTAAACGAATTAGGCCTACGCTCGGCGAATTATACTGACAAACGGCATTTTAGGATATTGCTAACGTGAATTACACGTGGAACAATTTGTGCAAACACAACAATCTGGACAGATGTGTCTGATAAATTACTTAAAAATATTCTTAAAAATCAGGCTTTTTCAAAATATATATAAAGTGCGAAAGTTGGACTGGAGGAGACGAATCAATTGTGTGGTCGAGTCTCAAGCAAAACGCTCAGAATCTGATCAACCGGGATTAAAATCTTAATTGGGCGACTTACCGCCTAACTGGAAGGCAGACTCTTGCTCCCGCCGCTATTTTCACCTTAGTGCCACAAAGGTGACTGAAACATGATCTCTCCAATACTTGATGAGACAAGACGACAGTTCACTTGCATTCCATGTTTGCGTACCAACAGGAAACGCCCGCCGCGGTTTTTTTTTTTTAATTCGTAATTTAATACCGTGGGTAGGGAGACGGTTCAGAAATGCACCAGCTCCCAACCTCTTTGACTGCTGCTGCATCCAGGCTGCATCTTCCTTCAGACCTCCGGCAATGGAGCCAGATCTCTCCCATGCATCGCATGTCTGAAAGCCGTCCTAGTTAGGTCACATTCGGCGCTGGCTGCGGAGTTGGTTTATATGCCTCGAGTAGTCATCCACAGAATTTGAAGAAAAACATCCCCACTGCGCAGTTTCTCAGACTTAGACGTAATTGTTCTGTTTTAAGTGCTTTCGAGGATAAAAGCAGAGATGACGGCTCGCTTTATAGAACGTGGTTATACCTCTCGATGTGTAACGCAGGCTTTTCAGCGAGCACGAAACACCCCATGAGATGATCTCTTAACAGATAAGAATAAATCGAGTGGTCAAAACGTATTTGTATTATAACTGAGGTTAATCATTGCTCCAGTAAAATTAAGAAAATTATCCGTCAACACTGGCCAATTATATACCGCCACTATTAGTTACCTTCCGGAGAGCAAGAACCATAAAAGATGTCATGAGGACGCAAGTCACTATGGTGAAATCGACGTGGCTCTCTTCTGTAAGAATGTATCGTTGTATTAACTGTGCTCATTGCAATAATACCGCCCGCACGAAATCTTTTAATCACCCTCTGACTGGACGCAGAATTCCCACATCTGTCAACTGGACTTTACGTTGATATTGTAAGGAGAGCTTGTATGTTGTTAAAAAAAATTATGCGAGTATGTTCGAGTCTGCTTGTTATTTGCTAGTGTGTTTGTTTGAGTTTGTATTGGTGCTTTTGTGTATGCATAAAAAGTTTTTATGTGCTTGTCTGCTCATGGAAAATGAGTGGATATTTTTGAGTTGGGGTTACTTCCACTGTGCCTGGACAGCCAAACAGTCCGGGGGACTTGTTTTTAACTTACTTATTTTAAATTTTGAAGTCATTCAGACCCTGGGAAGTCAGATGGCGTGAGTTTACTTTTTTGAATTAATATCAGAAAAGATCAGTAAAGCTGGAATTGGTTTGTGGACACCTGATTACATGACAGCTGAAGTGCTTGTCCAAAATGAAGCATGGAAAATGTCAGACTGTTACTCCAGTTCCTGGGCAGAATAAATTTCAAAATACAGACTATGCTTTGAGGGCAAAAGAGATGTTAATCGTACTCTGCAAATGGCAGGCCTAATTGTGCATGATGCTACCCTTGTTTCTTAGCCAGTACTGTTTTCAGTCTCCTCTGCAAATGAAAAGCATTGGATTTAAATCCAGTGATTGAATTTGCCTGTCCAAAATTGTCCACTTGTTCCAAATGATGAACACTTTGGCTACATTTGGTATGACAGTGACATTGGGGTCATTGTCTTTCTGTTGGATGGAGTGCCAGCCTTTGGACTTGGAGGAGTGCTATCCGATGTTATGTCATCAAATGAGTATGTATCTCTATTTCTGTATTTTTTTTGTGAATTCTAATCAGCCAATTCTTTTCCCCAGAGAAATACCTTTAGGAGTTTTTGAAACTCATCTGAATTGTGTTGCTTTTGGGTGATTCTTGCGTTACATATGTGACTTTTGGAAGGTATTCATGATATTTTTCAATGCGCTATACTTTAATTAGGTTGCAGATGGGGATCAATATAGGACAACCACAAAATACCTGAGCTTTCCTATCAATGTGGTACATCAACTTGATATTTGCCTAACGCATTGGAAGTACAGGACCAGAAAGAGGCTGCGTTACATGTGTGACACAGAAAATGGGGAAATCACTACATTTATTTTACATTCCAAAAGTTCTGTGATTCGAACGAAGATAATAACACTTTGGCTTCATCAACTTTAGCAATAGTTATTCCTGTTTGCTTTAATTCAAACTTTTATAGAAATATTTAGCTCATTTGCAAACCATGACCTCATTTGCATGTATTACGTGTGTGACACTTTTGTTGCGTGTGTGACCGTGTGCAAATCCTGCAATGCGTAAATCCATTTCATTTAAATAAAATCATATCTGTGGCTATTGTAGGTCCTTGTCAGTAAGCATGGAGGTGTTTAACATGCAGCCTTTGTACTAGCCAATGTTCGTGATAAGAATATTGGGTTTAGAAGTTGCCCAATGTGGATTTATACTAAAATATGCGAAAATACCTTATATTGTGAAAGACTGAGATCATGTTTATAGCTACAACAAATTAGTGGAGTCATTTTTATTGAAAACATAGTGAACTGATGAAAATACCTTCATGACCTTGGCCAAGGTCACAGGTGCCTGACCCACTTGCATTAACCCCTTTGAGCAGATGTAGATGCTTGGGGCATGGAGCTGCCATATTTGTGCACACAGTTGCACCATTCTATCACTAGATGGCACTCCCGGATCAGTTATTGAATATTCACTAGCAAGCCGAGCTGGAATAGTTCCAGAATAGTTTAGAATATGGACGAATTATGTTCCATCCCTGTTTCCCAGGAGTTGCATGAATTAAACTTCTCAGTTAAGCCCGATGTGCAAACTGTTCAATATACTTGCCCATAGTATGTATCCAACAGTTTAAAAAATGATCTCTTGCTACTGAAAAAGAAGTCGCTGTCCTCTGTAACAACTACTTCAGCTATAGTGAACCAATGGTGTCCCCATTATTTAGTTTAAAAAATCAGTTTTCTGAAGCAATAATTCGCCATGGTATTCATACTATGTCATTCTACTATTAATTATAGTCATCAGATATTAAAAAAGCGTAATTTCCTTCCGTGGATTTACGCATAGACTTGTCTGTCGAAGAATTTCGCTGTCTTTTGGAGCATCATACAAGCCCTCACGGAAATACAATCACTTCAATGGTGATTCAGCTGTATCTGCATAACAGCAAGGCTATTTTCAGCCCCTTTTCTCCACCAATCATGAAAATAAACTGAAATACGATGAAATACTAAATGCGGCAAGTGTATTCTCTCAGTTGAGCCATATCCCCCCTCTCTATGAAGCTTAAATCTTGAATTATAAAGCATTAAATAGGGTAAAGCATAAATAGCCATATTTGGCTTCTGCACCTAGGGGTTAATTGAATCCAACTAACAGCATTTTCACATTACTTTCTGAACCTTACATATTCCATGATATTACATCTAAATTCTTACCCACTTTGCACATGGGTATACACATCAAAGTTGCAAAAATCTGACAAATGTTTAGGTCAAGTGATGGGGTGGCTGACCTTTATGTTGAAGGCTTTAGTCCCTGTTGTTGTTATTCTGGATAGAGATAACCTAGACCACCTTTTGACACAAGTGTGAACTAAACCTTTATTTGTCTAAAGATAAAGGAAACCAGTCAGTAATGTCATAAAGGGCATAGGCTTTGTACTTTGGTCACACATGTAACGTCATAATTGTCACACACGTAACACCGTGTTACGTGTGTGACAGGTATATTTTTGGCTATAAAACAGATTCTATTTGTGGGATTGAGGACGTTCTGCCCTCCAAGCATGGAAGGTATAGTATTCATTTATATTATCAGGTTTTTCATATCTTCCCTTGGATTTAATAATTTTATAAAAACTTTTGGTTCCATGTGTTACATGTGTGACGTAATTCACCACCATATATTTTGACCCCTTAAAAAGGGCAACTTTAAGTCTGCAGGGACCTCTGCTGCAAAAGTTGAAAAAATAACAACCTCAACAATGGAGTACTTCTGCTGCTGAGTTTGACACTCATCCAAATCACAAAAAGAAGACTTTAATTTAAAGAATGACCTTTATCTCAAAAAATGGTGAAAAAGTAAAGGACTTTGACATTGGGAAATTTTGCCCCAAAATGCAATTTTTCTGAGATTGGCATTTTTCATCCTTAACTAGAATAATAGTTGTTAGAAACAAATGCACTAGTTATTTGATGGAGTTTATTTGACAATTTGCCCTTCCAGGCTCACATTTCAGAGAATGGCCCTTTTGAAATAATTCACCCCTACTTTATGAAGACTGCTGGCTGTTGCTTCATGTTTTCTATTTCAGCAACAGCTTTCAGGATTCATCTGTTGAGAATTGCAGTTGTCTTGAACAGTATTAATTTTTATGTCCACCTTGTTTTTTTTCCATTTTCAAGGGATTCCAAACATCTGTACTTGACATGCTCATTTTCTGTGTTATCATTTTTATCATTGATTCTGTCCTTTCTGCTTACTGCATAGTTGCATCTCAGTGCGTGTACATCATGATGCATGCTAGGAACACCCAGTGCATACAGTCTTAATGGTGTAGCGAGACACCGAAAACAAGGCACAGACTAGGCGGGAGGTTGAATCAAAACCGGCCCACAGGGTGGTAATTTTAATTATATGCATGCAAACAGAACGCAAAAGGCGCAAATAAAGATGCACACATTCGAACAACACAAAATGTTTAAATAGAGCTGTAGTCGTCAGCTATTTCAGGGGATGGGCAGCGTGGCTGGAGGTGCATAGCGACTCTCTCCTCGAAACCCAGTCTCTTCACCATCGGGCTCTTAAAGGGCAGAAAAAAGAATCATTAGACAAGAGCCTTACTTCCGCACTCCTCGCCTGCTGCCATACAACTGCCCAGTTCCCTCTTTTAACTGTGTTTGGCTCTGAATAATATGATGCGCAGCTGAGTCTCCTCATGCGCCTTTTCCCCAGGCCCACCTAGCCTCATGATTCGCAGTTGGTGGGAACTGTCCAGCGTCCTGCTAGTCTAGGGAGTGCTGCCCGGGTGTTGGCTCTCCGGCTGCTGTCCAGGGTGCTGATGTTCCAATCTGCGCCGATAGCGAGGGAGAGGAGAATCGGCTGTCACGGGCATGCTGACATGGTCCAGGGGCATGGCCACGCCCAGTTTGCCACAATGGGTAAAAGCACAGACAGAGCCATGGCTGTAGCAAAGCATTTTGCAAAAATGACAGATTTAACTCCATCCTTCACATAATCTTGGAGATGACTGCATCTGCATGAAGTATGTTAAGTTGTTCTATGATATTGGAAATGGGGGTGGGGTGAATGTAACCATAAGCATGGACAGCAACTAAGTTTTAGAAACAGTGGATGCACTAGCAGCATCTTTGGGGGGAGCAAAATGTCATTCCAGTCATTTATTTTGTATAGGCTTCGTACCTTGTATGTTGTATTTGTTAGGGTTTGGCATGAAAGACGCCAGGCGCGAGAGGAGTAGGAACAATGAATGTTTATGACAAACTGAGAAAAACAACAAGGCACGAGGGCCAACAAAAAACTACACCCAATGGACTGAAAAGGAAACTAAGGTATGCCGTACAGAGCTAATAAATTGAGAACCAAAAAAATACCAAAAAGGAAAATACAAAACTAGGAATGCACGACTTGGCAAAAACTAAACAATACTAGAAACTGGATACAGGTAAGTTAACGCTCAAAAAACACATGAAAGACTAGGCTCGTGAAAGACATGAAGCAAGTGGCAGACAGGCAAACAAGACACAAGGTTCTGTCTGCAGCCTTCCTCCAGCCTCTCTCAGATATAGGCAAGGGGGCGGACCAACGGGAATGAGGAACACCTGGGCTGCACATGAGAAGAAAAGCACATAATAACAAGACATGGGGAAACACAATGGAAACGTGGACTCTGACAATGACCAAGCAATTAGACAACAAGCTCATTAAGAGTAATGAACGTGATAAGCATAGGAGCACCAAAAAAAAGATTAAAGGAAAGCAGAGAAGTGAAACTTTGAACAGAATAGCACAGAACTGAAAATAGCGAACGTGGGAATTCAATCACTCAATTCCCTAACTAATTTAGTAATGATTAGTAAGTGCCTATCTCATAAATTAGCCAAGCATGCACGTTTTGGACCATGAGAAGAACCTGGAGGACTGAGAAAAACTCCAGAACATGCAAACTTCACATATTAAGACCATGGGCTGGATTTCTACCCATAGCTTTTTTTGCTGTGGTGCAAAAGCAGTACTCACCACACTATCCTGTAGCCCAACCAATGAGGTGGATTGTGGAATCCATTTGGTCCAGAGATTCCGACAGGTTATCATTTCATGGGTTAGCCAAAAGAACTCATCAAAATCATTCTCTGTTGTACATGTTGTTTTTTTTTTTTTTTTTTTTGTTTACCTGAGCTGCTACATGCTTACCCTGTTTGGATTTGCCAAAGCATGGCTGGATCGTCTTTTTTTCTGGTATCAGATCACCATGCCCTGCCCTACAGTCCAATTGGCAAAAATATAATACCTGGACCTAGTGTTGTACAGAGGTGGAGGTGACAGGTGGCTAGGAGAAAAGGGTCTACCTGCACACTAGGAGGCAAATTGGGCTCTTGTGGTCAAATTATTTAGGGACCCATGAACTATCCACCTCAGAATTACAGTATGTCAATGTGGGCTTGAATCATGAGCTGAAAAGCTACAAGAAATGCCAGCTGATATCACATACTTCAGAGAAAAATGGCTGCCTGCCCATTAGTGAGGACTGAAGTATAAGGACTTAACAATACAGCAACAAAATGATGAAAACTCCATCAGTCTGTCTGCATCCATTTTTTTCTCAATCAGTTGGCTAATCAATCTGAAATTGCACATGGGCATTTAGCATTGGCATGGAATGACAAAGTTGATTTTCCCAGTTTTCGAAATTTAAGCTGTTTATGAGCAAAATTAAGTGTTGACAAGCGTTTTGGCAAGGCTGCACAGTGCTTAGAGCTGTGGCGCACGTGTTCCTGAAAGTCTGCTCGCCATTATGGCG
Organism: Gymnothorax javanicus; assembly: GCA_029692085.1. Lineage (NCBI taxonomy): Eukaryota > Metazoa > Chordata > Actinopteri > Anguilliformes > Muraenidae > Gymnothorax > Gymnothorax javanicus. The sequence continues at coordinate 111,761,380 of CM056193.1, forward strand.
TTCACATCCGCGGGTGTGGAGTGTCTGGTTACAAAATAGCAAAAATGCCATTTTTTGTCAGCCTCCTTTTTTATTTATTTTGGCTCACTTCATTCAATCTATCGCCACTAGGGAACCAAAACTAAAATAATGGATTCACTTTCAAAATTCTGTTTCCTGTGATGTACACAGTACCAAGATAACTCTTTCGGTAGACGCAATATCTTGCTCAACCTTGAGATACTGTATATGCATTGCATCTTTGACTGAAGCAAGCACACATTGGGCCAAAGACTGTAAAGGATCAAGTCACTCACCAAAGATATATTTCCTGTATCAGTCTTGTGAGTGCCCCGCCCCTTAAGGAGATGAGCGGCAGAGGCTGAGGCGATTTACTCCTACGAGAGGAGTGAACATCAGCACGGACTATAACTGATTCTTTTGACCAATCAGTGGGCGCCAAAATTACTGGCGCCCCTGACTGGCAAAGCACAAACAATACAAAATGAGATATAAACATTATAATTATAGACAAACAGAATATACCAACATGTGTGAAATGCTTTATTAATGTTTCAGTGGAAACAACCATAATCATAACAATAATTTAATACAAAAATTTCAACAAAATCATACTTATTGGCGCTCTTCATTCAGTACTTAGTGCAACCACCTATGGCAAGGATAACAGCATGGAGTCTTTTCCTGTAATTTTTGACAAGGTTAAAGGTCCCATATTATGCTGTATTTAGTCGTTTAAAACATGTCCAATGGGTCTTTAAAATAATGTTAACACTAGAACGGCCGAGAATGCAGTGCCTCCTAGAGCGGCTGAGAGGTCATTTTGACCTCCCACCGCTGGGGGCTTTATGATTGCAGATTAGAAGTCTGTTACTGGAACAGTTGTTAATTATTTTAAAATAGCATGTAAAAATTAATGAAAAAAACATCATATTTGATCAATTTTTCCACATAAGGCTTTATTTTATTTTAATAATATAACAATGTAAATTAATTTATGTAGTGTTTAATGAGTGCATCATCGAACAATGAAAAAAAAAATACAACTTGATGAAGCTGTCAAACAGATTAAAAAAAAAAACCACTGCTCATAAACATTGAACATTAAAATAACAATACACCTCTGCTCTCATAAAAAATGAACATGACCACAGAGCATATGGGAGAGAGCCTTGGTCAAAATGTTTGGGAACCACAACCTGTTCCTCTACACTGTTTTGATGCACAGTCTACTCGCAAGCAGCAAAAACACTGAACATTTGACATTCAGGTTCAAAATCAGAGTTGGATTCACTGGACCAAGACACATCACTGATCCCTGATATTTCTTCTCCATCTGACTCACCAGAACTCATGTCCTGAAGCTCTGCCAATGCCTGACTTACAGTCATCCGTTTCCTTTAATCCATTTCTTTTTCTGGTAGCCTACCTGACTAACTAAATAAAATAAATCACTAAGAGAATAGCCCTGTGAAAATCACAATTTCTATCAGCAAAATGGGAGAACAAACTGATTCTGACGTCATGACAGTAACTGGTTTATATACGCACCTGCACAAAGGTATTCAAAAGGTAAGAAAATGCGTGGCTCGGCAACCAAGATGCAGTTGACTGCCTTGCATAGCTGTCAGTGTATGAATGTGTTGTATAAATGGGCATATGTGAGGTATTACTAGGCTACTGTCAGGTCCTTTGAGTTGTCTGTCTTACTAGCTATATAGTCAGCCAAGCCAGGCTGACTATATAGCCTGGCTGTACAGCCTGGCTATATGGTCCATTTACAGTTTTTTTCATTAAAAGTAATGGAGGTCAAAATGACCTCGTGGCCGCTCTAGGTAAAATCAGTGATTTTATCTTTCTCTTTTATTCCAGAATCCCCATAACTCATAAGTTGATGAATAACACCATTTTAGGAAAAGTCACTGACTGGGAGACATAGGGTTGTTATTCAAACAGAGTTATGTGCAGTTTCATAGGTGAGAGAGGTCAAAATGACCTCACGGCCATTCTGTTGTTAAAAATTCAGTTACAAAAAAAACCCACACACATCCAGGCCAAGTGAGACCTTCGCTCTCACCCTGCCTGTGCCGGCCTGAAACACGAGCTGTTTTGAGTGGGCGGGGATGCTATGCTAATGAGGCACTGCTCTGATTGGCTGCCTGTCCGCTTCGATTCCGGGGGAGGGTGCAGACCCGAAAAAACAGGAAACCAAGATGGCAGATATTTCAGGACAGCTCTCTGCCGCATGTATTGCTGTAAGACCATACTTGTTTGATCCCGAATCTGACCCTGAACGGGAGGAAGAAGCAATTGAAGTATTGCAGCAACGTTTACAGCAAGATGTCGATGAGTGGCAAGTAAATTTTTGTGTTTTGCTCGTACTGTCTCACCTCGCATGCATGTGATTGTAGCTGTACTGTTATATAGTCATGTTATATACCCACTTAGCTATCTGGAGGAAACTTTGCTAAAAGCTCCTGTTAACCATTTCTACCAAAACGAAACTCAATTCCGACACCAAGCTACTAAATGAGTTTGTCGCAAAGACACACAAACGGTGTAAGCGTTGTCTATGTGGAGCTAGCGAATCGATAACTTCTACCGGAAATCTGAATCCGACCTCCACTTATTTTTTGGCTTTTTATTAGCCAGAACAGTTTTCAAAGATTGATGAATTTCCACCACGGCAATGCAGAGAAATCATTTGTTATACCAGACACGTTATAGTGCATTTCACGACTGCTTTCACCGTGGTAGGATCAGAGAGCTAGCTCACACCACGGCAAAGTACCTGGCTGACCCTGTCTGGATAAGTAAAATAATTGTTTTACAGCAGTGGTAAACAAACCCAAACACGTACCCTAGGCTCTGCAAAGCCCACGTCTGGTCTAACTGCAGCCTTATAAGCCCAACTTTGCAGACACGCACGACACCTCTCCGGTTAGCTTCAACTGTAGCGGCTACGGTCAGGTAACGTTATGATGAAACTACCACCTTGATGCTAACCAAAGTAACATCAGCATACCAATCTGAATTACTGCATATAAGTTAACCAGGAACATTTTTTAAGTAGCACGGAATGCAAACTAACATGTGGTAGTAACCAAGCGGTCAACATAATGACAGAGACAAACGTTACACTGCAATACAGGTTTTACAGACAGTAAGTTCCATTACCGTGAACAGTTGTACCAAGCATCCAAATTACAAACAAGAATAAAAAGTTAGCTTCAAATGAGGTTTATGTTCACACACCCTCTGTTGAATGTCTCCTTGATATTATTTACTCTGGCATATTTAGGACACGAGCATTAGCAACAGTAACTTAGCTACGTTAGCCGCAGTGCTACAGCCACATTCAACAGGCTATCACATTAGGTAAGCTTATGCAGTAAACCAACACAAAATGGTAAAACTTACTGCTTCCGTGTCTGAGAGTCACGGACAGTTGGTACCGATCCAGGCTTTTGCTGCGTTCGATTTGGCTCGGAAGTTGGAGGTCAGTGCTAGGAATAACATCCTACCTGAACTGACTGCGTTCTATTAAGTAAGTCGGAAAACTGACTTTGGGTCAGTGGTGTGTCCTCTGGCCAGGATAGCCTTTATTAGCTATTGTTAGCTATACTAGTTGACACTTAGACACTTATACATGCACGCTTATGCTTGCACACAAACCAAAAATACTAGACACAGACATACACTCTCATTCTACCATACAAATTCATTAACATGCACATATGCACGTATACACATGCACCAACATATCACACACACACACCCACATGACATAACAAGACATGCGTCTCTCAGAGTTGTAAGCCTAAATTAGAAGTGGAATGTTACAGTGAAAAAGAAAAGTCAACCTGTGCTTAATGCTGCACGTTACATTTATTTGGATGCTTATTTCATGTTATTCCGCTTTTCTAGGGTGAATCTGTTGATAAGCGAGGAATAGAGTTGGAATGAAGTTTTTGGGATGAACATGGTAAGAATCGGTGTGGCTCTAGATGTTCGCCGTGCAGAGCTATATTACGGGATGTTGTGTGGGTATGGGTGGGGGTAGTATTATTACCCTTTTTTTTTTTTTTTGTTTTCTCTCTCAGAAGCTATTCATTTCAGTCACTTATTCTTTGCTAGTTGTGGATGAAGGGTGATCTCAATTTCATCAGTTGGAATGTCAAGGGGTTAAACCACCCAGTGAAAAGGAACAAAGTATTGTCTCACCTAAAACAACTCAAAGCTGGGGTCGCATTTCTTCAAGAAACCCATCTGCGTGACTCTGACCAGTGACTCTGAGTAGGGTTTGGACTGTCAAGATTTTTCACTCTCACTTTGGGGGAAGGGCTAGAGGCACAGCCATCCTTATTGATAGGAACATTCCCTTTGAGCCCACTAACATTATATTGGCCAGAAATGGACAGTTTATTATTATTTCTGGCAAACTTGGTAATAAGATAGTCACATTGGCTAATGTGTATGCCCCAAACATCGATGATGTACAGTTTTTTAACAATTTCTTCTCCAAACTTCCTAATCTCAACTCACACTCTCTAATTCTAGGGGGGGATTTTAATTGTTTCTTAGATGCAACATTGGACCGCTCCTCTCCTAAACCTACAACAATGAGTAAATCTGCTAGCTTTATTAAATCATTTCTCTTTGATTTCAGCCTATCTGACCCCTGGCGCTTCCTATACCCCTCTGGAAGAGAATATTCTTTCTTCTCTCATGTCCACCATACCTATTCTTGGATTGAATACTTTTTTAAGGATAGTTTTCTAATCTCAAATCCTGCAGTGATGAGCGTATTAATATCTCAGATCACGCGCCGCTTGTTCTAAGCCTATTCTTTCCAGACGTTGTACAAGCAAGGAGGCACTGGAGATTGGACCCATTGCTGCTCACAGACGAGAGTTTTCTGTTGTACATCTCCAATCATATTAAGTCATTTCTCGGCAATAATAAAACTCCAGGTATGTCAAATAAAACTATTTGGGGGGCCATGAAAGCGTATCTTAGAGGTGAAATTATATTGTTTTCAGCCTATAAAAGAAAATGTTCAAAACAGAAACAAACTGAAATTGCTAAGCAGATTCTAAGTATTGATAAACAATATGCAAATTCTCCCTCCCCAGAACTATATAAGGAGCGCTTAAAACTTCAAACGGAATTTAATTTTCTCACTTCTCACGTAGAAGCAGGAGCAGTTTTTGTGAGCATGGGGAAAAGTTGGGTAAACTTCTAGCCAACCAATTGAGAGGTCTAAGAGCGAAGCAACTTATTCCAGGTGTACGAACAGATAATGGTTGTGTCACATCAAATCAGAAAATTATTAATGAGAAGTTTAAAGTCTTTAATTCCAGTTTGTATTGCTGGACTGCACACCAGATATCAATATCATGGAAAACTTTTTTCGTAACTTAGACATGCCATTCCTGACTAAAGACCTGAGAAACACTTTAGAAGCACCTATCACCCATGGGGAAATTACAGCGGCAATATTGTCTATGCAGTCAGGCAAGTCTCCTGGCCCAGATGGGCTATCATCAGACTTTTATAAGAAATTCTCTGCAGAGCTGTCTCCCTTCTTATGCCTGGTTTTCTCTGATTCCTTTGATTCAGGAGCACTTCCTCCCACATTGAACCAGGCATGTATCTCCCTTCTGTTGAAAAAAGATAAAGATCCATTAGAATGTTCTTCCTATGGATCCATTTCATTATTAAATATAGATGTCAAAATCCTTGCCAAAGTCCTGGCTCATCAGTTGGAGAATATCCTGCCTTTTATTATTTCCCCCGACCAAACTGGGTTCAAAAAAATCGGCACTCTTTTCACAATATACAGAGATTATTTAACATTTTGCACTATGGCAAGTATGGTGAGCCTGAATGCCTAATCTCTGCTGATGTTGAAAAGGCGTTTGATAGAGTAGAATGGATTTATCTCTTTCAGACACTTACAAAGTTGGGTTTCGGCCCTATTTTTCCCTCCTGGATCAAACTACTTTATGCTTCTCCCTCAGCCTCTGTCTTGAATAATGGCCATTATTCACAATATTTTGATATACACCAGAGGGACTCAGCAGGGCTGTCCTTAGAGTCCGCTCCTGTTTTCTATCGCCATAGAGCCACTCGCAATAGCTATTCGTAGTAATGAAAGGATTAGGGGAATAATGAGAGGAGGTATAGAGCATAAGATCTCTTTGTACGCGGATGACTTACTTCTCTTTGTTTCAAAACTTGATAGTTCCCTTCCGGAAGCCCTCTTTGTATTTGAGACCTTCAGTCAATTTTCAGAATATAAAATCAACTTAAAAGTGAACTTTTCCCAATCAATAAAGAAGCTCTTAAATTAAATAACGAATTTTCCATTTAGAGTGGTGACTAGGCATTTTAAGTATCTTGGAGTCTGTGTCACAAGAGAATTTAAACAACTATTCAAACACAATCTTCTCAGTCTGTTTGATCAAGCCAAAGCATTCCTGCCGAAGTGGTCCCCTTTGTCATTGTCTCCTATTGGGAGAATAAATTAAATCAAAATGACACTACTCCCTAAGTTTTTGTACCTTTTCCAATGCCTCCCTGTTTTCATCCCTAAATCTTTCTTCAAAGCTCTCAATTTTTTAATTATATCCTACATTTGGAATGGTAAGCCTCCTAGGCTGCGCAAAGCTTTTCTTCAAAGACCTAAACAGGCTGGCGGTATGGCTCTACCTAACTTTCAATATTATTACTGGGCTGCAAATATACGTTGTTTATTACATTGGGTGATTTTTCATCTCGATCCTTCTTGCCCTGTTTGGGTATCAATAGAGGTTTGTGCAAGCAGTCCAATATCTCTACCCGCTCTTGTGGGCGCTGCACTTCCGCTGTCCTCTAATAGCCCCTGCAGTAATCTTGTGGTAAAACACTCCTTGCGTATTTGGGCTCAATTCAGAAAGCATTTTGGATTCCATATTTCTCACTTAAAATTCCCATTGCCTCTAATCATTTCTTTGTTCCTTCTATAACTGATAGTGCATTCAAGATCTGGCACAACAAAAATCTTAAATGTCTGGATGATCTGTTTTTAGACCATAATTTTGTTTCCTTCCCTCAACTGAGCCAAACCTTTGGTATTCACAGCACACATTTTTTAAGGTTCCTAGAGGTGAGGCACTATGTCCAGAATTTAATACCAAACTTTCCTCATAAACCTTGAAGTAACCCAATGGACGTACTTCTCTCTAGCAATCCAACATCCAAAGGTATTATGTCCAAGCTCTACAACTTCATTTTTAATATGTACTGTCCTCCATTGACTGCTGTCAGAACTGCTTGGGAGCAGGCTCAGTCCCACTGGGCATTTTTTGCCTCGGCGATGTACTCCCGATGGAAATTGATGAACCTGGGGAGGTGTCGGGAACAGGTTCCCCGATGTCCCGGGGAAGCTTCGGGAGCGTCGTGAGCCATCTGGAACCATCGGGAGGCATCGGGAGAATTGCGAAAAGTTTCAATGCTTGCACTGAAATTTTTCCTGATGTGTTCCCCACGTTTTGTCGGGAAAACAGGCCGGGGAGGCCTCGCCGGACCTTTCCAGAGCCACGGGGAAGAGTTTTGGCGAAATATTGTTTTCCCCGAGGCGTCTCGCCGAAGTATCAGGGGACCTTCGGGGATATTTGAATCTTCGGCGACCTTTTGTGACACATTCCCGATGTCGGGGTTGCATCCCCGAATATTCGCTGAAATTTCGGCAACGGTTGAAAAGTGCATTCTTCCCATGGCGCTGATTGGCTGGATTTTGCATTCGCGCGCACTATAATTACAATTCATATAAGTACATGCCAGAGAGAGAATGATGCTGAGCCCATAATGTGCATATATTATAGCGTAGCCAAACACAGTTATTTTATCACTGAATTGTCCGGGCGCCAGGTCGTCTGTTAGACCAAAATAAATTAGTTGTGTTCAGCTCCACTACAGCATTTTACGGAAAAACTCATCAACAAAACCATGAGAAAGTAAATAACTTGTATTGTACCAACAAAGAAAGAGGCAGTTCCATTTGCTCAAATCATAACATTATTTACATCAAGAGAAAAACTGAACAGGTTAAGGGAATAAAACACATTTATCCGCAGAAAATAATAACCCAAATTGCAGGCCCCAGCCTAGACACCTGCAAGAAAACTAAATATGTATATCCAGCCACTCAATAAAAAATAGTAATAATAAAAAAATAGTTGATTAATTTCTAAAGGAAAAGATCGGGCCGCTGCAGTACAGATTATAACAACCAGATAAAGCTAAATCAGCTAAATAAAGCAATGCCTGACAGCCTTCTCATCATTAAACAAACTTCAATTATATATCAAAATTAAGAGAAAAAATTAAGGAAACAAATTCGTAAAAATAAAGGCTAGACGGGGAATATGAGAGGGGGAAACAATGTTCAAAGTAATTCGGGGCAGGAGTAAGTGGAGTGAAAGCGAGGGATTAAAAAAAAGAGTTTTCATTCTGAGATATCAGTTTTTGTGGTGGGATGAGATACAGGGAGCGCACAGGGAGGTTAGAGGATTTTTCATTAAACAAAAAGTTCTTCCTCAAACCTTGCTTGGCATCTTGAACTGGGTTCCCTCCAAACTGTTCGATAATTAGGCTATAGAGGCTGGTTGCACCTTGTAGCTCGCTACAATATATACCTCCCCATAAACCCTTCCCCAAGGCACCTGGGATGGTTCGCAAGTACTCACCGATGCATCCCCTAATCTACGGGGATATTCCCCTGATGATGTTTCAAATTCAGGGAAGCTCCAGGGCACCTTCGCCGATTATCGGCGAAGGTGCCCCGGAGCTTTCCCAAGCATCGGGATTCATCCCTGGTGTTACACGAGCATTGTTCGGGGGACATTCCCAGAAGCTTTGTGACCATAGCCGAAGCATCAGTGAACGTTCACCGGACCATCCCCGATGCCTAATAAGTGCAATTTCTAATGCGACTACTCCGTTTTTTTGGCAAAAACATCGGGAGCCATCGGGAGAAAATGTGTCTATTTCCACATCGCCGATGATTTTTCCACAGTTGGACCTAGGCATAAATGACACTTTTACAGATAACTCATGGGAAGTAGCCCTCAAACATATACATTCTTCTTCTATATGTGCCAGACACGCTCTTTTATAATTTAAAGTAGTTCATCGAATTCATTCGTCTAAAACCAAATTAGCTCGTATATACCCCAATATTGACCCCACTTGTGACAAATGTAAAGTAGCTCCTAGCTCACTTCTACACATGTACTGGTCCTGTCCCACTCTGACTAAATTTTGGACCTCTTATTTTCAAACCATCTCAGAAATCCTTAACTATCAAATTGTGCCAAACCCTTTGACCGCTATCTTTGGCATATTTCCAGACGGTGATTTACCGAAAGCAAAAGTTGAAGTTCTAGCTTTTTCCTCTTTGGTGGCTCGCCGGGCCATTTTATTAAAGTGGAGGGATTCCACTCCTCCCTCTCTGTCGCACTGGATCAGAGACACAATGGACTTTTTAAATCTTGAAAAAATCCGTCTCACCACACGAGGAACAGAAAATAGATTCGAGAGAGTTTAGTGCCCCTTCTTGACTTTCTACGAGAAACCCGCAACGGTAATTTCTGAGTAGCTTCCAGTTTTGTTTTATTTTTGTTTTTCTTATTTTACTTTATCAGTGCATTCACTTCCTTCGAATAAATTTCTTGGTCAGTTTTGATCGTTTGTTTTTAATTTACAATTCATTTATTGATTAATTTACTTTGTTTATAGGTGGGTAGGTGAGAGGGTGTCTACCTTATCATTTATAATTATGCTTTGTTGTTTTTTTTGTGACAACTGTTGTTATATATGGAGGGGAAAAAATTGTCATTACACAACCAAACTTTTTTGTACTACTATCGATTTTCAATAAAAGACCTTTGAAGAAGCTATACTAGTTGATAACAACGCATTAATCGGTATTATTCACATGCAAACACTGTATCAACAATTCCGCCGATAAACTCTATTCAGTACTGTGTGTACGACTGATTTAATTAAACACAAATGACTTGCAGAATTGCAAATATACAGTTTGTTCTTACCGCTTTCGCTTACTATTGATTTACGGTACAAGCCATCTTGAACTCGGAACTTGGGGTTGGTGAGGAATTTCTGACTTTCCGAGTTGCAAATCAGACTTCAGGGGGTGTTTAAATGGAAATTTCCGACTGATAGCTCAGAAATCCCGACTTCCCAGTACAAATCGAACGCAGCATTAATCTTCAGATATTTTACAAAGCCTGCATTTGAGGCCAGTTGTTAGTGCTAACTATCGTTAGCGGTCCTGGTAGCCACCCGTAACACGTTAGCTTCACTTACATTGCTGTTATATCGTTACTTACAGCTTGTGGCTTCGAGCGCTTGATCGATGCAACTGCTCCAGGTTTGAGAAGCAGCTGAGACGCATATCCAGCGTCAAATTATCCTTTATTGACAAAGCTGTCTTCGGTGAAATGCCGAGCACAAACAGCTAACATTCCCATTGAGTGTGCCTGTTTGCTGTCAGGAAACAAAAAAGCAACCCACTGATTTCTGGTGGCATCGTCTTGTGGAAGAGAAAATAGTTGTGCTTTTTTTTGCATCTAAAAAAACAGGTACGAACAGCTTTGGGACACATACTGATAAATCCACGTTATATGATTTGCGCTCATTTGTGTCTGATAGAATTAATTCCAGGGTGGGCAGGTCCAGCGCCGTGATTGGCTCTGACTAGGCCTGTCCTGATTGGATGCAACAACCTGACGTCAGGTTTTGCCCGAATCTCCAGACGAGCTGTTCAGAGAGGAAATCACGTTCAGGAAATCACATTCTCGGATTACGGCAAAATCCTTGTATCTTATGTTTAGAAACTTTGCAGAGGTAGAGTATGGACATCCAACATTATAACATTACCTGTATGTATTAAAAGAAGGATCAGCATAATAGGGGACCTTTAAGACACACTTTGGGGGGGATTCTGGTCCATTCCTCTATGCAGATCCTTTCAAGATCCTTCATATTCCTGGGTTTGTGTTAATCAACTGCCCTCTTAAACTCAGGCCACAGGTTTTCAATTGGATTGAGGTCTGGCGACTGAGATGGCCATGGCAGAATGTTGATTTTGTTATCACAGAACCATTTCTGTGTGGATCTTGAGGTATGCTTTGGGTCATTGTCTTGTTTGAAAGTTCACCTACAGTTAAGTCCCAGCCCTCTGGCAGAGGCAACCAGATTGTCAGCCAAAATATTCTGATACTTGTTGGAATTCATTATGTCATTAATCTTTACCAGTGCTGCTGGACCTCTTAAATTAAAACAGCCCCATAATATGACTGACCCACCATCATATTTCATTGTGGGTATGAGGAGCTTCTCCTTGAGGGCATCTCCGTTTCAACGCCAAATATGCCAATGCTTTATCTGACCAAAATGTTGGTCTCGTCTGACCAAACCACCCTGTTCCAGGCATATTTTAAATAACGTCTGGCAAACTCCAAGTGCTTGCCTCTATGTCTTCTGGTCAGAAAAGGCTTTCTTCTAGCAACCCTTCCAAAGAGCCTGTGGTTATGGATGTGGCACCTGATGGTGCTTTTTGAAACCTGCTAACCCCAAGATGCCACCAAGGCCTGCAAGTCCTTCAAAGTGATTCTTGCGGATTTTGTTGCTTCTCTCACCATCCTCCTCTGTATCCTGGGGGGCAAAATGCAGTTGCGTCCTCTACACTTGAGGTTTTCAACAGTTCCATACCTTTGGAATTTTTCAAATAATTGCCCTGACAGTGCCCAGTGGCATATTCGATCATTTGTGAATCTTCTTTTAGCCATTACCAGATTTATGAAGGTCTATTTGACCACCTGCCCCTTTTGAACTGACAGCTGTTTTGTTTTCTTCATGGTGTTGGATGACAAAGGGATATTCTGGGTGCACACCAGCCATTCGCCACATCGCCATTGGCGAAAGAATTCTCTTTGTGGTGAAAGATTTCTTATGGCTCTTCACCACAATTGTGAAAGCTTTCCAGCGATGCTTTCATCATAAATAATTATATTCGATCCGAGCGCATCAAGCTGTTGCCAGATTCCCCTCTGTGAGTGGGGCGGGAACTTAAGATTGCCATACCACATAGCTATGGGAGAAGTTTTGACCACTCTAATTGGTCACTTTCAATGCGATCACACCCTCACGGCCTCCTTCAACCTTAAAAAACTGCTTTAACCCCTCTGTGCAGATGTAGACGCCGGTGGAAATGGAGCTGCAAATTTATCCGCGCAGTTACACCATTCTATCACTAGATGGCACTCCTGGATCAGTTACTGAATAATCACTAGCAAGCTGAGCTCGAACAAGGTTTAGAATATGGACGAGTTCAGTCCCATCCCTGTTTTTCAGGAGTCGCATGAATTAAACTCCTCAGCTAAGCCTGATGTGCAGACTGCTCAATATACTTGCCTATAGTATCTATCCAGCAGTTCAAAAAAATGATCTCATGTGACAGAAAAAACTCGTTGTCCTTACTAGCAACCACTCCAGCTATAGTGAGCCAATAGTATCCCAATTAGTAGTTAAGAAAAATCAATTTTTTGAAGCAAAAATTTGACATGGTATTGATGCTATGTCATTCTATACTATTCAAAAAAAAGTAGGGGATATTTTATTTTGAGATCAAAATTTTCACATATACAAAGGGATACGAAACCATGTTGTTTAGTTCCTTACTGAGGAAGCATTTCCAAAGAAATTCATCACCCAAACACATCAATGACACTCTCACGATCTGCACGGGATGCTATTGATGATCAAGGGGGTTGTGCCACAAATTTGCATGACTCTGAATTGGAAGGTTAGAGCCACTGTAAAGGAAGATTTTGAAGAGAAAGCATCAGATTATCAGTGGTTGAAGTCGTTAATTAAACAGAGACCATGCGCCGTCTAACACAGGAGGAGAGGTTACGTGCCCTTGGCATGCTACAGGTTGGCACAAGACAGGTCATTGTGGCAAGGGCAATGAATGTTTCCCAGTCTGTCATCAGCAGACTATGGTCCAGACATCTGTGCTACAGAGTCTGTTCAGGATAGACCACGATCCGGTTGACCAAGGGCAACAACTCAGGCTCAGGACAGATTCATCCGCACTATTGTCTTGAGAAATCGTATGGTAACAGCAAATCAGATAAGGTCTCAACTTCAAAGGGATACTGGCTTGGTAGTGAGTGGCCAGACCATCAGGAATCGTCTGCACAGATTTCACTTACACGCCCGACGCCCCTCGTGTCATTCCCCGTTTGAGGGATCGTCACATTAGGGCCAGACTCAATGGTGTCGTCATCATCATCAACGCTGGGATAATCGCCGATGGAACAACGTAATGTTCTCAGATGAGTCGAGGTTCACTGTGGACTTCCTTGACAGACGCAGGAGGGTTTGGCGCCGACGTAACAACGCGTTTCCATGACGTTAACGTCATTAGACATGATCCGTATGGGGGTGGATCTGTAATGGTGTGGGGAGGCATCACTGCTGCCGGCAGAACAGACTTGCATGTTGTTGCTGGACGTGTCACAGGGCAGTACTACCGGGACAACATCTTGGCACCCGCATGTTGTGCCGTTTGCACGTCGTTATGGCCGCCGTTTCATTTTCCAAGATGACAATGCCAGATGTCAAGGGCCAGGATCGTTACAGATTACCTCCAGCAGCAGAATATCACCACATTACCATGGCCAGCACTCAGTCCGGACCTTTCCCCCATCGAGTATGTCTGGGACATGCTTGGACAGCGGCTACGCCAACGTCAACAACCTCCTGCCAATGTCCAAGAACTTGCTGCAGCATTGCAACAGGAATGGAATAACGTTCCCCAAAATGACCTGGGACGTCTCGTTAGGAGTATGCCACGCCCGGTCGAGCTTGTCTAGCCAACCGAGGGGTTTTACCCGCTACTGACTCTGTTTCACAATGGTGGTAAATTTGCTGTGTGACCCTGTGTTTGTGTCGACCCTTATTCTGGAGAATCTGTCCTTTACTGACTGTACACAGGGTTTCGAATAAATTGACAAATGTTTCCTTAATGTTTTTATGTCATTTGTTTCCTTCCTGACCTCATGATCTGCATTTCATGGTACTTGTAAATCCAATATCCCCTACTTTTTTTGAATAGTATATTATCAATTATGGTCATCACATATCAAAAACATGTAGTTCCCTTCTGTCGATTTACACGTAGATTCCTCCATCGACGAATTCAGCACTCCCTTATATCCTCTTAAGTACTCGTGTTGATAGCCAATTACTCAATTATTTACTTAGGCTCATCTGCGTAAGGCACACTTATAGTTCACGCCCTTGTGAAACTTCCCCGGTTATGATGTATTGATTGACATGTTTCTTATCCAATTCCAGAGTTCCAACAATAAGTGAAAGACATTAATTGGACAATCAGAACAGTATATAAACCTTTGCATGACAGCAAGGTTGGTTGTATTCTCTTAATGTTACGCATGATTGCGCAGCTGAAAATGACACGATTGCAAAGGAAAAAAGACCCCCAAAGCCAGCCTGAAGTGTTCAGTTGCATTTACGAGATTGAAATGGGATAAGGACTTAGTCAATGGGAATTATTTTGAATGAAACAGAACTGGAGGGTTCCTTCTGCCCGATACATCTCTGTCTCTGGAGGAGGGATTCAGTGAAGAGAGGTTTTGGTTCGCTTTAAGTAAGCGCAATATTTGAATGAAACTTTGTGGAAGGATGAAGTATGGGTCAAGGACAAACTGATTCACTTCTTGTGCATGTACATCAAAGGTCAAGGTCAGGGTGGCCCTTTTTAGTAGTAACCCTGGGTTTATGTGTAGCCGGTATAGCATTAGGACCCTAGGGTAAGCAGGAAAGGATAAACAGAGCGTGAGTTAATGGCGATCTGCATGCTTTCTATGAGTGGATCGGGAGAGTAACAGCTCGCGGTTCTGCTAGTGCCCCAATAGGCATGTGTGGCTTTAATACTGATAGCGCTATTGGCAGAGGTATGCGCTCTACTGAGTGCTTTCTAGTTTTTAAAGTCATCAGCAGCTGCTCCAGGTTTTTTTAGAACTGGAGTGATAGCTGCAGTTTTGAGAGAGCAAGGGATGGAACCAGTAAGAAGAGATGAATTTTTTTTTTTTTTTTTAAAGATTATTTTTCGGGGAATTTTTCCTTTATTTGACAGTTTACAGTGTAGAGAGACAGGAAGGTTGGGGAGAAGAATGTGGGAAGACGTGCAGCAAATGACCTGAGACGGAATCGAACACAGGTCGCTGCGGGAAGGACACAGCCTTTATGGTACATGCGCTTAGGCCGATGAGCCACCGGGGCGCCCAGAAGAGATGAATTTATAATACGAACGAGAAGGGGAGAGAGAGCTGGCAGGCAGATGTTGAATAGTGGAGTGGGCATAGGGTCCTGGAGGCAGGTAGTGGACCGAGCCTTAGTGGCAAGGTCAAGGACAAAGTGCTCGTCAACAGGTGTAAAGGCAGAGAAGGACTGCAGGTACTGCGAGGGGGGTGGGGGCCTCACCAAATGTAGTAGCAGTAGGGACTAATTGGAGCAGTCTGTAGACGGCACTAATTTTATTCTGGAAAAAATTAAGAAACTCACAGCAGAGATCAGTTGAGGGGGTTAGTGGGAAGGGTTTGGCAGGGTGGAGTAACTTGTTGACTGAGGAGAAGAAGGCTCTAGGTTTACTCTGACCTCTGGCAATAATGGTCGAATAGGGATTTAGCCTCATTAATGAGACTCATTGTAGGCCAATACATGGTCTTTATATGCCTGTACATGGACTATTAGGCCAGTCTCTCTGCAAAGTCACTCCATTTGGCGGCCAGCAGCCTTCATTTTGCGCAGCTCAGGTGTAAACCATAGGAAGGAAATGGTGCACATTTTCAAGGGGGCAAAATGATGTAACACATTAGATAAATGAGAATTGTAAAGTAACAAAAGATCATCAGTGCATGTTTTTCGTGGTTTACCCATGAGTTGAGATTGCAGTGTGTCTAATAGCTCAGCAGTATTAATGTCCTTAGTGTTCCTATACGTGATGGCGCGTGAGGCACGGAGACAGTGGTGAAGTTCAGGAACAGCAATATTGAACAGAACAGCTTTATAGTCAGAGGCAGAGAGATCCTTAGGACAAACATTCGATGGAGAAATACCAGTGGTGCAGACAAGATCTAGAATTTGCCCTTTTGAGTGAGTGGGAAAGTTGACATGCTGAGTAACATCAAAACAGTTGAGCATATTGAGAAAATTATCCGTAAAGTTACAGTTGTTTGAGTCAACATGTATATTAAAGTCGCCCAAAACCAGGATAGATGAATACATACGGCACACAGATGATAGCAGTTCAGCAAATTCATTTACAAAAACATGGGATGCTTTAGGAGGCCTGTAGATAAGTAAAAGGAGTAGTGGTAAACCACCAGTGAATGTCAGAGCAAGACATTCAAAGGATGAGAAATCCTGCAGGGGCACACACACAACCTTAAAACATGAGCGATTGGGGCTAAAGACGCATTATCACGTTGCCTTGTGTAAGTCCATTCGAATTCTCTTTGCAGCGCGGTTGTGTTCCTCAGCCCGAATGAATTTCCCTTTGCACCGTTGCTTTACTTCATGACGTTTTCCATCGAGAATAAAGAAAGTGGTCAGGAATTGGACGATAAGACATAATTATTTCACTTTTCGAACGCAGCCATAACCTCCAGAGGGATCTAAAACAGTGGCAGTTCGTCGGCCGTAACAAAGGGAAGTCAAAACCTCACCCTTCAAAGCTTAATGACTTAAACCTTTCGCAGTTTACTATTCTTGATCAGGACCATACGAATTGGTAGAAGGACAGTCAAATTTATTTTCGATAGCAAATGACGACGCAAATTATCAATACGTCTTTATAAATTAGTTTGCGAGGCTTCTTTCGCAAGAAGCCACGAGAATCCTTCTCTTAATGTAGAAGTAAAGTGTGATGTTGCACAGATTATTGCTTAATGAGCCTCACTAATCAATTTGCAAAACCATGCCGTTTCACGAGCTACTTGAGCACGGAATTTATAAAGACATAGGCCTATGGTAATTTACGTCATAATTTATGTGTGAAAGAAAACCCTGCAGTTCTGCAGTTCTCGATTATCTATAACTAAACTAAATGCAACTAGTCAGTCTGTATCTGGCTCCCTCTCCTAACACACCCCTTTTCCAAAATCTCTTGGATATCTTCCCCCTTCACGTCTATAACCCCAAGAAACTCCCTAGCTGCATGCACCACGATTTTGATCCTATCCATCCTTGACTCTAATTCGCTAGCACAATTAATGACCATCGCCACAAATGCTAAAAACCTCCTTTTGTCAATACTAATACAGTCACTGTCAGGTCTTGGTTCTTTGGGCACGGTCTTTGTAATAGACTTCTCTTTATTCACTACACCCTGTTCTTCCTTAACTTTCTTTGCAGCCTCAGCATATGACAGCTTGTTTAATGTCCGCACCCGTTCCACCTCACACTCAAATTTCCTCCGCTCACATTGCCTACTCCCAGCTTCATGATTCCCACCGCAATGAACACACAAAGCTTGTTCTATCATAAGCTTACACTCTTCCTCTTTGCACCCATATTTTCCACACCGTCGGCATCTAAAATTACTTGCCCTGCATACTACTGCAACATGCCCATATTCTTGGCAACAATAACTGTAGTGGCGTTCTCTCAAAGGCCTTCACTCTATAGCTCACGTAATCCAACAGAATCCTGTCCGG
This sequence comes from Gymnothorax javanicus, assembly GCA_029692085.1. Lineage (NCBI taxonomy): Eukaryota > Metazoa > Chordata > Actinopteri > Anguilliformes > Muraenidae > Gymnothorax > Gymnothorax javanicus. The sequence continues at coordinate 111,779,196 of CM056193.1, forward strand.
CAACTCTTTTTCAAATTCCAGCAGTACAGACATGCTGTCTTGTTTTTTTCCGTCTCGATGACTTTTCAGCCGCCGAGCTCCACAGACGCCCTCCACTTCCAAAAGCCACTCAACTTTCACAGCACGCGGGACACCCCCAATAACACCCTTCACAGTTGCCTGTTGGCTCATCTTAAAACGAACCACCTGAGTGAGATCAAACTCTTTAATTTTAAGAGCTTTTTCCCTTTGCTTCTTTGTACGACATTCAATTATCACAATACCACTTCTGCTCACTTTCACTGTCTTAACATCTCCTATTTCATTTTTAACAAATTGCCCCACAAAGTGATTATCTCCAAATACACTGTTAATTTCCCACTTTTCTCCTACCGCTTTCATTCCAACCACAAATGAACCCTGAACAATTACATTTTCACAGCCCTTTTTCCTTTTCTTGTTTCCCCAGTCAGCTTCATCAACCTCCATGTCTTTCGACCAAGTCACTCAACTAGCTACCAACAGCGCTCACAATCACCTGCGAAAACGTCTCAAGCCATTCTTCTCCTTATTTTCATGTAAAATATTTCTGTTACTTGCCGTATTGGAAGTCCAACAGAAAACTGTCACATTGACTGCAGCTTTTTGTCATTGCCCCCTGCTGCCTCCTCTTTCCAGGCGAGGCTCACATTCATCGGGAACGGGCGTATTTATTCTTAAAGGGAAGCAGCACCATCTAGTGCGGTGAATATAGAATACATTTATCTCCTTTATTTTCCCCTGCTGAGAATTGCAATCAAAAACGAAAGGAAGGGAGGCACCCTGGTGGCTCAAAAGTGAAAAAAAAAAAAAAAACGCACACCAAAGGAAGGTTGAGTCCTTTCTGGCGCAGCCCGGATTCGGTTCCGTTCTTGGCCCTTCACTGCATATCTTCTCTCTTTACTGCACCAATATAATAAAGGAGAAAACCCCCGAAATATAATCGTAAAAGTTCGACGTAATAGGCCATTGAACTGTAAATCTGTTCCAGTACGGCACAATTTCGCGATCTTTGACTTTTTACTGCTTTCAAAAGAGGCCATTTCTTTTTGTTTGTTCCTGAAAGCCCATTGGAATTAAATTTCTATCTGAGCATCGATTTGGAAATTCTCAGCTCTCAGAATGCTATTATTATGTATTGCTTATCGCTAGCTATATATAGTCTTATATAGTGTGTGAGCTGTCTTTCAGTTTGACTACAAGCCATCTCACTTATTATTTTAGTTGTTTCGCAAGAGTATGTTTTAATGTGCCTAAGGCTGTGTTCCTACTTTGAAAGGCCTTTTTCTTATTTTATTGTTTCAAATTTAATTTAATTATTTAGTCATTTACTGAGGACAGTCTGCCTTGAGGAGCTGAAGCTTTTAAAAACACAGCACAATGCCACCACTTTCAATTCAGTTCAATTCAATTTAATTTATTTGTATAGCACTTTTCACAGACTGTCACAAAGACGCTTTACAGTGAGAGATTAAATAAATGAAAGGGCAGTGCCCAGCCTATTCCCCACTAGAGCAAATGAGGCAAAAAAAAAAGTCCCAGTAGGGAGAAAAATCCTCAAACAGTAGTGAGAAAAAAGTCCCCAATGGGAAGAAATCTCGGGAGGAACCCTAGTGGGGAAGCCCATCCTCCGCGGGCTAGCTTATTAATAACAAGATAAAGCAAAATAGAATAAAATGGCAATAGAGTTCCATTAAAGTCCATCTAAACAGTGGCATCGGTAGGTCCAGGAAGTGGCATGCCGAGGATGGTGCAGAACTGGATCGGGACCGGATCAGGACAGCAGGACAGCAGCAGCCAGCGCTCATGGTGAGGGACAGGGCTCACATGGTCCAGGACTCAGAGTTGTGGAGGGAAAAGATCCTCGGAAAGAGACACAGAAAATATTGGGGTGAGGCACTGGATAAAACTACTGCATATTAATAAAAATACAGTCCTGTGTCATGTGCCAAGTAAAAATTTGGGAGCAGACTGGTCAGGAAATAGTCAACACCCTTCCAAACACTTCTTGCAGCACAGAGGCCCTACACTTACACCAGCCAGCAAGATCACCTTTGATTTTCTAAACACTAGTACCATATGGACCTCCCCAGTGACTAAGGCTGTAGCAAGCCCCACTGGCCACCGCAAAAATGCTCAGTGCCACTGGTTCCACATGGATTTGCTTAACAACACCACCAGTAATATGGACCTCCCCAGTGACTAAGGCACAGAGGCCCCCCACTGGCACCGTTAATGCATGCTCAGTGCCACTGGTTCCACATGGATTTTCTTAAACACCAGTACCATATGGACCTCCCCAGTGACTAAGGCTGTAGCAAGCCCCACTGGCACCGTTAATGCATGCTCAGTGCCACCGATTCCACATGGATTTGCTTAACACCACCACCAGTACCATATGGACCTCCCCAGTGACTGAGGCTGTAGCAAGCCCCACTGGCACCGTTAATGCATGCTCAGTGCCACTGGTTCCACATGGATTTGCTTAACACTACCACCAGTACCATATGGACCTCCCCAGTGACTAAGGCTGTAGCAAGCCCCACTGGCACCGTTAATGCATGCTCAGTGCCACCGATTCCACATGGATTTGCTTAACACCACCACCAGTACCATATGGACCTCCCCAGTGACTGAGGCTGTAGCAAGCCCCACTGGCACCGTTAATGCATGCTCAGTGCCACTGGTTCCACATGGATTTGCTTAACACTACCACCAGTTCCATATGGACCTCCCCAGTGACTAAGGCTGTAGCAAGCCCCACTGGCACCGTTAATGCACGCTCAGTGCCACCAGTTCCACATGGATTTGCTTAACACTACACCAGTGCCATATGGACCTCCCCAGTGACTAAGGCTGTAGCAAGCCCCACTGGCACCGTTAATGCATGCTCAGTGCCACTGGTTCCACATGGATTTACTTAACACTGGCTTCCAATATCTTGTGAACCTATCATAAAACAAGGTTGTAGTCAGTCCCACCAGAGCCAAATAAATGTTTATACATAATTAATCATAGGCTTGACTAAAAAGATAAGTTTTCAGCCTACTCTTGAAGACAGAGAGTGTGTCTGAAGCCTGAATTTGTCTTGGGAGATTGTTCCATAAAATTGGCGCTTTGTAAGAGAATGCTCTGCCTCCAATTGTAATTCTAGATATATTTGGAATTTTCAAGTACTCAGCACCTTGTGAATGAAGTAATCTTGGCGGGGAGTAAGGAATGAGAAGACAGCAAAGATATTCCGGGGCCAAGTCAGTTAAAGCTTTGTAAGTCAGTATTAGTATTTTGTACTCAATTCTGAATTTTACAGGCAGCCAATGAAGATTTTTGAGCGCCGGGCTAATGTGATCATATTTCTTAGTCCTAGTCAGAACCCTAGCTGCAGCATTCTGCACTACTTGAAGACGTTTCAGGGCCGAGCTAGTGCAACCAGACAGTAAGACATTACAATAGTCCAGCCGAGAGGACACAAATGCGTGAACCATTTTTTCAGCGTCCTGAAGGGACAACATTTTTTCTGAGTTCCGATATGTTTCGAAGATGGAAAAAAGCCACTTGAATGATATTGTTGATGTGAGCCTGGAAAGAGAGTTCTGAATCAAGGGTCACTCAAAGGTTTTTAACAACAGCTTTCGCAGAAACAGAGAGGCCATCTAAGTTAAGAGAAAACTTAATGAATGAGTCTCTAAGAGATTTGGGACCCAGTGCCAATATTTCAGTCTTATCTGGGTCATCCAAGATTTAACAGCTTTAAGACACATCTCTAATCTAGTAACCGGATTATTTTCACCCGGCTTAAAGGATATATAGAGCTGCGTGTCATCTGCATAACAATGGTATTTAACATCAAGTCTGCATATGATATTTCCAAGGGGAAGCATGTATAGAGAAAAAAGCAAAGGGCCCAGAACAGATCCTTGAGGTATTCCAAAGTTAACCTTGGAATACTCTGAACATTTGTTATTTACCCGGATGAACTGAGATCTATCAAACAGATAAGACTTAAACCACGAAAGGGCAAGTCCAGAAATACCAACTAATTTTTCTAACCTACGAAGAAGAATCTGGTGGTCTACAGTATCAAAGGTGGCACTTAAATCGAGAAGGACGAGAACAGAGATGCGGCCACTATCCATGGAGAGAAGTAGATCATTTACTACAACAGTGAGAGGTGTTTCAGTGCTATGATGCTTTCTATAGGCAGACTGAAAACTGTCAAATACCTCATTAGTTTGCAGGAAAGAAGAGAGCTGTTGGGCAACACATTTTTCAAGGATCTTAGATAAAAATGGGAGGTTTGAGATTGGCCTATAATTGGCTAGGGCTGTGGGATCCAAATTTGGTTTTTTAAGCAGCGGCTTAATTTCTGCCATCTTAAATGAAGTGGGAACAAAACCTGAAATCAGAGAAGAATTAATTATGTGAAGAATTGGACCATCAAGGATGGGCAGGAGCTCCTTCATTAACATAGTGGGGATGGGATCCAAGATACAAGTAGATGATTTGGAAGTAGCAACTAATTTAGCTAGTTCACTCAGAGATATGGGAGAAAGGGATTAAAACTGGTTTTTGCATATTGTGGAAGACTCCATATCATCAGAAACGCCATCGCAAACTGGTAGGGAAGCAGTGATCTTCTCTCTAATTCCAATAATTTTGCCACTAAAGAAATTTTAAAAAATCATCACTGCTGCAAGAGACTGGAATTTGAGGGTTACTTGCAGCATGATTGTTAGTTAACTTGGCCACGGTTTTGAACAAAAAATCGAGAATTATTTTTGTTTTCCTGTATGAGATTTGCAAAATAACAGGACCTTGCACAAGAGAGAGCATGCTTATATGCAGCAAGGCTCTCTTTCCAAGCACCATGGAATACCTGGAGTTTAGTGGAGCGCCATTTGCGTTCTAGTTGATGAGATATTTGCTTTCCTAACCCTCTGGATGTATGAAAAAAAAAGATTGTTGAGCTCAAACAATGAATATTCAGTCTTCACCAGACTTAAGAGGACGAACAGCATCTCAATTCGCTGGTGACAACTATCCTCTGTGGCGCTCGTGAGCAGGACAATGCAGCTCGTTGTCCTGTGCTTGAGGTTGGCCAGCTATGTCACAAAGGTTCCTGGGTCCAACTGAGTGCCAAAGACACAGCCTGGCTGTGGGACTTACCCCATGAAGCACAACCTGAGACGGAAGACAAGGAGGCCATTATTCAGTTCGTCCCAGACCTCCACAGACCCTAATGCTCAACAACAGGTACTCCATCCTGGATGATACGAACTGTCATTCCTCTGCTGATTGCTGGCCATCCGCTCCTCCTGGTTTTCCGCCGCCTGCCATTTCATCTGCTGCTTGCCCTCTTGGCCATCACCTAATGATTTATCCGGTCCTCGGCCCGGCTCTATGACATTTACTCCTCAGTCACGGAGCGCGGCTCCTGCTCACAAGGCCAAATCTCTGCCCAATCCATAGATATATATACATACATATATATATATATATATATATATATATATATATATATAAAAAACACTAGATTGCTGACAGGTTACGCTCAAGTGAAGCATCTGTTTCAGCAGTGTACACACCCGGAAATAAAGTTCGCTCGTAGACTCCCATTCATTTTCGCCTAATATATTTTTAAAACATTAGCGTGTGAGTCTGTGTTATTTTGGTATTGCTATACAGAGCAACATTTTGTCTCCCTAAATAGTTTTTCTTTTTTGGGAGGGGGGCATACTCTCGAAAGAGAATACTGAAAATGCGACAGCAACGATGTTAACATGAGACCAGAAAAGTGAACGAGTTAACGTAACCAAGGCTTTTAATGACCTTCTGGTAAGATAATTGCTTGGAAGTTTTTGTTGTTATAAGAAATGTCGATGAATGTTTGTTTACGTTATCCAATTACTTTCTGGTGTCCTCACTTCATTGTACCCTGATTGAGCATGTTCGCCGTTAACCTCATCGTTTATATTGAATCATGTGGCTAATGCCAGCCAACGTTGTTGAACTGAAGCGCTAGTTAAGCTACTCCTTTAAAGGGAACCTATTATGCTGATCCTTCTTTTAATACATATCAGTAATGTCATAATGTTGGAAGTCCATACTCAACCTCTGGTAAGTTTCTAAACATAAGATACAGGGGTTTTGCCATAATCCAAAAATGTGATTTCGTGAACGTGATTGGTTGTGCCGTCCAATTAATGCAGACCTAGCCAGAGCCAAACATGGTGCCTTAGTAGCGTCAACCCTTCTGGAAATACAAAAGAAGAACCGCAGATCATTTGAGGTGCAGTTTTCTCAGTATCTCTCCCAAAGCTGCTCATCCATTTATTTTTGGACACAAAGAAAAGCGCAACTAGTTTCTCTACTTCTGCAAATACAAAAGAAGAACCGCAGATCATTTGAGGTGCAGTTTTGTGAGTATCTCTCCCAAAGCTGCTTGTCCGTTTATTTTTGGACGCAAAGAAAACCCCTTATTTCTCTTCCAAAAGACGATGCCACCAGAAATCAATGGGTAGCTTTTTTGTTTGCTGGCAGCAAACAGCCACGGCCAAAGGGAACGTTAGCTGTTTGTGCTCAGCATTTCACCAAAGACACCTTTGTCAATAAAGGATAATTCGACGCTGGATAAGTGTTTCAGCTGCTTCTCAAACCTGGAGCAGTTGCATCGATCAAGCGCTCGGAGCCAGAAGCTGTAAGTAACAATATAAAAGCAAATAATGTAAGTGAAGCTAACGTGTTACGAGTGGCTAGCAGGACTGCTAAGGATAGTTAGCACTTACAACTGTCCTCAAACGCAGGCTTTGTAAAATATCTGAAGATAAAGCCTGGATCGGTAGCGACTGTCCGTGACTCACAGACGCTGAAGCTGTAAGTTGCTTTACGGCATAAGCCTACTTAACGTGATAGCCTGTTGAATGTGGCTGTAGCACTGCGGCTAACGTAGCCAAGTTACTGTTGCTAATGTTTGTGTCCCAAATATGCAAGAGTAATATCAGGGGACATTCAACAGAAGGTGTGTGAACATAAACCTCATTTGAAGCTAACTTTTTATACTTGTTTGCAATTTGGTTTCTTGGTACAACTGTTCACAGTAATGGAACTTGCCATCTGTAAAACCAGTATCACAGGGTAACGTTTTTGTCTGTTGTTATGACTGCTCGGTTACCATCTACTGCATGTTAGTTTGCATGCTGTGCTACTTAAAAATGCTCCTGGTGCACTTATATGCAGTAATTCTGATCGGTATGCTTGTGTTACTTCGGTAATCATCAATGTGGCAGTTTCATCATAACGTTGCCTGATTGTAGTCACTACAGTTAAAGCTAACCGGAGAGGTGCTGTAAAAGGCTGCAGTTAGACCAGACGTAGGTTTTGCAGAGCTTGGGGTGCGTGTTTGGGCGCTTGTGAAACGATTGCTCTACTTATCCATGATGCTACTGCAGTGAACGCAATCGCAAAATGCACAAGATATAACGTGTCTGGTGTAACAAATGATTTCTCTGTAGCATTGCTGCTGCGTAATTTCATCCCCATTTAGAAATTGTTCTGGCTAATAAAAAGCCGAAAAAGGCAGAGATTGAATACGAAATTCTTCCTGCAGAAGTTATCGATTCGCTAGCTCCACATAAGAAACTGTTCATGCTAATGGAACTTACGGTCTGTAAAACCTGTATTATGTTCATAACATAACCGGAGCTCTCTCTAGCTGTCGCTTACTATCCATAACGCGCCTGTTTTCCGCGAGCAAACGCTGGTCATTCCGATGCAATAAGTTTACCATTACCACAGGCAATTTCCAAAGACCGTTTAGCCTGGAGCTTTCGCCTCTCCGTCATATACCAGCACAGAAGCAGTTCGTTACTCCACGCTAACGACACACCATAGTTATGCACACGGACCAGCAGGTCCTTACAGTACACACCTAAGCAGTCCATAAGTTGTTGGTCCACTTTTTGCTGCTCCTCACTGTCCATGTTTCCCTCTAAACTCAGACCCACCGGATTTCTACAGTCTCCGGTCTACACTTGGGTATGTCGACCCGTTCTACAAATGTGTCTGTATAGGGTGGATTCTAGCTTTCCCTCAATCCTAGCTATAGAGTGGAAACACCGGTGTACTCACCAAGCCGTAGGTAGATAGCAAATTCGAGCTTGAGCTGCCAGACTTTCGCACTGCGTCCTCCACTTTCGCTGCTGTGTTTATTAGAACAAGTTCACTTCATTAGATCTATACACATGTACAGCGTTTGATTGTGGAATCTGGAGCTGAGAGGCCTGCGTCCTCCACCGGTGTGGGATTGCATGTGCTCCTCACCAGTCCACAGCAAGGACAAAAACCCTAAAGAAAATCTTTAGCTGGCAGTTACATTGCCTTTCCTGCCATAGGGGAGAGACCATCTCTAGCAGTAAGCAATTTCTGTCTTTCACATTGTATAACATACAATTAATAATTTCTTCTAATTCTAAAGCTGTATTGCTTCATTTCTCAACAGCCAGATGACTGTGAGTCCAACAAATCTGGATTGGATACAAGCATGACTTCGGTCTTGGATGATGCTGATGATGAGGAGCCGATGATGAGCTGCAGTCTCAGTCAACAATCAACCTCCAGCACCACGTCTTGTTCCCTTTCAAGTCCCCCAGAAACGCAAGGGGAGTGGGATGACAGAAAATGGATTGTCAATGAGTCAAACCTCTTGAGCCTCATCAGGACTTGCCATAATTGTGGTGTAGCCATCTGCGATAAAAAGGTAACAACATCTGGCAGCCAAATAAGGGTGGAATGGACATGCCTCAATAATCATCACGGCAAATGGGCATCTTGTCCTGATGCAAGCGGAATGGGGCAGAATAACCTTCTTGTATCAGCTGCAGCTCTATTCACAGGAATGACATTCGCTGAAATAAATGAGTGGGCCAGGGTGTTAAACCTACAACTGCTCAAGAGGAAACAGTACTATAACATTCAGTCCAACTACCTCATCCCTACAATACATGATGAATACTATGAATTGAATGAATACATGATGAATTCTATGTCAAGGACAATATAAACTGCAAGCAACTTGAATGGTCACGTGATTATGAATTGGAATCTATAGGTCTACAATTGACACTCTCACATCAAATGTCCTTTATTATAATAGGAATTTATAGACCACCATCAGCATCAACTGTGTTCTATGAGCAATTAAAGGCTTTTGTCAAGGAATGTGATGGCAAAAGCGTAATTATTTTATTAGGGGATTTTAATGTTAATCGGCTAGATAAAAAAAAGAGAAGAGTGCTTAAGGGCGTAGCAAATTAATTTGATCTAAATCAGGTTATTGAAGAGCCAACAAGGATTACTGCCTCCTCACAAACTCTTAATGATTTAGTTTTCACCAATAGACCTGAGAGAATTAAGAAGCTGTATAACATAATCACAGGACTGTCTGATCATAATATGATCCTGATCCATAGAAAGCTTACTAAAAGGAGGTTTAATATGTTGTCATGCAAGAACCTAGAACAGTTTAATATCCCTCATAATAAGTTAAGTGATTTAAAAAGCGCAATTGAGGAAGTAGATTGGAATAAATGCATTATAGGACAAAATGTGAATGATAATTGTAAGTCACTTATGATAGAACTCCATAGCATTATAAATGGATTCATGAGAAAAGTAAAATGCAAACCTGGAAAAAGAAATTATCTGCCATGGTTAAATGATAAAGTACGATCACTCATTAAACAGAGGGACCAGGCTCTAAAAATGGCCCTCAAAAACAAAACAGAGAATGAAAGGCGCTTGTACACTACATTACGGAATAGGGTTGTAAAGGAACTAAGACTGGCAAAAGCAATATTTTTTATTAAAACTATAACTGATGCAAAGGGAAATGCTAAGGAAATATGGAAAAATTTAAAGAAATTAAAGCCTTCCATGGCTTGCCCCCCCCCCTTCACTCAGTGAGTTCATTACACAAACTCGAATGACATCTACAAGAGCCAGTACTAGAGGGGACTGCAAAATACCATACAGAAAAACATCCTTCGCACAGTCAGCCTTTTCCTATAGAGCAGCACATACATGGAACACCCTGCCTACTGAACTCAGGGAAATTACAAATATACACTCTTTTTCAAAATCCATTAAACAATGGTTACTGGATAATGCAATCACATGTAATTTCTGTTTGTTTGTTTGTCTATTTTAATCATTCTTGCCTTTTACAAATTGTTGTTTTATATATCGTATGTTTGTTAATTGTCTGTTGTTGTATCATGTTTATTGTACCTCTGTTAGTTATTTCTCTGTGGCCTACCTATCTTTTGTAACATCAACCTGCCAGGGACTACAGATGCAAAATAGCCTGATGGCTAAATCTGGTACATTTTATGCAAGGCATGTGATCAATGTACATTGTCCTTATTTAATAAATTAAAAAGGAAAAAGAAATACAAAGACCATCAAGAAATCCTCCTGACCCGGCTTGTGGAAGAAAAGGCGGAAGGCCTCAATTCATCAATTGAGCTGTGCGGGGATGCCAGGTCCGACTCACCAAGTGAGTGTGTGTGTGTGTGTGTGTGTGTGTTTATATTTCATGCTAGTTTTCAAGTTTGGCATGATTATTGATTACTGCAAATAATCTCTCTAGGTGTTTTTGCTGTACAGTAAAGAAGAGTGTTCTGTTAACATATCATCCCATTTAATATTACAGGCTATAGTTGCAAATACTCCAGCTTCTCTCCACTGAAAAGATTATTCATTTTGAATTGCTTCAGGTATGCCTAGAAATATTTTTTCTTTTGTTTAATTTATGAAACCAAACTCAGGTTGAAAGTAGAAAGAAAAACATAACCCAGTATGCTTACAGTACATTATCCACTCCCTTGCAGGATCAAAGGGCACTGGGTTGTACATAAAGTGATGTAGAAATCTATTGTTCATTCATTATTATTCTCTCTCCTGTAGGTCACTGAAGCCAGCAGCTCAGTTGCTATGGAGTCCCTAGGATTTAGAAGGGGTCTTAATGAGCTTCTCAGTACAGATGGACTTGAAATTGACCTCATCACTACAGACCAGGCCCCATCAATCAGAAAAATCATGCGCCATGAATTCCCAGACATCCTCCATTAGTTTGACCCTTGGCATGTTTCAAAAGGTACAAACTACAATGTGGATTGAGGCTGATACAATTGCAGTCTTCAAATCAAGATTGAAAACATACCTTTTCACTAAATCTTTTTTAGCACTGCTGAACCTTCCATGTGTTGGGACAGTACATGTTTTACTGTGGAGTACAGCCTTTGCATTTGACACACATTTATTGATCTAAAATCTACTTCTGTATTTTATTCTTCTTATACACAGGCATTAAGAAAAAACTCGTCACCCTAGCCAACAAAAAGGGCAACCGGGACATACTGGGCTGGATCCGGTCTATACTGAACCATTTTTGGTGGGCATGCTCATCTTGCGGTGGGAGCGCAGAGGTAATCACCCTAACATTTTGATAACAAGAAAGACCTGCAAAGATGATATCCTAGCACCATCATACAGTTATGAGAGAGTCTGAGTCTTTTAATATAATCTGTTTTGTAGGAACTGAAACGACGGTGGACCTCACTCCTCCACCACGTTTGTGGGGGGCATGAATGGGAAAAAGATGGCAAGAAGAGGGCATGTTACCACCCCACACTAAGCCCTGACGAAAAAAAGGAAAAAAAGATGGCTCCACCCCCAGTCTGAGGTGTTCAAGGGTCTGCAAGTTATTGTGAAAGACAAACGACTTCTCAAAGACCTTGAGCACATGACCAATTTCAAACACACCGGTATACAGTACAGTCGCCGTTAAAACCGAAGAGACGGCGTTAGTTAACGCCTGGTTACCTCGGACATTTCGCCCTTCTAACCCATTTCTAACCACGATCTAACACGCCATAACGCGGTACTTCACACTGCTGACCAATGAGCCGTATCACAGGACAATTTACCGCCAGGAACAACCACATGTGGCTCCGCGGAACTGAATGTAGTACCGCGTGTAAGTTATAGAATAGAGGGCATTTTGACTGTTAGAATTACGTTTGTGTTTGCCGTTATGTATTTTAACATCTTTTTATTTTCTCTTGCAGTGAAAGTGGAAGTGAGAGCTTATGCGCCCTCTGGAAAGCGTGGGCTGATCATTTCCTCTGTTTAAAAAGCCTAGCATGAACAAGAAAAAAAAATATGATAAATTCGACAGTGTAATATAAGCAATTGTATTCTTGAAGGAAATTTTTTTTGGTATTTTAAATATATGTATTTTTATTGCAGAAACTGTGATTTGAGAGTTTGTGGGTAGACCTTCAGCAAAGTGTGCCGCAATTGATTTATTGGTTTTGAAAAGCCAACCGCAATATAAATAAACAAATTGGCAATATACAACTTAATAGCCCGTGAGCTTATGCTCACGTTATCCTCCGAAATTATGCGTCTTCGGATCTGCAGAGGTGTGAGGTTGTCTCTCGCCAAGGAGTCAATCTTCGTCCTAAACTGTGGGTAAATGCGTCGTATCGTGATAGGTTCCATAGTTGTGAATGTGATATGTCAGTTTATGGTTGGGCATTTTATAGAAAATTTCTGCCACACGCTGAGCAGGTCATTAATTCTTCAATAGGCTACAATGAGCTTAAAGGGATTATTAGGGTGACATGAGTAATAAATAGAGATGACACGAACTGAGCTGTATTGAATCAGTGCCAGGTGTATCCGCTTTTAACTCCCTGAATTCAGTTTACGAAAGAGCCATTCGGTTTTAAGTGACATTTAGTTATTGTCCTTTAGAGATGAGATATTGAGCAGATCTTTTTTTAATTGCGTTTTCCTTATTGATTGATATATAGTAAGCTTACTAAAAATAACCTGTGTAAGGTTCCGCAAAAAGTTTATTTTGCTTGTTTTTTTTAGTGCATTCAAGAGTCGTTATGGTTGAACTAAATTCATATTGTACACAATTCTTTTCTAGTTGCAAGATTTGCGAACATTATATTTGAACATCTGAATGGTTATAACAAATCATTAAAACAAGTACAGACGATGCAAAACGTTTTGTCATGAAAAATTGGTTAAAAATTGCCTATTAGCATTTTAAAACGAAACAGTTATATAAATCGAAAAACATTCAAGTTCTTTCCGTAAATGAATTTTACTGAGACGGGGTGCGAGTAATCTTCGATATAGGAATGGATATAAGCTACTAAATTACAGGTTTCTAACAGGAAAAATAATACATTTCGGCACTTGAGTGTAAAATAATAGTAGCCTACATAAAAGCACACATTATCTCCGAACATAAAATATTGCAGAAATGATACCTGACAACCAAAATCCTCACCAAAAATAGCATGATATTTAATAATCCAACTGCGTATTATACTGCACTAAAGTTTTAAATTGTAGCACAGGTCGAGCAAACTGTATCGTCTAATATAAAAAGGTTTGCAGAAATGATTACCGGCAACATCACCCCCGCCAAAGCAAATCAATATTTTATGTAGGCTAGGCTAACGCTACTCTTGCATTCATATATGGAAATAAATCGCCAAAAAGCTGTGCCATTATCTACATGGGACTGCTGTCAACAAGACCGCCCCAACCGCCCTCGTGGCTCAGTTATGATTAAACAAACACCCGGCTAACGAGCTATCGCCCAGCTACCGCATGCGCGGTAGGCGGCGGGAGGTCTTCTTTTGTCTTTGTGCGCGTCAAGATGCCTGTCCTACTGCACAGCTAACGACGAGATTTCCTGGTCCTACCGACAGCCTAACGCCCCCCTACTGCGGGATTAACAACCTTTTCTTTGGTTTTAACAGCGACTGTACTGTCCCAGTAAGCACAGCGACGTATTGGCGATGTAATGAGAATATGTAGGGAAGATGTCATATTTACGTAGTTTGCTCATTGGCCCTACGTCGCCGAGACATCGGCATTTGTTAAAATGCATCCCAGTAAGCACCCAGTAAGCACATATACGTCACCGCGACGTATTGGCGATGTAATGAGAATATGTAGGAAAGATGTCGTATTTACGTCGTTTGCTCATTGGCCCTACATCGCCGAGACATCGGCATAGGTAAAATGCATTTTAACCAATGCCGGTGTCTCGGCGACGTAGGGCCAATGAGCAAACGACGTAAATACGACATCTTTCCTACATATTCTCATTACATCGCCAGTACGTCGCTGTGCTTACTGGGGTAGGTTGCCTTTTGAAGCATATAATATGCAAAAACGCACCAGCATGTCAGACTTTGATTGTTTGAGAACTCTCTTCACCTGTGTAATAACTCTTATTGCATAATATGACTCTCATTCAAAGGTTCTTTGGAGGTGTTCCACAATGTAATGCTTAAATCTGCCAAAGAGACTCCATTTTGGGCATGACACAATGGTTGCCCGAACAAGACTGGCCATCCTGGACCTCAACAGAAACGTGGGCAGGGAGCAGGCAGTGACTTCAACAGGTATTGTGAGAGACTGTCCAAACAAGCTTTTCATACTATTCAAAATCTGTTTCTGTAACTAATGAAACTAAATAACTAATGATCTATGTATACAGGAACTTCAAGATGCAACGTGTTATTCACTAAACAAAGCAAGGAGTGGGTCGCAAAGAAAATTTATCAGCCAACACGTCAGACCTTCACCAAAGACCTCGGGAATGTGTGTTGGAGAGAAGGCAGTTTAAAAAAACCTAAGGACCTACCAGATGTTGAACGCCCTCCAAATATTGCCACCAAACCAAAACCCCCCAAGGAGGACGTCATCAGGAAGCACCACAAAAGATTCACTCCCCACTCCAATACTTGAGGATCCACTCCATCTTTAAATGGGAGAAGTGTATGAGGGGATCTTGGTTGTACCTTGTCCATCAGGATTATGTAAATAGTTTTGAAAGCCTGTTCATTTTGCCTATTAAAAAATGTTATATTTCCTACACTGTGTGGTGGGTGTGTGTGCGTGACAAATTAAACTGAGAAGATGATGTTCAATCAATCTTTTTATTGGAACAAACTTTTTTTCACGAGGCTAAATTTTTCAAATGGTAAATATAGGGGGTAGGTAGGTTAAATAGGATGTGTGAATGGTGCACACACATACCCTACTAAAGTGTTCAAAATGCAGCCTCTAACTCCCCTGCTTTGAATCTCGCATAATGTCCAGTTGTCAAGAAGTGGTCGGGGGGACACCAGATGCAGGAACAATGAGTTTATTAGAACACCAATCACTAAATGAGAAAAGCAGGCAATCAGGCCAGAAACAAAACACCGTGCACATGCACTGAACGGATGGGAAAAACTAAGGTACACTGCCCAAGGCAGGGGGAAACAAAAAACTAGAAAACAAAAACTTCACCTAACTAGACTGACGGAAACACTGTGAGACTTTGGCAAAAGGGAGACAAGACGTGGGCGCAGCCAAAACACAAGGCTCGGGAATCGCACAAAGGAAATACTCAGGAAGGCACAGGAGCTGAGATTTCACAATGTAGCGCAAAGCCGACAAAGTTCCATCTGAAGATCACTTCACTCCTGCCCACAGATATACACACGGAAGGAGGTGGGGACTCGGAAGGCAATCTCAGAAGGAAACAGAAACACATGGGATTAATAAACAAATTCACGAGAACTGGGTTAACAATAATGACTCGAGACAAGACGCTGAGACAATCAATCAAACTAGATGGTTTAGATCAAGGTAATCTAAACGTGATGAGTATAAAAACACCAAGAGAGAAGCAAAGGAAAGCATAGCTTAAACGTAGTTAAACAGGGAAAGCTTAGGAAGAAATTACAAAAGCTAGAAACGCTCGCATACGCTAATGAGTTAAGGTTAATACTACTTGACAAATATATACAATCACTCTCAAATAAGTGCTGGTTAGTATGGGTTAGTAACGAACCTATCAGAGAACACATTCACTCAGTTCAGCGAGACCCCGAATTAAGCACAGGTGGAAGTAATGAATGAAATACCACGGCCGATTCCGAAAGCGGAAACGTGATTGGACAACGAGACGCAGGCATGCTGAAGGCTGTCAAACGACATCTCAGGAGTTTGGGCAAGAGTGAATCAATCCTCAGACGGCAGAATGAAAGCTGAAAAATAAACCAAGAGTAAGGCACGGGAGAAAAGGCATAAGCACAAAAATAAAAGTAATAAACACAATGACAAAACAGCACACATGAGGCAGAACCATAACACCAGTGGGGGATGGGTATTGGTTTCTGATGGCCCACACCACACAACTGGGCAGCACGACTCTCTTTCTACGTCCAAGTTGTTGACCCTTGAGGGCCCACTCCAAAACCACTCTGTATGCCACCAGTCGACACTGTCTGAAAGTAACATGGAGATATTACTTACGTTCTGCATCAGTAAACCGTAAGGACAAAGTAAGGTAGCAAGGAATAACTATTCCATAATTACGTTTGTGTTGAGGGCTGCTATTGTAGACTAGTGTGGGTTTGTGACTTTAGAACAAACGTTATTACTTGAAATTCAAATGCATTACTATGCATCAAAGAGCAGAGTGGTTACATACCTCTCAGACAACTGCCCATTCAATCCTTCAGGTGTGGGACGCTTTTTCCAATTTATTTTTGGGACGTAGAAAAAAGTCTCTACAACCGGTCTGCTAATCAGCTGCCGGACGTCGCCATCCATTATGCAAACTGGCGAGGCATCAGTCTCTTCAACGGAGAGGTTCAAATTAGCCCTTCCAGCTGTAACTAACAGGTCCCATTCAGCACAGCACATGCTCTCCTCTTCCGTGGGCATTTGTCTGCACTTTGAACACGAACACTAAAAAGTTCCAGTCACTCTTGGGACTGCAACAGCCTCAGACAGCTCAGACTCCGTAACCATCGCTCTCGCCTCCTCTATCGCTCTTTGTCGGAGTTCCTCCTCTGAATATTCCAGTTCATATAGGTATGCTCGGCCGTCGAACTCTACTTCAAATTCATCATCATCAACAAATGTTTTGAATTCCATTTTGCTTCTTTTCATAGGCTACACTCCTCCAGGACTGTGCACACAACACTGCTGCAATAAAAGACTACAAACATGACGAAAACGATCCCTTTTCCGCTTCCGGCAGCAGATTAATACCGAAAAATTCTAAGGCATCCTATTCAAATCAATGGCTACCACAAAATGATTAATAAAACCTGCTGGAAAGCATACTTTTCTATGATTTCTTTTGCAGAACATCAACGAACACCAATGACCACGCGGTGAGTTTCACGTCTTTTCAAACGAACGTTTAATGTTGTTTTAGGACGGATTTAGTCATGCCCATTGACATTACATTGGCAGCTGACGGGAGCTAACAAAACGACCCAAACTTCTCCAAACAGCTTTTCATCGAAATTTGCACCTGAACCATTCTATTTCATGGTAAACCAGCGATAAATGAGCTTAAACTGTAAAATGGCTGGAGTATTCCTTTAATTTTAGTTACTGCCAAGTGAACGTAGTATATGCAATGGTGAGGTCACCAAGGTAGCCAGTTAGCCGGTGATCGTTGGGAATCGCTTGCATTTGCTTTTAGTTAGAGGTGTATACAAGTCAATGGAATGGCTAATTAGCTAGCTAGCACGCAAACGCGATTTTCTCCATTAAAGTAATAACTTGGCGTTTCTACGATAACTTACGCATGAAACATTTTACTACAGCCCTTCGCATGAATATTGCTGCAAAACGCAGCCACACATCTCGGCATTTCAACTGTTATATTAACTTATTTAAAATTGGCTTCATAGGAAACCATTCATTTTAATGAAGAGGTTGGGTGTATCAATATGGCAGCCAGGTGTTTCACTTTGTGTAATGTAAATATAATGTCATCAGCAATCTAGTGTTCTGAATATCATAATTTACACAGTTTGTTAGAGGGCCAATACAGAATGGGGTCAGTAAATGCCAGGCTGAGCCCAATATGCCATTTACTGATCCCCATATATTTCCTTATTGGCCCTCTAACAAACTGTGTAACAAATTTATCCCACCAAATACTTTTTTTTTTCTCGCATGCATGCCATTTGGGCTGCTCCAGAGAAGCTAAGGGAGATAATCAATTTGCACGCATAGACTGTAAAAAAAAAGATGGATGAAGCAACTGTGATATTACCCATTGGTTTCAGCATACCAATTAGGAAGCCTCGATTTTGGCAATTTGAACTGCGCCATTTTGTCATTTTTAAACCGGATGTTATTCCTATTGGACGAGAGCATGAATTGAAGATTCAGGGAGGAGCGTGGCTCTGGATCAGACCTTATCGGACGAGGACCAGAGGACAGCCATGCCCCTAAAGCATATTCTGGCTTTATACTTTATTCTAGTCTATTTGGGACCATAATTTTCAAAAATGAACACCATGATATATCGATATATTGAAACATGCGATAGATACCATAAAATGATGTGGAAAATCGTTATTTAAATAATAAATCAGGTGGGAAAGTGCTGCAGGGTGAAGTTGCCTTCAGACGTTGACTTCCAGGCTGCTCAGCCAGTCAGGCTGCGTAAACGCCGCCCCCAAGTACAACCAATCAGATCGCGAGCTAGAGTACAACCAATCCGCTCAGGAGGCAGCCAATTTAATTCGGAAGCCTTTACTCGGTAAGTGGGCTTAAGAACATCAATATTGTTAAAAACGAATGCATTTAATCGTGAGTTTTCTCATTGAAGAGACTGATTCGTGAGGTAACGTTAGATATTTCAGCTATTTTGATTATGTTAACCAATGCAAATAAGTGCTATTTTTTAATCTTACAGTGAACTTATAGACCTAACCTTAGCTAAACAGGTCATACTTGTTAACTTAAACACTTCTACAATATAACTTCAAGTATAACTCTGTTTGAAACATAACATTAGCCTACTTGTGAGATATTTTGTTCAATAAGCTGTCTAGGTGAGCGTCTTAAGAACTTCAACTGCAAGTTGCTGTAACGTTAGCTGCCTTCAAGGCTGATTGTAGAGACTAATGCCTTGCAGGCTGGTTAGAAGGCTAATGTTGATTTCATATTGTATAATCTTTGATAATATTCAGTCAGATGCCTTCAAGGCTGATTATAGAGAGTAGTGCCTTCCAGGCTGACAGTAGAGACTAGTGCCTTGCAGGCTGGATAGTAGGCTGATGATTTCATATATATATATATATATGTATATATATATATATATCTGTGTGTGTGTGTGTGTACAATTTTGATGCCTTCAAGGCTGACAGTAGAAACTCCCTCAGCATTACTGTTGGAGCCTTCCAAGGCTAATTTAAAATCTTCTATTTTTCAGCCTATAGATTTATTACAGTTTGAAACCAACCACGTTACCGCAGAAAACTGACTGAGGTGTTGCATATTGATGTTGTCTTTACTTTTTACACTCTTTTTAGGGGTTCAAACGATGTCTCGGTACCGTCGTGGAGCCCTATCTACCCACCCCGCTAAAAAAGTAAAAAAAACAGCCCCAGCACCCACCCCGGGCCCTGATGCCTTGAAGGCATCTGACTGAATACTATGAAAGATCATACAATATGAAATCAACATTAGCCTTCTAACCAGCCTGCAAGGCACTAGTCTCTACGCTTAGCCTGGAGGGCACTAGTCCCTACAATCAGCCTTGAAGGCATCTGACTGAATACTATTAAAGATTACACAATATGAAATCAACATTAGCCTTCTAACCAGCCTGCATGGCACTAGTCTCTAGGCTTAGCCTGGAGGGCACTAGTCCCTACAATCAGCCTTGAAGGCATCTGACTAAATACTATGAAAGATTATACAAAATGAAATCAACATTAGTCTTCTAGCCAGCCTGCAAGGCACTAGTCTCTACAATCAGCCTTGAAGGCATTAGTGCTCTACAATCAGCCTTGAAGGCATCTGAGGCAATACTATTGAAGACTATATAATATCAAATCAACATTAGCCTTCTAACCAGCCTGCAAGGAACTAGTCTCTACAATCAGCCTTGAAGGCACTAATCTCTACAAACAGCCTTTAAGTCAGCTAAAGTTACAGCAACTTGCAGTTGAAGTTTTTAAGAAACTCAACTAAACAACTTATTGAACAAAATATCTCACAAGTAGGCCAATTTTATGTTTCAAACAGAGTTATACTTGAAGTTATATTGTAGAAGTGTTTAAGTTAACAAGTATGACCTGTTTTGCTAAGGTTAGATCTATAAGTTAACTGTAAGACAAAAAAAAAATCCACTTGCTTGCATTGGTTAACATAATCAAAATAGCTGAAATATCTAATGTTGCCTCATTAATCCGTTTCTTTAATGAGAAAAGACGATTAAATACATTCGTTTTTAACAATATTGATGTTCTTAAGCCTGCTCCGCCTTCGATATATCATGATGCTCATTTTTGTAAATTATGGTCCCAAATAGACTAGAATAAAGGATAAAGCCAGATATGTCTTGGGGGCATGGCAATCCTCTCGTCCTCATTAGATATGGTCAGATCCACCCATAGATCCACCCCTCGCTCCTCCTTGAATCTTCAATTCACGCTCTCATCCAATAGGAATCGCATCTGGTTTCAAAATGACAAAATGGCGCTGTTCAAATAGCCAAATTCGAGGCCTCCTATATGGTATGCTGAAACCAATGGGTGACGTCATGGTTGTTTCGTCCATCTTTTTATACAGTCTATGAGTGAAATAAACACGTGCCAATCATAGACTGTATAAAAAGATGGGCGCAGTACTCTAGTCTGAAAAAAGAAGCCCATGCGGAAGTACCGTAAAATGGCATTCTATTTAATGGCCAGCAGATGGCGACGTCGGTGGTTGCAGAAAGAAGTTCAATGCTATAGAAGTCTATGAGAAAATGACCCTACTTTCCCACCTGATTTTTCATTTGAATAATGATTTTTCACATTATTTTATGGTAGCTATAGCAAGTTTCAAGTCTCCTTTGATATATCACGATGTTCATTTTTGTAAATTATGGTCCTAAGTAGACTAGAATAAAGGATAAAACCAGAATATGCTTTAGAGGCGTGGCTATCCTCTGGTCCTCGTCCGCTATGGTCAGAACTACCTCTCATGTCCCTCCCCGGATCTTGATTCTCGCTCTCGTCCAATAGAAATCACATCCGGTTTCAAAATGACAACATGGCGCAATTCAAATTGCCAAAATCGAGGCTTCCTTTATGGTATGCTGAAACCAATGGGTGACGTCACGGTTGCTTCGTCCATCTTTTTATACAGTCTATGGTGCCAATGTAAGCATCACCTGCCGAGAACAATCAGCCCTTCAGGCAAGTCAAGGCTTATTGTTTGTGCCGTAAGGGAATTTAATTCCTAGTGGTGGATTTTGAACTTGAATTCTGCATGAAATGAAGTAAAATGAGATAAACTGTTATTCATACAGCTGGAATCCAGTTATAAGTCATTCATATCCAATTGTACATACTTATTTAATTATTTAATCATGGCTTGAGTTTTCTAATCAATATTGTCGACTAACTGTTATGGATCATGAAGTTGTGATTTTAATTATGAAGGCCGTCTCTGACCAGAACCATTTTCTCTATGTGGATGCTTATAGTAAGTGCGTTAGGAAAAAAATGATCCGATTGTCATGGTCCTTAATGTAAAGATTTACATTTGAATGGGCGTGTTTTGCCAAATTTTGCACAAAATCACTTATGCTCATCATTTCAAGCACAAGTCATGGCAAAACTAAGGTAACTATTGTGCGAAAACTTACGGAAGAGTTTGACAATATTGGGAATTTGTAGGTAATATGATACAGGAATTTGGGGATTTACACCTTTTCATTTTTCAACCCCTATGACCAAAATCGCGTATTAACGAACCTCTCCTTTGAAATTTTGAAGAAGTGGTTTTGTGTGTCCCTCAGCAGACAGTCAGCACATTGACTGTGCATTTTCCACATTCCACGTTCTTGCTCTTAAGGCACCCGGCGAAGATTTTATTTTGTTTCTATTGTGATCTGTTAAACTGTGTCAAATTATTTGTAACAGCTTACAATGGATAAGAAACGTATAATCATGGATGCAAGCGAAAATAAATGAATTTTACATAAGGGGAGGTTGTTTTTTTCTGATGACGGTACAGATCCAGCAGCGGCCTTTGGCATCAGGGGGCCCGTTTCAATACTTAATATGGGGCCCTACCACGTAAAATATAAACATAATTATTTTTGCCGCGTCCTGCGTCCGTGATGCATTAAAAGCTGAAAGAACATAAACTCACTATCCATGCGTCCCAGGGACGCACATATTTTCCCATGTAAAATGATGCATTGTGACAACGTGTTAAAATCATAACCAGGACAAGAAACCAGGACTCAGCAGAAAAGGCAAGGATTCAGGTTGGTTTGCAAAAAATAGCTAAGGATATGGATACTTTATTGTCCCTTAAAATTCCCTCAACTTAAATTAATAACAAAAACAATGAGTGCTCTGTGTTATTTTTGTCCAGTTTTGGTCAGAGCACTCGTTTGCTTTCTGCGTTGCATTGTGGAACAATAAATTGCCTATAGCCTGGAATAGGCCTACTGATTTTTTAGGCTGATGCTTAAGTTTAAAAAAATCAACAAAATTTCACCCAATAGTAAACATTAATGAACACTTAAGCTGCTTCTACACCAGACGCGAAACAAATTTTTTTTTTTTCCCCCCGAACAGATTACATTCAAAGTCAATGCAAGTCTTTGCATTGACTTTGAATGAAATCTGTCGTGCAAAAAATTTGTTTTGCATCCGGTGTAAATGCAGCCTTAACATGAACAATAATTCTACGATATCCTCAGATTTAGTAACGAAAGAAATGTAACCAAGACATGTAGCTACTGAGCAGGATGTTTTACATTTGAAAAATAAACTTGTCAATGTTCCTGGATGGACAAAGTATGTTCATGACCTCAAACCTACTTTCTGCTCTGGAATATCTTGTTACTTATAGGCCGACATATACAGCAGGGGATTTATCGCTGTAGCTCTGATAGTTTCGATCAACGCAAAGCTAAAAAATATTGATTTTGTTTGTTCATATGCGGCCGCTGGCGTTACATGAGTGGGCAGCAGCCGCTGCTGTAGTCGGTGCAGCTGTTACAGATGCAGGACCAAAGTTAGAGGCCACTTTTGGTAGACTACTCACAGCTTTCCTTTTGTTTACTGCTTTTTTTTCGGTTTTCAGCACCACTCTGGTATGTGCGTTTCATTTTTTGGTTGGGATGTTTGCTAGCTAGTTAGGTGGTGGTGGGTAGTGATTTATTATTGTGAGTCTGCCTTGCGGTATTTATTTTTTGTCTGTCAGTTGGGGGCGCCCTGGTGGCCGGGACCCGTTTCAACTGAAACAGTTGAAACATAGGTAAGGCCGCCTATGAGATAGCCTGAATGCCCAAATTTAAAATCTTAAGTCATCTAGGCTTTTTTAGCAATAAGGTCACGCGCAATAAAACATAATTTTAGGAGGAGCCAATGACTGGAGAACTTAAATATTTTATGAAAACATAATAATCACAATTTTTAAAACTGCCACGGTTCTAGAACCGGGAATTGGGGGGGCACAGCCACGTCCCTATATGACAGTTAGTCCTGGCTAGTTCTTAATCATTTTCCTTTACTGACGCGTTTTCCAGTTATCGTAATTGACAACTGAAGACGCGGTTTCTCTCCCTATGTGATCGAACAGCGATGAAATCATGGGCGAAATTCAGAACAGAAAAATAATTTACTTATTAATAGGCCAATACTTCACGTTGATTGAACAGGTCCGCGTTCCAATGAAATATCGCCTTTCACTCTCGGTATTGCTTGGGTTGATTTAAAAAAAAAAAAAAAAAGTGGCACTCGGCAGTTAAATAGGCAGCGTGCGGCCCAAGCTATTTGCGCGACGATGGATTTACACTGGTCCGGCATGTCAACTGACGCCTACGCCTCCCATTCATTTTCTATGGAGAGCGGCGAGGGCGTCTGAAGCAGTGGCGCAATGCATGATGGGAGCGGCGCGTCAAATTTGGTGCTTGCGGCGCGTTGAAGAAGCTAGGATATCCCAGATTTTCGGAAATAAATCCGGAAAACTCGACGCGAATATCCAAACAGGGGATAGCAGACGGTGTGTACGTTGTCTTCAAGGCCACGTGCCTCCGAAATAATAGTTCCGCTTCTCTCAAGTTCCCCGTAAAGATATAAAAGAGAAACTATAGTTTCGTCTTTTTCGATTTTAATAGAGGGTTCCCTGCTAAATTATGGGGACAATGACAAAGAAACAGCACGAGGAGGAAGGTGGCAGAGATTGTTTGCGTCTCCGGTAAGTTTGTCGTTTTCGCAAAAAATTAAATAAACCCTGTGATACGCAGCTCAATGCTGCCAGGGGAGGGCCGCATAATTGCATTTATATTTGGCGAGATATGCGCCGCGTAGGAAGGCTTCATATCGTTCGGAAGCATTAAAATTCATCATTTTAATTGTATATTCTTTCAGACACAATTGCAGTCCCTACCAAAATCGAAATCCGGGCGGGGAAAAGCAATAGTAGGTTGAATTAATATCGTTAGTGGTGTCAATTTACTTTTGCCAACATTACATTGGACAGTACTAATTTCAGGGCAGCATTTGACGGACAGCGACGTCACTGGGAATGCTGAACCGCCCATAAGCGGCCAAACCGAGGGAAGCGTAGCGTCTGCAGGCGATGACGCGCCGGACCAGTGTAAATCCACCTGAGGGTCGACAGATATGCAAATTTGAATAACGTTGATTTAAATGCAGCAAATACGCGTCCAGATGAATGATTGTCTGCTTACGTAATCGGGGAGAACAAGCACCACCTGCTAAGCGTGGAGTGCTCTCGGAGGGTACGTTTTGTTAATCATGAAAATGACTGAGAACAGGTCAGGACTAATAACTGTTTTAAATGGATGTTTTGTGCACCCCAATTCTCAGTTCTGGTTCCGCTACTGTACTGAATTTAGCCCATGATTTCATCGCTGTTCGATCGCACATGGAGAGAAACAGTGTCTTCAGTTGCCAATTACGATAATTGGAAAACGCGTCAGTAAAGGAAAATGATTGAGAACTAGCCAGGACTAATTGTCATAAAGGGACGTGTCTGTGCCCCCCCAATTCTCGGTTGTAAAACCGCCTTTCCTGCCACAGTTAAAATTTAGGCTACCCTATGGCGTTTTTGGTGTCATATTGCATGCGGCAGTTAAACTGTATTCCGCACTATGATGATTACATTTTGTGATTAATTCACGGTTTTCATGCGTACCAACTCCTGCAGATCATATTCTATCATATCTAGCCGCGGGCTGTCATCAAAACGAGCGTCGCTTCATGTAATGCAAATGAGTAGAGGACGTCTCATGTCGCTCAAAACATACATCCTCGTTTCGTCTGTCCTTTCTTGTTTCCTCCATGCATCCTCGGTGGGAGGGACCAGGACGCAAGTGAGGGGAACGAGGACGCAATTTAAAGGGATACTCCACTCATTTATCACATTTGAAAAGGCACAATTATTTGCTAGATTATTATAATCTCTACCAATCTTGCAATTTTCGTTGATTTCCGACTTTTACCATATTAAATCGATTTTTATTGCATTTATGATGAGCACAGCCATTCTTGATTCCGCACAGGGAAGTGACGCCAACAGTGCTGTAAACAACCGGACAGGGAGACTAATGTTCGGCTAAACTGTTAGGATCGCAACAAATCAAAACGTGTTTTGCATTGGTAAACTATCCCTTAGAGTAGGGATCTTTTTTATGATATTTAAGATGCGAGCGAAGAAATAGTGCCCAAGATTGTGGGTTTGTGCGTGTGCAGAACCGCATGATAGCATATCTTGACAGATAGCAGAAATTGACAGAACACTGGCCTGGACAGAATGACAAGCAAGCTTGGGTTTTCAGCAGACAGGGGTGCCTTTCCCAAAAACAGAGATGCTAACTTACATAGCTGGAATCATTGACTGAACGGAAGAACTATGTAGGTTAGTAATGTATTTAGCAAATGTGCTCAAGGGAAACGCACCCCATGAGAAAGCTTCTCTGAGGTACCGATTTTCAACCAGAATTGTATCAATACAATGAGGATAGTGTATGCTAATAAGCCAGGATTAATTTTCGTCAACATTGCCTGGACCAGGAATTTTCTGTATTAGCCAAAAACTGTCCGCTGATGCATTTTACAACATCTGCTGCAGTTTCTGGCTCTCGGGCAGTTGAACGAAGTACAGATTGTACTACCGCATTCTTGGCATACTGCTGAATCCCAAATAGAAACTAGAAAAAAAAAAAACCCTAAGCCAGCAGGGCGGAAATGAGGTCTCTTCTAGAGTACGTGCAATGGCGACAGTCTTATGTGACTTACATGGCAGTGTTACAAAATGAAATCATGCAATACTTGTTTTGATTTATTGTGATCCTAACAGTTTAGCCAAACATTAGTCGCCCTGCCGGTTCTGTACAGCTCTGTTTGCGTCACTTCCCTTTGCGGAATCAAGAATGGCGGCGCTCATCATAAATGCAATAAAAATAGATTTAAAATAGTAAATGACCTCGGACATCAGTGAATATTTCGGGATTGGTTGAGACTGTGATAATCTAGTGAATAACTGTGCCTTTTCAAATATGATAAATGAGTAGAGTATCTCTTTAAGAGACTTGAGATGCAGCCAGTGTTTCACCACGTAAAATCCTGAGGGACACTGTTTCACCAGTTGTAAAATACTCCAAGAGATGGCAGCAACAGCGCGCAGAATTCGAGCGATCGTCAATACGAAAAAAAACGCCCTGATGTTGCAGTCACGCCCGATTTCGGATGCTTTATGGAATAGTTTGGTGGCCGAGTCGCTTCCGGTCACACAGAGCTGCGGAAAGTTACTTTAGCATGCGTGGTTGTGCGTGCTTGGCCATACGATACCGAGCGTAGAAACCGTATTAAGAAGCTTTTCGCTGGGGGACGGTCATTTTCTCGAAGTTTAAAGAAGGGCCTTCCATCCCTGCTGAAAATTCCAGCTTTGACCAGCCTAGGCTGGTCAGGCTGGTTTAAGCTGTGTTTTGAACAGTTTTAGCTGGTCGACCAGCCCTTCACCAGCTGACTCCAGCTGACAATACCGGCTTAACCAGCTTTGACCACCTTCATCAAGCTATATAGACCAGCTTTAAACATCTAGACCAGCTATGACCAGCTAATAACACAGCTCAGACCATCTTAAACCAGCTTAGAATTCTAGTAGCTAGAATTCTAAGCTGGTTTAAGATGGTCTGAGCTGTGTTATTAGCTGGTCTAGATGTTTAAAGCTGGTCTCTATAGCTTGATGAAGGTGGTCAAAGCTGGTTAAGCTGGTATTGTAAGCTGGAGTCAGCTGGAGTCAGCTGGTGAAGGGCTGGTCAACCAACTAAAACTGTCCAAAACACAGCTTAAACCAGCCTGACCAGCCTAGGCTGGTCAAAGCTGGAATTTTCAGGAGGGATGGCGATATTCAGGTGATTGCTATAATTTGTATGATTTTTGGCTTTGCCGTCAACAATCACAGATGATGTAGATCAGTGCTTCTCAGACCTCTCCCAGAGTACCACCTTTCCCGCATGTTTTAGATCTCTCCCCGCTAGCACAGATGATTATAATGATTCACTCATTATCAAGCATCTTCACGGGTAACGAGCTGATCATTTCACTCCCCTGTGCTGGAGCAGGCAGAGCTCTAAACATGCAGGAGAAGTGGTACTCCAGGAAAGGTTTTAAAACCACTGATGTAGATGATAAGATTGCTATCGTTCAATGTTAAATTCTAAGCATACCACACATTCCAATGCGTAATCGAGACTTGACTAGCAAAACTAAAAATGGCCGCGTCCTGATCATTTCACTGTCGTGCCCCGCATTGTTCTGGGGGTAATTGATTGCACGCTGATCTTATTTTTCATCATTTTCCAAAAGATTATCTTCAAAAGGAGAGATTAAGGGCCAGAATGACTGGTTTTATGATTGCGATAGTGGTTCCGTACATGCCAACTCTACCGCTTTTGGCGGTAGACTACTGCTTTTGGGGCGTTTTTTTCAGAATGAAACGCCCTGAAAGCGGTAGCCCTAGTCTACCGCCAGAAGCGGCAGAGTTGGCATGTATGGGGCTCTATTTATTGAGGCATTAGCATAGCCTAATCAGATCACGACTGAGAGTATATGCGGTTTGTCACATAACTGAATTGCAAAATTAAATGGAAAACCAATGTAATCTCTGTAAGCACCAGAATTGTAATGCCATCATTCTGCTAACTTACACTGTGGTCAAGCTATCACTTTTGCATTTAAACTATCGACGGTGAGTCGTTCCATGAGAATGGTTCAAATGGGACTTTGACATTTTCAAATTTTCTACCAAAATGTATTATTTGTATGTATATCCCAAAGCATTAAGGACATATTCAACTATCAGAAAAACATATTTTCCTATCTCAGGCATTAGCTTTCTATTATTATTGATCATTATTTCAGGATGTGGGCACTGTTATTCTTCAACCCCGTTATGTGCACTATGGAAGCTCATTGAATATGATCACAAAATGCATTTCTAAAGAAAACAATATTTTTATATTAATCTGATGTCCCTCACACTAATTTAATATTGCAAATACAAAAATGACATAAAAGCTCACATTTTTGCTGTACTAAAGCCTGAAATGTACCTATGTGTGAAAGCACTCTTGTCATTTTTCATCAAAAATTTTGTTGAACTGAAGAACTTTCATCAAAATCAATGATCTTATGATAGCTCTAAACATTTTAGACAGAAGTCAACAAACATTGAATTATTTTTTTATACATTTTGAAAAAATAGCCAAATGTATGAACATGTAGGTCTGACGGGGTTGAGACGAGGGTAACGGGGTTGAAGATGGTAACGGGGTTGAAGGGACAAATACAACTTTACATATTAATAGTTGTCTTTTTACTCTCAAATTCACTGGATAGGATTTTCTATGAGCCTTGTATTTCATTATGTAACCATAAGAAGGACAACAGATATAAATTGCAGTTGAACTGAGTTTTATTAACCTAAATTAAAAACAACTACAAGAACATATTATCTGTCAAACATTGTAAAGTGAATTGCTCAAATGTAACATAATGTGGAGTGTGTGTGTATGTGTGTGTTCAGGCAAAAGAGCCAACCCTCATCTGGTCAAATATTCTTTTATACTGCAGGTATCTCTCCCTTCTTTCAGGATCAGCTTTAAGGCGTGCCCGATACTTCCTCTGCCTTTCTGCTGCTGTTGTTGGTGCCATCTTACTCACAGCTTAAACATGGAACATACACTGAACAAAAATGTAAACGCACGAAGAATTTTTTTTTCGAATTATTTTTTATCAATCGGGAAATATTTCAACGAAACAATTATTATTTTATTCTTGCCTTAATATTCAAGCAACAGAAACATGACTAACAATTTACTGTTCACAATTCATGAGTTATCACAGCCTGAACCCACCAGGTGTCAGCGGGCAGAGCTCACAGCACTCAGTAACAACTGTGTCCACCATCGGCATCATGTAAAGCAGTACTTCTCTGGCACATGGAGTTCATGAGATTGTCAATAGTGGCCTGTGGAATGTTGTCCCATTCCTCCTGCAGCGCAACTTGGAGCTGGTGCACGTTTTCTGGAACCGGAACACGTTGTCTGACCCGCTGATCCAGAACATCCCAAAGGTGTTCAGCTGGCAACATATCAGGTGAATTTGCTGTCCAATTGAGAACAGGGACATCCTCCTCATCAAGAAACTCTGAGCAGATCCGGGCAGTGAGTGGCTGGGCATTATCGTGCTGGAATGTCACGTGATGGAGTCGCACAAACGGTACGACTATGGGCCTCAGGATCTCATCGCGGTACCGCTGCCCGTTCAAGTTACCCTCAATGAAATGTAGACGGGTACGCTGTCCATGGCATATGCCTGCCCATACCATTACTCTTGCACCACCATGTGCCACCCGACGCACGACATTGGTGTCAGCGTAACGCTCGCCCACACATCGCCATACATGTTGTCTGCCATCAGCACGGTACAGTTGGAATTGTGATTCATTGTGAATAACACCGTCCTCCACCGTGCAGTCCGACGGTCTTGTCAGATGTCCTGGTGGCTGGTCGGAGCCAATCACGGAGGTGCTGGAGCCGCATGTGCCGATCCTGTGCGGGCGTGGTCACACTTGGTCGTCAGGCATGTGGAGGATTCACAGTGCTTTCAGTCTCTCTGAATCGACTTCGCAACCGGCTGATGGTGGAATGATGCACATTCAAGTGTGTTGACACCGCTGTCACAGATATCCCAGCGTTAAGCATGCCAATGGCACGCTCCCTCATGACTTGTGACATCTGTGGCATTGTGACTTGTGACAAAAGTGCACATTTTGGGGTGGCCTTTTATTGACCCTGGTGCAAGGAGTGCCTGTGTATTGGTCACGCTGAATGACAAACTCAATGTTATGCTCTATGCAGCTCAGGGGTGGAATAACTCAATGAGTGAGTAAGAGGATTACTCTCACAGGGAGTGGTCAGTGAGAAGAGGGTCACCAGCATTGATCAAAACAAATCATTCAGTACACCAATAAACACTATTTGTGGGCATATTTCATTATAGGTCAATTTAACTCAGCATTTTTGGTTTGTGCGTTTATATTTTTGTTCAGTGTAGATCACATACAGCATGCACGTGGTATAAGAATGTTGATTGAATATAATAACAACTCATTTAATTAATTGGATAACTTAACAACCAAAGTATTAAAATCACAACCCCGTCACAATCTCACAACCCCGTTACAATCAAACACGTAATGGGGTTGAGTGTAAACAAGGTTTTTTCCCCCTAAAATAAGCCACTGCTCTATGTAGTCAATACCAGAGAGAGAGCACATGGCATGCATGAGATTCAGAATTAGCATATATTCTTGAAATAACAAAAAGTATTAGCTTTCTATCTTTTTTTCATGTTACGGTGTTGAGTCATTGAGTTTGACGGCCACAATATCACAAGATAAATGACCAAAATAAAGGAAAAGAAGGGAACAACTTGCCTGTGTCTCTTGTCCTGTTGTCCAAAAGACTTCAGTGATGTCAATTCCTGATGTACATGCTATTATGGATCATACCATTGTATTTATGGGGGGAGAATCATTCGTGTAACGGGGTTGAGGGGTTACTCAGGTACAGAACTAAATAATGTGATTTTAATGAATAATTATCAATTAATTTTGAAAAATAAAATCACCAGCAAAAGAGCACAAATAGATGTTTAGGTTGATATCAAAATTTATTGACTTTTTTAACTTTTTTTTACCAAATTTTCATTTGGCATTTTCAAAGTATACTTTCATCGAGGGCATGGGGGACATGACAAAATAGGTAGTGTCAACTGAAAAAACTATATTAATTCTCATAAAAAGATAAAATTTAACTCATGTTTTTTACACTGTATTAAAGAGACATTTCAATGTATATGTAAAGCTGTTTAAATATAAATTTTGGTGACCCTATAGATAAAGTACACCTAAAGAGGTGAGAGGGACTCAAATTGTGCTATTTTCATGGAATGACTCTTATATTGATCACTTTCACATCATGAGTTGGGCTATGGGAAAAGTACTACAGTTAAGTGACAGACAAAAATATGGAACGCATGCCAAATCACAGTTTTCTTCCACAGTCAACTGAGTGGCTTGCTAATGCTAACTCACTAGCTATCAAATTGATGTTACATAATGGTTATGGAAAGCGACTGCGAGGACACAAGCTCAGTATCTGTGACTTAGTTATGAGAGTGGAATTTAGCTAGCCTGCTGCTAAGCCATACCGATTTAACCAACATTACACTTGACATTCAGTTCAGCATGACTGAACATGGAGTGCTTTTTTTCTCGCACCCTCACGCAATGAAATTTGTGCAAAAGTAATATGTACCTAAGGTAATATCCAAAATATGTCATGAGTTGGGCTATGAGAAATGCGGTATAGTTTCCAGATGAGGAAGAATCTGGAACAAATGCCAAATCACAGTTCTCTTCTACGGGCAAGCCATTGCAAACACTATGATCCAGTTGTGCATCTCAAGCCTCGCTTTGGACAAAAATGAATATTCATGACCTGAATATTAAGGGTGGTCAATTGACCTAAGCACTAGAAGTGTGGTAGTCACGGAAGTGTAAGAAATTTCAGCGAAAACGCTAGATCCGGCTATTATTTTGCGTATTGACGATTGCTCGAATTTCCGGGAATGTAAAACAAACTGAATTTATTAAAGTGACAGCTACGGTCCCGAAAAAAGTGGGGAAGCCAGGCTTCCCCTAGGCATCTGGGAGAAAACGCCACTGTTCATTTGTAAGTTGTAACTTAAACTGTAATTTGAATTCAAAGAAAATAGGCATTTGGAAATAATCAAAGCACGAAGCGAGATGTGACAGAGGCAATGACGAGCGAGGTGCCGATAGCCTGGGACCATGTCGATCCTTGACAGGTCGAATAATCAGAGCATGGCGCTCCTTAGAATTAAAATAGCAGACATGGACGCAGATGGTTTGAATTTCCGGTGAAAGAAATGTGTCGGAGCCGAATGACTAGGGGAAACGGTTTCCTCTGCAGGAACCCAGTAATGATATCCCGGGGGACGCCTCATGGAACCCCTGGAGAAGGGGACCTGCAGATCCCAGTTTCTCCATTGACAGCATCAATCTGGTTTCTTAAGGGGGATTATATTGCTGAAATATTATTCCTCAGAATAATGAAAACCACACCAATAAATCACAGGCAAAACCACATTTCAGAGTTAAACTGGGTTTATGGTTTTCATTTGTTGCTTTTAATGCGAATAATTAGAATGAGTCATCTCCGAGGAGAGCCCAACTGCGAAAAATGTTGAGCATGTCTGCCTTTCCATCTTATTTGAGACTTAATTTTGTATTTCATAGAAGCATTCAGTCTGTCATATTTGTTCAAAAAACTTTTTGAACAGAGTTCTTCATTACCTTCCGAATCCTAAATTTGATGATTGGAGGAGACAGTGCCCTGCATTTGAAAAGAGACTGTGATGGAAACCAGTGCGGCATTGAAATGAAAGAAACATGTGACATTTACATATATTTCTCTGAAAGCATATTATCACTTAAATTGTAGAAATTCTGTCTTCAGCCCATCTTGAGAAGTGAAAACTTAAATGTTTTTACAATATTAATTTTCCAAACTTGGAGAAGTTCAATATTTGTGCTGGAGCAAATGCCACCAGCTGAACTGCACTCTTAAGGAGGAAACTGCTTGGATAGGCCAATAGAAAACAGGAGTTGTTCTCGCTCAATATTCTCCAAAGTAGAATAGTTGGCTCCGGGGTCGCAGCAACCCATTTTTGTGGGGGTATGCAACGACAACAACAGCGCCCCCCCAACACCTACACCCAGTGTTCTCCACTTAATTTTTCAGTGACCTGGCGGTAGGTGGCATTCTTTTGCGAGCGGGTGCTGCACGTTTCATTTTGTGGGGGGGAAAGACAGACATATTCCATTTTATTGAGCGGAGGTCGGGGGGGGGGGAGGTGCATTTTATTTCGTTGATATTGCGCACTCAATCGCGTATCTTCCAGTACTCTTTAAATTCTACAATCTTGTCAATATCATAATCTTGTATCCTCATCTGCTTGCGGCCTATTGTTTTGGTGCCCCCCTTTGCGTAGCGCCCCTATGCACTGCATATACTGCATACCCACTTTTTGCGCCACTGGTTGGCTCCATTCCTGTGAAATTTCTATCAAAGAATGTCAACGGGCTGGCTGCATGGTTTCGAAAACAATCTTGACCTTGCACCCCAGAATAGTGACGTTATCATTGAGAATTAGCACGAATATGCACAGTTGGGATACTTCCGCTGAAAATTCAATTTAAATGTGCATGCCAAGGTGTGTGGAAGTTTGCAATGACCTTTTCTTTAATTCGTAGAGAGAGGCATTTTTACTGTTGAGTTTTTTTTACCGCAAAGTTCTGGAACTTAGAGTGATAAAAACACTAATCCTGTAGAAGGCAGGGCAATTTGCAGTGGACATCTAATTAACTCATTGAATTTTTACATAACTGTCTGGATTGTAGGAACTTGTGGAGAGCATCTTAGGATATGATCCCAATACATTCCCCCAATATCACAAACATATTAATGAGACCCTCCCCTCAGCCCATGCCCCCAATTAAATGGGCATTAGAGCATCTATCTAAGCATCTTGACCCCCCACCCCTTGACATAAGCCTTATTCGACTGGGCTGTATGGTGCAGCACTGTGCCTTCAGTGCTGTACTTTTTGCAACTTTTTCTGTTCAACTGGTACTGCACCATTTTCGGTGTTGCACTCGGTGTCGCACTTTCTGCACCGATTTGAAATGGGTGCAGCTTCAGTGCACTGTGATCACGTGACCACTCGAAAACTGGCGGACACTCGCTCGGGTCAGAACTCCACGTGAGTTTTCAACAACTTTATCGTTTTCAGTATTTTTCTCACAAGTTTTAAACAATCTGCCGAATGTATGGTGGCTTGGTGGATCTTTAGCCAAGTTTTGTTTTAGGTTTGGGCGATCTCAGCCACAAAGCCCCGCCCCAAAGCACATGAGCATGCCATCGTAGTCATCGCATCATCATCACTCTTCTCCTCACTGCTCATTTTGTGCATTAAAACCACCATACACAACTGCTTTGAGTCTTCCATGTTCTTCGTATCACGTGATGACTCTACAGGGTGCTACACCGAGTGCTGATTCTATTCGACTGGTCGCTCTCGGTGCAGCACGTTTTGTTCACTGCGCAGGTGGGCGTGGCCTAGACGGTGCAGCACCACGAAAGACCAGTCGAATACGGCTATTGGCGTAAGACTATGTACATATCTATGCAGCTACACCCCCCCGGCCCACTTTGTTCAAAACTGTTACACCCTTGATGTCCACCATCATTCAGTGACATTGCGTTTTTCTTATCTGTGATCCAACATTCTCAAAAACATGCAAAGGTGAGATGGCATCCCCCCCCCCGTTGATACACTGTTGCAAACATGTTGGATCACTGCAACTTCACATATGGTGAGCATTGTTTCCATTGAAAGTAATTTCTCTGGATATTATACAATAAGTGTGTAACCTTGCTTCGAGGAGAGTTTCAAAATATGAACTGCCAATGTACTACTGATCAATGTCAGGTCATGGGTTGGCAGCTACGTTGCATTTAACTAGTATGGTATATGATAATGTTGAAAGCTTTTCTGCCATCCTGAATATTGCCCAGATAAACTTAATATTGTAAACACTGAGGCATTTTATATTGCAAAGTTGGACACTTGCTTGCAATGTTTTTGGAGATTTTTAGTTTGAAAGGCCTTGGAAGCCTCCAATGTTTCCCTCAATTCTAAGTTTTTATTTTCTTCTTTTCATGTTTGGAAAGAATACTATCAAATGTACCAAAGAGACAGTGTGCTGCCTGCCTCCGAACTTTACAGTTTCTCAGCAGACCTACATTTCTACATTTACACAGAAAATAAATTAAAATAAAGCTATCCAAACCTACCAGGCCCTATGTGAAAATGTAACTGCCCCCTAAACCTATAATAACTGGTTGTGCCACCCTCAGCAACAACAACTGCGATCAAGCCTTTGCGATAAGTGGCAATGAGTCTTTCACATCGCTGTGGAGGAATTGTGGCCCACTCTTCTTTGCGCAGTTGTTTTAATTCAGCCACATTGGAAGGTTTTCGAGCGCGAACGGCCTGTTTAAGGTCATGCCACAGCACCTCAATCAGATTTAAGTCCGGACTTTGACTAGGCCTCTCCAAAACCTTCATTTTGTTTTTTAAGCAATTCAGAGGTGGACTTGCTTGTGTGTGTTGGATCATTGTCCTGCTGCATAACCTGTGCGCTTTAGCTTGAGGTCACAAACTGATGGTCGGATATTCTCCTTCAGGATTTTCTGGTAGAGAGCAGAATTCATGGTTCCATCAATTACAGCAAATTGTCCAGGTCCTGAAGCAGCAAAGCAGCCTCAGACCATTACACTACCACTACCATGTTTGACTTTTGGTATGATGTTCTTTTTATGAAATGCGGTGTTAGTTTTACGCCTGATATAACGGGTCGCACACCTTCCAAAAAGTTAAAGTTTTGTCTCGTCAGTCCACAGAATATTTTTCCAAAAGTCCTGGGGATCATCAAGATGTATTTTGGCAAATGTGAGATGAGCCTTTGTGTTCTTTTTGGTCAGCAGTGGTTTTCGCCTTGGAACTCTCCCATGGATGCCATTTTTGCCCAGTCTCTTTCTTATTGTTGAATCATGAACACTGACTTTAACTGAGGCAAGTGAGGCCTACAGTTCCTTATATGTTTTTCTATGTTCTTTTTGACCTCCTGGATGAGTCGTCGATGTGCTGCTGGAGTAATTTTGGTAGGCCAGCCACTCCTGGGAAGGTTCATCACTGTTCCAAGTTTTCTCCATTTGTGGATAATGGCTCTCACCGTGGTTCGCTGGATTCCCAAAGCCTTAGAAATGGCTTTGTTATCCTTTCCAGACTGATTGATGTCAATGACTTTGTTTCATGACAGTTGTTAAATTCCTTTAGATCGCGGCTTAATGTGTTGCTTTTTGAGATCTTTTAGCCTACTTCACTTTGTCAGACAGGTTCTATTTAAGTGATCTGTTGATTCAACAAGTCTGGCAGTAATCAGGCTTGGGTGTGGCTAGTGAAATTGAAGTTAAAAAAA
Source organism: Gymnothorax javanicus (assembly GCA_029692085.1). Classification (NCBI taxonomy): domain Eukaryota; kingdom Metazoa; phylum Chordata; class Actinopteri; order Anguilliformes; family Muraenidae; genus Gymnothorax; species Gymnothorax javanicus. The sequence continues at coordinate 111,816,009 of CM056193.1, forward strand.
TGTGGTTTATCACGGTTAATTCATGAGTTAACAAGGGGGGGGCAATTACTTTTTCACATAGAGCCAGGTAGGTTTGGATGGCTTTTTTCCCTTAATAAATGAAATCGTCATTTAAAAACTGCATTTTGTATTTACTCAGGTTATCTTTGTCTAATATTAAAATTTGTTTGATGATCTGAAACATTTAAGTGTGACAAATAATAAGAAAAAATAAGAAACCCCCTTCAAATTTTAACATACTTCTCTTTTTCTGCATGAAAGTGAGATAAATTTATAAAATATCGCCACATCCCTCTTGGGAGGCATTTTCGTAACATTGTGCATTGTTTGGTGCAAATCTTTAGCCCTTCCCACAAACTATATTGCTGATGTAGGACTGGATGCCTTTATTTGGCCTCCAACATTTGCCATGCAAACATTGTCAGTTGAAAAATAAGAAAAACAATTCAATGAAATGCTCAAACTCTAATAAAATGGCTTTATTATTTTTTTTAAACAAATGTTAAAATCAAAACCAGACATACTAGACCACAAACTTGTCCTTATAGTTAGTTTGATCTTTCTGAAAAAGAAATATTTTCTATATTCAGTGAAGTATCACAAACGAGAGTGACCATCTGAACAAACAGAAAAGATGAGCAGTCTGTACAGGATGTGCTTGGAGGACGTTTGATGACCACGTTTTTATACCTGGAACAAACTGGTGGTACTCCTCTGTCCCCTCTATTGTACCATTTGCAGCATTTGGGAAAAAAATGATAAGTGGAGAAATGATAAGTGAAAAAGAAGAATATACTCAGAGATGTAATGAATGTAAAAAAGGGATTCGTTCGGAAATGCAAAGGGCAGATTCTTCGTGCAACATTGTGTAGCTGTTAATGGCAAAGTTTGATATGATAGAATTTTCTATTATGTTAGCGAAGTTCAGCTCTTTGCCCTTTTAAAATCAACATCGTGCAATGAATCATTGTTTCAGAGTCTGAGAGAGCAGTAGATTCTCAAAAATTATAATTTAGACCCACTATAATTGAAGACCCTAGTGCTGAGACAATGGGCTATTTTATATATACTGGTTTCACAATCTGACTGTAGCACACACACACACACACACACATTGTTGGCCGAAGTTATTATTTTTTTGCTACTGGTTCATGTAACTGCTATGACACAAATGTACACTAGGGGGCATACGAGGCCTTTATTCAGCTCATTTCTACTTTCACAGCCTCGAAACATGAAAGCCTGTTAGAATGGTGTAGATAACTGTATTTATGCATTTCTCTATGCTGGAAAGATCATTTGACTTGCACATAAATGAATTAATACTCTCCAGGCTCAATTTCCCCACACTTTAGAATATAACTGCATTTGAGGAACAAAGTTATCTTTTAAGTTATCAATTGCAATGTTATCAGTCTAACAATGATGAAGAATGATTCATTTTGTACTGTGAGTCAAAAAAGGTAATATCAGAGACAGCTCTGTTCCAATTTGTAGCCTTCCTCGAAATAGTTTTTCCCCAAAATTTTAATAGAGGTCTGTCTGCTTAAGTATTTAAAGAATAATCTCTCTGTTGTTTACCGAAATCATTGGTTAAATACTTAAATATTTTGCTTTTAAATACTTGAAGAATTTGTAATTCATCTAGGATGCATAGAGCCTTTTGCTTAATTCAGACTAATTTACAGGTTCCTATCATAGAGACTGTAGGATAAGTGCATGACCTTTTTTATGTTCCTACACTATACATGTCTTACATGTACATCTCTAAACCTTGTGTCTGTCAAACACAAAGTGGAGCATATAGTACACTCCAGTTGAAGGACCGACATTTTATGCTTCCCCAGTTGCTTGTTGCCTCAACAGCAGTTTATTCAGACCACGGACCGTTTTTTAAAGAATTTATCAAGGCCTCAGGTTTTAAGATGAAGCCACTCAACATAGGAGGTGCTGTACCATACACATACTGAACATACAAAATTATTATCACATATTGTGCTTTCCCTGGGTGCTGCCTGCAGCCGCTTAATTTTTAAATTACATTTTACACAACATTTTTAAACATCCCAACTGTACCACTCATAGGAGTTTTACACATCACGGAAGCCCTTTTCATCAATAACTACAAAAATATGCATACAAATATAGTACCTTAGTATTTTTGTAAAATAGGTGGCTTTTGTAATAGTAGCATTATTCTCATTAGTCCAGCAGTCAGAAACTAAACTAAGTGCTGATTTGTTTTAAAAAATGACTGAAGCAGGACAGGAATATCAATTACAACAATTAAATGAATTATGAACGCACTTGAAGAAATTACTCATATTAAAATAGCTCAGGAAATAAAACAATTTTTATAAATAACATATTCTGGTCTGCATTGCACTCCATTAAATTACGATTTCATATTTTCTTCAGTTTTAGAGGATATTTGTTTTTTTTTCCCCCTTGTGGAAGCACCATAAAAATATGTTGAGTTTTGTTCAGCGTACAATGGTGAATACAGTTTTATTGCTTCATTTTCAACTTCTTATTTTCCTTGAATGGAACAATTAAAGAAATGGATCTTGATAGTTGAAGCTATTCTAATACCCCAATATATCAAGAAATTATTTTTTGAACGTACCCACTACTCATTCAGAAAAACCCAATGAGCAAACCCAAGTGTAGTTTGCAGCATATGCATGCAAACTAACTGCAAACTTTCTTATAGCATCTTTCTGAGGAAAATATTAGTCCTGCGATATTCCATCTTTCCTAAAAAGCGGCATAAATTTCAGATATTCCATTTTACCTGAGTGATTTGTTTGGAATGACAATTTATTGGTGACACGCCTGCAAGTGAATACTGCTGCAGGCAATTTTATTTATTTATTTCTTTTACTATTTCAAAGGTAGTTCTCCATTTGAAGTTCAAAGGATGGGGTGAGAGAGCAAATGTGTCTATTTAGGGAAACAAGTGTTCTGAATATTAAGTGGGTGTTTTTGCATTTTCATGAGGTTATACTAAGGGGGAAATCACAGGATTAAATTGTTATGGGTAAGATCTGTGCAGAAAAAACTACTGCATTTAGACTCTTTTCATTGATGTCACAATGTTGTCTGGAAAAGATTACTCAATATCTGTATTAGTTTTTCCATGTTTACACATCTAAGGCAAGGCAGTAAGCATATACACTTATTAACTGGTTCAGTACACCAAAATTTTGGAGTGGGTGTGGATTTATAAATAAAGGACGTGGAAATAAATTAGTTCAGGAACAGAAACAACATACACTGGCCAAAAAAGGGGAAAAAAAGGTCGCAGCTTGGATTTTAATGAAGAAAAACTTAAGTGCTAATAATTGGATCATTATTGCAATGATTTATAAGTCTCAGCTGGCAGCGATTCTTTAAACTCGGCTGATGCACTGCGTAGTTTCTCATTTCTTAAACAATCATGCTGGAAGACACATCCCCTGGTCTCAGAAAAGATATCACTGTGTTTGAGAAGGTTCGCCCATTATTGGTTAGCATTAAGCAAAGAAAACAACAAAGAAGATTGCTGGTTAAGAACTCTCTATCGCATTACTAACCCCATTGAAAGTCTTTGAGATGTGCATGAGAAGACTTACAGAGTGGTTACACTCCGCCGTCATCAATACAAGATCTTAGCAAAAAATTAATGCAACTCTGGAGGGAGATAAATGTTGTGATTTTGCATAAGGCTGTCGAAACAATGCCTCAACAAATACATGCCGTAATAAAAGCGTAAGGCAATCCAACGAAATATTCGAATGTGCAACTTTTTTTGGCCTGACAGTGTGTAATTATCTTTTATGAAGAATGCCCTCTTTAACTTAAAATGTTGGCTTTGCCAATATGGAGGGAAATATTTACCTTTTTTATAAATGATTATCGTGATCATCCTTTCCACAATATATGAACGTACATACAGCTTCATTGCAGATTAAATAAAAAGACATAGCATGCACATTTAAGTTTTTTGATTTTGTTTGCCATAACTGATGTTGCCACCAGATTTAAACTAGACATAAGAGTAGCTCATGATAAATAAAGCCTTGGTCATTTGGCCAATGAGACGAAGATGTGTTAGCAAAATCCGTCCTGAAAATAATGCACATTTGAAAAGAAAATCATCGCTGACCAGTAAGACTCTGACCTTCATAGTTTTCTTAACTTAATACAATGTAACAAACAGCATGTCTATAGCTGCGCCAAAATAAAATATATTGCTTAATTTACAAAATCAAATACATTATTATTAACTTAAAAGAGATGATCCAAAAATAGTATTCAAGCATCAAAGAGTCCCCTTTCTCTAAATGTGTATAAATTATGGCTTCATAGACATTTCAGCTCAATCTGTGTCAGCTGTCTAGCCAGAATTTACCATTTAAATAAAAGTCAGCATGGACAGAGAGATGTACCGCTGGAGTTCAATATGAACCTGTGCTTCTGTCAGGCAAAATACAGCCAAAGTGAATGCGAACATTCGGCGTTAAAACTGAGTCAAATCAGTTTGGATAAAACATCAGCTTAGCAAATGATAAAAAGTATCAGCTGAAAGCTACTGCAGCCATTTATGACAAGAACCGGCAGTGGAATGTGGAAAGTATGGGTGTGAGGCCTGTACCCACTTTCCCAGTGCTGCCCCCACCACCCATGAAGCTTGGAAAAAAATCCGCTCCCTTGCAGTGGCACACAGCTCTTCATTAAAGCCTCTCTCTACTGCAAATCCTGATTTCAACAGAATTTTGGGAAGAGACGAAAAAGGTTCCTGTAAATGGAACAATTACCTCTCATAATGGTTTGTGGTTTTGAAAAATAAGAGCAACATCAAAACGGTGGTGGTATCCAACAGCTGCCACTTTGCTTGAAGGCAGTGCAGCTATTGAGTGGACTCCAGGAAATCTGACCGTTAAGAGCTTTCAATATGGCCGCCAAACGGACTCGTCCATTCGGCCACTGGAGTTCAGGATAGTCGGCGAGCTGCTGTGGCTGCCGTCAGCATCTGTGACCTCTGCCTGACTGACTAGGGTGGGGTTGAGGGTGGACCCTCCCGTAGAGACACTGGTGCAAGGGGGGAGCATCCGGGACGGTGAACGGTCTCCCCCAGGCACCATGGAGAATTGGTATGATCCAGAGGAGGCCCCATAGTAGAGATAGGGTGTGCTGCTTGTCTGGAAAGGTCCACTTTGGTTTTGGGTGGAGCCGGGGTAGGGTGGCGGCAGGTATGTGTGATAATGGCTGGAAGATGACATGCCCAGAGACATGGCAGAGGTGACGGGGGTTGGTGTATAGGTGAAGGTGCCAGGGTAGTGCATTCTGGGATTTGAGAACCGGCTCTCAGTGAGGGAGGACAGGCCAGGGAACTGTCGCTCAAACTGCCTTGGGTCTGAGAAAGGGCTGAGGTCAGCAGCTCCTGCATAAAATGAAACAGTGCAAAAAAAAAAAAAAACATAACTGATATATCAAGGATGCTAATAAGTAAGGATTTGACTGTATATCCAAGTCTCAGATCTATATGAAAAAAAGTTCTTACATTCTTTTGAAGCTTTCCTTTCATATTTTGGCAATCATACTGAGCATAAGGTAATAATAATAATAATAATAATAATAATAAATAACAACAACAATGTATTAAACCTGACCATAACTATTCTTGTGACTCTTTACAGTCACATGAATTCACTATGTAAGTAGACTAAACAAGTGGCTCTGACTAATACTGGCTGAACTCGAGGCTTTATGCGTGACAATTGAAAATTTTATATGTGAAATCACTTTTACTATTCACTCTCTTCACTGTAGTGAGCACTCAGCTCACTAGCATAGACATTTTGCTGGTAAATAGTGCGATAACTGTCAAACATAACATCAGCTTCTGTTTTCCTGAACAATCCAACAGAATGCAAATAGTAATTTGGATCACAGAGGGCACAATTTCACGAGCAGCTCATGTTGCGAAATAAAAAAAAATGAGCATAATAAAGCACATACATTTACACACAAACATACTAAACCTCTGGCAAGGCTAAGCTGAGTAATTTTACTGTATTATTGCTTCTCTGTGGTAAGGCTTTTTTAATTTAATTTAATTTAATTTTTTATTATTATTATTTTTATGTAATTTTATTGGGTAGCTGCTCTAACAAAACATGGTGGGAAGTTGATAATGGAGAAGAAGAAGAAATACTGTTTTTAATTGTTTTTTTGAAGAATTAATTGCCCACAATTATGCAGCATCAGGGAGGCTCTACACAGGAGTTATGGAACAGGTGCAGACACAGGTATGAACGGCTTTTTGATCTACTGGGTTTTTGAAGTTGTTCTGACAGCATCTGAATAATAATGAACGCCCTGTTTGTCTGAAAAAAGACTTTGAACAAAAGCGTCAAAAGAGCCTCGCTGGTCCCAGACACTTTCATTCTACTACACCCGGTTGGCTATGAAACCAGGGTAATCAAAGACAGATTAGTGATAAACATCACTCCGATTTAAAAACACTTTTGACTGAAGTAAAACCTCTCTGCAAATTATTTTTCAAAGCACTATGGTAATACAGTATTTTTTCACTTATATTCCTTAGAGGGAAACACTAAAATTATCACATTTTTAGGGCTTATAGTTCAGCATTGTTTTAAGTGTGAAGAAAATGATTGTTCAGTGGGGACATGATTCAGAAATCATGACACCATGGTTTACGGTGAGAAACGCTGATAATGATCAAGGGCGTAAAATCACACTCATTTCTCGCCCACACGAGAGCTCCAAAAACTTGATGGGTGTGATGGGTGCGGTCATATCTTCTTTTCAGGGAGTTCCACGGAGGTTAATGTGTTCATAACCGTGCGCGTTTGTGTTAGCATATACGTGCATGCGCATGCATTTTATGCACATTTTCAGCAAAGCCGGCAAGATTAATCGGGAGCTGCACATATGGAAATACTTTCTTTTTTTGGGGGAACGAGAAAAAGTTTCCATGGAGACACATAATGGGTCCAGGCCACCCTTAGAAGTGGCTGCGTGTCTGCCATTGGAGGGGTGGGGGCGGTCAGATTGCCTCTCGCAGACCTTGTCTTGGGTTTTCTAAAAATGAAAAAACCATAAACTGGCTGCTTTGTGCAGGATTCTTTGGGCCTGGCCCCATAGGACTTTTGTCCAGGAGCAGGACAATATGTGTTGGCCAGGGACAGCCCATTCCTGATAGCACGCAGCTCATTAGGACCACTCCGACTCATTCAATCCACTCCTGCCTCTCATTATTGGGTCCCTGCGGTTAAAGCAAATCTGAATATTTGTTGGTAAACCTATGGTTTTAGGGGAGAAGATTAAGTTCTTCTTTTGTTTTCTTTGAATATACCCTAAAAGAAAAAAATATATATAAAGAAATGTACTGCCCACTAAATTATACCCCAATTCATGGGTTTAATACTTCATTTGCACCTTATGAAAATTGATTGAAGAAATATCTGTCTTTATCATTCAATTCTGAGATGTCAAAGACCATGATTAGCTGATCCTTGCTCAATGGTGTCAAAGTCTTATCAAATGATAACTTCTGGCTGTTGGAATGTCACTTCCCTCTTGGGTTTAAAGTGTATAGTGCAGGTTAATTTTCCAAAGATTTGTACAATTTTCTTGTGGGAAATAAATATCTGAACGATTATACATCATAGTTTATATTGTTGGTTATCAGAAAATGGAATATAAAACGAAAAAGTAGGTACTTTTAACAGCCGTTTACGACGCTCCCATAATGCAATGCCTACGTCACGAAGGGTAGAGAAGAGCCTGTCAGAGTACGACAGTCAATGAGCCTACACTATACAGCAGCTTGAAATGGTGAATTATTGTGTTTGTGCGGGGTGTAAGAATTCATCTCAAACAGGGCACAGGGTCCATTCGTTCCCTGTCAAAAATAAACAAATTTTATGCCAGTGGGTTCAATTTGTCTGCGTCAGACGGGCAAATTTTTCATACGCTAATGTCACACCGCAGTTTCCATGGGATGACACCGCCCACACAAGCACCTGTCAGAAATAGCGACAAAGGACACTACTCTTACTCTCTCTCTCTCTCTCTCTCTCTCTGTATATCTCCCCCCAGTCAGACCATAGCAGTCCCATGAATCAGCTATGAATTTTGATCAACACCAGATTAAGCTTGACATTTGAGATTTCGTTTATTCGGCATGTCAACAATGATTATGTATGCGCACATGAACGTTCGCACCCGCAGAAAAAAAAACTACCACCACCGCTAGACTTAGATGTTGTAGAGCTGGTACCATACTATCGAAGCACGGGACAGTCAAGCGGATATGTTTGCAACATCAGGGTGAAGGGAGAATCCCGATAAAATAAACATCAGTTTGACAGGCGGGATGGAAACTGGCAAGCTACTCCCAGGCTAGCTAGCATGATGCCTTCATTATCATTTGGCTAGTACATGTTTAGTCAATGTCTTCATCTGAACATATCACATTATCACAGCAGCTAGATGTACAGAAAACATTGGCCTCTTCACTCAGTGTTATTCATACACCGTAAAATATGTGTTGTTGTTGTTACGGTTTTCACTGCTAATCATAGACTAGCTCAAGCGCTAGTTACTATATAGCTACTCAACAGGACCCCTCGCCAACCCTCCGCTCGTTCGCCTCCGACCAAGCATTAATCAGTCTGTGAGGGCCAGTATTTGTTGGATTTTCCTCCCCTTTCTCACGCCTGACCGGCTTGAATTTATATGGTTGCGGCCCATCATAAATTTCTGCAGTGTTTCTTGCCACCTCCTCATGCTCTCAATCACTCGCCATAGTAAGCTGAGGCTACTTTCCTCCACGACTCCCACATGCCTATGTCCCACTAGGGAAAAATCATCGGCGATGTGGAAATAGACAAATTTTCTCCCTGTGGCTCCCGATGCTCCTGATGTTTTTGCCAAAAAAACGGAGTAGTCCCATTAGAAATTGCACTTATTAGGCATCGTGGATAGTCCGGTGTACGTTCACTGATGCTTCGGCTATGGTCACAAAGCTTCTGGGAATGTCCCCCGAACAATGCCTGTGAAACATCGGGGATGGCTCCCGATGCTCGGGAAAGCTCCGGGGGTGCCCCGAAGCTTCCCCGAATTTGAAACATCATCGGGGGAATATTCCTGTAGATTAGGGGATGCATCGGTGAGTACTTGTGAACCATCCCAGGTGCCTCGGGGAAGGGTTATTGGGGAGGTATATATTGTAGCGAGCTACAAGGTGCAACCAACCTCTATAATTATCCAACAGTTTGGATGGGAATCCAGTGCAAGACGCCAAGCAGGATTTGGGAAAGAACTTTTTTTTTACTGCAAAATCCTCTAACCTCCCTGTGCACTCCCTGTAACTCATCCCACCACAAAAACTGATATCGCAGAAGGAAAACTTTCTTTTTTTTTAATCACTCACATTCACTCCACTTACTCCTGCCCGGAGTTACTTTGAACATTGTTTCTCCCTCTCATATTCCCCCTCTAGCCTTTATTTGTACGATTTTGTTTCCTTAATTTTTTCTCTTAATTTTGATATATAATTGAAGTTTGTGTAATGACGAGAAGGCTGTCGGGCATTGCTTTGTTTAGCTGATCATGACTTGGCGTCTGGCAAGCGCATGGTTGTTATAATCTGTACTGCATTGGCCCAATCTTTTCCTTTAGAAATTAATCAACTATTTTTTATTATTATTTTTTTTTATTGAGTGGCTGGATATACATAGCCTATTTTGTTTTCTTGCAGGTGTCTAGGCTGGGGCCTGCAATTTGGGTTACTTATTTTCCGTGGATAAATGTGTTTTTTTCCCTTTAACCTGTTCATTTTTTCTCTTAATGTAAATAATGTTATGATTTGAGCAAACGGAAGTGCCTCTTTCTTTGTTGGTACAATACAACTTATTTTTTACTTTCTCATGGTTTTGTTGACAAGTTTTTCCATAAGATGCTGCAGTGGAGCTGAACACAACTAATTTATTTTGGTCTAACAGACGACCTGGCGCCCGGACAAAACATTGATAAAATAACTGTGTTTGGCTACGCTATAATATTTGCACATTTTGGGCTCAGCATCATTCTCTCTCTGGCATGTACTAATATGAAATGTACTTATAGTGCGTGCAAATGCAAAATCCAGCCAATCAGCGCCATGGGAAGAATGCACTTTTCAACCGTCGCTGAAGTTTCGGCGAATATTCGGGGATGCAACCCCAACATCGGGAATGTGTCACCGAAAGGTCGCCGAACTTTCGCCGAAGATTCAAATATCCCCAAAGGTCCCCTGATACTTGCTTCGGGGATGCCTTGGGGAAAACAATATTTCGCCAAAGCTCTGGGGAAGCATCCCCGGAGCTTCCGTGTGGCTCTGGAAAGCTCCGGTGAGGCCTCCCTGGCCTGTTTTCCCAACAACATGTCGGGAACACATCGGGAAAAATTTCATTGCAAGCATTGAAATTTTTCGCAGTTGTCCCGATGCCTCCTGATGGTTCCAGATGGCTCACGACGCTCCCGAAGCTTCCCCGGGACATCGGGGAACCTGCTCCCGACGCCTCCTGAGGTGCATCAATTTCCATTGGGAGTACATCGCCGAGGCAATAAATGCCCAGTGGGACTGAGCCTTTACGTGACGTTGTTACCAGGTTACGTTAAAAAAAACCAGCTACTACAGAAACAGACAAAAAGTGCCATTTTACGGCATTTGTAGATAGTTTTAGAAATACTGAAATACTGTATGTACAACCCCAATTCCAAAATAGTTGGGACAAAGTGAAAATTGTGAATAAAATCAGAATGCAATGACTTTCAAATCACGCCAGCCAGTATATTATTCACAATAGAACAGAGACAACATAGCAAATGTTGAAACTGAGAAATTTTACAATTTTATCCACAAAATGAGCTCATTTCAAATTTGATGGCTGCTACAGGTTTCAAAAAAGTTGGGACAGGGGCCTGTTTACCATGGTGTAGCATCCCCTCTTCTTTTTAACACGGAGTGGAGGCATCTGGGCATTGAGGAGACAAGTTTCTTGAGTTTAGCCATTGGAATTTGATCCCACTCTTGTTTAATACAGGCTTCCAGCTGCTGGAGAGTTTTGGGTCTCCTTTGACGGACTTTTCGTTTAATTATGCCCCAAATGTTCTCAATCGGTGAAAGATCAGGACTGCAGGCAGGCCAGTTCAGCACACGGACTCTTCTACTACGAAGCCATGCTGTTGTAATAGCTGCAGTATGTGGTTATGCATTGCCCTGCTGAAATCCACAAGGCCTTCCCTGGAATAGTTGTCTGGAGGGGAGCATATGTTGCTCTAAAACCTTCATATACCTTTTAGCATTCACTGTGCTTTTTAAAACATGCAAGTTTCCCCCACCATATGCATCCCCATACCATCAGAGATGCTGTCTTTTGAACTGAACGCTGATAACAGGAGGGGTGGTCTTTCTCCTTTTTAGCCCGGAGGACACGACGCTCATGCTTTCCAACAAGAATGTCAAATTTGGACTCGTCTGACCACAGGACACTTTGCCACTTTGCTACAGTCCATTTTAAATGAGCCTTGGCCCACAGAACATGGCGGCACTTCTGGATCATGCTCAACAATGGCATCCTTTTTGCATGAAGAGTTTTAGGTGGCATAGATCTGTGGATGGCACTGCAAACTGTGTTTACAGACAGTGGTTTCTTGAAGTATTCCTGGGCCCATTTAGTACTGTCAATGACAAAATCATGCCGGTGAGTGATGCAGTTGCGTCTGAGGGCCCGAAGATCACGGGCATCCAGTAAAGGTCTTCGGCCTTGTCCCTTATGCACAGAGATTTTTCCAGTTTCTCTGAATCTTTTCATGATGTTATGCACTGTCGATGACGAGACCTTCAAAGCCTTTGCAATTTGATGTTGAGGCACATTGTTTTTAAAGTATTGCACAATTTTTTTACGCAAACCTTCACAGGTTGGAGAGCCTCTGGCCATCTTTGCTTCTGAGAGACTCAGCCTCTCTAAGACATCCCTTTTATAGCCAATCATGTTACACACCTGATGCCAGTTACCTTATTTACTTGCTAAATGTTCTTTCAGCTGATTCTCTTACATATTAATTGCTTTTTCAACCCTTTTTTGCCTTTGTCCCAACTTTTTTGAGACCTGTTGCAGCCAGAAAATTTGAAATAAGCTCATTTTGTGGATAAAAATGTAAAATGTCTCAGTTTCAACATTTGAAATGTTATCTATTTTCAGTTGTAAATAACATACTGGCACATGTGATCTGAAAGTCATTGCATTTTGATTTTATTCACAATTTACGCTTCGCCCCAACTATTTCGGAATTGGGGTTGTATATGCTTCAGTTTTTTTTTTTTTTCAGAGCAAAACACAGATTAACGTTGTTTACTTCCCGCACACATTTTCCTGTTCAAAACCTAACAACTACTCCAGAGTTAACGCTGGTTAGCCAAGCTCATATTTTTAAGCTTATGTGAAATAACATTCTCGAACGCCCTAGAGAGCCAGCTAACTCATGTTGTAATGCAAAATATAACCGTTAGCGGTGTAGCAAAGTGCGTAATTAAGCAAGGTAAAATTAAATATAAACCCATCATGCAGATATAAAACAGATGCTTGTATATTCCAATATTTACTGCGAACACAACGCTCAAAATAGTTCCATGACTGTGCCCACTTAGGAGACAGAAAGTGTGACCATTTTCTTACAATGGTGGTAAATTGGGGATGATGGTCTTCCTTCTTTAAATGTCTTTGGCTTGACCGATCATGGTCAAAATCAATGGGGTCCATCCCTGATGTAATTGCAAACCCCCCCCACACTCCACCCCAAAGAAAAATTCAGAGATATCCATTCATTACTTTTTGCGTTATCTTGTACTCAGACAGACAGACAAACCAACACCTGCAAAAACATAACCTCCTTCGCGGAGGTGATGAAGCCATTGAGAACTGTGAGTCAGAGACAAAAAAGCGAGCAAAAGAGGAAGGGGAGCTGTTGCCAAATGTTTACTGAGCGAAAGTAATGTGCTTTACTGAATACAGCTGCTAAATAATTATTTTTTCCAGTGTAAATCTGTCTTATTTTGATGTATGAAAATGTGTTGCACAACAAAAGAGGCTTATTTTTGCTCACTATTTTTGTGCACTATGTTCAGTCTTACCAGGTAGACTTGTAAAATGAATATTTTATTTATTTGAAAAGGGGCAGCTGTTCATGTTAAGAGATTTGTTACATAAATTAAAAAGAAAAAAGAGACGCCACACACTCAAAACGCCACCAAATTTCTTTATAGAACTCCAAAAAATTCCATAGGACAACGTTTCGGCAGACAGTCTTTGTCAAGTCTTAAAGTACATGAGACAAAGGAGGAATTTAAGTCTTCAAATCACCTTTTTTTTTGATCGAGAAAAATAAACAATGTATGGAAATCTGAAATTGAGCTGCATCGCGATGCATATAGAATCATTTAATGATTGAATTGTGACCCTCAGAAACGTAATTGAATCAAATTGTAAGGCGACTGACGATTCCCACCCCAATTCAGAGCACCTTGGTTGTTGTGGTATGTTCAGGTTCTTCTGCCAATCTATGCTAAACAAGCCGCCCATCTTGCTAAAGTTGTTCATATTGGCACCCTTTTCCTGTGAAAGTTCCCAAGATCAAAGCGTTTGGTGGAGGAAACAAGTACAGCTCATTTTGTTAATGGATTTGAACCTTTCTAAATGAGCTCCTTTTTTCTGAAGGCCCTTGAGGCTTGGAAACATTGACTCTAAGTACATTTTCCAAGTTTCATTGGAATTTGTTATATGGGAAGAAATTAAAACTTCTGTCTACTGAAGATTTATGGTGTAGACACCAAAGGCTAAACATATTAACAGAATTTTTGTAATGATGTAATTTTTCTATTGGTGAATTTCAGCCCACACAAAGCACAAAATCTAGATTAATAACTAAATTCACGATCATCTGCTCATAAAAATGTCTGAGAGGGCAGTTCTGCACATTATTCTGTGACTTGATCTGACCAACTCATATTATCTCAAAGGTTCTCTGATAAGACCTCAGCCACTGGTGATGATTTATGCAACAATTCCATCAACCCCGAGTCTCTGATCCAGTTTAACCCAAGGAGCTAGCTCAAGGCTCCCCACCTATCAATTCTGTCCCACTTCCATCATTTATTAGTACGGACTCAACAATATGCCTCTTGGGCTAGTGACAGAGGTTGGTTTCTTGGGAAGGCAAGTATGCAGGGAGATGCGTGAGTTTGGTGTTACTAGGGTGCAGATGTTTAAGGAAAAGAGACAGACTCAGGGACGAATGGGGGTCAGATGGGTAACGGTGGGAGGATTACCTGAGATCCGGCGCGGCACATCACTGATGGCAGGGAGCCCGGACGCACGAGTGGAGGAGAGGGGCGTGGTGGGGTGGATGGCAGGAGGAGTTACCTGGCTCAGGTAGGGTGTGTAGGGCTGCTCGTATGACCAGGCGGGTGGAGACTGGGATTGCCGTGGGTCTATTGAAAAATGCAAGACAGCCGTCACTTAAAGGCACACTCACCTCATTGTACTGCCATGATGAAGTTCACCTCAGTGTGAACCACTGCACCCTGGTTTTACAACAGAGCCCTATCACAATCATATTGAGTCAACAAACAATCAACAAACAAGAAAGTAGCTGCATATTGTCCACCCCCCAAAAAAAAAAAAAAACTGTCCTTGTATTAGGTGCCGAATGGAATGCTAAGGTAATTAGGGCCACAGCCAGGTTACCATTTTGTCAATTAAATCAGTTGTGCCAGTGAACCTAGGAACAACTGGCAATTTTTTTTTATGCTAATTAAGTGCTGCATATTTAAGAAATGCACCTCTGGTCTGATAAATAGAGAAAATCATGGCAGCACAAGGGCAAAACCCAAAGCTCATGCCTGAAGGAGGAGGAGCAGAAAAATGGCATGTAGCACATAAGTTAGTACCACTGTAACATTTGAGGCAAAACATCAGCTTCATTCTTCTGAATCAATATTTATTTAACATTTTCGTACATATTCTGGAGTGACCAGAAACAATGATGACTGGGCTTCATCTTGTTCCAATAACTTTCTGCACTACATAATCTTACAAAAATTAAACTGAAAAACTGGAAGCGAGGGTAATAGTAAATCCTACAGAGATCAACCTAGAACATGAAAATGTGAGCTTATGCTCTTCAGATCATTTGGCTGGGATGAGTACAATGCGAGAAACCTTCATTAATTCATTTTTTACTCATAAATGGATAACTATAGACAATTTTTGCAAAAAAGGGCCTTTTTTCTCTAATTTGAGTAAAATAAAACTCCCTCAATATAGCTGTGAGCCAATGAGACTGTCTTCACCGCTCATTAACGTTGCATCAGTGTCTCCTCTTTGAGACTGCAACCAAAAATCCTCGCAATAACCTCCATTCATTGTGCCAGTCGAGCCTTTACAACCCGTACTCGAAACTGCAAAGCTTGACGTACTGTCGGAATATCCTTAACCCCTTTGCGCATATACAGACGCCAGCGTCCATAAATTCTGTAACTGAATTTCTAAATATTTTGTTTTAGAAATTCTGTGACACAAATACTGAGTTATAAAGCCTAAATAGGCTCATGCATAACAAGAAAAATTGGCATTATTTTGTATTCTGCGCAAAGGGGTTAAATATCTTAAATTATTGTGACCAAGAAATCAACCTGGAAACTTATTAGGCCTGACATACCGAAGTGACTGCCACTGCATATCATCAAAATTTTGTCATAGTACTTTTTATGCAAAGAAAATATAACTAGAGAACTCTGAATCCAAAGAAGTTGAGTGAAATGCCAACTTACAAATAACAGGACAACGTAATACAGCTTTTTGGAGCATATGGATGTACTTTGCTGGGGAAGATCAACTATGCCCACATAATCCAACAAATTATGGATTCTATGCACACAGTTTCATCAGATGTGAATTGCACAGAATGTGACATACAGTCGGAATATTATTCATTTCATACTAGACAGTAGCCTTGGACCCTTAGTAGTCACTTGGTGGACCGAAAGTGTGACCAATGTGGGAACTGAAGTGCCTATGTTTACATGTCCACCACTGTAGGCCTGCATATAGTATTGAGAATGTATGGGGGGGTAAAAACATTGCTAAAATAGACTAGGTTTAATTTAATTTTTTATTAAAAAATGAATTCCTGTGTTCCTTAGTCATTCAATACTTACCTCAATGTTATTAATTCAGTTTTGATTTGATAGTGTTCAAGGAAATGGACTTAATTTTGTCTTCTAATAAAAATGCAAGGCACACGAGGTTTGACATTGCTCACACAGAAAGTAAGTTTACAAGGTCACCACAGGGTGACAGCACCCTTAATTAAAATTAATTAAATTAAATCAAATTAATGCAGAAGTGACACCTTTGATGAAAAAAGGAACCAAAAGAGAGGAAATCAGAACAAGGAATGGAAATGAAGGCATTTTCACCCATAGCAAAATGTGACAAAGAGTCAGAAAATGTTTACAACCTGCCTATGTCCTCACATTGCCGTTTTTCTTCAAAGTTTTTTTGTCATGGACTTTGCCTGGAATAAGCTACAGCTAATTCGCTCCATTACCTACAGTAATTAGCTGTACTAATGTGGAAATGGGACTAAAAAAACCAAAACGTGGCGTACAGTCGGAACTGCGATATGGCATTTTCAGCCGGCTGGCATATCTAAGCCATGTATCTGGCCATCCTGATTAATTTAGACACCAAGAAGAACACTTAGAACCATCAAATAAACAACAATACAACTCCATAAAGATAGTATATTTCAGTATTCAGCCAATTTTAAAAAGTGAGAGGTTTTTTGGAGAAAATTTGAAAATTCAACTTGAATGTGGTCAGACATGTATATTCCAAAACCTCGACTCTAAGTAATGATGAATGCGACATTTTTTGTCAAAAGGCATCTCAAGCTATGAGAAATATGTATTCAATATGAAAATAAACCCAATATTTTTCAAACTACCCAGGAAATCTGAAGAAGCAAAAATGCAATGTTACATGAAAATCCTTTTTTTTTTAACTATTTTCTGTTTTTAACTCCTCCTGGAATGAAAACGAGCATTCAAAACCCATGCAAACCATACATTTTAAGGTTTGTCAGGTTATCCTCCACAAAAGTATGACCAACTAAACTGCTGAATGGCTGATGGAAAGAAAATCTAGAGGGTCAAGTAGAGGATATATGAGAAAAAAGTGAGGTGGTACCAACTTATGTGCTACATGCCAAAATAAAAGTTATTGGGGAAAAAACATTACTCCTGTACTGAGCGGAAAAAAAACAATGTGTATAGCAAAAATGTATTCAGTTATTTGTTGTAAACTATGGTACAGTGTCAAATGTAAAATAGACTGTCAAAAATGATTGCAGAACAAAGAAAGGGGAAAAATGCCACCTGGAAGGACAATACGCTGGTAAGAAACATGTGAGCGCATCTTAATGCAGGAGGAAGAGGCAGGTGATACGGTTTGCTCTTTTACTACATGATGGTCTGCCTCTCTTGAAGGTATCACACATAGCCATGTAACACTGGACTTGGGGAAATTTAATTGAATTCTGTTCTTATATATATATTTTTTTTACTATTAGCAATCTCATACAGCAAGAGTCTAAACATTGAGAGGAAGGGATCACTTTTACCCCAACTTCACATTTGGTTCTTTGAAAAGATTCTGTGCAGTAAATTTTTAAAAGGCAAATAACGATCTTACCTTTAATATCATATCAAATGTTCATATAACTCAAACCAGATAATCACTGTATTGCATTAAAAATAGGATTAACTCAAGCAGATCTTGGTAGCTGCAGAGACAAAATATTGCATATAACCAATTGCCTCTCCATTAGCTGGCAAAAACATCCAAATTCAACATCCATGGCAAACATTACCCAAATGAAGCATGGCTCACTGTTTTACTGGTTAGAAAAATGCCCCAGCAATCATGAGTTCTCCTGGCCTACATCCAAAGAAGAGAAGCACACCAACATTCCTGAGAACACCACATTTGCATACCTGCTCTGTCTGTTGAATTGTAGATATCTATTTACACAAACCACAGTGCCAAAAACAGCCTTATCCTTAGAAATTAAAAGCAGGGCATGTACTACGACAGTTTTTACATTTTTGTACATTCTACCCAGATGTATGTATTAGGGGTTTGTGCACCAGACAGTGGACAGGAATTGTACACTTTCTTTAACTTCAGCATTAGAGTAGTTTAAACTTACCATGACCAAGTTCTGACTGGCTTTCACATTCTAATGGAAAGCGCTCTGCTTTTGTTTTGATTGGTAGCATTATGGAAGTAAACTACGAATTAATAATATTAAAAATAATGAACATCCGTATGCTTCATGAGAAAAAACTGTACATCAACAGGATTTTTTGCGTTTTTTGTTTTGATAAATATAAACACTTGTTTTCGCCGGGAGGAGCGGTATCACATAAGCAAAATAAAGCCTACATTCGGCAACTCTCCTCTTTCTCACACTTTCTCTCGCCACTTCACACACTCCTTTCTGTAAACATTTCTCTTTCCAGCATTTCTCTACTTTCTGTCCCTCTGTCCATCCCTTTCTCCCTCACTCTCACTCCCTCTCCTCACCTGATATCTGTGTTTGTCCCTGGGAGGTGAAAGAGTTTTGACCCGTGTTCAGTGTCGGGCGGGGGCTTTGTGTTGGCACGGCAACCCTCATGGACGTGTGGCGTAGTCGCTCCAGCTCGCTCAGGCGATCTGAGAACAGGCCAGACTTTGGACCATCCTCCAGCTTCTGCCTGTGTCCTACAAGAACATTACCAGCATCATAAAGCTGTGTTGCAGAGCTTATACTAACAGACTGTTAACTAAATTAAATAATAATTATCCTTGTGGAAAAAAACCCTGTTTTTTTTCATTTGCCCATGACCTTACAGTACCTGTGTTCATAAACAGGGTGCCCCACCCTACACCTTCCCTTCTGTGTGCTAGAAAACATCATTTAAGAGCACAGATGCGCCATCAAGCCCAGCAGTAACGTCAGTCTGTTTTCATGCACTCCGACTCATGCACGTCCCAATTAACAATAAAAAGTGTACTTCCTGAATAAGTAGGATTAATATGTAGCATACGATGATGAAGAAATGGTAGCAACAAAGAAATACCAGGGCTACAATGTGAGAATCTAAGGATGGCAATAATAATTAACTTCCTAAAGCCCAATGTCCCCCTAGCGGTAACGCCGGCATTACGGGATTTTCAAATGACATGCTGCAAGCCTCTGACTCTTAAAGGCATACTTGCATTCAAGCTGGCGCTGTTTAAGATTGCTTGATTAATAATCACACAATTCATTTACTGAAAAATCAAGACCAATATATAAGCCTGTGATTATTGAGAAAGAATTAAGAAATGACAGATCACTGAAGGGCTACATTGACAACGTACTTAACAGTGATATTGTATGGATGGAAAAACCAAATAGTAATAAAAAGTAATGAATTAACCCTGTGCTTTCCCTGAATTCCATCTCCCATTCTAGGATTTTTTTCAGCTGTGCAACCTAATTTATTTTTAAGATTGCACTCAATCAATGTTTTTAGCGTTTAAAAGAATAGGTTGCATTTGCAGGGAAGCGTAGTTGCACACTGGTTGCCGCATGAAGTGATAATGGTTAATTTATTAAATTACCAACACTTTTTCTGTCAAAGCATTGGTAATTGAATAATTTAGTAAGTTGCTTATTAGTGCATTGTGAAACTTTGATGCATGACATGCATTTATTATCATTTAATGTACTGTACATGCCATGCCTCGAACTTTCCAGGTAGCAAAGTCATTCATGAGATCTTTACAGTCCCGCTCTGGAATGGCAACTATCTTGTAAAAAATCGAAACCTTATCTAAATACCACCTTCAGCAGCATTTAAAACATACCCTTCTGCTTCAAGAATTTTGAGAAATTTCAGTTAATTACTGTCCATGTAATCTCATATTGTAGCCTGCCTCATTGCTGCAAAGCTGTATGTCTGAATCATTAATGGCAACACAGCTTATTGGACGCTCAATAAATTAATTCAATTTATTATCCGATTCTTACTCGGAAATAGATTGAGTGTTAACCTGCATTATGGTACTGTCACTGGTTGTGTAGACAGAGTTTTATTTTTATATGAGCAGCCTTAAAATGCGGACCTGAGTCAGCAAAACCGTATTTTTAAAAAAAATTTCTTAGGCATATCAAGCCGATCAGACGTGGACACAGAAAAAAATATGTTTCGTGAGCTACAGGAATTCAGAAGCTTCGTAAGGCATTAACGTTTTATGTTAGGCCTACCAATAATGTGGACAGGAAAATGCTTGATAATTATTGCAATGAACAATAATGCAAGCTGAGGGGAAATGGATACGAAATGGGAACAGGTTTGGAGATGTAATGCGCTTTAAGGCTTGGTGAGAGCAGTACCAAAATCCCTCTGATGGCAAGACCCAAGCAGAAGAGGTTTTGAACCCTGGCATTCCATCAGAGGTAGCTAGTGAAGGCCTTCAGCAACCTTTGCTACTTCTTAACGTACAATTGCGAGAGGTTAGTTTCAGTTTGCTTGATTAACGACCAAACTTTTTATTTACTGAATAATCGAAACCTAATGATATACAGCCTTGCTTCTCTCATCTTTCAATTACCAAGCAATATTACAATGGGCAGGTGCATATGTGTCTGTCAATAACATGTAAATACTTCATGTTTACTGCTTGCTATACCAGTTTCTTACTTTGCAATGAGATATACTGGAGTTCCTGTGTTTCTGTGGGCTGCATGGCTTTTTAACGCAAGTCGTGAATGATCTTGGAGGGAGGGACAACAGCAGGGAGAGAAGGAGCAGAGACAGAGGGGTGGTGGTGTTTTTGATAAAAAATCTCTCGCTCTTGCCGTTTTCTCCACAGTTACAGGCTGCAGCTTTACGTGTAAAGAACCAGTATTGAATACTGCATATATAAGATTATCATAGTCTATTAGTGTGAAAGTTACACTCACAGTAAGCCAAGGAAACACACTTATGCAAATTCTGTGCTGTTTCAAGAGAATTTTATGTTTGGAATCTTCAAAAGGCATTTCATGCCAAAACGCTTCACAACTTTGCAATGCCATAACCTCTTCCACCCAGGACTTGCTGTCAGAGGGATTATAATCCTGCTCTCATCTCACCTTAACTCCTTCAACCCCACAGCCCTCTACAGAGGGCTGACCAACATATTCCCTTCAACCCCAAATTCCTGTAGGGAAAATTCAAACAATCTGACTAATTGATTGGAACATATCAGGTTACATTTAATGGGATTCCAGAGATAACAGTAAGATACAATGTCCAGATAATGACCAGCCCTCTACAGAGGGCTGTGGGGTTGAAGGGTATAGTGATGCTAGAATATCTGGGGTTGAAAGAGTTAAAGGGCATTACTCTTCCAAACTTGTTCCCATTTACATTTCCTAATTAGCAAATAAGTCTTAATTTGTTCAGTTGCGAGGATCAATTATTGATCAATTACTGTCCATTTCCCCTCAGCTTGCATTATTGTTCATTGCAAAAATGATCAAGCATTTTCCTATTCACATTAATGGTGTCATAAAACGTCAACTTCTTTCGAAGCGTCTGAATTCCAGTAGCTCAGAAAATATGTTGTATTTTTTTCTGCATCAGTGTCCAATTGGCTTGATGCCCATAAGAAAATGTTTTTGAAAAAAATATGGCTTTGCCGACTCAGGTTCACATGTTAAAGCTGCTGTAAATGATTTTTTAGTTTTTTAAAAAAGTGTTAAATAGCTCCACATTTCGACAGAGGTAATTTATTTAGAGTATCTGGTTGATAACCCTAGTCTCTCAGTCACTGTCTTCTGCAATAAAGCAGCATACAAAATTCTGGAGTCACCGACTGCCTCTATACAATCAGGTGAGAGAACGCCATAAAGACGTGTTGCTCTCTGCTTGTGAACATGCAAACTGAATCTGCGTTGTAAGTGCGCTATCTGTCGGAAAAATCATGAAAAGACAAAGAAAAATCTGTGGTGTTGGCAATAGCTGAACAGATGAAGCTTCTGTTCCCAGTGCTACGGGAGACGGTGTACACAATTAAACAACCAAAGCGCTAAAGAACAGTAGAGGAACAAATAGAATGAAGGAGGAAAAATGCGAGATTGCCAAGAGCTGTATTCATATTGATGCCTCTTTCAATGGGGAAAACTGAAGGAGTAAAAGGGTTTAAAAAACGATGCACAGCTAGCTTTGCTGCTACTGGACAGGTAAGCTTTGTTTTACTTGGTTGTAGTTATGCAGTTTTATCAGTCTCAGATAGTCCTGTTGGTGGTTGTTAATCCTGCTAATGTCGGTTTATAAATGAACCGTCATCGTTTGTGGCCAACCACAGTTTGCTTAGCTGTGTAACGATAGCATGTATGGCTATAGGACATGAGCTAGTTTTAGCTAATACCTTCGAAAAGCCATTCATACCGAAGTTTTTGCATGGATGTAATGTGACGTTGGTCCATGTTTTCAGTGTTGCTTTCACACGACAATCACTGAGAGTGTCTGTTTATATTGTGCTTATATTGTATCTGAGTCGCTTCTCTCCTCTACCTCTGTCGGAAACCGATGTGCGTTCCTATGCCTGGCTTGGGGATGGGGGACTGCTTACATAGGCTTTGGACAAGAAGCTATGAAAATGACCAAATCAGTTTCAGCAGCTTTAAGTTTTCTTATGTAAACTTAAAACTGTCTACAATCAGTGACATTACCACAACACAGGTTAACTTTCTACCCATATCTGATTAAGGATCGGACAATTAATTGAATTAATTTACTGAGCAAATAGCCTAGCAATAACCTGCGTTGCCATTAATGTTTCAGACATACAGCATTGTGTCTAAGAGGAAGGCTACAATGTGAGATTTTTTTTTTACTAATCCCTGCACGACCCCCCGCCCATTCTTGGGGGTCCACTGAATTAATTACCTCCAACAAGGAGGTTATGTTTTTGCCCTCATTGGTTTCTCTGTCTGTTTGTCTGTCCGTTTGTGTACAAGATAAAAAGTAATGAACAGATATCTCTGAAATTTTGTGGGTGGGTTGCTAATTACATCAAGGATGGACTCTATTGATTCTGACTACGATCGGTCAAACAATATGACTGCCATGGCAGCCATCTTGAAATCCTGTTACACGCGATAACTGCACTTCGCTCCCAGTGATATCACTCAAATTTTGTGGGTTGATTGGTCTCGCATCAGGGACGGAACCTATCTGTTTGGAATGCGTTGTGCACATCAAACAGTATGGCCGCCATGGGAGCCGTCCTTGGCAGAGGTTTGCACTCTCGGAGTGCCTCTAGTCCAATTACAATAAATTTGCCTTTAGACCCCACACCCACCCTTTGACTCCCATGACAGACCTTTACACCCATATATACACATGCTGAAGTGAAAGGTCATTGACATAAATAAGAATATAAATATATACAGAAATAAATAAATTGAAATGAGAATTATATATGTATGCATAAGCACACACGCACAAATACACATAGGTCATAATTATATTCAGTACATATATACATATACACTCATGCCTTAACATATCTACATAGAAACACAGATACATCATGTAGTAAGTCTGTGTTACTTTCATTCCCATCCTTCTGCCACTCTCAGTGCCTTCCATCCATCCTTACATACACTTAGCCTGCTATTTACATTCAGTTTTGCTGTGATGTTTTACAAAGAGTTTGAATCTCTCTGTCCTCAAAGCCTCCACAGATTTTGATTTAAAAATGAAAGTTTTCCAGAGAAGTATTATAATATTGACTATTGTTTGGGATTTCATTTCCTAGATTGCACGGAAGTACGGTGGGCAAATCTATTGTAAACTTACCACAGTATGAAACCAGCCACCCCTGAACCCCTGTTCAAAACAAAGCTACTCAGGGGCAGTACCAAAATAAATGATCCACTGACTTAACCTCTTCGTGACAAAATCTACACAAGTTTGACCCCTTAATTCCCCAAATATGAAGCATCTTTTTAGTGGCCAGAAATGTAAGTATTATTTTAAACTGAAAAAAAATCTTATTGAAGAATCAATTGTTGTTTTGTAAATTAAATTAAAAACCTTGTTCCATGGAATCGGAAAATTTGGCATATACTTCCAAGAATCTAAAATATTGTTAGGATTGGCTATCAGTTTTCAGTACTTAAGATGAAACTTGTTCATTCTATTTATGCTCATTTTTTCAATCCATTTAAAAGTTTTTCATGTATGTCGACAGACAAGCTCCTGGCTATTTCCTTTAACAATTCCTCCTTTCCATTTTAGTGGTATGGCCGCAGTCAGTTGATTATAATTTAGTAAAGCTATAAATATCAATTAGCTCTTCATAAGACATTAGTTTACCCTCATTATTTACAATATCATTTATAAAGATAATGCCAGCATGAAACGTGTTCCCTAAAAATAAATTTGTTATCTATCAAGATATTAGAATTAAACCATATGATTGGTCATAAAATTTGCTCTGTATTCTCTGGAGGATAGATTTGGAATTGCGGCCAACTTTGTACAGCTTCCTTCAGAAACAAGGATACATTGAAGAGTATTTCCTCCTTGAATTTCGAGAACTGGGAATGTTTAATCTGGAGAAAAATTAATCTGTTTAATGGTGTTGATCATCTAATAGTCTGGAAAACCATCTTGGGTTTAAAAAAAACTTCAGAGTCAGGGAGGCTTTTAGTGAGACAAATTTAACAATTTTAGGGCCACCTGATTCATATTTATTGTAAGGATACATATGTTTAACTTTGTCTGATTTTCCATTGCATATAAATTTGAAGATTTGTTTTGCTCATATTGTTTGAAAAATGATTCACTTGGCAAAGGTCATGTTGTAAACAAATATGGAAACTGAGATACAACTAGCAAATTAAACAAGGTGATCTTGCCATAAATTGTCAAATATTTCCCTCTCCGTGGCTGCGAATTTTTTTAATTGAAATTAACTTCTGTGAGATTATCCATATTTTCAGGAATATGAAGATCAAGCATATCAATAGATCCATTCTTTTATGGGTAAATTACACGGCACGGTGAATGCTGTATTTTTCAGAGACCCAATCCAAAGTATTATACATTTGTCATAATTTGGCTTCAAGCCTGAAAGGTAAGAAAAATTGCCAAGGTCCTGTGTTAGGCTTTGCAAGGATAAGGACTAAGGAGTCAACATGAAGGTAGTATCATCAGAATACATTGAAACCTTTGTATGCAGTCCCTGGAGTTCTAAGCCTTTGATATTGTTATTTGATCTGATCTTTATAACAAGTATGTCCATTGCCATTTTTAACAAATATGGTGATAAAGGACAATCTTGTTTTACCCCACTTGACAGTGAAATATTACCTCAAATATGGCCATGACCCATGTTATAGGAGATTCAGCAAAGTTGAAGAATTCAAGGCATTTGTAAATAAAACCCAGACAAACCATATCAAAGACTTTTTTGCAATTTACTATAAACAGTAATTAACTGAAATTTCTCGAAATTCCATCTTGCAGTAGAATGCTATGTCGTAAATGCTGCTGAAGATTGTATTTAGACATTTTGTTTGGATTAATTAATTGTTTGTTTTTTTCCAATCCCCACAATACCACTATTTAGGACATTGTCATTGTAGAAACAGGGACCAAAGGCGAAGGTCAGGCATCCTCAAATCTGGACCTCGAATCCAAATCCAGCCCAGGTTTTTTTTTTTTTTTTTTTTTTTAATCTCAGGCAAGAAAATGAACAAAGAATGCCTCTGATTGGCCAGACTGTCTTAACACCTGACTACCAGGTAAAGTGAGGGTGAAAAACCTGCAGTTCTCAGACCTTAAGGACCATGATCTGAGAACCAGAGGCATGAGTCATCCTGCTGTATAAAACACCTATCCAAGCACGCTCCTGCCCCAATGTACTCATTCACTAGGCCTCAAAACATCACGTTACACTCATGCTGCTGAGTCTTTGCGCAACAAAGAATAAATACACACAGTGACCGGGAAATTCCAGTTTGCATCTAAGGTGTTTAAAAGCTCCATTTTAAAGTCAGGACAATCAAAGAGTTTCAACCTTTTGTGTAAGGGACTTTGACAGAATGGGAAACTTCACACTCACACATGCACATCCTTGCACTTCCATGCATGTGAGGATAAGATAAGATACACTTTATTGAACCCCGTGGGGTAATTTGTCCTCTGCATTTGACCCATCCTATCGTTAGGAGTTCCTTGGTCAGGGGTACTGGTAGGAGTGTTCCTATAAGGCATGGTATTGTGGGTGGGGGGAACCGGAGTACCCGAAGGGAACCCACGCGGACATGAGGAGAACATGCAAACTGCACACAGAAAGGCCCCAGGCTGGATTCGAACCCATGACTTTCTTACTGTGAGGAGGCAGTACTAACCACCAAGCCACCACACCTTACCTTTCCCTAATTTTAACCTATCCCCAATTCCAACATTAACCCTAACCTTAACCAATAAGTCACAGTTTGCCTTTATGTGTCCTCACCGCCCCACAATGCTCCCACTCTGTTGGTTAAAGACGTATCCTGATCCTCACTATGAACACTGCAAAAAAATAAAAAGTCCACTAAACTTAAAAACGTT